>LSAX01000006.1:2400000-3634720 GCA_001557505.1 Reticulascus tulasneorum
GTCTCACAAGAGCTGCCCACAACCGGGCTTTTGACGGGCCTGGGGCCTGCGAAGCTACCCAGTCCTTCTCCAACAACAGTCGTCCAGGCCACTCGCACGGCTCAAATGAGAATCACGCCACCTACATTTACATAGAGCATTCTCACAATCTTCCATAATAGCGGCATGAACTAGATTCCCTACTCCTTCTCAACGTTTTTTCCTAATGATGAAATCGATGGCATCATATGCCACGGCCGAAGCTGATACAAGAGCATTCAGCGGCGAAGAAAAGTTCGGTTCGTTCATGGAATGTCGTTCAGCCACATAAGTTTGGGTTTTGGCCAGGATATTAAGCTGCTGGAGATATAGTGGCGGCCGTGGCCAGTGCCTAATATATATCGCCACGATCTTGACCGGCAAATCGGGCCAAGTAGTTCAGCTTATGCTTGGAAGTGTATAACATCTAGCAATTGACATCTTAACCGTATATCATGGTAACTTTCACCCCGGCGAGTCATGCCCAAGCTATAGCGCGAGCCAGCGAATCAGTAACGACACATCTTGTGAGAGCATTTACAATCCATTTGTGACGTAGTTGTCAGGTACGAACTAAGTAACTAGACCACGTTTTTACAAAGCCATCATGCCTTCCCCTAAAGAGAGTTAGCATCGTGTCAATCTAGTGAGCCTGAACCAATCCGATTTCAGATTAGCACTAGCACAGACAATCTTGTGGGTACGATTGATAATACCTAGCACGTCTACCTTCATAATCGACTCTAGTCATTCAAGTCAGGCTCAGTGGACAAACCCGGTCTTCAAGGTCAGTGAGCTATGTGATAGGCCATTTAGTAAGATGATCCGTCTAACCTAGCATACTTCAAGTCCAGAGCAAACTGTATAAGCTGAGAACCTGGATCACAGTGCCACAGTGTTATAGATTGCTCTCTTGAGTTCTCCCCCAATTGGTTCTATAGGAAAACCCGGCCCAATGCTTTTGTCACGGTCAGTAATTGCCGAAGCTCGTCCCGCCTGCTTGATCTAATTGATAATACAGTCAAATGTGTCTATCGGATGCTATAATAGCCGGCTGTAGATAATGACAAAGGTAGGGCTTAGACTTGTTGGCCATTTTTAAATATCTTTCAATTCAGTCTGTCCATCCTCCATGCTTCCGTTTCACGGTGCTCAACTGAAAGATCCTTCTGCCATCCTATGTTCTAACGTATCCATTCGCCATAACTTGGAATGTCTCACCCAAGAGACCTGCTTGGAATTGATTGAGAAGTGGATCGGGATCTCGGCGGATACATGCCAATATCTTGACCGTAAAAGAGCCCCATTCCGAGGTTGCGTATGCCTTGCAGTACCTTATCCTACGTCTCGTCTCCAACATATGACCATACTGCGCTCTTGTTCATTATCCCTCGCTTTGATTCTGCTCTACCACATGTCTATGAAATCTATAGAGGTGTTGTGTAACAACATCATTGTCCCCTTCACTCTATATCTACCAAATCAAGCGTGTAAGTAGCACTGACGCTAGTTCCCTGCTCGATATGGCCATTGAGCTGCAATCGAGAAATCGTCAATGCAATTCACTTAAGGACGACCTTTGCATGACTTACCACAAAGGTTTTCTTTTCTCCATTGGGCAGTGTTGCTTCAAATGTCTTGGAGGTCGTTATTTGACTGTTATTCCAAACTTTCGCAACCATTGCTGTGTTCATGGAATCGGTGTTACGAAGAACCGCAACCTATAACGAAGCAAGTGCACAGGTTAGTTCAACTGCTTCTAACCCGTCAGTTGCGTCTTGGAACGCTTTACTACCTTCAATGCGTTCAGACCCATATATGGCATCATGAAGAAGAGCACCAAGACCAAGTTGGGATCCGGGCTCACATAAAGCACGGCTCCGGTTGTCCCTGTCCAAGTGCCCCACGCGCCAACAAATCGACCGGCGTCGACCTCGACCGTGTTGGGTCCGGACCAAGCTGGACCACCAGTCGGTATACCCCACCATTTTGCGGTCGGTGGGTCGTTAGGTGTTAGGCCATAAGGCGTGTTGTTTGTTATGAGAAGCTTGACTTCGTACTATTCTGTGTCAGTGTCTGGTCATTATGTGATCAAGTTGCTTCTTGCTTTATGATTGAAATATGCCACGGAAGAACTCGACTACGCACCACCATTTTGAAGGTATTGATGTCTGTTCGACGTGATGTGCTACGAACCCACGACCTGACTGCTTGTGTGGAGAAATATCCTCCACAAAAGGACGAGGCCGCGAGCTGCGAAAGTGATTAACAGTTATATATGCTTGGCTATATCTTATCTGCAAATCCCCTTAAAACGCGTCACGAGCCCCTCTCCATTCTCTATTAAAACTAATTGGCGAAGAATGCCACTGACAAGGGCGGATTTCGAAGATACATCAACAATCGATAAAGCTGGTATGGAACAATTCGCGGAAACCCGGACAATCCACTGAACATAGAGCTCATATGCACGCGATGGCATTTGAATGTCTCAGAGAGGTGCTTAAAGGGCCTATTGATTTCAGGTGTGGGCTATTCACCCCACTTGATGTCATACCTGGAATAAGTCAAAGCACCCCCATTCCGGCCACCCCCCCATTCCGGCCACCATTTACCACCAAAATACACCAAAAAATAGAAATTACAGGGGTCTGTAACTTTATAAGTATTTAATATTAAAATATAAGATTTTAATATAAAATGTAGAATAATATTTAAGTTAAAGTCTTCTATAAAATATTTTTAATATTATAAGTCTAATATAAGTAGATTTAACGTTAAAGTGGCTTACATACTAATTACTAGTAAACTAAAAACGTTAATAACTTTTTTTATAAGTAGAATAAAAGTAAGATATAAATATATTATAATACTTCAATGTAGATATTAATATATATTAGTCTCTAGAAGGTCATAAGAAAATCTAATAAATAAATAATAAGAATCTAAAAAAACCCTTACTAAAATTTAATAGGGGATTTTTTTAATCTTTAATAACTTTTTACTAGATTTTTTTATAACCTTCTAGAGACTAATATATATTGATATTCGTATTAAAGTATTATAATATATTTATATCTTACTTTTATTTTACTTATAAAAAAAGTTATTAACGTTTTTAGCTTACTAGTAATTAGTATGTAAGCCACTTTAACGTTAAATCTACTTATATTAGACTTATAATATTAAAAATATTTTATAGAAGACTTTAATTTAAATATTATTCTACATTTTATATTAAAATCTTATATTTTAATATTAAATACTTATAAAGTTATAGACCCCTGTAATTTCTATTTTCACACCAAAAAAGTGGCCGGAATGGGGGGGTGGCCGGAATGGGGGTGTCCCGACTTACCATAAGTTCACTTCCAAGACAACTTAGACCCAAAGATATCGTGGCCCATTAGATAGGAGTTTAAAGAAGTAGAGGTAAGATGAATATAAGCCAAAGATAAGAAACTAAACAATGAACAGACATTATAAGACGAGCAACACTCGGCGTTCGTGGTATCTTTCATTGGATCATCTGAGACGTGTTCCATCCTTTTGAATCCACTGACTTATCACCGGGATTGGAAGCGACTCAGAACGCCGAACTTCTGGGGAACTTTTCGCAGGTAATTGCTGATCATGTGATTATGCTGAACTTTATCTAGATGATGCCTGACGACGGTCTCTTTGTAGATCACGGTGGAGGATTAAGAGATATGATGTATGAGGCGGTTGAGCAATTTAAAGCGATTGGCGCAAATCACTGGACCTAGCGCTCTCCCTCCTTTCCCTCAGGACTTTATATTCTGATAATGTAGGGTCCAATGACTTAGCTGGTATTATGACAAGAAAGCTCAAAGAGGATCGCGTACTGTCCTTCGAACACGTGATCTCAGCCAGTATCAACCGCTTCCAACGATTAACGCAGTGGTCAGGCCATGCTTAAGATGTTTAGGTTAGCGGAAAACCAGATATAATCGTCTCTCTTCGTCTCAAGAAGAAGAGACATGATCGACGTTCAGTTGAATCGCAGAGCAGCCCGGCTCAAACGCACCTGAGTTCCAAGAGGCATGGACTAAGTTATCTAAAGGTCATCCCAGCTGAACGGGCACAACTAGAAATCTAGCTCTATGGGTACCTGCTACTGAATCTGAACTGTGATATGGCTTGGGTCCTATTTCTGGCCAGGTTTCTACGATAATGACGGAGTTCGAAGCCTACTTAGCAGATGCCGATCTGGTGGAGCTTACTCTGTCGTTAAATCGGTTTTAGAGCTAGAGACGACTTGAGCAAAATTCTTAGGGCAACTTGGCCTGTTAAGACTGTCACGCTACTGTATATCTTGTAGTACATGGATGTCTTGTATGTGCATGTTGTTTCCTATAATATTCAGACTTTCTGGTGATCATATACTATAAGTTCCAATCCGAACAAAGCGGTGTTTGATAGAAGCGCAGATATGTCAGTTCTGGAGCTCGGCTAGGCGATCTGACTCGATGGAGTTGGCTTTTGATTACCGAGTATTTGGCGAGAAATGTCTAGCGACGCTACGAGCAGCCCGAGCTCATCCTAACTCGTAGAGCCACAGGGGCATCTAACAGTTCTTACATGAAACTAATAGGTCTTGTTGCCAAGGTGACAGTGTAGAACCAGACAGGCTAGGAAATACTTCGTCAACGGTTACAAGAGTTGAAAGGAAGATCGATTTGTCCATATTACACCGCAAGGTCGCTTTGAGTCTGATGATCACTTTGCTAAACCTGGAATTAACTAACATCATTAGAAGAACGCGAGGCCCTTTATCCTACCCATGACTAACACCCACGCCACACACCCATCCTGAAGTGCTCTTCAACTCAATCCGACCAGCTTCCTAAACGCCGAGCTCTCCACGATCGGCATCTCTCCTACCATATGCAAGTCCTTGTCCTCTTTTAACTTTCCATCATACCTTCCCATCGCCATTTCCGTCATGAACTTGCCCCATTCCTGGCTTGGATCATGAAGGTGCTGAAAAGCAGACCGAATCACGCCGGCGAGTGGAAGAATAAACTTAAAATGCCACGGTCGTTGTGGGAGGTAAGGCACGATGGCAGGGTGAGCCGACTCGTCGATGAATCCCGGCCGCATGACGCTGGTCCTTGCCAGCGGATTTGCTTTGCGTTGCTCCGCCAGTCCCAACTCAGCTTCGCCCTTAATCCGCGCCCATAACTGCGTGAAGCGGCCTGGGGTCGTCGTGGTGCCCCATCCGGACACGTAGACAAAGTTGAAAGGCTCGTTGGCGCCGGGCAGGGACTGAAATGCGGCCGAGGCTGCTAGAGGCATGTCTTTGGTGATTTTGACATATTGCCTGTATAAATCGGTTCATTTTAGCGTCTGTGATTCTGTAACAGTTGTCTGTATGGATTGCACGTCGACAATACTTACTCCTTGTTTACTTGCGTCTGGCTGATACCAAGAGCCCACACGCACCCCCTCGCACCTTTCAGCTGTGTGAGGACCTCGGGGCTATAAGTCTCAAAGTCTTTTTGTATGATGACGTGAATTCGTGGGTCTTTGGCGTCCTCGGCCATCTTGACGGGCCGCCGGCTGAGGATGGAGATCTTGGTGACCTCCGCCATCTTGATCATGGCGTCGAGGACAGCGGAGCCCGCGAGCCCCGTCGCACCTGTGAGGATGAGATGCATACTAGCTAACAAAGCTGGAATGCTGCCGACCTACGGCTTGTAGGTAGCGAGATGTGAATTCGATGTGATGGAGCTTGGACAATTTCTGGGCAATCACGTTGTAATGGTTTCAGTACTTCTGTCGAATGATGCAAGAAATACGGAAGTATTGCAAAAACTTTGCGTCACTACAGCGGGCCTCGGAAGGTCTTATTCAGGACTTGCCCGCTACTAGGAGCAGGATGTTTCCAGATGCAGGCGTGCCTGAAGGTGGAACAAGGGCTTGAAGGATTTGGGCGGGGACTGTGGCACGGGCTGGCGTCGGAGCCGGACAGTCCAATTCGTTAAGTCCGACAACTGTCACACGTTTGTTATCTCCTTGAAGAGAGGACTCTCTTCATCAACCTAAGATAACTACCTGCATGCAAGGCCGATACCTTCATAGTGCCACCATTGGGTCCAGAAAGGACAGACTTTCGGCTGGGAACCGAAAAGCTCGGGAAATACGCTATCAACGACGGACATGGGACGATCGCGGGGTATCGCGTGATGCCAAGGCGATTGCGATCGATGCCATTTTCGAGGCATGCTCAACTTTGAGATGCGTCCCTCGTCAGATCTGGCTTGCTGGCGTACTGCGCACTGATACAGTTCTGGACGGCCAAATGTGACCACGTGGAGTACGCGCCATTCTAGGCGCAATACGAAATGGAATGCCGGACACAACGTTATTCATGCCGGATGCCCGACCTATGAGGGCGCAGCTCTCGAGCAATCTCGCACAGGATCGCGGTGCTGTTTGACAGCAGCATGTAAAGCAGAGACAGGTGCTACGGCCGCAGTGGAAAGGCGGACACAGGAGATGGTTCAAGGAGGTAGAGATAGGTGCTAGAGTATACTTCCACCTTTGTACCCTCTTCTGGATGGACCCCGGAGATTATGCCGCGACTACATGACGGAAGTCGAAGGTGTTTTCAAGTCTTTCACGTAAGAGAAGTGTTCCTACTGAACACGTGTTCCAGTGTGGTTGTTTCTAAGTAGACGAAAGTTAAGAATGACAGAGAATACCAATACTCTCCTTCTCTGCCAACGAGCAAGGCGGTTTGCAAGGCGATCAAGTATTCCGTAACCCGGGACATCATTGAAGTGACTTGCTGGTGCTGAGCGAAGCGAACAGATGGCTTCCCTTTTCCATTTTCTATTCTCACGCCGAAATGAGTTCTACCACAATGGATAATGGAAGCCGTTACCATATACCAGCAAACCCATGTATTCTTCAGCCACAGATTGGTGTCATAGACTGGAACGGAGAGGCTCGCTAAGCAACAATGCCGCTTTCGCAGTGCATACGAGCCGCAAGCACTGACCAGAAACCGGCACGAAGATGTGAGATGGGGTAATGGGCAGCACTCTGGAAGGACCAGTCGATCGATCTCAAGTAATCGGCTCGGCGGCGTGGACTGCTGCTAGATCCGAGAACTTCAACTTCGGAGGGAGATCGAAGACGTGGAGAGAACGTAGCAAAGCCGATTTTCACTTTCAGATCCCATGGTAGTAGCCTTGTTCCGTACAGGAGGTGGGAGATCGAGCGAGAATTGGCATTCGATTGTCCTAACAGGAAGGTCCGTAACAGCTTACGCCTCCGCGATGCTACCAGCTTGGGCGCCTGGTGCAAGAGCGGCAACGACGTCGATGCTATGGGCAGCGAGTGTATGATTCTGCATCCATGAAGCTGCGCTCGGAGGGGAGGCAGAAGAGGAAGAGAAAAGATTCGAGAGCTTTTCGCTGCATTGAAGTGGGGGGTTTCGGTTGGTCCGTGCGCAGGTTGTTGATGATTTGACGATGCCGACGCCGCCCACTCGTTAAAGAAGGATCGGCTAAATTAAAATCCCAGCCGCACAGCCAACAACGCGATAAATTGACTGACCTCCATGTTGGCTTGCGAAAAACGTCGCGATGGGGTCTCACACCGCACTTCTTCAAACCAACGCAGACAAATACAATTGGGCCTCATCCGTGGCTTGGTAGGTAGGTATAGTAGATATATATGTTTCGTAGATTATGTATTATGTGCTCGTCAAATGGTGTCCGTCTGCCAAGGTCGAGAAACGGGCCCAGCTTCTTCTGTCCACGCTGCGCACACCCCATGCCCTCCACATCAACAGCTGTCCGCCTCTTTCTTCCCACCGGCACCGGGCACGAGGGAGATGATCATATTTGGCGCAGCTGAATCGGTAGTGCGGGGTGTCCGACTCAGCTTCTCGGGGCGTTCCGTCTTTCTCGCTTCTTACTTTCTGGCCACAGCCGGGCTCGACCATCACGTCCGAGTTGACTTTCGTGAGCACGTCTTTTCATTGATGCAACAAATGCCTGCTCCCCGGTCCCTTAGCTCCCCGACCCCCCAAAAAGCGCCTCCCAAGGTTTAAACAAACACAAACGAGCATATGTACTGGTACAGAGAAGAGAGCATTGCGCGCGTCAACGCTATTTCCGTTTCGGCTTCTCCTTAGGGCCTTCTTTCTCTTTGGGGCCCTCCTTCTCTTTGGGGCCTTCCTTCTCCTTCTCCTTCTCTTCATCCTTCTTCCGCTTTTCTTCCTCTGCCTTCTTCCTCGCCTCTTCTTCTCTTCTCCGTGCGTTCTCCTCGTCTTCCTTGTGTCGTCGCTCTTCGTCTTCCTTCTTCTTCTTTTCTTCCGCTTCCTTGGCCTCCTTGTCGGCGATGATTCGCTTCTGCTCCTCTTCGGACATCTTCTCGAAGGCAGCCACGTTCTCGTCCCACTTGTGCACGCACTCGTCATTCCAGTTGCAGTTCTCCACCTCGCCGTATGCGGGGTGGCTGTACCGGGGGTGCCGGCTGGGCCAGTTAGAAGCATGGTAGTGATGTCTCACTAGCGCCGCTCGGGCCTCGTGGGTACCGGAGTGGGAATGGCCCTGGCCGGCGGCGAACGCCTCGATGGTCAACACTAGCGTCCGGCTCACAACCTTGGATTCGCCCAGGTCGTGGAAGGCATCCCAGGTGATGGGCTGGCTGTCGAGGCTGCGCTCGTTCATATCGGCCAGGATTGCCTTGGTGAAGGCAGACGGACCGGTACCGCTGATGATCTCGTCGAAATCCAATTTGACCTCGGCAAGAGGGACTCCTTGGCTCTCTGCGACCCCGTTGAGCCAGGTCATGATCTGCTCAATCAATCGCATCATGACGGGCTGTTGCGGCTTGCACATGAAAGCCCATTGGCAGAAGGATCGAGACTTGGGACCCAGGATGGGGTGGTCCCTCCAGTACGGCTCGTCGATCTCAACTCCAATCACCATATCAATGTCCTTCTCGTTGTATCTCTCCGGGATGAATTTGTGCAATGGCTTCAGGGCCTCGACATCAATATCGGCGTATACGCCACCTTCGGCGTACATGATGATGTAACGCAGCAGATCGGCCTTGACGATGGCGGCCTGGACATCTCGGTAGAAGTTGACAATGTCTGGCCGGTTGAAGCCCTCGGGTCCGAACTGGAACTCAACGTAGGCCAACTCGTTGCCGTCGGTCAGCACCTCGTATCTGTATTCGGGGTTCTTGCCGGTCCAAGACCTGGCCCTGTCGAGATCGCGCTGTTCGAAACCGAGAGGATCCACCTTCCATGTCTGCCAGATCTTCTTGGGAAATTCGGTCCGGATCATGGACGGTATCTTGGCAGTGATCGGAGGACGCACGAACACCTTGTGCTGGTGGCGGTAGAGGTTCAGGTTGCCAACGAACAGGACCAATACCACGCAGGCGATGTACAACGGGAGGCATCTCCGCATCTGTGTCGGCAGGCGGTTTCTGAACTGTGCCGCGGTGGCTCCCAGAGTGGGAGAGCCCAGGGAAGAGCCCATCTTCGCGATCATGGCTGACTAAATAAGATGGAACGTGAACAGGTGTAAATGTATATGTATATGTTGTAGGAGTTCAGTCAATGGAAAGCGAATGACATTAAGAGAGGTTATACAAATGACACCCAAAATGTGGCATCAAGAGAGCGGCCGAAGGAGTGACATCAAAGAAGACAAGAGTGCTATCAAGATACGTAGCACCAGAGTAGACCGAGATAGAGAGAGAGGAGAAAGACGAGAGTGGCATACGGGTAAGAAAAGGAGGGGAAATGAAGAATTAAGAAAGGAAAAACGAACGAGAAGTGGCCTGCCCGGGTCCGAGGACCAGGGGGGGCATGTACTGACAACATACGGGGGAGGGCTTGGAAGAGAGAGAGAGAGATTGAGAAGAGAGGCACGGCCGAAAACATCCCGCGGCGACATTGGTTTGAACCTTGCTGGGACCCTAGCTCTGTCCCTCCTCCTCCTCCTCCTCCTCCTCTCTCTCCTCTGTCTGGCCGCATGCTAATTCGTAAATGTACGTACCGTACAGATTACTGTACCAAAGTACCTTAATATGATTGCGGTTACAGGAAAGTAGCAACAGCAGCAGTATCCGCAAGCTAATGGATTACGAGAATGACGCTTATCGAATGGGTCGCATGGGCAATCCGGGAAAGTATGGCAAATGTTATTGTGCAGACCCGCCTTACATGGGTCCGACCCATAATCCCAGCAAATCAGCGCCATCCATCGGCCAGTTGCCAGGGTTCTCGTACCAGGGAAGAAAAAGGGGGCAAAGGAGATCGCTCACATCTTTTTTTTTCTCCTTCCCTTCCCCCTTCCATGCTTTTGCTTGGCAGCAGCAGCAGCAGCTGGGGGGGATGGGAGAGAGGTACGCGGGCTGGTACCACTGTATGTACATCTTTCGTAACTGGCTAATTGGGCGGCATGTATGGTAGGCCGCGGCGCCATGGACTAATCCGTGGAGGGGCACAAGGCCGAACGCCACCCATCCTGCAGGCGACCAGCCAAATCACACCATGTCGAATCTGCTGGATGTTGGGGCGTTTTCTGTCGGAAGACGGTTTCTCTTCTGTATTGCCCTTTCAGTAAGCGAAATAAGAAAGAAAAATTAAACATAGCGCGAGCTTGATCTGACTGGGTCCCCACCAAAACAGCCACTCTAGCACGTCTAGTTACCCCCCCCCCCAGGCGCACGCCCGCCCGCCCACTCGTTCCAGGGGACCAGCCCCAGCCCCAGCTAGCCCAGCGCGCCCAGCGTGCCCAGCTCAGGTCCCTCTCCCACTAGAGGAACTTAAGTGAGTGACTTGAATCTGGACCCCCCCGATTCTGGATAATGCTGTGAAGAAAGGGGGCCATGGAGGGCTCGTGGCATATGAGATTGTGGGGCAGGCAGTTAGAGCAGGCGCGGCGGCGCTCTATTTTCGCCACTAGGATCGACCAGTGACCTCACGGCGCTGCCATCATCGATCCTACGTGACATTTCGCGAATCCGTTGGCTTGTCTTGTCTTTGTCTTGTCATTTGTCTCCGGTTGCACTTTTCGTAAAACGACACTACGAATATAGGGCCGCCCCCCTTTCTGCTCCCCCCTGGCCGCTCTTTGGCCGCCCCTATTCGTTTTACCTAAAATTGGCGCTTTCGTTCTGAGTCTCGCGTTCAACTTTGTCATGCAGCAGGCCGTACTGGGTAGCTAGCTGGGGTTCTTTTTCTCCTTTGGCCTGTTCCGCGCTTCTGGTGGGGGGGGATTGTAAGACGCGCCGGTCTTCGCTCGAGTCATGCTTCGGGAATTGAGGCTTTCTGTAATCCTGACTGTACGACGAACCGATCTTGTCCCAAAATTACACCCCGCCTGCGCCTTGCGTCGTTCATTTCAACCCCCCTTCCCGATCTCTCGGTCCTTCTAACCATGCCGTCGCAGCGCGAAGGCATTCTGGACAGCAGCATGGAGCATGAAGACCACGGAGAACTGGGGGCTTCGCTGCGGATTGACAGGTTTCTCGGCTCGGTCCTGTCGCCGAAGATGAATTTGCGCCGGTTGAGGCTCCTGGTCTGGCCGCGACATTCAGGCAATCCCGCCTCCGACAAGCAGCTCAGGCCGACCGCCTACCTCGACGGCCTGAGGGGATTCGCGGCTTTCCTCGTCTACTGGCACCATCACACGCTCTGGGCTCACCTGTCCACCGGCCAGAACGACATTTTGGAGAACGCCTTCGGCTTCAACGGCGAGTTCCATTTCGCAACCTTCCATGGGGTTCGCAACTTCTTCACCGGCGGCCACATGGCCGTCGCCGTTTTCTATGTCATTTCTGGTTATGTGCTCTCCGCGAAGCCGCTGGGCCTCATCCACTCCGGCGAGCACGCGAGGGTCCAGGTCGGCGACAACCTGGCTTCCGCGCTGTTCCGGCGATGGTTTCGCCTGTACATCCCGCTGATCGTCACGACCTTCGTCTACATCACGTCGTGGCACATCTTCGGGGTCTGGAACTCGGCTGCCCCGCCCAAGGACACGTACCTCGAGGAGGTCTGGAACTGGTACACCGAGTTCAAAAACTTCAGCTTCGTCTTCAACAGCGGCCAGCTCTGGCCCTCGTACAACCAGCACCTCTGGTCCATTCCCCTCGAGATGAAGGGCTCCATGATCACGTATACGGCGCTGCTGGCATTATCCAGGGTCACCACGAAAGCCCGGCTGTGGTGCCAGCTGGCCCTGATCTTCTACTTCCTGTACATCGCAGACGGCTACTACGGTGCGCTGTTCGTGGCGGGCATGCTTCAATGCGATCTCGACATGTTGGCGAAACGCCCAGACGGCGAATTCCCCGAGTTTCTGAGGCGGCTGGAGCCGTACAAGAAGTTCATCTACTGGCACTTTCTCGTCATCGGCCTCTACCTCTCCGGTGTCCCGTGCCAGCACCGCGAGATTGAGAAGCTGCGCGAAAACCCGGGATGGTACTATCTTTCTTACCTCAAACCACAGGCCGTCTACGATCCCAAGTGGTTCTACCTTTTCCTCGCCTCGAACATGCTCGTCGCGACGGCCCCACGAATGTCGTGGATCAAATCTTTCTTCGAGACGCGCTTCTGCCAGTACCTAGGTCGCATCTCGTTCTCGCTTTACCTGGTCCACGGACCAATTCTACTCACTATCGGTGACCGCATCTACCACGCGGTTGGCTGGGTCCGGCCATTCCTACGTGACCAGCAGATGCTAGCGCAGTGGATCAACCTCTTCCCCCTTTCCAAGGCCGGGCCGCTCGGGCTGGAGGTCGCCTTTCTCCTCCCCCACATTATTTTGCTGCCCCTCACTTTCTGGCTGGCCGATGTGGTCACCAGAGTCGTGGATGAGCCCTCCGTCAAGTTTGCTTCGTGGCTGTACAAGACCGCGCTAGCATATGGCGGGGTGCCATCGCCGAAACCTGAAGACCCCATGAGGATGGCGTAACAGAATGTTTCCCAAAACGACTCGTCGTGCGCCAAAACCGACACTGTATCATACTATTTCTGAGGACCCGGGGAAGCTGGGAGCCGAGGCTTGTTTGGTTTCAAATGAAACAGCGGGGCTACGCCGCCAAAGCAAGACAAAAATAAGGGGATCGACACTTCTGAGGATGGGGAAGTGGGGAGAAGAGGAGGAAACAGCACAAAAGCTCGGCTGGGCAAAAAGGAAAGCTTGGGTATGCTGGCAATCCTCATTTTTACCAGTGGATGCAGAGATCTTCATCCTCACAGGGGAGGACAACGTTTGGGCACTTCAATTATGATGGCCCAAGTACATTTAAGGGAATTATACAGGGCCAAAGTGCCTATTGGATGCGTGGGGCACCACAGCCATGATTTTATCGGAGCATAGAATCACAACGGGGTTGGCTTTACAGGGGTAGTGAACCACCATATGTACAGAACTGTATACTGCATGAATAATAAGATACCTACTTGAATCTTAATTCTTTTAGCACAGCTCCCGATCTGGCACAGTGGTCCGGAAACAGCAAACAGCGCGGCTGCTGGCTAGGCTTTTTTGCAGTTGGCGTTTCACTCGTACGTTTTTTTTGTGAGTCGTGGAGAGACGCGCATAAGAACCTGAAATTTCCTGGGGTTTGCGAGAGATTATTTCGGACGCATCTCCACTTGTGGTTCTTGATCCGGCGGCCCCGGCAGGCATCATGGCATCCATCTCGATCCCGTCCCTCATTTGGCGGCGACAGATCTAGCTATCATAGGCCCCCCTCCGACTCGGATTTCCGAGGGACGATCGTTTTCATTACGCTCCTGCGACGATGTCTACTTGCACGTGCCTTGGTAATGGGTGCTTTTGAGGCGCGATCTGAGCGCGGCCCACAAAACGTGAATTACTTGTGTCATGGCCCGTGCCCGCTACGCGTGCTTCCAAGATGAGCTTGTCTGGAAACACTGGACGTCCGCGACTCGATCAAGTTGATCTAGGATGATGCGTACCTGATGAGAAGACATTCTTTTTGGGGGGTATTTGCCGCTGCCAAGTGCTGCAACAGAGTTTGTTTTGAAAACATCAGCAGTGCCTGTCCTGGCCAACGGTCGTGACTCTTGGCCATCCCGTGCTGACACCCGCTGCCTCATCCTCGCGAGGACCCCCCAGCTATCGTCACCCCGGTCCGTGGGAACCTTAACCTCGGCGCAAACACCCTGCGCATTTATCAATTAACATCAAATCTCCGCATTGGCGCTGACGGGATCTGGTGACAAGTCCGGGCAGGGCTGATGCTACACGCGGGGGAAGGAGCAACGTCTGCAGCACTGATTTCCGAGGCCATGTAGGTAGGTGGTTATGGGATCACGATAACAAAAGAGAGCCATCAATTTCCCATCTGCATAGATTGAGTAGGGGCTCCGATATCACCAACCCAATTGAAAGGATAAAGTGAACTCCGGGCTGCTGAAATGTCAATTTAGTGTTTGCCAAGAAGCACAGGTCGCACACACCAAACATCGCACGTGCATCCGCATGTTCCACGACGGCAGTGATGTGCATTTCGTGGCAGAAACTTCTAGATGGCTAAATTAGGAAAACTTAACATTGGCGCCTCCCTTTTATGGTTGATAAATTCGAATCTCTGACTACCCAGGTAAGATCTTTGAATGCCAAGCGAGATCTGTGCTATGCTTGGTAGGCGCGGGAGTGTGTGATCATGTTACTGACACAACGACTTCAACTGGAACGTCTCGGTCAAGACTCTGTCGAAGTGCGGCGTTTCTTCGCTGGAGCCCGGCTAGCTGAGACCTCGGTCGAAGGCATCACGTCCTCCAACTCCCTCTTCAGTGCCGCCGTGTCTATAAGGGGGGACTCCCCGCGCTCAACAACGGCCTCGGATTTTACCCCTTTTCTCGTCTTCAGTGTATCAATCTCGGCCATTTTCTTCCGAAGCCATATTCTCAACTTCTTCTCCTGCTGAACATGCTGGCCAATACGTTCTTGGAGTCGGGCGTTCTCCGCTGTGAGACCAACCTTCTGCTCGACCAACTAGTAAATGTCCCTTCCCAGCATGTGGATTTCTTCATCCAGCTGTGCCATCTTCGTCTTGAGGATACAGTTGCGGTTCTTTGCAGGCCCCGAGTTATTCCGGTCTTCATTCTCGTCTTTGGGGTCCGATCCTTCCATTTCAGGTAGTAACGACTTTTCGTAGCATGTGAGATGCTCGTTGGTGTCCAAGTCGGCGTACACTCCATCACAACACTGGTTGCCGATCTTCGTCAGCGAATTATCGAGTTGTGACCAAAAACTGTGGCCAGTGCGATGAAAGTGCCGGAGACTAGTCATTGTTGCCACCTGCTGGGCGGTGTCGCCAATGTACGCCACCGAGAGTATAGAGATGCTCCTGAGACCTTTGAACGCAATCTCAATCATTCCATTGGGGGTATCGCATTGGGCTGGGACTTTTGAGTCTCTATGCTCGAGGAACTCATCAAGGTCAGGGCGAGAGCTGTATGGGAACTGAGCCGTATCTTTCAACTCTTCCAGCACCCTGGACCACCAGTCCCACGTGTCATCTGTGACTGGCATTGCAGTTGCTGAAACGGGATGAATGATTTAGTCGTGTCCCAAAATTGGTGGTAAGGACTGGGCAAGTCGTACCTGATGAGCAATTGATCAAAAATGTTGTAATATCCGAGAAGATGAGAGAAGACGGGGCGCAAATGCCACGTTGGACTACCGGAAGTTTCGCAAACTTTTAAATTGAGGCTAAATATTCAGAGGCCGACCATAGATTTCAAGATTATGATCAAGCTGAGAGTACTCGAGCTTCTTGGGGTGTAGATGCCCACTGGATTCAAGTCTATGAGGTGATGAAATCGAGCACACTGAAGACAAAGGACTAAATGAGCAAGAACCTATTATGGACTACTGTCTCATACCGTTCAAGTAGAAGACTTGTTCTCACAGCGAAATTTTCCCGTCAAAATGGGTTGGAGATTGGATAGGAGAGTGCTCTCTTTGGCACTAGCTGTGCTCTTTCCTGGCTCTCAACCTCTTCGTCTTCGAGAGTAAGTGGAAATGACATTTATGCAGTAGAAATCATCCATCATTATTGTCAACAGTGATCAAATATGCAGATAATGCTGGTACCTGGTGCTGCAGGCTATGTTCCGCACCATCGAATGGAGAACTGCCAGTCCCGAATTCCAAGTGTCGCCACGCGAGGCAGAATTCTATTTCTCCGTTTACATGCGTACTATCGGCAGCCAGTACAAAACGCTTCGCTCTGATAGTCTGAGCCTGTTTGCATCGGCCTAGTTCCCACGTTTAACGAAGGCCTCCACTTCTATCCATAGTTCCCGTTACTTCGTTCTTACCTTCCAAAGCCAGTGGGCCATCATAGCATGCTCTTCAGTTATCCTTCCACACTCGGCCTTCCTTCGTCCACAACCCCGAAAAGCCAACACTCAAGTGCGCAGGATATATTATACGATAGTGCTTCGCCTACAGAGCCGCAATGTCACTTGCACCTAATCCTCAGGCCCCAGAGTGTCATGTAACATGAGTATATATCTATACAATACAAGAACCGTCGAACTTGTCTGCATAACGTTGCTTGATAGCCAGTAGATTCTGCTTCCCAAGCAGTGATATGCCTCATGAACGTTCTTCTCATACATTCTCGACAGCGGAATAGCTAAGGTGGCATTGAGATCTGAATCAAAGCTGCGTTTGAGAAGTATGCTTGGTTCATTTCGTCCAAAGCGCGGCGTATCAGCAGAGGATCATCAGTGATGCTGGCTTGCCCCATTGGAAGTGACGCAAGAGTATGTTTGCCTCACAGCTAACGCGCCACATCCCCTTTCAATGTTAGAATGATAATCGTGTGACCATGATAGATCATAGGTCGCGGAAAGCTGCAAGATGCGACGCTTTTAAGCCGTTCCAGCTTGTTATTGCCAATATGGGAGCAGCTCTCAGATCGGAATGCGGCAGTTTCCGGGGCAGTGAAATGTTGTGTAACTGAAGCCATGAACCTTATTATAAATGAGCAAATAAGGAGAGCCCGTCCGGCCTGGAGGGGGAAGCTTCCCCCAAACTCCCCAGATATCAACATCCGCCCCTCCTTCTGCGAGATCAAATACACCTCCGCCAGCGGTCTCACTCACCACATGAAGGTGGGTTCATGTTTTGGTGCTCCCAAGCCGAACAGAAATTGCTCGAGCCATGACTGCACGACATAACCCCCGTCATCCTTTTCTTAGCCCCCGACCCATGTCCGTCCGTCAGGGAGAAGCACATATTGCCAGCACAGTATATGGTTCGTGAAAAGTTCCGATCGAGCTGAAGGAGAGTGGGACGGCGCTCACGGCACCCTGAGGAGGCGGTGAAGATGTTGTGTAACTGAAGCCATGAACCTCATTATATATGAGGAAATCGAGTAGATCATTAATAGCCACGGGTGCCCCCAGTTTTCCAGGGATTCTGGGTGATTTTCCCATAACGAGCCTGAGTGCCTTGCTTTCCCGCCTTCAAATAACTCAGTATCTGACTCCACTTCCGATATGCATATCTCTCCCAATCTTATCTGGCATTAGAGAGTCGTTCACCCCGAGATACTGTTCGTTTCTCCAACCTCCAATTACCAGCTCGAGAGGAACCTTGAACTTGTGGACAATGGCAAAGAAAAAGTCCTTTGACGTCAAGAAAGAAGCAAGGACATGCTTCGCATTTCCGTGGCTTCATCAAGAGGTTTCAAATGCGGTCTCTGGCAAAGTGCAATCGACATGGGTCAAACAAGAAGGCAAAATGTTTACCCAAGAGTACTCAACTTATGTGATGGGCAAATTTACATGCAACAATAAAGACTGTTCCAGGCCTGCCTGGAGCAGCAAGAAGGTGGCCATACGGATCAGGGGATATGCGAACAATGGTTACAACGCCGTCGTATTCAACCAGCGTTGCGAGTCCTGCAACTGGCTCGGCACCTTGGCACTTGACAAGAAGTCGTACGTGGAGCGAGTCGCTTATAGACTCAAGAAGTGGGCTGGAATTCCGATGGAGCGGCAGCACTACACCCTCAAAGAAGGTTTGCCGCACAAGAGTGAGCTCTGTGAGGGCTGTAAGCAAGGCTATTGTCAGTAACGCTACGGTTGTACTGGTACCTTCCGTAGATGGTGAAATCCTAACACCACGGCCGAACTGATTGAGAGAGTATGGTTAAGAGGAATGATGAACCTGTTGGGTACGGGTGTGGGAATCTGATACTATTATGTGCTAATGTTTGCTGACTTTGACGGCTCATGAAGATGATATTAAGTATAATCCACCTAGTTTACAAGATATGCTCTTTCTCTCCATGCAGACCTCAGATCAAGTTTCTTTCTAGTTCCTTCTATACTGAATTCATTCAGGCGACGCTCCCACCTTATCAAGGTGAATCTTGGTTTATTACGCATATATATATTGGTGTACGTCGCCCACAGGAGCGTTTGCTGTAGTATTTGTGATCTGGCTAATCTTTTTAGCAATTTCGTATGAAATGAGATCGGCGAGTGTCTCGCAGACCTTGGAAGCGGATTCACAGTGAGAGGGTACTAGGATCAAGACAGTAGTTATCACGGACTCCTGTCTGGTCCCCTACACCTGGCTTCCACTCCTGCGTCTTCTGCATGTCGAGCCATATGGGATGATACCAGAACCATGGAGAGGACTTACTCCGACCATTCGTTGTCGTTGACAGGAGGGTTATCACTATCATTCAAGTCTAGTGTCCTAATTAACCAGAATTATGAGTTACCTATGCTGCTCTACTATCCAACCAAAGAAAGATCTCGACACGTTGAGAGAGCCCGTTAAGGTTCTGCCAACGAATCCTCAAGCACGGAATACATATCATGCGAGTTCAAATTCAGCCGCCAACAAAATATGCTAGATGTCCCCCTATCCAATTTTGCGCAGCAATTATAGAGCTATTTCCTGGAAAGCTATGCAACGCTCGCTTGTCTTGTGTTTGAACAAGGTCAAGTCACATTACCTATCAAATTACAGAAACCCATCAACTATCACATCAGATCAGGTCACCATTGCGATGGAGTGCCGCGAGCAGAGTAGAGGTTTTAAACTTCAACTCTGCTCCAAGAGTTCAAGGGAACTTCGTGTCAGTCAGCTCTCCTTTTCATCCTGTCAATACACCGATGAGTCTCCTGGGAGGCGACTGTTTTAGCCTGGGCTGCAATCAAGCCAAGCGAGAACAATATCCTGAAACATAGGAATCACGTTATCATGGTTGTTTTGGATTGTATTGACCACCTTCCCACAATCTCCCCCGCCTAAGTGTGCTACCCTACATTAGTTCAGGTATGCAATCCGAGTCATTTGTCTTCACAGTTCGTTGCTTCACTCATACTATCATTAGCATGCACCGTGACAGCGGCCACCAGTCTGTCCGCAGCGCCGTTGTTTTCAACCAAAGATCTCAGCAGGTCCCATCTATTGTTCGCGTTGCCGATAGTCTCAAGGGAGGATTCGGCATATCCGGTTTATTCCTAATCCCGCCTGTTCCATGGATGCTACTAATTAATGTGGCGTTCTGCCGCGTGCTACCGCCTCGACGGGGTGACGTGGTTATGCTGTGGTCATGACATCTACTACAAAGTACCCTATGTCGGGCTTCCGAAAACGGCAGTCCTGTCAGCGAAATCGACACTAACAGCTGCAATAATTCCGTAATTCCGTGGTTCCCGATGATGTTACTATGTCGTGAGGACAAGCCTTCTGAGTGGTGCTCGTGCCGGCTTGGCGCTCATTCCTGGGATTCCCGGCGCATTGAACCGGGCGGACGTGTGACAGTGGCAATTACGTCATGGCTCAGCTGCCAAAAACAAAAAACACCAAAAAAAGAAGAAAAACGCAAAGGATCGCCGAATACACAAGACAGATGCTATAGTGAGGCTTTTGTTTGGCATGCAAATCCAGCACAAGTGCCTCGAGTGAACCAACAACAAGAAAACTCGATGTACCTAGACTACACTCCCCTCCGCCATCCCTGCCCCCCATGTCTGAAAATGAAGCCATGACATCACACCAAATCGTTGAGGCGCACTCAGCTCCAACTTCCCAGAGTTCGGGGCCAGTATCTCTCCAACATCTTTACCATCCGCCGTTTGAAGGCAACAACAACAACGCTATGGGAGATACGCGTGCCCCCTACAACCGGCCGTTGCGTTCGGTACGTCCGCAACAATCGGTAATTCGACTGAGGAGACTCGGGACGACCGCGAGGACGAACGAACGCAATGCCGCCAATCCCCAGGGTGTGCGGTCCATGTTGGACGTGGACCAGCCTCCCATCAGAAACCGTGATGAGCAGAGGACTGCACCGGTGAGAACCAACGAATACTCGCAGCATCAGGATCCAGACCCCTACCAGCAACAGCAGGATGGACATTTCCGTCCACGAATACGATCTATGCTGAGTATCGGCGAGAACCACGGCCTGAACAGAATGAACAGGGACGGCCCTCAAACCCAGCTGCCATCTGTCCCGCAGCCAGTCCTAGTCCAAGGACCGCAAGGCGACACCCAAGCCATTTTGGTCCCTGATGCTGAAATCGAGAAATACGGAGGAGAAGTGGCGCGAACTGGGAGTCGAGGACGGCTAGCCCGTTTCCGGCGGCGAAGCCTTATCGGGATGGGGCTTGCCGCGCCGGATGGTGATGCGAGAAGCCTTGAACCACCGCAATACGATACCGGATACGACTCACAGATTGTGGACCTTCTTGATGTCATCGGTCAGTATCAACCGGGGAAGGCATGATAGTAACGAACTTGAAACTGACAAAGTACTGCAAAGACCCCGAAGTCGAGACGCTGTCTTCCATCACAAACGTGCAGAACTCTCTTTTCGTTCCGTCCTTTGGGCGATTCGTCAACAGACGACCAACATACAACCTCACCCGAGTTCCCCAGCCCCCAGGCGCTTTCCCTACGGATTTGCCCGACGACCGCGCCTCTTTCCACGTCACCGAAGACGAGCTCGCGTTGAGTAAGGCGCCAACGCCTATCTCAGAGGAGCCGGAACCATCAGAACGCCCTTCAGTTGAACGGATTCCGAGTAACGTAACAGAGCGCTTCTTCGCTGTGCGCCCACGCGACACCTCGTTTGCCGATTGGAGTGATGAAGACTTGGCCGAACTCAATGACCACGTTCGACACATGCTTCACTCCCGCCAATCAGCTTTTCACCGTCGCCTCCGCGCCTTCGGTCAATATGTGCGGAAACCGCTTGGATTTCTCGTCACGCTGTATGCTACCCTCATCACCTTATTCGGCCTGGCTTGGGTTCTATTCCTCATCGGCTGGATCTATGTCGGCGAAAAGCAGCTCTATATCATCAACGTGATTGACTACGTGCTTGTGGCTCTCTTTGCCGTCGTGGGAGACGGGATGATTCCCTGGCGTATCGTCGATACTTATCACATGTACTTCATTGCCCGTTACCATCATAGAACATGGACATTGCGCGACAAGATGGCGATTCCCGACCTGAAGGACAAGAATGATCTCCCTTCCGAGACGGTCAATTCCAACGGCGAGGACTGCGGCAACGTTGACCTCGAAGCTGCACGCATCGTCCACGCCAAGCGGGAGCTGTCGGTCCTATCTCCTACGCAGCAAGCAACGCTTGAGCACCACCAAACCCGTTTCGCAAAGTCCCATACATTCTACAAGCCACACGAGACCGAGACACACTTCGCCTTCCCGCTGCGCTTCCTCGTCGCCATCGTCGTGTTGCTCGACTTGCACTCGTGTTTCCAGATTGCGCTCGGGCTCTGCACCTGGTGCATCGACTACCACGTGCGTCCCATGGCGTTGACAGCCACGATTCTATCCTGCTCCATAACCGTCAACATCATGGCCGGAATTCTCATCTCCATCGGAGACAAGAAAACGCGCAAAAAGGACGTCGTCGAGCGCATGTTCAGACAGGAATTGACCGAGGAGGCCATGCGCGAGGTCCAGAAGCGCAAAGAGGCGGAAGCCCGAAAAGCGCAGAAGAAGAGTCGGCTTGAGAGGGTTCGCGAGAACGACGAAGATGAACTCGAGGGACGATCTAGCGCGTCCCGGTCGAGAAAGTCCGTCGACCGCGTGGGCAAATTTGATGCCTCAGTCAAGCCCGCTGGCAATCGGAGCGATTCTGATATTTCACATATACCCGGGGCGTTTCCAGAAGGCGCAGCGTAAATGATTTCTACGACTATTATGATGCTAGATGCTGGGAATACAAAAGAGAGAGAATATACGCGCAGTTTGATCGTGTACTTGTCATCTACGGCATTTGGTATGCAGCGAGGAGGAAGCTGAGTGACTGCTTGATACCCGGTTACAAAAGTGTTGGAAAGACAGCTCAGGTATCAGTTAGTAATCCTTAAGTATATCGAAATATAATCCAACAAGTTTGAGAGGCTCCAGTATTCCAGGCCCTCCTTGTACGACCAAAGTCTTTCCTGACAAAGATGAAAACCACCCATTCCCCAGACAGGAGACTGCCTACTCGACTAAACTAACTACTTCGTGTCGTAAGAATAGACACGACTCTAGCCGCTGAGGATTTGACGCTGGCAACTTGAAGAATAGCCTACCAATAATAGAGAGACATCAAGGGCTGAGAGTATTCAAAACATACCCAGAGTTTATCGCTCAGAGCTACGATCAGTCCTGTTGGGTTTCGTGGAGTTTGCCATGTCGATAACATAAAGCGCCACTCGCATTACTTCCACAACACACACATGGAAAAAAAAATTACAGTAAGAAACCAGCATTAATTCAACTGTAGCCCAGGCCTAGCCTCACCTAGGGAGATGATCGACGTCCCAAGGAGGATGCTAGATATCCTGTGTCTTACACTGCAAAGGGTTTCAACACAACCTTGCATGTGTTCTAAATATGGGCGTGTTTTGTCCTAGGAGACAAAATATTTCTCAGGACAACGAGCTGTCCCAGGCCTAACAACTTGGTGAATCCTTCCACCACGTGCCAGAAGGATTCACTGATGAATTCGCTAGTGCCCTAAGCTAAGCTGACCATCCGACGGATACTAAAGACTCTGAAGTTGTGCTATTTCCGGGTGGGTGATGGGCTGGAAATAAGGCCTTAGAGTGCCACAGAAAAGCCCTGGGGCGGCCCGACGAATACCAAGCACCCTACATACATATTTCACGGTTCAGTTGACCCGAAGCAGCGGATTCCAATTCGATCAGGATCCCTGCTTGGCCATCCACTGTATGCAGGCCCATCGACCGATGTGGACCATTAGCCGTTCTGCCAAGCTGGCCCGGCCCCTGGCAGTTCAGATATCCATCACATGGCTGGAACACCCGGCTTTCTCCCGGTCGCCCCCCAGCATTATTAGGAAAGTGGGGAAGTCGTGGCGCGCGGCGTATGAAATGGAACTTTGCAGCGGTAGTCTCACCACATCTGTTGGTTCTGCCACACCTCTCCACGCTTTGCATCGAAGTCATTTCGAAGCAATCGCACGGGGATTTTGCCCCTCCTAGGTTAGGATCGCGTCAGGTTCGCTCTAAAAAAAATTATAGCCATGGCCTCCAGCACCGGCAGGCGCATGTCGTTCTTCCCAAAAGCAGACGCCGCTGTCTTGTCGTCCAAGCCAGGGCCGCCGCCGACGTTTCCGCGCTCTGTCGGGCCGATCTTTGATCTCGAGAATGTAGAGAAGCCGATCGGGCCATGGCCCCCAGACGCCGAGAGGTCTTTCTATCCTCCGAACGAGGATCAATATGCGCCGTCGTCGATTCCAGACGCGCCAATGTGTCTCTCTGATCGATATCTGCGTGCTTTCCTCGCCGAGAATGAACGGCTCAGACTGTCCATGCTTTGGTACTATACCCGCGACATCCTCAAGGAGCATGAGTTTATCTCTGGGCTACAAGAGAAGGCACAGCTTGCCCAGGAGTCTACGGGATGGGAGTTTGCCGTCATCGGCATTCTTGATGTCAACTTCTACATCCGCTTAGCCACAGTTGGCCTTTCTCTGGGCATCCTTCCACGCGGTGAGACTATTTGTGCCCACACGGTTACTCAGCCTCCCGGTGTATGTTGAGAGTCTCTGCTTTTGCCCTCATAGCCATTGCTAAACATCCTTCAGAGTGTCTTTCATCTGCCGAATATGATGGAGGACTGGAGATTCCAAGATTCGCCGTATGTCGAGTTGGGCGGGCTCCATGCGTACGCTGGCGCGCCACTCCGCTTACAAAACGAGTGCGGCGATTGTGTTGGCCTTGGGTCGCTTTGTGTGGCTTCGAGCACGAGTCAAAAACCTTTGACCAAACCACAGCAGCACACTCTCGCCCGTCTGGCTGACTGGGTCGTCTCTGATATCATTCAGTGCGCAAGAGCGAGGCGCCAACGAGAGCGGCGTCGCATGTCCGAACTCATTTCCGCGGCGCATGCACGTATGGATACTGCAGATTCCGAAGATCCGGTACTGAAAATACTAAGAGCCACGTATCCGGACGCGATAATCAGCCTGCAATCGTCCAAGGCCGTCAATCTAGAGATCGAAGGGCGCGGCCCGATATTGTTGTCTGACCTCGCAGACGGCTTGTGGGAAGACATAGACTACCTTGACGACTTCATTGCGAATTCGAACCACCAGAACCTTCCATCTGACAGGGTAGTACGCATCATTGCTGCCCATTACGAGAGCATATCAGGCCCATCATTACTCACTGTGGCGTCCAAAGACTTTCGACTAGTGTTCGATGATATCGACTCCTGGTTTGTCCAGACTTGCGCGGGCATGCTCTCCCAGATGTGGCACAAACACCTCCTAGCAGATGTAATGAGAGCAAAGGAGAAGTTTCTCCGCGGGGTTTCTCATCAGCTCCGAACACCGATTCATGGGATCCTTGGTTCCGTGGAGCTACTGGCCGAGGAGTTGAAGACTTGGACCTTGCGCGAAAACACCCACACGGTATCTAAATTGCTAGAAGCAACCCCTGCGGTCAATTCTGGCGAGTCATTCGTCTACCTTGATACCATTAAGGCTGCGGGCCGAGACCTGATTTCGGTCGTCAACAGCATGATCACTTTAAACAGATGGGCAGACATCGCCGTGACAGATCGGCGCTATGCTATGCACACAATATACGAGCTAGAGACAGAGCTGGCAAATGAGTTGCTCAAAACACTTTCGGGTGACACACGCTACAGGGCGTCCATCTTTTTCAACCTGGACCTCCCAGAAGGCTATGATAGTCTTCGGATGGATCTCAATCTGATCCGAGACACTTTGATTCCGCTTTTCATCAACGCAGTTCAAAGCACGTCGGAAGGCGTGGTAATGGTAACCGCATCCATACGTTCAGACAGTAAAGAGTTTATTGTCGATATTGAAGATACTGGCCGGGGCATCCACCCTGATCACCAACAACGCATATTTGAGCCATACGAGAAGGTTGGTATTCACTCGGCAGGGGCTGGGTTGGGTCTGACTCTTTCATCTAAATTCTCCACACTACTTAACGGGTCTGTCGACTTGGTGTCGTCAAACATCAACCGCGGTTCGCATTTCAGAGCCACGTTCAGGCAAGTCGAGTTTGCAAGCTCGCCTCTTAGATCGCAACCACTGGCTCAGAACCTCAAAATCATACCGCCAAGATTCTACAACATGGCATCTGGCTCGGACGGCGTGTCGCTGTGCGATTACTTCGCTAGATTTCTTACCTGCCATGGCTATACCTCTTCGGAAAGCAGAGAAGATTCCTTTACCATCCTTGATTTCGCGTCCGACCTGGAACAGCGCCACAAATATCTTTCGCAGATCCCACCAGACCAAGTCGCCATATGTCTCATTCCAACCTCCGAAGGCGAAACGTACCTTGAACAGGCTCCCAATAACGTGGTTTACGTCAGTGGGCCCTTCTTAACTTCGACGATGAGTATAGCGCTTGAAGAAGCAGACCGACTGCTTTGGGAGATCAGAACTTCCCAGGCGCTTTTGCCTCGACTTGACGAACTTTCACTTGCCCTACGATCAAAAGACAAGAGCGAGATTACAGATGGTCCGGCCGGTTCTGTCGCAGACTCATCCTATTCAAAGAGACTGCTGGCTCAGTCACCCGCAGACAACCCAGTCGATCCTGGCTCAAGCTCTATTGAGCTCCTAATCCATCTGCTTGATTCAGCAGCTGCTAAGGAACCAGGAGCAGCCGTTCCAATATTCCCTGCTGTTAGGAGTTCTCCTCGGCCCATGGCGCTACTTGTCGATGACAACGTCATCAACCTCCGTATAATGCAGATGTACTGCAAGAAACGAGGATTGCCATACCTTTGCGCAGCTGACGGAAAGCAAGCGGTTGAATTGTTCTCGAAGCACCAGTCCTTATCTGCGAGCGGCGAGGTTGCGGCGATCGAACTGATCCTCATGGACCTACAAATGCCGGTGTGCGATGGCATCGAAGCCACCAGCCAAATACGATTGCTGGAGAAACAGAACAAATGGAGAGAGAGTGTTGTATTTATCGTGACTGGCCAGGATAGCCCGACGGATAGGAAGGCTGCGGACGGTGCCGGCGCTGATGAGTATTTTGTGAAGCCTGTGGGCATCAAGCTTCTGGATCGGGGTGTGAAACAATACTTTCCAGCTTTCGAGACAAGCTAGAGTCCATATATATATACCCTAACGTCAATATACGTGATATGCCTCTGTTTCGTATTCCGTGTTCTAGGCCTCTCTAGTCCTTTGCCGAAATATGTGAGTACGCCATACACAGTGACTTGGGCCAACATTCGTTAGAGTCTAACCTTAATCCTATCTAACGGAATAGTATCATGATACTCATTAGCTGCCTAGGTATGTTAGTTGTCGTGACTATCGTGTGCAATTGTCCTAGACACTCCCTCACCTGAAGCTCTGTCCTTACAATCGTGGTGTAGGTTGTGACAATCGGGCCAGAGCCACAGGTAATCTGTCCAATGGATTGACTAAGCATCTTACCAGCCCAACCCATTTTTGATACCTGGAATAGTCAGGAGCTTAGGGACAGGAACAAGAAAGGTTCCTCGTTCCCCGCACCGCTTCCTCTTTGGGATGTTGCTTCCAGAAAGACGGCTAAATAAAAAAACATTCCCAGCGAACTATCACGGCTCATTTATTTCGATCAGTCAGCCGCGCGTCTGGGAGAATTGATTCTTACTTTTAAAGTGCCAAGCGAAGTTTGTCATTCTATTCCCCACTTGCCATTTCCGCCTCATCTTTACCCAAAGCCTTAGGATGCGACCCGAATTCGACGTGATGTTCAGGCTATGTCGGCAGAGGTCACCTTGCGAATATGCTGACGTTGAAGATCTACTGTTGATACTTAAGCCGGCCTGGCTCACTTGTAAATGGTAATTTGAGCTTTGAGCTGTCCAAGCCTCTGCCCTTCGGATGTCAGATATCAGAGTTTGCCCAAACAGCAGATTGACTTCAAAATGCCGCGGCTACTGTCCATAGGGCATCTGGCGCTCCTACTAACTTTGCCGGCATCTCTAGCTTTTCCCCGTAGCGCTGATCACTCGACGGTGCTCAAACACTCCAGGCAGGTCGAGCAGGCTTATGACTATGTCATCATCGGCGGAGGCACGTCTGGCCTAACGGTTGCGGATCGGCTGACAGAAGATGGCAAAACGACAGTATTGGTGATTGAATATGGAGTGCTGAGTACGGCATCCGGCTCATGGATTTAGTCGCGTGCTAACAGAAGCCGAAGGTGACTCGGCGAGGATCAGCACCGTCCAGGGCGGGTTTCAAGGCATGGACTCGCAATTTATGTACTCCATCAACTCGGTTCCGCAGGTCAATCTCCGCAATCGCGTCACTTCCGTTCTTATCGGCAAGGTAGTCGGAGGCAGCTCCGCGGTCAACGTGATGATGACCGTCCGCGGCACCGCCGAGGATTATGATCGATGGGGCAGCTTCTTCAGCAGCTCATCGGAATGGAGCTGGAAGGGCTTGCTCCCATACTTCAAAAAGGCTCTAAATTTCGTGCCTCCGGACCCTGCTGTGGCTAAATCAGCGAACATAACCTACGACACGAGTTATTGGGGCAACACATCCGGAGTCTACGCTGGGTGGCCATCCTATCAGTATCCCATCACCACCTTGCAGGTCAACGCATTCAGGGAGATCCCAGGGATCGAATTCCCCGACAGTGGTGCTGGGCGACCCGGAGTGTATTGGTATCCCACCTTTATGGACCCCAAGAATGTGTCTCGTTCCTTTGCCAAGACTGGACATTACGACAACGTGAGACGCAGTAACTACCATCTAATCACTCAGTCCAAAGTGAATCGAATCGTCCTGAATGGAACCACAGCTACTGGTGTTACTTTCGTTCCGGTTGGTGGCACTTCTCGAACCAGCACCACGGTACGAGCAAACAAGGAAGTAATACTGGCGGCAGGCGGTATCCATAGTCCGCAGGTCTTACAGCTCAGCGGCATTGGACCAAAGAAACTGCTGTCTTCTGCCAACATAAACACAGTTGTGGATCTTCCTGGAGTTGGGCAGAACTTCCAGGACCATCCGATGATCACCGCAACATATCAATGTAAGTAGGGTAGAACAGAATCATTCTTGAGATGCCGTTGTACCCCATGGACCGGAACTAATCAAGACCACAGATCGCAACTTCGACATCCGCCCAACCGCTAACGACCTAAACAGCGATCCCACTTTCCGTAACTGGGCGGCTCAAGTGTGGGCAGCTAACAAGACAGGGCCATACTCAATCGCCAGTGGTAACGCCGCAGCCTGGCTTTCGTTCCCTGTCATCTCACCTAGGTATGAAGCCGTAGCTACGAGCCTAGCCAACCAGGATCATGCTTCGACGCTGCCTGCGGGCACGGATCCCACGGTTGTGGCAGGCTACAAAGCTCAAATGCAGTCTTATGCAACAGCTCTGCGAAACAACAACACAGCGTTTTATAACACGGCATTCACTGGCGGCCCAGGAAGCGGGATTCTTGTTGATCTCCACCCCCTAAGTCGCGGAACGGTGAATATCGACCCGACAAATCCAGAAGGGAAGGAGCCCATCGTCGACTATCGTGCTCTAAGCAACCCAATCGACACGATCATCATGTCCGACATCATCAGGTTTTCAAGACGATACTGGCTGAACAACACCGTAAACGCAAAATACCAACCTCGAGAACTACAGCCCGGCGAGTCTGTGACCAGCGATAGCGCCCTGGCAGCTCATCTTGCTGCCACATTGTCGCCGACTGAATATCATCCTGTTGGTACCTGTGCAATGCTACCGAGGGAGCTTGGTGGCGTCGTAGATGAGAAGTTGAGGGTGTACGGGGTTCAGAACCTGCGAGTGGTTGACGGAAGTATCATGCCAACCCTGGTTGGCGGAAACACATGTCAGACGGTCTACGCTGTTGCCGAGAAGGTATGATCACTGCAATTACACCGCAGGGATAGGCGCTAACGAGAAAACAGGCTGCGGATCTCATCAAGGCCGGCGCTCTACCATAGTCCAAAGGGATAGCAGCGCGTATTGGACGTACAGGCATGTGCTGCTCTTCTTTGTGGGCCTGGCCAGCCATCGTGTACTGACAGGGTTTCACACGTGAGGGAGATTAAGCGTAAAGAATTCTGAATATCCTACAGTGAGATCTGTTCATTTTGTCGCTTTCTTAGCCGCCCACCCGATGATAGACCAACCACGCGCACAATGTCCAAAGATGCCTGTTTTCCTTGTTCTCGTTGCTTGTTAAGACAACGTCTGAGGTTTGTCACTTATTTTACCACTACGTCTCCATGCTCGTCTTTAGGAGCGCCTGCAACTGCTGTAGCGTCTCGAGGCTCATTGTGACGTTCACCATCGCCGCGCTTTCCAGACCGTTCGACGTTGCCACATCCGGATTGGGGTAATACCAGCACGCAATCGCGATGATAACGTAGACAACCTGGATGCTTGGTTAGTATCTTTGTAGCTTGGTGGCGTTTGATATCCACGACATACCACAAGGAGTGCCCCCTCTAGCCAGTTTGATTCGCCGTCTCGCAGAAAGTTGCCCACAACTAGAATCGATAGCACGAGCAGACAGACCATGAATATCTCAAAGTTAAGATCCATGGGTTTCCCCATTCCCCATGCGACAAGGACGACTAGGGGCCCGTTGAAAAGTGCTGTTTGAATGGACGGGCCTAGGCAGTGATACAGGGCGACATTGATAACACCGTCTATGGGATTGTAATTTAGCGAAACGCACAACAGCTTCGGAAGAGGAACTCACCCCAAGCCTCGTCAATTGCCGTCAAATGCTCTGCTGCTTTTTCAATGAGTGGCAAGAGAATCAAACCAAGAAACTGATCGGGTACACCGCTCTCAACAACGTGCTCGATCTCTTCGACAAGAAACACCAAGAGCAGAGTGACGCAGACGAGCGAGATGATTAACGCAATTATAGTCTCGGTCATAGTAAACTTGGGCTTCTCCATATCTGCCTCGCGGTCGGCGTCTCGATGCTCGTCCATCTCAATGACCTCGTCGAAAATGCTGTGTTGACTGCTAGCGCAGTACCATATGTAGAAAAGGAATGCAATAATCAGCGCAATCGAAGTAGCGCGGCTGATATCGAGAACATCGTGTTGGAGCTTGATCTCTGTGAACTTCTCGTGCAATACCCTCAGGCCAACGTCCGGCACAGTCGAGGATTTGAGAGCCGAGTAGAAGGCGCTGGGAATTAGAAGCCCGAACGCAGCGACGAGCAGCAATCCAGTGCCGACTTCAGAAACAATGGCGTGAAATTTCTGACTTGCATGACGGAGACCGCCGACAAAGAAGCAAAGTCCCAGGCAGAGCAGCAGGTTCGTCAAAATAGACCCCAGAATGGCTGCCTGGATGATAGGGATGAGATTTCCCTCGTCGCCGCTACCTACCTGGGTATTGTGCTTGGCGATGAGTACGATGAACAGAATGATCTCAACGATTGACCCAAAGGTAGTCTCAATGAGAATGCCGGCAACCTTGGGCATCTTGCGAGCGAACTCCTGGCCAGAGAAGCCTAGAAGATTGGCGGCCGGGATCATGCCAGCATAGCTCACGGCGAACGTCCACAGATGGGCGCCGGTGAAGAAGTGCAGGGCAACGGCGATGGGGACAAAGGGCCACAGCACATTGACCAGCATGGATGCTGTGCATGAGCTGCGCCAAAGCACGTACATGAAGTGGCGAGGCTGGAAGCCGCTGCGGCCGCTCTCGCCTTCGTGGGCGATGCCGTTCGTGAGGCTCGCGACATGGCTGCGGACGGTAGGGAGGAGCGGGGTCGATTCGTCGCCATTGAGGTGTCCTGAAGCCCCATTGGAATGGCCGGCGTGCGACGAGGGTTGAGCGCGTCCGTGATCCGCCATTTTAAGATGCCAATTGGTTAAGTTGGAGCAGATTTGCAATATTGGAAGAGTTTACGAGCTGCGTCATTTTGAGTGAGCGCGTTCCTGTTTGCTACATTTTCTAGCTGGGTGGCTTGGGTGTGCCAAGGAAGCCCCACCACTTACTAAACCTGCCTGGCTGAAATTGGTGCCAAGTGCGAGATGATATTGAGATGTCTCAGCAACTTTTTAAGCCTGAACAGCAAACAAGCCTGGAATCTTGTGTATCGCAGACCAAGACCGAATTCCATGCGCGAGATTTCGGAAACATGTTCTACAACGAGACGAAGTCTGATGGCCAACTGGTTCTCTAACCCATTGCTAATGGGTCCTCATAGAACTACACATTCTCATGTGCGCTTGCAAGGGTGGAGCTTGAATGACGTCATACTTCAGGTTCTAGTCCTCATCGAAGCATGGAGACATCAAACTTGAAGCGTCCAGCTGGACCCAAAACCCATCAGTTCCGTTAATGCACGAATAATTTCCTAGCTTATCTAGAGCTAAATAGTCGTGCAAATTCCTAGGAACAGACACTGTAGAACGGACATCTTCTTTAAACTTGTTCACCAGATCTATACACATTTGTGCCCAGTGCTGGCTTACAAGATATGCACGTTGCCGTTCAATTGGACTATCAATCCAGTGAAACTGGGCGGCCCTAGCTCATCGGAGCGTACGTGGATGCAAAACTATATAATATTGGAAGTCTATCAAAAATGATATTGGCTAGCCGTGTGATGGATAACAAATAACTGCTCAAGTAGACAACTCCCAGTAGCTTGGTTATACCGCGTTCTAAGTATATACAACTTGCGAGAGCCCGCTTCCCCTGAGAATGACAGTCGTAGATCACCGGCTTGCGGTACACGGAGAATTGGATAACTCGGGAGTTAATGATCGGCGGCTAATGTGGCAGCCATTCGGAGGCCAAGCTGAAAGGGATATTTATCCGCAGGGCTTTCGCAAATAGACGACGAGCGCATTTAGGTGCCCCCTCCTATTGGCCGATCTGGATGAAAGCTCATTCCTCAAAGTTGCATCCGGATATCAGTTGGAAAGGACTAAATTGGCAATATAGAGCGGAAGAGGGCCGGTAGCCACCTTCACTTTTCGGTAGATAATGCTTGCCCCTCGGTACCCTCAGATACTAAAACAAACCGGAGTCCTGGATCCACATGGTGTTCACCATGCTCACCAGAGCGACAACCATTGCAATTGCGAAAACCGGGCTCCCGTAAAACCGCCAAGATGGCTGTTAAGTTCACGATTACCATGCTACCGCTTGTCGGGATCTTCTTCTCCCCAGCTCTGGCCCAGGACCTCAAACCTTGTGGAGAAGCGAGCTACTACCCATCTGAATACACTTGCTTCAACAATACAACACTGTGTCCAATAACGTTCGGCGTAGCCAGCCTCCCTTGTAGCGGAACTTGCTATGCCCCGGAGATGTACGAGTGCGTATCTGAAAGCCTAAGGCTCCTTCCCGAATCCACAGGCCCATTCATCATTGTTTCGCATGGGACGAGCGGACATGTCAATGGGCAGCTGGTGAAGGCTTGCGGGAACTATTTGGCGATAGGGGCGGGAGCGAGGCAGTGTACTTCGTGCTATGATGCTCCGCCGCAGTTTCAGTGCAGTGGTTATCAAAACAAAACTGTTTTGCTCTCTAATGGCGAGATGGTGAGTGCAAGCATGGTATATAGATAAGAACGATCAGCAAGCTGATGCCTGTTGCCAATAGGCTGCCGATCTACCAGGGAGTCAGTACTGGTACGTGAATTCGACGGACGGCGCCCTCATGTTCACCGAGGGTGGGAAGGCAAATGGGCCGGAGATTTCTCTCGCAGGACAAGATGTCACAGGTGAGCATGGATCAGTGCTGTTGTCTTCCTACCATCCTCGTAAAATGCTTATTGTCATGCTGCAATAGTCTACGACCACGGCTTTTTCACATATGAATCCGCGCCACACTACTGGTTGGCTTGCTTGCGTACGTTGCCAGGCGGGACCCCTGGAACATCTAGAGTATACAGGATCTATGCGCCAACTCCCGGGAACTTGAATAGAACAGACTGCGAGCAGATCAAATTGGCTACGGAACCTGTGGAAGATAGAAAACAGGGAGCTTACAAGTATGAGTGACTTGATATGCAGACTGGATAAACGTGCGTTTGAATAGAAGATGACTTCTACCCCCATCTCCGAACGTAAATACAATAGGCCTTTGAATTCACGCTCCGGTTTATAAGGGAGTGGAAATCTTCTCTATAAGCTGATTGCATTTGCTTTTATCGAAGCAGCATGGCCGTGCGGCGGATTTTGCGCCCAGGCACAAACGCTGTGAGAGCTTAGATCCGGGACATAGCTTCGGGGGTCAGATTGTGTCCAAGACAACGCGGCTTGCCGTCTCCACACTTGCAAGTCCAGCTCGATAAAATGAGGAACATAATCTTTCTCCACTGGGCCAACACTAATGACTTTTATACCAAAGCGGATCATGACTCAAGAGTAGGCACTCTGTTCTACAGTATTAAAATCGTTCATGCTGTTGACTACTCCGAGCAGTAATGAGCCTCAAGAAATAACTTATTGAGACTTGACTAAAAACTGTCTGTCTTGTATTCGCTGCATCCCAAGAATTCGCTGATAATTAACTCCGTAGTTAGGGTGGCTGATTAGGTAACGTACCTGGGAGACTAGTGATCGTGTGCGTGTGGACATGCGTGCTGACTCAGAGTGCGAGAAAAGCCCCACTACTAAGCTTGGCAGAACGAACGTCTCACACTCATAAACAACATCATCCTCAGCCATCAAGTCCTCGGGCGACACACCAGATCCACCTCAATGGCTTGTAGAAACCAATCAATTCGGAGCCTTTTGTCTGCAGGCCGTAGCTTCGCACATCCAAATCTTATCTGTGCTGTGTCCCGTAGCCCGGCAAGATGCCTGCACGCCAGTGCCCCTCGACACGCCGATGGAGTCTTCCGGGGACTCACTGACACCAGGCTATCTATACCATGGATTGAGGCATTAAAGCTACAGAAGGAGGGTAAAACATCTGCCTCGGCGGATGGTCCCCTCGAGGAGCGTGACTTGGCACCTAAGAAGATGAGCGATAGCTATCATCGCGTGGTGAGCATTGAGCAAGATGTTGGCCCTCTTAACGCAGGCAGCTGATTCGGCAGGTACTTCCCTTGGGACATGACCCTTGGCTCTCTGATACATATATCAATTCATCGGGACACATTCGGTACCTAACTTTGTCTCATATTTGAACGTGCCATGTCGTTCTAACGCAAATTCTCATAGGCTAGGCACAATCTTTATGGATCTTGACGCCCTTTCCGGCATTATAGTCTACAAGCACACCGGCCCCGGTGTTACAACTGTAACCGCTGCCCTCGACCGCATTACCATAGCCCACCCGTTGACCGAAATCTGCGACCTTGAATATAGTGGACAAGTAACTTACGCAACCGGCCGCAGCTCCGTGGAAGTAACGTGCAAGGTCGCCCGGGCCCAGCCTGAGGGTCAGCCAAGCAGACCTGAAGATGTCCTCATAACCTGCACCTTCACCATGGTCGCGCTTGACCCGGTTACTAAAAAGCCCACTTCTGTCCCGAAACTCATCTGCTCGACGCCAGAGGAGGAGGCTCTCTTTAAAGCCGGCGAGGCTAAGTCGCTTGCGAAGAAGCAAATGTCACAGACGTCCCTGTTGGAACAGGAGCCTGACGACCTGGAGGCGGCTTTGATCCATAAGATATGGCTCAAGCAACTCGAGTACCGAGATCCAAACCAGGCGCCACGCCAACCGAACAATGTTGTCTCTATGGCGCGCACAAAACTGTTCACATCCTCCATAATGCAGCCGCAGTACCGTAACCGGCACCAGACCATGATCTTCGGCGGTTATCACCTGAAGCAAACATTCGAATTAGCCTTCTGTTGCGCGGCAAGTTTTGCTCACGCCCGCCCGACATTCATCAGCGCTGATCCCTGCACGTTCCGCAACCCAGTCCCCGTGGGCAGTGTGCTATACCTGACTGCGACAGTCGCGTACACGGATCCGCCACTTCTTGAGGAGGACGGGAGTGAACCAGCACACAAAGACCCGGCGAACCCCGTGACGAGGGTGCATGTGCGAGTGGATAGCAAAGTGCGGGATGTGGAGCATGGGCATGCGAAGCCTACCGGACAATTCAACTATACTTTTTCCGTGCCTAAGGATGTCAAGGTGCTACCAGATACCTACCAGGAGTTCATGCAGTACGTAGATGCCAGGAGGAGGGTCCGGATGGGGGACTTGCAGAAGAAGAAACAGGACACGGCTTTCCATGGGAAGGAGTCAGGGACTTCGTCGCTACCCGGGGCTACAAAAGCTGCAAATATCATTGGCTGAGTGAAATCGGAGATGTGACAGTTTGATCTTGTCCAATGATCCCATGTTCTGACGCCAGACGGCAGGTTTCGTACTTCCAGGCTTACAATGACGATTAAGCATGGATGTTGGGCATGATATTCTTTGACTATGGTTCGGGCAGTATGGGTCATGGGAAATATTTGAAGCATGATCGTTAGTCATATATATTGTCTTAATTCAGAGGTTCCGTTTTCTATGCCCCTATTAGGATTATTACGTCCAGGCTTTTGTTATATTATACACAAACTTCGCGAACGATCATATCGTGTAGACTCAAGTTCATCCGGTACATCTTTTCAACTTCTCCTAGCAGTGTCGTGTAGCACTACCCAAGTAGGAATGCCTACGCCTGCGTATACTGTGACACTAGGACAGGTGCAATCTAGTATTTGCCGAGGACAGTAATCTGTGGTGTCTTGAACACGCTCCAGTTGTCCGCGTGAGTAGGGTCGCCAAAGGGCTTCAGTGTGGCAAAGCGCATCCTGTTTCCGAGAACGTTAGTATATCTCCATCCCAAATCCCAGCACAACATGGAGAATAACTTACGTATAGTTGCCGTTCTCGATTTGGCTACCGTTGCCGAGTTTGCCGAACCACCAATACTGGTTTTGTACCGCAGTTGTCATGGCATTGCGGTAGACGTCAGTGTCGGGATATGTCCATGTCTGATCAGGATCATAGAAGCCAGGGTCAAAGTAGGAGACCTGACCGGCGCCAACCCAGCATGTGGCTGGTCCGACGTATCCCTTTTGACCTGGTACGGGCGGGTACGACCACTGTCGCTCGGTCCAGCCAGCTTCGAAAATATCCCAACGGACTTCCCTGCTTCCCCAGATGATCTTGCTGTAGATCTTGGGGAAGTCCTGCTCGTCAACGCCGAGGTTGAAGGTGTAGGAGGACTTCTCCTGGATATCCAGGTTATCCCAAGTTGATACGGAGAAGGGGTAGCCCGCGCGGTAGATTGGGTCTACCACCTTCCTCAAATCTGCCGCCAGACCCATATAAGGCACCGAGAGCTGCTCTCCATTGTTACCCGAGACGACGATCTTGCCGCTGTAAACTGGCAATGCACTCGAGTTCCATCCCAGAGAATCTGGGTTCTTGAAGTTGATAGAGACGGACTTGCTTGCGCCAGGCTTCAGAGTGAAGGACTTGGGCAAGGTGATCTGGGGCACGAGCGACTTGGGCGTCAACTCCGTGAAGGACTTAACCCTCGACTGGCCGAACCATCCAAGTATTTCGACACCTGCACCAACCTGAGTTGAGAATGTGTACGTAACGGAATCTTTGTCTCCGTTGTTCGTCACGACAATATCATGGTACCGACTGAAGTAACGCGTGTCGTTCAGCGCAATCTTCTCGAAATCTAGCTGTGTGGCGTAGTTAACCACCTTGAAGGCATCAATAAGGCCGTTGCCTACTTGCGCGACGGATGCAGCATAGCCGTAGTTGGTTGCAGTACCATCAGACCAAGGTAGTGCGGTTCCGCTAGAAATCATTCGCTGATGAAGGGTCTTTGCGAATCCCTTTCCGTGGACACTTCGTCCACCATGAACACTGATGTACAACGCTGCGACACCTGCGACATACGGGCAGGCCATGGATGTACCGCTCAATAAGGCAAACGTGTTATCGAGGTAGGTTGAGAAGATCTGTCCACCGGGTGCGGCGATATCGGGCTTGATCTGCAAGTCGTAGAGTCCGCCCCACGAGGTAAAGGTGTTTGGGCGCCCACCGGCTGGGTACTCTAGTCCGATGACCTCCTCCGGGTTGATAGAGAAGGAGGCTGTGACGTTACCGCCAGCCAAGATGGTGTCAATAATAGCCTTGCCTGCACCTGCAGTGATCATAGCAATCAGAGTGTCTGAGTCGGTGGTGCTAGGAGTTACGAGTGGGCGAGCATCGTTGTAGATGAAGATGTACTCAGCACCGAGCGCCGCCAAGTTTTGCTGCTTGACAGTGAAGTTGCAAGTGCCACGTCTCACTAAGGGGATGACTCCATCGAGTCTCCGGGTTCCCGGCGGGTACGGCGTGCAGCCATCAGCAGGGGCGGAGGTGTCGAAGTTCAAAGCCACAATAGGCCAGTCGACGATGGAAGATGGGAAGTAATAGGTCGAGGGCAAGTAGCCGACTTTAGTCTCGTTGGTCAGGCCATCCAGGCTGAATTTGGCAAGGAATGGGCTCGCAGGGAACAACTCGGTTTCGACGGACGCAACAGCGACAACGTTCTTTCCAGACGACCCAGAGCTACCGAAGAATGGGCCAGCCGCACCAGAGTTTCCGGCGGAGATGGTCACAACCACACCCTCCTCGACGATTCGGGATGCAACTTCGGCCCATGCGTTGTTGGCCCAGCCGTTGGCACCACCGATACTGGAAGTGATAATGTCGACCTGTTTTATGATTAACAATGCATCTCGCGAATCTGAACGCAGAAAACTTACGCCATCCTCGTACGCAGCCAGGAATGATTCGATCAAAGTGGCCGTATCCACGCTGTCCTGAGTCAAGTTAGGATAATTGAATATCAAGTCCTGAAGAATTTTGACCACTTACGACTTGGGCGAACACCTTGTAAGAGTAGATGGTAGCTTCGGGGGCCACGCCAGTCCAGCTAAGGCAAGATGGTCAGCTTCAACTGCAAACACGCGTTCTAAGTGCACTCGAAATACATACAAGTCAGTCTTTCCAGCAATAATACCGGCGACGTGGGTACCATGCCCCAATTGATCCTTTGGATCTGAATCGGGCTCCTTTTCACCTTCAGATGGCCAGACTGCGTTGCGATTAGTGTCAATATCACGGTTTTGTGGGAAGTTCGGATTTCTTACAGCCATTGCCCACGAAATCGTAACCGCCGGCAACCTTGAATCCAGGACCAAATCCGCCGCCGAGCTTTTCAATATTAGTTTGCGCTGTCACTCAATGTTCAATTTTGGGCGTGTACTTACTGCTGGGTGATCGTACCAAGTCCCCGTATCAACCACCCCCACAATGACACCTTCACCGAATATTCCTGCAGCGTGGAGCTTGCTTACACCGGTGGCATTGTGAGTGGTGTAATCCGCAGCTGCAGCATCGTCGCTGAATCCCAGAGGCTCGACTGGCTCCAGCTGGACGAGCTCGTTGAGCCACACATTTACAATGTCGCCGAACTCCTTCAAGCTGTCGATATTGTAGACAGAGGTCTCGATGCTGGCACCACTGAAGATGCTGCTGTCGAAATCCTTGACAATTTTAATGTCTTCGTCAGCGGCAACGCCATCACGAGCTCGAACTTTGTTCTATAGTCGATGGTTAGCAGCGACGAGATTACAAGTTCGGGAATACACACCGAAGAATACTCGATGATGTAGCTCTTGGCGATAGGAGCTGCGCCGCTCGTCAGGGAGTCCACAGCTTGGCGAGCTTGAAGCGGGCTGGCGCTACCCAGGATCGGAAGCGCGAGCGCAAAGGTGCTGCTGAAGGAGCGCATCTTCGATGTTGTTGATTGACACGTGAAGATCGTACAGCTTCCAACAAGAGTCAGATCGGAACTACCACCACGCAGCGGAAGCTCGTCTTATTTAAAGACTACACCCCACGATCCGAGCTGCAGTCTTTGGTATTGTGATCGCCCTTTGATCCACAAAGGAAGGCGCTCGCGCAATTGTTGCCATGCGACGCTGTTGCACCATTGTGCGGTTTAATTCGTGACTGGACTGGGCCGTGTATGTTATCGTGAGAACTCATTGAAGAACTTCCTTCTTTGGCTAGGTCCAATCACACAACAAGGACCCCTCAAGGTACACAGAAGAATGAAGCTATTGGATGCTGCAGTACGGCATAGCCCAGACTGGTAGAAGCTGGGGACGACATACAGACCTGCCGGATTGAGAGATACTCGCACGGCCCCTCCATAGGGACGCTATAACAAGAACCTGACTCGTGCGGCGGGTTGGTTAACTGCAGCAGCTCGACGCAGCTTACGAAAACCCTGGAGGATTCGAATGCTGTGATCCCGCTTTTCGGATGACCTACCGTCTTGAGCCAAGTCCAGAACTTGACCATGAGATGCATCACTGGGGCAAGAAAAATAACCACATAAGAGGTAGACCCAAGAAGTAAACCCTCACGTCCCAAATTCTTTTTTCGTGCGAAATGAGACAACCATGCCAGGAACAGTCCTGCAAGCCAAGCTGGGGGAGAAGCATTGCGCAAGGGTCCCCGATATCCAGCGTCACATCGCTGCTTGGCATCTCCGCCACCCGGCACATTCTACGATCCCACCTTCCAATTGCTTCGTAATCTAATCGAATGGATCTAGAACTTTCACTAACGGTGGCCAAAAATACTCGCGCCTCTTAGTAGTATAGCTATTCTGGGATCCGCACATATCCTACTATGGCTATATAACAGTTCGATTGTGGAGTTGCTGAGGTAGGGCTGATTTTGAAGAACGGGGACAGTGAACGTTTAGCTCTGGCTAAAAGGCTCGATCGAGTGTGAATGCACCTATCTGGCGGCTACGACGATTTCGAAGTATCTGTGGCTTCGTGGCACGATACACTTGGATTATAGTCCCAAGACAGGATCCCATGCTGCAATGCTTGGTGCGGCCCTTGCTAGTGGCCTCAGTGGATGTTTTGAGAGCACAAACTTTGACCGTAGGCACCCAGTGCCTGCTGGATTAACTCCTTTTCAGCATCGAAGATATGAGCCAAGTCTTTCGAGCTAAACTCATGACCCCATTACTTCTAGCGCTGCACGGGAACCGCTATCAAAAGTTTCTTTCCAACGATTTATCCCTATTCAGGTCAGTCCAGAAGACAGGTTCGTCGTGAATCATGACTCGCTATCTGGATATGCACTGTTCGTGTTGTACACGGTCAATAATGATCAAAATATGAACACGAAAACACAACATTACATGTTAAAAATGCATGTATGATGTGAAGTGCAATGGACTTCCAATATCACTATGTTGACGCCGGTTTAGAGGCGCCTTGTGACAATTATATTGTCCCATTGGGACCTAATTATAGCTTCGGTCCAATGGCCGCATACTCTCGATCAATATCATCAAGTCCGGGAGGACCATCATACAATTTGGAGCTCAGAGCATTAGTGTTTATCTGTTTTCAATGTCAATGTTGTTATTTGCCTTGATCACATGTACAGATAGTAGCATTACTCACATGTCTCATCCCCAAATCCTGCACACGTTCCACGCCAAGTAATCTCATTGCAGTGACTGTCTCGTCTGCCAAAACTGTAGGATCAAATTCAGTAATCGGCATGGTACGAGATTCGAAATTCTTGTTGAACTCGACTTACTCTGTAAAGCCCTTTCCACGCCCTCCTTGCCACCAACCGCAAGTCCATAGAGTGCGGCTCTCCCAATGCCAACTGCCCTTGCTCCAAGAGCCAACGCTTTCACCACATCCGTCCCTCTGCGGATACCACCATCAACCAGTACTTCTACTCTATCAAATACCTGAGGGCAAAACTTCCTGATCTCCAGTAACACTTGTACCGGGGTGGGTGCAGTATCAAGCGCCCGTCCGCCATGATTTGATAATATTATCCCTTTCACAGTGGGAAACAAAGTCGCACAATACGCATCTTCATGCGTTTGTATCCCCTTCAGCACGATGGGTAGATCGGTCTGTGTGCTGAGCCACGCCAATGTCTTTCGCCAGGTCAGACCGGATTCCGTGCCCCATAACTGTGGCGGCGCCCCTGCTGCCATCTCTTCATTTTTGAAGCGTTCATCCGCTTCACGCTTCCCGGGATATGGCGCATCAAGTGTCAGGACAATAAACTTTATCTGCGGGATTGCCCGAATCTGGGCGAGTGTTCGCTCTGTTGCGGCCAGATCTTTGAGAACATAGAGCTGCCAAGCAAACACTGCCCCTGGACCCGAACTTACAATCACGGTTGGGGATAGAGATGCATTCTTGCTGATGATTTGCAATGCATTGAATTTTGAGCATGCTGATGCGATACCTGCCTCGCCTAATGGATGTGCTAATCGAGCCATAGCCGCGGGAGACACGTAGATAGGCATACTGAGCTCGTTGCCGAGGATCAGCGTCTCTAGGGAGCATTTCGAACAATCCACAAAAACACGGGGCCGCAGGAGGATTGAACGGTAAATTTCTCCATTTGCCGCCTTTGTGAGCTCATCATCGGCCGCAGATGCATAATACGATATAGCTTTGGGGGAAAGCAGTTTGAGTGCATGCATCTCAATTTCTCGGATGCTTAGCATCGAAGAAACCGGTGTTGTAGCTATCGGTGGCCAATCCAAGGGCCGAGAAGGATTTGGTTGCAATGATGACAGTCCACTTTGAGCGAGTCCCCTAGGTTCTACCTGGAGCTTGCCCACCAGTTGCTCAGATGTTAAGTGCTCATCTAACAGCTCAGGAGGGTGAACAGAGTCAAAAGCCGCCGTTGCATCTCGTCCGGCGGTCTGTAGAAGGACTGCTTTCCCTCCTGGGTGTCGAGAAATGAACGATGTGATCTCATGGCTGGTAATTAACAGCCGGTTTCTATGTTATCACCACAATGACTGCAGATACTCACATCGTACACTTTTCCATGCACCGCTAACCAGCAATCGGATTCGGAGCTGTGTTTGCCAACTGCTTAAGTCAGTATGCTGCGTGGAAGAATCGTCAGCCTTCGGCGTTACAGACCTTCAGAAAGCGGCCATAATTTAGTCATGTTATCCAATCACCAAGCAAATGATATCGGTTCAAGTCAAACTCAGTAGGGTTATCAGATTGGAAAATAAGCTTGTTTCCCACATGCTCCGTCTCCAGCAAATGGATGTGTGATCAGATGTCAGAGCTGGGTCCGCATTGAGTCTGGAGGCGGGAGAAAATATCGCCGGCTCCCTACGCGGCATGCGGGGTTGACAGTTCTGGGGTTAATCCCTAACCACAATTCCGCGGTTACCCTCGCATGGGAAGTAGGCTTGTCGGGCTTATGGCAGCATCCGGTCACGGCCTAAGAAAACGTGTGGAGCAGAGTCCGTCAGCGGACCTTTAACGCTAGATATTGGCTCCGTGCAATATCAGCAAGCCTCTGATGCTGCAGTATCCATTCAATACGGTGAATGATTGACAAGCTACCCCTCTGATATCATGAAGCCTCTACACTACAATCTCAGCCACGGTTGGGCCTTTAAGCAAAGAAATGACGAGTCAGACAACGCTTGGCTCCCGGTGAAGACTATACCCAGCCAGATCCATATCGATCTCCTCGCTCACAACAAGTAATTGTCTCTCAAGGCTCTTTGCATCACAACTGACGTCTCCTCCAGAATCCCAGATCCGTTCATTGACCTCAACGAACTAGCGGTGCAATGGGTCGGCGAGCAAGACTGGGTGTACAAAACTCACTTCACTGGCCCCGCAGAGCCTGCTAATGACGGCTTAGTGATGAATCTTGTCTTTGAAGGACTTGACACATTTGCAACTGTGTTTCTCAATGGTAAGAAAATCTTGGTGTCTGAGAACATGTTCCTGTCTCATCGAATCAACGTGAATGGAACTGTGAGATGGGGCAGCGAGAACATACTTGAGATTATTTTTGAATCTGCGTTGCTCCGTGGACAGGATCTCGTGAAGAAACACAGCCACGAGCACAGATTCATCGCTCGCCAGACTGAGGATAGCAGGATTCCTGTACGCAAGGCCCAGTATAATTGGGGATGGGACTGGGGCCCGATCCTGATAACCGCGGGGCCATGGCGACCGGTCTATCTGGAGCAGTATCTGGCGCGAGTAATTGACTACTGGGTTCAGAGCGAGATCGGTCATGATTTGATTACGTGTTCTGGCCAAATATTCGCAAAAGTAGAAGGTCAGATATCCGTCTTGGACACAGTGGTCTTGTCTTTATCCCTGAATGGGAAGACAGTCTTCGAGAAGGAGTGCAAAATTGGTTCAGATGGTCAAGCAAGCACGAGATTCAATCTACCCGATCCTCAGCTGTGGTACCCATTCGGGTATGGGCAGCAAACACGCTACGAGCTCAAAGCATCTCTCATTCACTCTGGTGAAGTGCTTGAATCACCTTCGAAACTGGTTGGTTTTCGCCGATGCGCACTGATTCAAGAAGAGGATGCGTGGGGTAAATCTTTCTTCCTTCGCATCAACAATATCGATATCTTCGCTGGAGGATCTTGCTGGATTCCTGCAGATAGCTATCTAGCGCAAATGACGCCGCAACGATATCGCGACTGGATGCAGTTGCTGGTTGAAGGGAATCAACTGATGGTCCGCGTGTGGGGAGGTGGTATCTACGAGGATGATTCGTTCTTTGATGCATGTGATGAACTAGGGATACTCGTCTGGCATGATTTCATGTTTTCATGCGGTAGCTACCCAACGTATGCCTCCTTTCTTGACCTGGTTGTGCAAGAAGCAAGACAGAATTTGCGGCGGATGAGATGGCATCCAAGTGTTGTGATCTGGGCGGGTAGCAATGAAGATTATCAGGTCCAAGAAAGGTATAAGCTGGACTACGATTACGAGGATAAAGATCCACAATCGTGGCTGAAGTCGAGCTTCCCGGCTAGATACCTATATGAGCATTTGCTGCCAAAGCTTGTAGAAGAGGAGGATCCTGGTGCACTCTACCATCCGACCAGCCCGTGGGGGGATGGCAAGATTACTTCAGATCCAACAGTGGGCGACATGCACCAATGGAACAGTAAGTCTTGACTCCGGGTCCACTATATCCTACATAAGCTAACATTCCAGTCTGGCACGGTCAAATGAACAAGTATCAAGACGCACCACTCCTCACTGGCCGCTTCATTAGCGAATTTGGCATGGAAAGCTACCCGCATTTGCAGACGATCCGCAGCATGATCACGAGCCCAGACCAGCGATACCCCGGGTCAATAAGCATGGATCACCACAACAAAGCCTATGATCACGAACGCCGCATGATGAGTTACGTAGTTGAGAACTTCCGAGTCAAGTACGATCTACCATCTTACACTCATCTGACACAAGTAGTCCAATCCGAGGCTATGAGCTTTGTCTATAAAGCTTGGCGCCGTGATTGGGGGCAATCAGGGGCTCGCAAATGCGGTGGCGCGCTGGTATGGCAACTAAATGACTGCTGGCCGACAGTATCCTGGGCTGTGGTTGATTACTACCTTGTTAAGAAACCCGCGTTTTACGCTATTGCGAGAGCCTTGAAGCCTTTGGCATTAGGCCTTTTCAGAAAGGTTCATGAGTGGACAAAGTGTCACGCAGATCCAACATTGGATGTAAGGAACAACGAATTCGATGTCTGGATTGCGAGCAATCGACTCCAGCCCATAGAAGCCGAGGTCGCTATACGCTTCATTTCGATACGATCCGGCAAAGACATCCTGAAATCAATCACGAAAAGAATAACTATCACTCCGAATGCAACGACAAACGTGCTAGAGCATCAACCAGTTGCACCTATCAGCTCTCAAGTTGAAGACAGAACACGGCCCTTCGACCTGGAGCAATACGACCCATTCGTCATCTATGCTACGCTCACCGTTGGAAACGAGGTAGTGGCAACAGACACCGCTTGGCCCCAGCCGTTGAAGTATCTCGAATTTTCTAATCGCAATGTTCGGTTTAAGACAAATGTTGCAAGAAACAGCGTTGTTGTGTCTGCGACGCTGCCGGTGAAAGGGTTTGTGTTCGAGGAAACACGGGGTGTGAGACTGAGTGACAATGGATTCGATCTCATGCCGGGAGAAGACAAGAATGTTAGCGTGACAGGCACAGATGTCGAGGAGCTGCATTATACGTATATCGGTGCATCAGGAGCTTCATTGAGCATCACGAATGCGGTACATTGACATTTGCAAGATTGCACCTGCAACAACCACCATCGATCAGACATCCTGCAGGGTTAGATCTGTCGAAACTCTTTGACTTTAGTTGGGAAAACTGGTATTGTAAGTCGCGCATAGTAACATTCCATTCTATCGTAGCTACAGCGTATGATACAAACATAGCAAAGCCTTCCTCGAAAGCCTGCAAGTTACCATTTGAGCACCTGTTAAACGGAAGAGATTCCCATCAGATTGCCCTCATGACGACCAAACACGCGTAACTCCAAAGGTATATGTCCCGAAAGCCGTTGCTCATGCCCGGCCATGGTTCTCCATACTCCAAAGTTCACCAAATCTACTCCCTTCCCTAGCTACCAGATCACTGGGGCTTCCGCTCTCTACGACTTGACCTTTATCCATAACCACCACTCGATCGAAGAAGTCTACCACCATATCCAATCGGTGGCTCACCATAACAATGGTGTAATTTTCAAACTCCACTTTGATGATCTCCTGCATTATCCGATCTGTATCCTGATCGACGCTACTGCTGACCTCATCCAGCAACAGAATTCCTCCGTTGCGTTTCTCGCCAGCGACGGGGAACTTTATGTCCTTAATTCTGCGTCGAAGAATAGCCCGTCCGAGACTGAAAAGCTGTTTCTGCCCGGCACTGAGGCTGTCCTCGCTCATACCCTCGTGCAGACCGCCGCGTTCAGTGACGAAGGTGGAGAGCCGCACTACTTGGAGGACGGCGAGGCAGTCTTCATAAGATGCAGCGTTGAATGGATCCAAATTAGACTTGATGCTGCTGCCATCCGGGAGGAACACGGCATCTTGGGGAACAGCTATAATACGCCTGCGGAGTGCTGACCGATCTAGGCGGTGGAAAGGCAGGCCGTCAATTTCCATGTTTGTGGAGCACGAGGCTAATGGGTCGAGGAGACGTAGCAGTAGAAGCATCAAGGAAGATTTGCCGCTAGCTAAACGTTAGCAAAAGAAAAACTTATATACGACTCTCATAACCCACCTGCCAGTTCTGCCACAGATAGCGACCTTTTGTCCGGGCTGAATAGAAAGCGTAACGTCCCTAAGAGCAAGATTCGGGCTCTGAGGTCGGCTGCTGGTATTGTCAGATGTAGGCTTCTCGACGCTGCTGCAGTTTCAACACGTTAGCCGCAGTCAACCACCAGCGTATAGCAGCAAATTTGACGGAACTCACCCGTATGAAGCAGAAACGCCTTTGATGTCAATTTGACCCCTTTGTGGCCACTCCTCTGGTGGTTGAATATCCTCCGTCGACAAGCTCTCCGAAATGATGGTTTCACTAAACGTCTTCAATCGAGCAACAGCTCCGATGGATGTTTCAAGCATGGTATAGAATTGGATGAGGACTGTAAGGACTTCACCCCATCCCATAAGTGTGACGAGCGACGCGCCGGTGAAACCCGAGTTCGCCCTCATCTGAGTAGCAAGGGTCACCAGGACAATGGCAACAAAGGCAACGACAAGTTGCATCGTCATGGTAAGCCACTGCTGTATCATCGCAAGAAGGTACGCTGGCCGTTGCGAGGTGTCAAGAAGGTGCTGATTGTGTTCAATGTCCTTTTCTGCCCATCCAAAAGCACGAATCGTGGCGACGCCTTTGATGGTATCAAGGAAGTGAGTGCTAAATAATGCTGTTAGTTTACTAGTCCCTCTATCCTCTAACACGGAGCGACCTACTAAAGCGGACTTTTGGCTTCAAGATCGAGCAGCCTCATTTGCCTCGAAGTTCGCAGATAAAATTTCTGAACAATAAACATGATGGCAATCAAAACTGGGTAGCTGGCCGCCATATACGGAGAAGCAACTGCGATCACGGCTGCCATGCCGATGGCCTCAAAACCAGTGAGCCCGAGATTCAACAATGACATGGGCAGCTCGCCGTCAATCAACGTCATATCTTGAGAGAAAAGGTTCGTCACTACGCCCGAGTCGGTGGTCGTGAAGAAACTCAGTGGCGCGCTGATTACAGTGTTGAGAGCTCGCTGGTGCAACCGAGACCCCGACGTCGTGGTCATGAAGATCATGACTGTAACCGCACTTACTAGGAGAGTCAAAAGCTGACTGACTCTGAAAACACTGTAGATGCCGACATAGAACGACTTTGACATATCAAGCGAATCTGCAGCCCAGTACTTCATCCAGACAGTCGCTGCATTCTGAGTCACCGCCCAGACAACTCCAAGACTCAAGAAGCCATAGAGGCACAGCTTGCTGACAGTGCTGAAGTAATAGCTGTAGACTTTGAAATCGCCGAGTTGCCTTGAGCGGTCATCGACAAAAGCAAGGGTCGCTTTGATCTTTGGAGTCTTTGTGGCATCAGATGGCTCAGCGGCTTTTGATACTCCCATCTCAACTTCGGAATCCGAGTCTGAAGCAGTGACGCCCAAACTGTGCACGTATTTCTGGTCTTTCATGAGGTCCTCAAAAGTTCCCTCCTCGGCCAAAGTGCCATCAGTTCCGAGAGCTATAATGTGGTCTGCGAGAGGCAAATATCGAACGGAGTGTGTGCAGAGAACAGCGGTCATCTTGCGTCGGGAGATAATCCCACCAGGTCCAAAAACACGTCTGAAAACCTCTCCACCAGTATCGTTGTCCAGACCACTAAGAACGTCGTCAAACACAAGTAGATCCGACTCGAGGTAGAGTGCCCTTGCAAGGGCAACACGCTGCTTCTGACCACCACTCAACATGATGCCATTCGTGCCAATCTTAGTATCATGTCCTTGGGGGAGGAGCGTGATATCCGTTGAAAGCATGGTAGCTTCAATAATCTCGTCGTATTTGTTTTGGTTGAATCGAGAGTATCCCACAATGTTGTCCTTGAGCGATCCATTCGAGAGAAACGGAGTTTGCTCACAGTATCCAATAGCCGAGAAGCTCGACGACATTATTACTTGGCCGCTGGAAACTGGCACCTCACCAAGTAGTACCTTGCAAAAGGTAGATTTTCCAGACGCCACTGGTCCGACAATCAATGTTAGTTGAGCCAAAGGGATTGTCACGTTAAGACTTTTGAGGACCATCTTGTCTTGCGTCCATCCGAAGCTACCGTCTACGATTGAGACTGCTGGCTGTCGCTCTTGCGATTTGGAGCCAGACACTTCCTCATCAGCAGGATACTTTTCATTGAATACCACCTTTTGGGTTAAATCTTCGGAGCGTTGGACATCGCGGAATGGCAAGTCTTTAGAAGGCGAAGATCTGGATTGTCTAAAATCGACGCGAGGCCCAGCTTCGATGTATGTTTGGATTCTTCCCAAGCATGTGAAAGCAGCAATCAAGTTGGGGACTGCTTGGAAAAGTTGGCTGAGGGGCCCAGTAAGAAGAATCAGGTATGAGAATGAGGTGAAAATGGTCGAGGTATCTAGCTCCCGGGACGTGACCGCGTAGGTTATGACTGGCGAGAGAATCCATGGTGCAAACCCAACAGTAGCAACGATGATAAGCAGCCATCGAAATCGGCCGCCAGTCGCTAGCTCGGTGTCTCGCAGCTGCTGGATGAACTGTGCGACTGGCGCCGTGATACCTGATATTCTCAGATTCTTCATATTCGAGATAACGTTAGCCGTAAGGCCCACTCGCTTTTGTATCTGGGACATCCACTGAGTCTGCCTCTTGCCTGTTTCTGCTGCTACCCAACTTGTGATTGCAGCGCAGACAATGATGATCCCGATAGGTGCAGCGAAAGCCGCTCCGAGTTTGCGCTCAAGAAGCCAGCAACCGAGTGCCACTTCGATGGTGTTTGCCCAGACCTCGTGCAAATTGGTAAACCCCCTGATTATCCGCTCAATGTCTGTGCTCATCAGAGTCACCGCGGCGGCATCACCAGTTTCTGAGAGTTTGGATTCTGTGGTCTTCTTATAAATCACCGCAGACAGGCAGCCACGGGCCATGTATAACGTTCTTTGGTGAAAGTAATGGTAAAGGGCCCCGGAGATAGCGATGCCCGTGTATATTAGACCGGCAGCGCCGATGAGACCATAACCTGTGTTTTTGGTGGCATCGTCTTCGGGCAGCTGCAGGTAGTCAAGTAGTGTATTGATAAAGAATGGCTGGCAAAAGCTGAACCCGATCAAAGCCACCCTGGGAGCGACTGCGAGAAGGAGGGGAACTGCTAGAGCCTTTGCTAGTTTGGTTGCCAACCCAAGCCTCTGGCCTGGATTGGGCGACTGTTCGAGCTTCTTGACTAGCTTCTGTTGCATCGTTTCGGAAAGCATGGCGTGATCGAGAGCATACAGGTCGTCGATGGTCAAGACATTTCGATATCCTTGGAGGAACAATCGGTTCAGCCAGAAATAGACTCCAAGACTAAAGACCCCACTAGTCTCCTCGGGGCTGTGCTCTTCGATGTTCCATCGTAACCACCTGGTCTTCTTTTGCGCTTCAAGGAAAAGTACAACCACCCTCACTCCAACAGAGGCGGTAAACAGACGGGCAAATATTGTTGTGGGAAAGTTATTGGCGACCAGCCAGGACGTCCGTACCTGAACAATGTCGAAAAGTAGTTGAAGAAGGATATATGAGGTGAGTAGCATAGATGGTCTAGGCGCGCGCGCATGCTCGTAGAATGATAAGGCGACCATGGATAGAGCGGCGACGAACGCGAGTGCGGTGGCCGCAATGGAGAGGCCGTCGACACCGACACCATCGACGCCATCGAACGTTGTGAGGAGAATTAGTAATGAGAACTGAAGCGTGGCATAAATGGTGAGGATTGACTAGGGGCTGGTCAGCGTGAAATTGGTTCTCGAGGACATTCCTCCATACCAGTTTTGCAAACTGCAACGTCACAGCTCCGACAATTCGAGGTTTTTGCAGCAGGTATGCGATCCTGGGCAGTGATAACGCGAAGAACACGGATGCTGGTATTATGGCTAAGAAAATTCGCTCAAATGTGACAGTAAAATCAAAGTTGCCTCGACATCCTTGGACGCTTGGTCCAAAGGAGTCGTCGTTGAGACATGACGACGAGCTCATCGTGAATCAAACTCCTGCTTGCCGCCGGTGTCGAGAACTGCCGTTGATGCAATGGACTCGGGGGCAGCCGAACTGCAAATGGGGGAGAATGGTAGACTGGCCTAGTGATACTATTCAAAGGAATTGACCATCTGTTGAATCGGCGGTAAACTAGTCTTTAACACGAACACTGCACATGTACTCTGACGGCGGAATGCTGGAGGTCGGGAAGTAAAGTGCAGGTTGAGTCACTGGGATAAGCATACGCAACCATAGACGCACGCCAGACAAAAGTCCCACCCCATCTAAGCAATAGCTGCATGCGCTAAAATATACCTTATCGAAGGATTGGGGTTGGGCTTTGGGGCTCAAATTCAACGTCCGGGTTTGACTAAACGTAAACCATGAACCCCGCGCAAGTGCATGGGTGACACGCTGACGCGTGGTAGGATGACGAAGATGCACACTCTTTTGGTTCGAAATTGCAAAAGATCTGCGAATCGCAATCCAAAGGTATCGGCCGGGGAGGCAAAAGATCGAGCAGAAGCTGAGGCGGGATAGACCCTCCGAATGCAAAGCTCAAGAAATACGATGATTTAGAGTGTTTTTCGCGTTTGAACAATGCGAAGAAAGGGCCTGTAATGTTTTGGTGACAGTCCTTAAACCCGATTTTCGCGTTCCCCGAAGGATCTGTGATTGAGCGCCAAGACAAATGAGGAAGGTGTTTGGAAGCGTGCCTTGTAAGCGTCGGCGCCAATATTCCCAACTGTGTACGAATAAAACTACATAGTACCAAACACCGGCAGTCATGGGAAAGGGGAGATATCTGCAGCGAGGCGTCAGAGTACCGAGGAGAGCCTCGTTCCGATCATCATCCATATCGGCGGCTCAAGCCCAGGGCGGTCCAAGGTGTCTCCCATTTGTCATTCTCCATCCATATCACACCATTCCGGGAGGATGCAATGAACTCGGACTGGCGCATCCTGGCCAGAACGGATGTGCAAGTCGACGGCAACGTCGAAACCCTTCTGCTTGAAAATTCGCAGGCAACGCGTCGCTGATGATCTGAAATCCTCTAGGTCGCGACTTCCGTATGGGAATGAATGATTTAGATGTGAAAAAGTGGGTTCCTCCTGGCGGTGAGATTCGACAGGTTGACTGTGGTGACGACCAATGGCCGAATATTGTGGTGGTTTCCAATTCCACAACGTATGCCCCGGCTCGCAGTGACGACTAGGTGTCCACCTCCGTGGGATTATGCTACTGCCTGCTCGTCATCTAGAAAGTGAAGAGGAAAATTCGAAGGAGATGGTAAACGAGTAAGTTATAAAAGGCTCGGAGCATCGTGAACAGCATTCCGGAGATGGCCGGTAATTCAGTGTATCCCACCATCGTACCATCACACTACAGTCGAAAAAAATGTATTCGTCGGCAGTCCCAGGCGCCACCCGGTGGCTTTTGTCCACGGCGAACCCCCCAAGATCCAGAACGCCACAGCCCAGATGCCACTGTAATAAGCCACCTCTGTCAGCAGGCCCATCCGCTAGCGGAGCAGGAGCTCAGCGCCAAGCAAATACCGCACCACAATGCACCTGCGGGAGTGGTCAGATCTTGACCGACTCCCAACCGAGGCCTGAAGAACAGCTTCGTCGGTAAAGTGGACTGATGTTGAGACACGCTCTTCATCGGTGTGACGGGTTAATACAAATACCCATGATCTGAAGGAGTGGACTTCGAGTGACAAGAACAAATCACCACACAAACAATCAAAAACTGCCCCCCGTTTCAAAGAAGGGGTAATCCGGCAGTCAAATATCATAAACGAAACCCGATCGAAATCCGACACCCGAGCAGAGGGTTGGAAGAACCGCAATCAAAGATGTGCATCGTCCTCTTAACTACCGCTCACCCAGAGTATGCCCTCATAATCATCGATAACCGGGATGAGTTCATTCTCCGGCCCACTAGCCGGCCACACTGGTGGACTCATGCAAGCGGGGCATCAGTGCTCTCGTCTCGCGATCTGCAGCGAGCTGAAAAGGGGACTTGGCTCGGCATCACTAAGGACGGCGTCTTCGCGATCTTGACCAACTTCCGCGAGACGTCGCCGGATGATGCGTCCCATCCCATTCACACAAGCCGCAGCCGGGGCGGAATGGTGACAGCCTGGCTGGGCAGCGGTGTTAAGCAATCAGCCGCGGACTCGGTACACCACTTGGTCAATGAAATTGGCGTGAAGGGTGTGGGCGGGTTCTCGATGGTCTCAGGAAAGCTCAGAAGAAGAAAGGATGCGAGTTCGGAAAAGTGGGAAAACAGCATTGAGCCTGTGGCTGTCATCTCAAATCGCTGTGACCACGTCAATGATGTGCCGTGGATTGGAGAGAAGAGGGGCGAGGTATACGGTCTTAGCAATACCTCTTTCGCGAACCCAAAGTCTTGGCCAAAGGTTGAGAATGGCAAGCACCTGCTCAAGGAGGCAATCGAAGATGCGGTGGCCAAGGGTCTTTCAGAAGAGGAGCTAGCCAGCCAACTCTTCTCCATCCTCGACACCGACACCCTCCCAAAGCACCCAGACATGAGTCTCAGCGATTACGTCGCCGAGCTGAAGCATTCCATCTTTGTACCGGCGCTCGGCGACGAGGCGCACCGCAAGGCCATGCAAGAAGCAAGCTCCAAAGGACATGTAGAGTGGGCGGCGGAAACCCAGAAAGCCGAAGATGACCTGAAGATCGAGGAACGACCCGATGCGAACGGCGTGGGCTTCGAGACTGGAATGTATGGAACGCAGCGGCAGACGGTGATTCTAGTTGATTGGGATGGGAACGTGTCATATCGGGAGAGGGCATTGTGGGATAAGAATGGAAATGCCATAGAGAAGGCGCAGGGAGATGTTGTGTTCAAGTTTAAGATTGAAGGATGGGGCGACTGAAGCTTTGCAGCTTATTGCAGTTCAAAACATAAATCAACGAAGTAAGAAGACCTGAGTTTCAATTGTTCCGGAGGAGTGACATGTTCTGAGTTTGGACAATGGTGGGAAGGCTGCATTGGGAAGGCACCGGATGCGGAAGTTTCACGACGACTCTTTCCAACCACAGCAGCGCAACACCACGACAAAATCATAAATCGTTTTTCAAGGCTGGAAAACACCTGCACCTTGAAGCTTAAGATCAAAACTCTTGCAGTCTATCTTAGTGACATGGCGTCCATCCGAACGTTTGGCATTTGAGTATGCGCCTCACTGATCACGAACTGCAGAATCTCGTGGCGTAATCCTCACCACACACGCCATCGAAGAGTCCAAATCCACACCTTACGACCATCAAATTGCTACGCAGCTCATTCAAAGCAGACGATGAGCAGCAGTGACGAGGTTTCATTTCTCGAATTTGCTCGCACCAACGTCCACCTCCTCCGTATCTCGATTTACCTCCTCGTCCGGGTCTGTGCCGCAACCTCGTCTCTTGTCGCGAGCTCTCTCCGGGTGTTTTCAACCAGCCTCGATCCTAAAGACCTCACCCCCCTCTCGTTTCTCTCCACAGAACGCTCTCTAAGCTCGTCAGTCTTTTAACGGTGTTGTTGCTTCTTGGTATCGTCTGGCTCGCTCTTGTGTTTGTGGAAACGCTCAGCAGCATTCACCATCGCATGTTCACAGCAGCGGTTCAAATCATCCAAGCATGCCGCAATATCAAGATCCATATTCGCGACCATTTGCGGTGGTCACGACAGATACTCATAGACTCGAAGGCACAACCCATCCTGCCCCTCCAACAGTTTCTTATCATGGCCGTCTCCTTGTGTCAAAGAAACTAACCCCAGTTCGGCTCGTCGATAAGTCGCTACGGCGGCCAAGCCATGAAAAGTCGGCGCCTCGCCTTGAGGTATCCTATGGTTCCAAGGAAGAAACAATGGTGAGCATTGCTGGAGAGCAGAGCAAAGCTGCTCTGCGAGGTATTGGAGCGAGATACAAGCCAGGCTTCGGACTAGGACCTGGGCTAGAAAGAATGTCAGGAAATGGTATGGATTCAGAAAACCGGCATGGGCCAGACAATAAACAAGCCGGTAGTTTCGTGGGAAGATCAAGCTTTGTCTCGGGCCTTGGGGCAGCAGTCAACTCGAGAAACAGTTCCGGGTGCGGCTCATCCACCGCAGCAGCAGACAAACCCGGTTTCAAATTAGGGCTTGGTTCACGACTCGGAACAGCAAATAAACGCGAATCTTGCGATAATGACCGCCTGACAGATTCTATAGAGAACATTGGAGTTTTCAAACATGATAGGCCGGTGATTTCTGGACCTTTGGGACCTGTCCGACGTTCGATGGGATCCGATCTAGAACGGGGCGAAAACTTCACCATCGTGCCCAGCATTGAATCCTGCGTAGGGCCTCAGTCGTCCGGTGCCAGACGCATCTCAGCCAGCTTCCCTCACGGAGGACCCTTATCCAGTAACCCTACCGTCGCCAGCTCGACTATCACCGCAACAGTGGAAATAACAAACGCGTCTGCACACCACCTGCAACAGAATGAGAATGTACCCCCATCCGCGGACTCCAGCTTCACATCCCAGACTCCAGTGCTAAAGCAACGGATCCCCAAGTCCCGAACGATGAACATATTCTCCAACATCACTGCCTCGATCTCCCGTCCCTCACTATCGAGCCTATCCGGTAACGTCCGCACATCCAGCAGCGCGTCAATCTCAAGTGCAGTTGCGCCCGAGCCCAACGTCTTGCAGATCCATACAGCTCAGCCCTCCGCCTACTGGACTGGCCGCTTCACCGCCCTGCACGACCGTTTCCACGCCGAACAGCTACAAGCCCAATATCTCTCCTCATTCTTAGCAGGCCAACCCAGCAAAATCTCATTGCCCTCCCACCGGCTTTACAGTGACTATACGCGACCCTCCTTTCTCCCCGCTAGCACCACCACCATCGCGCTCAGCACACTGACCGCACCATCCTCCGCACTGGAAGCCAGACGACAGGCCGGGGTCCTAGTGACGGATTCCGAGCTCCAATCCGACGAGGATAACCGTTATCGGCGGGTATTCCTCCACCTCGAGGGCATGTGTGCAAATAGCGAGGCACGGATGAGTCTTCATGCATGGCAGCAGGCGTATGCGAGACGGGTGGGGAGAGAGACGCTGCTGCCGAGAGGCGGGACGATGGAAAAAGGGATTGTGGCGAGGTTTTTTAGCAATGGGCGACGGAGCATCGGCGGCATACCTACCAAGAAGATTGTTATCGGCAGTGGTGCACGAGGGGGGAAGCGCATGAGCATTCTCTAAGCGACTTCCAGCTTTCCAGTGGGACTAAAGGATGTTGAAGACGGACCAAGTAATGTTGGGAGTTGAGGACCAGGAACGTGTCGCTAACACACAAGTATTGTCAAGGGACTGACGGAGAATCGCAACAGGTGGTTCTGACCGGTGTAGAATAGTGACTTGTACAAACATGGAGCTTAGATTCAGCTCTTAAGAGAGCTTTCTGTCTTATTTTATGCCAATTGACCTTAATCGTTTACATATCACCAGCCTAGAACGCCAAGCAATGCAAACAGTGACTTCACCTTGAAGTCAGCCTTGTCCCTCAACTCCATTGAATCCAATGATTCCCGCCAGGAAGGATATCTAGTCAGACTTCTTCCTCAGCTTAAGGTAGTCCCGTATCTGCTCGTGCTTATTCGCAAAGAACATGCCGAGCTTATCGCTTCTCCAGACCAGCACGCCAATTTCATCGGCATACCGCGCCAGCGCCTCGTATTCCTTCGGATCGTCAAAATCCTTGAAGAGGAAGCCGCTCGTCGTCTTCATGCGCTCGTTCTCCAGCTGCCACAGCCGGATCTGGTCGACAACCGTGGGTGGCAGTATGGTCTTTTGCTGCACGGCCGCGAGGCGGTGCATCTGCTCGTGCGCATGAGCGGCAAGGTACGAGATGATCTGGTCAGCCGTGATGCCGTAGCCTATGGCGCGGCGGATCGACTCGCGCGTCAGCCGCCCCGAGACCATGTCGGCGAAGCGGAGTCGAAGCTGGGAGAAGAGGGAAAGGACAGCGATCTGCAGAGGCGACTGTGTATACGCATAGATACGGAAGTTGGTCTCGAGGATGATGCTGCCTTTCTGGTCCGTGCCACTAGTGGGGGCATTCCCGTTGGCTCCTGATCGAGGACCTGTGGCGGCGGCTGTTGCGGCTGCGAATCCTGCACTGACGCTTCGCAAACTGCTAGCGCTGCTGGTGAGTGTTGTGGCAAGGCGGGTGGGGAAGTACTGCTGAGGTTTGTGAGAGGGGATGTAGATCAGACCAAAGTCCATCAAACTTGGCAGCATGTTCCGCCTCGGCTCCGTCAGAGCGCTGGTATCATATGCCCTTCCCAACTCCAGACTCGCCAGAAGGAACAGGAAGCTCATCATATCTACGCTCTCCATTCCCAAAGAATCTTCCGCATGATCGGTTGCTTCTAGCCATAGCAACAACAAGGTCCAAACCTGGGCATTAGCCTCTTGTAGAAGAAACGTAAATCCAGCCTGTGTTATACCCACGCCTGTAGCGCCAGCCCGCCGTTCGACCAGTCTTCCGGCAAGCAGAAGGTCCTTGACAGATGCCTTAGGTCCGCCAAAGTCCATCTGCGCTGCCGGGGCGACGCTATTAACGATATAGTGCAGGATGTCCTCCCATTTGCGACGGGCATAGCGGTCGAGGAAGATGATGTCAATTTCGGGCGGTATAGGCAGGGAAGAAGGCACGCCGAATGAATTATGGCTGCCGCCTCCTTCCAGTGCGAGACGTAGGGATTTCTTGAAGTTCGGGGTGAGCTGCATTTCTTGCGGTTTGTCTTTGGCTGGTGGGGTGACTTGAAGGATGTGCAAACCGCGGAGGATCGAAAGAGCTTGATCTTTTTGTCTGCAACGGGCAACAGTTAGCACCAGGGAATTCCCAACAACCAATATGGAACAGAAGTGTCTGTGGAAGAAGTTGCCAGTCATACCTTCTAGCGTCTGGCTTAACCCAATAATCCAGATCGTCAAGCAGCATCGGCTTTGGCATGTACAAAATCGCCATGACGAAGGTTTTGGCTATCCTAGTCAGTCCATGCCAGATTTCCATCAGAGACATCTATCCGTGCTCACCCAGTGGCGGTATCATACGGCGAAAGATAGCGAAGGCTGTAGAGGGCTGCTGGTATAGCTTCCGGAAGGTTGTGCCAGGAAGCTTCTCCAGGTAGTCGGCCAGCTGGACTGATTGCCCTAAGCTGACCGACATTTTCGCGAGAGTTGGGTCTGTCGGGTTGATTTAGGGCTATTGTCGCATAGCTGAGGCAAGTCTGTCGATTCCCCCGAGTAATTGGGTGTGGAAATCCGTCAAACTTGCAGTTTTTCTGTGGTGATGCCTGGTCAGTTTTATCTCGAGATGCACAAAAGATCAAGACAAGGACATCCGGATGAAATTCGGATGACCATGCAGTGCGGAAAGACCCCGCCATGACCCACCCTCCTCCACCTAATTAAGTACCTTCGTACCTGGGGAGATCAGCATTGCCGACGACTGCCTCATCTCTCATCAAGTTCCAAGTTCTCGGTCCTGGATCCAGATCACAGAGCGCGCGACTCTTCATATTATACCTCGTACAATGGCACCGAAGCTGCCCCCCTTGAGATTTGTTCGATCAGTATGCCGCCGCGAACCCCCATCGGAGCAATTGTTAGGCTAATTGGCGGCTTCTAGGTTATGAAATCCTTCCAAGCAGAGTCAGGCTTGGAGCCGAGGTAGGTGATTGGCTCATTGCATCCGTCACTTCACATATGATATCGCTCTCACCATACCCGTGGGGTTGAAACTTGCACAGGTATACTGAGTAGGACCGTGAAAGCTAATTGATGTCTAGACTCCTTGGCAACAATGTCAGTATCCATGGGATTGCCGATGGTTGATACAACTCACACTCCCAGTTCCGTGTAACGCATGCCACAGAGGGGACAATTAAGTTCGAATTGGATATCAAGCAGGAACACACCGTATTTATGCTCCTAATTGCCGCATATTTGCAGCCAACTCACCAATCTAGAACCGACTGCAAACTATCCATGGCGGCACACTCGCTAGCTTGGTAGATTTAGGTGGATCGCTCGCCGTTGCATCTACAGGCCGTTTTGCAACTGGAGTATCAACAGACCTAAGCGGTATGCATATTTACTTTATTAGTCTGAGTATCTGTGCTTATTGTGAACAGTCACATATCTCAATCCTGGTGGGAAACCCGGTGACACACTCACCGGCACTGCAACCTGCGACAAGAGTAAGGCAGAGTCCACCACTCCATGAACCAATACGATGACTTAGAATGATCCAGTTGGCAAGACTCTTGCGTATACAAGTATCAACTTTTACAACAAGAAAGGACAGCTCGCCGCGAGAGGTAGCCATACCAAGTGAGTCGAAACTGTACCAGGCTAGCGCGACTGCTAACCGGACTATGGGTATGTCGCAAAGACGCTGGAGACGGAAGCGTTTGTGGCACCAGAAGAGTACACCGTCGACGAGTAGAGCAGAGTCGCGGTGAGAAAGTCAATAGAGCTGCATTCCAGGTATATGGCCTGTATTTCAAGGAGAAAGGTATATGAATAAACTGATTATTGGGACAAATGGTATCACGCTTCACTCTTGGATCCCACCGAACATCGTGGCGTCCTGCTCTAGCCCAAACTTCCTAGTCTTCCAAAACGTAACTCTCCGTTTACAATATCCGCACTAGAGCCTCGATACTCTCAACCGTGTACAAGAGGCTTAGGCTCCTGTGGCGATGGTATTGTCTGAGGTGCCGAGCCATCATGGTGCTGGTACTGCTGGTGTGGCACCTCGTTCACCTCAAGGCCCTGGGTATACGGCTGCTGGTGCGTTGGTGCTGGCGAGCTCGACACCTCGCTTACCGGCTGCTGCTGTTGGTGCTGCGGGTAATACGCCACGGGCTGCTGCTGGGGAATCTGCTGCTGCATCGGCGGCTGCTGCTGCCATCCCATCTGGTGCTGCTGCTGTGGAGGAGGGCTGGCATAAATATATCCCTGTGGTGGTGGGGGATACATAGCGCCATTCGCAACGGGCACACCACCATTCCATGGCTGCTGTACTTGCGGCACCATGAAAGCCTGCTGTGTGCTCCACAGTCCCTTGGCCTTCTTCGCGCCGAGCGCAAACAGTATCGTAAGAAGCACGAAAGTAACCCAAGTGTTGAGCACCGCGTCTACCGTGTCAATGTACTTAGGAGGGATGGTGGTGTAGTAGTACGAGTTCAGGGGGTACCAGGAGCCGATGTAGGCGACCTTCCATATGTTGCGAAGGAGCCAGAGGACTGCACACACGAGGAGGAGAACCGCCGGCTCGATGGTGTTAGCTGATTGATGGTTTGAATCAAATAGGTCGCGGCTTACCTGATGAACTTGGGGATCACGATGGACCTTCACCATCACGAAGACAGACAAAGCCGCAATCCCTACGTTTGCCACGAACAGCAGAGAGCAGTAGGCAGCATACAGTCTCCTTGCGCTGACGGCTCTCATCTCGGTCTCGGAACTTAGGCCGTCGAAGCTAGAAGAATATAGATACTGATAAACTTCGGCATAGTAGCTCGCCCAAAGGGCGAAGTTGGACAGGGCGATGATAGCCAACAACGCCGCAGCCCCGAGCGCCACGAAGCGTCCGATCCTGCCAACGGCCGTCTTCTGCCCAGTCTGCACCAGAAGAATGCCGGACGCCAGCTCGAAGAGCGAGAGGAGGATGAGGATGTGAGTAATGTTCTCCCACCACCGGCCCAGGTTGAAGATGTGGTCGGACGCCTGCTCGAGCTGCGGGAAGACGTAGTAGTTTTCGATGTCGTTGAGCTGGCGGTTCACAAAGGATATCACCCATGAGACGGTGTCAAACATGACATATCTGGTGTGCATCGGGTTAGTGGCTGGTCGTACCAACAGGGCGACGGCCATCTACTTACAATGTGAAGAACGCAAACGCGATCTTCAAGTATGTAAATGCCAGTCTAGCTGGATCCTTCCTCCGCTTCGCCATGCATAGCGCGCATGTGGTGAGAACGAATGCGGGCACAGCGAGGATTCCCACCATCACAATATGCGCAATCCAATACCCATCGTTTTCTGAAAGTGACGACATCTTGAGATATTCCTTCACTTCTTCTCACTCAAGAAAATGTGTGTATATCAGATTATACAAAACGACGAAGCCGAGAACGGACGAGAGTCAACAAAAACAACACGAGAAGAGTAAAGAGAGAGAAAAAAGAACTCAATCAGGGAAAGCCTTCATCAAGCCACCATCCGGGGGCACACGCCCGTTATAATAAAACGAGGTGGCTTGAGGTAAAACAAATCGCGGCCGTTGATCTGAATCACGCTGCTGCAAGCCACCTGTGTGCCTGGTCAATAAGACCGGGCGAACTCCAGACCGCTACCTAGGCACGGCCAAAAATAGGCAGCAGACGCTGGTTTGTCTGCCGAAGGGGGACCTAGCCCTGCCAACGAAACCCCCTGACCCTGTGCTTGGGTTTTTAAAATGCAATGGGGGCTGGAAACAGCTCGTCTTCTCGACTTTTATTGGCATAGCCTCATCGAGCTTGGACATTCGGGGCGTGATGGATGCAGTACCCGCCCACGCCGCCGTCGAGTCCTGAGATCTCGTAACTGTTGGGCTGCAGATGAGCACCCAATAAACACGCTCGGTAGGGGAATATCCCAGACCTTATTTTGATTTTGGCGGGGTAGCATAGCCAATCCTCGTCACGCAACAATGGAAAAGTCGAGATTATCGCGTCACGCAATAGGTTACACCGCTCAGCTCTTGCGCAGGCTGTGTACATAATGCATGGCGATCCTCGCACTTTATCGAGTCCAGCGGCCCTGACTATGTTGCGGTGCAAGATCTGGAGGAATTGATCATTCGGTGGTGCGCAGCCCACCTCTCCGTCACGATTGCGTCCTGCTGCCAAGAAACCATAAGTTCGATATCTTCTCAACAAATCGTCGAGTGCCCTGCATAGTCCTCATTCAAATTGTGGTAGCCCATGTGACTAAGATATGGCTGCCATGTTTCGTTCCTCTAAGCGGCCTCATCCGTCGCGACAGAGGTTTACCTTGCAGTGCAAGGTCGAAGTTAACGTGAGTCCGATAAAAGAGCCAGCTGTGGCGAGCAATCTTGTCAAGCATCTGCCTCCCGAGGATCATGTACTTGCGACAGCGAAGAAGGACATTGAGTAGAGAAGGCACTTCGAATTGCCATGACAGGAAAGGAAGAGGGAGTCATGGATTTGACGTCACCTTAGAGGCTTTCGTTTTGAAGTCCAGCTCGAGATCATACTGTTTCCTTCAGGTTGCAAATCTATTAAACGCGGTTGGGCACCTAAGGTACTAACCAATTTGCCGATTCCAGGCGGTAGCCCGCTATAAATATAGGCATGCAGTGCTATTCCCAGTTTTCTAGTCTAAGGCACCTTTCAACCTAAGTATGATATGGACCTTAGTGGGCGATTGACTACCTTATTTACCTATGTTTCTATGCCTATTATCGACATTCGAGCCTTATTTTGGCGTTGCTTCACCATCATAGAAAAGCAGCAGGCCCTTTCGCCCCCTTTCCCGGCTTTCGCATTCTCTTCACATCTGTATATGCCTTCCTTCTCCACCTCCACGGACGGCAATCTTACAAGGTACGATGTCCAACAAGGTAATCCAGTGGCTCCCAGCATGGCCTCGTGGCCAGCCGTTTAAGAACAGAGTAATTAAGCGGAAGAACTCGAGCCACCTTGCCTCTCTCTCGCCTGGCCCGTTCCATACGCAACCCGGGATCCAACCTCCGTCGCATAGCAAGGAGAGGCCAGCCGAACGGCCCATTCCTCCTCACTGAGTTTGCGCCGCCACATCATCGTTCATACCTCCGGCAGCGCCGTAGTCGCTTGGATCCCAGATTCGACTGTCCCTACAGTCTCCTGGCTAATGGTCCATACCTGTTGCTTTGAAAATTTGGCAGTAACCAGGTCCGATCGTTATCACTGTGCTAGAGACTCCGATACACTCATTTGTATTCAAGCAAGGCGACACTGGTCCTAGCCAGCGCGTAGTTCAACCTTAAACTCAAGTAGAAAATGAGAAGTAGCTATTCTTGAGGTCTCATAACGAGAAGCCTGCTTTACATTGCTTGATGGGTCAGAGGAGACAATGGCATAACTCTTTTGAACTGGTCGGCCACGAAGTTGATCACCCTGGCTATTGCCGGCGAACGACTTCACGAAATATACTTGTACCACGATCTGCTTGGGAATCCGGAAATAAGTTGTTGTGCTGACAGTTGTAGACACCAGATGGATATTAGAAACGTGAAATCTGGTAACTATCCACACCGGCCATCAAGTCCTAGTTATCTAGAAAGGCCAAGGCTATGCTTGGGCCCGCTACTTGAAGAGTTAACGATGTGACACACGTGGATATAGGGCTATTCGTGCGTTATTCGGATCCCCGCTACCTCCATGTCTTCAGCCAGAGGCGCGTCTGGCAACCAATAACGGCGCCCGCGAAACAGGGTTAACATCTATGATTTACTTGTCCTGGATTACAACGTCTCGCCCCCGTCAGGTTGTAGATGTCGAACTTCGCTGCTGGGGCTATAAGGCGCATCCTTGGAGAAGGCCGTGCATACTAGAATTCGCCATCTTCGGGGCATCCTTTCGACACGACTTGACCTCGACAAGATATCTGCAGAGCTCAACAATGTGGAAGATCGGTTAAGGAATCACTTCCATAGGCAGTTGGAAACTCTGCTAGACAACAGCTTGCCAATATTCAAACACAGTTGGCTGTGTTGTGACGGCGCAAAGTTCACGCAGCCTGGAACTGCGCCGTCAAGCGATGAGTTTCCTGGCCCAACCTAGTCCAGAAAGACTAACTAATCCAACTCCACTCTCAACTCAGTGGTCAAATACTCTTAATGGTATCTTGTCAGATTGTATCTATGCGGGCTGAGGTTGATGCTTCGTTAGACCTTGAAATGGTAAAGAGTAAGCGACGGAAATTGGACCATGGGAGTTAGCTTTTACACCGACTTGCAAAGCTTCGAGCAAAACCTCGGTAAAGAACCTTTGTCGTGCTTAAATCTGTGAAGCTTTGAAATGGCAGTATAAATGAAATGTGGCACACTCCATAGGTCCTTGACGATCTAGAAGTCGAGAATCATCTTAGCGTGGTCCAGCATCCCAAGGAAACCCAAAATCTGGCGCCATTTACATGAGAACTGGCATAGATTTGTTGGTACCAGGAACCTTGAAAAAGAATTGCGCGGCCGGGCTGCCGTCCGCATATTGGAACGCCGTCCAAGAGAGCGCCAGCTACCTCGGTCGTCGGTGGATGATGGCAAAACCAACTTGTACACAGTTGACTATTGCCGACACTGACTGGACGGAGGCGCTGAGAGCTCGACTCTTGCTGCCATGCCGGCCGCCAAACCAGCCGTGCAGCCTTTGCGGCGCGATACCAGCCATAGGCCACGAGGACGTCTGTCGCGCCGCGATAAGATCTTGGACCCGTCGCCACGATCAAATCAACCGTGCACTAATAAACCAATTGACTGCTAGCCGGGACGATATGAACGTGGAGGCCGAGCCTCTGGTATCACAAGAGTTGGCGCGAGACGTAGGCCTTGCAGCCGTGGCGGACGCCAGCCCTAGCCCGGAGATGGTGGCCGCCGAAGCTAACGCCTTGCGTGCAGACTTCGCGGTCACGGTCGGGACGACGAGGACCTTCTACGACGTTCATGTCGTGGCGGTCAACAAAGACTCTGCAAGGGCGGACGTCTTCGCTACCCTTTCTAAAGCAGCTGACGCCAAGCGACGGAAGTATAGAGAACTTGGAGACTTCTTCAAGCCACTTATCTTCTCGGCTGGCGGCCTGATGGAGAAAGAGACGGCCAAGACGTACCGGAACCTGCAGACCTTAATTGGCCAGTCTGCCGCGAGCTGGCTGGACGTGACTATCTCGTTGATTCTGGCGAAGACGAGAGCTCGCGCCGCGATATCGATCTCGAAGGTGTGAGGTCGGAAGGTTTGGGAATCTAAGTGGTTGAGTTGGGGGTTTTCTAGACCTCTAGGAGGGGTGTTGAGGTAGTTTTTAGACTTCTGGATAGTTAGAATCTTGGTAGTTTTTGTGGAGGTTTTTAGGTGATCTTTGGACTTCTGGAGAATGGGATTTTAGATGGTTTTATTTAATTATTTTAATATTTCTTTTAAAATAGGTTTTCTCTTAGAAGAGAAAAAAGGTAAATATCTAGGAGATAGATTAGATTGTCAATGTTAATAGCCTAACCCTAATAATAATAACCCTAATAAACTAATAATAATTAGAGTATTTGTTTTGAACATCCTCCCAAGGTTATCCCCCACTTATCCATAGTTGTGACCAACTGCTACTACTTGCAGCCTTGATGACTAGCAGTTGCATTCATACCACCTGGGTTGCCTCTAATCGTTCTAGATTCTCATCTCGCTGATTATTAGGTTGATATACAATCGTCAAGCCCTTTGTCTTCTCCAACAAGTCATCAGCGCTAATATCGCTACTAGTTGGAAGAAACGGGCCTAGGAGGACAGCTGTTTCTATAGGACTCAAAGTAACCTCCCGCGAAAGCTCCCACCAACCCCACTGAACAGCTAGGGTTACCAGCACAGCACAAAGAAGTAGAGCCGATACTCCATATGTCATAGCAAAGTTGGCCTTATAGTGAGGCTGAATAGTTGCTTTCGCCGCTGTGAAGTCGATAGGTGTTAGCTCCAAAGCAATGTCAGGGTCTCCCTGGCGTGCGCGAAGGGCAACACGGAACAATGCATCTTCCAATATAGACAGAACGGTTTCTCTAGGAGACTCGTAGTGGACCGTACAATCATCCCCACGATCTAAAAGAGGGATATATCTCTTCATGAGGCGTGATTCGTGGAAGCCGCCGAGACCAGTATCATTATAGTAAAATACTATCTGAGGGTCAAAAGTTAGACCTCCTAGCGAGTCCCGGATTTGCGTAAATGGACCGCAATTCGCACTTTGTGGCGTCTTCATGTCACCGGGAGCAGTGAACGGAACACCTTCGAACGAAGTACGAGGCAGATGCCGCAAGATATTTCCCTCGATTATGACTGTCGCATTGACAATGGCGGCCGTGACATTGCAGCTCTCTGTCACGATGATTCCATACTTGCAGTCTTCATCTGTGCCATTTAAATAAAGCATGTCAAGTGTCATCATGGTTGTCGCATCGTCGGGGTATTGTAAATCCCATGTAATTTCCATGAGGGTGGCGTTATAACTGGGCACGCCTTTGCCCATGTAGACCCGGTCATATTCCACCGGTGGAGAACAAACGGCCTGTAATCCGGTAGTGGGGATATCTCCAGAACAGATACCAGAACATGTGTATGGATCTTCGTTGCGAGTGAATATTGTCGTGTTAAAAAGCCACCCCTGTGTGGCCAGGGTTACCTCCTGTGTGATGAGCTCCATCTCGGTGTCTTGGCAAAAGTCTCCCAGAATTCCATTGTCTAGTGCTGGAAACATATCCAGTTTCATTCGTTCCTGAGAGATGGTCGTAGCCGAAAACAGGCCCATTGACGCCTGTAAGAGAGGATTGTATACCAGGCCGGTGATAGTAACGAGGAGAGATGTGAGGGCAATCTTCAAGAATCCGAAGTTACATACCACAGCGCGATCAATTTTGTGCGGCCGAATGTGGATGCCGCTGGCATGATGAAGAAATGCAGTTGAGGCTCCCTTCCGGGCATTGAGCCACCAGTTGAATGCGATAGCCGTTGATAGAGATAGTCCCAGAAAAAACGGCACGACGGCCGCCAAGGCAGCTACGATGACCGGGGGTCTGAAGAAGGTATTCCAAGAAGATTGGGCTGTACCATTTGCAAGATGCACGATAACGATGGCAACCACTCCGAAGGCCAATGCCGTAAGAAGGCATGTCCAAGAGAGGATGGCTTGTAACCATAAGTCTCTTCGTGGGTTTTTTGCTCGCAGATAGTTAGCAGCCGCAGTGAGATTGAATTTTCTCCCCGATTCTGCATCCGAATTGCTATTAGCAGCAAATATGGCGGAATCAACAACGACTTTTGCTGTCTTTTGCGGCAGATCAGTGTCTGCTACTGACGCAGTTTGCACAACATTGGCTAATGTTGGCTCTGAAGTGGTGGTGGTTGGTGACGAGCCCCCCGATATTGATGGGTTAGAGACGTGAGACATATCTCCCGTGCAGGTTGTTATTGTCGTTGCTGCATGGCCTTGTTGAGGGATTGCTTCGGTCGACATGTTGAGGTAAACAAGACAAGAGCAGTGCCAGCAATACCTAGTCTGCGAACTCCCGGTTATTGCAGCATATAATCTGATAGATGATGTGAGAATGCAGACTGTCTGCCGTATGGCAAAGACCTTGGTCTTTATAGACGAGCTGCGAGCTTATCTTTTGAGATATCAGAACTCTACAACAGCTCGGGCGGGCGGGATCTTCTCAGCCCTTCAAGCCGTCGGCTTCGCTTTTGTAGATCTAGTCCGAATTTGTTTAAAACTAAGTTATTGAGGGTGTGCTTTTGTACTATTCGGATTGTGTTGAATCATGTTCTACCCATTTCATCCCTCGCCATGAGGGTTGTCCCGTAATAAGCTGCTATGCGCATCAAAAAAGCAATATTAACACTTAGGAGAGTAAAAGAAATAAGGAACAGAAGCTATGGCTGCAAGTTGCTTACATCATCTATGGATTGTCCCGCGCAGACTAGTAGGGCATACGGCTTCTGGTCCGATGGCTGCTCCTACACTAGGCTTTTTGTAGCATTAGACAAAAGTAGCTTAAGCTACCAGCCATCTTCTAGTTTCCGGTACTTAGTAATGTATTTTGTTCAGCTGATGGCTATCAGGAGAATGGGCACGCACCCGTTTCCTATTCGCGCTAGCGGTAAATTGCTCGTTATCTATCTAGTCTGACTAGTGTCTCTTAGTCCAGAGAACTTCAGCCCAGCCAACTGTAAGGGAAGAGACTTCCGGGTGACGTTCCTTTACAGTGGATTGTAAAGGGCATTTCGGGCACGTAAAGCCGGAAATGATAATCTCTTTGGGCTTGTGGCCTAGTGGTAAACCCTGTACGCTATTCCTAAACACCAATATGCCAAGTCTCCAAGCTTGGGCGTAGCGGCCAGCACGCCAGGTCTACCGTCCCTTTACTGACGAGGGGCACAGAGTTAATACAAGAAGAAAAAGGGGTGGAAGCAGGTTCTTGGGAGAGGTGCGCAAGTAGGAAGATCATAGAGACGCAGTTCTCGCATAATCTTTCAAGTCTAAAAGATATACCTGCGTCATGGTAGAAGAAGACACAGGCAGGTCGTGATGGTATTTAGCACTGTTTTTGATACTCTACAGGAGCTATGTTACTGTTTTATACTGCTGCACTGTGATTTTGAATCTAAGACAGCTCGATATATGGTGGTGGTGGTTTGTGAGATCGGCTTGACACGCTCATGAGGCCCTCTTCTCCGACAATTCATAAGCAGTACTGAGAATCTTCAGGTGACAGGCATAAACATTCATCAATAATTCCAAGTACTGATCCTTTCTCAGCACTTTGTCAACGTGTACAATCGGTAAGACTGACGAATCTTTTAACAAATACCCGTAATGTTGCAGGTCATCTTATGTTTCAACACCTATCTCGAAATCATTAGAGAAGTACTGAGAATGAGCCGGCTGCCACTTAGCTTGATGGCCACTTCATCGTACTCATCCCGTCACACACAGTGTCGCAGGCAGACTGTGTCCACCTAAAGCCCAATAAGATCAAGAAGCTCACTGATACCTTGCTACAGGATCGTGCTTATTAACAATACAACCACTGGCGAGTTGAGCAAAATTTCCGCCCACCTCGGCGGTGTCTGATAACGCCAGAAGCAGCGTCAATTACCACACAGCATCGCCAAGCCACTCTTTGATGCGGCTGACCTCTTAGTTTTGCCATATATCGCGAGGATCCCAAGGACCTTGGCCAAAAGCCATCTCTGGCCGTGATATTCAATTTGAGTTCATATTTAACATCTGCCACTGTAAAATGGTTAGCTGATAGCTCCTAACAAGTCCATATGGTCTCTGGCATGCAAAGCCAATGTCAATAATGGTCCGGTGCATAATAGCACGCGTGGGGTTTTCATCAAAAAGCAGATACCATGTGAATAGCCTCCCTTCAACAAGGCTGTTTTGTTTTTATGGAAGGAGCATTTCAAAACAAATCCACTTTACAAACAAGTCATAACGTTACTACTCTCTAGGGGCAGCGAACAACAGGGCTGGTTCCTAACGGCAAACCACAAGCTTCCAATTTCAGAAGAGCTTTATATATTCAAAATCATCAGCTCCAAGTTTCCTGGCTGGGCGACCATAAGACTACAGTTACCAGAAGTCTTTAAGGTTAACAAACAAGTGGTTATATACATTTCGAACGTTCTTACTTTGGAGAAGGGGGACAAGGTAGGGAAGACTTATTAACGACGAGCATCATCATATTTATTGCCCGGCGATACGCACGTTCCGCTGCATCAAGTCCCCGAGATAGCTGCCAGGAATACTGCGTCCAAATACTTGAGTTCGGCTGCCAAATACTCGAATCTTGGCTATGTCTGAAGATAGCTGCGCAAGTTTACGGGTTATTGCCGAGAAGAGCAACGGTTTGGTCGTATGGAAACGGCTCAAAGGATTAACATCCCGGACATGAAGACTGAAGAAATGCGAAATAGTGTTCATCATATCTGCTAATCAACAGAGCACAGTGCATACTATAAGATAAGAGCTCTTATACAGGGGAAACGCTTGTCTTTCGATATTACCTACACCTACAAATATCTATCCCAACGATCCTATTCGAAGATAATAGTCTCCCATAACTCTGCAATCAAGCCGACTGGTGACGGCTTCGACATACGGCGATAACAGCTCAATTCCACTCGCCTACTCCATTCTCGAATTCCACTTATGTACCCTAGCTTCCTATTCTCTATCAGTAACTGCTGCTACTTATGTAAGTATATAGACTATCTGCTACTTACCATTTACAACCCGATAGTCTTATCATTCCGTTTAATCATGCTTTCCTACGTAGGCTGCTCTCTAGGTCTATACTCCCTACAAACCTCGTCGCCACGATATTCGAAGTAAGTAACATTTGGCTGGCACCTGCGGTGCGACCTGGTATATTCTAGATACTATCGTGATATAATCTAGTAGAAGTAGCCATAGTAGAACTTTCGTTGCGTGTAGTCACATATTATGCTGCGGTAGATAGGGTTTGCTTTGGCAAATTTTAGGTCGTAGCTGTTGTTATGAGCTCGGTATGATGGACTTCTAACTTGATTTTAAGAATGGAAGAAAGAGAGTATATAATCATATTAGGAAAAAGAGTGAAAACTATGCCCTTATAGGGCTTATAATGATTAGCTAACACTTAATAATCTTGAATATTCCACATCAAGATCAGGTCGGATCTACATCTACCCCCCGTCAGATATAACAGACCTAAAACTAAGCTATCTTATGTGTGTGCCTATGGTATATCGATTATTATTTATATAGCTTCTAAGTAGAAACTTCCTAGGTGTGTCATCTTTCGCCGAAGTAATCGTACCGTAGGCTATGGTGAAGACGGTGTGATAGATGAAAATGAGTAATGCTGGAATGAAGATTATGCTAAATTGGAAGACGTAAGAACCTATATTGTTTTGGACGAAAAGACAGTTTGACTGGGAAAGATAGAGAAGAGCGTGGATGGCTGTACACTTAAGTACCTGTGAGCTTAAGCCTAGCCTTCTCTTAATTCTGTTATACCGCTCGCTGTAGGGTTTATCTGGTAATTAGAGCCTATAAGGTTCACCCTTTCCCAATAGGCTGGCCTTATAATATCCCACCTGCTACTTGACCGATCGAATAGATGCTGTATGCAGCCTACCTTATTTGGCCATCTGTGGAACACGTCCCATTCTCTGTTTAGTAGCCTTCCCACAATCCTGGTAGACCGAAGGCGAAGGCACAGGTGCGCGCCAGACCAACCCTCACATCCGCCATTTACCGACATCCTATTAACACACATCATCGTAACAGGCGTACACAGTTGCCTATCAATGATTAAAGGCATTCTTAAGTGCTTTTATCACTCTGTCCGAGGACTTGATCGACTATGTAGACCAGTCAGTCGTGTTGGAGGACGGTATGACATCGATCTTGGGCTCCGTTCAGCTCTGAAACTTGACGATACTACTGAATGCCGGCCAGGCGGACAAGGGCTGCCAGGAGACAGGCGCGGGCGATTGGGGCTACGAACACTTGATATAATAGGAGTCGAGCAAAGAATCCAAGGCAACTTACCAAATCTCTCAAGTCACCTGAACTACCCCGATCGCAGCACTTGTAATACAGGTTCCACAGGTGGTTACAAGTAATACACATAACGTTTTCGAGAGTAGCAAAACTCCAATTGCTAATCTGTTTGCATTCGCAGCAGTAGCGGCGCGTCGTGATTTCGGCCCAGTCCACAGGAAAAGTTCGCGCAACTTTCCCAACGCGGTTAGGGCGGCGAGATTGCCGCTTGCAACGGGAGGGATCCAGACCCCTGCGATGGTCTGCATCCAGATGGCATCGAGAGCATGTAACCCCCGAGGCTCGCAAACCAGCTGTATTAGGAAGGGTGTACGAGATGTCTATCAATGAAGATAGTAGTCGTGAATGTTGGGTATATAAGGGAGGCGAATTCTTGATCAAGATGACGGTTTAGATCAGTCTCATCAGCAACCCGAAGCACGCAACAGCGCCAGCAATTTCTTACCCAGGCACTTATTAGCCACCAACTACATAATCATTCAGACTTCATTGTCTCACAACTATCTACCTGAGTGCAAAATAGAGATTCAACAGATACACAGCCAGAACAAGCTGGTCGCCACACACGAGACTCACGCTTGCCCCGAAAGTGCCAACGGTGTATTGAACCGAGACTAGGGAGCACCTCAGCTCAAACGTCGTCCCACGCTTCTACTACATACCAGAGTATCTTAGAGAAGCTTTAAAGATGTCGTCCAATACCTCCAACGTCTCCGTCCCCTTCACCACTACCCCAGCCATGCCCTCGGGGAACTCTGACCCAAGGGTGATAACCACGATGCACGCTCCAGATGGGACCTCGGTCTTCGGATCCGACAGTGAGCTGCCGCTCTTCCGTCCCTTAGGACCTGCTGGGTCGTCCTTTTCCGTCTTCGACATTCATGGCGCAGTGCCCGTCAACAACCTAGACGCATCGCAGGCCGCCACCAACACCATACCGCGCTGTCCGCCAAATGGTGTCATATTCTGTATCAGCAACATCGCTGGTAACTTCACAGTCCCTATGCATCGCACGCTGAGCTTGGACTACGGCATCGTCTTAACTGGTGAGATCGTCCTAAAGCTCGACAATGGCGACGAGAAGACGGTTAGAGCCGGCGAGTTCATCATACAAGGTGGCACAAACCACCAGTGGATCAACCGAAGGGACAAAGTGTGCCGTATTGCGTTTGTCACAGTTAGTGCCGAGGAGATTAAGCTTGGAGATGGCACCGAGTTAGAAGAGACGGTGCTGAAAAAAAAAGAAGAGGGCGAGCTCTAATCTTTTGTGTGTCTATTCTTCCTAACTCAAAGGAGGATGATACGTGAATCTAGACTTCATCTATTTGGCAAGCCAACAAAGTATGGCGGAAGAGGTTCATGTGATACTTTTGTCGCCTAATATAGCTTTCATACCAGTGTAGTCTCGAATCCGTTCAAATACTCTCCTAGCTCGTTCCTTCTGCTCTTTTGATGTTGCAAATAGCTCGCCCCTGATGATCTTGGTCGGCCATAGAAGGAAATACCCGCCGATGGCCCGGCAGCGAGGTGGGCCATCATTGTCATCATGTAGTCGACCCATGCTATCCACGTCTCCGAATGATTGCGGAACGGTGGCCAGGACTTCATCTGCCAGCCATCGGATCGTCGATGTACACTCTTCGACTGTGTTTGCCAAAATAATCTTCTCGACATCGTCCAAACCACCAGTTTCCAGCACAACTTTGGAACACTTCAGAAGTTCTTCCAGAAAAATTATACGTGCTGTCCTGTGGTAGTTCCATTCGTATGCCATCCATAGATCTGGGTGAAGTTGAATCATATCTGTTGTGTCCCGTGCCGCAGGTTCAAGGTCTGGCCGGTCGGCGACTGCCAAGTTCGTGAACGACCACTGCGATGTTTGCCGCCAGCTAACCGCTGTTTGGTCCAGCGAATGCAACTCCTTGACCGACTCGACAACTGTTGACGGTGGCAGAACGCCAGCCTTTATGAGTTCCATCAAATTCTGTGCTCGCTTGCAAGTCTCGTTAATCTTATGGGTGCTTTTCTCGAGGCGGACGTACGGCTCGCTATCGTTCAGCTGGTTCAGCCAAGTAGTTGTTTCATGAATTGGCGGCATATTAAAGGTTAGCTGTTGCTGTTGCTGGAATCGCGAGAGTTAGATGAATTGATTATTAAGGCAAGACTGTTTCTTACTATTCTATGTTGAGCGAGTCGGAAAAGACTCCAGCCCCGCGAGTTGTAGACTAGATCTGAGCTTCGTAGACGGAGGATCTGGGCCATTCCCTGAGCATGAGACCCTTGCGAGGCTTCGCTAGGAATGTTTAAGGTCTATATAAGTGAGAAAAGAACACACAAGCATCGATGGGGGAAAGCATACCTCGAAGATATCAAGTACGACCACCGTCATGAGATCGTAGTCATCCGGCAATTTCCCCGGCTTGGAAAGGGAGTCCCCTAGGGCAGATAGCGCCATACCGTAGCAATGAAGCGCCTTAGTCGAGAGTGCATCGCTGTCATGGTCTTTTGAGATGTCGGCATATGCCGCAGCTCTAACAGCCCATCGCAAGGCATACCGACCGTCAACGTTGACTTCCTTAAACATACATGGCAGGTGCTCTAGAAACCCAGGAGAGGACGTTTGGTTGCAGGGATAAATAACATATTTCTCCATGAACTGATCCACAGCGCGATCTTCAACTGGAGGCTGTAGGCATGCTGGTAGCCCATGCAGCCAGGGATACGGATTTCTGAGCTTAAGGCCCGTCGCCTCTTCCAGGCTCAGCTGAAAGACGTCTATATTCTGTCTCTGCTCCGAAGATGAAAAGCGAGAAGTTGAGCCGGCTTCTACTGACCTACGCCGCTTCTTCAAAGCTGGGCGGGAGGGGATCTTAGCAGTCGATATAGACACTATCTGGGATGCGCGTGCAATTTCGACCACTTTGTCTGTCTCATTGCGGAAGATGATCGATGCCTCGTCTCGGTATCCTTCGCAAAGCTCACTACGATTGATGCAGCGCAGACATGAGGGCCGGCCGTTGTCGCAGCGCACGCGCCGTTGTCTACAGCGAAGACATCCACGACTAAGCCGTGGCATTTAATTGAAAAACCGCTGTCCAGCGCTCTGGCACAGTCACAAGTAGTAGGCGTAGGGTGAGGGTGGGATAAGAGAGAAGTTTAGAGGAGACTTGTGGCGGTTTCAGTGTCAGAGCCACAGCATAGTAGTGATAGAGAACACTAAACCACTTGCTCGATAGCAATTAAGTGTATGTGTGCTCTTGGCTGTTTTTAAATCAGAAATGACGATAGTAAGAATTATGGGGGCTTACCCAAGGGTTCAGGAACCGCTGTGTCATCGCTAAGAAATTTAAAGAAGATATGTTATGTCACGGCCATTTGTAACCCTCCAGAAGCGGTGCCGACCGGCAGAAAACATACATGATAAAGGGGAACCTAGAACATACGGTATGTACGCCATACTAATTACTTGTAAAGTTAGTGGTTGCAGTAAAAACAACCCCGGAAACGCATGGGGGCACCACACTAACACTCGAGGGATACGTTTTCACTTGCAAAAAGGTACAAATTGTTTTTCTTTGCAATGCGGGTCCAATCGGCCTCACACATTTGTTGCTGGCCTCTGATTTTGACTGAGGAGACTGAGGAGAAAGCGTAAGCCTCTGATCCAATCGAGGCCACTTCTGACTGCAGATGGTTAGACACGTGAAAAGCTTTGTTAGCCGACAGCCTTGCCAACCACGGATCTCCAGTGCGTTTGAAGTAGGGCAATTTCGCACTTTCGCACTCATAATGGAAAAAGTGAGGCCAACACGAAACACGGTTCTCATTGGATGAACTCCATAGCATCATCAGGCCGCCACGTAAGGCCAACTTCGAACTCAAACCTAGTGTTGAACGCAACTCGCAACCAGAGAATACAGATGTTCAAGCCACTTTCCTGCACCATATTTATTCCGAAATCAACACAGAAACTGGATTCCTATCGATACTGGCCACTCCGTCGTGAATACTGCTCAGCAGTTTCCTCCCAACTTGTCAGCGTTCACTCACCGAAGAAGCCTTTTGTCGGTTGTAGTCGGCTAGCACGTCGTACATACAACGTCTAAGGACTAAAGTTCGCCGGCTGTGGCCCGCACAAAGAGAAATTTCAGAATGCATATGCATGGAACGACACTGGGCAGCAGGAAGCAGTCAAGAGGGTCTCGAGAGAGACGCAGAAGGGCCGAAAAACGACGCTTGTTCAAAGAGCTGCTTTCATATCTGGAAAGACATTTGGCCATATTTTTGAAGTTGAACAAGTACGACGGTGAAGATCCGAAACAGCAACTAAATTGGGTGATTGTACTCGACCGGCTAGAAGATGCGATCCACCAGAATGAAATGCGGCTCAACAGGATTAGCCCCGACTTGCGGCCATGGATACATCCCTAGCGGTACTTTGGGGAGTCTGTTGGATGTTCTATGATAATCTGGATATAGCCTCGGGTATGTGTCCGTATCCTCTTCTTATTCTGTCTGGATCCTAAAGTTGAGAATCGACACAGAGAACGAAAACTTGACGCAGGGGTTTGATTTCGATTCTTACATACCCTTGTTTCCTGAGTTCCATTTGGGAGTTGGGTTTGCTGTAGAGCCGACCCCGGCCCTGGAAAAGGAATTGGCACATGATCATACCGACCTAGCAGTGGAAGCATCAGGATCAATGGATCATTTAGTCGATTATGTGAACTATAATGAGTATGCAATGGCTGCATCACCGACACCGGGGCCGGTAACTGGTTGCCCGGGACCACCCTCTCCACATCGCACCAACCTTCTACAGCGTGATAAGGTTGAAAAAGCCGAAGAATATGGCTCATATCCATGCACATGGCCACAATGTGGTAGAAGATGCCAGACTAAGGCTCAACTTAGGTAAGTCGGCTTCATGACCCAACTTCGCATGAAATGATTTGGCTTGCCAGTGAAAGACAGCAATCACCTAGCCTATTACATGATAGATTCAAAGCTCATAAATGGTGACCTACAGAGTTCACACTAATCGCCATAAGCGTCCGTTCCAATGTGCCCAATGCAGCAAAAGCTTTGGTGCTAAAAAGGACCTTGCCCGGCACATGGCGACAATCCACGAAGGCAAGAAAGAATTCGTCTGCAAAGAGCCAAGCTGTTCCCGCAAAGACTTGAGGTTTTCTCGCGAAGACAATCTCAAAAGACATCTCGAAAAGGTGCACCAAAAAGGGACTGGTGAGGCACCGATGCAACGTAGCCCACCCGCGCTGCCTCGGACTCAGCCGCTGCCTTGGGAAAATGCAAGAGCAATTCCACTGCCAAGATCTACTAGTCACGAGCTGGAGGCCAAGGTTGTGAGGCTGGAGGAACAGATGGAGCTGCAGAAAAGGCAGTACGAAGGCCTCTTGCAGTCATTGAGTGCAACCGTCGAGGCGGAGAAAAAGAGATGGGTCGAGCAGCAGGACAAGTACGAGACAAGGATTGATTTGTTGTTGCAAATCATGAAGGAGAATATGGCGACTTAGAAGTCTTCTCGCGAGAACCAAATTCCTGGTTGTTGGGGCCGGTACGGGATCCACAGTGGCTCGAATGATGTCAGTTTGTAAGGTCTTGTGGGTTTTGCCATCCGAAGCGTGAGCGATGCTGAACCGGGAGATCGCCTGAGCCCACTGTGGGGTAAAATGGAGCTGTGAACCTAGCTGGAAGCTGGAGCTTACTCTGTAAGCCCATTACCAAAGCCGGGACGTCACATGCCAGGGGCAGCCGCACGTCGTCGTACCTCCAGTAGGCAAATTGGGGGGCGCAAACTTTGTAAAATGTCATCTACGTCATTGCCCGGAGCTTTGACTACGGCCCACCAGTCTACCTACCTACGGTAACCGCAGGCACCTTCGGAAGCGTTCCTGCGTCATCGTTACTCCCTGTTTGCGGTAACGAGTTAAATTTTCTTCTTTAGGACGGGAATCCTACTTGTTCTTCTCCTTTCACCATCACTCAATTGATCCAATTCTTGTTCCCTAAAACAATCTCTCACGTCTTACACTCTCTGATCTCGTCCCGTACTCGAGCTTTTCTCCCACCCACGTTCACCTTCCCGCAGTCGCAACAATGCTTTCCGCAAGACCCCTCATCCGCTCGACTCTTCCCAGAGCTGCACGCTCGGTTCGAGCTCCGTGTCGGCAGCAGCTCCGCTTCCAGACCACCGTCTCATCATCTTCGGGCAATGCAGGGACAGCGAGCTCTCACTTCGGCTCCGGCGTCATTGGCGGCGTCGTTGGTGCATCGGTTCTCTACGCCATCTACTACGTTACCCCAGCTGGCCAGATGAGCCGGAAAATCAACAAGACTGCCAAGGAAGCCAACAAGAAATACCAGGTCGCCGCGCAGAAGCTGCAAGAGAACACCCCAAGCGCTGATCAAGCCATTGACTCGATCAAGCAATTCGCATACTCTTACGTTGGTTGGATCCCTGGCGGCCGCGCCTACGTCGACACAGCATTCAACGATTTCGAGACTGTGCGACAGAACCACCGTGAGGAGGCTGACAAGATCGTTAACGATGCCTACAAGCAGTTTCAAGATGTTGCGAAAGCTGGACTGAGCCTGGAAGCTCTTTCCAAGGCGTACGATGTCCTTGCCGATATTTCCAAGAAAATTGCCAACCTTGCTGGTGATGCCATTTCGGACATTGTCGACAATCATCCCCAGATCAAGGAAAAGCTAGGCGGCAACATCGATCAGCTAAAGCAAATGGGCGAGCAATACGGTCCGGAGGCAAAGAAGCAGGTTGATGAGACCTGGCAACAAGTCAAAGATATTTTTGCCGGCGGATTCAGCGTGGCTAGCTTGGACAAGGCCCGCAAGGTCATTGAGGAGAAGGTGGAGCAGGTCAAGAAACTCGGAGATGAGGCATGGAAGAAAGCCCTCGAGGAGGCAAAACCATTCCTCGACAAGAACCCAAAGGTCAAAGAGCTGGTGGAGAAGAACGCCGATGCGCTGAGGCAGGGCAACGCCAAAGAACTCTTCGAGAAGGCCAAATCAGCAATCGAATCCGGTGACCTCGGAGGCCTGGAGGAATACGTCAACGGCGCCGTGGACAAGGCTAAATCCAAGGGCTCCGAGATCGCTGGTGGTTGGGGCGGCTTGGATCAGTACTTCAAGCTAATTCCAGAGGGCAGCGAGATCTTGCCCAAGCTGCAGCAGCTAAGAGAGATCGCGGACAAGCACAAGGAAGAAGGAGAGAAGCTGTTCAAGGAAACGATGGAGGAGGTGAAGCAAGTTCTGGAGAAGAAATCGAAACGAGCACAGGAGATTATCGAAAAGGCCAAGAAGGAGGCCAAATAGGCTGCATGAATCGGAGTCACTGTCATAAAAGGTAGGGAAAAGGGGCCGGCGTCAGCTTCACTCATAACAACGGGAGGCATGTTAAGAAGCATGGCTAGCATAGCCCTGCATTGTAGAGATAGGTATCATAATAACTTGAACACTTAAGACCAAATAGCTTTGTGACATACATGCTTCTGCTGCTGACATCATTCCTATCGCCAGATGTATCATATTGCTAGGATGACTAGACATGCTTATTTAGCGCATCCAACTCAAAGGTCCTCCTCCGTGGCAGCGTTGGCATAGGCAGGATGAAGGAGCCACGCAGTATGAAGGCATACCACAGGGCGACGCTGGCAGCGGTGGTGGGAAGAGCGAAGGCCCAGTATACCCAGAACTTCTCGGATATGGCCCACGACATGGGATCCGCGCCGAACTCGAAGAATGTGGTGCTGAACAGGCCCGAGATATACGTAGGCGGCAGAAACACGAGCGCCAGGAACGAGATGGCCTTCATGGCCTGCCCATCTGCTTTGGTGGCCTTGGCGATGTCGACCGATGCGCGCGCCTCGTCCTGGGACACGACGTTGTACGCCAGCTGGATCTCGTTGCGCATACGGTCGCGGTACGACACACACCGGCACTGGATGCTGTATACCATGTGCGCGTAGAACAGTAGCCGCTGGTGCATCTTCTGCAGCGAGACGATGGACGCACGGTCGTTGCCGTGGACGGAAGATCCGGGCTCGAGGAGGCGCTCGTGGCACTTCACGATGTGGTCCAGGGTCTTGACATTAACGTCCAGGATCTCAGTCACGGTTATCGCATGCCGCGCGACCTCGTGGAGACGAGCGTAGTCTGTAGCCGGCTTCAATTTCCGCGAGTACTCCGCTCTCCTCTCTTCCGCGACAGTCAGGTCTCGAATTGCGAAACTGGCCGTGTGCTGCAAGCCGATGTAGTCGTTCAATATAGATTCGTACGGCCACATTGGGTCGCTCGGCGGACTGCTGGACTCCTGTAGTCTACGCAGGAATGCGGCGATTTGACGCTCTACGACTACGGCTTCGGTTCGGATGAAGAGAATTCTCGACTTCTTGGGCGACCGCTCCCAGTTCGTGAAGGCGATGATATCTCGCCATTGATGCGTGATTGCGTCGGGGAGGATGTTGAAGTGTTGGATGAGGAACCGGGAGTGGGTGCCTAGAGGGAAGAGAAGGGCATGTCAGCGTCGTGTGGATGAGGGTTGGCAGAATTGGCACGAATTTAGCAGGAAGCCAGGTCAAGCCTACTAATGCCCACAGGTTCTCCTTCATTATCATATTCATCCTGGTAGCCAAAGTATCCATTTGAATCGCAATAGGCATCGAGCCACCATGTGGACATGAACTCGAACGAGTTGTTGAGAAGTGCCGTGCACTGGAGACATGGACGAACAAACTTCTGGTGTTCGGCTACACTTGCAGGAAAGTTAGACTGTTGGACTCAGTAGACTGCATATTTATGTTCTAGTTACTAGACAGTCACGTCTGATTCATCTGTCTGTGATTCTGTTGCTGGTTTCTCTTCGCAGCCTCCTTGGGTATTGTGGCGAAGCCATGAACGGTCCCAATCTTTAGATGCTGTCCGGAGCTTAGTGGCAGTCTAGTAATGAGCCGTTATTGCAGGGAAGGATGTACCTTTCGTCCAGCTGAATACCTGTATCCCAGCACAGCAGGCGGCTTGATGTTGATTCATTGTAAAGCACGCAACGTTAACTTGGAAGTCTTCAAGTAAAAAGGGATAAATTATTGAGATTGAGATGTTGAGAAGGTTTCGAAAAGTACGGACGGTAAAGTATGTCTAATTATATCATCGGAGATGGCCCTTGGGAATGCAGAAGTCCAAGAGATTTATCTGCAGCCTTGTACGGCGGAGGCCTCGGCTTTTAGTAGTCTTGATCCGGATCATCAAATGCAATATTGCTAGGCAGTTCAGTTCTGCCCCAGTTCAGCCGTGAATCATGCCATCCAATAAAAACCCAACGGAGATCCGACGACGGCAAGATGGTGGGTGTCGTGCCCAGCCTGCCTCGAAGTGTACCTAACGGGGAAACGATGTGCGACCCCCTCCTCCTTGTTCACTTTCAAAACTGCATCAACGGCCACTCTGACGCAGCTGCTTTCGATTGTCGCTAACCTCACGTTGTTGACATAGATCGTCAGGAGACACGGCAATGCGTTCAGACAATGCTTACTGCTGAGCTCATTGCTCGCGCACGATTCCGGAGGATATTTCTGGAGTTCATAAATGCCTCTTGTATATGCCTCTATCTGCTGTCAATCTTACCCAGCTCCTCGAGGCCTTGCAGAGCCTTGCGAGCCTCTGCCCAAGCTTTATCTCCATCGTACAATTGGCTCCTGAGATAAGCCCACGTAATCCGCTGCACTGACGCCAGCCGCTCTGGACTCTCATCCAAGGTCTCGGCTGCATCCCACCCACTAACGCCCCCAAACCCATGCTCCCCGCCCTTCACCATGAACGAGTCCTTCGGACTTGGAGAAAGGGTGTATGGATCTGCATGCCAATCTGCTCCACGTGTTGTCAGATGTGGGCTGACATCCTTGTCGCCCCAGACCACAAGCGCTGGCGCGCTCATCTCGCTGAAGTCGATGGCGTAGAAAGGGACCATCCCGCGACCAGACTCCGAGAGGTCTGACCCGCCGTTGCCGACGCCGCCAATTATGACGCCGGCCTTGATGCGCCTGTCGGCCAGCTTCGATTTCGTCCCGTCGCGTGGGTCGGTATTTATCGCCCCAAGTAAAACACTGGCCGTCAATCCGCCCAGCGAGTGTCCCGCAACGACGACCCTATTCCTGTCGAGGCGGCCCTTGAGCAGGGGCACAGAAGCCTCGACTTCATCAAGTCGGTCAAGGATGCGTGTCATATCGCCGGCGCGCGAATCTAGGAATAGCTCCCGGATGCTTTCGGCGTCCAATCCCAGATTGAGTGATTTGGAGCTTAGATGCGTTGGCTGGATGACTGCAAAACCATGTCCAGCCCAAAATTCAACTATAGGGCCGTACCCTTCGAGTGAGGAGAGGTAGTTGCTCCTGCCGTGACCGTGGGAGAAGAGGATGATAGGAAGCGCATCACCTGTGACTGGTGCCGTCACGCGCAATTGTAGGTCGACCCTGCGGTCGGGGCTGGGCAGCACGACAGGGCTGAAAGAGAGAACTGGGGCAGGGTCACTGATGGGGATCTTTGCGGCGGCGCCGATGAGAGCATGATTGGGGAATTGCATGATGCTCGTGTTAGACAGAGACTACAAGCTCTTGGGTTATAAGGCGGAAGATGGTTGAGGGTGCTGGCAAACAAGCTTGCCAAAGGCGCATTAGAGGAGTAGGGCTCAGTTTATATAACATTCGTCGTTTCTTTAATCACGGGAGACTGAGCGGTGAAGCTATATATTCAACATGGAGGCTCATTTTAAAGTTTGTCGGTTTCATTGATGTGCTACCTAATACTGATCCTGAGAATTGAATTGCCGGAGTTAAAGGTGACTTAAGGCCTTCTACCGGCTATGTCCGCCCGTCACCTAAAACCCGCCTTCTGGCTTACAATACCACGGATGAACGGACATCTTGAGATGTTCCGAAAACCGCGCCCACAACACGGCCGAACAAGCGTTGTGTCGCTACTTGAACCTTGCCATTGCCAGGCCTTGTCATGATTTTCTGTTCATTCGGTTTGTCAATTAGCTTCGCGATAATTAGTCGCAGCTTTGGGTGTCTGCGGTTCAAGGTGTCCGGCAGCATGCATGTGAGTCAAGTTCCCTGTACGAGTCGGGCGTCGGTGAGGTTAACTCTAAACTCTTTTTCTTTAATTGCTTTCATATGTTGTCTCTGAGCTATCCGCCGCTTTTTCCTGATCCGTGGTTGAGCTACCATTATGTTTCCAAATGAGCATCTGCCCCGCCGATCTGTCTGTCCTCTGTCCCGTACCCGTTCATTTGGCCTCCAGCTTGATAATGTCCGCTGCCTTCTCCGCAATGGCGTACACCATGCTAGCCGTGTTGCCCCTCGGAAGGAGAGGGGCGATGCTGGCATCCACGACCCTCAGGTTCGCCGTCCCGTAGACCCTCAGGCTCGTGTCCACCACGCCGCCGTCCTCCGCCGGGAGCATCGAGCAAGTCCCCACCGCGTGGTAGCCGTTGCTGGCTGTCGCCCTGATGAGCTCCACGGCCTTGTCTCGCGTCATATCGCCCGTGCTAGGCACGCCGAACGCGGGCTGGATGATCTTTCCCCGGCCAGTCGGGCTGTCCTTCAGCAAGTCGGCCATGGGGCTGGTGCTCGCCAGCGTCAGCGTGAAGAGCAGTCCCGCCGCCAATAGCTCGATGTCGACCGGGTGACTGAGCCAGTTCGGGTCGGCTTCCGGATAGACCTTAGGACTCGCGCTCCGGATGTGGACGGTGCCTCGGGACAGGGGGTGGGTGCTCACTACCACCATGCCTGAGTAGCCTCCCGGGTCGCCGTGCGTGAACAGGTTGCGCTGGTCGTTGGCCCCGCCAAAGGGATTGACGCCCGTAGCCCCAAAGTTCACCTGCACCGCCGCCTCGGTGTCGCTGCACACCTGCTGCCTTTGAATCGCCAGCCGCTTTGCTAGTGCTGGGTTGGCCGGCGGCTCTGCGGCGTCGAACAAGCGTTCCAGCTGCTGCATGCGTTCAACGCGCTCCTCCGCAGGAAGAATGGACTTATACGACAAGAAAGAGGTTCCCGACACGCTGGTGGCCAGCGGGCCCGCGCCGTTCTCTCGGTACTCGTTCATGGCCCAGTCGAGGACCCCCGGCTGCTTCAACATCTCGGCGGTCGGAATGCCGTCCTTGGCTTCAAATGCCATGGGCACCATGAGGTGGTCCTAGGACTAGTGAGCGCCAGTTAACAGAGTCTTACGAATATCTCACCTGCGCATTCTCGCCGACGTTGGGGTTCTCAATCACCACTTTGATCCCGTACCTTTGCAGGATATCTTTGGATCCAATGCCGGACAACTCCAGTATCTGGGGGCTCTGGACGCTTCCGGCACACAGGAGGACTTCCTTGTCGGCCCCGACAAAGCGTTCCTCGTCACCGACAGTGTAGTGCACGCCCGTGGCACCGACCCCATGCGGCCCCGGAGACAGCTCGATGCGGGTAACGAGCGCTTTGGTCACGAGGGTAAGGTTCTTCCTGTCCGCGACAGGCTGGTAGTAGCCCGAGGCGGCGTAACTTCTCACTCCCCGACCGTCCATCGACTTTAACAGTGAATAGCCGCCGAGCGTGGCACCCGCTCGGGGGTCTTTGTCGGCCTCTAGCCCTAGGGTCTTGAAGGTTGCCGTCCAGGCGTGGTCCAGCGGGCCTGTGCCCTTGGGGAAGCTCGTCTGAATCGGCCCCTCTGTGCCGTGGAGGGCCGGGTCCGTCAACTGGACCTCCGGCGCCTTTTCCGTTTCCTCGTCAGGGATAACTAGTCGTTGGGCCTTGTTATAATATGGGAAGAGGGCATCGTAGTTCCACCCAATGTTCCCGAGTCTTTCCCAGTTGTCAATGTCGACGCGGCTTGCGTGCGTGTGCATGAGAAGGTTGATGGCTGTCGAGCCGCCGAGGACCTTGCCGCGCGGGTACTCAAGGATACGATTGTTGAGATGTCTCTGGGGCGTGGTGTGAAAGTGCCAATCATACTTGTCGCTGTGGAGTTACCAGCGTCAGCATGAATGTGCAGGGAGGAAGTCAAGGGGACATACTCTCCATACATGGAAGTACACAGAGCCGGTGTGTTGATCTTTGGGTCCTGTAGGAGACTTTAGCAACGCAGCGCCTGGTGATTCAAACTCACATCTAGCTGGTTCTCGCCCGCTTCAAGCACCACGACTCGCCGACCCGGGTCTTCTGTCAGTCGAGCAGCAAGGACGAGACCTGCCGCCCCGCCGCCAACGATGACGTAGTCGTATCGATCTTGAATCATACTGACACTCGCTAGTAAGATTGAGAGTGCAAACGATATCATGCGCCGTCCGGGGCCAGTCCGGTAGATCGGCCCCAGCCTATATATAGCATCTAGCTGTTGCAGAAGAGCCCGACTCGCCTTCGCATCGTACGTTCCAAACCTCGGCTCCACTAATCACAATCCATAGCGCGCCTCCAAAATACTAAATGCGTCCATACGATGCTGCTACCGCCGAATGAGCAGGGCGGGCGATTCTGAATCTAGGGAAAGGGATGGCGATGGTGGCAGCGGGCTCCGTTATGGCTTACTGTAGCCTGTTTTTTGAACTGGAAAATTACCCGAAACGGACATTGCTTTCAAGTTTCTATCTAGCCCAGCCCCAGCAAACACCTCGGTTATAATCAAAACAAGCCTGGCCAAATCAGTTTCCACATCCACAGAGATGTCAGAGATCGGATGTATGGTTACTCAACCTGCCAAGCCAAATCTGTAATATTAGAGCGTGCTCTAGGCATCGAGATTACACTCTTCGTCCAGGATGAAATTACAAGATTCAGAGACAAGAGCATGGTAGTAGCTGGTTAAGAGCTGAGCGTCTGGGATGATTCGCCACTGCATTATTTTCAAGAACCATAGCTCCAGTCGGTTTAGTTCCTTAACTGGAAGCCCGCCTATCCTAGCGTAGGATGCGTTGTCAAGGTAATGGTCCGAGAGACCCTTCGCGGCTATCATGGCTGCTGTTATCAAGAAACGGTGCATAGTCAGGGAGCTTAGGTCAAAACTGGGCTGCATGCTGGAAAGCATATCGACATAAGAAAGCATAGTTAATAATAGCGCCGGAGTAAGTTGCGCATGCTTGGCGATCCTCTTAAGGTATTCATGTATTGTTATTTGTGGAACTTTGCTAGTCTTCTCGGCATCTATGTCTTGTCTTTGGGGACGTTTCACACTGTAGAACATACCTTGAGTGGAAAAAGGTTAAAGTGGCAATTGGCTGATGGTCGTTCTTTACAGTACGTTGTTGAAGTGCTTCCGCAACAATATACACGATGGTTTTCAAACTGCACAGACGATACTCGTGCGGCAGTGCCTGCAGATAGAAGGAATCGTATTCTCGGCGGTAATGATTACCCATTGCTATTTGTAGGGAAGAACAACGCCAAGACTCTCGTATATGCTCAGGTGGCTTATGCTGCGTATGTCCATGAAAACACGCGGTGGCAGTCAACTTCGAGACGGAAGTTTGACTTATAATGTTGCTTGGTCTTCCGAATGCCAGTGGTGATGGTGCTAAAGCTTTCCTGTCTCTTCCCGGGCTTTCACGAGCCGTGCTTTCGATGCCACCGAAGGCCACGCACACAATTCCGAAAATCCGGAGACAGATGCAGTCTTGCTGCGGGCAAAGACCACGTCTACCTCGATATTGTAAGAATCGAGCCAAACTGGAGGGTAGTTTTCGCCGAGTGACAAATAGTGGTGGAGACGGCATGGTTGCTGTTGGCAAACTATCCGTATTTTACCATCCGCGAGTCAATTTCGCAACTGTATCATGGGCATTCCTGCTTAGTCTCGGCAAGATCGTGAGCTCGGTTCAAAGAGGAGATGGGTACGGTCTTGACTATAAGGCAAGTAGTTTGGTAATCCGCTTCGCAGCCAAGTATAGAGGAGTTGCACAATAGGTGAGTGTCATAGCCAGGTTGTGATTCGTCGCCGGACCCATCTGCATGCTAGCCATAAATGCTCTCGAGTAGTGACCTTGCTAATTAATTCGTGTAAAATATCGTAGGTGGTCTTGAATCTATAGGCTTCTTGGGGGGCACAAGTGACAAAAAAATCAAGGCGTCCGTCCATAGCGAGATCCACACACTAGCACGTGGATGGGGAGCATGTCAGTCCCAATTTCTGATTGGCTGTAGATTTCGTACATTTCTTTTTGGCTGTGACCATTGACGAGGCCCATGGTCCTCCTTCCACATGGACCGACTTTCTGCACCAAACCCTTTGTTTTCGTAAGGTTATGTTGGGAGCCGCAAGCCCGACGGACCGCCAATCAACTAGTCGCTACTGTCCTCAACCCTTAACATAGACCAGTAGTGGGAAAGCTTTTTGTTCTCTGCCTTCGTCTGAACGGCGGTTTGTAGCGAAGCCCCAGCCAGGCGTGACACACCCCAACTCGTTGTCCGGATGCCCAGAAAAGTAGGCCTCTCTTCGCCCTTCATCAAACTCACAGCTGCCGACATAATTGTCTAACTTTGGGCATGGACCGCAGATAAAGACCCCCGCATCCGCAATCCAAAATCGCGAGAATCAGCGGCTCTCGAGGGCCCGCCGTAGAGACTTCATTGAGGACCTTCAGAGGCGGCTCCACAAATATGAGTCTCAAGGCGTCGAAGCCAACCTAGATATGCAACGGGCAGCGAGGTCCGTTGCCCTCGAAAACTTGCATCTCCGAAGTCTGCTGGCGCTTCATCACGTCTCGCAAACTGAGATTCATGCGCACCTTTCCGGACTTCACGTCTCCGAGGCTTGCGCTGGGTCCAAAGCACAAAGGGATCCCGGTGCAGTCTTGCCATGTAACTCCCAGCCGACTGGGGTGGGCGGCCTTGCATCGAAGACGGCGACTGCTAGACTTAGGCAGGCATTGACTGCGACAATCGATCATGTTCCCTCGCCACCGTCATCGACCTTGTCGAGTTTGCATTTCTTTCCAACAGGGCACACCCCATCGGATCCGATATCACCCGCAAGCTTGCTCGACTCGAGTGTGGGTGATTGCGTAAGGGACGATCCTTCATCGCAGCTCGAGCAGGAGCAACCCCAAAACCTTTGGCACTCTCTTGAAGATGAGCGCGCATCGTTCCTCACCAACGACCTGCCAGGTGAGGATGCACCGTCAGGTATACTCCCGCCAGTATCTGACTGTTACTGCCCTCCCGACTCCCCAGCTCCAAAACTGGCTCATACCTCGATTTCAGAGATATCCTGCGAAGCTGCGGCTGGTATCCTTACCGAGCTTCAGGGCTACTCGGATCCGGCTCAGACCCGTTCCGACTTGGGATGTATTGGGATGAGCGCCTGCCATGTTAGAAACACTAAGCTGTTTCAGTTGATGGATGAGATAGAATGAGACTCTCACGGAAAGCTTGCAGGCAGCAAAGTAACAACCCTCATCTAGCTTGGGCTTCGTCGGATCAAAAAACAACCTCAGTACTCGGCAGCACTATGGTCCTTTTTGAGGAATGTCGGCCATGAACGCACAGAATGCGTCTCACAGTTTGTCGTTTCCTTTGCGGATGACGCAAGCAAAAGTCGATGTCTTTGACGCGATCGTCATCTTCAACGCATATGGTAGCAGAGAATTGTTGGAAACCAGTACCTTAGTCAACCCAGCATGAGAAGCTCGTGCCATGGATCTTGAAAGAGAGCTAGAGCAGCCTGATCAAACTGACCAAGAGGGGGGCTGCATACGTGACTGTGAACTGCGGATCTTTCCGACCTTCAAGACCTCGCAGAACTAGCCACTTTTGATTTTGAACGGGGTCGTTTTGGAGACTGGCTTCGTAACCATGTCTGTCACTGCGAATAATAGTCGCTTTATGGCAATGTTGGATGAGGCGAGTGTGCCTTCTAGTAATAGTGCCACTCAATGAGATTCAAGCAAGAACCAAGACTGCAACAATGCTAACATGGCAAGATCGCAAGGAGGTGACAAATCAGAGTATGTTAATGCCTCGCAGCAAGGATCTAAAGTATCATCGCTGCGACCGAGATATGCTTGCAGATTTAAAAAAGACAATTTCGTTCCCGGCACCAATGTCTGGCGAATGTGACATTGACAATATCGAATGAATACTGCCTGGAAGACTGGCGAGGTGCGAGATCGTACCATTGGCAGCTTCCCAATTGCCGGATTCAAGAGCACATGCAGCCCTGGGTCGCGGAAGGATCCAATCAAATGGATACGCTTCAGAGGATTGCTGGGCTGCTTTACTGACCCTTCCGTGCCCAATGAATTTACTTCCCAGCCCAAGCTGATGGATCATATCCATCTACATGATTCACATATTCAGCACCGCCAGCCACCCATCCTTGAATTCCCTCCAGCAGCACCAGGCTCTGCATTACGAGGTCTCCCCGGTCCACAATATGATCGCTGAACCACCCGGCCGCACGAGTGCCGCGGCCCCGAGACGACGCTACATGGAAGAAATAGTTAGATATTTAATACACCTCTACTAACAAAAGCTTACCGAATGCGCCTGACATGTGAATCGGGGGGTTATCTTACAGCAGTACCAGATTACCTTACGGATCTCTGCGGACTTGAAGAGGTCGTACACCGACGGGATAGTTGGGTACAAACTTTGTGCTGGTAAGTTGATAGAGCCGCGAATAGTGCCGCCCTAAAAAGCGAGGAAGAGGTTAGTTGTTTTGCTGCCGGCAAGCAACTGGAGCCCGAAGCCTCGTTACGCACCTCAAAGTCAGTCCGTCGCAAGTCGACGAGCACGAAATCTTTGCTCGCACCCAGGCTTTTCTCAACCATCTCCAGGACCGCCTCGCGGCTTATAGACCCCGGCTGCTTATTCCTGGGAGCAGGATAGGCACTATACCAAGGAGGGATACTCTGCGGCGTAGCAGTAGCCATTCTTGGATAAAAAAAAGGGAGATTTGATTCGTCGAATTGGCCGGGAGATGATATGATTCCGGATAGAAAAGCAAAAGTGGACTCGAGAAGCTCCTGAGGAGTGTGGGCAAATTGCGGTTCGTTGGGGAAGAAAGCGTCTGTGAGCGGATTTATAGCCACGAGAACTGGCAATGGACCGGCACAAGCGCTACATCTCGTGGTACTGCCCGACTTCTCCGTCTATCTAGCCGGTTAGCGTCAAATGTGCCAGCCTGTCAGCGAAGCGCCAACATAAACTAAGGCATGTGAGCAGTCCTGCGCAACATGCACTCTGGGCGTTCCGTGTCCCCCGCTCTGCAATTCCAGGATTCTGTCAGGCCCCGGATGTGATTGGGCAGATCTCGTTCGCCATGGCTTTTCATGGCCACTTACCCAAGAGACGAACTTCGAGCGCGTTATACAGGTTTTCACTTACATTTCTCGGATTTTCGCGCATATCCCACAATCTTTTGTCGATTCACTCTTTCCTCTTCGGGTCATAAATAGTCATGGTTTCTCCACCGAATCCCTCGATTTGACAGTTCACTCAACCACGCAGCCACCACCACAGTCACAAAGCCAGAAGCTAAGAAAGCTCAGTATCAACCCAAGCATGATCACCGAATCAAAACCCGAGTATGGATTGTCAGCATCTACTCATGGCTCGCGCTTCGACGCAGCGCAAATCAACTCTACAACTGCGATGGATATAGAGAATCAGACCACCGAGAGCGCTCAGCATCAGTCCGACATTTCGGCTTTCAAGGCTTTGGGTGTTCTTGATCGCTTTCTGGCCATCTGGATCTTGCTTGCTATGATTATCGGTATCATCTTGGGCAACTTCGTCCCAGAGACTGGCCCGGCCTTGCAGAAGGGAAAGTTCGTTGGCGTGTCAGTGCCTATTGGTGCGTATTTGTTCCGATCTTTCGATCCCTCACAGACCGTCCTTACTGACGATGCCGTGAAGCTGTCGGCTTGCTCGTAATGATGTATCCCATTCTGTGCAAAGTGCGTTATGAATCACTTCACGACCTGCTGTCCCATCGCGCGATATGGAAGCAGATATGTTTCAGCATATTCGTCAACTGGATAGTTGCTCCGCTCCTTATGGTGAGTGCATTACAGCCCCCGCGGAATTCAGCCTCGGATTCCCATGTCTCAAATTAACATGATAAATGCATAGCTTGCCCTCGCTTGGGCATTTCTTCCCGATAAGAGCGACTTACGTACCGGCCTTATCCTTGTAGGACTTGGTCGATGCATTGCAATGGTCAGTCTCCTTCCTAATGCTCCTTGAAGTCAGGTGGTTTACCATCTAACCCATATTTTAGGTCCTTATTTGGAACGGCCTTGCCGGCGGCGACAGCGAATACTGCGCAATTCTCGTTGCCATAAACTCTCTCCTACAGATGGGTTTGTTTGCCCCGCTCGCCATTCTGTTCATCCGAGTGATCAGCCGCGACACAGAGACGCTAGATATCTCATACGAAGTGGTTGCCACTAGCGTTGCTGTCTTTCTAGGCATTCCGTTAGCAGCAGCGATCATTACGCGCTTGGCGCTACGCGCTGCAGCCGGCGCTGTCTGGTACGACCGTGTTTTCCTCCGATTTGCGTCGCCTTGGTCCCTTATCGGTTTGCTTTACACCATCCTCGCTCTGTTTGCATCTCAGGGCCGCCAAGTGGTGCATCAGATTGTGTCGGTTGTTCGTGTTGCCGCACCGCTACTGGTATACTTCGTCGCGATATTCTTTATTACCCTGTGGGTAACTCGATCACTCGGGTTCAACTACTCTCTCTGTGCTACGCAGAGCTTCACAGCCGCGAGCAACAACTTCGAACTTTCAATAGCTGTGGCTGTCGCCACGTTCGGTCCCCAGAGCAATCAAGCTCTTGCCGCCACCGTAGGCCCACTAATCGAAGTGCCAGTCCTTCTTGGATTGGTGTACGTAGTCCGCTGGATGGCAAACAGGTGGACTTGGAAATAATAGTTGGGCTGTACAAACCTAAGCTTATGAGGACTACGGTTAGGGTCAGCTTGGGTGCGGAGCGAGGTGCACACGGACTGGGGCTATTTTAGTCTTGTACTTCCATTTGGTATCTTCTTCTGAAAGGGCTAGTTGAACCAGCCATGGGTTCTGCATGGAGTGTGATACACTTGGCAACATAGAGATAATGCTAGCTGCTACCTTACAAAGGGGTATCGAGTATCCCATCTGAGCTGCCGCCTGTAGCTGACGCCTCTGGCGGACAGAAGACCGAGGGAGCAGAAAATATGTTAAGTAGAAAATACCACACTAGTGGAGATTCTTCCTCGGACTCACTAGGGACTATGAAAAAACATGCAATGACAGATGAAAATCCGAGTCTCTATTAATTATGGAAGCTGTGGTTCAGGTGTCGCCTCGGTCCATAGGTGCACTTTCAAATGGCTGATTCAAGTCACAAGATACCACCAAAGTCGCTTGCCTAAAAGAGGGAGAAAGCAATGACCTCAAGAGTAATCTGCGCGAAATCAGTTTCACTAGTTTCAAGAGGAAGCATTATTATCACCAAGCCATACGATTCAAATTTCTAGCTCAAGCACCAATATGGACAAAAGAATTGAATGCTTCTGGCTTTAGTATCGACAGTCTTACCTCTCTTCTCCGCACCATTCAACGCCCCACTTACGGCAATGTTTCCCAAGGACGCATGTTAGAGCCTTTTTAGTTCCAGTCGATGATTGACGAGTATGTTTTCTCAAAGTCCGAGCCGTCACGCTTAACCTTGGCGGTAGTCGAGTTACCGGGCAGTTGGAAACAATCAGTGGTAAAACCTTCGGTACAAATAGGCATAACATGACGTGTCTCCATGTTGCAATAAAGACCCTCAACAGTAGAGACGAAATCGGGGCCATGTGAGGTCTCGCTTTCGCACAGCTCAAACGTCTTGTGAGTAGGTTCCGAGCTGACAACGAGGCGTGAATCAAGTTTGATTGTACGTCTGGTTTTACCTGTGTCACGTTTCTTGAAGATTTGTTCGCCGGCGTTGTTGGTTCGCCAGGCGCGGAATTCGGGGAAGCCACAGTACGCCGTCTTGTCTCGAGAATAGGCGTTCTTGGTGCTGAAAGATGGAAAATGAATACTAAGGGTGCCAGCCTTGAGACCATTGCTGTGGTCACCATCGATCCAAGTGCATCTAGGCTTGCTACAAGAGGAGAGATTAATAAACGGGTTACATGTGAATCCACTCCCGCGATGCATAATATCTGAAATGAACGGGCAGAGTAAATACTCACTTCTGGCCATTGTCCACAAAGACATTGCTGTAGTACCAATCAAGGCCGCACTGGTATCCCCAATCACCAACCCAGCCCAGGCTCTGGCCATCGGTCCAAGTTGAAGTGATATATGGAATACAGATGGCGTCATTGGATGCATAAATCGTTGCATAAGCAGCCTGCTGGTTGCGGACCTGGTCGATTCCGAAGTCTTTGAAGCTACCGGAACCAATCCAGCCACCCCCGCTGCTACCCAGGAGACCCTCATTCTGGTTATGGATTTTAATGGTGTTGATACTTCCATCGGCACCAGAAAGGCCATTTCCGTTCAGTGCAGCAGAGATGCGGACATTGGACCTGCTGCTACTGGCACCGCCGAAGAGACTGGCCATGAACTGGTAGATGGCGATAGTATCACCAACGAGACCAACGACACCGGACATTTTGGATAGATGAAGGTAAGAAGGGGGAGAAAAGTTGGATGACTCTTGTAATGAAGAAGTCTTCAGTAAGCTGGTGCTGGCTGAAAACTGAGAGCTGAGAGACTGGAGCGCGTCTGACTTGTCTGAAGAACGAGATTTTTCCAAAAGACTTGAGCGATATTCGAGCTATTTATCTTCATTTCATCTCAGAACACAATGACTCGTCTTAACACTACGATGCATTTGAGATGCACATGGCCATTGCAGCCAAGACCACAAGCAGTTGAGCCTTGATGACTCAATGTTACCTTCCAAGTGGCAGTTCTCCATTGAGATTTGCTTCAACCTCGACTGTCCACCTGACTCTTGATTAATCGAACCATAAAATTGATATAGACGCGCTTATCAGTGTCAAAAGAAACAATCTATATGAAGCTGCGCCGCAAGTTGTGCGCGGGGATCATGCCAAGACCCCGAGTGGCCGGCTTTGGTTTTAACTTTTAAGGTTAAATGATAGTATTGGCAATTGCGGCTGAGGGCTTGTCTCATAAGAGATTTACCCGGATGGTAATCCACGAGTCAACCGCCATGATAGGAAGGCACAGGACCCCTAAAATGGAGACCGAGAGCCAGGGCGGCCGATCCGGCATTTGCATCGTTACCTCAGAATCTGGCACGAGTGAGCCCATTTCGGCTGTGCCTTCGACTGTGCCTTCGGCTTACAAGCATCAATGTGGTATAATCGAAACCAACAGAAGTTCCCTGGCCAACTCCGGGGCTTCGGATGGCTACTTTCCACATCTTTCGCCAAGTAGTATTCTGCCGCCGCCATTGTTGTAGTTCTCCGTGGTGAATGCAACCGAATTAACAAGCAGGCACACTTTTTGACCCCTTACCTAAGAAACGCTCTCATAAAATCCCCGAAGATGAGGTGGGACCGGCGAGTCCGGCGAGTCCTAGACTGGTATCGGACCGAAACTTACAATTCTTCTCACTTAGGAAGATTGTACTTATGAGTTTCCGGCGAGATTGGCAGGTGATGTCAACAGCGACTCCGTATGGCGGAGGCATAGCAACTCATGTGATAGCGAGGATAGACGTTCATGCAAGCAGAGAATCAAAACTCACAAGCGATGCAACCAGGAGAGGCGGGGATCAATTTAGCTGAGTTACGTTGCGCAAGACCATGTTGTCAAATACATGGATTTTTGCACAGCCCAGTCATGTGAAATCTCATTGATAGAACACGCTTTTGTGGCCGAGAATCGATGGCGGAATGGTACGAGTCCCTGTGTTGGACGCTCCTGGGACTAGTGTGCATAAAAGCCTCTCTTCTTATCTTCGTATAAATACAGTCTGCCCAACGCTTGCTCTTCTCTATCTCCAGCCTCAGTATCCAAAGAAACCACAGTCTGCAGTCAATTCAAAGCCCCCATACTCTGCAATTTCTACAACAGGAATTTGTTACTATTATCATTCATCCATCAAGAATTACCATGCACTTTTCCATCCTAGTCCTCGCTGGTATCGTCGCAGCCGCTGTCCCTGCTATGGCGGTACAGCTTGATGGTGTAGGTCAATCGATTCCTGTCTAAGTTACCCAGTACATAGGGCAAAGCTTCAGGTTGAAATGACAGAGCTAACAGCTACCGCCACCTGCAGGATTGCACCAGTATGGAAAACGCATGCGTCTTCCATTCCGGCGGGTTCAGGAAATGCACCTATAACGGCGTAAACCCTCCCAACTATACCAATTCATCTTGGGCTGGTCCAAGCTAATGTTGCCATGTTTTGTGAACAGTGTGCCTGGGACGGCTCTCCTTGTTATATGCGCTCCTCTTTGCCAACCTATCCAGGAGAAGCGCCCTTCAACTACGTCATTTGCTGAGTGGATGGTTGAGAAAGGGGCATGGGAAGATTCTAATCCCCTCACGATTCTTTCTAGTAGACTGTCGTTGTTGCTGTGGTTGTGTTGGCCATTGATAATGACGTTGATATGTTATCTGGGGTGGTTGCGAGTATGCGGCAGTGTGTAGTGTTTGGTGGCAAATAGGAACACGATGGTCTCGAATTTTTTTTTTTAAATTTGCCGTCATGGACACGGACAGTACACTCTGCGAGCCGTGCGTTGATTAAATGCCTGTTCACACCATTTCTCAAGCAACTAAACCCTGTTCAGAGGTTGTAACAAGTTTCCATATATTGTCTTTGAAGTGGGCCATGCGCTGTACTTACTCCAAAGAGCCCCCACGGCCGGGAAACTGAGATCGCCCGTAGCTGTACGAAGTAAGGATTCCATGTCAAGTGGGACTCTTATTGCTTCGTTGGAGGCTGAGGGATTGCATTGCACGCAGGAAGATTTAACTCAATAGGGAAGGGACGAACAGGGTCTTGGCCAGCCCGTGCTGAGGCACATAATATAGCGTGTAAAAGTTTCGCGTATCGAGGTAGTTGGCGAGATCGCTCACCTAATTAATTATGATCAGCCACTCACTCTGCGCATTGACCTAACTAGTCCTAAAAAGCGCTATAAACTTTTTCTCACTTTCGACAGTTTTGGCGATTGGTTGAGCAGATGGGGGTAGGGCGGCCGGACAACTTGCCTCCATTGGGCCGTGGGGGTCGGGATCATAACAATTGGCGCCCCACGCCAACAGTGCGCCTGGTTGCCTTGCCATGCTGCGCTGTCAGTTGCTGCGCCATAATATTCCCCTCCGAGGCTGTCTGCGGGGGCTGAATTCGAAAGAGATATTCGATATCTTAGAAAATCTAAAAATTTGGCACCTCCATTGTGCTACATCCTTCCAACTGATCAAATTGCCTATTTTTTTTGCTCCGAAAGCCAACTCGCCTCCGAAAATGGCCGAGGCTGTAGGTCTCGTCGCTAGCATCATTGCGATCGTCAGGCTATCTGAGCAGATTGCGGACGTCTGCAAATTTTATATCGAGAGCCTTGAGGGCTGTCCGGGAGACCTGCGGCTGATCCTCGTTGAGGCATCATCCCTTGGAGCTGTCTTCCAGAATTTAGACTTCATGGCGAAACATGATCCTTCTTCTTCTGTTTTACTTGAGCTAATGGACGGCCCCGAAGGACCTGTTGCAGGATGTCTCGACTCCGTGAAAGAGTTGAAGGAACTTATCCCAGACACGGTGCCGGCTACTCGGAGCCGTGCTAAAGGGAAAAAGCGAAAAATGGAAATCGTCACTGCGACTGCTGCTGCTCTGGCCTGGCCGTTCAAAAAGGACAAAGCGCGCTCCTTGTTGACTGACATCAGCCAATATAAAGCAACAATATTGGCTATTTTCGCAACAGAATCCCTGTATGGAAAACGGTTCGTGCAGGCTTGGGTGTTTTACGTGTTAATAACAATATTCCAGGCAAGATATCAAAAAGATCAAACAGAATACACAGTCTGCATGCGATAAACTTTCGGGTAAGGGTCATCAAATTGTATTTGCAATTATTACCGAGCTAACGTAAAGAATACTAGATGCGGAGAGGCATGAAATCTGCAGATGGCTGGGACACACTGATCCCTCACCGAACCATAATACTGCTTGCGAACTATGCGAGAACGGAACTGGAGATTGGGTTCTCCGCACTCCTGAGTGGAGTGGCTGGTTAAGCAATCGATGCCGCTGCCTATGGATTCATGGAGTTCCTGGAGCTGGAAAGACCATTCTTGCCGCCCATCTAGCTGAGAAGCTTCGCAGCCACGAAACTATAAATCCACAGAAAAGGAACCAAGTAGCGGCGGTATACTATTACTGCTACCATGCCAGAGACCAAGATGAAGCAGCGCCTTTCGTACGCTGGTTGATTACCCAGTTGTGCAGAAAATGCGACAAGATACCACCAAGTGCTTCGCAACTATTCAAAGCCGGGTGCTAACCTAGCTTGGTTGACCTACTGCAGTGTCTCGAACAAACATTGGCCTCCTTTAAAACGGTATTCGTCACGATTGATGCAGTTGACGAGAGTAAATCCCGGGAGAATCTTCTTGCTGTGTTGCGAGATATGGTGACTGATCATCGGCTTCACAATATCCAGCTTCTGGTAACAAGTCGAGAGTACGTTGACATCGAGAGAACGATGAAAGCAATCTCCAGGCGAGTTTCCATGTCAAACTCGCATGTTGAAGCAGACATACGCAAATATGTTAAAGCTAAGATCCATTCTACAGCGAGATTTAGCACCTGGCCGCACGCCCTATCAAAAGAAGTGCAGGATGCACTCTCTGAAAACTCCAAGGGGATGTTTCGATGGACTGTTTGCCAACTGGATATCTTACGACGATGTCACGGTATTTCGGCCATCAGAAGCGCACTCAAGGATCTCCCTCCTACATTGGACGAGACCTATGTCCGTATATTCTCCTACATTAACGCGAATGATAGAACACTTTTTCTTCACGTCCTTAAAATGCTGCATTGCCACAGCCAGATATGGCAGAGCTATTTACTCCTCACGTCAGATCCCGTGCCGCCCTCACCTCCTCTGTTCAACAAATCAGCCGCGACAGATTCGGATCTCCTTTGGAATACCGACACCTTGAGGGAAATTTGCGGTTGCCTCGTCACTTTCGGCCACAGGGTTGGCACTACGGATAAAGGTATCATGCTCGCACACTATACCGTCCGTGAATTCTTAGAATCGGACCGAGCCTTGAACAGTCCAGCTGCATACTTTTATATCGATACAGACTCCGTGAACAAGGAGTTTTTCGCATCTATCATTCAACAGACAATCAGTATCCAATCTTTTGATCTTGAGAAGGACAAAACAATAGCTTCCACAGCTGAAGGGTTCCCAAGATTGTCTAAATTAAGTGTCGCTGAATACTGTCTTATTTCTGTACCCTCTGCACTTGCCCAGTGGGATGAAATAGCAGCTCGCGACGAGCGGCTCAAATCTTGGACCCTACACAGCTTTCGTTTGAACCCAGACGACGGGCTTGGCAGTATTGGGAAAAACTTTTCACAATATCTGCAATCCATCCGCATACGTTGCTTACAACCCTTCTTTGGGATATTCAATGGATAGAGGCGCCAAATAATCCAGCGACTGCCGTTGCATTACTCCTGTTCTCTAACGAAAATATTAATCTTGCTCACCAACTAGTCGCCATTGCAAGACCTCTCTCCACAGAGGTTGTCCACCTTTCTGCCAACGTTGAAGATATTTTCCCTTGTGACAGACCAGAGTTTGAAATTGTGTACAACGGCTCAGCACTCAATTTCCTCGCTCAATGTCCGAGAGTTTGTGTCAATCGCGGCATAAACTGGTGGAGAGCAATTTTCAACCCTGAGATAAATACCTTTGATATTGACACAGCTCTGGTACACATAATATGTTGCCATTTTCACAGCAGATATTGCTCAGAAACTTGTGTTGTGGAGGCTCTGTTAACATTTGGTGCCAAACCTAACCCAGGAGGTTACCGTGTAACAAGTCTGCAAATTGCTGCATTTCAGAACGATTATTATGGCGTGAAGTACCTCCTGGAAGCAGGCACTGACCCTAATATCGTGGGGGAATCAGGCGGTGTCAGATGGGCAAAAGAAACCTTACTCGGTCGATTTTTCGATGATCTCCATGGATATAGCGCCCTCTTCCTCCTTCGGAACCGGAGAAAGATGAGCAATTTTGTTGACTTCGATTCCGACATGGTGGAGAGCGACGAAGTTCAGGACGATGAAGATGAAGTGGAGTCCCTGCTTCTCGCGCATGGTGCAGTAGAGATTGCGGAAGGCTCTGGTGACTTATTAACGAAGTAAATCTAACGATAGTGAATCCGGATAACGCCTGAGCTTTTGATACTCTTCACTATGTTAGATTAAATAGTAGGACGAATTTGAAACTGCTATTTTTGAGGAATCATAGTAGACAAATGCTTCCATTGTCTCTCATCTCTCACTCTTTGCTCAATTTTCCAGGTGCTTTCTTAGCAAATGCGTGGGCATTGCATCATCGAGTTGATAAGAACAGGTTTGCTGTCTTGCCAGTTTAAAATGATATTTGAAGAAGATAGTAATTATTACGATACCCGAGATGCCGTGAGTTCTCGCATCGTCAGAGAGACCAGTCCTCCAAGTGTCGCGCTCTCCGTAACGCTTACTGCAAAATGCGGATCAGGATGTGTTCGAGGCTATAGCGAAACAGTATGATTTCTACGTAGTGTGCGTTACAATGAAAGAATGATAGCCGATGTGCTAGGAATCATGTATTACACGCAGCAGGAGTGAAACAAACTGCAATAATCTTTGCGTAAACAAAACAGATCAGCCCCTCTTTGAGAGGTGAAATATGGATCAACTCAAGCCGGGTCATTGTGTTCAAAATTTTATTGAGGCTTAAATCTTTTGCACGCAGCACGTGTTGAACTACCATAGCTGCAGGCAGACTTTCCCATTCCCGCATTCCTACCTTTTTAAGTCGGCCTTGTACACTAGCTATCATTAGTAGCCGTCTGGGATACTTGGTCTCTTACTGCTTCGTCATTTCTTATGCCGGGCTGGCTATTGGTCATGGTTCTGCTGTCCCATGGGCGAAGTGAAGACCTAATAGCGATAACAACTATGGTATGTTGTCCGATCGGGCCGCAAAGCCTACCATGAGCCATAGTCATGTTGAAATTTGGAACGTGTGAAGTTTACCATGGATCTGTAAATCGAGTAGATTGTGTAGAACACAAGAAAGCGCTACTATGACCAGGATACGGAGTTGTTTATCTATTGTGTTCTGCAAAAGGAAAGGCGGAAGCAACGAAACCCGTGCCCTATGATTTACATGAATTGGATTTTGCTGCAGCGTGACTTGTTGGATAGCGGTAGCATCAAATGATCTGGCAGATGGGTGTCCGTTTGGTAGGTCTAGACGTAAAAGAGGACCCATCGAATTCCATGCTGTCTAACCAGAAGTCAAACCAAATGACGAGATAGATTGGTAGCGCGTGCCTGGAACTAGTACAGATATAAAGCCTGTGCCGTTATTTCATTGTTACGGCTTTCTTAATCTTTCTGCAATCCTCAGTTCTCCCTCTCGAACTATTGCAAGAGTGCGAATTTATCCAACCGAGTATGCCTCATCTGGCTGGACCAAGATTTTCGATACCTTCGTACCATTTCCTACCTTGATCAGCGCGGTATTATCTCTCCTGTAAGGATGACGGCCAAGGCATAATTCTTCATTTACGAATTTATGCAACTCTTACTATCTGTTAGCATATTACCTTGGGCCTCTTCAGTATGGCCTCTTCCGCCATTGATTCAGATAAAACGGCAAGCAACGATGATGGCGCAGATATCGAGTTGCTAAACAAGTTCTGCCTCCCCGACTCATCCATACGATGGAACACTCGTGCGGTGCGCCCCGAGAGGCCAGGGTGCGCCGGCTACATGCAAGTTCCACGGAGCTTGCGTGGACGCGAGCTCTCCGGCATATTCGAGCAGGTATCAACCATGGAGGGGTTTCTGTTGACCAGCTTTACATGCGTGTCCTCACACGGTGCTCGCCCTTTAATTGGGACCCTGAGAGACAGGCACTCCGGTCTGTGGCGGCAGTCCTGCACGACCAAGAATGCAGCGGCATCTTGATTCCAAAGCAGCCCAGACATCATTTGATTTCATGTCTCTCGGCCAGAGCTACAGCAGATTGGTTCCTGGTCTAGTGGAACTTATTGGCATATGCTATTTGTGGACTACGATACTGGTGTATATCCGTTAAGGGGGTCCATACTCCCGACCTGGTGGTATAGGCAATATAGAGGCCCGGGGTTGATGTCTTCTGTAGGCAGACGGCTCAATTTGTGCACTGCTTCAGACATGACCAGCATCCTGAAAAGAGCGCCGTGGAGTCCTTTGGCGATATATTAGAACAGTTTGATGGTTCGCGACGTTCAGGGGTCGATGTTGCTGATGTGACGATCATGTTCTACAACTATAATACACATCACCGACAGCTTACCCCCTCGAACTTTGCGGAGGGATCGACAGGATACACTAGTATTCTGCAGGAACTCCAAGACGTGGTGGCTACGAAAGGGTCAGATCGCCTGATGCGGAAGCTTTCCGTCGATATCAACTATCTTATTCTCGCTTATGTCGATAACTTCGAGAGGAGAAGAGGATGATTGCAATCGTCAAGACTATTGCAGTGCAGTACAAGTTAACCATTATCTCCTTGGTGGATTATCGTGGCTGGGCTCCGCAGCATGCCCAGCAGGCTGGAACGAAGGCGACTGCGAGTGAGCAGCCCCCTCCGTACTCTCTCCGATCGCCTGTTGAGTCTACCACAGTCATAGAGGAAGAGACAGCCGTCTAAGGAGGAACTTTGAGATTGTCGATTATGCCGTATACTAAGCAGGTAGCTATGACGTAGCTTATAGTATAGATCTAGTTTTCCGACTCTCATCCAATAGCCTAAGTTAACAATTCTATCAATTGTCGTGCTCCTTCGTTTAGGTTCATTAACAAACAACGGAGCAAAAAGACCGGACTGAGAGGAGAGACAAGTTAATCCAAAAGAGGCGCATTTATTACAACCGCTTTGTGGCGCAGCGTTATATAAAGGCGATCTCTAAGTTAACCAAGGAATTCGCCATATCTGACTCGATACGAACAGCAGATAGTGGATGTTGACTAGAAGGCCATAAGACCAGACATCAAAAAAGATAGTCCTGCGACTAACTGCATACTACCCATAGTCCCCGGGCTCATAAACCCAGCTGCACCATTGGTCGGCCATGGAGTTGCAACAGTAGTGCTGGACGTGGTGGAAGCCTTGAAACTAGTGCGCCCATCTTCATCCTTTGCGTAGTTTCCCAGCAGAATGGCATCGGCGACTGCAGGCGCCGGGAACTTTTCGTAGATCTGGCACGTGTCGTTGGGCGAAAGCGCGCAATCGGTGGCGGTGCAGATCGGCTGGAGCTGCGGCCCGGCTGAGGGGGGGATGATTGCCTCTGCAGGCGCGCGCGCATCGCTTGTTGAACTTGGCATTGAGCGTAGAGTTGACGAATTGCGCATCTTCATCGTTGAAACCGAACGAGATCAGTCCCTTGACCGCGTGGTCGATGAAATAGTTCATCTCGGCCGCGTTGAGGTACATGTACCTGGTTTAACCCTGTCAGTCATTTGTTGGATGCTACGATGAGCATACTTATAATAAAATGGATTAGACTCACTTGTGCACCTCGTACATGGAGGCCCTTCCCGTATATACTGGGAGCTCCTTGGTTCCAAGCTGTGAGCATCCGAGAAAGGTGCCGAAGTAAGAGTAGACATGTGTAAAAAAGACGCTACGCCCCAATAAGTCAGCAGCTGTCAGAGGCATCTCGGTGTGCAGATTCGGTCAACCATACTATTGCATTGACTTGATGTTCCCGGTACCAGATTTACTTTCGCGCGCTGCGGCCAGTTCTCCATCGTCCAAGAAATTAACTGCCTCACCAACCTCGTTGCCGGTGTTGGCCGATGCGAATGCGCCGTTGAAGTAAGGTCTGAGGTCGACGAAGGGAACCTTGAAACTCCCGTGGCTGAAGAGTCCCAGCGAAGTCGTCGATGGGTACAGTGTTGTACTTAGAGTACGGTGCAAGAAGGGCGGAATGAAGGAGTGCCATCAACAGCTGCTGGCTGGCTGGCGTGCTCTCCCCAATCGTTTTCTCCGAGTAGAAATCGCACGGGGTGACGCTTTCAGGGCGTTCTGCAGCCATAAGCGGGAGGAGGTCAAGCAATAGCACTGCTGCCGCCGTAGCCAACGCCAATAGTCTAACATGTGGCGCCATTGCGGGTGTGTTTGTGTGTGGGACAGATAAGGATGTAGAGATCGCGTTGTGTGACTGGCTTCTTGCTCGGTCTTTCAAGATTGGGAAGAGTAGTGCTTAAGGGAATTATATGCAGCGGAGTCATTGCATACCATCTTGCTGAAAAGGAGGGTCAGAGTCCTCAAGCCTTTTACCAGTACTTGGTCGACAAGAGGGGATGAACTGCACATGTACATAAAGAAGGCTATATCCGCCTGTAGACAGTCTGCTGAACCTCAAGCAATCAAGCTCTTTGGCCCATTTTACCACATCTGTTAATCATTCCAATTTAATTTCCAATCCTAATGAAGAAGCTGATTGCGAGATGAACTGGACGGAGGAACTAGCCACTTTAAACGCAGTGCTGGGGCTCTAGATACAGGAAAAAAGATCACACGCAGCCAGTAAGGCTTGTTTCCTGTTACCATGCATTTTGCAATGATATGATCGGCGGTAGGATGTCTAATGTTTTCTGAAAGTGAATATAAACGGTTAGTCAGGGAGTTATGAAGCGGCCGCAGTACGTATAGACAATACCTAGAACGGTGGTAGGGTAGGATCAGCTCGCGCAATCTAACCGAAAGTGGCAGTGCAGGAACAGGCACTGGCTGTCTGTTCGTTCGTAGCATCACCAGAATTCCAAAACAGGCTGAAATTGATCTTCTACATCGCAACCTGTCTTTGCCCCCAACCCTAAAAAGGGTTTCCCTAGTTCCGATCATACGTATGGCGATCATACGTATGGTTTACGTCGGAGTTTTGTGATCACAGAGGAGCAACGTGGAGATGGACGCTGAAACGCTGCGGGCGTAAGTTTTTGCATATGTTCGCGTTGGGGGATAAGCCAAAGCGCATCACAATTGGAGACGTCGCGATGCCCATTATGGCCGTGTCAAGAAGCAGCTTTCATCAGAGACTCATATGAACATGGGTCGGCCAGTAGTTGAGAGTCGCGCAGAAGCCACATGTCGGCAGATCGTACATTGAATTATTATTCGGCGTTGTATCAGACCCACTAATAAGGCTGGATCCATTATTTAGAAGAGACAGTCTTCAGCTGTGATGACATTGCGATACTTACTTCGGCTGGTTATGCAAGCGCCTCTAATAATATATCGTAGTATTAATCTATCATCTAGAATTGAACACAGCAACTAAGGAGCGGCATCGAAACCACTCGAACTATCTCTTGCCAAGTCAAAGACTTTTATCGAGAAAATCTGTAATGACATTGTATGCTCCCGTGGCGTTGAAATGAAAGTTGAAGTTGTGGCTAGCCTTGGGATGTAGGTACGGCACGAACATCTTCGCCTTGCGGAAAATGGTTCGAGCCGGCTCCTCGAATATACCTTCACACTCGCCATCGCAAATGATGTAGTCAGTCTTTGCCGTGATAGCCTATAAAAAGGTGTTAACTTGATGGCGCGTGTATGGCTTCCCTCTCTAACAAGCAGGCCATGGAGCGGAATATCTTACGAGTGCAGCTCCTGTGAAGTTACTGGCATCCAAATCACCATCAACAAGAGTAGCAAATTCACCAATGGCAAAAGGAGTCTTGTTTTCCTCGGCGTGGGCGGCGGTAGAGATGTCGTAGAAGGGATACTTGAAATATCTGCGCAACAAGTTAGTACGACTCCCATGCGTCTACCATCAAGTCTCTTCTCTCGGCTTACGTGTTCACCTGCGCAATCACATCAACCCATGTCAGGTAACCGGAATCCAGCTTGCTAAACTTTCTCGGGTTCTGCAATGCTGCAATTCTTGGGACGAAGCTCCTAAAGAGGCCATTGGGGTTCAGCCCAGCACCGTTGTAGTTGATGGCGGTCAGGACGGCACCGTCGAAGAGCTCGGGGTACGCGGCTACGGTGTAATGGGTTACGTAGGAGCCGAAGCTGAAGCCCATGGCGACGAGTTTCTGCGGCTTCCCAAGGCTACCTGTGTATTTTCCTTGGCGGATGAGCGTGGCGAGCTGTCGAAGAATTTGTCGCTGCTTGCGCGACTGGTTGGTGTAGCCAGATACTCTGAAACACATGTCAGCTCGATATATAATGAAGATGAGAGGTCTATAAGACCAACTTCTGCGAGTCACCACATCCAAGTCTATCATAAAAGAAGACCGAATATCCTTTGCTGATGGCATGCTGCACGAAGTTATATTTCTCCGGCTCCCGCTGAGAGTTCCAATGAGAACGAGCCTGCCCGATGCCGTGAGTGGCAATGATGACTATCTTCTTCTTTGGTTTATCTTTTGGGGTGCAGAAGGAGGCGGCAATCCCGAATGTCTCGGTCTCCTGCTTCTCCCCAGCGACGAAACCAGGATACCCTGCCGAGGGGCGAGTTGTAATGCCGGTGAGAAAGTCTTGAAGGGCGTAGTCGTCCTCCCAGTGAGTCATGTTAAAGATGAGGTTATTAGAGGTGATGGTTACTGGGATCTGATACTCGACACAGTCCGCAGTTGGAGGATAGTACGTCCCCACTGGTGGAGGAGTACCACTATCGACCCCAGTTGCTGCGACATGGCTGCTCGACATCAAAACGACCGACGCCAAGAAAAGAAGATGCATTATGACTGATCTCTGAGAAAACGGGAGAGGGTAGAGTTGAGATAATTAACTGAAAATAGTGATACTGGTAAGCTGTAATAATTTAAAGTGCGCAGCATGATTGAGCGACAGGCTCGCATACTTATAGAAGCGAAGACTTGCTGCAATTATGGCTTTGTACTGAGTTGTTGAGCATCTCGCTTGCTCATTTCATATCGCACAATGATTCCTATTAGGTGTTGGCGAGACATAGTAGCCTACATGCTAGTCTAGATACGTCAGTTATCCATGGCTCTCGCTTTACAGAAGAAAATGTTGCAGTAGTGTTAGATCTGAATTTGACACTAATGAGGCGCCGAAGCGTGGCGTCCTTCACATCGTTGGGTCGAGCAAACCCATTCTAGCTAGTGCTTATGTCACAAGAGAAGGCTGGTGTTAAGTAAATCGGATCAGCTCGCAATCCCGAACCTCATCTGGAGGCTAAAAGCGAGATGATAGATATCAATTGCACAAGCACTTGGAATAATTGCCGGGTTGAACAGCTGATTGCTCGAAGCGCCGCCACATGCAGGGGACACTATGCAGGGTAGTAGATCTAATGTCGCCGTTATGTTAGAGGTATTACAGTTTCGTTAAGGCTGTGTAGCCAGCCCAGTGGGGGCCGCGACACCGGTAATCGGGTGGTCCCGTACCCTGCCAAACCTGTCAAACAACTACATCGGGTGCGTCACTAACCTAGTTAGGAGGCAATCCACGAGCAGGGTGGGATGACGTACAGAGCACAGAATCACGTCCGCCCCAAACATCCTTCTGCTACGAAGTACAGCCGCGTCTAGAAATAAGGTCGTACTGTATTGGAGCTAGGATATTGGCATGATGGGCATAGCTGATTGGCGAGGCGTTGACGCAATGGTCTGCGAGAGCCTTGTGACAATCATTGGTTGAGCAAATGATGGGCCATAAAAATTGGTCTTCAAGTGAACTACCAACACTTTTTGCAAAGTTACATGTAAATCTAAGTATGGGTTTAGCTACCAGCCAAGTGTTCTCCTGAGTATTTGTCAGTATGAATAGCTAACATTTGCAACCGGGTGGTTGCGCGAGCTACAAACCACGGCGTCCCTCCGGCTACAAAAGCGCGGCTTTCCTCCAGTGTCTTCTCCTCTGGTCACCCAGATTCGATATCGCCCACTGTTTCAACTCGCTTTATCCCTCATATACCCTCTCTACTACTTCTCTATCCCCTCCGTTTAAACTTCTGCTATATGGCGTCGACCTTGAGAAAGCTTCTCATGCTGTTCAAGCGTACAAAGGCCCCCCCGCTGGCCTGCCACATGACCCTGGACCAAGACGAAAACCACGTCCATACGGCTGCGTGCTTCCTTAATGTCCAGCCTCTGGTACTTGCGGAGCTCTTCCAGTCTCAGGGCTGCAAGTCGTGTCCACCTGCGATGCCGACCATTCTCGAGGCGACACAGAGCCCCAACATACAGCATCTCACGTACAACGTGACCTTCTTCGACAATCTCGGTTGGAAAGACCAGCATGCAAACCCTCGATGGGACGAGCGACTTAGGAGCTACGTCAAGAAGTGGAACCGCAACTCGCTATACACGCCCATGCTCGTCGTCAACGGCGTGGCGGACGGCGGGTCCGGCGGTGGCACCAAGGCTGAGATCGAAGGCGTAGTAGGACGCGCGCGCGACATGATGCACCAAATAGCTTGGCATATCTATCTCGATGTTAACGACACCCACGTCAAGATCGATTCGGACAAGCTCGAGATTGCTCGACACGACGTCTTGATCATCATCTACGCCGACAATAGTGAGGTTGTCAAAATTGTGCGTCCATCCTGTTTCCTTTCCCAGTTCCTCAAATCGTCTGCAGAGGAAGAATCGAGATCTTGTGTGCTGTGACGAATGCTAACTCGTGTATTTCAAAATGACAGGGCAAGGGACCTAATAAGGGCAAAAAGGTCACACACAAGAACGTGGTCCAAGACATCGTCAAGATCGGCGAGTGGCACGGCGGAGATATGATCTACGAGATGCCACTACCTGCCTCGCAGATGACTCATGGTACCGCGGCCGTCGCCGTCGTCCAGGAGCCCCTCGGTGGACCAATCGTGGCTGTCGCGAGAGTTTTCTAAGGAGAACTTGGGCGCGACATGCGAACTTGCGTCATACTGCTGGGCTGGCTGAGTATGTTACATGGCTTATTTCACGTGGCGATCTTTATCTTTCTTTGGGAATGGAGTGGATGGATATTGGATTTCGTTTATTACTTTGAAACAGCGCTCCCGTAAATACAAGCAATCCAAATATAGCCTCAAAGTTGAATTGAGTAGGTTTTTGAAGCCCTCGGTTTGCTTGAACTTGCTTTGATTGTAAATATTTGATCTACTTGTATTAGAGCAGGGGCTAAGGCCCTTATATCTAACAAGATGAAGAGATCTATTAAAATCGCGTTAAGAAAACGCGCTAAGAAATCATATTAGTCTGACTATATTTTGCCCCAGAATAGAGCTATTTTGGTTAGAAAGTATAGATAAAGGGGACTATCTACGTAAATACATACATGCCTAGTCATGTGATAGGGCTATATAATTTATCTATATATTGAAGCTATTCAGATTGCGTTGATTTGTTTGAGGAGATATTTGATTTGGCTTAGATTGCTTAGTTTGCTTGGACGATTTGCAAATATGTTTGTATTTGCGGTAGCGCTGCTTTGAATTATCTATTTTGACCTAGCTCGTAGTCAAATTACCCATTGCATGGGCTCAAAGAAAACTCGAAGAGTTTAGACATGAAATAGACTCATAGGGCCTGCAAACAATGCGTGAGATAGCCACTTTTGGATTATAAAGATTGAGACTATGAGACTGGGGTTGAGGTAATATGCCTAGCAATGATTATAACAAGATTGATTTCCGAGACTTTTTCCTTCTTCCCTTCCTTTCCGCTTACATCTTCTTGGAACATTGAGATATGTGACCTCCTGGACCAACAGGGAATCATCTGTCGGCTCCGGGGCTTATTCGGCAGGGCCGAGAACATCCTTGCCTAGGTAGCTTTAAGCACTCACGGGTCGTCTTAGAAGCAGTAAGTGGACCAGGCCGGGACTAGACACTTCCTGGGTGAGAGAGCTTTCTTCTGCGACGGTTGCGGCTTCTTCACGCACGCCCATCTCGTCTGCATCAGAACTAGCTAGCTCCCGCATCAGGTAGGAAGGGAACCCCTGGAGCCGGCGCAGCATCCGTGGTTCCGGCGCAAAACTTGGTATTGCCCCCAGATTCACGGCTCCAGTCATTTGGGAGCCGACATGATGACTTGCACTTGAGGACATGCCCTCCGCCATCTTGCTTGCTCCGTAGTTTCTCGTAAACGCATTGGCATCGAGCATCGTGCGAATCCAATCGCGGTTCGCTGGTTCTGTGTCTAGCACGCACATGGCAAGACCAATCGGGAACATGTAGACAAAGTTTGTCTCGGATCCTGAGTAGTGATTGTGGCTTTGCCACTCGAAGACGCGACAGATCTCGATGGCAAGGTCGCGGACAGTTATCCTCGACCCAGGGCTCCCAAGGGGTTGGAATGAGGTGTGCTCTGTAAGGTTGGTCACTGGACTGGTGCTGAACACGAGATTAGAATCTGTATTTGCCAGAATGGACTCCATCGCTTTGTCCGCGCAGTCTTTGACCAGTTCTTCTGCCCTGAGTGGCTCAAGGTCATCGAGAAGAGCCACCAGCCACATGAGCACAGCATTATACAACGCGATATCGGCCGCGGCTCCAGGTCGTGAGAAGCTGAGCTCGTCAAGAAACATCTGCGAGGAAAGAGCATTGGCAGGAAATTTGACCCTCATGATTCCACTGCCAGAGATTGCAGCCACATCGTCAGTGAAGGCACCTTGCCAATGCCATCGCCACTTGAATATTGACTGTAGCTGCGCGACGATGCGATTGATCATGTCCGACCGTAACAATGCTGTGCCTTCCAAGTTAGAAGGACTGGCAAAAGAGCTCGCCGTTGGCGTCCCCGGCTCCGCGATGCTGTAAATTCCCATTTCGCTGGCAGGAGAGGACGAATGGGACCTGTTGAGCATCTGCTCCAGCTCCTCGTGGTCCTCGAGCAAACCCGGTATCGAGGTGAGGATGTCCAACAAAAAACTTTGAGGTGTCTTGGATGAAGGCATCAGTGCGTACGGCACCGAATGCCAAGCTGGGTCGTCCAAGAAAACGCGCTTGCCCGTAACAAACGAGGCGACGACCTATGTTGGCATGTCAGGAAAGATATCGGTGAATACGACTTGGAACTGAAACACTCACGATTGTCGCTCTGGCAGCCTCAAACGCATCTCGAAGAGGTTGATGCTGGAACGTACGCGGACCGCAAATGGAGAGGATCCGCATCATACCTTGCAGGTGAAACATCGCTGCAGAAGGATCGGTTAAGGTGGCCTATGCTACTCTCTCAGCTTATTATTCCTGTTTGTAGAAGTAAAACTTTGCTTACAGAATGCATGAGCAGTAGCAGGATGGGAATGACCAATCCTCGCAGGGTTCTCCCCTGGCCCTCGCTAAGCTTCTCGATCAGACATCGTAGAGCCTTGCCATACTTGACACGGCCTCGCATCTCAGTCTGATACGACTTCTGCGACTTTCCAAAGCTTGTCTCGGCCAATGACTTTGCTGAGTCAAAGGCAAGCTGGCCGAGTACCCCTTGGGCGGACTGATACAACCATGAGGTGCCATAGCCGCGCCACACAAAGTTAGAGAAGATGTAGGCGAAACAGAAATCCTCCTCAAATGCATCCAGGCTTAGCTGCATGGATGGTGAGGGGACTTCAGCCGAATGGGTCACAGAATGGACGACGCTCTTCACCTTCCTTGTCGGCTTTGGGCTTGGTCTCTCGCTCTCGACGAAGAGGGTGGTTTGAGTGGCTATTGATGAGCCTTGGCTGGTAACAGGCCCCATGGAGAGGTGATGCCATTGCACCTCCCTTGCGTAGCCGGCGCATGCAAAGCCGCCCCTGACGCAACGGCTACAAACAGGCTTCTCTTCAGTGCATTTGACCCGTCGTTGCCGACAGGTGTTGCAGCTGGTGTTGTGAGCCGCAGGAACTAACTAACGATGGAGGCGCTCAACCACTTACCCTTTACTGCGCCCAGGTACTCCGACCATTAGTGCTTCTGTATGGGAGGTACGAGGTGTGTCTTCGGCGATCCAGGCGAAAAGGTGGCGTCGCTCGCATTCTCTTGACTATTCTGGCCTGGCCTCGATTATATACTTCCGTATTAATCTTGGAATTGTGTCCCGCGAGGCACAGTTTCAGCTCGTGAAATGCTTCTGTTTTGGGAAGAAATGCAACAGAACGGAGCCCGGTTGGTCAATCTGTGCTGCAATCTGTAGGATGAAACGGGTCCGAGCCACCAAGGCCAATCACTTAAGAGGACAAGGGTTATAGGCGTATATCTCTGCAACTAAGTAATTATGTAGACTGGTGCAGAATGACGGGCGTGAAAATAACACTGATGGGCTTTGCTTAGCATGTGGTGAATTTAGGGAACAAACCATCAGTGTTATTTTCATCCCTGTTGACCGGGTATGTACAGCGGCTACAATGACGGCGCCAGCCAATGTTGAATATAAAGTTAAACACCTGGCAGTACATAGTTGAGCGTTATGGCTCAAGCCCATGCTCTGTTTCATTGGCCGACTCACGGCGAGCCGAGGTCGCCTTTCAGCTGGCGGAAAACGCCACTATGGCACCGTAAAACAACAGGGTCTAATAAACGAGTGAACCTGATTGCTCAGATGTTACAGCGCACTTGCTGCACTTGACCGCTAACATAATCGATCGTTTTTCCGGCTGCTCCAGGACTCTGAGGCCTATGCTCCCATCAGTACTCCCAACTATACATATAGCTAGTGTGAAATAAGTACATGACTAGGTTACCTTCTCTCTATTCTCGTACTTACTTGTAGTGCTCACATTAGATCTATTGTGCGATTGAAGGCGGGTATCACCAATGCGATCTGAAGGGACGATAGTAGAGTAGGACGTGACAATCTCGGGATACCAATGCCGGATGCAGAAGGTACGAATGCTGGAAGCAAAATTCTAAATTTTGAGTGCTGAAGGACGCAAAGTGTCACACTGATGAGCCTCGAAATTCGAAAATTATGAGGTTGAAGATTGAATGAGCTGTAAGCACGGACATGTGATCGGGTGACGAAAACAAGCAAGTACGACCAATCGCGGCTTTGAGATCGCTATCCTGGCGTATACTAAACAGGGAACTATGAAGTGGTTTATAGCATAGATCTAGTTTCTGCTTCTCTTCCAGCAGCCTGGGGTGACGATCTTGCCGATTGTCTTGCACTTTGAGATGGTTCAGAGGCCTCGTAGGGTGTATACAGACAATAGTGCAAGTGCCGTAATGCGGAGGGTGGCCTAAATGAAGTTGAATTCTTGTGAGCCTCCAGGGTATGCTGACTGGTGGATGTTGAAGACAGTACTGAAAAGATAACCTATATACAAAACTAGGCTGGCTAGCAAAGTGACAAGGCACCCAGTAAGCCTAATTTATGAGAAGAGAAACTGACCCTTACTGGCTTGGCCGCTCCCCCTCCGCGGCAACTCAAGCCCTGTCTCAACACGTCTATTTTAATTCCTAACATATTTGCCCAGGACCTGAACCTCGGGGGTTTGGAAGACGTCCCAGTTATCAGCAGCCTTGGGATTACCGAATGGTAGGAGAGTGGCAAAACGCATACTACCCCTCAAAGAGTCAGTGATGTTGTTGTGAAAAGGAAATTCGGTCGGGAGGAACTTACGTATAGTTTCCGAGCTCAATCTGACTCCCGTTGCCTAGCTTTCCAAACCACCAGTACTCGTGATAAGAGTTTGTAGTCTGAGCGTTACGGAACACATCGGTAACAGGGAAGGTATAGGTATCGTCCGGGTCATACCAGGCGGGGTTGAAATAGGGCTGGCTGCTAGAGCCGACCCAAGTGGCCACAGAGCCGATATAACCGTTCTGACCAGGCACGGGGGGATATTCCCATTTACGTTCAGACCAGCCTGCCTCGAATATCTAAAAGCTATTAGCATCCTCAGCAATTCAGATTTCTCAAGATGCATCACTAACATCCCACCGCACTTCCTTGGTTCCCCAAGCAATCTTGGAGTAAATTTTGGGGAAATCTTGCTGCGAGAGGGAAAGGTCGAAGGTATAGCTATGCATAGAGATCAGTGAACGGTACAGAATCTGCACCCGATTTGAAGTTACTTACTAAGCCTTCGTTCTAATATTCACGAGCCGAGTGCTGGACACGGAGAACGGGTAGGTGGGTCTGAAGATTGGGTTCATCTCAGCCTTCAAGTTGGCGGCCAACCCTTCACATTTTGTCAGTTATTTTCTTCAACCGTAATGCATGTGTCTTACCCATATATGGAATAGAGAACTGTTCCCCATTGTTACCAGATACAATGACCTTCCCGCTGTAGAGTGGCAGGGCAGAAGAGTTCCAACCCAAGTTAGCAGGATTTGGAAAGTTCACGCTATTCTAGTTAGGCACACGCGACAACTTCACACTGAATTTAGGATACTTACGAGACAGTCTTGCTCTGACCGGGCTTCAAAGTGAAGTCTCTCGGCACGGACACAGTGATTGGCATATCAGTTGGGGAAAGTTCAGAGAAGCTTTTCACTCTCCTCTCGCTAATCGTTCCTCCAACGAGAAACCATCCTAGCATCTCCACACCGGCTGCAGCTTCGTAGGAGAATTTATAAGTAACCTCCTTTGAGCCGTCGTTACTAACGGTGACATCGTGGTAGCGGTTGAAGTAGCGGGTATCGTTCAAAGCCATCTTCTCGAATTCGATGCCGGTAGTATACTCAACGACCTTGAATGCATCGATCAATCCATTGCCGACCTGGGCAACCGATGCAGGAAAGCCGTAGTCGGTAACTGTTCCATCAGACCATGGGAGGGTCGTTCCACTGGCAATAATGCGCTTGTTGAGCATCTTAGCGAACCCATTACCTGTGAATCATGTTAGCCGTACAATTTAAACTTTTGGTAACCGATCTCTTGGATATGCCAGCGACTGGATTTGATGCCATAGCTTACCATGAACAGCGCGGCCTCCGTGGGCACCGATATAAAGAGCTGCAACACCTGCGACGTATGGGCAAGCCATTGAAGTACCCGACTCGACGGCGAAGGCGTCTTGGATCCAAGTACTGTAAATCTGCTCACACTGTTATTTACCACAATAGCCTAAGTAGAAGCATGGTCATACCTGGCCACCCGGAGCAGCAATGTCTGGTTTAATCTGCAGATCGAATGTACCACCCCAGGAGGTAAAAGTGTTGGGCCGACCTCCAGCAGCGTAGTCCAATCCAATTAGCTGGTTAGGATTGACAGAGAAGTCAGCTGTAACATTACCACCAGCCTTGACTGTAGCAATAATACTTTCTCCAGTTGGAGCATCGATCATGGCAATTAGGCCATCAGGGTTTGTGGTGCCGGGTGAAATCAGAATGCCCTCGTTGTTGTAGAAAAGCATATACTCAGCACCAAGCGAATAAAGATGTTCTTGCTTCACACTGAAGTTGCAAGTCCCACGTCGAACAAGGGGAATCTTACCCTCAAGTCTTGGAGTACCTTCAGGGTAGGGTTCACAACCATCCGCTGGATCCGATGTGTCGAAATTCATAGGTACGATAGGCCAGTCGACCACATCAGACGAGAAGTAATATGTGGAAGGAAGATAGCCAGCCTATACCACAGTCATTCAGCTATAACCCCATAATAAGGATATAAGGCAACTTGTAACATACCATAGATGTAGCGCTAACACCGTCAAGTGTGACCGTTATACCGAAGGGTGAAGCGGGCAATTTCTCCGTCTCAACAGAGGCGACGCCGAGAACGTTCTCACCAGAAGAGCCGTCACTACCGAAGAAGGGCCCTGCTGCTCCCGAGTTTCCAGCGCTGATCACAACAACTACACCTTGTTCAACAAGGCGACTTGCAACAATAGCCCATGGGCCAGTGCTCCATCCGCTAGTTGCTCCAATAGAAGAACTAATGATATCGCACTATTGTAAGCTTTAGTTAGTTCGCGATGAGCCTCGACGGTTTTGAAGGGCATTGGAGTATTTACACCGTCTTCGTAAGCCATGAGGAAGGCATCAATTAGAGTTGCGTCGTCCGTGGACCCCTGTACAATTTGCTCAGTCAACCTATCGACTGTCCTCAATATTTCTCACTAACCAGTTGGCTGAATACCTTGTACGAGTACAAAGTTGCCTTGGGAGCGACACCAGTCCAGCTGCAGAGGATAGTTGGTCAGCTCTGTTAGCCGCGCGCTTTTGAGTGATCCAACATACAACTCGGTTTCGCCAGCAATGATACCAGCAACGTGTGTGCCTAATACAAAGTTAGAATGATTTCAGTGTATTTAGAGCTGGATTCAACTTTACCATGTCCTTGTTGGTCTAAAGGGAGCTCATCCGGAACCTTCTCTGTGTACGGCCACACTGGAGAACATCAATATCAAAGGGCTAGTCAAGGTGGGACTCGGAATCGACCGTGGTTATCTTACAATCATTCCCGACAAAATCATATCCGCCAGCAACTTTACAACCCTCACCAAAACATCCGCCGAGCTGCATGGATTAGCATGAGTTTCAATGTTGCTCTGAGACAGTGATATCAACTTACAGCTGGGTGCGTGTACCATGTTCCGGTGTCAACTACACCAACCTTGGCTCCTTCACCATATATTCCCTTAGCATGAAGCTTACTTACGCCCGTCGCGTTGTGCGTCGTGTAGTTTGTCCCGGCAACCGCATCGCTCAAGGACAGGTTTTCAGTTGGCGCAAGAGTGATGCGATTATTCGCCCAGACACGAAGAATGCCATCCAGACTCTGCAGGCTATTAATGTTGTATGTCCCGGATTCAACACTCGCTCCGGAGAAAACGTCACTGTCGAATGCCTTGACGACGGTAATTTCGGAGTTCAAGTCAAGATCTCGACGTGCCTTAGCTGCAAACCCCTGCTCTACTCTTTAGTTTCTGTTCACTGAATGGAAGAAGCCATACCGACCGGAGTATATTCTATAATGAAACTCTTTGATATAAAATCTGTAGCGTTTGCCAATGCGCCTGAATCCTGGCGGGCAGCAAACGCTTCGGCGCATGCCAACCCGGGAAGGGCTAGCGCCGCGGTGATGCTGAGCAGATGCATTGCTGTAACCCTATACTGTGTCGTCTTTGCAGCTACTTGCTCTTTGAGCTTCTCGCAATAAAATAATGAGCGTTGGATGGTATTAATATACGCAATACGTCAAACTCCTTTCACCCAGTTGATAGAGGATCGCGTCACCTTACACCTCCACTTAGCATCCCATTACACTTCGTTCACTGGGATACACTCTTCAACTTCCTAGTTTAGCTGACTGCGCCGCGACTTGACTTCAGAGTATAGAAGCGGGCACTAGCCAGGTGAAAGCGATACATTGGTCTACTTCAACCTGGCCCCAATGGATTGCCATTCGTTTGCCGGAACCGGGGGGTCTTTAATGCTAGCGGCCTTCCTTCTAGAGCATAGTAACGACGGATGTGGCCTTGCTAGAGATTATAAAACAATCCCGATGGAGTTAGGTATAGATGGTTGTCTGCTATTTCAGAGTGAAGTAGATGCATCTGGCAAGGGGAGCTCTCCCAGGTTACTTATCTTGAATTGATCTGATGCTTGCTGTTTATTCGAGGAAACTAATCCGGCCCCGTTCTTTTGCCGAAGAGCAGGGTCACATTAGACTCCATTGTTCGAATGAAGGTGGGTACCGCCAAGGCGATCTCAACTGGCAATAGTAAAGCACGGACGACTTAGGGTTCTTATCAAGCACGGACGAATCGAGTTACATATGTAACCTTAAACAGGATTGCAGGTGGAGTATAAGCGGATTGTGTTACTTCTGAGAGCCAGATCCCCCACTGCCGTGTTGACCTATGAGTGACGAAATCTGTATCTAAGTCTCTCGTGGGGGAATACCCACATAAATATATCCATCTCAAAAAGAGGAAGGTCCTAGCAATCTTTGCATTTACCCAATGCAGCCTCGCCTTGGTTAGTAGAACATTAACAGAAGTGCAGCCCGATAGGTGAGCGCCAGGGTGTTTCTTAGCGTGCGAAACCCGCCGACTTTCAACATATCTCGGAATACTGGGATGTTGTTTCAAATTATGATCCTCAAATAGAAGCTATAGAGTTAGGGTACCCTAGCTCTTGAATGACCTATGCTTAATTAGATTGAAAGTTGAGATGAGATCCGAGGTAGTAGTCAGGTATTAGTGAGCATGGCCCTTGTACGATGGTGGAATGACTAAAGGGAGACATCCACCTGGATGCTGCAGATGACGAGAGGAGCTTTTCAGACAGTTTCGACAATCTGCGGCTGTCGGATCTCGGGCAATCGGCAATGGCATGGCAAAGTACTGTACAGAGTAAACAAGTGGCTACTTTTATATAAGATAAGCTTCAGATACAGGAGTAGGACATGGCATTCTCAGGATGCCAATGCCTGGATGCAGAAGGTATGGTACGGATGCCGGAAGCAAAGTTCCACTTTTGAGAGACAAAGCTAAAGATAGTAAGGCGCCAAACTGATAAAACTCAAAATCTGAACATTGTGGATTTGAAGATCGAATCATGAGCTCTAAACACAGACCTGTGACCAGGAAATGAAACAAGCAAGCAGGTGCCTAGGTACTACCCATCGTGGCTTATAAGACCAAGTATTGCCCAACCTATCTATTAGAGGGCTGTTGAAATGTCAGTACTTGGCCTATCGAGAGTACTTACGACTGAATTTATATAGACTATTATTGAATCCCTAGTGAATCGGTTCAGCCATGTGAGTGGGATGGAGAGGAGCAGCAGACCAAAATTGTGAATGCTGCTTGTAGATTGGCTCGAATGCCCGTGGACCCGCTCAGACCGAGAGAGTTCCAGGACTGCCCACCTTGGACCTGTGCCCGCCTGCGAATACCGAGTGACTTGGCTGGTTCTGGGCCCGGGTATATCAATCAAGCTTACCATGTAAGCCTTGGGGATTTGACATATTGTGTATATAACCGCTAAAACGGCAAAAGGGAACCAGACGCTAGAGCAGTTGGCCAGCAATTTGGTCATGCGGGGAACCATGAGCGTCAACTGGCGGGAGAATCTGATTTGCCAACATACACAGACCGAGTGGGATACTGTCCCACTTCATTACATCTGCTGGATGTTGAATGACACCTTCTTATTGAGATTGATCGAGCCATTTCGGAACAAGCCGTGAAAGAGACTGCTACCGAGCTTTTGGCACTGCCCGACTGCCTGCACAAGCAACTGCCTACGCTGGCCATGTTTAAAGAAGCAGGAGACACAGATTACTTGATGAACTGGCGATGAGTAAACTCCTATCTGGCTTGCCGCCAACTCTTCTTTCCTATCACCTCTAGACAACACCCGGCCGGTCAAACGCAGCTCACAGGCCCTTGATCAGATCCGCAGCCTTTTCGGCAACAGCGTAAACTGTAGCCTGCAGGTGACAAGACGGAATCAAAGGCATCACGCTTGCATCCACTATCCGCAGCCTCCTCACCCCATAGACTTTCAACTCGGGGTCCACGACGCCGCCGAGATTTCGCGGGCCCAAGTGCGCTGTGCAGCAGGGATGGGCCCAGCTTGCGCTCATGCCGGCCGACACTGCGGCCGCCATCTCTTCGTCGGTAGCGGCCCTCGGCGCTGGTCCTGTCTCAACGGGCTGCAGGTGCGCCAGGGACGGTGCATTGAAGTAGACCCGTACCTTTCTCCACGCCGCCACGGCGATCTGCATGTCAACTGGATTGCGCATGACGCCAAAATCGATGAGTGGGCTGCTACTCGGGTCCGAGTTGTTGCTTCTAGCCATGACGGTCCCTCGAGATATCGGCTTTTCAATAGCCACGCTGGTACCGGGGCCACCTTGAAAGGGAAGCTCGACAACGCCGGCGTCCGGGCGGAGTAGCCTCTTGGCAAGGACAGATCTTTGGGCAATGAATCCCGCCAGCACCTCCGCGCTGGTATTGTAGTAGCTGGGAAGGAAGTCTTTGGCATCCTGGGCATCGAGTGAGGTCGCAACGTCTTTGAAATTGGCGAACAGATTCTGAAGAGATAGGAAGACCATGTTGCTGGCGGTCGCCAACGTCATTGGCCCGGTACGATTCGCCACATACTCAGCCAGTGAGGCGTTGTAGAAGCTCTGGTTATTCATGAGAGTCGGTGTGAGATAGCTCGCGTTGTTGACTAGGGTGAAACTGTCAGCCTCTCTTCACGAAAGTTACCCATCAACAGTTACAGTAGAATGCTTACAGCTGTATCTTATGGGTATGTTTGGATGATCCTGGAAGTTGGCGCCCACGCCTGGCAAATCTTCGATGACTGTGACACCAAGTGATTCCAACAGCTTAGACGGTCCAATACCACTCAGCTGAAGTATCTTGGGCGTGTTAATCGCTCCTGCGGCTACGATGACTTCCTTTCGAGCCCGGACTAAGGCGGTTGTCTTGTCATTTCGGCTCACAACATTTACACCCACGGCTGTCTTGTTCTCGAACACTATGGTCGAAACGTAGTGGCGGACGAGGAGCCGGAGATTTACCCTATCACTAATTGGGTCGTAGTAGCCCGTGCGGGATGTTGAGCGTGTCGCGTTTACGGGATCCAGATTAGTGGGTATATAGGCGCAGCCCACGTTATTTCCACCAGCGCCGTGGTCGGTGAGGTTGATGAGCTTCAAATCATCAATCCAAGCTTTTCTCTCGGGATCTGCATTCGTTTAGTTGCTGCGAAACTGCCCACAGGTACACGTTCGAGTCACTTACACACGTCTGGCCACTGCCATGTAGGAAATCCGACTTGAATCGGCCCATTCTCGCCGTATACTCGAGTTTCCCATGAGTAGCTATACTTCTCGACAACAGCTGGCTTAGGAGGCGTAAATGTTGTCGACTAAATCATTCATTGAGAAGGTCAGCTGCTAATTATGTCGAAATCGGGGGTTCACATCGAAGAGGTGGCCTGCCTTTTTGAAGTACTCGAACAAGCTGGCCCATCCCCAGCCTGGGTTGCCTAGGTCTTCCCACGAGTCATAGTCGGATGCCGACCCGCGATCAAATGTCATGCCGTTGACCTGCGATCCGCCTCCCACAACAGCGCCGATCGTGACTCCTTGGGTGGTATTCCGCAGGCCGACTTGCGGAACCGAGGTGAGGCCGAGCGTGTTCCCCCCTCGAATGTTCCTCACCATGCCAGGCACGCCCGCCTCGAAGCTGTAATCAATATCTCCATATTCGACAACAAGGACCGTCACTTCCAGTACAGTTAGCCTCATGTCAGATTACACCGTATTGGGCCTCTAACCCTTTGAGTTCTCCGTGAGCCGATTTGCGACCACCAGCCCGCTCGTCCCGCCGCCGACTACGATGTAATCATATTCTGTGTCCACGTCGGCAAGAGCCCTTTTCGCATCTCCAGTGGGAGAAATTGAGAATACTCCCCGTGGCGTTGCAGCCAATGCGATCACCAAACTGAGCACTCGTAGAGGAGTCATAGTGTCGGTCCACTGTGCCAGGAGCGCCTTTGGGGTAAAGTGTAAGCCGCGAACGTAAGTCGTGAACCTACGCCAGCCCAAAGCCGGAGGGGCTTCTTTGCTCTCATATAAGACGGACACAATGGCCGAGATTTACTCTGGTCTCCGCGTTTCTGTCCCCCGCCGCGGTCAGCTTTATCCAGTCGAATACGAAGGATTGTGCATAGATGGCCAATGCCACCGGCCAGCCCAAAGCTTTTGCCGGTCGAGTTCTCCAACTGTCCATACCCCTCCCAGTTTGTTAGAGGTCGGGTAATTATCGAAGTGTCGTAACTTATCCCAGAGCAAATTGGTGTGCCTGCCTACCCCGAACCTGCCGGTCCCCACATTCGGTGGTAGCCGCACATCTTGCCGGCAGCTCAATGTCGTGCAATACTAGCGGCACATGAGCTTAACTTAATGTGCTGCTTAGTACTTGTTGATCTGTAGCCGAATTAGGTACTTTGTCATAACTTGCAATCTAACATGACAGAGATTCGTAAGTGTTGTTTTATCATGAACGACATTAATTAAAGAATGGTAATTTCTCAAAACTCTACTCAGATTTGATCAGGGGATTTTGAACCTTACGAGCAACGTATGTTGTATCGTTAGAACGGCCCCTGAACTTCTTAATGAGCAATTCCGCAGTATGGGGATGACGAATCTGCTATTCAAACCCTCCAAAAGCCATTTATCAAGCACTTGTTGGAAACCGCAGTCCGAGTCTCCAGACATGACGTAGACTGAAGGTCCAAATGAATGTGATGCGAGTGTATGTCACATAGCTGACTCTGTGCTCCGATGAGATCCCCGTATAACTTCCTGGCTTGCTTGCAAGGAACAAGCTCATCAAAAATGAAAGATTTCTATTATGCCCATCGGGGATAGCATTCTGGCAGTGCGTAAGAGCGTAGCCCGCTATCTTCACCGTGCCATGTCTCCCTTCGTTGCGGCCGTTGCGACCGTTACTTTTGTGTCCTTAGTGTTAGCAACCTACCGTACGTCGTTCCCTGACAAGACTTAACACGACCATTAACATTACGAATACCTTATCTCTATGGTTTCCAGCGAAAAGCAGGATGTTTCCAATCTAGTTCCGCGACCTGCTCATCTGTCAAGCCATCCAGTTCTTCGTCCACATCCTTCCGTTCTCTGGCCCTATTGTCACGTTTCATCCACAACAGGGTCAGCGTCGAGACAATGAGAATACCGCTGGAAGTGGCCAGATTCAGGCCATTCCCGATATGATAATGCGGCGCATCCCAAGGCAAAAACGACCACGTGCTGATCAGCCCGCCAATGTTCCCCACCATGACGTTCGTGCCAATGGCCGCCGACCTCGCCGTATCAGAGACGACATTCGCCGAGACTTGAGCGTTGGTCAGTGGCCCTAGAGAATAAATCGTCGAGGCAATGAGGAAGATTGCGCTGTACCGCACTGACGCATTCGTGGAGGCGAGGAACATGATGTAGCCGACCATGACGAGCGGCGCGGCGAGGATGAAGTAAATTTGGCGGCGATCAGTTCGCCAGCTCAGGAATGGGATGAGAACGGTAAAGAAGGCGCCAACGAGGTAAGGTGGGACCGTATACAGTTGCTGCTGGATTACGGATCTGTCCGGGTAGATTGTGCGGACGATGCTAGGGGCAAAGAAGGCGAGACCTTGCACTGTTACGTTATCCAAGAGGAAGACGAATCCCGTACTGGCCGTGATAGGGTTGAGTATCCCTCTGAGAATCTTGGGCCCGCTGATCTCATCCAACACCATGGTGGTACCGACTCGCTCCGACTTGACCCGCGCGATGGCCAGGTCTTTCTCCTCCTGTGTCAACCACCTCGCCGTGGCAGGTTGATCCGTCAACGTCAGGAACCCGATGAGAGCAAGCACGATCGTGATGATGCCTTCAATTGCAAAGATCATCCTCCAAGAACGCGTGTTTCCGAAATGATCCAGCTTGAGAATCCCACTCGCAAGAAGGCCGCCAAACGCGCCGGCCAGGGCAGACATGACGATGTATCCGGAGATTCTGAATGCCAGCTCGGAGCGTCGGTACCAACGTGAGAGATAGTACGCTATACCGGGCATCATACCTGCCTCGAAGATGCCGAGAAGGAATCGCACGGCCATAGCTTGTGGGATGGTTTGGACCCAGGCTGTGCCGAGGGAGCAGATGCCGAATCCGAGCGTGGTGGCCGGTATGAACCAGCCTGGGCCGATCCATTTGCATAGAATAGTGGCGGGGATTTCAAAGATTATGTACGAGATGTAGAATACAGAAAGCAGGGCGTTGTAGTCGTAGCCTACCATACCCAAGTCCCTGTCAAGACCGGCAATCTTGGCGTTGCCTAAACTGGTGAGCACAAGGTTGTTGGTGCGCAGAGGGAGGGGGATTCAAACCAATGTTAGCCCTATCGATGAAGCAGAAGAGATAGAGCAGCGACACGGTGGGGACGATCATGAAGTCGATCTTTGTTCGGAGCCGGCGCTCGGCCGCCCGGTCGAACTTGACCAGGGATTCGCCATACCTTTGGACATGTCAGTCAGACGAAGTAAAAGACAGGAACCGGGAGACGCAGACTTGTTTGTCGCGGCATGGCCCTTTTCAGCAGCCTGGTGGAAGCCCAGGTTGTTCGGCGCCTCAAACAAAGCGTGGGTGCTCGCGACTGCCAGCTTTTCAACCATCCTTACAAGTGAAAATTCGGTGCTCCGGCGGCTGGGGGCGTCTTGGCGTGCACAGGCAGCCGTTCGACCATTTGAAGATGGTGGGAAGTGTCTTGGGAAAAAAAGATGTCGCGATGCGAAGGGGAGGGCAAAGAGCAAGGGGGAATCAAAACCTTTAACGAATTCAGCTACCTAGGAAGTGAGAGTTTTGAGTTCTCGACATCTTTAGCCCTATTCAATCACTAGCAGCCTCAGTTACGGTGAATCGCCAGCCACTCGCAAACCACGACGGATGAGCCCGGTCTCGGTCCACCTGGAATGGGCAAGCTTGACGACGCCTTTCGTACTAGCGCTGACACAGGTACGTCCGTTTTAACTACTGTGCAGAAAGATGACTCTATCACCTTTCCATTGCTTCCATTTGGCTCGTTTGCAAGAGTAAGTCGTCTCGCTACCGGTTCATTGGGGCCGCCGTTGTACGACAAAGTGTCACAGCTGACTAATCACCGTGTTTGAAAGTGACTGGATTCGGACCTTCGGGGAGAACATCCCCCTACTACCCAGTATCACAACGAAGATTGCCTGCGTTAAGGCTCGGAGACCGGCTTTGATCTGATGCTTTGCGCACCTTGTGATCCGGAGGGTTAGTCAGTGACGAGGCACTCTGAAAAGCTGTAATTGTGTGCTGCTTTACAGGCCTGATCGGGGTTTTACGTCCTAGATGCACCGAATCATTACTGGGTGCCAAGTGAATCGGAGCAGAAAACCCCCGCTGACCTCTCCGAATGGTTCAACTTCGGGAGCAGCGAGCGATAAGCGGCATTTGGGCAGTCGGCAGTCATCGATAACTTAACGAGGGTGAGTAAAATTGGTGTCCCAGATGGCCTCCCATGTTGGCGGGCCGCCGCGGTCCTTAAGCCAACCTTGATGAGTGGTCAAGATACCTACTTTATAATTTCTCGACGCCATGAAGGTGTCCCAAGCTCGAACAAGGTTGCTTCCTTCGCACATTTTCTGTGTGTTTCTGAGAGAGAAAGGGCATGGATTCCTCCAGCAAAGACGACAGAGAAGGAAGCGTCGTTGCCCTCATCATTTCCTTTCGCGCTACCGGATTTTTTGCGGCAGGTCCTCAGTACGAAGGCCACCACCAGGACTCATTAGGGGATTCTGGACCACGAATCCCAAATCACAAGAGCAAATTCCAATGTGAGGAGGACAGGAATCCCCTGCGAGAGACCCCTAATTATCCAATAGGGCAGCTATCGGGCAGGAAAGTCCGCACTGACAGTGGATCATCGCGTCTTTAGACTGTCGTAGGGGACGCGGTGGTGGAGGGCGGATGGGCATTTGCAGCTCGTGGTTGGGCAATTGGCGGGGGGGCTTTGCTTACGGGTTGAAGCCTGAAGAATGGGGGGAAAACAGCACACCCCGGCAAACAAGCCCCACCCTCGCCTTTTAGTGGATGAGGACGGTAAGATGAATGTGGCATTTCGCGGACCGACGTCATTGCACATGCTCACAGTCAGGAAGATCCCCGCATATCTCTGAGTTCACAGCACGGGAGATGGCGCAAATGGCGACGAGTATTCGGCTGCGAAGAAATCCGGTGGAAAACGGGATGCACATGAGAGAGGCGATGCAACGAAACTACAATGCAATGGTCTGAGGTCGTCCAATGTGGAGCGCACCCCGTTACGTGACAGGTCATGAGATGGAAATTCCAGATGCTCGGCCACCCCAGAGTCAGATGCCCGACGCGGCGATCGAGGGGGCCCGGAACCCTTTGACCTGAAGATCTGGACCGTAAGAGGACTCTAGAGGTGGGAAGATAGATGCCCAAGAGACAACGGTCAGGTTGGAAAAGATACGGGTCTGGAGCCGCTAAGTTCCATTTTGGGATGGAAAAAGGAACGAGACGAGCCTTTTGGTGTTACAATCCGGCAACATCTCAAGTCGAGGAACAGGGAGTGCCTTGCTGATCATCCCAAGCGCAGGGTGAGTGAAGGTGGGGAGATGATAGAGCGACGTTACCGACTGTTAGAGTGTGACAATCACTGCCAACTTTGGCCGAGACAGAACATCCACCCGTTCGAGCTCCCTCGTACTAGAAGTCGACTTTCCATGGAGCTGGGTATGAGAGACTGGCAATGATTGGATTGCTTCCCATCACGCGGGAGAGCAACAGGTCAGACCCGAGGTGCGCCTAACAAGAGCCATCTTCGCCCTATCTTGTGCCAGCATCGCGAAAGGTCTGGTCGAATCCCTGTCCCAGCTTTCTGGACCGGCCAAAAGCCTGCTTTCCCACTTCTTTTTCGGTGCCCACGCCAGAACGCTCTCTTTCAATCTCCGTCTACAAAACCATCCTTTAATCTCGCCCAACCTCTTCTCTTTTTTCGTTTTTTTTTCTGTTCAAGGACCCTTAAAAACCACCTGCGAAACCTCTGGCCAATATCGAGCAGAAGTTTTTCCTCTACTTCATTCCTCAGTCACACGCGAGACATCGCCTCCACAAGGGCGAGCAATCATCAGGTCACTTTTTCGGCTTGGGGGGGTGTCGTCAAGTGCCGTCGCCGCTGGAAGATTCGGGCCTGCTCATCACTAAGCGGGGGCAATTTTGTCTCATTCTGAGCGCTGAAACAGCCACTCATAAGCCAGCCTGCCTCTACCAATCCGCGGGGAGACGCTGTGCCAGACCGCTTTTGCTGCACTGCAGTTCGTCAGCTGTAGTTGCATCCGTCCATTCACCCACCACCCCCGTCCCTTTCAGATCTCACTGGGCATTTCCGTCCAACTTCTGCCCCAACCAACTTAAGCCAGCCACAACCCCTCTGTCGTCATCGCTCCCCTCACGCACCGTTATTCCCGCTCCATACGACATCCATTCGCAAACATAAACCTACCACGTTCAACTCCATCACACCAGCAAACTGTTCCGACGAAGCCTTTGTCTTTGCTTCGTTTTTCGCTTCTCGATACCCCCAAACCCATTTTATACGTTTTAAACCATGGCTGGCCGCGGCGAGCGCTGGGATCGGGACCGCTTCACCTACGAGCGGGACCAGAGCCGATACGGTGACGAGAGAACCAGAGTCGAAGAGCGAGATGATTATTACTCCCGACCGGCTCCCCCCAGAGTCAGGGAGCATTCCGACGAGCGTTACGATCGCAGACCCAGAGCCTATGATGATGATTTCGTCCGCGATCGCCGATTTTACGATGAGGAGCCCAGATACGCACCACGACGAGAGCCGCAGCCAGACTACGAGCGACGAGTCGTAATCGAGAAAGAGCGAGAGCGAGACGTCATTCGCGAGCCCTCTCCGCCTCGCAGACCAGGCACTCTACTCCGACGCCAATCTTCCCTCGATACCTTTGACCGTCGGCCAGTTCGCTTCTACGACCGGGAGCAGCGGGAGGAGTACGGCCCTCCCGCCCGACGAGAGGACTACCGCGCCCCCCCATATGTCCCCATCCCGCTACCAAGAACGCGCGGCCTGCCTGCACCACCGCCAACAAGGCGATATGACGACCGGGAATTTTACGATGAGATCCAGATCGCCGAGCCGGGGCATTACGGCGACGATGAATTCCGAGCCCTGCCCGAGCGTATCCGAGAGAAAGAAGTCATCACCACTCGGAGACGAAGAGACCGAAGCCGAGATTCGCACACCACCCGCTCGTACAGCACGCGATCGTCCAGTGTGTCGAGCCGGTCGTCTAGCACCAGCGGCGGCACCGCCATCAAGAGCGAGTACCCGAAGAAGGGGAAGACGCGGATTCCGGCAAGATTGGCCTCTAAGCGTGCACTGATTGATTTGGGATATCCCTACATTGAGGAGGTGAGTTGTGTTTCCAAGTTCCCCGGGAAACCGAGGCTGTACTGACATAATTAGGGAAACACGATCATCGTTTTGAAAGCTCTTGGGCAAGATAACATCGATGAGCTCCTCAAGTTGAGCGAGGATTACAAGAAGAGTGAGTTTTTCACTACCGAAATGGATGAAGAGTAACACTAACATCGCCTAGGCGAAATGGAAATTGCAGCTGCTCGATCTGTCGCTGGCAACATCGTTGAAGAGCGACGAGAAGAGATTTTTGTTGCGACACCCGTGCAAGCACCGCCGCCCAGTGTCCGCTTCGAAGCTCCACCTCCACCACCATCAATGCGAGGTCCCGTAATTATCGATGCTGGCCCGCAGGTAGTGCAACAAGCCCCGTACGAGGTCATCAACAAAACCACTGTCATTCGTGACATCTCCCCGGCGAGAAGCTCTACCTCCTACACAACGTCCACCACCGGCCATACCCCCGTCTATGTCGAACGGCGGGAAGTCAGCGAGGAGATCCCAGTCGGTCCCTTTGCCCTTGCCGAGAGGCGGCGTTCCCGCTCTCGAAACGGCCGGGAGATTCGGGCTGAGATCAAAGCCCTCGAAGCTCAGCTCCATGACAGGCGACGATCAGATCGTGATCTGGTCCGAGCCGAGCGAATGCCAGATGGTGCTCTGGTCCTGTTCGAGGAGAAGGTGGAGAAGATTGAGGAGCCACGTCGTGGTGTACGGATTGAGAAGGACAAGAAAGGTAGGATGGCCATTAGCGTACCAAAGTACTACTAAGGTGCGCCGTTGCAGCTTACCATTGTCACTGAACAACCGTGCTAACCCGTCTTCTCTCAGGCCCTCCACCATCTATCATGCGAGCCATGCTTGCGACCCTCACTTAAAGGACTAGAGAGATGAGCGTGTGGTTCATTCGGATATCAAGCGCACAGATGAGTTGGGAACACAGAAGATGAGTAACAGAAACCAGCGAAAGAGACGGACTTGTTGGGACTAGGGCTTGAAGCGGCTGCTCTTTTTTTGACATCTGATACCGCGATATACTACCTAAAATTGATGCTCTGGCATTTGGAAATATGATGATATTTGGACTCAATGGTTTTCCCAAGGCCGGGCGGACCCTCTGCTCCTCTTCTTTGGCGATGTGGATGGACGGATGGGGTCACTGGTGGCCTGTTCTGTCGGATTATTCGGAGTGCTGGGGTTAGATGGTGCTTACGATGTTATGATTTATGAATTCTTTTGGCTTGCTCTTCAGGATATTGGGTTGGAAATCTTCTGGTACATATTAATTAACCGTCATACCTTGCGCTTTCTCCTTTCCTCTTGATGAATGGCCTGCGCGGTTGGTGTCCTTTCTTGCGGGACCGCATGCGCAGGTCTGGGACACTGTGCAAATCTTATGGCATACGCCTTCATGATGGCAGTATACCACCGAGGGTCTGGCCTACACAATAAGTACATCCCTTTGACCAGCTTCGGCACACCACTCTTCTTCGAGCTAGTCCAGCCCATGCGCCGAAGGTCTGTGACAAACATGATTGTGTGGAACATTTTCACTCCACGTGACCGCCCCAATTTTCGGCCGTCTTAGTACAGCATCTAGATGTTTCAACCACAGAAAACAGAACCTGAGGTCGACCGACACGCTCGGTCTGCGACACATGGAACTGTTTTCTTCTGACTCTGTATAGCTCGCCGTCCCAGTGGACAACGCGTGTTCCAACTATCATTCCGTCTCACCCACGGGCAGGGGTGAGATGCGGCTCGTCGTATACAAGACACACACTCAGTCCCCGCACGCTGTTTTGATTCCCTGATGTTGCGGTGGGCGTTAACTCGGTTACTGGCCCTGCTGGGCGTGACAGGCTCACGCGACGGGGGTTGGATATACAGCGGTAGTCCCGCGTCGGCGGCGTTGAGAGCCTTGATATTGCTGTTTGAGGTTCATCTTACCTTTCTGTGCTTCTTCTCGTCGCCGTTGCCATGTTCGTTCCCTGCGTGCGTTCAGGGAGAGGCTGGCCGAAATTTGGGGCTGCAGCTTGTGCAGGCGTTGCGGTGGCTATGGGGGGATGGAAGGTCTGGAGGGAACGCTGGCTCTACTTGCCCCGCGACGGGGGACTGGCCAGGCTGGGCGGGCATCAAATATGCTTTCATATTGTACGTGCTCAGTTGAGGCCAACAAGTGAAGTGATATATAGCTGACATTGTGCAGTGGTGACAGCTACACACAGACAGGTAGGCACTATAACCTGTGCTCAAGAATTTCAGATTGACATTTCTAGGGTTCAACTCCTCCTTTGAAGCCCCCTCCCCTTCCAATCCCCTGGGTAACCCCGTCTATCCAGGCTGGACCTCCTCCAACGGGCCCAACTGGGTCGACTTCCTAACTGTCAAGCACAACGCCTCCCTCCTCCAAACCTACAACCTCGCCTACGGCGGCGCCACCGTTTCCGATGTCCTCGTGGAGCCCTACCACCCCTCCGTCCTCTCTCTCAAAGACCAGGTCCAGACTCTTTTCTCAGAAGCCTACACCTCGGGCTCGCCCGCCTGGAGCGGGTCCGACTCCGTCTTTGCCATCTGGATCGGCATCAATGACATCGGCAACAGCTATTACCGCGGCCCTGATGCGACGACCACGCTCGACCAGAAGATCATGCGTGTGTACGCCGAGCTGGTGCGCGAGCTGCATACCGCCGGCGCAAGGAACTTCGTCTTCTTGAACGTGCCGCCTGTGGATCGCAGTCCGTTGACGATGGAGCGCGGCAACGGCGCGCAGGTGATGGAGAGGAGGGATATCCTGCTCTTCAACGCGCTGGTTGCGGATCTTGCCACGCGGTTGAAGATGGAGAAGGAGGTGAATGTGTGGATTTACGATACATATGCTGCCTTCACGCAGGTGTTGGATGATCCGACAAGCTGGCCGCAGACAGCAGGGTACAAGAATGTCACCTCGTTCTGCCAGGAGTATTCGAAGTGAGTTCCCCCCCCCCCCCCCCCCCCCTCGGGTTACGAAGGCAGTGGTGCGTTGGCTGACTGGTTGATGCAGTGGTACGCCGCAATGGGATTCGTTTTACGAAGTCTGTGGGATCGCGGTTGATGAGTATTTATGGCTGAATAATCTGCATCCAACATATCCTATTCATGATGTGGTCGCGGACGGCGTGGCGAGGGCGTTGAAAGCCGGCCCGAATGTCTGTCTTGGAAAGGAGGAGGACGAATCGACCGAGCTGCGTTTACGTGGTAGATGAGGATCGATATTGGATTTGTGTTGATTAGTTCTGGCATATACTTGTATACAAGAAATCATTCAAATGATGGCGTTGACTCATGTTCCGTGTTCCCATGCCCCTTCCAGGCCTTCCGAGGTGATCATCTTCGGATTTACCCATTTTACTTACAACTTCTAAGAGTGCCGACAGGTGTTACCGAGAAACGCTAGTAAAGATGCATGTGGCCTTTGGGATCTTTCTAGACCATCCTCCGCAATCAAGAGAAGGGATATTGTTTAAATCATGAATTAAATTCAGGAGAAATTTACGGGATGGAGACGGATGACGTATCTGGGCTCGACCAAGTGCACGGACCACTGTGGCTCTCGACGGCTGACCCTCCAGCGCGTCTGAGCACCGCACGGAAAATGAGAAGTTTGTATTGACCAGAACAATTGCATAGCTACGCGACATCGTAGTAATTTCCACTTATTAACTCACATAGGCCATTACGACCCGTTGGCACCATTCGAACCATTTGCACCATTCGAGCCATTTGTACCGTTCGTCCCATTCGTCGCACAACACCCATTCCCGAATGCCAGCCGACTCGCCTGGTCCCCTGCATTCAGCACTCCTTCTCCCTTCGCCGCGACCTGGCTCGGCGTGCTCGCATAGCTAGGCGGCACGTCCAACACCGGATTGCTCGCGAAGAAGTTTCTCGGGCGCAAAAGCAGAGTGATTGGCTCGACCGGCATGACGGGGAAGTCCTCTGGCGCCGGGATATGAACGACGCCGAAGGTGTGCCAGAGCACGATATCCTCGTCCTCGACCGATTCGCTCCCATCGCCGATCCATTCTGGGATCCCCGGGGAAGGCTCGCCTGAGGTCTGTGGTACGTGGCGGCCGGCGGGCCAGAGCTGGTCATCTTGGTCTGCGGCGGTCAGCTTTGAAATACAGTGGTGGGGAGAAACATACACTTCGTGACGTGGACGGCATGACGGGCGAAGCCAGCGCGTTTCCACACGAGCGACCCTTCCTTCGGTAGCAGACGGGGCACCTCCCGACTGACGAGCTTATAGCTCGCCGGCTTGCCGCTATACGGATGAATCTTGCTGGTGTTGCAGATATCCCACGTGCGCGAAGTCGCGCCGTTGTAGTCCGTCCGCGCCTCGCCAGTCGTGCCCAGCTTAGTGCGCTTCGCGTAGAAGGCGTTGCCGTAGAAGTTCTCGGCACTGCCGACTGGCGCGTCCGCCGGCACGGCGTCGACCATGAAGATGGTGTTCTTGGGCCCGTCGACGTTGGGGTCGATGCGGAGGCAGAAGAGGTGCTCGTGGTTGTGCGCGTTGACGCCCGGGTAGACTTGTGTGCCCCAGCCCTGAGTGTCCTCGTCGGGGTTCATGGCGTATGTGTTGAGGATGCCCGTGAGTTTGATTTCGGGTTGAATCGTTCCATCTTGCTACACTTTCATTAGCTTGGTGTTGTCAATGAGCTGAGCCTGTCTTACGTGAAAGATCCATTGGATCGCGTACTCGTAGTTGGCAGCCGTGAAGATCTGCTGGATCACCAGCTTCCTTGCTCGTGTCACGATTACCGAGTCGTCTCTGAAGTCAGTGTGCTTGAACAGGATGCCACTGTCCTCTTCGTGGATGCAGATTGCGTTCTTGATTGTTCTGACACCGCCAGCGCGTGTTGGGAATTCGGCATCGAGGTAGTGGATTGCACCTTTGCAGTCACACCCCAGGGATAGGCTGTTCGTCATGTATCCGGCGCCGTATTCGCCGAGATCGAATGCGTGCTTCCTCTGGTGAGGATGCTCGGGATGTCCACTAGGCTGGTCAGTCTTACGCCATCTAGGAAAGGAAGGATGCAGCTTACTATGGGACAACCATCTCCGCCAACGAAAGTCTGTAGAAGAGTGGTCGAACATTGCCTTTATCGTTGAAGGTGATGTTGTTCAGCACGATTCCCTCGCGATAGTTGAATCCAATGTGTAACTTCCAATTCTGCCACTCGAGCTCTCTTCCCTCCATCTTGAACGAGACGCCCTCTGGTTGGGTGATGGTAATCGGCTTCAAGTCCTTTCTATACCCTCCCTGCTTCTCTACTGCCGCTGGATGATAATCGATTGGCTTGGTCTTGCTCAGCGGCCGTCTGATTTTGGGGATGTCGATATCGATGATGGCTTGCTTATCTGCATCGTATATCGGACAGAAGTCGAGTGGATATTGGTATTGGCAGGTGTCGATATCGGGTCTGTAGTACATCAGCGCCTGCTGGAGACGGACAATGTTCCCGTGCCGCTCGTCGTAGCCGATTGTCCAAGGATCGCAGTAGACTTTGTGCATGTCTTCCTTGAGAATGCCGCTGATCTCACATTGCTCTATGACCTTGGGGTCCTCTCGACAGATGTGCTCAACAAGCTGGAGTTCTTCCATCGTGATCTATCCCAATCAGTCTCTTCTGCTGGGCTTGCGTCCAAGTTCACCACTAACGATTGGTTGCACCCCGTGCATGAGCTCCCATTTCGTGATCGTTCCATCTTTGAGATCCACTAAACCATCGTACACCTTGCCTCCTGGTGCGATAACCACCACATCGGCGATACGAGCCGGGCACGCGGCTTCTTTTGGATTCTCGAGCCATGCTGTCATGTCCGCCTTGCGCGGCTCATGGAGGGAGACGACATTGAAGAAGCCATCCCCGTGGGCTTTCTTCACAAGTATGATCGCTTTCTCGATCTCGGATTCGGACAAGGGGTCGAAGGGATGCGGAACATGGCTCGGTACGGTCGAAGGCATCATGGAAGTGTTAGGGAGACAAAACGGCGATGCACAGTAATACTGATCGAGGGATTGCAAATGGCTTTGCAATGTGATATGTGGTGACTGACAGACGACCTGAGGAGGTGGGAGGCTTAAATCGCACGAAGCTCTCAGATAGCTCCAATCTCGAACCACGCCACATCCCACTTGGACACCATTTCTGCAAGCTAAGGCGCGTCATTCCGATGACCAAACCCCTCGGAGCGCATTTGCCATTGGTGTGCGCATGATGGTTGATAACAGATCCCCCGCAGGTCTACTCCCGATAAGCCCCGCTAAATCATTTGTTAACGTGAAAGTTGAGGATCTCCGGTCCCGGAGGATAGCCGGAGGATAATTCGGGTAGGGCTTCCTGATTCGACGACACATTGCTCGTATATGTTTGCAGACAAAATGCGTAAGTCATGGTTAATACGGACGTACTCAGCTCCCAACTACAGTATTGCCGAAGAGTTGTATGAGAAACCGAGTTGGTGGTCAATCGTTTACTCATCTTAAACTCAACAGGGAAGTGGCAAATCAAGTCCAACATCCCGAATCACAGAACTGACCGGCATCCTGAATGAGAATTGCAACCTCTCCTACTCTTTCGAGGCCAGCAAGTAGTAGGAGGGAGTATATATAATCCGGTTGCATAGATGGCCAAATTGTCAATCTGGTAAGCCGCTGAATCCTTCGCCCCGACCATGAGGGCGATGTTGGACTCCACTTATCGCCGCCCTTCGACCTATTTGGTACAAGTGCATAGCAAAGGAGCAGATATGCCCCACACACTACTCATGTCCCGTACAACCTGGCTCAGGATGCGACCTATGGACGCATATTGCAGTTCTACCTTTGCAGCAACCCACATAACGCCGTGTCTGCCGCTGTGATCCGGGTGATACATGCCATCAGACTCGTGCGCTGACCAGTATTGTCCTTCTCCCATCTCCCATCTGCCGCATTGCTCCATGGCAATGGAGTCAAAGCAGTTGACCTCCAGGCACCGCGCCATACTATCTTGTCTTCGATGCCATGGCCTTAAGAAAAAGGCTAGCTTCGTTGCGCTTACCAATAATTATCACTTAGCTAACTAGAGTTAGTGCAACCGGCAGCTCCCATGCGATGTATGTTTACGTCAAGCGATCCCTTGTCACTATCAAGATAGGCCTGGGTTCCCTTCAGAATTCCCTGAAAAGTGAGTGTTGGATCCAGTGTACCCAGTCACATAGTCATCCAGAGGTACAACGTCTGAGAACATAACAGTGTTTGTCAAGCGACACTTCAGCATAATTCGTACGCTTCGTCGACCAGGAGGCTTTCATCTGGACGCAACGCCCTTATTCGGACTTTGCAAGGCGATCCAAGTCATACCAAATGTCCAAATATCTCATTCACAGTGCAGAAGAAGGGAAACTTGGTAAAGAAACATTCTCGGCTTGGGCTGTCAAGGAAAGCTCCTAATAGTGGTCTGCAGCAAAAAGAGAGATCAAGCATACCGCAGACACCACAACTGGTCCTTCCATGTGCAGGTAACATGGTTTCATACATAATGAGTAGCTGTAAGTATTGCCCATTTCCATCCTCAGCGTCACTAAAACATCGAGACATTGGGCAAGGGTTCCTAACTGGCGACCACAGTTCCCTCCATGTTCTCTATCCGGTTAAGCTCTTGTCAGGATCCGCCCCCAGCAATTGAGCCCGATGTATTCTACATGGCTACCAGGACCGCTACCACAATGCACGCGGCCCTGTACCTGGGTGCACGGATGTATGCAGCCGAGCTTGGGCGTGTCCACAGTCAATTACCTCCAGCAAACTGCTTGCCATACAAGTTGGCTGCCATCCAAACCATCACAGAGGTTCTGTCGGAACCACGGACAATTTCGGATGAGGATATTCTTGCTGTAGTCTTTATGACAATGAGTTTCAACAAGGTACGGATGTTTTCTCTAGTTTTCGGGGTATATCAGACGCTAACCATAGGAGCAATAGAACTATGACAACCAGGAAGAGTACAAATGGCATATTACAGGCGTTAAGCAGATGATAGATGTGCGTGGAGGTCCAGACAAGTTAGGCTATGATGGTCTCATCAAAGATTTATACGAATGGTCCTGTAAAAACTACTTGAGTTCATCAATATGTACAAGTTTAGCATTAGATATATAAACATGTGGGCCGCCGCCAGATACGGAGTGTCTCTAGCTAAAGGCGGAGTGATAATTTGACCGCGTGACAACACAGCATTGACTTCAAATTCGGTGTCATATTACTCCATCTTGACGGATCAACAGAGAGCAAGGTATTAAGAGAACTTCCCTGCCTACCGATGAGTGGTGCTATCGGATTCTAAGGCTTACGCAGGATCGTACTGTGTCCGGGCGTCGGTGATAAGTGGGTGGACAGTAGGCGTAGGAGACGGTGTTAAGTGGAGACTTCCAATTCAACACTCAGGTCTTCCTTGTTGGAAGGATTACGCTACAATAACCATTTTCCCATGCTGGGGCCTTCATTTGTATATAAACTGCAGCTCTGTCGGCAGTGAACCTATTGGATTCTTCATTTAGTTCTACCACAGCTTCCCTTCATCGATCACTCAAGACGTTCCTGATTCTACATACCCAACAAAATGAGCATTATCAATCTTCCTGGAGTTGCTCTCGTGACGGGAGCGAGTATGAAAGCCCACCATCTTTCAAAATAACCCTACTGAGACTTGAAACAGGCAAAGGCATTGGCAGAGCCACCTCGGTGGCTTTCGCAGTCTCTGGTGTCAGAGGCATTGTGTTGTCTGGCCGGGACGAAGCAGATCTCCACAAGACAGCAGACCAGGCGAAGGAGCACGCAACAAATCCCGATTTCGAGGCGTTTGTGGTTGTCTGCGATATATCGTCTGAGGATGATATTACAACGTTGGTTCAGAAGAGCGTTGAGAAGTTCGGCAACATTGATTATGCGGTCAACAACGCAGGGGTATGTTTGAGAGACAAGACTACCATCTTAATAGCGCGCTAACCAATGTTACCTGTTCCAAAGTTTATCGCCCAAAAGTTTGTCCTCTTCTCCGAAGTGACGACTCGCGAGCTAGACTCGTTGACGAACACTAATCAACGCGGAAGCTTTCTGTGCTCACGGGAAGAGATCAAGGCCATGTTGAAGCAGCCGCGCAAAGATGTGAAAGGGCTTAGCTCCACCACCAAAGATTTCGAACGCGGGTGTATTGTCAATGTGTCCTCTTCTGCTGCTCTCAGCACTATGCCTATGAGCGGTTCATACGTTCCCACAACCTGGGGGCGGGTCGGTATGACAAAGTCTGCAGGTAAGTTCATGTCCTGACTAATGCATCCGGGAGCCCTTGATTTCCCTCCCCTGATGTCTGATAAGTACTGACAACGAACATTGACAGCACTGGATCATGCTGCAGATGGAATTAGGGTTAACAGCATCCTGGTTGGCTTTACCATGACTGAAGGCTTCATGAAGCACCCTGATGCAACTGAGGAATTGGCAAAGCAACTTATTGATGGCAACCCAATGAAGAGGTTGGCAAGCCCGGAAGAAGCGGCCGACGCTATCATTTTTCTTTGCAGCCCGCTGGCTCGATACATCACCGGCGCTGGGCTTGTAGTGGACGGAGGGAGAAGCTTATCAGCTGCATGAAGAGAGACCCTGGATAGCTGAAAGAACTCTGTGAGAGTTAGTCCCTAAAACAGATCCCAACTTCATTTTCGACTTGAAAGAATGAATTTAATTACTTGCGAACTTGTCAAGATTGTTGGCAAGCACATGTTTGTAAAGCCAGAAATCCCGCTGATCCCTGGTGTCGGTCTCCTATAAAGTCGCTGTAAATGTGACTGGACTATTTTTTCGGGCAAGCTCAGGTAGTAATGCGGGAATACAGGCACGTGCATGCAAGGGTGCATGAGAGGCGCCACAATCATCGGTGCCCGGCTCAGTCATAATCCGATCTCACCGAAGAGTCATACAGGTATCCGCCTGGGGCTGAGTTTGACGACCAATTAACAGCAATAGAGCATGCCTTGTTGAAACTTGTGGCGGCCTGGATTGAATGATGCTTCTGTCTTGGGAAACTCAGTCTCGAGGGATTCGGTCACTCAACGGAGTACAAATAAAGGAGTGCACTTCCAAGCCAGCAAGATGAGTCTTTTCGATATCGGATCTCAATATCGCTAGTCTAATTCTGAATGTCGCTGGCTCCCGGCACTCACCATCTTCACAAATAGCCAACACCGGTCCCAACTATGTCAAAACCAACATTCGCAACTCCCCTTCCTCAATCCACACGCTCTGAGGTCCTAGAGTGGCGATTTCCAAGTCCGTACCAGCATTACGTTCTCACGGGTAGATCCCGAGCAGCATGGTCGACTTCGTTCGTAATACCTCAGCTCAATCTCCTACTTGATGCCGGCCTATGCGTCAACAACCAGCGGCCGAAACACATCTTCCTCACTCATGGCCACAGCGACCATACGTTGCTTTCTCCTGCCTTCGTCAAGCGCGAGAACCCACCTGACATCTACTGCCCAGCGGAAATGAAGACTGTCTTCAATGACTTTATTCAGGCCAATACCATGTTGAATTTTGGTGGACTAGTCAAGGCGGATGATGTTCACAATCATAATGTCGTCTCCGATGACGAGGTAGATGGCGGCTCTAGCAATGATGTGCTAAATACTCACTTCACTCACGGAGTGCGCGAAGGGGATATAGTGCCGTTATGCCGGCTCAAGAACATCAATGCACTAGTGTTCAATTGCGACCATACAGTACCCTGTGTCGGCTATGTCTTTAGAACCACTACGTACAAACTTAGGCAAGAGTACGCATCTCTGTCGGGGGCAGAGATCAAAGCCCTTCGCCAGTCTGGAGTTGAGATTACTTCGCCACACATAACCTCCATATTCGCCTTTCTTGGGGACACCACTGCTGCCACGTTAGCTTTGGAGCCGGCGTGGCTGCGAGACGGCATCCCGGTTGTAATTACCGAATGTAGCTTCCTTTATGAGGAGCACCGGACTACAGCGGAGAGGACGAAGCATACGATATGGGGCGATCTAGAGAAGGTAGTGAGGAAGTGGCCCCGTACCACCTTTGTTCTCACCCACTTCAGCTTGCGATATGCTGATTCAGAAGTGAGGAAGTTTTTCAAGGACATGACCGATCCTCCGGGTAATATTGTGATCTGGGTCGACGGGGAAGGAGATTAGCCGGAGGATTGTGGAGTTAATTGTGGTGCTGAGGTCAAGAAGTGATTAAGGTTACGGCTAGCCCCAACTAGACGAGGGTATTCACCAGGATGAGTTCATCCTGCAGTAGCCGTCAGTCGTTCTCTTTTAGTGTTCAACACTCCAATCTACTTATCACCGAACCTCTGGGACATCGTGCTTCGTCGCTTCACTCGGGCCGGCGTAGCTGTGGTCCAGATGATCCTGCCAAGGTTTTCTGTTCAGCAATGGTCTAAACTAGTGGTTGTGGTTTATGTTAGTGGCAGGTGAGCCACGATGGTGAGCCGCGAGTCAATCGGATTGTACGTTGCTGGCTTGTCACAAGTTTCGTCGTGAGAAAAGGATACAAATGACAAAGCCTGGTAAGGATGACGACAACCCGTCTTGAGAAACATGGCAGGCCGAACGGTTATGCACCTTTTGTGCTCCTCCATTAACAAGAGTAGATGTGTCTTGTAGTTCTCCGTCCGTTCTCGCAGTCACAGGAGAGATGAATCTTGCTGGCGTCTTCGGCCGCAGAAGGATCTTCTGGTATCTAATGGTGGGAGAATCAGGCAATGGTTTTCCCTATAGACAGCATTCCAGCATCAAAACTAATTACTAGTAAATAATCTACTGGCGTTGGTCTAACGTTCAAATTGCCGAACAAGCGCATACATCGTCAGATAGAAGCGGAACACGAACTTTTTATATCGCATCTTTTATAACTGACGGAGGCGAAAGTGAAGCAAGTTCCCCGCGATGACTTGCAAAATTACCGATGTAGGGATCTGCATGATCACACGTGAGGCTAGCATAGGCAAAGTTTCATCTCATCTCCTCTGTGCTTACCCCCACCACCACCGAAGTGTTTGATCAACGCAAAAGCCAAAGATAAGGACTCAGGGAATTAGCCAGCTTGTTTGAAGCTTAAGATAGATCGTAAGGGCCACATTATGCCGCAGGGAGACCGTGCATCTGCTCTGGCTTGCATGCTTCAGATGCAGTCTTAGCCGGTCCCAGTATTCCGCCTCGAAATCACGAAATCACGATATCGCGATAAGAGATGTAGCTGAAACAATGCATCAGCACCCAATGATACCGTTGAATCATAAAAACTCCTAGGAACTTCCTTGTAATAATGTTTAAATCTTTCTTGCTCAGACATGCGCGACCGGAAATAAAGAACAGAAGTCGGTTCTTGGGGCTTCCGTCCCGCTCGCAGGGGCCACCCGTGACCCGTCCCACATACCGCACTCGTGAATTATCCAAATTCCCGGGAGACGCACAGCAAGTCATCTCTTAAGGTTATTATCCTAATAGTACACCCGATTAGCTGGTTCTATCCGTAATCCGAGTCTCCTGGCAAGCGTCTGGACGATCAGGGGCCTCTGAGGTTCTTGAAGCTTTCTACCCACTCCCCTGCTCGCATAAACCACCGATAAGAACATTGCACCCAAATAGTGATCAATGTATCACCATGCGTTGCGATGCGACACCAGATCCTGGATCTTGGGGGTCATTGGGAACAGATCCCTTATAACATAGTCCGCAGGTACAAGTTGGAATGTGCGTCCTCCATTTACGTAAAATCTGCGTTTTTATACTTTCTTTATCGATGCTGGACGTCGTTGGCTTCTGCATTGTCACTCCTTCGGTCCGTTCTCGATTCTTTGGCTGTGCTCATTGATTAATATCGCCGACAATGGTGCGAAGGGGCGCTTTATTACGGGTGCTGGCGAGTGCGGCTGGCATCTTCTCGCCACATGGCTCGATGTTGACACAAGCAAAGGGGACGCGAGATCCCAAAATTCTCGCTGGAAACTTCGTGGTCGAGTTCGAGGACACGCAGGCAAGCAGCGTGTATGCGCCAGTGGCTGTCGGATTGAGACTAATATATTGTGGGGCGCATAGGATTCCGCAGAATTCTTCGACCATATCAGCCCCATGGCAAAAACGCGCATGAATCTAAACTATTCGATGTTCAAGGGTGTCTCCATTCAGTTCGATGATCTTGATAAAGCAGAGGAGGAAGTTGTTAAGCTGGCTGCGCTCTCGAGTGTCAAACGCGTGTGGCAGAACAGGATGTACCCGGGTCCTAACGATGAAGTTCTCTGGACGGGCCAGGCTGGAACAGAAAGCCTAACGCAGGTTATAAAGAGGCAGAATAGTAACGACACCTTCAGCCCTCACCTCATGACACAGGTAGATCAGCTACGGGCTAAGGGCATTGTCGGCGAAGGGATTAAAATCGCTATTATCGACACAGGCGTATGTTGTGGGATGAGCTAATAAGTGATGAGCGATGCTGACGATTCGTAGATCGACTACAACCACCCTGCTCTTGGTGGCTGCTTTGGAGATGGCTGTCTAGTTAGTTTCGGTACTGATCTTGTCGGTGACGATTACAACGGTGATAACACACCCAAGCCCGATTCTGAGTAAGTGAGGTCTGAAGTAACTCTATTGCAACGAACGCTGACATAAACCTAGCCCTATGGACTGTGGTGGCCACGGCACTCATGTTGCGGGAATTATTGCCGCAAAGGCAAATGACTTTGGATTCACTGGTGCTGCTCCTGTAGGTTGAAGACCAAATATTCTAGACAGGACTCTGCTCCAGTTGCTAACCATTTGCAGGGCGTTACCATTGGCATGTACCGAGTATTGGGCTGTGAGGGCGGCGTCTCTAATGATGTTTTGATCGATGCCTACATGCAAGCATTCGAGAGCGGCGCGGATATCATCACTGCATCGATTGGAGGCGCTTCTGGTTGGTCTGAGGATCCCTGGTCTGTTGTGGTATCTCGAATTGTCGATGCCGGTGTTCCTTGTACCATATCGGCAGGGAACGACGGTAGCGTTGGTATGTTCTATTCAAGCGGAGCATCCAACGGCGAGAGGGTCACCTCAGTTGCATCTTTCGATAGCGAGATCACCCCACTGCTTCTCACCCAGTCGTCTTTCTCGGCTACTGGTACCGGAACAGAGGACTTTGGCTATACAGCTGGAGTACCCGCCAACTGGACTAATGTCAATCTTCCGGTATGGACTCCTAGCTTCAATACGACAGAAGCAGCGATGGCCTGTGAGGAGCTTCCCGCCGATACGCCTGACCTTTCCGGGTTCATTGTTCTGATCAGGCGTGGGACTTGCGACTTCGTCCAAAAGGGAACGAACGCTGCCAAGTTTGGCGCCAAATTTATCATAGTCTACAACAATCTGCCGGCCGGGGTGGTCGCTCCCTCTATCGCGACTGTTGCAGGAATTGAAGGAATCGGAGGGGTAAGTTCTGCATCTCTCGTCACCTTGATGGGCCATCACTGACACTTAAACAGGTTACGGCTGCACAAGGCGAGGCTTGGGTTAAACTCTTGGAGGCTGGAACTGCAGTTACCCTTAACATGCTTGACCCACTCACAGCACCAGTTAGGTAAGGGATTCTTGCACCCCAATTTTTGGGTCTTCGCTAACACACAGTAGCTTAAGCAGCCAGCAGAACATAGTTACTGGTGGTATGGCCAGCACCTTCACCACCTGGAATCCGACCAATGAAATGGGTGTGAAGCCGCAGGTGGCTGCTCCGGGAGGCATGATCCTGTCAACGTACCCGACTGCTCTGGGTTCATTCGCCGTGCTTTCCGGAACTTCTATGGCTTGCCCCCTTACTGCCGCCATCTACGCCCTTATCCTTAATGTTCGCGGCAGTCTCAGTCCTGCCGAGCTGGAGAACCTGGTCTCAGCGACTGCAAAACCTCAGTTCTTCAACAACGGTACTGCCACTCTCCCGTATCTGGCGCCAGTGGTACAGCAGGGTGCTGGGATTATCCAAGCCTTTGATGCAGCTTATGCGACCACGCTGCTCAGCAAGTCAAGTCTCGGATTCAATGACACTGATAACTTTTTCGAGACCCTGAATTTCACTATCACCAACCAAGCCTCAGAGGAGGTCACGTACGAGCTAGGAAATGTCGGTGCCGCCACTGCGTATACTTTCTCTGACTCGATATACCCGGACGTATTTCCTGGTCTCGAAGTATCTAGCGAATATGCGACCATTACCTTGAGCGAGTCCAAAGTCGCCATTCCCGCCAACGGCTCGGCTACGATCTCTGTCACGATCACTCCACCCGCTCTCAATGCCACGCGGCTACCAGTCTATTCTGGATACATTACGATGAATGGCACCAACGGCGACAACCTCTCGCTCCCTTACTTCGGCGCCGTCGGTAGCTTGCACAGCGTGAGGATTCTCGACCAAGCCTATCTGTCGAATTCGAGCGACCCGGGCCTCAATCGCACCATAGGCGATCCGTCTTTCGTCCTATCGAAACTCAATGGAACAACTAATGCTACTTTACCCGTTGCCGTGGCAATGTTGGCATTCGGCACTGCTCAGATTAACGCCAAGGTCATACCGGTCGGCCGAGACGCTCTAGGCAGGCTGGGCAACATTTTTGGCTACCCGCAATACTACCTGCCGAGAGACAGTATCAGCTCAGCTTGGAACGGTATGCTAGAGGATGGTACTTACGCGCCAGCCGGCAGGTATAAGTTGCGGATTGAGGCGCTGCATGTCTTTGGCGACTACAACAACCCTGCAGATTATGACGTTGCAGAAACAGTGCCATTCACGATTCAGTATGAGTAATATGTAGATACCAGCAGCTAGATATGCCTACGCAGAGAAGTTGTGCGTCAGTGAAGGAAGGAAATGTTGAAAGATTAACGGCGTCAGGGGACTTGCTTGTAGGCGAAATTGACGGGTGGCGGAGAAATCATTCAGGATTGGCTTAGTGCGGCAACGCCAGCATCTGGGGACGTGTTTGCTTCATTCGGGAATTACCACGGGAATACTGGGATGGCGCCAGAGTGCTTGGCTTTATGAAAGCACTAATTAGTAGATGAGTGGAGTATTCAGCACTCTTTATTTGAATGGCTAGTAGGTGCAAGGAGTTTTCGGGCGGTCATTTTCTAGCGCACGTTACTCAACTCTAGGCCAGATTCGCAAGTCTTGATGGAGCGTATCATTTTGACAGCCTTGCTCCATGATGTGTCTGCTGCTGATTACTAGCAAAGAGACTGGTTATTTCACAGACTCTCTGAAACAAGAAATCCATGGGTCTGGCATGTAAATCTCATCGCGTTTGAAGCGCTGCCCTCGAACCTATAGTGCCTCCACCTTTCGATGGCATATTCCGGCTCAGTTCCAACTCACGGTAGGGTGCCAAGCAGAGTGATCGGGCTCTGAGGCCGAAATGGCTTTTACTTACGGGCAAACTGGTGTGTTCTAATTATGTGCTCCAGTCCATTGCACTAATACCGGCTATTGTAGAAATGAGTTGGCAGGCCACTAGGACTGAACATAGTCTACTTTACTTTTATTGTACCTACCTGAAGCAACGAACTTGGCAAGGTGGGTAAAGAGGTGGAGAACTCATCAAGTGCTTTTCGACTCACGGAAATGACTATTTTGCTTTAGTGGGACGAGATGTTGGAAGAATATGAAAATCTCTGAAGTCTTGCGCCGGCATTCACATCCTTCTAGATGCTAGTAGCTCCTGAACCCTGCAATTTCGCCCGTCCTCTATTAGCTGTCCGTGACCTTTGTTATACTCCAGGAACGCTGATGTCGTGCTCCTACCGCCACGATGCTTGCCAAGCCTCGTGGCCACACAGCTGGAAAGAGGTGTGCAGATTTTGAAATCCGGGTTCGAACCTGTCCTGACATGCATGCAGAACCTTATACGTCTTGACTGAAAAGTTTCACTGATTTACTAGACTCACCAGCATAAGATGACCAGTATGCCTTGTGCTGAAGAGTTAAGTGGCCCAGGCTGTTGTGAGCTCCACTACGACGTACAATGGATGCTGCAGATCCTCGAATGACATGCGAGCAGCGAGAACCCACTGTCAGCGTGCAGGTCAGGTCAGACGAATTTGCTTTCGTTGCGCTTCAAGCGATTGCCGCAACACACGAGGAAGAGACTGTTGAGGGCAGCTTGCTGGTGTCTCAGAGTAGTGGACTTTCTTGCTCCGGCAACATGAAGGATACTCGAGGGAGGATGCTAACATGTGCTAGTCGGGGATTCGTGTCCATCAGCTAGGTTCGATCATGCATCCAAAGACCCCAAAGATCCTGTACACGACTCGCTGGGCATAGTGCGGCCTAGGCGTGCTCGTCATTTGAGGCCATGCCATCTTCAACATCGCCACATGCCTGTGTATTCTTTCTCTCCATGTTGCGTGCTGCCATGTGGTCGTCATAAAAGTCCTGATGAGAACTAGAACAAAATACCGATCTTCTGCCAAGATCCGCCTGGTTAATATGACCGGCTAAATTGTCTTCTTAGTAAGGAGAAGCCGCCCGCAGCAGTGGTTAAGATGGATTCGAAACAGTGACCCCTCCTCTCCATGTGGCGAGAGGTGGACTTGGCCAACGTACTTAACACGATGTACCATGTCGCCAAGCTTAAAAGAACACGAGCCCAGACCGAAAGTGAGAAATTGGTGGTGGGTTTAGTACAGAGTTTCCCGTTTTTTCAAGTGGACTCGTCGTGGATACGAGGCCCGGCGTGCCGATTCAAGCAATTGAGCGCCGACTCGAGGCCGAAGATCCACACTTGTCATGGTGCATGATCCTAAGCCTCTTGAATGCCATTCGTTCTGTTGCTATCTGATGGGGTTCAGAATTGCCCTCGGTCAATCAGATGGCCGATGGATAGCCGGTGTCGAGAAAGTGGTGGCAGGCTAGCTCGGTTCTAATTTCCCCGCACCGAGGGGGCCCTCGCTGCACGTCGCCCAACTTGGCCTGAAATACCCACCCCATCGGGATGTAATTCGTGGAAATATGGAGGGGAACCAAGGTAATGGATCCCGGGGCGATGGGGAAACCCCAGACCATTTCTCTAGCCCGCCCAATTGCAATGCAGAGCCCGGCATATAGACTCCATAACCAAGATTGGGTTTTTGGGGAATCTTGTGGGGATGGAGTTTGCGAGCGGGTTTCCGCCTGGGGAGGGATGCCACAACGATACGGAGTCAAGACTTGGAGATGGGGAGCTGACTATCCCAAGATTGTGGGGAATGAAAATGATGATGATCATTCTACAGGACCGCTTATGAGGGGATATGTGGAGGCATGTCTTGGGAAAGCATCTATATGAATCGTGGGGTCCCCAGGTGTTCCAGAAGGCGATTGTGTATACTAGGTGAATCAGCTTACCCACATATCTCTCTGTTAAGACACGCAGAACTTGCCAGTGCCACCTAATTCGAGATGGCGACCAAGACCGTGTACGAGGTCCAGCACCTCAGCAAGGTCGCTGACCATGAAATCGAAGAGAAGCTCGGGCGCAACGCCATCGCCGACGCAAAGCAGGCGTCCGACGATGAGCATGCCCAGACGCTGATGCAAGCCCTCACCCAGAATCGCAAGGCCGTGATGTGGTCTGTCTTGATCTCTCTGTCTATTGTCATGGAAGGGTAAGCACACGGTTTCTCAACTCTATGATAGTTACTTAGGCTAATGACTGCAGATATGACACGATCCTCATGGGTAACTTCTTCGCCTATCCCGAGTTCCAGAAGAAGTACGGAAACTACTTCGGTGAAGAGATTGGCTGGCAGGTTACCGGGCCGTGGCAGACCGGGTTGTCCATGGCCAGCACAGTTGGCGCCATCTTCGGTAAGAACCACAAGAAGATATATCGGGACGGTTTTCAGATGAACTAACCGCTTTCCAGGTGGTCTGATGAACGGATACTTCGCCTCCAAATACGGTTATCGATGGGTTCTGATCATCTCCATGGCGATCCTGAACGGATTCATCTTTGTCGTCTTCTTCGCCAACTCTGTCGGCATGCTCCTTGCTGGTCAAGTTCTTTGCGGCTTGTGCTGGGGCGTGTTCGCCACGCTCAGTCCCGCTTATGGTATGCATTATCTCTCTCGCAACACTTACACGACCATGGCTAACATGTACAGCCTCCGAGGTGTGCCCCACCAACCTCCGTGGGTACATGACGACTGTAAGTACACTCCGATCCATCTTCACCACCGCCTGCCTAGTGCCCAGCTAACACGCCAAAAGTATGTGAACATGTGCTGGGCTATCGGACAGTTGATGGCAGCAGGTGTGCTTCGAGGCTGCTTGGGAATCGAAGGCAAATTGGCCTATCAAATCCCTTTCGCGCTGCAGTGGGTGAGTTATACACGTCTTTTCGGTTATTCGCATTGAGACTGACAAATCTTTCACAATAGCTTTGGCCCACCCCTCTTATGATTATCGCTTACTACGCTCCTGAGAGCCCCTGGATTCTAGTCCGCCAGGACCGTCTCGAGGATGCCCGCCACTCCATCGAGCGTCTTAGCAGCGACAAGACCCCCGAGCAGATCAACTCCCAGCTCGCCATGATGTTGCACACCACCAAGGTCGAAGCCCAGGTCACAGTTGGCGTCACATACCTCGACTGCTTCAAGGGCGTTGATCTGCGCCGAACGGAGATCTGCTGCCTTGCGTTTGCGGGTCAGATCATGTCGGGAAGCAGTTTTGCATACACACCGACTTACTTCTTCACCACCGCTGGTATGGCTACGGAACGAGCCTTTGATCTGGGCTTGGGAGCCAAGGCAATGGGCTTCATTGGCACTGCGCTGTAAGATTTTGCCCTTGCTCGTCCGGTGAAGCGATTTTACTAACACCTCGTGCTCCAGATCCTGGTGGCTCATTACATATGTCGGCCGACGATCAATCTACGTATACGGAATTGGAATGCTCTGGGTTCTTCTTCTCATTGTTGGAATTCTCGATGTCGGAGCTGGTGATCGCGGCCTATGGCCGTCTGGAGGACTCTGCATTCTCTGGCTGTTTATCTACGTACGTGTGCTGCGCCTGTCTCGAGGTCGATGCGATTTATGGAGTTTGATTGCTAACCTGCAACTCTTTAGTCTCTTACTATCGGACCAATCACCGTAAGTAATATTTCCAATCTTTGCTTGATCCAATGCTAACTCCCAGACAGTATAGTATTATCAGCGAGACTTCATCCGTCCGCCTCCGACCTCTGACGGTTGTGTTGTCCCGAACATTCTACCAACTTATCAACATTGTCTCTCAGGTTCTGTCAGCGTACATGATGTAAGTCCTCCCTTTCTAAGGATGCTCATTTTCGCCTGTGACCTCCACAATGGGGTGAACTGGCGTTTTCTCCATACACAAAGCTGACAGTTGTATCAGGAACCCCACCGAATGGAACCTTAAGGGCAAGACTGGATTCTTCTGGGCTGCCACCGGCTTCAGCATCTTCGTATGGGCTTTCTTCCGTCTGCCTGAACCCAAGGGCCGCACCTATGAGGAGATGGACATCCTGTTTGCCAGGCGCATTTCTGCGAGACAGTTCTCCAAGACCCATGTGGATGCGTACGCGACAACTTCGTCAGACGACATCAGGGAGGAGGAGGTCAAGAGCGACTCATGAGTTCTGGATACCTTTATGATGGCTGCAATCTGTATTGAGCCGCGTCATTCGCGTCGTGTGTGATTAGTGACATAGTTCGAAGGAGGACTTCAGCGTCTTCCTTCCTTTCAATTATGACACAGCTCTTCTGAATCCAACAGGCTGCTGGCTGCCCTATAACGCATATGTTTGTTCAATGTGGGTGCCGTTGTTGATGCAGTCAAGATTGTCACAAAGTGGACACAGTTTCCCCTGTCTTGTTTACAAACCTGGTTCTCAGGCCGATGGTGCATCTCACTATCAGCTGACTTTGCAGGCAAGGTGCGCGTCACATACCAGCATCTAGCGCTTAGGAAAGTACTTTCCTTTTGTCCTTTCTTCTTTTGACATTCAACTTTAGGGCACTCCGTCCGTCAAACACAAACTGACACCTCAACTTTGATATTTGGTTCCTCTATCTCCATACAGCTGCCATTCCGCTACAAGGTTCGCCCCCTGACAGCTATCTCTGTTGGGAGCTCCAACTTTATCCACTACATTCATCCTCAGGTATAACAGAAAATCAAGAACGAAAGGATAATATTGACGAAAGCAGGGTAGGGGCCATGATTACCATAAGCGACAACGCTTGGGGAATGTGGCGCGAGACATTCACCGACCTCTCAGAGCAGTACGGCTTCGAAGAGAGCTTCATCCTTCCAACCAGTGAAGGTAGTCGCGCCACAAGCATTCGAGAACAGGTGGAGGCACTACTTTACAGAGAGGTCAAAGTAGACAGCATCAACTCTCGCAGCCCTTTGAACATCACGACTTCTCAGGCTTCTATCTCGATAGACTTTTTGACTTACCAAAGTCCTGGAAAACCTAACCCTACCGACCTGCCACTGATCCACCTCCTCTCAGTCGCGGTCGCAAGCAAGCTCCAATTCCAAGTCGCGACGTTTACGAGCATTACACACTCGAGAAAAAGTACCTGTTCGCGCTGGAATCGGCTACGAAATGGCGGGAACATACTGGAGCCTTGCTGCTCTAGTTGGATCAAGAGCCTGAAAACTTTGGTCGGCTGAGCACGTACGAGCTATTGACTAGAGGCGAGGAGCAACCAGACCAAGGCAACATGGCGATGCAAGAAATTTCGAGACTCTCCAAGGCGCTGGCAGAGTTGAAAGTGGAAAATGGTTCTCTGAAGCAAGAAAGAGACCTCCTCAAAGTGAAGGCGGCAAGACTGCACGAGGAGAATTCAAAGCACAACCAACAGACCGAGCAGCTCGAGGAGGAATTTAGCAAGATGAAGGGAAAGCTTCGAGTTTTCCGAGATATGATACGACTGGTAGAGGAGATTGACGATGATGATGATGACGACGCGCCAGGCGCCAAGCGGAAGCGTACGGAAGGGGGAAAGGCATCAGATGCGCTCGCCATAAAGCAGCCTGACTCGCCAGTGGTTTGGAGGCGTCAGCCCGGCGTCTAAAACCTACAGTGGTAGATGTTTGCACTCCTTACATGGGAAATATGTAGTTGCCCAGAAGAAGTTGAACCAGATTGTCGTCATAGGTCTCTTCCGGCTTGGTAACGAGTGGAATTTAATGGCTTTACGATGACTTTTGGACTGAATTGCCGCAATGCTTATCGAGCTTGTTAAAATGATGTTGCTTCAGATGAATTCATGCTAGTATTACCAAACTGCCATTGATTCGGTAAGTTCGTACTGTCATGAAGTCATGAAGTTCATGTAGTACGCATCAACACCAGCGAGAGTCCACGATGGCAGCGCGGCGCCAACCTGGAGCCTCCACGGCTCTCAGCAGATCTCGGGTTTCAAGCAGGAGCGCATTGAAGCATAGCACAATTTTAGGCGCAGCAGTGCGGAGGCAAGGGAGTTAATCGTAGATGAGGTCAACCTACAGGTTTAGGCAAGGCAGTGACGATCACGGGCAAACCCAAGTTGAACGCACCGAAGGAGATGGTCTTTCTGAGGCTCCAGGCCCCATACGGGCAGGCCGGCGCGTTATCGGAATCTCAGCGCAGACTGCCGAATGAAAACAGGCTTGATTACAGATCTTTACAGCAGCAGTGAGCAGGTACGAGCGCTAGCAAGGATCACCCCACCTACATGGTCTGTGCTTTTCTTCCACAGTGGCAACCCCGCTCTCGGCCAGTTTACTCTCAAAATCTCTGCATAAACTACGTACGTTATCCGCTCGGGCTTGCCAACAGGCTCACGAACTTCTGCGCACATAGTAGTCCTGAATTAGTCAAGATGCCCTCTCTATTTCCCATCATCGACACGACGTCGGACTTGGACTTTACCACTCCATCCAAGCCAAGCGGCGAACGCACTCTCCTTTTAGCGCCACCCTCGACTGCGGCGCACGAGGACACGATCCGAAATGTCTTTACCACCTTCAACCGCTCCACCACCGACCTGCAAATGCTCGATCGACTGTCCGCTGGCCTTGCCACTCTGCCTGCATCTACCTACGACCTTATACTCCTTCTGACCGATACCGATAATGGCGGCCAGGCCAAACCATACCAATGGCTGAACCGGCAGGTCTACACAGCGCTGATCCCCTCCATGAAGGTTGGAGCGAAACTACGTGCCCAAAATGGCTCTTTTGGCGCAGCAGAGGCACGCGAGGCCATCCTGGCCGGCTTAGTCGAGAACGATGGTGCTTTTCAGAAGCTGGAGGAGGAAGAAGTCGTAGTGCCGCTACGGTTTGGCAAGAAGAGCGTCGTCCAACAGCCGGTGGAGATAAACCTCGATGACCTTGGTGATTACGAGGATGGCGACGAGCTGATTGATGAGGACGACCTACTGACGGAGGACGATCTGACCAACTTTCCCCAGCGTAAGGCGAACCTCTCCCAAGCCTCACATCTGTCATCTGCTCACACTTCACTCAGCCATAGATTGCCAACCACAGCCTGGAAAGCGACGACGAGCATGCAAGGATTGTACATGTGGACTAGCGGCCAAAATTGAGAAAGAAGACAAGGAGAGGCTGGCAAAAGCGGACAATGTTCTAAAACTGAAGGCAGACGACCTTTTCGAGTTGGACTTTACCTCCGAAGGAAAGACGTCATCGTGCAACTCTTGCAGTCTTGGCGATGCCTTTAGATGCGCAGACTGCCCATATATCGGATTCCCTGCGTTCAAGCCGGGCGAAGAAGTGATGCTTCTGAAGAATACGGCACAATTCTAGGCGGTTCACTCTATCTAGATAATCGCGACTAGATCCATGGGGAGTAGCAGACTTGAGCATTCTACCTCAATGTAACATTATCTCATCGAGCGGCCGAATCATCAATCAGCCGCTACGACGCTTTGCAAAACATGTGCCAAGAAAAGTGTCTGGTTTATCCCTCCCTCCGGAGTTTGTTGATTTGTGATTTCTTCTGGTATGGAGAGGCTCGGGCCAAGAATTCTTTTCCTCGGAGCCAAGTTCCTCGGAGTCGAGGTCCGCGGAGTTACCAAGTCGCTAAGTTTGGTGGAGTCGGGAAGCCGTGATCGGAGCTCAGGCACTGCACCAGCAAATCTATTCGTAAACAGCTGGGTTCAATTGGTAGCATTTGTGCAAGTCCCGCTAAGCAGACATTAAATTTGAAGGATATCGTCTGATTCTGATGCACCAGGGTAGTCAAGTTTTCCGTAAGGCTGTTTTCTGCTTCGTATTCGCCTGTCCAATGAGGAAGTTTTGTGACAATTTACCTATTGTGGTTAGACGGAAAGAGGCTGACCTGTTTGCCACCAGTAAGCTGTGTTAGATTTTGATACGTCTGGATGCATCGAATCGCCGCCTGGGCTGGATACCAACTTCGGCTGCCAGGACCTACTCCCTTCCGAGAACCACCCTAATTCTCCGACAGGTTGGCCATTGATCAGCCTTGCATCTTGGCAGATTCAAATTAAAGTCAATTAGTTGGTTGCAGAGGCATTCCCAGGGAAAAACTATCAAATTTGGCTTACCAGGAACGTTAAGCACAGGAATCTGCATAGTTCAGTGATCAGTGTGAGCTGTCCTTTCAGAGCGCCTCATGTGAGAGTACCATATAATAAGTCCAGGCCAAACCCGAGCCTTGAGATACTTTGCAGTGCCGGCTAGCCTGTTCCATTTCAGCTGGAATTTGTGGAATAATTAGCTCACAGGCGGCGGCGCGCCGATGTATAGCCTCATATCTATCATGCAGAACACGAAGGCACGGCAATTTCTTATCTCGAAATCCCGTTGGTGCTTTCAATGGTTAAACTTGGTTGTCTTTAGTTTGACTATCATCAGTACCGTCTTGCATCGTCCATGCTTCTTATGATTTCTCAAGTTCTAGCATGTGTGTGGATTAGATAATGAAAATCGCTAAACTTGCTTGTCCCAAATTTCAAGATGGATCAGGCCGTCGTGCCATGTTGCTCTTCAGGAACTTTGTATATTAAATCAACATGAAAGATGATAGCGGATGAACTGTCATTGGCGACGACACCCTTGACGCACTTCACCATCCTCCTCAGGACTACGCGGCGCATGGACGGTCGGATAATTAACACAAGGGAAAGCAGGTACACATCACCCGGCTATCGAGATCAGATCGCCATCTCGAGCAATTAATCCATGTGTTCTACCATGCGGGGTAGTTTGGATGCTATTTGCCTCTAATAAGTGGCGCTATTATCCGTTCTCGGTATGTTTACGAGTGACAGGCATCAACTCCCGGTTCGTTATTTTATAAACGCGCCACGTCTCCATGTGGGTTGGGAACATCCGGATTTGATACAATCATCTATAAGATTGTATAAAGTAACAACAACCATTCAAAGTTTGCTTCTCTTTAGAATCTCGATCTTACTACTACCTATTCCGCACTCAGGGTTGGCTCTCACGCGACTGATCTTCAAATATCCACTCGGCTCAATCAACAGAGTCAGACAAGATGGGCCCATTTCTCGCCTTCGTCGTCCTTCAATTCGCGAGGCTTGCCCTTTCATCTCCGATAGACTTGACAGCACTCGCTGCTTGTGATGTCCCAACTTGGACTATCTCAGACCTCGAAGTCAGCTATGGTGCCGACGTCCAGACAGGCGGCCGGGCAGCGTGGAATTTCACCAACTCCTTGACCAATGTGACTGAAGCCCTAACGTGCTCGCTGCGCGCCAACAGCCGCTGTGAACTTGACGGCACCCCGAAGGACAAAGGCACGCGCATCTACCTGCAGATTAGCACTGATACAACGTACTGGACTGTCAACCAGACGTGGACGTGCGAGTCAAACCCGTAGGTCTTTCATTCTCTAAAAGCCTCAGAGCCTTGATTGGCGACCACTATGAACCATGAGTCCACTAATTGAGACGACCAAATAGGGCGACATTCATTATTGGCACAGGCGAGATGATTCTTCAATGTCCAGAAGAATATTCTAAGACCATGACATGCACTCTCAAGTCTGGAACCATCAAATCTGAGGTCCCCACGCTCTGATAGACAGTGCCAGACTCAAGGGGTTAACGTGCAGCATTTGGGTATATGTTAGATGCTAGTCGAATCTGAAATAGTAACAGGCTGGGGACGCAAAATAGTAGCCGGAAATAAACTCAACTAATCCATATCTCTTTGACAATGGTGTAATCAATTTCAAGTACGCCGTTACCAGCGCGAGGAATCTCAGCGATGCTTATTCGTAGTTCATCCGGTAACAGTACCAACTTTCGAGGAGCTAAAACAGGGAGTCTTCTAAGGCAGACGTTAACGTCATATCACAGCAACATAGTGTTATGCGGGCATCGTAGTTCCCCATCTTGGGCACCATACAGTTGTAATTAACGGTCCAACAAATAATAAGTAGTTGTGAATGGTTGGTGATAGGGAGTAAAATGCCAAAGGACTAGGTTGGCTATTACATATTATCAGAAAGGCCTTAAAAACGCATCATGTATTCCGCATTAAGCAGGGTTTCGGCGTGCACCCCCGTGGAAGCAGATTGAACCTGCAGCAGCAGCTGCGAGGAAGGGCTTTTAATTGACTTGAACTTTGCAGGTACATGAGTGGCACTTCTTAACAACAGAGAATGCCAGGCAAGGGCCAAGCAACCAGAACAGAACAGAAGCCAGATAGATCGTCAAAGAGAAGAATGGTAGAGAATGTGCTTGCAGAATATCCGAAAGTCCATACACAATGTCCTTTAGTTTTTCCGTATCTACAATATCGCCACAGTTCCGTCGATCATTTATCATCGGCCTCTTTGAGAGCCTGCGCACGTGTCAGATATAAGGTCGTTGTGCTGGTCAAGCCGACTCACCAAGTAAACATTGGCCAGAATAATATCAGTCGAATAATCATCGTCCTGAGGCTCAGCGTTCTGCGTTAGGTCAGTTGTGCGTCTAAAATTACACTTCATTTGAAATGCAGATGATGCATAATACTCACTCGCCCCACGAGCGCTGCCCAGTCCGCTTTATCCACCGTGGCGCGAATCAACTTGGATCCAGCCGGTAGATCTCTCTTCTCGACTCCAGGAGTTCCATCATAGGACTTTGAAGCAATGATGATTGACCAGTTAATGGGCGTGAAAACCCGGTCGACCTCGTTGCCTGGTACTGAAACGGGGGCTGGGGAGTCCGGGGCTGGAGCTGCAAGAGCTGCAGCAGCAGCCAGAGTGACGGATAGAATGGTAAACTTCATGGTGGAAAAATGTCTTTGATATGGTCCGGTAGGCTAGAGTTGATTGTATGGTTGGGAGTGGATGTCTTCTCATGAATCCCATTGCAAAACATAGAGATATATATACTTCATCTGAATTCCATGTTGTTTGCACATAAGATGGAGCCCGGTCATCAAATGCACAACAGACAAGGAGTGTCACCTCGCCTCCAACAAAAGTAAACACCAAACAGACCGATCAGGATGAGATCGTCTCAAGCAGATAGATAATCTTGGTAATATGGCAAACTCCCGATCTGTAAGCATCGCCAGCTTGCTCGACTTCGTCTACGGAGTCTGCTACACAGGAGGCGGGCGCAATGTGTAATGTGTGGAGTATTATCCACATTCAATGACTACTCCTTCCTTTCGTGTAAACCGTAGCAAGCTATCCATGACTATTGCCAGACATTCCATGCTTCTGCATGTTCTTGCACATACGTCATGATCTTCTCGAAGTTGCGGCAAGTATGAAGGGTGCTGAAGTCGGGATCTGGGGCGTTCTTCCAATCCACTAGATTTGCTGTGATAGGTGTTACATCTGCCGTACACATAAGATTGATGCGCAGTATCTCAATGCAGTGGTCTATCTCGTCGGTGAGAATCAGTTGCTAGGGCCTTGCGGAGTTCCATCTGGGGCCGGACAAACCTGTATGAATCCGGTTAATCTTCTCATATTTAGGTTCCGGCGCCGGATAGTAACCCGGCCAAGTAAGCTTCCGCAACTCGTTCTGTTTCGGGGTCTTAGCTCCATTTGTAAGCGTAGCGGGGACATTGGCCAACTTACCAAGCAGTGTAACTGGTGGAACACCTCCAACAGTGTTTGGGCATCTCCACTGTCATCTCCAGGGAATCCAAGAATGGCCTTCGACGCTGTCTTGTTGATTCTCCAGATATCATCCTTGCGGATTCTAATGCTGCCAGATCCGTTGTGGGTGATGCGCATCCAAGCAGCATCCAGTGCTGGAGTCGGGGTGCCGCGGTAGATGGACGGAGCGAGGAATGTACCATCGAACATGGTCGTATGATACTCTACGGCCTCAAAAGCGGGTGCTAGAATATCATCAGCTATTATTTCCGAATATTCGCTGCTCAACTGAAGGGATTACGAACACCAAGTCGAGAGACGCTCTCCACACTTCTTGTCATCGATGATTCTGTGCCCCAGGGTGAACATGATAAAACCGACCAACGTAAGCAGCAGTATCTGTGCGGAGACGGCTAGTAAGATTTTGGCATGTGCCCAACCTCTGTGACGATTTGGAAGTTGCGCATCCTGGATGGAAGTCACGCGGCCGGTACCTTGGGAGGCAGGGATAGCATGATATTTGCCTCTGTCGCTCATTTTGCCAAGTCTCGGACTGGGTTTGGGGAGCTGAATTGGAATGATGTATGGAGTATCTTGTGCAAAAGACTACAAACTCACAGTAGCACATGGCACTTATTTTAATACTTTCACGACATAAGGTAGGGAGTAGACACGCCGAGATCACTACCGAGACCCCTGGCTAATCACACATAATTTTGGCCAATTGCTACAATCCTATCAGCTGTGGTGGATCAGGAAATAAACTAGATTTCTGTAAATCTGACTCGGACAAGGATAAATATAGAATTGCGTTATCTGAATACAGCTCGATATCTGATTACATACGAATGATCTTCATAGCTGGACTCCCCGCATGCTTGCTCTCATCCGTGCATTCCTTAATAAGACTGAGACTCGTCAGCTTCACCGCTTAAGCGCAGATCAGACCCTAATTACATATGCTGGTAATTTCTCCATCTAATGCCCTTACTGGGGTCCTTGACATACCGCATGCACACGATGTTGCCATGTGAAGTCGACGTTTCGCACCCACGCTAGGGACTAGATTACATGTGGAAGGATTTCGTCTTTGTGCATGACCTAAAGTATCCGTGACTGTTCATGGCAGAATGTCTTCGGCCCTCTTTCTCTTGGACCGTCATCAAAGCTACGACTCGCGAACACCTCGACCTAGCCATTTAGCTTCATCTCCGGAATGGCTCACCTAGACGGCGACAAGACCTTTCCAGGCAATACAAATGATGAGGAGGATGAAGAAGATTTGGAAGATTTCTCTCTTCTGGGAGGCATGTTCAGCGCCGGCCATCAAGCTCAGCCTAAAAGAGCCTTTGCAAATATTTTGCCTTGGCTCCTGAATGCTGGCCTCCTAATTGTCCTTATGTATGTCACGATGATACATACTCCCAGAGTCTCTGACCCTAGCCAGATCGTATTTTGTAAGTTGAGCCCATTTATAATGAAATTGACATATGACTGACATGCGACGTAGCACCAGCGCGGGACGCCGTAGAGTACCACTCAGTCGTCTTCCAAGGAGGATTTGGCCACGATCTTTCTCCATATCAAGGTTGGCCTGACGCCGAGAAGGATCGCCTTTGGGGAGATTTGTATGGTAGTAAGTTGAAATCGATCTAGTTCAGTGCTTCATCCATGCTAACAATGTAACGCAGAAGGAGCAATGATCCATATCGATGCTGCAACTCATAGTCGAATTCCGAAAAAGTCAGAGCATGTTCCAATTCCGGGACTAGAGAACGAGTATCTAGTTGGCTTGGACGTATTTCATCAGCTCCACTGCCTGGTATGTGATTCACTTCGTGAGCTTATCCGGAACGCATTGAATAACAGGTCACACAGAATATGGTCCGTCAAGCCTTTTATCCGCGGCGATATAACACGTCCATGATCCTTCCAGATGGTCAAATTGACTACATGAAATGGATGCACATCGGTTCGTTCCAGTATTTGCTCCCGTAATAATATCAGGCTTGCTAACCTGCTTATTCTTGGCAGATCACTGCATCGATTCACTGCGCCAGTCGCTCATGTGCCACGCGGATATTAGCACACTTCGGTACCACTGGATGGAAAATTCGAAGTATATGGCGCCCCGGCTGGATGTCGTACATACTTGTCGCAATTTCACCAAAATCCGTGACTGGGCGTGGGAAAGATGGGCGAACTGGACAAACAAGAGAGTACACGTTGAAGGCGGAGTGATCATGGACTACAGTGACTGGTCATACAATCCAGAGGCAGTAGAAAACTTGGATATTCCTGAAGATTGGCACCATAATGCGGACGAGATGTAAACAGACGTGTGGATGGAAGCAAAAGGAAAAGAGGCGCTGATGATGTAACCCAAGTATGATAAGCTTTATGTTGCCGACATTTGATGGTGCTTGGATTACTGCTAACTCTGTCATTGTTATATTGAGCCTGGTTTTGCAAACCAAACTTATGATTAAACTAGCTTTACCTTACTCTACTAGATAGACTATCAAGGCAGCAATACAAAATCTTACCAGAGAAGTAGTCAGAAGCAGGGGTCGCCAAGTGAGATGTTCATAGTCCGATCTTTACGTTTATAAACAGCAGTGCTTTCCGGAAGGAATACGGGTTACCGGGGTAGCCTTGTGCATGATCCAGGAATGTCCGCGGAGGCAAATTTGTTGCCGCCGGATCAACCGGCTCAATGATTGGTAAGACCGGGGTTTATAAGGTATATTTATTCAACTTTGAAGCACCTTCTTTATGAATGTGGCTAGTCGTCAAACTGCAATTTCCCTTCGGTTTGCAGCGCCTCGAGCTCGGCCTTTTTACTCCACCGCCAGTAACTAAACGTTTTCTTCATAACCTCGGCCAACGACAGGCCCAGCAGAAGTACCGCTGTGGACTGTCCAAAGTCCCAGGCATCCTCCCTCTCGGTACCTTCCAGTAGTGCCTGATTGTTCTCCCTGATAACAACCATGAAATATAGATGCACGACATAGTGCGCAATTGCCAATATGACGAGCGGCTTCCTGAACCTTGGCCCGGAGAATAAGGCAACAACCATGGTGATCAGGAGTGAGAAGCTAGTAGCCACAACATAGGTAATCTCCGTGCCGGGTTGTTCTGATCCACTGTCTGCGGAGCCTCTGGTATTGTAACAGAAACCGAATTGTTCAGAGCGTTCGTCCCACTGGAGGAGGTGCGTCATCGTGACGATTGTCAGTGCGAAAAAGAAAGCCGTGTATATGTATATCGTCAAGAATTGAAAAGTCAACCGATGACGAGGCTTGTCGAGTTTTGCATGACAGAACCTCGCCCAGACAAATGCTGCGATTCCCGATACTCTATATAGCACGTGTTGTTAGTGATGATATCCCGAAACGGATTGGCAGATCTTGACGCTTACCCAACAAAACTGACGGTATCAAATGCCAGCCTCAAATGGTAAACCCCAATTTTATCTTGCTTGGCCCATATCGTAATCATGTAGGCAATGCCAAGAAGCATCTGAGAGTCGTTCCCGACCATGAGCATATCTGAAAACGTTTCTAGCGTCTTTTTCCGCCGTCTGTACTCGATAGTTCCCTCATCATCAGTCAAGTCGAGCTGTCCATGTCGAGAGAGGGTGAATGCCCACGTCGTGATTGCTAACGACAGAAAGGCTTGACCGGCAAACGAAACCATAACCCCGATTCCCGCAATATCAGGATGGGGTTCTCCAACTCTTTCGCATGCATTATTGAGCATTACCGCACTTCCCACGCTGAGAGGCTCTTCGAGAGCTGCATTTAAAGACATGATGACTTCGCCTTTAGGGTTTGAGCACTTGGTAGCTTGGCATTGTGGGAATCAGTTGATATTTCATCACTTGCTGATCCACTACTCTAGGCTGTAAGTCGCTTGGTCCAAGCGCAAAAGCTTAACTTAAAACGAGAGTATTGGCACTCGCGGAACACATCCGATCCATGCGGCATGGGCAGTGCAGCGTCGAGCACTCGGAAATGTGTGTCTGTTGTTTGGAGGCTCACCCAGACCTTGCAGGGCGGGCCGCCCTAACCGTAGACATCGGCGCAAACTGAAACCGGATGCAATAAGGATACAGCATTGCTGTGCCTAAACACCGCACAGACGGTATTCTACTGCTTCAGCACTTGCTTCCCGGAAGTAATTGAATTTCGAATATACGAAAACTTGTTTCAATTCCTGTTCCTGCTGTACCGAGTTGCCGGCTCCTGGGCATTGCATTCTCGGAAATGTCAAAAACAGCCATGCCCAAGCATAGGGCTTATGCACAGTGTGTAAATCATTGTGCTCGAAAACTAATGTCATCACCGGCTTAACAAGAGCCAGTTTTGCATCCTCAAATATCACTCGTAGTAGGCTGGCCTAAATTCTCTCTCGCAGCGTTTCCCCTTATTTTGCAGGCCATGTCAGCCATTTTCGGCTTATGCTCCGCGTCTGGAATTAAAGAGTGGTCCTTAACATTTAGAGGTTTACTGTCCACCTTGGAAGTAGCACGGGCTATAACAGGGCAGCGCCTCCGGTCTCTTCGATTTCCTGGATATGTGCAACTTTATGCTCCCAGAGCGTCGAATTTATATCCCGAAAGTGGCTTCGAGGGCCTACTCATTCCTCCCAGCCCCATATCCATGTCTTCAGGTCACCTATTAGATCGAAGAGCTGCATATAGGCAAGTGGGTACCAAAAAAACACCGCCGCTGTTCACACCTAAAATGTATGGGGAACCGGCGATGTTATTTGGGACTCACCTCCTTGCCAGGTAACTGCTCGGCCCATCTTCGAGTACAGTTCCGATCACCTTTCAAAGTGGGTCCGGTTACACCTCGAGCCACCTTAATAAATGCACTATCATCAAACAGTCTTTACACCATATTTACACCGGAGAGCGAATTCTATAGCTTACTTTTCTACTGTTACAAATGGTAGATATTAATTTACAAAAAGCTAAAACACTGTTTGAACCGCCATTTCTTATAGTGGGTTGTAGTTATTTCCGTGGTTTAAATTTGGTGTAAATGTGGTTTAAATATGGTGTAATGGCTGTCCGTTTAAAGATGGTGCAGTTCTAGAGGTGCAGTTGGACCCACTTTGAAAGGGGGGCCGAGCTACAACCTCCAAGCCTACCTACGCAGCCTTCCGGCACCGTCAGCTCAATCTTCAAAAGATCGTGCCTTTTCCACGCTGTTCGCATGTCCCCTACGCATCGCGATCCACCATCTACTTTATTCTGTAGCAGCTTTCAGAGTCCGATCCATCGAACTCTTGAGGCGAGCTCCCAAACCCGTCAGGCCGTTGCTACAAAATACATTCACAATGCCTGGGGTAAAGAAACGAAAAGGATTGAGGACACGCAAGCCACGGGCCTCAGTAGAAACCCATCAGACTCCAGATAAATTTCCGGCGTCCAAGAAAGCCATCCCTGATCCGTCAAACGATTCTTCTGATGTCTGCGTCAGATGCTCCGAGCTAGGAGCCCATGAGGCTTTCGCGTTGCTGGATTCTCGTCAGGACGCTCCAAACATTTCCAACATTGTTATCCGGCGCTTGGTTTTTGATGAACCGACTTCAATAAGTAACGGTTGCATCGTCTGCGCCCGACTAATCAAACTCGAAAGTGGCGACTAACGAATAATTCCATCGCGGCTTCGCTTGGGAGGCCTTACGGAGTCTGAAGCGGAGGGAGTAAAGTTAAAGTCATCATTTACCTTTTGCGGTAAAGTAGTGGTCCGTCACACAACAAAGCTTGAGTACGACAAATTTTCTCGCGGAACCTTTAATATGGCTGGGCAAGGGTCCTGGGCAAGGGAAATATACTGGAAACTGTCGCCTAGTCTGGAAGCCGGAACGGCTCGTCTCCTCGATGCAGAGCCAGACTACGACGCAATCCGTGCCTGGATTGCACATTGCAGTGCTCATCACGAGAAGTTTACCCCAAGACATTTCGATTCACTTCAGAAGATACGTCTTATCGATGTTGAAACAAGATCTCTGGTACCTTACCCTGCTGGTTCTACACAACCGGCGAGATACCTAGCTTTAAGCTACGTATGGGGCGGATTTAGCCAAACAAATGCCTCTTCTGACTATGGGAGGTTGCCGGAGACTATCAGGGACAGTATAACTGTCGCCAAAGCGCTTAGGGTAAGATACCTATGGGTAGACTCAATATGTATCAATCAGTCGAGCAGCATTGAGAAAGAGGCTCAGATTTCCATCATGGATTATATCTACCTGGGCGCTTTCGCCACCATTATCGCCCTGGATGGGGAGAACGCCGACAGTGGTTTGCCTGGCGTACATGCATCGACTCCAAGAATCCCCTAGTCCTTACTCGAGTTTAGCCCCGGGGATATCATGGCTGAGATATTTCCACCGCTGCGTGATCAAGTTCCAGTTTCGGGCTGGACCAAGCGTGCATGGACCTTCCAGGAGGGCGTCCTATCTCGACGACGAATCTTATTCACCAAGCACCAAGTTTACTTTCTCTGTCAAGAAATGAACTGCTGTGAGACGATAGACAGCGCAGCGCAATTTGGGGAAAAGAGAGATCACCCAGGAGCGACCGAAGAATTCAAGCAGACAGGCATAGTTCCCGCTCTCGCGGATCCATTGTTCAGCCAGGACCGACGAGGTTCGGTCTTCGCGTACAATGCCATGGTTAATGAGTACATTAGACGCAACATATCGTATGATGCAGACTCCTTAAACGCACTATCTGGACTTCTACAGTATTTGAAACGAGATCGGTGGACTCAAGGCTTTCACTATGGACTCCCAGTCGAGAATTTCAGGGCCGCACTCCTGTGGTATCAAAGCGGCCATGCTTATTCCTACGATAATCTTAAGTCAATGAGAAAGACAAGACGTCGGAATGCGGCGGGGCTTCCCAGCTGGAGCTTTGTAGCTTGGCACATACAGAATAAGGTGTTGCTCTCGGACTGGGACAGTGATGAACGGTTTCTGCCCCCTTTGCGTATCATTGACGGCCAGGGGGACTGTCTCTGCGATAGTCTGTACGACTTCTCCAAACCGAGGCGATTCTGCCGTTCCACGAGAAGCAACAATACGTACGATGTTTCTCTGACTTTGCAAGACATTTATAAGCGTGTTACAAAGGAAAGTGTCGGTAGTCTCAGCAGCGACGTGAAAGATCCAGACGATAAAAAAGCTCTACGAATACGCGGATTGATCTTATCTTTACCGTGCACCTTATCGACTTCCCGCAGCATGTTTCTCGGTGCTAAACCTGTGCAACGTCCCAATCTTGCCTGGTCTGATATAGGAGCCGGCGAATACGACTATGATGCATCTTGGTACGTTGACGGGCAATACGACAAATTCAAGTCCGACATTCTGGGTAGTGGACACCCGATGCTCGAGTTTCTGCTTGTTACAACCACATTCGGTCCGGGGCGAGGTGATGATTGGATGGTCGAATTCAGATTGTTACTGTATACAAGTTTGGCGAGAACTATATTCGCGGAGGGGTTGCTGTGCTCTCGGTGATTCCCGAAAAGCTAGATGTTCTTTTCAAAGATGCGAGAATGACCGATATCCTGGTCGAGTGATTGAAGAACCCTAGATTCCATAGCAACTTGGGGAGCAAATCAACGTGAGAGCGTGTTGCAGTATTACTCATCCCCCTCCGTTCTTCACCTTGAACAGAGAACTATTTTCCCGCTGCGCGTTTTCGTTTTATGTATGGACAGCTCTTATCTGTCCGCGAGACTCCGCCATTCATCGACCCGAATTATCCAATCACGAACAAGAGCCTCAAAAACACTATCCTCGCCGATAGGAAGGCCATGCGTACCACGATCAAGAACAACATAGGTTGATCGTGGATAGAGCTCCAGCAAGCGAAGGCTGTCTCGATAGCCAACGACATTGTCTTGCCGACCACAAACAACAAGCGTGGGTGCAAAGAATTTAGCATGTTCCTGGTCTAACGAAAATGATAGCTGATACCGATGCGGATCTGCTCGGATCGGATTTAACACCTTCTTATCTGCTGCTTTGTTGGCTGGAAGATAAACGTCCTCATATTTTGCCTTCAAAGCTTTAATGTAAGCAGGAGTTTGTATGAGAACGTTTCCAAGAAGTGCCTTTTCTTCGGCTGATATGTTCGACATAAGCTGCTCGTTTGCAACCAAAGGTGTAAAAGCTTCGAGGTCGCGCGTGCTGTCCTTTGGCTCGATAAGCGGCACGCGTAAGAGTAAACCATCGACTTGCTCGACATATTTATGAGCCAGCGCACGTGCAAGGTAGCCGCCACATGATGAGCCGACAGTAAGAATCTCGACCCGCCGAGCCGAGAATCAATGAATTGCCTTAGGCGAAGGTATATATCGTCCAGATCCTTGACATTGTTTGCAGGTGTTGTGCCCATGCCTGGAAGGTCTACGTAAATGCGGCGAAGACCAGTGGTTTTGTTGAAAATCGGCTCAAAGTCTAGCTCTTCGACTCTCCCATCCATCTCCCATCCATGGATGACCAAAACGGGAAGTCCTTCGCCAATTTCGTGTGCAGATAGAATAGAGTCCATATTGTTGCCGGGTAGCGTTTTTGTTGATATGAGGAGCAAGACGATCCAGAAAGGTTGGTTCCGGTGGGAAAATTGCGTGACTACGATCACGCCAATGCACGTAAATCATACCGAATCCTGCAGCCCCGCCTTTCGGTCCAGGGCGGGGTGGAAGGGCGCAAACTCTGGTTGGGCAGACACAGCAGAAGTGATTGACTAATATGTGTAGAAGGATCGAAAAGTAGGGAGGTATGTTAGGGACATCCCATCTCATAACCGAATGTCGATATGTGCGGAGAACTTGAGAATATCCCATGTTAGGCGAGGCATGGCCCAGCTTGTTCCACCACGGCTGCTAATGCCGCCATCTTGTCCCCAAGGTGTGCCTCCATGCTAGACTCCGAGTGGGTCCGGAGTTTGACATTGAAGCACCATGAAGGTGCATGAAAAGTTATGTGATAACGAATGCAAAGACGCCTATTTAATAGATTCTGGAACGTCAGTCCAGGTTCACTTACTGTTTTATCAGCCAGCCACATAGTGCTCGACGCACTTCATCTGCATCTAAGCTTTACTCTTTTTGTCGTTGATGTTACCTCGGCAACTCCAAAATATACCTTTCAGCTCCGGTTGAACGCCAATAATTTACGAGGGCACTACATCAACCCTTGCCCCCGTTAAATGCAGAGTCAAGTCCCACAGCTGATAGCCAAACGCGAGTTTCGACGTAACCTTTATTGATCTCGTGCGAGACCTACAAGCGTTCGCATAATTTTGAGATTGACCATTTTTGGGCTGTGATGCGACAGCAAGGTTGGGATATTTGTGATGCCAAGCTCGCGTATTCCGAGCTGGACTGACCGCCACGGTTGCGGGTGCGCTGGTCCGCCGATTGTCACCAACACCGGAGAGTATAAGTAGTTTCATCGGAACTGGTGCGCAAGTGAGGTTCTCGGGTAGCACTGCCATGCCGCCAGGTCTACTAGTAAGTGCTATTGAACCATTATCTTAGCCTCAGAAAATCTTCAAAACACAGCCAACTCTATCATTATCATGAACTCCAAGATCTTTGCTCTCGTCTGCCTTTCATTGCTGGCTCAAGAACTCGTTGCAGCTATAAAGTTCACCGACCTCCTTGTTGCCCCGACACCAGCAGACCGCTATGTCCGCTATGTGACCTTCCTCGCGGTCGGCGAGCGCACATATACCTGCGACCCGTCGAATAAGACCTCAGTATATACGCTCAAGTCCTTCGACTACGACATGTATGACGCCGAGACGGATCCTAAGCGGAAGTTCAATCTAGGCAAGCATGTCCTGCTGCTGCAGCGCGACAATGATGGCGGGAACTCCGTCTTCTACACTGCTAATAACACCTTCACATATTGGTATGCTTCGAACTGCTAGATCTAGCCACGAGCTACTAACTCAAGGTGCAGGGTTGGAAAAACTACAATATTGACTCTAGATCCGTTGGCTACGAGCCCGTTGGACTTGACGCTAGAGCAGGCACTCCGGACTGAGGCATCGGAGCCTAAGGCGGTTGCGGGGAAGTATGACATGGGAATCGCGGTCTATGCTACGAGGTTTGGGGCTGTAGGTGGAAATTTGCCAGCAGGCACGAAGTGTACAGGAATCCGATCGGTAAAGTCAGAGACTTACTACTCTATGTTCAAGCAGGTGCTTTAAGCATCGTCTATAACTCTTCAGTTGCACGATTGGACTAGCATTACCGCCCTCTCAGCTGTTTGAACGGTAGAGACCCCTTCTCATCGTTCTCTCGAGTCCTAGGACTGTGCTCACGGATTCATAATCTATGCCTATTTCCTAACCTGGAGTAATTCTGATATAATGACAGAATCAACCATTTGAACTCTAACCGAAAAAATCCTAGGCAGTGGTGGACATGTTCAATTCCTTCAAAATGATGTCGGCTGCCTTCTCGCCAATCAAGAATGCGGTGCTGTTCGTATTGGCGGCAATATTTTTCGGAATAATACTCAGATCTGCTAGTTTCAATCCTGTGACACCATATACATTAAGGTTAGCATCCACGACGCCACCGTCATCCCTAGGCGCCATCTTGGCCGTCCCAAGCGAATGGAAGTTCGAATTAACAGTCGCTCGTAGCCACATTTCAATAGCCTTGTCATCCTCAGCATCATACTCCAAGTCTGTCACCTGTTCCAGTGGAGCGTCAATCTCTTTGCATGCCGCCCTGGAACTTGGCGGGAAGTTAGGGTGCGACGATGCCACCTCACCCCGGTAGACCTTTGTACGGCGAATGATCTCGCGAGACTTTTTGTATGCCCAAATGTGGGCCTTCACATCGAAGTTCTCAAGGTCACTGAGAAAGCCAGTATCGAAGTCTAGTGGATCAGCAAGCTTTGAGCCCGTGATATGTATATGCCCTCGTGAGTATGGGTACATAATGTAGTTTCCGGTAGTGATGTATTGGCCGCTCTCGATGGTGGTGGGATCGCCCGCAAAGCTGTTTAGTGTGTCAGGGAGTTCTATGATATCTGGTGGTTGGGCTTATGATGGACGGGAGCAAAAAGGCAGTTCGTGATGGAGAATGATAACAGACTTACGAATTCAACCATCCTGAGATCATAAGTGGACGATTTGGCTGATCTTTGTAGTCCTTGTCCCAAGAAGATTTAAACTCATCCCCGAGAGCTGCAGTTTCAACCTCCCTGGGCCGTATCTTGCCTAAGACATCGATACCATTCCAACCTAGAATCTTTTCTTTCCCCGCAAGCGCCTCCGATCTATTAACTCGACCGCTAAGAAGCCCATCCAAGCTTTCGTGCGGGCCAAGATCGGAACGATACGACGCCATTGAAATAGGATGGTCCTGATAATTGCGACCGATTTCCGGGAGTTCGACGACAATGGACACAGCTGCCTTAGCGAGAACATCAGCACCGCCAAGTCCGGAGCGTTCCAGCACCGCAGGCGTTCCGAGCGAACCGCAGGATATGATGACAACTTTGCGCGCCTTAACGCTCCGGGTCTGGTGATCTGTTTGGCCAGGGATTGTGGGCTTAAATGCAATGTTTGGCTTGAAATCGACACCGACGGCGCGCCTTGTGTCGTCAAACAACACTCGCACGACCTTAGACTCGGTTAGGACATGGAGATTTGAATGGTTCCCATCTTGTAATAGCGGGTGTATGAAAGCGTGCGCTGCGTCTGAACGCTTCCCATCTGGGCTTACAAACCGCAACCAGCGCTGGAAGCCATTATTGGCATCAAGATTTTGCAAGTCAGCAATTTCGGGGTAGCCAACCTGGGCTGCGGCTTCGAGATAGTCTTCTTCGGATCGAGAGGCTCTGAAACCTCCACTGGAGACCTGAATAGGGCCAGTGAAACCGTGATGTTCGGGCTTACCTGCGCCATGATATGTTTCGGTCTATGGCGCTTGATCATTAGCCGAGTTATGTTACCAGATTCATAGCAATAGTCACGCACCTTTTGCATGTACGGCAAAAGATCGTCAGATGACCAGCCCGGAGTCTTCCACGAATCATAGTCCGAGCGTTGAGCACGCGTGTAACTGCCTACCTGATTAGCTGACTTCACGTCATAAGGCTCCAACTTACATCATCCAATTCACCGATGAGCCCCCTCCAAGGATGCCACCCGCTGCCACGACCGGCGCCCGATCAGACAGATGTTTTGACGCTTTGCCTTGGTACCAGATGACGGATTTGCTTGTTGGAGATAGGTGATCCAGGAACAGCGCTGGTGTTATGACGGAAGGAAGATTGTAGTTGTTCATGCCACTTTCAATAATGAGAATTGACAGGCTTGGATCTGCTGTCGTGAGGCGCCCAGCAATTGTACAAGCAGCTGTCCCTCCTATTGGCTTTTAAGAATGCTTTTCAGTTTGTGGGATCTGAGTCCAACTTACCTCCAGCAATGATGATATCGACTTCTGCGATACTTGGATCGAGTTCGTTAGAGATGCCCATGATGACGATGCTTTTTCCAAGGACCATGCATATGCTTCTGGATTTGTACAATTGGCCCAAATTATCGAGTTCGGATGTTTGCCATGTCTTTATATTCGTTCAGCCACTAGCGATATTCCACATTCAAGAAGATGTAAGCGTGTTGCTGCACAGCCAGGAACGGGTCCGCAGACGAAATTCCACCAAATGGGTCCCCGAATTGGGGCCACTAAACGGACATCGAGCTATGGTATGAGTATCGACTAATTGCTGACACTGGCGCAGGTAACAGCCTTGTGGGAGGTATCCCCAGTGAGCCTTAAGGCCTGTGACAATAATGGTCGACTTATCGCCAACGACGAATAGGGTAAGGGCACAACTGGTCTTATCAACATCGCTATCCATTCATTAGACGAATGTTATGTATGCGGCCGTTAGAAGAAAAGGCCGCTTACGGTAAGCAGTCGTGTATCTTGTTATGCCCCGCTTCGTTGCCCAATAACGAGGCGCTGCTTGTTGCCTTCACGTAAAACCTACACATGGTATGTCCAGGGAAGGGTCATTGATTAATGGGCTACTATATGCCTATGATCGTTCGCCAAGACAATAATATGTGGCAATTGCGAACCTCGTTGAGTGAATACCCATTGCTAATAGACAAAATATTAGGACCATTCACCCTTCAAGATCCTCCAGAATCATGTGTGCGGCCTTCTCGGCGATTGCATAGACAGTCGCTTGCAGGTGGGCGCTGATCTGGAGTGGCATCACGCTTGCGTCTACGACACGAAGCCGCCGGACCCCGTACACGTGGAGCCTCTCATCTACCACACCAGAACGAGCCCCTGCCCTGCCACCCATGGCGCAGGTACCCACTGGATGCCAATCCGTCACCATGGTTTGCGCGAGCCACTTGCGCAGATCATCGTCGCTGCGCAGATCGGAGGGCAAGGGGAATACTTGCTTACGAATAATGCCGGCAAGTGGCTCGGCTGAGCAAATTCTTTCGGCGAAACGATGGCAGCCCATTGCGATTTCCAAATCGAGGTGCCCGTGGCGACCTGCGTAGTATTGGGGGTCGATAGCAAGCCTATCTGTAAGTACTGTTTGTGGCCCTGGAGCGAAAGCGTTGGCAGGCGGATCATCAGCATGAGCTTTTGGAGTATGTGTTGGCCGGATATGCACGCTGCCTTTGGAGAAGGGATATTGTAAGATCTGCAGCATACTGGCATACTTCTTCCCATCTGAAGGATTAGGAACAAAAAAAGGGTTCCAATTTCCGAGGTCAAAGACGTACTCCACGTGGCCCAGCTTTTGGGCTTCAGGGGCGAACCGGCGACGGAGTAGTAGATCTCGCTCTGCGTAGACATCGGTTTCGGATGCCGCAGCAACTTGAGATGAAGATAAAATAGCCGTGAGTGTCTCTTGCGGCATAAAATGGGAAAGAGGCACATAAGCCATCGAGACGGGGAGGACCGTTAGCGGACCGGTTCGGTTTCGGTTATACTCATCAAGCGCCGCCGCCAAACCCTCATCAGTTTTAAGGTCATCAGGATTCTGGAGAGATGAGTCGACCTCGAAGACTATCGTTGTCGCTGTAAGGCAGTAAAGCCATAAGTTGCTCGTTCGTTTTATGCACAGACAGGGAATATGAAAGAAGAACCAAGATACGGGTTAGTACGCACTAAGATGGTCCTGCAGATTCTCCCCAACATTTGGATTCTCCACTTTGACTATTATTCCAGCGGAAGAGAGCACGCTGGTGGAACCTATGCCGGATAATTCAAGGATCTGAGGGGACTGGACTGAGCCAGCAGAGATAATAACTTCGCGAGAAGCGAAAGCTGAGAACTCGGCTCCCCCATGGAGGAAGCGAACTCCCTTGGCCTCCCAACCACTAGTATTCACTTCTTCATGCAGTAAGATCTCGCGGACCTCCGCGTTTGCTAGAAGCACCAGATTTGGTCTAGATGAGTTAGGTAAGTAGTAGGCAGTGCTTGCATACGATCTGGTCCCTAACTGGGGATTAATAGAACAGATGCTAGTCCAGCATCCAGTATTTGTGCCCGCTAGATGGGCGTCGTTTGACTCGACGCCGACCGAGTTCAACGTGCGGTGCCAGAGTCCATGAGACGATGTGTATTCGTTAGGGTAAGCGATTTGAACTGGCCCATCATGTCCAACATAGCCGGCGTGGGAGGCGACCCGTGTAGCCTTCCGTGCCTCAGAGCTTGGTGTGTGAAAAGTCTCGCTTTTCTTAAAATAGGGCCTACAAAACACTCATGTTCTTAGCGAAGAGCTGACTGGCAAGCATCTAGCCACGCGACAGGAGAAAAAGAAACAGAAAGCATGTTTATTACAAGCAAAAGGCGCAGAGGCGAAACTGATAGCCAAGAGTAGAGAAGAACAGAAAATACAAACTGACAAGAGGTCGTCCCAGCCCCAACCGGGATTCCCTAGCTCTAGCCAGTCATCGTAGTCCTGTTTGCTGGCCCTATTCCAAGTCATATAATTTAGGGCGCTGGAACCGCCTAGGACCTTTCCTCGCGCCCATGGGAGTGTTCGGCCACCGAGACCTGGTTGAGGAACTGTTTCGAATTTCCAGTCCCGCTCAGTGCCAAGTGCCTGGCCAGCAAGACCAGGCAGATCGACAGCGGTATCGTCGAAAGCAGGCGATCCGGCCTCTAGCACGCCGATTATCAGCTGTGGGTTCTCCGACAGTCGAGCCGCTACTGCGAGTCCGGCCGTGCCTCCGCCAACAACGAGAAAGTCGAAGGGCTTTCTAGCAAACTCTTCTGCCGTAAGCCGGGAGAGCTCCATGGAATAGGGCAGTAAAAAACGTGGCAGGGATTGGGCGGGGATCGACCGGGGACAGCAGGAGAATTGACTCAAGCCGAAATAACGGGGACTTGTTATCTATCCCGCGCTCTTTCATTTCTCCCTATGTGTAGCCTCTCTCTCTGTCGTTGCTCGCACATTCACTTTGCCAGGGTCTGCTAGCGGCATGCTCGTGGGGAGCAAGAGCCGGACTTCTAACACGAAATCGAGGACGGGTAAGGCCGTCACAACCCCACTCAAAATGCGACATTTCGCTTCCCTGGCGTGGTACTGCGCCCGCATTTGAAGGACATCCCCCAATGGGAACGGGCTTCATGTGCCGCGGAAAAGCCACGGCTTGCAATGTCCTCCGCGATGCTCGCTTTCTGATTGCGTGACCGCCAGCCCAAGGCAACCCATAGCTCTCGCCAAAGATGCAGGTTCTGCGACTCTCCAGAGAGTTACAGCTACAGATGGATGCACGCCTTCATCACTATTGTGTTGCCTGCCGGATGCAAGCAATGGCGGCCTCAACGTTCCAATATTCGCCCGATTTCGGCATAGCTCTTGCCAAATGCTGAGAATTGTCTCCATCCCCAAGTTAGACTATGGCGCAAGATGGGCTTGGCAGCTGCTCAACGCCTCAAGCTCACGAGACGAAAGACAAAACGTACGTGTAGGATATGTACTTCTTCATCGTGGCACAGGCATAGTTGACTACTGTATAACGCATGGGGCAAAGCTCTTATGTAATTCCGGCTGTCTGGCTTGTGGGCGTTCGGGCATCTGCCATGCAGTTACGGGGTTCAATTTCTGCATTCATTTGCCTGCCAACTTAGCTCTAAGGTGCACGACCCTGGTTCAAAGTGCCACTGTCTGGGCTTGCATAGTCACACAACGTCCGGCCCCGGAGTCCTGGAAACCCTGCTTATCGATGCTGCATCGATTGAGATTTGGGTCATACATGACCATTAGTCAATATATGTGCTCTTCTATGCCTCTCGGCTAGCAACTGGCACAAATGACTTGGCTAAATATGTCTCAAAGGTAGCTCTTGCCGGAGCTTGGTCGCTCCCTAATCCCTTCTGGATTCTTTTCTACAGGGGCTCTGCTACTTTAGACTAAGGAACCTAACGAGAACGGGGCGCCTATTTACCCAGCAATTTCGGGCTAACAGACCAACGGGATCGGAATGGAATCATCGGCTCCGGACCTGGAGAAGACGTCTCCTGAGGCGGTCCGGGTCATGGTCAACACCGCATCCAGCGACGAGACCGCTTCAAATAACGTCACCGTTCCTGTGCCGTCATTCATGCGCCGGATTAATGAGCGTATCGAGCGTCTCGCCGGCTTTGAGTCCCGCGGCATCACACGCGTGTTGCCAGAGGAGCGACAGCCACCCTTGTTGGCCAGCGATATCCAAGTCGCAGTCCTCTGGTTCAGCGCCAACCTCTCGGCTAACAACATGGCCGCTGGCCTATTCGGGCCGCTCGTCTTCAACCTCGGTTTCTTGGACAGCGCCATGTGTGCCGTCTTCGGCGCCTTCCTGGGCAGCATATCGACCAGCTACATGAGCATCTGGGGTCCCCAGAGCGGAAACCGGACAATGGTCGTTCTTCGTTACTTCATGGGCTATTGGCCTTCTAAACTCCCCTGCTTCCTGAATCTCGTTCTTATGGTCGGCTACATTACGCTCAACTTTATCATCTCCGGCCAGGTACTTTCGGCTGTGACTGGTGGAAGCATGACCATCATTGTTGGTATCGTTGTGGTGGCGATCGTGACCTGGTTGGTTGCTGTGTTTGGAATGCAGCCCTTCCACCACTATGAGAAGTATGTGGGTCAAACTAATTGAGCGCTTTCACGAGTTCTCCATCATTCCAGTCTCGCCTCACTATACCTCCTTTGACAATATCCGTCTACCTTGCTCCAGCAAATTTAAGATCCCCTACCTAGGTACTATATCACTAATTCGCTTTACTTTTAGATATGCTTGGCTTCCCCAGCTCTTGGCTCTCTTCGTTCTAATCGGATCTGCGGGTCCTTACTTTAATGCTTCGCTGGAATCGACTGGCAGTTCTGCCACGATAGCGGCCAACAGGCTATCGTTTCTCTCGTTATGTCTATACGTTCCTAATTCATGGGCGGCCGCCGCATCTGACTACTACGTCTACTATCCGGAAACCACGTCGCGCCTTAAGGTTTTTCTCATGACCTTATCAGGCCTTTGGGTTTCTTTTACGCTGGTCTACATGATCGGTATTGGCCTAGCCTCCGGTATTGCCTCCAACCAAACATGGGCCGATGCCAATGCTGTCTCAACTGGAGCCTTGATTGTGGAAGGATATAACGGTCTAGCCGGCTTTGGGCGCTTCTGCGGCGTTATCATCGCCCTAGGTATTATTGCTAATAGCATACCAGGGACATACTCGGCTGCATTAGGCTGCCAGGTTCTCGGTCGCTATGGTAAAGCGGTGCCACGCTGGGTTTGGACATGTATCATTGTTATTATCCAGGTTGTTTGCGCTGTCGCCGGCCGTGATCATCTATTCCTAGTCTTCCAGAACTTTCTCGCTCTTATGGGCTACTGGGTTCAGATTATGATCTTGATTGTCCTACAGGAACACCTCCTCTTCCGCCGATCTATTGGGTTCGACTGGTCAAGATGGGAGGACAAGAGCTACTTACCCATCGGACTCGCTGCGCTTGTTGCCTTCCTCTTAGGCTGGTTAGGGGCTATCCTTGGCATGTACCAAATCTGGTTTATCGGTCCCCTTGCTGAATTGGCCGGTGGCAGTGACATAGGCCTCTGGGTCGGCTGTGGGTTTTCTCTCATTTCCTATCCGCCACTGCGGTGGCTGGAGCTGAAAAAGTTTGGCAGATGATTGATTATGGGAACGGGAGGCTTTTGTTGGCTGTAATTGACGTGTTGGGAGAGTCAGTAGATCGTCAATCAGCAATATAAACCTTGCCCTTTCAACAAAGAAGAGAACGCAGCCCGTAATAGGTGTGGAAAAGGGGATTGAGGAGAATAGAGAGAATAGAAGCAGTGCTGCGATGCTTGCCAATATCCCTAAACTACAGAAATTTGGCTTCTCCTTAAGTTACGGCAAGAAAGCGACCGTTCTCATTGCCTCTTCCCGGTCACAGCATCAACGGCAAGGTACCCGACAGCTTCATTTCAAGTCCTGGAAGTGGTGAGAGGACCTGGTATTGATGACTCTTATGCTTTTGTTTAATCAGTCTCACCTCCCGGATCCAGCAGGCGACCTCGCAATCCTGCAGTGCGCATCAGAATGCCTCCCCCTTTCAAGTACATACCCAGGAGACTAAAGCTGTTCTGCACGAGCAACGTCCTCATAACTCTGATTATACCTCGACCATAACCGTATCGGGAATGTGGAGACGATGCACTGCGATCTGTCTGGCCATCATGCGCAGAAAGTGCCTCTGGCTTCCGAGATGCGGGTAATGTCGCCATTGAATCAATTGGGAGCTTCCACAGTAAGCGGGTGCCATCCCGAGAGTGACACTGTCCTCTTATTTTATCTTGGCTAAGCCTGGTCGCTCTGCATCGGCATTGACATGGCGTCTCAGAACTGCTATTAGATGTATCTGAACATGTTGTCCTTGACCGACCGCTTCATCGAGACAGGCTTTCCGTCCTCGTACTCAACGCCTGACGCGCCGCCATCGCCTGCCATGGCCTCCATCTTCAACCGGAGTTCCTCGTCCAGCTCGGCCTGGGTTTTTCGGGGTGGCTTGTCTGCGCTGGTCTTGTTTGTAGAGTTTTTCGGGTTTTCTGCCCCTGGCGGCGTGCCAGCTTGACTTGATGCCAATGCGTTGTAGTGGCTTCCGCTATGTGCCGAGTAGTGAGATTGTGATCGCACACCAATCTTGAGCTTCAAGCACACCTACCTCCGTTCGAAAGAACCTGAACTCGATGATCGTGCTGGTGAGATGCCGACGTCATGTAGAGGCCATTTTGATTGCCTCGATCCTGATATTCTTGCTACACCGGGCAGCAGAAGTTTTATTGGGGTTGCATATATCATTGCAGATAATCGGCTCGCGTTCGACATACTTACGGTTGTCGGGCAAGTTGTAGTGTTTTGTTGTTAAGGTTAAGGTCGTGAAGTCATGGGCTCAAGATGGTGATGTCATTATGCACATTCCATCGCCAGTCCACAATCAGCACCCACCCCCATGTTTCTCCGCTGACCTCCCACTAAACCCACTAACATAGACCGCCGAGATCCTTTATGGATATCCTAATCACCCATTTCTATCACCAAACTCAGCTATCAAAGGTATTACCGAGTTAGGGGCTCAAAATCCAATATTTACAATATCGCAATATTCATGTCTACCAAGGCAGGCATCTATGCACCCCTTATTAAGAAGATGGAGTTTTGTATCTTCCTCGAGGCGGTGTAACGTACAGAATGGTGTACAGAAGCTGTCTGCCTTTGCGTTCCAACTACAATGTGTGGCGATCATAGGTGGCCACTGCACTTGCATCACTTGTCCACGTAATTAACTAGCTTCTTGATACGGTCTCCGAGGACCACAAGCCCAATTTACCTTGTCTGTTACTGGTCCAGATCCCCCCCACGCCCTCACTACGAAGTACACTGCATTTCAGCTTTAGACTGGTTCGTGCGCTATCGCTATCATTCTTTCATCCATCTGCCATTACTGTCCCCCAATTTTGACACAAGACGCTTATATTTTTTCGCTGTCTCGGTTCCTCGCCCATCAACGAAGCTGCGCCGACAACTGTACGCGTAAAAGTATTACACACTGGCAACGATGCTCAGAAGAAGGGCCAATTCCAACCAGCGCTCCCGCAAATACAATCAATCCAAATTTGGCCTCGTATTTGGATTGATTGCGTTTTTAAAGCCCTCGATTCGATTGAACTTATTGAACTTGATTGCATTTGATCTATTTGTATAGAAGCAGGGTCTAGGCCTTTATATCTGATAAAATATACGATATTAGATTTCACAAGAGACTATTATATATTATATATAATCTAAGGTCTTAACCATGAGTAAGAAGTATTATGTTAGTATAAAGCTCGACGCTGGGCTTGATGCTGGGCTTGATGCTGGGCTCGAGGATTGACGTTGGTCTTGAGGCTTGACATTGGGATTGTATAATTACTAAACTATATCATATGATTAGACACGTGTAAGAAAACGTGTTAAGAAAACGCAACAGTTTCATAGTATTTTACCTTATAATAGAGCTTATTTTAACTAGGGAGCTGAAGATATGGATTATCTACGTGTATAGGCACGTGCTTAGTTATGTGATATAGCTTAGCAATTTAAACAAATAGTGAAATATTTAAAATTGATTAAATTGGATTGAGGATATCTTGGATTTGGTTTGGAGTGATTACGAGCTTTGGATAACTTGCAAGTCGGTTTGTATTTGCGGTAGCGCTGTGCGGGAAACCAGTGGCGCCGAACGGTTCCGATCTCTTGTCTCCACCGCACCAAGATGCCCAGGAATTGCAAGGTGCGGAAGGTCACGGTAAATGGTTCGGGGCCGTTTCAGAAGGCTATGGCACCGAGGACATTAACATGGTCAGAGAGGGGGTAGTTATAGAGTTGTATAGAAAGAAAAGCAGCTACATAAGGAGAATGCTGAAGAGCCGTACTTTATACACATAGATTGCCAGAACCACGTAAATCCGCTCCGAAGAGCGCTGTAACCCAACTAGCGTTTACCCACTATCTGTGACAACATCGCAACAAATTGGAAAAAGCCATCAATTACACATTTATCCACACCTAGCAGACTGGTTGTAACTAGAGAAAAGTTAGATCAGCTTTATTATACTCTTTTCGGTAAATTCTAACTTATTAAGTCTAAATAGTTTTGTCTTTTCCATCGTTACTATTGCCTGCGCGACTGCCTACGGCGGCAAGCAGGGCAGACACTATCCACCTGAACTGTACGCTCTTGGACGGTAAGATATGAGTTGTCACAAGCCGTATAATAAGTCACGCCCTGATTATAGGTAGATGTTGCATATTCGCACCACGATGAAGTTTGGTTGTTCCTTTTTGTTACCTGGTGATTGCAACGGCGGTAGAATGTAGTAAAGTTGTGTGGCTCGCACATGGTTGAAACTGTAGTCACATGTTAGTCCTTGAGCTTGTTTCTCTTGATTAATCAAACATACTTGATTGGTGATAAATGGGGCTGGTTTAGAAACTACCCAGGAATGCTAAAATGTTGAAGGCTCTACTGCCTTAAGTTGTAGGCGTCGATATAGTGTGGCTGAGGAGAGAAAATTAAGGTCTAGATATGAAAAAGGATGTTATGCTTGGCTTGTACTGCGAGTTTGGTGGCATCGATTGGCTAGGAAATTCGTGGGCTCCATGTGACATTTATAATAGGTGATCTTCGAACTTTCATCCCAGAAATCGCCCGCCCATCCTTCGAAGCTACAGATAAATTTTTCTATTAATACGTAGCACCAACATGTTATTATGACACGGGCCATGGCCATATTTTGGTCATGCTTACGATGTTGGCTCAAAATACTGGTCTACTGGCCTGACTTGAGGCCTGTAAATCACCCTGGCATTACCAGTAGATTTGGCAGGAAAACAGATCGACGAAACCAACAACCTCAATCAATGTCTATGTATCCAAGGTATCACAGGCCACATTACCACTTCAGCCAATAACAAAGCAACTTTAGGCTCAGCCTTGCAGATCAGGCATTTAGTTTTAACAAGACAAATATGCCAGTGGGACCTTATCACGCGCGCGCTAACAGACGAGCCACATACTCCACATCAGGCTAGTTTCAGGTGATAACGTTATCAAGCGCGCGCCAACACAACAATCCGTGCAAAATGCACTTCTAAAAATATGTACCCTCTTTCATCAAGGCTCTTCTACCGATCTAAGGCCGACACGTAGCAAAACTCTCTCTCACTTGTTCTCACTTGTGATAATTGTTTCTTATCTTCTACCAGATTTTACAATGGCCGAAACAGAGAACCCCACCCAGCAAGACCCATCTCTCCAAGTCATCACTTTAGGCATGCGTGACATCGGCAACGATGATATGCTCGCATTTATCTCCTCATATATCTGCGGAGGGAAGACATTCGAGATTCTTGTAACCGAAGACCCGCCTCCAGGTTATGATCGCGAATCAGCCGAGGTGGACTGGACTGTTCAGCTCTTGGAGCTCTCTATGCACGACGGGACCGATCAGGACAAATTACAGGCGCAGGATTCTTTCATGCGTCGCATAGATAACGATATCAAGAAGATCGCTCTGTCCAAAATGCTAGAGATTGCCCCGCCATCGCCCATGTCACCTCCGCCCACTGAGCGCGGTATCCACACGGTCCAGACGGTCCAGGAACGCCTTTATCCTAACGTGGTCAAATTGCAGCTTGTGTCCCGCGGTGGCCAATTCGAGCTAATAGATGGCCATCACATGCAACTGAACGAGTTGAATCCTACAACATATGGTGAACTTCAGGATCTCGGGTTTGAAGCTATATCCGCTGTTCCCACCTTTTCGGCTTCAAACATTCTACTCTTGTCACAGTGCAGTGATGGCATGGGCGTATATTACGCCTCTGACATTGAGCGAACAGAGAACTTTGTCTGCAAATTGCTGAACGATTGGTCGCGAAATGCCTTTGTAAAGGAACTGGTAACTTATGGAAAGATTCGCAAAGTCAAGGGAAGTGTTGGCCTTAAAGCTCGCGTTTCTACACTTAGAGGTATGGATTCTCCGCGATTAGTCAATGTTGACACTTTTGAGCAAATCGCAATGCTAACCACTGTCTTGGCTCTTCCAGCGTTTGTCACCCACAAGGGTGGCATCTGTGGGATGCTTATCGAAAGGATTCCAAGCCGATTCCCGAGATTCCTTGATGTTGTCAACGCCAAGGTTCCTGTGCCACTTGTACTGAAGAAAAAGTGGGCAGCACAGATTGAGGAATCCGTCATCGAGCTGCACAGGCACGGGATTATATGGGGTGATGCAAAGCCGGGAAACATCATCATTGATGACCATGACGATGCATGGCTGATTGATTTCAATGGGGGATATACTGTAGGGTGGGTTGAACAGGGGCTAGTCGATACAGTTGTGGGAGACTTGCAAGCCGTTAAGAAGATGAGGGAGAGCCTCGAGGGCGAATGATCTCGTCATTTATTCTATTGCGATTAGTTTTGGAAACAGCTATCTAGAAGCTAGTGTCTTTTGTATGTTGAAAATTGTGACGAGAAGGGACTTGCATTCCTCGCATGCAAAACAAGCGACCAGTATCCGACCATGGAGATTCTTTGCGTTTCTGTCAGTTGGGGACTCCATATCCATCGCTTGTCTCATCAAGGATATCATCTCAGCGCTCAAAGACTGTCATGGCTCTCCATCGTGATTTACAATGGCTGTTTGGTTTACAATAATGTAGAAACAGATGCGACTATAATACGAGGTCAACACGTGATTAGCGCGAACAGCCTCTTGGGACTGTACAAAGCCTGGTGTAGTGTACTCGACAAAAGGATCCAAGTTTCATCTCAAGAAAATGCGCCTGCTCATCGTGCAGCAAATGGTTTGAACGAAAGATTGGCTGGCCAGGGTGAAATTATGATAGTCCATTATTCATGTTCATTCCCGGCAATGTCGTCCTCGATGCTCTTGTTAAGGACTGTAGGACAGCGCAAGACATCTATAATCCCGCCGATCGTGATATGATGATTAGGGGTTATAACAAAGGAGGGGCAGAGTTGACAGACCTGGTTCTTTGCGGTTCTTATCGTGGTGAAAACGTCAGAGACCTGCGTCGGATTGAGTACAAGGCACCACACTTTAAGAGGCGAACAGGCTCTAGACAGAAACTGGTACAGCCGGCCTACCGTTGCTGCGCTGCCAGGTACTTTCCACATTGTCATGCCAGAGGTGTTGGGTGCTAAACGATGTACAGGAGATATCTCTTCCGCATACATCTCCAACAGGACGGCTGTCTTTGACATTCGCGGACCCCGTACGATTGAGGTAGCTAAGGGGTGGTTGGAGAGATGCTCCCAGTACCATAAGAAGTGTGGTGCCATACGACACAATGATTCCGGATCCAAACCTGTACGACTTGTGCGGGTGAACCTTCCCAGTACGGATCAGATACAGCTTGTCCGAACCGAGGAGCTCCCTACTCCAATCAAATATATCACGCTGAGCTACCGCTGGGGTGGAGATCAACTAGCAAAGACGGTTAACAGAAACGCGCTTCGTCGCTACCAGCCATTTTCTCTTCTTGCTCAGTCTACTACTATTCGCGACGACGCAAGGTTAACAAGGGAGCTTGGATTTTCTCTTCTCTGGATTGACAGTTTCTGCATTATTCAACATGATAAAGCCGACTTGGCCGGGGAGCTTTCACGAATGTCCGAAATATACGAAGGAGCAGCGCTTACATTATCGGCCACGAAGGCAAGGACAAGCACCGAAGGCTTCCTCACTCCCAGGTCACAAATAACAGTGGTTAATACATGTAGCTACCGATGTCCTGACGGGCAGTTGGGGATAGTGCAGCTACAAGTTCCGAGATCACTGGTCTACCTGGAAACAATACACCGAAGGTGCTGGACCCTACAAGAACATTTGCTGGCCCCCGGATTCTGTTATTTGGTGATACAGGGTTGCGATGGCGTTGTCACTCGACTAATTGGTTCGATGGGCCGTGGGAAGTACAAGACTTTAGACTGGAAAATGTGGAGAATGCCATCATTCTTTCCAACTCGCTATGGACTAATATATTATCCTTAAAGATATCCCAACACGTAGTTGGTCGCGGAGTCCCAAGCACGGAGCGTCTTCGGCTGGAATCAGACAAAGCACTACTTTCTGAACTAGCTTGCCATACCTCAAGAGCGGAATCCATGGGGATGAGCAATACGGCTTTGGTATTGAAAGAATGGAGCAACATTGTTGAGGACTCATATACTCAACGGGGCGTGACGGGCCCAGCCGATCGATTACCAGCGATATCTGCACTCGCCGTAAAGTTCAACAACCTGATCCCCGGTCGCTATGTTGCCGGACTTTGGGAGGCTATTCTGCCCCATGAACTTCTTTGGGAAGCTTGGCATTACAGGCCCGATGACTGGCCAATCGCAGGTCGTGATCAAACACAGCTGTTCCCTTCATGGTCCTGGGCATCTATTTCGACTGGTGCCGGTATCTCGATCGAGTGGTGGACAACATCTGCTCCAAGCATAATAACACTCAAATGCGAATCTGCCCTCATGAAACTCAAGTATGCAGAATTTCCATACGGTCACGTTATTTCCGGCTCAATCAGGGTTACGGGATACTTGATGCCAGTTTCGTGCATAAGTTCTGGGACGGACGTCCCGGTGGTCCAACCTGTCCTAGGGCTAGAGTGGCCCGATCCTTCAGACTGGAATGTGGCCTTCGCTCCCAAGACCGCCAGTTCGCCAGACACGCCAGTTCTTTATCCATTCATATGTGGACTGTTAGACGAGCTCCCGAGTGCCACCAAACTTAATGATGTCTTCTGTTTAGAAATACAACGCCGAGGCCTTGCGGGATTTGAAAAGACCTGGCCGCCGTCTGCAGGACTGGTTTCAGTACCAATCGACGACAGTAACATGACGTTTAGGAGGGTTGGTCAGTTTGAAACTGCAAGTCAATACAGCGGGGAGAAATAGGGGAGACAGGACGATGTATCTCATGAAATTAGTGGCGGCATAGTATGCCTGTTCGAGAAGTTTGCTAACCTTGCCACCATTGACCTGATCTAACGTGGTAGCACTTTGCTCGGAGGCTGGAAGGGATATTGGCGCTTACACTTGTCTCGTGCGAGAGTTGTTCTGCAAGGCGCCAGCTCAGCATTGGAATTGTTACATGGCTTACTGTGTGGCAGGAAATCTGGTCTCTAGGTTCGTTTTCCCTCCCCTAATAGTTGGTCATCGCATGTCGTCGTATAATGTGTACTTGTCACACACGCCACAGAAGACACGTAGTCGTTTTATCTTAAATGCATGAGTTGGTGGATGAACGACTATAGTAATAGCTCGTCTGAGTCTTGTCGGAATTATCGCTTGAGGAATGTGATTTTAAAGGAATGTAGTTTCCCAGTATAGACGCTCTGGAAGTATTGGTTTCTGATAAGGCATGTTCGGTTGAATATTTGGTCTATATTAAACAATTTACATTCCTGCGAAAGGCATTGAAGCTGGTTAAAGCCCGCAATAAAAGTCAGACTGTGATACTTGCACATATTGTCAACGCTGCATCGGTTGCACCACTTGGAATCCTCGTGCAAAAGCTGTGCTGACAAAACGCCTATATAAGGCGGTATTCTGGCTCCATCATTCGACTACTGAGAAACATATCCCGCTATCTAAAACGCATAGATTCCTTTCATATCTCGTTAAAACTACTGCTTTCGTTTATTCAGGATGAAGGCATCTATGCTTTTGGGGCTTTTTATTGCCTTACAGGCTAATTTTGTGCTAGCTGTTCCAGCTACTAATGGCGCGGAGACCGTCGCCTCGGTAGGCTCAACAGAGTTCATCGACGAAGCTACGGATGTCAACTCGGAACTCAATCGTCTGCCGGGCTTAAATGATGTCCAATCCAAAAATGCCGCAGGAATCATCGCGCAGGCCAAGAGAGATGGAGTTGGCTTACATGGTTGCCAAGCCGCCATTACTACGGCCCTTACTGAAGTTGGTCTTTACTTCTACGTCTCCGTCATGAACAAGCTCTAATCGTTTGCCCACGCGCAGTCCTCCGTTCGCATATTGGCCAATGCTAAGGTTCCTGGGTCCCTGAAATACGGTCACGATGGCGTAAGCACCGACCGTGATAGCATAGGCATCTTTCAGCAACGGGCCTCAATTTATAAGAATATTGCATGCGATATGGCGGCAGACTGCTCAGCTGGTTTGTTTTTCAAGGCTATGAAAGGAATAAAGGGTTGGCAGACGATAGATGTCGCGACTTTATCTCAAAATGTTCAGAAGTCTGCATATCCTGCGGCCTACAGAAAACACACTGCTGCAGCCTCAAATATCTGCAAAGTATTGATGGCCTGAACTTAGCTTAGAACATCTCGGGATATGAGTTCAGAATAGCAGATTCCTGTGCCACATTACCACCAAACAATTGTCCCTTTCCTGCTACACCATCTTAAAGTACAAAAAGGAACCCGAGAAATTGGCAAATCAGAGTGCGCCGATGAAGATGATTTGCCACACTAGAGTGTGTGAACAACCATATTGGTTTGGAATGATGCATCTCATAATCTCTTTTCAAAGGAAGGTTGTCTTCTCTGATTTGGTGGGCCAGGCAATAAGGCAAGGTTACCTAAAGGGAAGGCCTGAAAAGACTGGTCAGTGCGCAGCAAACGCGGGGAGCGGCGGAGGAGGGAGACCAGTGGGGGCGGAAAACCGACTTCGTTCCAATTGCCCAAAAGGGGCTGCCGTTGTAACTTAAGGTAACTTAACATGGGCGGCTGTGGCTGTGGTGGTGGCTGCCCCCGCCTCTCAACGCGCAGGAATCTAGCCCCCAAGGCGGTATACAGGTAGCATCCAGAAAGATCTGCCGCCTCTCCTTTCTTCATGCCCTGCTTGGCCTGCTTTCAACCCACCTTAACAGACTGCTGTTTCAACCCCAGATCCTGGACTTCAATTGAATCGGGATTCGCCATGTCTGCCCTGATAGCAAACGCCGCGCGCTTGAAGGCACAAATCCGCCTGGCGCAAGCTGTTGCTCATTTTGAAGCCGACCTGTCCTCCGAGCAGCGGGCCACCTTCCAGTCTGAGAGACAACTTTCGTGTGAATCACCCCCCGACATTCAGGATGTTATGCGATTGACGGCAGAAATCGATCGTCGTGTTGCCGGAAAGCCTGGCGGCGGCCGGTGCTACGGAACCCGGCTAGTCAGCATCTTGCAGGCCGTCCAACAGTTTGCCGCGCTTGGGGATGTCCTAGTGGGGGGCTCTCAGAACCTAGTTGCATGCGGGGTTTGGTCGGTGGTGCGGATGATGCTTCTGGTGAGTGTTCTCTACCTGAATATGGTTTCTGTGCTGATAACTTGCGCTGGCGTAGATGCTTGTAAATGTGTCTTCCTACTTTGATAGGTTGTCGTCACTCCTCATGGCTGTCGGCCGATCAGCGCCCCGTCATCAGGCGATGGCCTTGCTATATCCACGGTCCAAGACATTGCAATCAAATCTTTCGGAATACTTCTTGGTAATTGTTCGCCTCTGCCATGAAATGTTCAAGGCGTCGCAAAAATCGATATTAGGGCAGCTCATGTCGTTCATGGGCGATATAGATATAAGGAGTTTTCAAACAGACTTCGATATATGGGCGAATGCGATCAAGGACGAGGTGGCCCTGCTATCAGCTCAAGAACTCAAAGAGCATAGCCACCTGCTCAAGGCCCTATCAAAGTCGTCTGAATCCGAGTTAAACCGCAAGAAACTTGAACAGCATTTCCGCATCCTTGATTCTTGCTCAACGTACGACTACGAATCGACGAGGAAGGAGATCCGAAGGAGTGGAAATACTGTCCAGTTTATCCTCGCCCATGAATACCAGGAATGGAAAGTCGAAAATAAATCTTGCACGCTCCTGTATATAGGCAAGCTTGGATCGGGAAAGTCCATAATCCTCGCTAATATGGTCGATGACCTTAACCTCCGTGACCGAGACGATAGGCTGCCGGTCGCTTACTTCTTTTGCAGGCACGACGATCCCCAAAGTAAAACAGCACGTATAATCCTGGGCTCCATGGCTCGGCAATTACTCCAAACAAACCAGGTTCCTATGACGGTAGAAGAGCTCCATAGCGAGGGTCTTTCACTATCAGATCCCGAAGAAATGACTCGCATGCTTAAATCCACGCTCCCACCTGATTATAAAGCTTATTTTATTCTTGATGGACTGGATGATTGCGACGAGAGCGAAAGAGCGGAAGTCATTCATCGCTTGAAGGAGCTCCAGAGCAAATTTTCTCTACTTATTTGTTTATCCTTCAGACAGGACGCCAACAGTACCTCTAAGCTAGGTTCTTCTGAACAGTTTGTAAATCCGAAAATCGTTGCAATTCCCGAGGATAACCCAGATATCGCCGAGTTCATCCATGCAGAGCTAGCGAGTCGCGTCAAGTCGGGAAAGCTACGACTAGGAGAGCCGGCCCTTGTTCTGAAGATTCAGGACGCCCTGTTAGAGGGCGCTCAAGGCATGTTCCTCTGGGTGGTACTCCAGATCCATTCTTTATGCCTTGCAAAGACAGATGAGGCTATTCGACAGGCTCTAGCCGATCTACCAACAGATCTTCCGAGTACATTCACACGTATTTTGCAGCAATCGGAGGTGCTTGGGCAGCAATACCAAAGGCTCATCCTTAAACTTATCACCGCGGCTTGTCGTCCCTTGACAACAGACGAATTACAAGAAGCCCTGGGCGTGGTTCCAGGAGATACTAACTGGAACCCCGCACGTATTCCCAATGATATATATTCGACCTTAGCTTGTTGCGGATGCTTGGTTACCGTTGACGAAGAAACACTATCAGTGAAGCTCATACATCACAGTGTAAAGCAATTCTTGCTTTGTCCGCCTGGGGATGTCAGTGGACAGGGACAGACAGTGGGCATTGAGGGTGCCAACAAGACTATGACCAACATCGTCATCACATACCTAAACTATGGCGTTTTCGACACCCAGTTATCTACGTTGATAGCTCCGCAAGTTCGACCTGAGATGGTTCCGTCCACGGTCGTCTCTTCCAGCTTGGATTCCTCGAGAATGGCTCAGAAGGTCGCATTAAGACTTTTGGAGTCTCGAAAACAGTTCAGCGGTGATATGGGCAAGCTTCTGGCCGATGAGGGCAACTATTTCAAAGGACAACCTGCAAGGCAATTTCACTTCCTCGGTTACGCCAAGTTATTTTGGCCAAAACATATTTCGAATGATTTAGAGCAAGACCCGGCGACCTACACATATCTGAGTCGAGTTTTAGATCGAAAGGTAATCGATATAAATGGGAGGGGTGTCTATGGCGAGGTGCCATTATCGATGGCTGCTTCGAAAGGACATGAAGTTTTGGTACGACTGCTACTTGAGAAAGGCGCTGCAATTGAGCCGAAGGATGTTTATGACCTGACTCCGTTAGCGCGAGCTGCTCAAGGGGGGCATACGGTGATGGTGCTGCTGTTACGCAAGAACGGCGCATCTATCGAGTCAAAGGACAAAAACGGCCGGACGCCGTTATTACAGGCTGTATGGAGAAGGGATGAGGCTATGGTGCGATTTCTTCTCGAAAATGGCGCCGCTGTTGATTCGAAAGATAACCTTGGTGTGACGCCGTTATCGCGGGCTGCCGCAATCGGCTGCGATGTCATAGTACGACTTTTACTTGAGAAGGGGGCCGCAATTGAGCTGAAGGATACTTATGGCCTGACTCCGTTAGCGCGAGCTGCTCAAGGAGGGCATAAGGATTTAGTGTTATTGTTCCTCGAGAAAGGTGCAACGATCGAGTCAACAGATAACAATGGCCTGACGCCGTTATTGCTGACCGCCTGGAAAGGAGATGAGGCCATGGTGCGACTACTTCTCGAGAATGGCGCTGCTATTGATTCGAAAGATAACAATGGCCTAACGTCGTTAATGCTGGCTGCCAGAGATAAGCATCAGGCTACAGCGAAACTGCTTCTCGAGAAAGGAATATCGACCGAGTTAAAAGATAATAATGGCCTGACGGTGTTATTGCAAACTACCTGGAATGGAGATGAGGCAATGATACGACTACTTCTTGCGCATGGTGCTAATATAGAAGCAAAAGATAAGCATGACCAAACGCCATTATCTATCGCTGCCTATGTAGGGAAAGAGACGATAGTACGATTATTAGTTGAGAAGGGTGCGGCCATCGATTCAAGGAACGCTACGGAAGACACGCCATTGTTACAGGTTATTGCGGCAGGGCATGGGGCTATAGCGCGACTGCTCGTGGATAGTGGTGCCTCTATTGAGGCAAAAGATGACGATGAAATGACGCCATTAATGGTGGCTGCCATGAAGGGAAACGAAGCGATTGCGCGACTACTTCTCGACAAAGGTGCGTCCACAGAGTCAAACAATAGCAAGGGACTAGCGCCCCTATCAGTAGCGTCGTGTAAAGGTGACGAGGCTACAGTACGACTGTTGCTCGAGAGAGGTGCCAGCGTTGATGCAAAAGATAGCAATAACCAAACAGCATTGTCGAATGCTGCTTCGGAAGGACACGAGGCTATAGCACGATTACTGCTTGAAAATGGGGCGTCTATGGAGGTGAAAGATATTGCCGGCTGTACACCATTATCGCTGGCTGTCCAGAAACAGCACATGGCAACAGTACAGCTATTGCTTGAGAAAGGCGCAGTTATTGGAAATTCGACATTGTTCCGGGCTGTCACCACCGGGAACGAGGCCATATTAAAGTTACTTCGCGACACTGGCGCTGCTACGAAGGCCAAGAACAAGAATGGCCGCACGCCTCTGGCTTTCGGTTCACGTGAAGGGCATGAGCATTGAGGCAACTGTGCGGTTGTTGAAGTCGCATGTCACTTCAACTCCGCGCTTTTGAGGGAGGACATTTGCTGTAGAAGGTGCTGATTTTGCATCGTAAGACGCCACTAAAGTAGCAACACAGCGGGATTAGCAATATAGAGTACCGCATATGTTTAACTCCGATTCGTAGAGATGGACTGAGTCGCCGATTCATGTCACTGGGAAGGTCTTCATAACCGTATTATCTAAGTGGCGAGGCAAATACACCTGAATTCTTGCCATGCCCGGCCTGCTTCTCCTACGTAATTAATATTTATCAGACCAATGGCCCTTCAAAATGTCACACCAAGCGGTGGTAGGAGACATCGGCTCTAAACAGTAGATATGGAGTGCCTATCGTTTTATACTGTTTGGAGAGCAATATCTACAGAAACCCACGGGTGGTACCCTTCAGACAATGGAAATATCCGTCATTGCGATGGTGTCGAAAATGGACCCGACCCTTTCGTTCGTGGTTTCAAAGAGGCCGATTCGCCGAAATATACTGTCAGATACCTTTCGTAGGACCAGGCCAACATGTTCCCTCCCGCCATCTCTTAGAATCCGCTTCTTGATGAGAAGACAGAATATATCTTGTTTGCGTACATGAGCGGGTTCGATGTCATCTAATATAATCGAAGCCGGTATATCTTTGTAGAATTCATGGAATAAGTGCGCCGGATCGGAACTCGAAGTGTCCGCATTTTCCAGGCGCTGTATGTATACAGCTTTTGGATTCTCGTTTCTTTCGCACACATAGTCTCCAGCTGCCAATTTCCCCCGTATCCGCAGGATACCGTTCTTCGCTCGGGACATCGTCAAAGGGTCCAAATACGTGACCGACACATCAGTGATAGCAACGGAGACGGACTCTGACGCCGCACTGAATCCGCAGTTTTTGTAGTCGATAGGCCCTTCTAGAGATATCCAGGACCAAGATGGTCCTCTGTATTCTTGCGGTCTGTAGCACGATATCTGTGCGGACCATAACAGTTCGAATGGGAGGAAAACCTTCCAAAGTCCAGCTAGGTACTCTCCCAGGTGGGGCTTGAGGAGAGCAATAAGACCAGACAGGGCAATAGGACGGTCCCTCCGCTTTGAGAGGGCCATCCTGCTGTAAGATTGCACGAGTGTGGCCCAGTACATGAACGGGTGCGTGCTATTCTGGAGAAATTCTCGAGCCTTACGACGCCGGTAGTTGTCAGTGCGCAATACCCATGCAGTAAAGTAATTATCCATCGCGAAACTGTCCAATATCTCTGCTGGGAAGCTGCCCTGATCAATTTTATCTGGAGAATTCAAATACGAGGGCATATCCGACATCTTCCTTTCCAAAATTGAAGAAGTGAGAATGCTCTGCCGGCCCCGGGCATTGACGATCTTGAACCCGCCCGCCGGATGATGGTCATCAAAGACATCCTCCGGTACTCCGTGAGGGAATGTCTCAGAAGCTTGAAGCTCGTTGCAGTGCCAGAACAGTTGCCCCCGTGCGCAGTGAAGCACACGAGGAGCAAGAAGAAGTTCCTGAAGAACCCATGCTCGCGAGTAAAGAACGTGCTTGTTGTAGACGTCCGAACCGTTGATAAGATATCGCTGCGCCGACTCTGAGGCACAATCGTCTTCGTCGTCATCAAGCAGCTCTGGCTGAATCGTACGATGATTCCGAATGTAGAGGCAACCATCAGAACCATTCGGAGCGTCAGTAGCGGCAATGTTGCAGAGTGAGTTCTTGTATATGCTGCCCATTCTGACTGACTCGCGATGCCAATCATCTGAGGAGTTCTGGATAATACAGAGCGAGTCGATCCACAAGTACTCAACACCTAGATTTCTAGCAAGCTGAATTGCCTGCAAGAATGTCTTGCATAGTAGCGTGACAGGTATCTGCTGCTTGAAGGCAAGCACATTTTCTTTCAAAAGTCGGACAGGTTGATCATCGCCCCAGCAATGACTGAGAGTCATATATGGTGCGGCGGGCGTTTTCTCGTCCGATATATGAAGTCTGACCCGCGTTGCTTCACCTTCAGACTCTAAAAATAGCAGTCGAGTTGGCTTGAATTCCGAAGTTGGTCTACGGCAATCCTCGTGATTCAGTCGGCATTCTTGAAGCCAAAAAGCGGCTTGGCGCAAACAAGAGTCTGTGCCAGTTCCATCTGGCCAGGGTTGTTCTAAAAGCTCACGTGGCAGGAGTTCGATAATCTGAAAACGGCAACCTGGATCAGAGTACTCGCCTCTTGGCTCTTCGGAGGTAACAGTGAACGCGCTAGCGGACGAGATACTGAACGAGGTTGTTGGTTTCCAGAACAAAATACCTCCTGCCATATCGCTTTTAAGACCCTTCCGATACTGCCATACAGCCGAGCATATTCGGCACCCAAGTTGAGCGGACTGTTTAAGTGACAGCAGTTTCCGATGATGTTCGCCGTCGTCATTGCGATTCCGATATACATGGTTGCGATGGCCCTCCAGTTTAGTCAGAATTGTATGTTTGCACAGGTCGCAAAAGTGTACCTGCTCTATGGAAACATCAAGTGCTTCATCTGGGCAAAGGGGTTCGGAAGGGTACGATGAAGCAAGATATACGACCAGAATGCCATTGGTGATTCTTGGGAGCATGAAGTATCCCGTTCTGATAACCCAGACGATATGTGCGGGCAAGTGAGGACGCCGCGAAATGCCGGCCACGACTAAACAAACCCACAAAATCCATCCAGCCATAACTGAGAGAATAGCAAGTGCCCATCGAGGCTTGTGACGCACGCTGGCATATTCAGGAGCGGCAACCATGATGCTTTTTCGCCCGACAGCATTGAGGCATAATTCCAGAGCCAGAAATATGCTGTGTACGGCAAGCAAAGCATTGATGGCGTGATAGCTGTACTGCCACAGAAAAACAGCACCGGTCCCTCCATGAAAAGCGGCATGTGACACCCAGAAGACTATCTGCTCGACGAGATGTCGGCGGTTTGGGGTAATGGATCTTGGAGAAAGGACAAGCCACCCAACGTTGACAGTCACCACCAAGAAATTAGCAGGGGAATAGCTCTTGAGCAGAGAAAGCAATGCCGTGCGACTGGTTTCGTAGCGGAAGACCAAGAGCCAGATGTACATGAGGCTAATAAACGCAACATTGCCGAGGCTTGAAAGAAAGGTGGTGAATATGGGACTCGACCGATCGAAGTCATCTCGATTGGCACTAGCAAGCTTAATTGCATCGAATAAAGCAGCACGTATTGCAAACATGACGCCAGCGGCGGTTTTCACTTTCAGCAATATGTGGTAGTTACCGCGATGTGGAGGGAGGAGATGTCAGAGCTGGAGGGCAGGGCTGGAGGACAAGGCTGCTTCTGGTCACCGTAGGGCCCCTGACTTTGTGGTCCGTGCAGAAAGTCTCCCCGCTTTGGGGACGCACGCAGCGATAGATTATGAGTGTCACCTAACCAAACACGGTTAGACCGGTCCATGGTCTTTTAAACTACGAGAATGTTCTAAGAACACTGTGGTTTTATTGAAAGTCTGAAATTGTCAGCCACTTTGGAGCCAGGCAAAGGGATCAACAACCGTCGTGAAAGTGTTTTTAAATATCATCCCTTCCGATTTCGGCATGCTCCACGGCAAAGTTGGGTTACAGAGTATAACAGTCTCCCCATCTCTTCCGTAAATCGACGAACAAACACCCAGCCTTGCCCTTGATATCCCAAAGAAGATGGCGCCGCCTTCGGCTTCCGAGATGATCGTCCGGAAAGCGTCCGCCCTAGGTCTGATGATCCTATTCTGCATGGCCGCCATCCCCTTCGACCCCGTCGCCTGGTTTATTATGGAAGATGACCCTTTATTCGTCGGGCAGATCTTGCAGGTGTGCGGCATGCTCGGCTCGCTATACTTCCAATGGAGCCTCGCGACCCTAAAGACCGCGCTCGCGGTTACGATACCCAATGCGCCCAATCCTAACCAGGCGTACCAGAACCGCCCTATTCCGAACAGGATCTTGCTATGGCTGCCGCAGTACTACTGGCCTTTCGCGGCTGTAGAGGCGGTCTTATTGTTTCTTGCTTGGGCTACCTACTACGAGCTGTTCAGGAGAGTGGTAGTGCTGAGCGTCATGACTCCGCTGTGGACGCTAGGCTGGCATGCCACGCCGTGGGAGATGAAGATGTGGGCCTGGCAGATGGTAAAGGATATGTGGTTCCAAATGGTGGTGTCAGAGCTGCTTTGGGGTGGCAACCGAAGGAGGAGACGGACGGGGAGGCGGTAATGAACTGATAGCTACGTATGTTCTTGTGTTTTCTTAATTAAGGAGGCGAACAACTGTATCATTTGTACACTTTAAACTAATCGACATTCATCCACACACGCAAACCAAAGACGTGAGAGATGGATAAGATACTACATAGATTTGTTAACAGGTCTAATGCACCAATTCTGGATCTTTTTTGAGGTTGCCGATGTCGATGTATTCTGACCTGACACAGAATCAGCTACAGGACCGCACCAGATGAGCTGCTCTATGGCATGCGTGCGCTCTCTCCGGGTATTTCCAAGAACAAATATTGCTTTTGGAAAATCATGACAATTTCCGAACATTGTGCTAGATTCCACCAATGGTCTACAAATTTATCATATTCATCAACTTCTCGACCCATAAATTCATGCTAGAAACAGTAGGAGCGTGCAATGCTAACCACGACACATGCTGAATTCGGTCAGGCATTCAAAGACATAACCGTCAATCTTGATAAAGGTCAAGAAGATCATACCGTCCTGAAAACTACTACACATGAGGGAGGACCCATCAATTCAATCATATTACATTAAAATATCCGAATATTAAGGTGTTGATAACCAAGAAGCGAGTTGGCTGAGCGTTTGAACTGCTCTGGGTCGACCATGTCCAAGTTGTCAACATCAGCAACGCAGAAGAAGAAACCGCTGTTCAGACGGTGGAAATCTGAGAATGGGAGTATTGCAGCCGATTTTGGCTCGGCGCTGATGGCCAAAGTTAAAGTGGGCTCAGGTACGGTTGTGTTCTTCGGCGGTAGAAGTCTCTTTATCGCTTCTGCGTTCGGTGGGGCCCAAATGTCTATGAGCTGTTCCAGAGTCATGAAATATGGTTGCTTCCTATCCCAGAAGTTAATGGCTGTGTCATACCCATCGGCAACAAATCCCAGTAATCGAATATGGGGGTCCGCTCCGTGGGTGAGGAATGCTTCGATCAAGTCCACAACCTCAGGGCGATATTCGTTCGGTCGTACAGTCATAAGAGAGCCGACCAGGAAAAGCTTCCATGGAGTGTCTCCGCCCCTGAAAGATTGAAGGAGAGGGGATGCAGGCAGCTCTTCGTTAGGCTGTGCACCACAATCGAGCAGGAATCGCGTCAGCTTGACGTTGTTCGACGGATCCACCCCATAAACTCTCCGCCACGAAGCCCCAAGGGATGAGGAGACGAGGAGACTGAGATCCTTGTAAACAGATAGCAGCTCGGGGCTTGTGTTGACTCTCCGAGAAACGAAAGCAAAGAGACCGATACTGGCGGCATGGTGATCGAAGGAGTACTCCGCATATGAATCGCCAAGCAATCCGTGCGGCGAAACAAACCTGCCAATCCCACCTGTTGTGATATGGACATGAAGCGCGCCTCTAAAGGATGCGAGCTCTCTAGATCCTTGCCTTCTAGCAAAATCCACAAGTTCGGGCAACAAGCAAGTGTGTTGTCTAATATCAGCCAGCCAAGCGAAATCGAGTGAGTGCCACAACAGCCGGTATTCTTCCCTGTTTTTTGCGAACTTGAAGTAGTAAGGGCTTTTGAAAAGTGCGATGAATGTGTGAAATAACAATCGAATACTGCCCAAGTCCCCAAGGATATCCGGTAGTTCCGCTACCATCTCCTGGCCAAGGAGTTCGGCAGCGCTTCTGTGTATGAATCCGAGCTTGTATCTGAAGAGAGGAACTTTGTGTTCAGTGTCGGTGACCTCAAGAAGTCCTTTGCACCTTCCATTCAGCCTCTTCCTCATGGCGTTGACCCTGTCTATAATGCCCTTTTCGTCTTCGAACAACGAGTTCTTGCTCAGGACCTCTTTGGCAAACGCCGGTCGATCCTGGAGATCATCCATGATAGAATAGGTAAGGACATTCTCGCGAAACAAATCGTGAACATCCCTGTTTATTGCCAAGGCAAAGGTTTGTAGAGCTCGAGTCTTGTCGGAAGGCTTGATGGAGTTCCATATCTTCCGAAGAACCGCACTAAGACCAGTTGGAACCGTTTTCAGCTTCTCCTGGAGCTGGATAATCGAGTAGCTGTCACCTATACCATCCAGGATGTCCAATGTCGCCAGACTCGTCCACAAGAAGACTCCATCCGATAGCATGACGATTTGATCCATGAGCTCCTGGTATTCGCGAACACTGTCGCCCAGATCCGCGCAAGCCGGGTGTTTGGAAAACTGAGATCTTACAAAGATTTCCATATCCTCCCTGGTAAGATCGTGGAGCTTGAAACTCAGCTTCGGGTCGAGTGAGAAGCTTTCGAAAGCACTGTATGGCCTACTAGACACACAAATTTTGATGTCTTCAGAGCCTCGGATGCCCGGAGCTAGAGGCGATGTCCAGACCCTTAGTGCCTTGGCCATTGACCAGTAATCGCCTTCAAATTCATCAAGTCCATCAATGAAAAAGCAGAATCTATGCTTTTCGAACTTCTTGGTGCTGGTTGTAAGTGAAACAAAAGCCCTTTCCAATTCTATCATGCTGATCGGCTCATCAGCTTCCATCTGGTGTCTTCCATGACCTTTTGCCGCTTGCCACAGGGATGGGAGCGTCTCTGGTATCAATCCAGGGCATTCCCTGAGTGTTTCGAAGAGAATAGATCGGTACAAGCCCTCAATTGACTTTTGGAGTCCGTCACCCGAATTCCAAAAGAAAAAGCTGGCCATTACCAGTTTCTTCCCACCAGCCCATTTGCGGAGCATCTTTTCTGTTTGAGAGTCTTGGTACAAAAACTTCATCAGAGTAGACTTCCCAGATCCAGCCTTGCCAGAGATGTAGAAGATGCCGCTTCCGGCTTCCAACCACTCGACAAGACTTCTATGAGCGCTCCGCTTTATGTCGAGCTCGTCATGACTTGGTTTGTCTGTGCCATCCAAGTATGCAAGCCTTCGTCGCTTTCTAGTTTGATCTTGCGTGTCACTTGCAGGAGTACTGGATTCGTCAAAGGACATAACCCCATTGTCGCTTATGTCCTCCCAACCAGACCCACTACCGTCGTTATCTGAATCATCGTCAGAGTTATCTGGGCTATAAATAAGCCACTTGTAAGTGTCTTCGCACGCTTCATGGATGCCGTGCTCGCGGTCTCGCATGGAAGAGAATTTCAACTTGCTCAACACCCAATCCTCGACACTAACGTTTTCGAATGTAGCAGTGATGGTTGTGAGTGCGTTGCTGATATCACTGAGGTTTGGGTGCTGATCCAGCGCGGCATCTTGCATTTCTTGCACAGATTGGAGAAAATCCTCTCTAATTGCCTGTAGTGTGTCTCTGGTCTCCGTCGCTATCACATCAGTCTTTCTCAATGCTACTTGAAGTGCATCGTAAACACTTGATTGCTTTTCACTGTCGAAGTAGACATCAACACATTTGCTGCGCAGTGAGAGAGTTGAGAGTCTTACCTCATCATCATAACAACTCGGCTGAGGATGACATTACGATATCTTTCTAGCCTATTCTCCAATGACTCAAGCTGTCCCTTCTTCATCATGCCTCGCAGGGCAATACGGAGCCCGGCCGTTTTCGAGTGCGGGTTCTTAGCTCGGAGCTTGTCAAGCTCAGCGAGAAGCTCTTCAGACAGCTGACGGCATTCCAAGACAAGCTTTTGAAGAGCGATTTCGTCGTCGGTGGACGGATTGGCGTTCTGCGGGCTCAGCCGCCTCGTCACAAGTTGTAAGTCTCGGACGACACTGTTAATCTCTCTTGTCTCTGTAGTTGTCCCCGTGGCAGAGCCATATACCTCGGCAGCACCCGATATCAACTTGGCTGAGAAGTCGATGAATGAAATAATATTGCCTGCGAGGCTTAGTGCTGAGAGAGGATCCATATTTTGGCTTAAGCTTCAGCCTTCAGGTAGCCTCTATTCGGGTGGGAGATGTCACGCGGCTGTCAGACTGTGCACCGGCATGAAGAAAGAAACATGCCAAGGAAATTGGAGAATTAAGGAGGTTCGGGAGATTTGAATTGTTTGAGAAGGTTAGAAAAGCCACAGGGTAGCCTTGATGTTTCTCTGTCAAGAAATCCAAGGAGCCCAACATTCAGCTGGCAGCTGCAGGCTGTGGGGAGTCCATCTTTAGTTAGCGGATTGCCACCGATTGCGGGGCACGAGCCTGAGCACCTGATCAAGTGTAAAAACCAAACAACCTCACGTGATCGCGTAGAATCTTATTTGCCCTCCAGAACTGATTCTCGTCGGCGAACGTCACGCATATTAAAGAAGCAGTGGTGATGCCCTGCTGATCATGGCTAATGATGTAATATTAATAGAAACTCTTCGAATAACGTTTGTTCTGGAATTTCTGTGCTTAATTCCCTGGCAGGTGTCGTCGCTTCTGCAGCGTTTGTGCTCAACTTGGACATCGAGTTGAGAACCTCAACTTCGACTTCAAATACACTCTATTGTTTATCTAGTCGAACGAAAATAACCACCCTCTCGCCTCAAGCTTTGAGAGCCCCCTCAAGCAGCCAGTCTCCAATTATCCTCACTGTCTTTTCCAACTTCAGCTGTGCGTCTACCATGAGATCCGGATCTCGGACTAGACCTGCGATGGATTGGTCAAAGCCATGAATAGTGTCAGGGACTAGCAGCCACCTGTAGCAACCGCCGTCTTCTGTCTTTTCTTCGAAATGGAATCTCTCATCGTCTAGGATCAGCTCTCCGGTTTCAGCCAGAGCCTCCTGTCCCACAACCTCGGCTGGGGCTTTCCGGCCTGCCAACCGACATATAAGCTTCCAATCCTCGTGCGCCAGCATATCGAGTTCGCATCCAATGATAAACACATTCTTAGGCATCGATTCCCGGAGGCAAAAGAGTGGGCTAATCAAGGGGTCGCGGAGGTCCTGGCCATAAGGGTGATAGCACCAATCGAACAAGGGTACCAGGCTAAGCAGGTAATCTGCGCTACGGGCACGGAATCCACCCAATGCCGGCTTATATCGGCGCGTCGCTGCCTTTTGATCGGCCGCGGTAGTCATATCGGTCACTGGGTAAATTGGCACGACGGCTTGGATGCGCGTACGCACGGATTCTAGCTGTGCAACGGCCATAGCCAGATTTCCACCAGCAGACCATCCGGCTATGGCGACGCGCGAGAGGTCGGTACGAAGGCTGGAATCATTGAGGACAGCAAGTACAAGTTGCTCAACGTCATGGACGGGAACCGGAAATGGAGACCCCGGCGCTTTTCCATAGTTCAGGGCCACAACCAAGAAGTTATGAGTAGTAGCGAACAGGGCGTTCCACTCGTCATTATCTTCCGGAGAGCCTATTACGAAGCCCCCACCATGAATGGTAAGAAGAATAGGAAGCGCATCCGAGGAACTACTGGCATATGACTTGGGGAGGAAGACGCTACGCAGCGTATTAGTAACAATATCTAATCAACGACAGGCATCACTTACCGGACGGGAAGGCTTGGGCGACAACTGTAAGTCTTCACGATATCCGGACGGATTTCGCGCGGCGAGACGTATTGTTTCACACTGCGCAAGAAAAGCCCGGGCCTGATCAAAATGTTCTGTAAACCAAATGCAGTCGCCCCATACCTGAGCCTGGCAAGGAGTGTTGGAGTTGGAACTGTCAGGTTCCCACCCGACGAATCCTCCTCCTGTACTTGTTGCCCTTGGTGGGCCATATTTCATGAAGCTGAAAAATTATGCGTCCAATTCATTAACAGCCTCTCAGATCGGTGGCTAGATATAGTCCTTGGTCCTTTGTGAGATTTAGACTCTGTCGGGAGCGATATTTCCTTATCCCGAACCGAAACCAAATATGAAACAACGGCACGTAACGCAAATATTCCCCGTTTTACGCACCTGGAGGTCTTACTTCAAGATGTCGCTTGGTGGAGGAGACCACTCAATAAAGTATTGTAGCAGCAGATGGAAGATATATCTATTCGCCGAAGCAATCAAAACACGGTGTAAGCGACTGGCGCCACCAGCGCAGAACAAGCCAAGAACGGGACATGTGACAAAAACAAGGAACATAGCAAAAAGAAACTCGAAAAGCGGGGTTACGACCGAGGCTATCACGTGCCAAGGCTAATTACTTGGCTTGTCCGGGTCAGTCAAGGGTTGATAACCGGCATTGATTGTATTTAGATGTAAGGAAATATGTTCTAGCGAGAGCCGCAGTGTTATTATAACAGAGGTATCATCGAGACAAAGGAAAAAGACAAACACCGTTTTGCAGTTACGAGTCCCAAATAGGTCCGATCGCCGGCACGCCCCGACTCTCTAGCTGATACACCACCCTGGATGTTGTGCTCCCGTTCGAGATGACGCACACACACTCCGCTCCGCTCTCTTTGTAAATTTTGTAGGCCAAAGCTGTCAAGTCTGGCCGCCCTTGGCAGTCCGTGTCCCAGATCACGGCTTCCGGGTCGCACGCTGTTATGGTGTCGATCACTTTCTGACCATATGTCTTGAGTGGGTTCTTGGTTGACCAGACCACGCGGCAAGGCACGCGGCGCTCCATGAGTACTGGCATGCATGGACCAATTCCGGAGCCCGTAGCCACCAGCACGATCTTCTTAAACAGCGGCGCGACAGCTAAGACACCAGATGTAGGTGAGCCACGCGTCCATATCGAAGTTGGCGGGTTCTCGATAAGTTTCTTGGTCCAATCACCGGCTTTAGATACAATAACGGAGAAGCCCTTGCCACTGGGCTCCGGGATGGCAGCGAAAGCGTGCCATTCCACCAGCGGCCGATCTGTGATCCGTATTCCAAGGGAGGTGCAAGGCGCGGGAGTGTGAAAGTCGAAATGTAGTCGGACAGCGTGCTTCGAAAGAGGCTCGGCTACGACCTTTACGCGACGGAGTCTCATCCACGGAAGTGCGATGCTGAAAGTAGTCAAGGCAATCAAATAAACGGCAGGCGTCTTGGCCAGTGCTAGCCCCAAGGGTTCCGAAGACATTGACGCAGCGGACACAATGACGTGAGGCCAGACAAGGGCCAGAGCTGTCCAGCCAGCGAAACGGTGCGTCCATTCGAACTGGTTGTGCATCTTCGCTCGGATGGAGGGATACGCCATGACGAGAATAGACATGAGTAGAATTAGGATCAGGTACGACAGCACAAGGGTAGCGAGGTTGACCGAGTAGAGGGAGTTTGCGGAGACGTAGTTGCCGGTCGCTGCTCCAGTGAATATCACCCACCACACCGTAGCCGAAACTGCGCAGCCAGAATGCATGCCGCCGTTGTGGTAAACGCGAGCAAAGTGTCTCCGGATGCAGAGAGGCGTTGAGGTAGGTAGTCGGGAGCATGCCCAGTAAATGAAGTTGACGATATGATCTTGCCGAAGAAGCACGGCTCCGAGGAGATTGGCGGCAACCGCTGTTGCGACGTGATGGAGAGGGAGAGCGAAATTGTCATTCCGGCTCTGTACCAGCATAACGGTGAGAGCAGCCAAGTTCGCCAGGAATATAACGCCAAACAGCTTTCGATATGCCGAAAGACCTCTGTGACGCAACCATCGCCAGCCGTGGAATCCGTTCTTCTTTGGCAAAACGTACTCTCCTTTCTCCAGGTCTTGTTCAACAACAATCTCGTGTCCCTTCTCCAGATCTCGACTGGAGCTGCGACTGTGCACATGGGTAACATCAGATCCGCTTTCGCTATTTGTCGAACTGAAGGACGATTCGTCTGAGGAATCGCCAGCCAAGGTGGAAGAGTCGGAGGCGTGGCTGACCAGAGTACTGGTCGAGGATTTGGTGGACAGGGATTGCTTTGTGAGCATAGCGGGAAGACCCGAGTTTTGATCCATCTCTTCTGCAGCGATTTCTTTCAGGGCACGCTTGTCCACCTTGCCATTCGGGGTCAACTGGATAACCGGGAGGTGTTTCCAGACAGTAGGAATAGCGTAGAATGGCTGTCCATCCCCGACCACCTGTTTGAGATCGCTGTGATTGATCTCGGAAGGGGCAGAGTAGAAGCCCCACAAGCGGTCATCAATCTTCAAAGCGCATGCCTTGTTGACAGTAGGACACTTTTCAATGGCCCGAGACACGCCGTCGAGCTCAACGCGGAAGCCTTGAATCTTGACTTGATCATCCTTGCGGCCAAGAGGCTCAAGGCTTCCGTCCTCAAGCCATCGAGCAAGATCACCTGTGTTAAACATCATGTGACTATATCATGTTAGTCAACTGAGCCGAAATCAATTGAGCATTGAAGTACGAACCCATCATTTGTGAACTTGTCCAACTTGTACCTCGTTGCAGTGAGCTCAGGCAAATTTAAGTAACCCTTCGACACACCAGGGCCACCAGCCCACATGACACCAGGTTCTCCAATTGTAACTGGATTTTCCTCGTCGTCCAGGACGTAAACGTTGGTGTTGGGATTTGGCTTGCCAATAGATAGTGTCGCGCCGGGGGTGTGCAGGTGTGCGGTGTTGAGGATGCTGATCTCGGTAGGGCCACAAACGTTCCAGAACTTGATGTGCGGGGCCCATTGTTCGGCAAGCGCCAAGGGGCAGGGCTCTCCGCCGACAGCGATGGTGCGAATATTAGGAAAGTCTTCGCGTCGAGCCATATGCTTCAGAACGACGGACGGTGTTGCGATGACAGTATCCACGCGCCGCAAACAGTCTGCCCAGAGATCGTTACCGCTGCCCCTGATGTGAAGAGTGCCTCCATTCATCATGGTACCGAGAATTTCCCACGCACCTAGATATGTTAGCTGAAAAACTAATGGAAATCGCTTGGTTGGTACGGCTTACACATATCGAAGCCAACATTCAGCTGCTGTGCCACATTCGATCCGATTGTGATACCCAACTTGGAAGGTTCAGCCAATAGGGTGTTGGTGACGCCACCATGTCGAACATCGACCCCTTTGGGTCGGCCGGTGGTTCCGGAAGTATAAATGACATAGGCTCCGTCCTCGGGTGTGACAAGGACACCCGGGGTCTCGGAGTTACCACTCCACCAAAGCCCGCTGTAGGCGTCAATTGTGACAACCTTCACCGAGTTCTGCTTTTGCGAAGAAATACTTCGCTGCACCTTCTCTAGAAACTTGGATAGACATAGCACGATTGGTGCATCACAGTCGGCAATATCGTAGCCTAGAGTATCTTCGGGTATGATGCTGCCGTCAAGGGGGATGTACTGACCGCCGGCTTTGAGAACGGCGAATATGAAAATGACCATCTCGATACACCGGGAGTAGACGAGCACTACCCGGTCTCCTTTCTTCATACCATAAGCTCCTATGAGCTCGTTGGCGAGTATGTTTGCCCTGCGGTCGAGCTCCTGGTAGGTGATGATCATTCCATCGTAATTCCGGACGGCAGCGGCATCTGGATACGCGGCGGCTATGGCTTCGAAGGCATGATGAACCACATTATGTGGGATTGAAACACTCTGCCCTCTGCTGAACTGGTTGAAGAGCAGCCTATCATCTTCTGTGAGGGTTTCCAGCGAGTGGAAGAAAGGCTTGGAGATCATGATGGAAAACTTGTCGCAATGTCTAGGTGATATTGACTGCTTTGGACTGCTTGTTCTGTCCTCTTAGATCTCTCTGTGAACTGGAATTCTCGAGGACTTTTATATCATTTTGGCCACACACCTACGAACTTGAACCCCCGGCCCAAATGGAGCCATATTGCGCCGCAGACAAGAATGGCTCATCGCGAGCATGCAGCCCAGGTCGCCGCGACCTAGGACTTACAAGATAGTCCATAATGAAGCCGAGAACATTTTACGCCATATCCAGAGTCTGTAGAGACAGTTTCTAGTTGTAACACCGACACGGGGAGCAGGGTGCCCAACTCCGGGAACTAATGAAAGACCATGATGATCCATTCCTGGTAGTTGCAGGGGATACAATGGCAATCTCTCTCTTAGGACTTGACAACTATGCCGCTCATCACGCGATACTGTCCGTATGCGGTCCCGTTCCAATCGCGGAGGTATGCAGATCCGATGCCGGGTTGTGCATGGGATCCCGGACTGGTTCAGCTTCCTGGGATGAACCCTACCGGGTTCGTTCTGAGACACGAAGTGTTCTACTGGCCCGCCCTTGTCACTCGTCAATCCAGCTGTAAGCTGTATCCGCAGTTCTCCCGTGGGCCGATTTCGGTCAAATAGAAGGAGACATTCCCTGAACCCCTTGGGTTGGAAAGCTGAAAAGAAACGAAAGAAGCAATAAAGAGGAGAAATTTTCGATCGTTTGACATGTGTTCAGCACTCAACACACTTACACGATCGACAAACCGACCAGTTCTCTGACATATTCACTACAAACAACAGGCATGATGAAGAACTTCCAAGACCTCAAAATCGCCACCGATGCTGGGAAAGGGGTTGCCCTGATCACATTCGATCGCCTCGAAAAGCGCAATGCCTTCTCCCAGGCGATGGTTAACGAGCTGGTGACCGCTCTAGCTCAGCTCGACACCCTCACTGATGTTCGCGCGGTTGTCATTACTGGCGGTCCAGACGGACCCTTTTGCGGTACGTTTTATCGGCCTCGAGACCTCCCTACAATCCAGGTGATGGCTGGTACCGGAGTCTGGCAGAGGTTGTATCCGGGTTCACTGCATGCCTGACTTCCCTCCGTATCCTCCCACGTGAACGTTATCTTTTGTGTCTTCACTATTGTGAAACCTCGTGGCATAGCAGACGATATTGGGTCCACGTTGCTGACAATGTATTGTGTGGTGTAGCCGGCATGGACCTGAACGAACTCGTGCAGATCTCCACTGCCGAGGCCCACCAGAGGGCGTTCCTCAAGGATCTGACAGACGCCTTCGCCCGCTTCTCGAAGCCGATCATTGCTGCTGTTGTAGGATTTGCGGTAAGCGCCAAGTTTCACATCAGCTGCATTTTGATGGATTCATCGATTAACTTTAGTTGCCACAAGCTCGGCGGTGGATGCGAGATCGCCCTTGCCGTAAGTAGCGTTCCGTACCCTTGGGTTGGCACCCTTGCACCACTGATATTTGTCCGCAGTGCGATATGATCTACGCTGCCGAAGACGCGAAATTTGGTCTACCAGAGATCAAGATTGGAACAATTCCTGGTGCAGGTGGTACACAGCGCATCGCTCGTGCTTTAGGCAAGCACAAGGTCGGTACCATAAACTCGTACCATAACCGCCCGACAAGAAGAGCTGACCGAGATAGGCAATGGAATTCGTACTCATAGGGGATGCCGTAACTGGGCTTGAGTTCGAACGACTTGGTGTCGTCAATAAGGTCTTCCCTCGACAGGAGGTGGTCCCCGCCTCAATCAAGCTCGCGGAGCGAATCTCGGCCATGTCAGGCCCGGTCGTCCAAATTGCAAAGCAGGCAGTCCTCACTGGTAAGCCACCTGACGAGGGAGACGACGTAAGTTCACAGATACTGACTGTCTCACAGTGGAGAACAGTGGACTTGATGCTGGTATGACCATGGAGAAAGCGCTCTATTACTCAACATTTGGCCTCGGCGATTTCCAGGAGGGAATGACGGCCTTTCTGCAAAAGAGGCGCCCCGAATTCAAGCATACGTGACATAACCGTTTGCAATGTATGTGTACGCTGTCTTTAGATAGTAGATTGTGAATCAGAAGACCAGATCTAGACTCCACGTCCGGATATTCAGTGTAGCCTCCACAACCTTTGATTGACATGACGTCCACGAGTGAGAATGGACACAAATGGTGATCAGTAGGAGAAGACGTGTATCTCGAATCCTGTATCAAAATGATTCGGCGAGGGAGCTCATCAGTCATCCCTTGCTTTTTCTAATACCGGAGGCCAGACCCCCATGATGTTCCCAACTTGATCTAATATCCTTTTACTTGCCCTAATTGGTCGCGTTCAGGGACAATAAAGCGCTAAATTCACCAAACGATCAGCACCTATTTGACCCACTTGCCTATAATGGAAAGTACGTTGCCCATTTGCAAGCAGGACTCCCGGTTCGGTGCTAAGGGCGACCCGCTTTTGGCATGCCGATTCCAAGACGTGGATTTACAGTGATCAATATTCAACTCGTGATATGTTCAGACCGCTTTGTTCTCCAAATACGTTATCATTGCATCACTTGAATCACTGCCCATCCTTCGGAGTGACCAGATTGTGCAGCCCCCCGCCTCCTCGAGACATGCGAGATGACAGATGTTGGTTCCCTATTTCCACATTTTGATCTCAGTTCAGACACACTTGTGAGCTCACCAGAACTTGAATGTGTAACAATAGTTAGAATGATTCCCTCGACCATTCAACGTGTTCAATACAGCTTATCATGGTGGGTAAGGGAGGTAGAAACAGGAATGATGAGTCAACTCGAGGTACATCACAAGCTAAATATTTACTTGTCGAACTATATAAAATTGGTACAGCGTACACTACTCACGCAGCATGCATACATAACGTGTCGGGTTCAGCTCCGACACCCAGGCACCAACCAGAGCATCACACCATCCTCAAGCGCAGCTTCTTGGCCGATTATCGCTCTCTTCAACTGCTGCTCTATAATTTGCACCTCCGGAGATATCTAGGAGTCAAAGAGGCGTAGTGTTTAGCTTCCAACAGCAGAAACAGTTTCATTAGTCGGACCGCTTTCTAGATAGTAGATCTAGACGACTTGAAGTGGCCTGACCTTGCCATGTTGGACTTAGATAGTTCCATCGACGCAATACTTGGCTACAAAGGCTACAGCGTAGCTTTTTGGCTTCATTCTAGGTGGCAAAAATGATGTCAGTATTGATTACCAAGGCGTTAGATGTCCAGTTGACCCAGACAACTGGGCGATTGAACACGTTCAGCGCTCACCGTGGCTCATCTGACCCCGCCTCTTGAAGATCTTTAGGTGAAAACTCAAGTGACCGAGGGTGAGACATTCGTACGCACGATTGGTTTCCAGGTAGGCATGGGTGCTTGAGTGTTTCAGATCGACATGGTTAAAATGTGCGAAGTTATTTCTTCCTACCTGATTTCAGTGCCATGTCTAGCTTTTAACTTTCTTGGGCAAATGTAGGCAGCTCTATAAGCATCTGGGTGCATGATGTAGGTCCGATCGTGATCCCACCATCGATATGCAGCTCGGTCGTTATGCTTAATCTTCGCGAGTTGAGAACATGACCAGTAATAAGCATACAGTGGAGCTTGCACGAGTCTGGACCCCTATTTCCACTGGCAGCCATCACAGGCATTCATTACGATTGGTAGACATTTTTCAATTGCCTGGTGGAATCGACCAGTGGTCATGCGTTCCGGCCACTGTACTGAATTGTGGCGTTCCCTATTTTTCAGCTGATCCGACTCCAAGAAACAGTCCATCAGCTGCCACAAGCTCCGAGAACTTGCACCTCGTAGGTTATTGGTCAAATTATCAGGGTGGCTTCATACCTTTCCCAAGTCTGTGGTTCTAGATCGATAGCTGCAGCTAGACGTGGCCAGCCACGTTAGGTCTCTTGAGATGAATCCCCTTACGCCACGCCACGACCGGGAGTCTACGCGAGACCCGGGACTGTGGGCAGAACATGGGAAAGAAATCTTATTTATACTTCCTATCACCCTCACTGTCTAAGTCCGACTCACTTCTGACATAGTGGCGGCCAGACACCTTAAATTTCCATGAGACGGATGAAGATGATCCACGCGCCTTTTTTCCTATCCCTCGCCCTAGCGGTATCGGCCGTCTCGGCCGGACGCCAGAAAGACGACCCAATTTGTATTATTGGCGCCGGTCCCGCTGGTCTTTCAGCTGCCAAAGCTTTGGAGGACAAAGGCCACAGCACCGTCGTCTTCGAAAAGCGCCCAGAGGTCGGTGGCAAATGCCAGGCCTACTACGAAAAGTACGTATGTTCCGTTGTGACACTGGTTTGAAAATCCGAATGCGCACATAGGCTGACGAATGTTTGTAGCGGTCAATTCCACCCCCTCGGCGCTGTCATTTTCACCAAGGGGACCTACACCGAAACGTTCAAGATCGTTGAGTCCACTGGTGTGTCCTACGATAATTTCACAACCGGAGTTGGGTGGGCATATGATTGGAAGACGGGCACAACGGAGCCTTCCCCAGCGGTGTCAGCGGAGTTGGCCACCGCGCTGTTTCTGGAGCATGGGAAATATTCGCAGTTCTGGCAGACATCATTTGCTCCCCTAAGTGCGATCGGGTATAAGGTCAGTAACCCTGCATAATGGTTTCCAGGATAGGAAATACTGAAGAAGCAACTATTTAGAACGGCGTTCCGCCCGAACTAGCCATCCCTGCAGCGGAATGGCTTGCTTTGAATGGATATCAGGTTCTAGGACTTGTCATCAACGACGCAATGGTTACCTTCGGGTACGGTGATTATAGAGAAGTTCCCATAGTATGAGGATCCTCGCTGCCACTCGCTACACTGATACTGACACGAAGCTGCAGTTATATGTTCTTCAGTTCTTCACCCCAGACATTATTGCGAGCTCCATGAAGGTAGTGCCGCGGTATATCGTCGGTGAGTAGACCTATCGTAAGCAGCAATTGTTCGGGAGCAGGATATACTGACACATGTAGACTTCCATGAGGTCTTTACCCGCTTTTCAAAGACTATTAAAGGACCAGTCAAGTTAAAGTCGAACATTCGGCTTATATGTAAGTTGTTCCTGGCGAAAAATTTGACTTCATGAACTAACGAACACAGCCCGCTGGGGACATTCGCCAACAGTGGTGTATCAAGAGGGTTCGGAGTGGCTTCCACGCATTCAAAAATGCTCAAAACTGGTCGTCGCTTTCCCTCCAACTCTTTCGGCGCTCTCTGGTGCAGGATTATCCCTATCGCGAGAGGAAAAGGATCTCTTCGGCGCTGTCGGGGTAATCAACTACTTTTCGTCCACTGTGCGCATGACGCAGCTGCCTCCAGGTCACTCGTTCTGGGTTAAGAAGCCATCTCCCTTCGTCCCGGCCCCACCTGAAGGCCAGCCGGTGTATTTCCAGCCACTGCACCCCGAGTCCAATATTGCCAACGTCTGGTCGTGGGATCAGTACCGCATCAAGCCGGACGAGAAGAAGGTCCGCACGTTGCTGCTTGAGACACTAAGCAAGTTGAACAAGGACCCGCGTGATGCATCGAAAAAGCCGGTCGCTGTTACGAAGAAAGATATTCTCGGTTTCAGTGGTGTGGTTGACTACTTCCCGCACGTTGATCAACCGGCGCTGGAAGGCGGGTGGTATCAAAGGTTCAACGGATTGCAAGGCAGCCAAAAGACATACTACGCGTCTGGGTTGAACGGGTTCGAGACCGTCGAGTTTGCTGTTAGAGCTGGGAAGGATATGGCCTCGTACGTCTAATATCTGGTCCGAGCAAACGCTGGACAACTCGTTCGAGTGAGTTTCTGGATTGGAGTAGCAGGACTGCTTTCATATCCTCTTGCTTAATATACTGCACCCAAAAAAGCCCGGTTCAAGAAGCCAGTATCTGAGGTGAAGGAACCTGGCTAGATCGCTGTCTGGAGATCGGCCCGTTTTCCATAGCCGAGATGTGCATGGCTGACGGTCACTTCGACCATCGGTCTCCAAGCTATGCAAAACACCACGCCGTCGCCACTTCTCCAGATCACTACTTTATTCTTCGGAGTTCGCTTCTTCATGTCCACTGTGTGATTTGCCAGATGCGACCCCCCAGACCGAATCATCCGGGTTTTCTGTATCATTGGGTTATATATGCTTCGTCATGGCCGCCTCCCCCGTTACACGTGCGACATGAAATAGGATGTAGCTCCGCCCTAAATCCGACCGATGAGCAGCCAAGCCAGGCTTTCCCTATCTGGGCGCGGTCCGTACCAGAATGATTCTAACCGGCAGTTCTTGTTACTTCACCTTCGCTTCTTTGCATATCTTGCATCAGGGGAGAGGCTTGGATTTGTCAATATCGCTAGCATCCGGCTGAATGCAATGGTGATGGTGAGCGAGGAAATACTGCGCTTGGCAAACTTGGCGAACTTGGCATCCCCGCTTCATATCTATCTCAATGATTGCATGCTTTGAAAAAGAGAAGATGACGAGGCGCGGAAGACATTTGAATCCACGGTCTGCCCATTTGGGAGGACCGTGTAAAATCGAAAGTGGTTGTCTAGTGTTTCTGTTGACTCGCAACCGAGAACGTGCAGCATTCCTCGGTCAAGACCCCTCAAGGTCTGTTTATTCGAGACCTTCGCCCTCCTCGAAGTAACGAGCAGCAACTCCTCCCCCGGATAGCTTCGAATTTTCCGCTTTAACGAAGAACACGATCAAAATTCACCATGTCTCCCCGAAAGCTTACCCTTGCTGGCGTCTTTGCCACACTGGCCGCCCTGCTTCCTAGTGTCGCCGCACAATGCGCCACTCTTAATCCTTCCACTGGTGCGGCTGAGATGGCGCCTGGATATCAGTCCAAGGTTGTGATGAACGGGCTGAGAAATCCAAGAGGTATCATCTTCGACACAGAGGGAAATCTGTTGATCGCCGAGCAGGGAGGTACCGGTGTCCGCTACGTCAAACTGCAGGACAACGGAGGGCTCAATGTTTGCGTGGCTTCTCAGAAACAATTAATTCCTAACGGAGCCGTAAGTTATTTCGAGGTTCTTCTTGGAGCACACTGAATAGGGAAAGAAAGATTTGATGAGTTTTGATGTTCCTCCAGTTTCTCGGGTGAGAAACTTGGCAAGGGTCTAACTACTAAGGTTGCACGGCGAACCAATCTAGAATCGAAGAGGGGTGGTGTGGTGGAAAATAGCTCTAATAGCAATAATGAAGCTAACAGATCTGGCAAAGCTCAATCACGGCATTGCTCTCTCGCGCGACGGCCTCACGTTGTTTGCTTCTAGCGCGGTTGGCGTCTTTGCCTACGCCTATGATCCCGTCGCCGGCACTGTCGGCACAGCTAGACAGCTGGTCAACATTCCCCGCCAGGGAGGTGGCCATCAGACTAGGACACTTCTTGTCCCGCGCAGCAACCCGAATGTGGTCCTCGTCACCTGTGGATCCGACCCCAATCTCGATATGCCAACAGCGGAAGCGTCGAGCGGCCGCAGTCAAATCCGAGCCTTCAATGTGGCCGGCACGAGCGCCGTTGCATATACCTCGGGCGAACTCATCGGCTTTGGATTGCGAAACAGTGTGGGTCTGACGGAGAATCCCGCGGACGGTGGTGTTGTGAGTACCCCCAAACTTCTCAACTCTGTCACCCCGAGCGATTGTTATTGGGGCTATTAGTTGACATTCGGAAAACACATAGTGGTCCGTTGAAAATTCACTGGATAACATGGCACGTGGCGGTCGTGATATCCACATCGATAACCCAGGCGAGGAGCTGAACTATCATGGTGTCATGAACGATACTGCAAACAAGCTGAAGGGTGCCAACTATGGCTACCCTCACTGCTTCGCTATTTGGGACGCGGCCGGCGCCAGTGGAGTCCAAGGTGCGGCTACTGGGAAACAAATGATTCAGGGAACAGCCTCCGGCCAATTCACCGATTCGTACTGCCAGAACACGCCTATCGCCCCGCGCATTACGTTCCCTGCCCACACCGCACCGCTGGATGTCAAGTTCAAGCCGGACGGCAAGGCGGCCTTTGTCTCCTTCCACGGCAGCTGGTGAGTAGTTTGACGATTTTCCTAACAGACACTTGAGAGTATCCTAGGAGTTCATGTGGCGAAACAATTGTGCAAATGCGCTAATCACGTTCTCACTCGCAGGAACCGCCAACCCCCAGATGGTTACCGCGTTAGTCGCATCGAGTTTGCGAATGGGCAGCCTGTAGAGCCGTCAACTAGCAGGACTGCTGAGGTGAAGATCATGTGGAACGCCAACAACGGCGCGTGCCCTGGTCGCTGCTTCCGACCTGTCGGCATGGCCTTTGATAAGGCAGGCCGGTTGTTCGTGGTGAGCGACTCAACGGGCGAACTATTCGTGGTGACTGGCACGTAAGAGAGACTGGGTTACCAGAAACATGGGATGAGCCGGGTCTGATAGTTTCCTCTTGCGAGAGTTGGGAATAGAGTGCTCGCTTATGGATGTAAATTAAAACACAGTGCCGAACAAGGGACAATATATCTTCGATTCAGCTTCTACTATTCTATATTCGTAACATATGTCTGCTGGAAATTTCGGAGCTTTCGAACCACCAAATAGTCTCATTGCCGAAGCTCAAGTGGCTTAGCTTGAAGATACTGTTTGTTTTGGACTGAGTTGCCAAACCACATCACGAGAGCCTACAGGACGCCGAGATCAAGCCTGGTTTTTATTGTCATGTTCCTTGCCACCAAGGTTCGACTTCGTACTAAAAGGGATTTTTATTTTTTAGAAGGGTGGCATGAAGATATGCGAACGAATATCAGGTCTCTTTACTTTATGTTTGCAGTCTTAAGGCTACTTACCCAAGCTAGGTACCTTGCCTTGCCTTGTCCATAGATACCATAGCCTAGGAAGGGGCGGTCCTTTGGAACACAATTATCAGCCAGGCTGTCGCTTACTACAAACAACCGACAGTTCTAAGGCTCCCAACTATCACTAATGTGATGCCCATTTTGAGCTAGCAGACTGCCAGCCTTGCTGTGGCTCTTACAGTACTAAAAAGTGTGCTATAGTAGGTCTTGGTTCCACGAATGCTCAGCCACCGCCCACCAACTGCAATGCAATGCATTTATTACGGTTACCACAGCACAGCCCCAACGAGGGCTCCGAATGCCAACCAGAGTGCTCAGGCTCCGAGCTCGTCCCTTGACTGACTATTCCGACGGCACGCAGTGTTTATTTGGTCTAGGGGAATCTCTATTATACACGAACCAGTGAATCCCATGACGCACGACAGGCTTATGCAACATGAGGCTTCTAAACGTCTGTACGCGGGAATTCGTGGATTTCCCCGCCGCGGACAACACCATCCCGTATGCGATACTCTCGCATACGTGGGGAGAGGAAGAAGTCACCTTTCAGGCCATGGATCTGTCCCCAGCGGGAGACGTGACGAGAAGGCGAGGCTACAAGAAGATTGACTACTGCTGCCGCCAAGCAGCTCAGGACGGTATTGGATGGTGCTGGGTTGATACGTAGGCTCGAGCCTTCATCCTCAACTGGCGAATGAAGAGGTGAAAGACTAATTTATTTCTGTCGCAGGTGCTGTATTGACAAAACAAGCAGTGCGGAGCTTTCTGAGGCCATCAATTCCATGTTCCGATGGTACCAAAATGCCGTCGTTTGTTATGCTTATTTAGAGGATGTTCCCGAACCTACGACCATGGACCGCACCTTACTAATCTCCCAAAGCCGATGGTTTACTAGAGGGTGGACGCTACAGGAATTGATTGCCCCGAAGCGCGTGGTATTCTACTCAACGAGGTGGTCTTATTGGGGACGCGGTCGAGCTTGAACCCTATCATCTCGGCTGTCACGAATATCGACCAGGGTTATCTGAACGGCGAAGTCCTGGAGCAAGCCAGCATAGCGAAGAAGATGTCGTGGTCATCCTCGAGAGTCACCACCAGGACCGAGGACATAGCTTACTACTTAATGGGGATTTTCGACGTCAACATGCCACTGCTGTACGGAGAGGGCAAAAAGGCCTTCCAGCGGCTCCAGGAGGCAATCATGAAAAGATACCCGCGAGACCATACGCTGTACGCCTGGGGCATAATTGTGGACAGATCGTATCGGCAGATCACCAACAGGGACGAGGTATTAGGATACACGCAGATCCCTTGGGATGAGGACAAGTCCCTTGAACTCCTACCGGGTCTCCTTGCCGAGAGTCCTCGAGATTTCGCCTCATCCGGCAAGTTTGTACCTTGGGCCTTCGCAGGGCACTATTACCGCAGATCAGCCTACAAAAGCAGTTTGCCTGCCTTCCCTTCCTCGGTTGGCAATGGCATTTGCCTCGACCTACCAAACTTCAGACATGACCCTACCAAAAAAGGCCCAACCACGGTTCATTCCACCTATCACTGGCCCCAGCCACGGATTGTGCAAATCCGGCCGATAACACTCGCGTGGCTTCTCTGCGGCTATGAGAACTCGGACGGACCGGGGATCTGTCTGGAACTGCATGGGTGGGGGGATGCTGTACACTCACGCTCAAGGAAACTGTGGTTCAAGTTTTGGACTTCGGTATAGATGAACTCTTACAAACCGTATCAAGCTTAATCATCGAACCGCAGAGGCCATTCCCGAGAGTACAGCATGGGGATATTGTGGTGCGAAGAATAATAGATTGGACAGGCACGCTGGGGGGGGTTCAGTACGTGAACAAGGGAATGCGCATTCATACGACTGAGTTGATTTACCGGCGGGTCTCCGAGAATCAAGGGAGGTTTTTTTGCCTACATGACGACATTCCCGGTTTCAGAGCTGAATCTAGGAATTAGCATCGTCGTGGAAAGGCTTTTGACCCCCCCAAGCTGGGTGGGTAACTCCCTCGGCCCAATCAATGTTTCGCTAGTACCGATATTTCACGACCCGGCCAGCGACGCTACAGGGGTCACATATGACGACATCACTTGGGTCAATAGCAAAGAGTCCTTGACGGCCAAAGTGCGCGCTGCTCGCACTATGAAGTCGCCTGCCGATTTTTGGGAGATGGATGAGAAGCCGTTTTGGCCGTTTAGTATCGGTGTCAGGCGAATGCCTCTAGACGGAGAAGAAGGATTTGTTGACGTAGTTGATCTGAAACTTTTCTCTAGAGATGAACCCATGAGATAGTTCTAAGCAATCTTAAAAGTAAAGAGGCGCGACGTAACAATTTGATAGCAGATTTCAACCCTTAAAGTCCCATATTGCAAAGGGATGCCATGATTCACAGTCATCGTGGCTATATTGCTTGGCAACAGTTGAGGCATTCCCTACAACTACTCGACTTCGGTGCTACATCTATGAGATAGATTCACCACTCCTTATTGAAGCTCATTTCCGGTTTTCCCTGCTGGATGGCCAATCGGATATTAACTATGGAAGGCCAGTCGGGAAAAGACGACCGGGTTCCAGGCATAAATATCAAGCATACAAAACTGCCGGCTAAACGCCAGGGTGCGATTCCAACCCTCAATTCTCAGTGGATGGAATTGTATGATTTCGCGCAAGGTGAGTCCGGCTGAATCACCATGCGTGAAATGGACAGCTTGCAAGAATGATGCCGAATCGCGACCACCTCGGTGGTATATTAATGTTGGTCCCAGTAGGGCAACCTCACGTCCCTTCTTCCAACCCACACCGCCCGGCATGGAATTAGAACCCGAACCTCCAAAAAAGAGGACTGCTGCCTCTTTAGATCCGCCGAACGGAGATGCCAAACTCCGCGTTTTGGGCGTTCTGGTCGCTATTCGCCTGGCCAACGCTCTGTTAACGCCAACCTTTCATCCTGATGAGTACTACGACACCCTCGAACCAGCATGGCAAATGGCGTTTGGAAGAGAGAGCGGTGCTTGGATATCCTGGGTAAGTAGCCTTGAAGCATTCCGAGCATGCACTTACGCGGGCAGGAATGGGAGGAGAGGCTGCACTCGTCCCTGCGGCCGGCGTTGTTTGCAATAGTGTACACGATCGTGGATAACATCCTGTGGTGCATTCCGTACGCGTACGCGATTCGTCCACAAGTTCTCATTTGGGCTCCGAAGATTGCGCAGGCTGTATTGGCTGCCTCGAGCGACTGGTTTACTTGGCAGTTTGCGGGACAGATCTATGGTCATCGCGAGAACGTCTCATGGTTTTCGGTAGGGGATCAGCGCCACTTTTTCAAGTTTTCAAACCGTCATGCTGACTATATAAGCTGCACATGGTGGTCTTGAACCCGTACCACTGGTACCACTCTGTCAGGAGCTCATCTTCCTCCATAGAGATGGTTTTGACCGCTGCTGCGTTGAGCCATTGGCCGTGGCAGCTGTTTTCGGATCCGGACCCCATCAAAGAGAACTCCAAAGGGAGAGACTCTCTCCAGTCTCCTCAAGCTCTTGGAAGGTATTGTAGAGCCTCCGTTCGTATCTGTCTGTGTTGATGCACTAGCTGACTTTTGAAGCCTACGAGTTTCTGTTGTTCTTGCGGCAGTTTCTGCTCTCTTCCGGCCAACGAATCTGTTGATTTGGCTCACAATTTGGACTCTGAGCCTGTCAAAAGCGAACAAGCGCGATAGTTTGTCTGTTTTGTTCAAAGAGATAATCGGTTGTGTCTCTGCTACCATGGCAATCTCGCTCCTCTCGGACAGAGTCTATTATGGAACTTGGACACTCCCGGCGTACAACTGGCTGTCTTTCAACATCTCAAAGTCGACTGCGGCCTTCTTCTGCCTCAACACATGGCATCACTATTTCTCGCTCGGACTTCCCCTGCTTTCAGCAGCATTCCTACCTTTCGTCGTACATGGATTATACAAGTCACCTCCAGCTGCATTTGCGAAGCAGAGGAACCCACTGAGAGTAGTGGCTTCGGCTGCGGTAGTTCTTGTGACGGCGCTCACACTGCTTCCGCACAAGGAAACTCGATATATATACCCGCTTCTCCCTATCGTGACTGTTGTCGGAGCACCTCACGTCAAATCACTCTTCACCTGGACGCCAGAAGCCACTGAGGAGAACCCGACACCAAAGTCGAGGGTCATTCGGAAAGGGATTCTCCTCATTTTGGTATTGCTGAATGTCACGGCCGCCGGTTACTTTAGCTTTTATCACCACCGGGCTCCCGTTTCGGGTATTTCGGCTCTAAGAAAGCTATACGAGAAGTCGCACCCTACTGCATACCGATATCCTTGGAGGAAGGACGGGGTCAAAGACGGGGAGGTCTTCGCACAATTCTTAATGCCCTGCCAGACGACACCATGGCGCTCGCAGCTCATCTACCCCGGTCTCCGGGCTAAGGCTCCAGGATGTGTTCCTCCGTTACGACTAGCTCCGAACTCGACGGAGTTTAAGGAGTACAAGCAGGAGACGGAACGCCTGTACGGCAACATTTTGACATATCTCGGCGACGAGATATGGCCGGTGTTGGAGGGCAAGCGGTTGGAGGCGGCGCAGAAGAATGGGACGGTGCCGCAGATCCCACCGTACGTCGTCGGGTTTCAGTCCATCTCGACGGGATTGAAGATCTATTTCGATCACTACGGGCGGGGCAAGGGGGAGGGGGAGGGCGAGTCGGCAAAGCCGGTCCCGGTGTGGGAGGGATGGAACGGCCCCTTTGATTGGGATTGGAGGCGAGGCGGGAAGCTCGCGATTTGGAGAACCGGCATGAATGAGAAGTGTTATCTCTAGAAGCCTACGGGCTCGCCGACGATCGGAGTCATTCTCCGTCGATGGCGAGATGGGAGACTTACCACCAGCATCTAGCGAGTCAAGCGGCATGTGCTGGTTACGTTCCGGCTGCGCGCGGGGGGGGGGGGGGGAGCTAAGGATGTTCGTGTGGACATTTGAGCCGTTGTCAGAGGTTGGGGTGACAGGTTTAGCGGTACTGAAGTGACGGGCGCCAGTCTTTGAGCGTGCAATCTAACTTACCCTCGGGAAGGGAAGGGCGTAGTGTCGTTCTGGAAGCATTCTGTTGTTGGGCATTTTGGTATGGTAGCATTCTTAGGCCCCATCCCCTAATTCTTTCCTTGGAAGAGAAAAGAAGAAAAAGGACAAAGAATTGCATCCAAAGTTGAATCAGCCCGGCTCCAATTGTACGAGTCAAGCAAGTCACTTCTGGCCCCCTTGGCTGCTACCTGGTTAGAAGGTATGAGAGAACCTATTTTAGCGCGTCCCCTTGGCTGTGGCCGAAAATAAGAAAACCCCATACATACGCCATGCACAAAAAAAGCCAGATTTACGAGGTGCCTCATCTAGCATTAGTGCAAATTGTGCATTTCTGCTGAGACCTTATTTCCACGTGCAAGTCACATGCCAAAGATGGGAAGCTGTGTAACGGAAACGGAAAATAAATGATTCATGGACATTTCGATTGCAAGGGGCGCGGCGGCCACAGTGGAGTGGAGTGGGGGGGGTGGGTTGTGGTGGGTGCGCGGGAGAAGCGCACTCGGGAGACAACCGGGCGGGTCTGATTGGGCACACTCGGGAGAAAGACGCAATCCACAGGCTCAAGGACGTGTCTGCACTTTTTTTTGGCAGGGGTCCCGCTATCCGAAGCCCCCCATGTTTTTTCCCCCCCTTCTCCTTCAGTACTCTTTTTTTTTTTTTTTGTGTGTTTTTTCTGTACAGTATGTTCGATCCCAGAGGACAGATAATGGATGGCCCATCAAGAAAAAGCGAAGCGGGACAAGAGGGACCCTCTCTCTCCCTCCCTCCCCCCAGTTAGAAGGGTGTGATTGCCAAACGAAGCGGCAATGAAACTACAAGGGTACGCCCGCAGTAAACAGGCCCTCTTTTTGCCCCCTCCTCCTCCCCTTCTCCTGTAGCAGGAGAAAATGTTGGGGAAAGAAGAGGGTCCATTTATTTTATTTTATTTTTGGCCATGGAACGGTGGATGGATGGATGGTGGTGGTGGTGGTCATGGTGGTGATGATGAGATTATGATGGTAAATGCTCATAATCACTACCCATAACTCTGTGCTTCTTCGTGCATGCACACACACTACCTAACGTGCAGGTGTGGGATAAGCCTGCCCTATCGTAAGAAAGCTCAGATCAACAAAGAACGCGCCATATCATGTTATGTACCCTCACAACCATACCCGCGGCACGTACGCAGGCGCACACAATAACTACATGACTCTAGCCTCCTATTTATATTCGTGCCAATGACTTCACACGTGGGAGAGCTGGTACCGGATCTGTTGGGGAGACAAAGGTCTGGATCTCTCTCTACATCCACTCCAGGACTCAAATTGTCTGCGCTAAGCACGTACCTATCTCCTCCCTATCTCTGTCTGTCTCTGGTCCTCCTCCTTCTTTCGGGGCGAGATCAGAGCCAGAGAGGCGCGACTCCTGCCACGCTGTACGTACTGTGGCCGATCTGAATGCTACCGAATCCGGAAGCCATGCCAAGGGACAATCGGATGACTAACCACTTTTTTTTTTTCCTCAACAGAATTGGGCTTGGAAGTTTCATTTGGCTTCGCTAGACGAACCCTGGTCCCCGACCCGGACCTGGACCCTTGCGCCCACTCACATCCACCCCCTTGGCCACCTGGGGGACCCTGCGGCTGAATGCTTGTTCATTGCACCGAGATTGGGGAAAATAATAGGGTCCAAGTCCAAGGGGTGGGGACGAAGGGACGACGGCGGAAGAAAAGATAGAGAGCGAGAGAGACAGAGAGAGACTGAAAAATGCAAGCCCACACCGCACCAGCCAGCGCAGCCGAAGCGAAGAGAAAGGGGGGCGAGAAGCTGGCAAGAGCACTACCTCAATCTGTCCCCCAGTCCCCCAGACCCATATGTACTCCCATACTCCCATACCCATACCCATACCCATACCCGTGCCCATACCCCCCGTGCCTCTCCTGCTCCACCTGCTAGTTAGTATTTACCAACCTCAACCTCCCCGTCTCTCTCTCACACACCTCTCGATCTCTCATCCTTCGTAAAATCAGTCACCCCGTTTACTGATAACCGCCCCTTCCCAAAGCTGACCGACGGACAACGGACCAAAGGGGACATAATAACGAATGTCGTCAACTACAGCGACCGAGACGGTCGTGCTCGATGCAAAGTCGCGCAAGCAGGTGAGTGATCAACCAATCCCATGCACACCTACCGCGCGTCTGGCTGTATGTGTGTCTCACGCCACCAAACTCTCACACCTCACACACCTCACCTGGCCTCGCCTCATCTCACCTCACCCATATTCCGGCGCTGCGGCCGACTGCTCACCCCCCATCACCAACAAACCTCTGCCTGTTGCACCTGAACTGACACCCCTTGTAGCTGCAACCCGAGGTCAGCAAGTACCCGGATGTCAACACCATCCGCAAGGCCATCCCTCCACACTGCTTCGTCCCCTCGACATGGCTCTCGTTGGCTTACCTGCTGCGCGACTCGCTCATGTCCGCCGCCCTGGTCTACGGAGCCCTCAAGTTCATCCCCCAGATTCCTAACCCATGGATCCGCGCCGTTGCCTGGATGATCTACGGCTTCTGCCAAGGCCTCGTCGGCACCGGTCTCTGGATCCTGGCCCACGAGTGCGGCCACGGCGCCTTCTCCGTCCACCGCCATCTCAATGACTTCATCGGCTGGGCCGTGCACTCGGTGCTCCTCGTGCCCTACTTTTCGTGGAAGTTCTCCCACGCTAGGCACCACATGTACACCGGCCACATGGACAAGGACATGACCTGGGTCCCCCACACCGCCCGGGACTACGAGCGTGATCGCCTCAGCGGCTTCAAGCTGATCGACCCGGATCTGCTTGAAGATGCCCCTCTCTTCAATCTTCTCAAGCTCGTTGGCCAGCAGCTCTTTGGCTGGCAGATCTACCTCTTCCTAAACGGCTCCGCTGGTCGCGGCAGTCTTCAGCGACCCGAGGACAAGAAGTGGTACCGGGCTAGCCATTTTGATCCTTTCAGCGTTGCGTTCAAGCCCCAGGAGGCTGCCTACATCCTCATCTCCGACATTGGTCTGGGCCTGGTTGGCTACGGCCTGTATTGCGCCTCGCAAGTTCTCGACGCCGGCACCGTGTTTCTTCTTTACGGAGTCCCGTACTTCTGGGTTCACCACTGGCTGAGTAAGTATCAACTTCACAAACAAGGATGTCTTTACAATGCGGCTGTGCTAACCTCTTGAAAAAGTCTCAATCACGTACCTGCACCACAACCACCCAGATGTGAAGCACTACGACGCGGAGGGCTGGACTTACGTCAAGGGCGCCTTGGCCACAATAGATCGTGACTTTGGCTTCATCGGCAAGCACCTTTTCCACGGCATTATCGAGACCCACGTCATTCACCACCTATTCTCGTAAGACCCAAAATCATCAACCCCAAATTCTTGCTACCCCGTTATTAACTATTTTCCAGGCGCATACCTTTCTACTACCAGGACGAGGCGACGGAGGCCGTGAAGCCCCTGCTCGGAGACTTGTACCAGCGCGACGAGCGGTCATTCTTTGGCCAGCTCTGGTCGGTGTTCAACGAATGCAAGTATGTTGAGGCGGACCCGAAAAACCCGGGTGAGATGAAATGGAATACCGCGCGCGTAAAATGAAGACGGCGTTTGAAGACGGGCACGGACGATAGAAATACCCCAGTTACATAGACTATGGCGCTAGACTATAGATTGGAGCGGTAGACACGGAGTTGTTAGACTAGAGATCCATGCATAGACAGACGATTTAGCAGGGGGCCTGGCCCACATGCTGACAATTTGTTACTAGACGCGCAGCGTCTAACGTAAATAAGTTTATTTGGTTCATCTCAATCCGGGTCTCGTTCGTGATGCCTCCATCGGGATGGTTCTCATTGCTTGTTGCTCTCTCCGGAATGTAAGGCTCTGCTCGAGTACTAGGAATTCCGCCTGTCTTTCTTGCCGGTGTTGAGTAGGCTTTGGGCATTGTATGCATGGGTGTGTATACATGGGCCTAAGTCTATGGAACTTCGGTGCCACCTAGCCGCAGCTGGTCCAAAGCGAATTGATTCGCCACTGTTAATGTAAAGCTTTCTCTAGTTGTCAAGTTAGTCACCTCCACTGTGAATGTTGGCGATACGTGTGACTTGCTCCACTCCTCGCCAAGGGTTGACTGGATTGTAGCGAAACTCATATCTAACACTGGTGAAAGCAGAATATTGAAACAATATCTCAAGTCTTATAAGTATAGTAATCAAAGGTTGAAGTCCTCGTCTGGATTCGCCCCGTTGATATGATTCGGGTTCTCCCGCTCAGGCTCATAGTACTTGTAGTACCCATCCGGCGCCTTGAGCTGCTTCACCCCCTTCGGCTTCTTCATGACCGCCTCAAACTTATCGAAATCCAGCGTGTTCTCCTTCCTCCAGTCCGTCAGCCTCTCGAAGTCCACGCACTGCCGGTTGATACTCATGTCTGGGAACGGATACTCCTGCGTCTCGACCCAGTGCATGGTGATCAGGTTCACGTTCCCGCTGCACTGCAGCGCCTGCATGAGGATGTCGACGCAGTGGTTGACGTGGATCTCGTACATGCCCTTCTTCTTCTTCATGTGCGACTCCGAGGCGTTGTAATAGTCCGGGTAGGCCATCTCGCGCAGCGCGTTGAGGCAGTGGAGCTGGTGGTAGACGTCGAAGATGGCGACGTAGGTGTCGTCGCCGAGGCCCCAGTCGCTGTCCTCGAGCTTGGATGCCGTGGACGGGTCTTTGCCCATGGCGCGGATCTGGTCGCCGGTGACGGGGAGGAAGCGCGTGAGCTCCCATTCATGCCAGAGGGCGTCGGCGTCGGGGTTGGGCGGCTGGCGCGCGATGGAGGGCTGGTAGCGGTCTGGGAAGAGCGTGCCGTTGATGCGCTTTGTGTGCGAGTTCAAGTCGACGAGGTCATGGACTGGGCCTGGGTTTTGTCAGAGGTTGTAGGATAGGTATTGGGTTGAGGTAATAGTGGTTTTTCTGGTGGAAAGCAGCTATGGTGACTGTGACTCACTGTAACTGGATGCTTGTCTGAGTTTTGGGTTCCGTAGCATGTGAGTGTTGTAAAACCAAGTGCCAAATAGGATGGCCGATAATATGAAGATGACGATGTTGGCGACAGTCAATACTATCAACGGGCCCATGCCTTTTGTCCTCTGAGTTCTCAGAGTCTTCTCTTCCAAGAATGTCGTCCTCTCATCCTCCCCGGAATCTGAAGCTGAGGCGCTGTCCCGAAACATCTCGAGAGGTTTGTATCCGCCTTTCAGAAACGAAGGCATGGTTGGCATCAGGACATCAATAATTGGTAACACATAGGGCTGCGATGTATCAAACAAACTACATAAGCGCGCAAGGTGGGATCAAGTAGAACTATGCGTCGGGAGGGCAGGCAAAAAGGCGGCACCAGTCGCAGGGTCGAATAAAGTATTGGATCTTTTGCGACGAGAGAAATCCGGATTCTTCCTTCTACAAATGGTTAACAGGGTATCATCAAGTCGTGCATATGACCCAATTTGGCAAGTTTGCCTCATATCATCGCCACACGCAATACGTATTGGTCTGTTCTATTCTGACCCCAGTTACGTATACTATTACGATAGCCACCATAACTCTGGAAATATGGCTGACCGATCCAATAGGTGTGAACCACGGCAGTGGTAAATGAGTTGTCGAGATAACATGCTGATGTCAGCATGCAAAATATCCCGGATCTTTTACCACCCTGGTAGCTTCAGCCTCCCTCTCGCCAACCCACCTTCCACTTCGGCGGCCGTGGGCGCTTACGATAGGTCGGGAAACAAAGTTTTGGTACGACGGATTACTGGGCGGGCCGCAACCATGAATCTGGAACAGGAAGGCCAGCGGAAATCCATGAACACACGACTACGACATCATTGTGCGTTTGCGCCTCCAGAGTACGAGTTCCCGGTGTTTGCCGAGCGCATAAATGCGGATCGGAGGCACAGAGTAGTGTTGAAAGGATCGGAGGAACTTTCGTGTGTGCTTTGGAAGGTTGCACGAGAGATGTGATTGAAGGGAGCAGGTCGTGATGTACGGTCGGCCGACTGGTCATTGGGCGAAGATCGGTAGTTGTACTAGCTGCACTAGGAAGCTGTGGAACATTCATTTGCGGTAGGCCTTCACTCTCAGATATGGTCAACTAGAGTTGCGGTGCCAGGCTATGCAATGCAACCAAGCTTATAACTCGCGCTCCCATCGCCGCAGTCACTCAAACCACTTTACAACCCAAATACAACCCGAATAAACTCAAGCAAGCTCCCAAAACCCTCTTCAACTTTTTATTCAAAATGCGCGGCACTTTCTTTGCTGTAGCTTTCGCGGCTGTCGCTTCTCTCGCCAACGCGGCTCCAGTTGATGTAAGTCCACAGACGCTCTAACCATGCTCGTCGACTCCCCTAACCAAGTCACAGAACGTGGCTGAGCGAGAGGCCGAGCCGGCGGAGGCGTTGTACAAGGGCGATGGGCTCTACGTCCTCCGAACGCTAGCTAAGCGGGACGCCGCCCCCGTGGCGGCAGAAGCCTTATACAAAGGAGATGGGCTCTATGTCCTCCGAACACTCGCCAAGAAGGATGCGGAGCCGGAGCCGGCGGAGGCATTGTACAAAGGTGACGGCCTTTACGTCCTCCGAACTCTTGCCAAGAAGGATGCGGAGCCGGAACCGGTGGAAGCATTGTATAAAGGTGATGGCCTGTATGTTCTTCGCACTCTGGCCAAGAAGGATGAGGGCGCCGAATAGGTCGATTGTCTCTGGCCTGATCAACATCCATCATTTTGAAAAGTTCCGAGTTGCCTAACAGATCAAATCGTCCTGCATTTAAGAGTGCTATTCTATTCATTACTAGCCTTGCTGTTTTCTTTCATATTTGACTAAGTCTAAATTGTATATAAATATCATCATGGATTATCTACACTTTATGAGCACAATCACGTTCTCCTTGCCTTTCTGCCCGCTGTTGCAACGCGCTTCTGGTATGATTTTGTAAACAGAGGCTCTTGCAAAACCAAGCCATGACATCACTCATATGACCATGAAGTAGGATCTCGTGGCCACGTCATACTCCATTACCACCTCCCCCTCCATCGCTCCCACACCAACAACAACCTGCCGCCACAGATTGACCTCATATGACCCAGGCATTAGGCCCGGCAGCACCATTGCGCAGAGATATGCCCCTTCCCCACTATTATCCTCTTTGCTCTGATTGATCTCGTTTCCAAGGATATCTCTGACCTTAGTCGTAACTGCTCGCTCGGGGCACAGCACAACAGCCAGGTTCACATCACCCCATTTCCGATATTCCTCAGGCGGACTCCATCTGACTATCATACCGGGCCTGATGCGCTGCTTGAATGGCACTGTATCTGCACCTGGTTCGGGATCTGCACTCCGCAACTGTTTGTCGTGCACTGGAGCAGCAACAGTTTCGCTAGCCGAAGTCGTGGGAGCCTTTCTGCGTTGAGAGTCGACATGTAGACTCCAGAACTTGATCTGGAATGATTGAGCTTGCTCAGAAGTCACACCTGGCGACTTGAGACAACGCGTTAGGAATTCTGGTGTTGGCACACGTAGTAGTTGCAGGCCGGACTCATATGGCGCCAGGATACTGGATGAGACCGCAGGTGTTCCAGACTAAATGGTTAGCACTGAATGGATCCATTTCAGCCAACAGCGCATGTCTAGATAACTTACACTCTTCTCGATCCACTCCCGTAATTGCGCATTTGACCACGTAGCAGGAATAGCAGCGTCATATTTCAAAGCGTCTGATGTTGGTACCACCACGCGTAGCATCTCAGCGTAGCGCAGTGTATTCTTGCTCGGCCCAACGTCCAGGAAGCTTGGATTCACGCAAGCTACAACAGCCGTCTTGCAACTTCGCTGGCCAGCCGGATCGAACACGTGCTTGAGCGTTTTCGTCAAGGCGCTTTGCCGAAATGGAATATAGGCTTTCCTAGGCTGCTTCGCCACCCCAAACGCAGCATCCAGTCCAGCACGGCCGCGAATACACTCCTTCAGGATGGATAAGCTAGTATTGATGTCGCGCGACTCTCGCATGCGCTCTGCGCTGTGGCTCTCTTTGTCACGGGCGGCCTCAGACCCGGCTAGGTCGACGAGGTACAACAGGCCATCTTCGGAATCTGGGAGAGCCTTGTTCTCAATCCGGAGCCGACAAATTGAGTGCGAGCGGGAGGACTCGTCGTTCTTCTCTGTTTGGGCTGTTGCGCGATTGCATGCAGCCAGTTCGATCTGGGAGAGAAGCCCCTCGGTGTCCAGCATATAGTGCTCGAGGGCGCCGGCAAGTTGCGTCAAGCCGAACGCATCTTCAAGGATGGAGATGCGCTTACGGTTATTGAGAAGGTCTAGTAATCAGAAGAAGTCAGCTATGATTACAACCACTGGTAGAGCTTGCTGCTACTAGTGCTCCTCTCAGCTCAGCACCAAGCCATGTCGAACGAGAAGAGACAAGCATTGACACGGTATCGAGGTTGTAGGTTCGTCGCAGAGGAAATAAAATCTTACCAAAAGCAGTGTTCCCCGACAATTCAATAATGGAAACGTGAACCGTCCTTGTTCCCTCTTGTGCGCCGCCCATGAGCGCTTTCGCAGCAAGCTGCGTCATCTGGCTCACAGTAAAAGTCTTTCCAGAGCCTGTCTGGCCATAAGCAAACAAAGTGCTAACACCGCCTCCCCACGCCCATGGGATCAAGGGCTCCAGAAGCTCTTGGTAGACATCCTCTGTTGTGGCGTCTGGGCCAAACAGTCTGTCAAGTTTGAAGCTGAAAGACTAAGACAGAATATCAACATTAGCTAGTTTGTTCATGCAATATGAGTTTGAACCACGGAAACTGATTATGTTGGCAGAACTTCGAGATTATGCTCACATTTAGTGTTGGCAATCCCCTAACTGGTCTCTTGAGCTCATGGAGATCAACGGCACCCGGCTCGTTCTCCCGGAGAATAACACCAGGGACGTATCCTGCCGCGGCCTCCTCGGGTAAAATTGGTCGAATCCGCGCTGCAATAGCTATCTCATCACTAGTAGTTGTCTTGTTAATGTCCTTGGACTTGATTGGAGGTGGCCGGACTCTGTCGACCAGAAACTGATATCGCGCAACATTGTCTATCATGAATTGCTCCATGATGAATCTCAGTTGCCTGAGTATGGAGAGACCAATTGATTTGTAGTTCTGTTTTAATCGACCATCTCTTCGTTGGTCCTCAGGAATCTTTTCTGGATTTTATGGCCGTTTCATATGCGCAGTAAGTGGCTGCCTGGCTTGGTGAAGAAATGCGTTGTTGCCAGGCAACCGTGAATTGGCGAATGGGCCAAAGGGAGGATCGCAATCGAACGCCACTTAAGTTACATCTTCTTTCTAGCTCCCCAAAAAGGGCTGGTGTCAGTTTCTACAGATGTTGTACTCCGGCTGGCCTGGCGCTGATGCAATGCTCCAAATCGATATATCGATTGAGAAACGAGGTGCGGCTGAGGTATTACTAAGCAATCCCTCCACTCCAGCCAAGCTGGCCGACGCCGAAATACACGTTCTGCGATGGCGGATTGTGAGCTGGGCGGTCGGGCAGTTGGAATCACGTGGTTTACAAAACGCAGAACTACTTTCAGCTGTGCAGGACGAAAGAAAATCCTGTTTAAATCAAGAATCTTAAAAGCAGCCCCAAAGCTTGGCTGGCAGACTCGATTTTGGCGATGCGAGCTTTGCTCTAACATGTCGGGTCGGCTGGCTTCCCGAATATCTCAGGCCCTCACGTTGGGTGGCGATCGAGATTCAGAGCCCCCCAGCTTTCAGTACACGCCTCTTGCACCAGAAGGATGCGAAATTCGTCTCCTAGAACTGAAACCAGGTCGCTGGGATGCCCAGATTGAATGTCGTATCAAAGTTGTGTCGCTCAACGACTCGCCATCGTACGAGGCGCTATCTTACGTCTGGGGAGACGTGGCAGACAGCCGCTCAGTCAGGCTAGGTGGCTATGATCACAATGTGACGGCCAATCTCGAATCGGCTTTGCGTCACCTGCGTCGTCGATGGCGGTCCAGGACGCTGTGGGTTGACGCCTTGTGCATTAATCAGACAGATCTCGCAGAGAGGGCGGCACAGGTCCAGAAGATGAATACCATTTATTCCTTAGCGTCAAAAGTGCTTGCTTGGGCCGGGGCTGCTAGCCAGGATAGCATTGAAGCGATCCAACTGATCATGGACTTTGGTCGATGGAACGAGAGGATCGATTGGGATGATATAACAGACCCTAAAGATGATACGTTGAAGGTCAGCAGCTCTGGCCAGAGCCCGACTGAAACGCTCTCGGCTCGGGCGGCAAGACTCGGATTCTCAATGGAGGCGCGGAATTGGACAGCGGTTTGGGACTTTCTTGAGCGGTCTTATTGGAGCCGCGTATGGGTGATCCAGGAGCTGGCTGTCCGCAACTTTCTGGGCACGGCGAAGCCCTGTACCATCTATTGCGGCCGGAGCAAGGTGGATAAGATGCACTATGATCTGGCATGCGCCGGTCTCCTACTTATGCTGCAATCAAGTAGCATGGTGGATCCTGTGACGGGTAAGGTCGATGAACCTAGTCGGTCCTTGTTCCTTCAGGGTCGTGCACATCCGCCTGGGTTGACTATGTGTCAGACGACGTCGGCCTGCAACGGCACACGAGGAGGGGTCTCGAGCTTGAGATGGCTACTGTACGTCTCCCGTAGGTTCGAGGCCACGGACGACCGCGACAAAATATATGCATTGCTAGGCATGGCACCTGAGGCGGACCGCTTTCTCCGCCCAGACTATAGCAAGTCGATTAGGGTGGTGCTGATGGAATACGTCAAGTATTTTGTCGAGCGAGATCGTAATCTTGATTCAATATCCTCAAATCGCCGCGAAACTTGCGCTGCGGCGCCGACTTGGACGCCTGAAATACACAGCGGACACCATGCGGGAGACCTGTGGGGTGCGCAAGTTGTTGAAGAGTCCTTTGGCGCGTCTGGCGACAAGGAAGCAGACGCAGAGTTTGATGACGAAACAGAGTCCATGCGTGTCAGAGGGGTTGTTATCGGGACAATCAAAACAGTCATCGGCCCTTTACGGAACGGAGAGAAGACTGTTGGCTCTTTCAGCAATATGCAGGAGCTCTTGAAGCGCCATGGCCAGTACGAGGTCCTCGATAAGCTTGCCGGGTTTTCCCGGACGGTTCACGGGCCGGCATACGATGCATTCTGGCGGACACTCATGCTAGACCGGATTCCAAATCTCACCGGAGGAGACGGACAGACATATCCGGCGCCGCCAGAACTGGGCCGAGAAAGTCGCGTTTTCTTTAGATCGCAAGCCGTGCCACTAGACTTCCAACCTGATGCAAAAGAAGAGCGTCGGTATTTCCAGTTTACCGAGACATTCAGGCGTCTCCATTCCATAGCAATGACAAATCGTACATTCTTCAGCACTGAAGCGGGATACATGGGCCTAGGGCCGTATCTTACCCAGCCCGGAGATTTGGTGGTGGTGTTGTACGGTGCGAGGCTTTGTTTTGTTTTGCGGCCGGATGGGAGTCGGTACCAAGTTATCGGAGACGCGTATGCGCATGGGGCTATGCAGGGAGAAATGGTCAGTCCCGGATCCGGGAAAGAAAGGGTATTTACGCTTTGTTAGTCGTCACCAAGTGGTGTTGGAGAAGGTGCGGAAGTCTTTATGGGAGCTACGAGATGCCACGGTCCTAGAAATGGGAGCTCGGCACGTATGTTCACAGTGACCCCGAGATAGATCCCAGCCACTAAGCAATAGAACTTAGCATATCGACTCCTTAGTTATAGCAAACTTTGTTGGTGGTCTGCCGTTAGGGAATAAACACATCAAACGTCTCCACTGCACCAACTCCTTGCACAATTCCTCCGCCAGGGATATATATCTTTCCATCGATAGCCGCTGCCGAAGTCCCGTGCCTGGGTATCTTCATTGATGGCAGGTTTCTCCAAGTATTGGTCTCAGTATCGTATACTTCCGTCTGGTTAAACACGCCTTGAGTGCCTTGTGCTGGATTTCCTTCCCCACCAAATGTAAATATCTTCGTCCCAACTGCCGCTGCGGAGAGCCCACCACGTGGAGTTGGCATCTTGGCTGTGCTCGTAGTCCATCCCCTTCCCAATTCTTCCAGATCCAGAATAAACACCGTATCCCGCGTGTTTGTGAGACCACTGTCTCGCCCACCGACGACATAAAATTTGTGGCCGATTACTGCACCACCTACGTGGTCCCTCGGTGCAGGTATTATGGCAGCGATTTCAGGCAAGGCGATCCATTGTCCTGAAGAGACGTCAAATGCAGTCACAGTGTTAACCGTACGACCGCTAGTGCCAGGTATGCCTCCTGCCACCCAAATCGTACTGTTGTAAACACCCACAGCCGCACCACCTCTCGCGACAGTGGTAGACATCCCAGCCAAAGTTTCCCAGGTATCTTTTGCGGGATCGTAAACCCAAGTGTCCGGGACGGCTTTCCAAGCATAGACCCGACCAGGGACGGTTTCGGTAAGCCCACCCAGGACGTAGATCTTTCCACCTACGGCAGCGACATTCGGGTGGTTTAAGCCAACGGGCAGCGGAGCGGCAGATTTCCAGGTGTCATTGGGAATATCATACAATAGCACGATATTTGTTGTAGCTCCGCCTTGGACCAGCCCTCCGACTACCCCGAGCTGGGTTGGTGAGATTGCAACTGTGCTATGCTCCTGTAATGTTCCAATGGGAATGGGAGCCAAGTCCTTCCATTCGCTTGCATGGCAGAATTGAAGCAATACCTGCACGACGGCGAGAAATGATAAGAGCTCCGTGATCGAAAGCATCATGGCGAGTATCTTGCAGCTGTCAAGCGGTAGAGTTCAGGACACGCAGTGGGGCTGTCATTCTGTATATAGGTGACTTGGCTTGGCTTTCATGCGGGGAATAGCAGATCACTTCTTCGGTGTGAATAAGGCAGTTGACGTCCAAAAGTCGTGGTTGGTGTTGCATTTTGCCAAATTAGGTCTGCAGGACCACGGCAGTTTAGCCCAATATCACGTCCTTGGCACGGGAATAACAATATCAAATCGCCGACCATCAGAACTTGAGAACTACTAGAAGAGCTTCTATGCAATAATAATTGCTTCGTTGCGAGCAAGAGACAGTAGACAGCTGCAACAAAGATCTGTACTTCCAGGTTCTTCAAGGTAGTATCATCCCTTGGCCGTCAAAGCAACTTCACTGGGATGCAATATGTTGCTTTGAACTAAAAGCAACGCAAGATCTCGACTGGATTCGTTTCCTACAACACATATCGAGATATCCCAATTTGTTTCATAACTTGATCAATATACTATAATCATTTCCCCTATCCTTGGGTCTTATACGTACCCAAATAGTGACATTTAAACTCCCGTAAGTTTGCTCCTAAACATGTTGAACTACCTTATATGACACTTTCTATCTAGGTCGCTCCTCTGTGAATACTTGGCAAAGCCAGCGACTTCCCATTTCCCAAAGACTTTATCAAGAACCGGTACATGAGCTCATTGAGCCCAGCCAATCGCGCGCTTTCCAACCAGTCCCTCGAATCGAGCTCTGTAAACTGCCCGCCTTCCGTGTTCTCCATGTATTCCCTCAAGCCTTGTGGCCGTACCTTGACGTCACTGCAATGATGCAGATATGCACTGGATGTCACGACTGTACCATGACTTGCCTGCTCTTTCTTCTCGGTTACGGAAGAAAGTGCTGCATCCACGATACTCTCTGCTACGGTCTCAACCGCAACAAAGTCAAACGTGCCGCCTATAGAGTCTGAAAATCGAGGCACCGCTCTCAGAGACTTAGAGTACGCACGCAAGGCAGCTACAAAATCCAGCTCTGGTGCCCCGTCCCCTATAATGCTGGTTGGTCGATGGACCCAGCCCCGCAGTCCGTAATCTTGCGCGAGACTATCGAGGAGCCCCTCACTGATCCACTTGGATGCTGTGTAGCCGTCGAGATCATCTGCCGATGGTGACTCAAAATCTTGGACAGATATCTCGGGCAGCGACTCGCCGGGATAGGATTTCGCAACCGAAGCGGTCGAGACGAAGTGGATTGGAATCGAACCTGTAAGCGCCATCTCGGCCAAATGTCGCGTCGCCAGGACGTTAGGTCGTCTAAGTGAGCGGTACGACTTCATGAAGGAGACGTCCGCACCATTGTGGATGATGACATCGGCACGCACCACGAGGCTGCCGAACTCGGAAGTTGAAAGGCCCAAGCGGTAGTCGGCAAGGTCACCAGAGTGTTCGACGATCTTGGGACTGACAACTCCAACGTGTCTCGGCTGGCCATTGGCGTCCTCTCGTATGGCGATGCAGTGCACCTCGCCAACCTTCTCGTCCTGGAGTAAGCGATCCAAAATGTGCCGTCCTAGAAAGCCAGTTGCGCCAGTCAAGACCACGGACAGGCCGGTCTTGGGTGTCGTGGCTTTGGCGCCTGGTTTGGAAACCGCCAAGACTGGCAACGAATGAGCCGTAGAAGAGAAACCGTCGCAGAGCACTCGTAGCTCTCTTTTCCAATCGATTTCCTGACTTGGGACCTGTTCTCCATTCGAGACTGGCTGAATGCGCGAAGCCATGTCACGAATGGTGCTTGCTTGGAAAAGCTCTGGCAGGCTCATATTGCTTCCAAACACCATTTTCAGCTCCGCCTGTAGCTTCAGTAATAAGAGCGAATTTCCGCCAATAAAGAAGAAGTCAGTGTCCGGTGTTGTCTGTGATCGCCTTGCCATATTTGGAAGAACTTCTTGCCATACAGCGGCTACCTGCGACTCTAAATCGGTGAAGTTCTCGTTGTGTCCATTTGTCTCTCGGAGTAACGGGATTGGCAACTTGTCGATCTTCATCCTATCCCGCTTACCATTGGGGCTTCTAGGGATTTGATCGATGGAAGTGATGTAGGTCGGGCGCATGTACGTAGGGAGCGGCAGCTTGGTCCTGAGCTGATCGAGGAACGTGGCTTTGTCTCCTGTGAACTCATCCGAAAACACGACGAAGGCGGCAAGAAGATCTGAGTCGCGTAGAGACACAGTGGCATCCACAACAGAGGAGTCTGCGGTATTGATGAGTACCCTGGATATCTCCTCCAGCTCGATACGCATGCCGCGAATCTTGATTTGGGAGTCCCCGTCGAGTCGGCCCATGAATTGAAGGTGTCTGTCCTCAAGCATTCGGCCCTTATCCCCCGTACGATAGAGTTTGTCCCAACCCTTTGAAATGTCTTGCTTGGATGAGATCTTGTCTGGGACAAACTTGCGCGACGTCTCGTCGGGTCTGTTCACATATTCTATCGCATTACCGGCACCCCCAATGCAAATCTCTCCAGGAAACCCGACTGGTAGTGGATTCATGTTCTCATCGACGACCACGACGGAGTAGTTCGGCATCACCAAACCAGCTGGACTATCGCCCTCTGTCTCGTCCGTATTATATGGGACAACACATCGTGTACAAGAAAGACTGGCCTCGGCGGGTCCGTACAGATTTATCAGGCGAAGGTTCGGAAGACCCAGCCTCTTAAACCACTGTCGTAGCTGAGCAGTTATCTTCTCACCTCCAGAGAAGGCAAGTCGCCAGGAAGAGCACTTCCTAAGGATGTCGGAACCGTAGCGCATTAGGTACAGATACTCAGAGGGTACGAACTCAGTGTACGTAACACTTTCCAAGAGTATGAGATTCGCAATCTGTATGGCATCGCCGCGGGCCTCTTTGGAAGCGACGACAAGAGTACCCCCATTTGCTAAGGCACTGAAGATCTGCTCCAAGGAAAGATCGAAGCCAAAGGAGCTCTGCTGCAGCACGATTTCCTGGCCAATCCCGTACAACTTCGAAATCGCCCAAATTTGGTTCAGTACACCGGCGTGCGTTAGCAGCACTCCCTTTGGAGTGCCAGTGGAGCCGCTTGTATATATAGCAAAGCCAGGGGCGTTGGCTCGTGCAATTGAACTAATAGGAGCTGCCCGCCTCGAATTTGTGCCTTTTAGTCTCGGTTCCAACACATTCACCATGTCAACATTGAGATTTTCTGCAAGCTTCTCTGCCAGGCTTATCGTGTCGGTATCGCAGATGATTGCGCTGGGCTTGCAGTCTGCGACTATAGCGGATAGACGACCCTCTGGGTTCCGTAAATCGAGCGGGACATACACTAGGCCTAAACGCATTATCGCCAACAGAGCGCAGATTGCGTCAGCGGCTGGTTGCAAGAGGACTCCGACGTAAGACTCAGTTGGAAGGTCAAGTAGTAGGCTGGCGATCTGAGTTACGCGTCGCGTCATCTCGTGGTAGGTCAATTGTTTGCCGTAACCGTCTTTTATGGCAAGTGAGTTCACGTTTAGCACTGCCATCTCCTCGATTCGATGCGCCAGCGTGGGAGCTTGCCACTCCACAGCGATTCGGTCGCCAACGCCCAGATTTATAGCGTGCTGGAGATCTGAATCAGATGCTAAAGGACAGTTTGATGCCTTTCGCGAACTATCAACGGCAAAACCTTCCAAAGTGCTTATGTACCAGGACATTAGCATTTTGGTGTCTGCTGCGCTGTACATATACTTCTGGGTTGTGAATGAGATGATAGTCCCCTCCGCTATCTCTGAGATGTCGATGATGAGATCGTATGGGTTGCGAGCATCGGTTGTGGATGTCCATTCTATCTCGCAATTCCCCAGTGACAGAGTTCTCGAGCCGCCCATGCGGTAGTTGACGGCGATCTGGAACATAGGGTTCTGGTCACCGGATCGTGGGACCTTGAGGATATCGAGGATCGTATCAAAATCGACTTGCGAATTAGACAAAGCTGCTAAAGTGTTGTCCCTGGTGCGGCGAGCCAGATCGCTAAATCGCTCCTCAGCATTCATGTTAAAGCGCAAGGGTAACAGGTTGGTGAAGTATCCAATAGTCCCCATGTCTTCCACACTGGTTCGGTTAGCGTCGAGAATTCCCATTGCAAAATCATCGATACCAAGGCATCGAGAAACGAACGCAGCCATTGCCGATAGATAGAAATGAAAGGAGGTTATTCCTAATTCTGCGCTCGCCTGCTTGATTCTGCGTACCATGGGCGGCTTGATTGTAACATCAAACGCTTCTGTATCGTAGGCTTTGAGTAGCTGCCGACATTGTACTTTGGAGATCGGAAACAATGGTAACGCTTCAGGCAGAGTGTCGTATGTGTCTCTCCAAAATTGGAGTTGTTTCTCCAGTCTATCAGATGCCCTCTTCCTGCTGTGCTTATCTGACACATCAAGAGCCTGCTGGTTAGACACGCCAATATCTATACCCGCATATGCTCTGTTTAGCTCGGTGAGGAAAATGCCCCAACCTATACCGTCGAGAGCTATGTGGTGGAAGGTAAATATGATGTGATGCTGAGACCATGACCGAGAAAGGACCTGGACTTTCATGCAACGCCCAGCCTCAAGATTAGCCTCAAAGCGCCTCATGGTGTTAACTGCGGCTTCTACTTCAACCTCATCTTGGAACTCTTTATGATCAAGAATGATGTTCGGTTCGCTACTAACCCCTTGCATGGCCTTGCCACTGACGCTGTCCAGGAAGAAAGAAGTACGGAGACCTTCGTGCTTCATGGCAACGGTGTTAAGCGCTTTCTTCAGCCTCGATACTTGCAGAGACCCGCGAAGCTTTCCAGACATGGTAACATTGTAGGTTGATTTATCCTCCAAATAGATATGCAGGAAGTAGATTCTACTCTGTCCTGGAAACATTTCCCCTATCCTTTCGTAGATTCGTTCTTCCTTTGCACCGTTCTCTGAGATGTCATCATTTATAACAGAGACTGCAGACAGTGGCGTACCAGGTGTATCCTCTTTTGAGCTAAGGGCCTCTGTCGGCGCCGATGAAGTGTATTTCTCATTTTGCAGGTTCAAGCGAGTTCGAAAATCTGAGATATTTTTAGTCTCTATCTCTGCACCAGGAGCCGACGCGCCAGTCGTTTGCGAGGCCACTAACAGTTCTGGGAGCATTACCAAAGCGTCTTGGCAAATATCTGCGATAGATGCGCCGCTCAGAATCTTGAGAACCGGCATATCAACATTGACTTCTTTTAGAAACCACGATCTGATCTCCACTGCAACCAAGGAGTCGATCCCTAGCTTTAGCAATGGTGTGCTTGGATCGATGCTATCGGCAGAACTCTGCAAAATCATTGCTAGTTTGCTTGCACAGGCGCTTTGCAAGATAGCAGAAGCCTCTTCGCCATTGCTTGCTGCAGCCAGTCGCCCCTGTACGCTCTGTGAAGACTGTGTTTGATGGCCGCCAACGTCCCCCATTTCGTGCTCGTTGCGGACATAGGTGGCGAAACGAGGGTTGGTGTGCCACGGCGCATTGGCTTCCTCTCCGATGCCGATGATGATTTCAGGATCCTCTTTGGATAGCGGGTGTCCCGCAGCAATGGCTTCAGCAAAGACACTATGGAACTCTGGCTCGGATATTCTCATATATCCAAATTTTCTTAGGTGCTCTTCGTACTGCTCGAGATTGCGCGCGACGAATCCGACGCCAAGAAGGAAGGCAATATCGATGATCGACGCAGCCACACCTCTCTGCTTTCGCTGACGTGTCAGGGAGTGCATATACATGTTCGCTGCGGCGTAGTTGGACTGGCCTGGGTTGCCCATTACGCAAGTCAGGGAGGAGAAACAAATGAAGAAATCTAGCGGAGTCGAGTAGAACAGCTCGTCCAAATAACGGGTACCGTCAACCTTTGGTCGCAACGCTACCTCGAATTCGGACAACGACATATTGTTGAAAAGCTTGTCGTTTAGCACCATCGCAGCATTAGCCACACCAGCAATGGGTGGCATTGTTGCGGATATCTCCTGATGAACCTTCAACAATGCCTCTTTATCCGTAATGTCAAGAGGAAGAACCCTGATGTTGACACCCTTGCTTTTGAGATCCTTCAGTACTTCCTCATCAGCCTTCGGGTTCCGGCTAGTGACTACAATATGCCTAGCTCCGTGCGTGACCATCCAGTAGCAGATGGAGAAGCCGAGTTCCGAAGCCAGACCTACCAGAAGATAGGTCTTGTTCTCCGAGAAAAGACTGAATGCGTTGAGAGGGTTGATCTTAGTCTTCACTGACTTGGCATCTTTCCAATCGAGAACCATGGTGGGATGTACCAATCCTGAGAGCTTCGCAACCTGGGTTACGGAAATGGGTTTGTTAAGAGAATCAGTGCAGCCGATGGTAACATCTGTCGAAGAAGGAGAAGAAACGTAACGCGTAGCGATGGCGACCATTTCCTTGTGGCTGTAACTCAGCAGTAGCGAGGTTGCATCGTGTGCTTCAGATATCCTTCGCAACTCGACCCCATGTCCAAATGTCTCCACGACATGATCCAAGACGGTACTGGATTCGCCAAGATTAACAAACGCTGTAATGCTTTTCGGAATGACAGACAGTAGTTCTCTGTCTGTTGCATATGGATGTATATACGTCTGAGTCGGGTCAGAATTGCCTATCGAAGCCGAAGATGTGCTAAAGAAAACGGCAACTCCTCGGTTGGCGGCCTCAACAGTAACGAACTTGGCCAGTAGAGTTTCTGCATCATGGACCCAAACATGGCCTTTTACACCAAATAAGATGCTTTCGGTAATTAGGACGGCCAAAAGTGTCTGCAAATCTTTCGCATTACCAATGCTGTTGTCAAGAAGCAAGACATCCTTTGAAGGCACGCTGAGAAGTGACCGGTTCGATGGGGAGAACGCAAGTACCTCACGTTCAGATCCGTCTACTGAGCCGAAGGATATAAAAAAAGGTTCACTATTGCCTGCTCTGAATGAGGAGTACGACGAAGCGTGGATTTTGACCTGGATGGCATCGACAGCAACAGGCGCTGTCAATGGTTGCTCCACCTGCTGGAACGCACGTGAGCCGTTCGTATGTACCAACTCCAGGCAAGCATCTGTAGAAGACGCAATACTGTTAATGTCTCTTCTTCCAGAGTTTAGCCTGTTGTTCATTGCTTCGTTAGGAAGAATCCTTGGGATGTAAATACCACCTCCTTCGACTGCTAGCTCCCATTCGTCGGCCCACAGTATATCGCTGAAATCGGCCGAATCCAAGCAAATGGACCGAACAAGAGTCTCAACAAAAAGCTGGGGCTCTGGCATATGAGTCTGCAAGGTATCCAAATCTAGAAACTGCAGGCGGAGATGAGGTAGTTCGTGCATAATAGCCCGACCAAGGCCGACGACCATATTGGAGAGCGGGTTGAAAGCTCGACACCCTTGCGTCACCCAAAGGACATGTTTAGCATCTTGGAATACTGCTTGTGCTCCGCTAAATCTCTCGGAAGTAATGTCCTTGAACATAGGCACCTCCAGCTCGGAGAGGACAACCACAGCTGATCCGTAGGGGACATTTTCAACTTCGTCCAGCCTTTTGACGACAGTCACGTTCGATGCAATCGGTTGAAGCAAGCTTCGGGTTTTGTTGACAAGCTTAGCAATGCGCTGTGACTCTCCACCGACAATGATCAGGTTGCCGAGATGTGGCATGTAGTTCGGCCATGAGAGAGGGTCGCGCAGGACCTCAATGCGATCGTCGACGGCCTGGCTGACAATGAGTGAAGCCAAATACTTTTTGGGATCGTCGTGGTCTCTGTACGCCGCGTCCACGCCAGAGAAACCGGTTCCCAACAACTCCTCATTCCAACGAGCCTCGTCCACGGTGGGATGATACATACGGCCATCATCACGGCCCAACCACCAACCTGGCAGATGGGAAGAGATAAACTGAGGTAGAAGTCCATCATTGGTGACCTCATTAAGGATCATAAACCCTCCAGGCTTAAGCAGACTTCTGCAGTGGACCAAGGTCTTGGCTAGAGACTTGGTGGCATGTAGAGCATTCGAGGACATGATCACGTCGTAAGAATGCTCTTCAAAACCCTGATCGAGTGGGCTGCGCTCTATATCCAGGACGGCGTACTCCATCAACGCCGAATAGTCTATAAAACGGGCTTGGGCGCTCTCGAAGAAACCAGCCGAGATATCAGTATAGGTGTACGAATGGCAGTGGCCAGCAAGACCCTTGAGCATGTGAACGGACGCACCACCTGTGCCGGCGCCGATCTCAAGGACTTTCATGCGGGGATAGCGATGTGCCAGTTGATTGGTCACGGTGACGAGGTGGCTATATGTCTGGCGGAATGGAACGGCGTCGGCGTAGAGTCTAGTGAGCATATCGTTCTGCATCATGACCTGCAATGCTGGAAGCTCGCCCCGGACAATGGAGGGCTGAACTTCGCCAAGTGCCGATATCATCTCTAATTCCACCTTTCCTGGGTACATGGCCTTCCACTCCTCCACTTCCTCACGCGTATCATTCGCCCACTCCTTCATAATGCGTGGGTGACGCCCAGCTTCGATCTTAGGAAGAAGGTAATTCAGAATCCAGTCAATCTGGATTTGAAAGTGGCCGTCCAGGTTGGGAATCTCGCTTGGCGAGATTGCATCACGCAGCCTCCGGTGGTAAAAGTAAGCAACTCGCTCACAAATATCGCCAAACTTGACCTCCTCGGGGGTCAAATATTGGATCTGCGCGGGTTCAACACCACTTCGTATGTCTCGTTTCCAAACTGTGTTTGCAAAGAGCTTTCGGTCATTCTGTGGTGTGGCTTTGGTGAACGAGGAACATGTCAATGCATGTAGTTGAATCTGCGGGTGTCCGTTTGCGGACGAGGTAATGTCCACATCTCCGCAGATGACCTTCGAGTTGGCCACTCTGAGATAACAGTCAGCAACCAACTCGTCACTTTCCTTCATGGACACCGAGGCTTCTAGGGCCGCGGGATTGATTCGGATTCGCTGCACATTGGTGGGCAGATACGGAGTCCACAGCCGGCCATCGCCGGGAAACGCCAATGCGGTAAAGAGGCCGTGAAATGCAGCATCGAGCGTTGCTGGATGTAGTCGAAGTTTGGAATTGTCAACATGTTTGAGTGTGACTGTGGAAACATTCAGTCTTCTCTGAACCGAGTCAACCGTGAAGTCACCGGTGTATACCAGGCCGACTTCCTCCATATAAGAATAGAGTCGGTCCACACTGACAGGTTTCATTGGCAGTTTTGGGGCAATTCGGGCAGGCAACGCGTCAGTTGCTGGAGTTCCAAGATGCACAGCCGCACGTCCCGTGAAATTTGTACTCTCAAAGTCCTGGTCGTCATCAACCTTGCAGCTGTAGCACGAATACTCTGCCGTGATCCGCTCCTGAGACCGGTCCGTGACCCGGATTGTAAAAGTCACTTCGGTGCCCGTCGAATCGTTTTCGAGCGTGATGGCACGATGGATGAAGAGGTTCTCGAGCTCAACAAGTCGCACCTCGTCGTCAGCCGCTACTAGGCGAATTGCTGCCTCATAGGCCATGGACACATAGCCGGCGGCAGGAAAGAGAACCTGGCCCTGGAATACATGACCCCGCAGCCACTCCATCTCCTGTATTTTCATGACATTGCGCCAGGTCACCTCTCTGTTATTTCCATATGATGTCGCTGACCCGAGGAGCTCATGGACTGGATCCTCTCGTGTTCGATATTTCCGAGATTTGCGTGACTCCTTCCACAGACGGCTGGCATGGTCCCATGGGTAGGGTGGGAGACCCTTAAGGACTGTCTCTTGATTGTATTTATCTCCAAGACATGCCTTCCTGAATCCGTCAAAGTCGACGACAGGCAGGGGGGAGAGGAAGTTGGACCAAACGAAGCCAAGAGCGTCTGAAAAAGATTCCATATCACCTTTGCCTCTGTTAAGAACACCAGAATACGGTATGTCCAATCCCGTCAGCGTCTTCAGACTCTCCACCACAGGGGATTTTAGCGCAAAGTGCGGTCCAACCTCAAGCGCAATGTCGTGGCAATGCTCCTCAGTCACCGCTCTGTCGATCGCCTGAGAGAATAGCACTGGCTTTACCATGTTGTCTACCCAGTAAGTGTTCTCTAACACAGTCCTATCATCTACACTCCGTCCGTTCGATCCGTATACGCTCGAATACCATTTGCAGTTCAGTTGCCCCTTCCGGACTTCAATGTTGCACTTTCGGAGCGACTCGAGGTACGGCACCGCGCATGGATTCATATGATGCGAGTGGTAAGCCTTGTCCACTTTGAGAACTCTTGCAAAAGTCATTTCTTGATCCAAAAGATCCTTTGCTTCATCGATGGCATCCTCGTCGCCGGACACGGTAACACTGGATCTGGAGTTGCCTGCTGCCACATGGATCCTACCGACAAACCGATCCCGAGCGCAGAAAGAACGTGCCTGCTCAAGATTCATGCCAACCGCCATCATCTTACCACGCTGACCGCCCGGTGCGCCGGCGAGATGTGTGTGCACACCTCGGTAATAGGCGATGCGAATCGCATCTGACGCCTCCAGGTAGCCAGCAGCGTAGGCTGCTGCAATCTCTCCGGAGGAATGACCGACAACGGCACTAAATGTGATGCCTGAAGCATGGAGGAGATCGACAAGCGCAACCTGGAGAGCGGTGCACAGGGGTTGCGAAATCTCTGCCTCATTTATCCTTGACTTCTCGGCCGGCGCTGTGAGCTCTGCTACTAACGACCACGTCGGGGGATCAGGCAACGCTCGCAGTGATTCTTCGAGATTATGGATCGATCTTCGGAAGGCGGCGGACTTCCTGTAAAGACCAGCACCCATTGATGGCCACTGTGCGCCTTGGCCTGTGAATATGCCCAGGACCCGCGCAGGAAGATCCTTTGTAACGTGTATCCCCTTTGTCGCTATAGTGGCTTGCGAGTTTTGTGAGGCTTTAGCAACCGCGTCATCCAGCTTCTTCGCCAGTCCCTCGGCTGTTGATGAGGATACATATGCCTTGTATGGAAACTCTGTGCGGCGTGTTTGCAGAGTCCATGCCAACCTCGCGAGTTCTTTAGTCTGTCCATTTTTTAAAGTCTCGGAAAGTGACCGGGCTGCGTCCACCAGGGCTCTTTCCGAGTTGGCCGACAATGTGAGCGGGCCACATGGGAACTGTGGACCTTGAGGATGAGAGGCGGACGCAGCTGTACTAGATGGCTTCGGCGTCCAGCCCTCAAGGATTGCGTGAGCGTTGGTCCCTCCAAAGCCAAAGCTGTTCACGCTGACACGGCGTGGGACGCCAGGCGGTAGTTCCGGCCATGGAGTCGCCTCTGTTGGGACGCAGAGGTGGGAGTAGAAAGGGGCGACTTTAGGGCTGAGTCGGTTAAAGTGCATGTTGGGAGGGATGATGCCGTGTTGGATTGCTAGGGATGCTTTCAACAGCCCTGCTAGTCCTGCGGCCCCTTCTAGGTGGCCAATAATCGTCTTTACGGATCCTACGTAAAGATTATCGTCTGATTTGCTGCCTTCTCCGCTTGCGGTGTTGTCTTCTCCATCGTCTTCGTCATCTTCGGCAGGAAAAAATGCATTTCGCACAGCCTGTGCCTCGATTGCTAGAAGAAATGTGAGCAATGATAATGAAAGAATCCTTTGTAGTGGCCATGAACTTACGGTCTCCGGCCATGGTCCCTGTACCATGGGCTTCGAAATATTGGCAGCGGTCTTCCTTTTTCTGGCAGTCTAAGCCAGCTTTGGCGTAGGTAGAACGAATCAACGCTGTTTGTGATGTGGCACTGGGCATGGTGATTCCAGATGTGCGCCCGTCTTGGTTTACACCTGTTTCTCTGATGATACATTCGATATGATCACCATCAGCAATGGCCTGGCTGAGTGTCTTGAGAAAGACCGCAGCAAAACCCTCACCTCGCCCATACCCGTCTGCAGCAGAATCCCACATCCGTGACCGCCCAGCTGGAGATAACATGTGGAGCTAGAATAGAGAGTCACGGTTAGTCAATGCTCCTCTGTTCTCATTCTTGTCTGCGGGGTTGTACTTACCTTGGATTCAAGAATATACGGGTCAGGGCTGAGAATCAAGTTCACGCCAGCTGCCACTGCAAGTTTAGACTCGCCTGCCCTAAGAGTCTGCACCGCATGGTGCAGGGCCACCAAACTCGACGAACAAGCCGTATCTATAGTGGTCGAGGGACCTTTCCAGTCGAAAAAATATGACACTCGGTTAGATAGAATGGCTCTCGAGATACCAGTCGCGGCGTACTGAGGCGCACTGTCTATGTCCCGCATGAGCAAATCTGAGTAGTCCTGTGTCATCTGCCCTACAAAAACAGCTGTCTCTGAGCCCTTAAGCTCCTCAATGGCGTAGCCCGCAGAGTCCATGCCTTCATACACTGTCTCCAATAGCATGCGTTGCTGTGGATCCATTGATTCCGCCTCCTTGTGGTGGATATTGAAAAAGTTGTGATCGAATACGCGGTGGTCCTCCTCAAGGAGGTAGGACTGAAGAACGTTGGTGCTCTAAATTCCGTCAATAATCGCCTCACAGCCATTTATCGTATTGAGTAGTGCTCTTACTCCATGATATTCTCCATTCGTGTTGTAGAATCCGTGTGGATTAAAACGACTGGACGGAATATCTACCAACACATCCTTAGGGTTTTTCAACAACTCCCAAAGTCTCGATGGAGAGTTTGCACCGCCAGGAAACCGACAACTGCTTCCGACGATCGCAATTGGTTCTGTCTTAGATCGAAATTCGGCCATACTGATGTACTCGTGGCTTAGATGTAGGAATTAATTGTGATGGTGTTGTTAGGAGACCTTCAAAAGAGACTGCTCAAAGACATATGTACATCGATTATAGGTGTGGCACGTATCTGCATAAGATCAGATCTTGGGTATCCTATCTAGAAAATAATGGATGTTGTCTTGTTTGGTCTAGATTGTAACAATGCATTTGAGCCTCCTGGCTGCCGTGTCATTCTGCATTCGCAGGCTCAGTTTCGCCACGGAGGAGGGAGATATTTTGCAGTCGGTGGTTTTTACTGTTCGGATTAGTCCATGTTGGCCGATTATACGCTATTTTCTTTCTAGTTGTCGGTCTAATACGCTTACTATACCTCCACAGTTGGTATGACAGACCATTTTGAGTAGCGCAGTTTATATGTGTCGGTGAATTAGGCTTACAGTGGATTTCATAATGACACTCGCTACCAAAATACTTACCGATCTTGTCGATGTGTCCTGAACCTGAATATTCAAGGGAGATGGATAAGACCCTTGTGAGTAGTGAGCTTGTAGTCCGGTGACCCGTGGTTATGGAACTGTGAACCGAACACAGATATCGAGAATGCCAAGCGTTGAGAAGATCACGGTTCGAAGCGCGCTTATTGGGAAAGGTGTTGGTCAGTATGAACTGGTCCACGATGCTCCGTTATACCGCGCAAAGCCTGAGCAGGTCATCTGCAAGGTTGTCGCCATTGCACTGAATCCTACGGATTGGAAGATGGTGGACTTCTCTGTGGTACCCGGGGCGGTTGGCGGGCACGACTTCGCCGGGGAGGTGATCGACGTCGGAGAGGGAGTAACGCGATTGAAAAGAGGGGACCGAGTATTCGCGCTGGCAATCGGCTTCAATGGGGAAGACAGCACGACTGGAGCATTCACCAACTATGCCATCACTTACGCTCACGGAGCTTGGAAGATACCGGACTGGATGCCGTTTGAGGAGGCATCCACATTTGGTGTGGGAATTGGCACGGCGACATTGGCACTCTACCAAACATTAAGATTACCTCCACCGGAAATCGATAGCGTCGCAACAGGCAAACGAAAGAACAAGAAACCAGTGTATGTGCTAGTCGCTGGAGGAGCCACGGCGACCGGTACTATTGCTATTCAGCTCTTGAAAGCGTAAAGTTACCCTACTCATTCCTTGAAAGAATATAAGCAGGAGTATTGAGGTCCAAGAGGAGAAGAAGACTAATTGACCATCTGCAGCTCCGGGCTTGTCCCCATTGCTACATGCTCTCGCCAGAACATGGACATGGTCAAGTCTCTTGGCGCTGTCGCTGCTTTCGACTACAGCTCAGCGCAATGTGGCATAGAAATTCGCAAATACACTGGCGACACGCTCGAGTATGCCTTGGATTGCGTCACAGAAGCAGGAACGATGAAGATGTGCTACGAGGCAATTGGCTCTGCTGGAGGACGATACGTAGGACTTGAACCCCTGGCAACGCATGTTCAATACACGCGACGACAGGTTCGAGCAGACTGGGTTATTGGAAGAACGCTCTCTGGGATGGCTGTACGATTGGACGGAGCTTATGGCCGGCCGGCACAACCAGAGGATCGTGCGTTCGCTGAAAAGTTCTTTCCTGTGGCTGAACAGCTCATTGCAAAGGGCTTGTTGAAGCCACATCCAATAGAAGTGCGAACTGGGGGGCTAGCAGCACTAGTAGATGGCATCGATGATCTCCGAAAGGGCAAGGTAAGGGGGGGAAAGCTTGTGTATCCGCTTGGATAGTTAAGCTAGCCTTGCCTATCAACAAACACCTCACATCAGCTATCGTTCTCTACTGCTGCTCGACTCATACATAGAGTAGATGGAGGCAGTGTGATGGAGTCAAGGGGCAGAACACGGGCTAGGATGTTATGCAAATGGGGGTGATTAGCAGTGTACAATGGCTGAATTCGTCTTGTTAGGAGCGATTAGACTGTCAACATCTGAACGTTACAGAGCCTGTTCTGTGACATTTTATAAAGTGCAGTCAGTCAGTCGCGTGCAATTTCTGAGTAGCAGCCAAGTTTGGAACAGAGACAGGCCTGCAAATTGCGCAATCCTTCACGATTCGATTTCTTAATTTCAGTGCTCAAAAGTGCAAGCTATCGATGAAGTGAGATGCACGATGCGGCATGCCCTTCAGTCATGCTATTTCGAGGCAGAGCACAGTTAGGTGCAAACATTTTTAAGCAGTTTGGCCAATGGGCGGCAGTGAAATTGTGACAATTTAGTCACATATCACACAATTTCACACCGTAGATGGCAGTTTAGTATACTTCTCATTAGTCGATGGAAAAAGATGATTGATTCAAGTGACTTGAGATCAATGCCTCCTGATAACGATGTCCACACCGACTCCTGTGCACCTTAACCTGGAGACATCCAACCTTGCAAACACAAAACCCATTGTTTCTCTCAGAGCAGGCCCAACACCCCTACCATCTCAATTGAGAGATCTTAGAGTAAAAATATTCAAAAGCCTCCTGGCGGAAATCATCTTTCCCGAGTTGCACCCCCTGGTCCGTGAACTGTAATATGGTCTTGTCTTTCTTACCGTAACTTGGCCAGTCAGGAAGCCCTCTCGCTCCACCATCTATCTTGCTAATGACGTTGGGATCGAGGTGGTGTACGAAACTTATGAGATACTGTGCCATGGCTTGATACAGTGGGTCTGGGAAGCCTGTAGCTAGGAGAGCAACGTCCGCTCCATGAAACGTACCTATAAACGGGGTCTGTCGTCCGTACGCAGACAGGTAGCTCCACGAGGGGACGATGTCAGAGACAGCCTCGAGGAGCATACGGTGTTGAAATGTGATACACAGGTCTCCCGCGATGGCAGCGTTCCGCTTGTAGCCAGGATAAAGCTCGTTGGCGGCGCCTGTGCCAAACGGCGAGCCATGGGTAGGGTCATCTGAATACAACGAAAAGAGCGTCTCAAAAACGGATCTCGGGCAGTCCGGAGCTATCCCATGGATTACATCAACTAATGCGTCCTTGGTCTGGGCTCTGTATAGCGCTAGGGCAAACAATGTACCCTCATCTTCTGTAGTGCCGGCCAGGATAGGCACATGAGCCACTTTCGGTGGGCTAAACTTTAGAGCTTCATCAGGTGAGATCGGGAAGAAGTCGTCGGTGGGATCTGGTCGCGGCGTGAAAGCAACGGCTATACCGTCTTGATTGAACATGTTGGGAATCAAGTTTGAAGCGTTCAAGAAGGTCTCATATGGCACGTCCCTAAGACAAGCTAGCGTGTCTTTCGATGAGGAGCAGCCAGCGGCATCGACGATAGTGTCGTACGTCTTTTGCGCCATCGCGGAGTCTACAGGTACTGTGGGTCCGACAGCACCGGAGTTCAGCATGGCACCGCGGAACAGCGGCTTCCCCTTGTATGTGTGGTCACCACCGTTGATCATGGTGTGGTCGAAGACTGAAATGCCACCGCCGGACTCGCCCCAGATGGTAACCTTGGATGGATCACCACCAAACGCGGCTATGTTCTCGGCAATCCATTGGAGAGCGAACCGCTGGTCATGCAGACCAAGATTTGTGCTGCCGTCCCGCTGAAGCTCCTTTCCGGCTAGGAACCCGAATGCAGACACCCGCCAATTCATCTGCACCACTAGAATTGGGTGATCAAGTGCCGCCGACGTATTGACAAGGCGAGCGAAGTCATACTGCTGGGTAGAGCCTTGTTCAAAACCGCCACCGTAGATCCAGACAAGAACAGGAAGCTTGGAATCGGCAGTTGCAGAGGCTGGTCTCTGGATGTTCAACGTCAAGCAATCCTCGCCGATGAACGTGGGCTCTACAAAATAGGCTGAAATAGCGCCTACGAGCTGTGGTGGGAGCTGTGCTAGCATCTGCGGGTCGCCTTTGATCTTGAGCGGTGGACAGGCCCTGGGAATGGACGTCGCTTGGACAGTTCCGAATGTGCTTGTCAGCGGCTGGGGGCGTTTGAGGCGCAGAGACCCAATTGGTGGCTGAGCAAAGGGAATGCCTAGGAAAGAGTCGACTCCATCGGAGCTTGTGCCAATGGCAGTGCCATTAGCGATGCTAGCACGAGGTGCTGACGCTGTGCTTCGTGCGAAGATTGCGCCTAAGGCTGCGACGGCGCTGATTGCAATAGCTGTAACATACATCTTGTGTCAATCTCTAAGTGATGTCTCATGGCGTTGCACTCGCTGGGGACCAACATGTTACATAGACCTTGCGAAAACCCCGGTATGAGCGTATAGACCTCGACAGACGCTGGCGGTGTCTGTCGTCGGGGTGAAGACTGAAACATGCCGACGCCGACGCCTGCGAAACCTGCCGGTATATGGCCCATCAAAGTGATGCTGTTACCTTGGTGCCATGATTACCGGGTTAGGGATATCCCGCCGATCCAGTTCGCTGTATATTACAAAACTCACCGCAACAACGAAGTCCGGCTGCGCTACTGTGGTACTTCTGCAGCGGCGAAGAACCTAAGGCGAGCAAGCTCTCACCTAAGCTGGACTCCACAATTGCGCGTTATCGTTACTTCAATATACTGGGGCGTAAGCTTGGTACAGTCAACTTTATATTCAACGGCACACAGGGGTAGCGGGCCGAGACGATGTTGGGGCATCTGCCAGTCAATAGTAACGCCTGTGGATCAGCACCTGCCGGTGTACTTGGCGCGCTTAAATTTAACCTGCACACCCAAGAAGTCTATTGTAGAAATGATTGTCCGCAAACTAAGAACCGATAGAGGCTTGTCCAATGACTCATCAGTGTTTTACTAAGCTGACATGGGTCATGGACCTCAAAACCGAGGAATACTTCGTCAGATAATAGGCCGTATCACAAGTAAGATGAGGTTAAATTCGAGGTAGCACTGGGTGTTGGTTGTAATACCGATTATGTTATCATGTAGCCGGAGCGGAAATCAACTTTCATAGACGATCTCGCCAATTACTCTGAAACTATACTCGGGATGCCACGTCGTGTTCATATATAGATGTGGAAGTCGTCTCTGCATGCCAAGCCCCCGCTGACATGATCTGATCAGCAAGGCACCGGATACGGCACAGTGAACCCGATGATGGGTCGACCGTTAGACGGCATGCAATACTTGGATTTTTGTACCCTGCTAGTTAATATCTTGCTTGTTCTACCGCCCACTACCTACTGCCCAAATAGTAAATCCAACACTGTTTGTCAGAAATGGCAATTTCGCTCGATCCACTTCGCCTGCATCAACGAATGTAACTCTGCACTCGAGCTTGCATGTCCGGTTTCTTTCGTAAAGGCATGCGTCATACAGTGGACTCTTAGCCAATCTACAACATGGTCCATTGGACATGCCGTGTCAGAATAAAGCAGCCATGCCACCAAGCTCACTGGCACTGTGGTATAAGATTCAGCAACAAGATTCTCAAGCTTTAGCGCTGACAACGTGGTCACCGATCTTACCTACCCCACAATTGATATACCCCTGAGTGAACAGTTCCTAGATTCGAATCTAGAATTGCCTGTGAGTTCAGTGACTCCAAGTCAAAATGTCCGTCGTTAGTATCAGCTCAGCTCTCCTGGGTTGAGACGGCCATTTCGTCGCTCTCTAACTATGCCATTTTACACGGCCCCTGAAGAGACTCCTTTGCCTCTTCGTCAGTCGTGTGACCGCTGTCATGACCTGAAAGTTCGATGTATTCGAAACCAAGAAGCCGGCCTCGAAGCATTACCTTCCGAGGCATGTGTGCGATGCAAAAGAGCTAGCTCCGTATGCATTTACAGTCCACAACAAAAGCCAGGGCGGCCTCCTGTAGGAAGCGAGGGCCGAGACACAGCAAGTACTTCAGCATCGTACTCTCGAAAGAGACTACGACAATCACCTCCGTCAACGTATCCGGCATCCGTGGGCTCGCTAAGCGGTTCAGCTCCCGAAAGTAGCTCGCTTGCTCTCGACCCGGCGTTATTTTCGTCTTTCATGGTGGCGGATGAGTTAGGGGACAATAATGTCTACGATACTGATTTCATGAATTCCGTTCCGCATATGCCACAGGGCGAACCTTTCACATCTCAGTCCCATACGTCCCCCTCAGATGCATTTCTGGCGGCGACTATTCCGGACAACCCAGGACTGGAGGCGGTGGCAAAGCAGCCTTCTGCGGATGGCATTGAGAGAGACATGGAGGAGATTGCCTCTCTAAACCTCAGAATATACCGCTCCACAAAAGCGCTCTCGTCGTCTTACCCGACATCGTTGTTGGTATCCTCGCCATGTCTCAACGATATCTTCGCCGCTACTGAGGCTCTCGTTGGTGTCGTCAATCGCTGCATAAGTGGAAGCTCTATTGACACTGTACACTCCCAGTCGTATAACGTCGATACTGCTGAGCTTGGGGCCCGCACAGATTGGGACGATTTTGAATGGTTCCGTGACCGGCGGCATGGTAACGGACTCCCGGCAGTGTCTTCATCTACCAGCAGGAACCCGGATACCGGTATTGTGCTTATGATCCTAGCTTGCCACCAAAGACTTCTTGCCACTTTTGAGAGCATTCTATTCTCCGTCTCCCATCTTCTCAGGCACTCTAGCCAGCACAAGCAAGCACTTTATTCCTTATACGACCGAGATAGGGGCTCATTGAGCACTTCTCTCAGTGACAGGCAATCCCTTTGTTCTCCAGAGTCCCAAGGAGCGCAAGGCCTGCCGGTGGGTATGTCGTCATTCCTAGAAATGCCAACAACGCAAGGTGTCATAATCGTGAAACTTGTCACGCACCGACTCCATCGATTAGACCGGGCAATTGGCCTGCTGGCGGAATGCGGGACTGTGCCAGGACCTCAGAGTACGATGGCACGGACGACTCTGCCACGTCGTATTTCTCCTTCCTCCTCGGAGTCTTCTTGGGAGCAACCACTGGCTCAGTCATCAAGTCGCAGACAACAGGTTGGGCTAGGGGATGAGAGCAGTGAGCCCAGTTCTGATGGAAACATTGGCGGTTCATCAAGCGGATCTCAAAGGGCCATTAAGTCCGCCATGGACGTGATGAAACGTCGTCAAGACCGATTGTACGGACAGATTAAAACAGTGAAGCAGCTGATTAGAACACTAGACTCAATATAAAATATAGCACCGTCGTTCGCAATGAGATATTGAAAGAGCAAGATCGCAAAGTTATTATACTTTCAAGAATGCCAAGCAGAGCAGAAAACTTTCACGCGGCGGGCTTACTCCCGACGCAGTTCCACCCGCTTCACCCACACCACTCCATTGCCTAGCGGTTCAATATCTTTCATATTTCTATCATGCGGTCCGAGATAACTTTTCGCCTCGCCTCAGTCTGATATGCCGAGTTGTGTTAATGAGAGCCCAATATTCTGCTCTTTTACTCTTTAAAAACAGATAAATTACTCGCGAGTTAACCTAAGTTGCATAGCCATCTGAAGCGCGGAGATAATTACTTGCCACGAGCCTACATACAATCTACTGTAGACGTGATCCAATTCGACTATTCTACCACAGTCTGGTTAGATCAGTCAGTCGGTGGGTTTTCGAAAAAGGCTATTAACCATCGGAGGCTTCGTTTATAATCACGCCGAGATTCCATTATTTATTTTCATTTTCATTTCATTGGCTTTTCCGGGCCAAACCAAGGTGCATTGTCCTACCACACCAACAAATGGACCGAAAAGACAAGGATCGGAGTTGTATATTTGGCCAAATATAGGGATGCCAATTGTGAAGAACGAATAGGCTGCCAGAAGAGGCAAGCCAAGATTGAAGACCTTGTGCTATTTACCTCGTACGCCGGACGAGAACAATCGATGATGGGATCATCATAGAACAGGACAGTTAATTGCAAGGCGAACATGACACCATTAGAAAAGTAGCGTAGAATGCGACGGGAACAGTGTAAAAGGCTCTGGTGTGTCAAGACAGCGTGGTGATGAGTCAGTTCGGTTTGTTTTCCATCCATCGTTATTGACACCCTTCTCTATTCTACCCATATATAAAGATACACCAACTAGGTTCTGTTGTTTGGGCTCCGTGGTCCGTTGCATGTAATTATGTGCCGAGTACGTACGGGCTTCCGGTTTTGTGCCCCGATAAAGTCGTTACCGCTCTCGCAGCGATCGAGGAAGTTGTTTCCCAGTGTTGGCATTCCGCTTGGTATTCGTGACTATCTCTTCCACAATAGGAATAGGATTTCTTCTTCCACTCATGGGAATATAGTGCAATTATACGTAGAAAGGCATGACGATGAGCATCAAATCACAAGTCAGCTTGGCTGACGTCAAATACATAATTTGTAAACTGTATTGCCTGAGCGTCCTGACCAGGTTTGGATGCAATCTTGTGATTCAACGGGTCGATACATGTATAATGGCCAAGCCCATGTGAAGACTCCTTAAGACAACGTGTGAATATTTCGATAAGTATGATGCATCCACTTCTTTCTCACAACATTGTGGGTATCTCTATACGACTCAGGCAAGTATAGCGTCCGGATGTACGGTCCTGAAAATACCCGCCGATGCGGCTCAGCTCACATGAATAAATCCAGCGCCGGTGTGTTTTACAGTGATTGGTTGAAATACACCATCCCAGTTCACAACCTTCTCTTTATAAAGCACATGGCTCACAGCACTAACAGTCGTGAATGCTGGCGCTTCTAATCGTAGAACTTTGTATTCATGCAATAAAGCTCATAAGGCTCCTGTACAATATGGCAGCATCCGCGGACCAAGCATCAGCAGCAAGGGACAAATTTGTGTACCATCAATTGTTCACACCAACCTTTCACCATGATGTTTATTCTTCAATTGACCCGACAAATCCTAAATTGAAGCAGGACGGACGAGTCATCTTAATCACAGGTGCCAGCGGACCAATTGCTGCAGTAAGTACTGTCAACTGTTTGGAATGCGGTTCAAATCAAGCATCGCCGAAGACACTAAGGCGTCATCATCGAGTAAGAATAAGTGCTCATATTTAGGCAGGAGCACGCACGATTCTTCGCCAAGGCATCCGCCAAAGCCATTGTCTTAACTGCTCGTCGAATCGAGATACTAGAAGCATTGAAGAATGAGATTGAACAAGCATACCCCGCCACGGAAGTCGTTGTCGCTCAATGCGACTTGACTTCTGAAGCCGATGTCGCTGATCTCTGGAATGGCACTGTCGCCAAATTCGGTACTATTGACGTTATTATCAGCTGCGCAGCGTCACGTTCGCAGATGAAAAAGATTGGAGACACAGACGTTAGTGACTGGTGGGGAGATTTTGTGGGTTTCCCTACTCAACAAGGTTGCGATCGGTATCGCAAGCATATTTGACGAAGAAGACCCTGACTCTCTGTGCAATTGACAGGAAACTAACGTGAAGGCCCTTTACTTGTTGGTAAGGCACGCCGCAAACTTGAAATCTGACTCACCAGTCACCTTCATCAACCTAACCAGTGGGTTGGCGCTGGAAACCGTTCCTACAAGATCGAGTTACGCCATCACTAAGTCGGCAGGTTGTCGGCTCATGGAATATGTACATGCAGGTAAGAATACTCGGGTCACTTTGCCCTGGCCGCTGCCATGCCGTTCTCAAGATTTCTAACCTGATACCCCGTTAGAACACCCAAACATTCGGGCTTTCAGCCTTCATCCGGGCATCGTTCCTAATGCAGTGCAGTTCGCCATGCTTGCCGGAGCGAACGTTGACACCGGTATGTGTTGTGTCTAGATCCCGGAAGGCCTTTTTCCTTCAGATCGTGGTTACTCACTAACACGACGGCTTGTCAGCTGCACTTTCCGCCGGTGTTTCTCTGTATCTATCCAGCCCCGAGGCCGACTTTCTTCGAGGGCGGTGGATCTCGTCTAACTGGACTGTGGATGACCTCGAGGCAAAGAAAGAGGAGATTTTAGCCCAGAATCTGCTCACTACGCATCTGAGAGCCAAACTCGGGCCAGGCGGACATTTCGCACAGAAGTAATGGAGTTGGCGCACCCTGCTTTGACTTGCAGAACCATAACCCTACTCAGGAGATCTAGTCACTGTTCCCGCGTGCCTAATCGGCAGCACCTCAGGCTACGGTTAGGAAACAATACATATTATTGGAAGCTAAAGAAGCCATACGCACAAGTATATCCGCCTGTGTTTAAATTTCACCTTAACAGTGAAGCTCAGATCTGACTTTGACTATGAATTATCAACACTATGAGAGAACTTTAAACTATGACAATTTAGTACAGTTACTTTGAAATCGTAGACATTTGCGGCTATGACCATTGTAAGTATTCCCAACTGTGAAAGTCGAGAATAAACTACAATATATTGAGTAAAAGCAACAACGTTCGGTCTTGCAAGTTCGCCGCGGCGTCATGGTCAGCGTTGCGTTTGTTTAAACATAGTACCTTTGCTACGCGATACTCACTGAGATTGAAATCGGTCCGCGCAGAACATCGTGCTCTGAGTTGGTAAACGTCCGCATAAATCCGCCGACGAAATGCACCGACGCCGGTATCCAACACGGGTAAGCATGGATTAATGACTTTTTCACACAAGCATGTGTTATAAACAACCTGCCGGATGGAATCGAGAACAGCAAAGTAAACAAGATAGAGCTGGTAATTCAATATGCAAAGAATAATCTCATCCGAGTTTTTCAACTTCGAATATCTCCGGGTTCTCGGCACAGCTCCCTTTCAGGGGGCCGAGGTCGGAGAATGCCTCGAGGCTGCGAAAAGGATCAAGAGCAATGATCCCGAGAGCTGGTATCGGGCTTGGTCTGATGCGGCGGCAGTAAGTGAAGATATTGCGGCGTCTGCGTTGCTATCAGGAGATCGAGATACAGCACGATGGGCGTTCCTGCGCTCGTCCAACTACCGTCGCGCCAGCGAGTTTCTTTTGCACCATAATCCCAACGACTCGCGGCTGGTAAAGACCATCAGTCTATCTATCAGCAACTTCAAGAAGGCATGCCAACTTTTCGACAGCCCTGTGCACTTCCTCGAGATACCATATGAGCAGGATGCAAAGCTGCCGGCGTACCTGTTCATGCCGACGGCGTCGTCGGTCCGTCCTGGCAAAATACCAGTTGTCATCAGCACCGGAGGTTTCGACTCTATCCAGGAGGAGCTTTATTATTTCACCGCCTCAGGCGCTAGGACTAGAGGATACGCAACGTTGTCTTTCGAAGGGCCGGGCCAAGGGATAGTTGTCCGCCGGGATAAGCTCCATCTAAGGCCTGACTGGGAAGTCGTTGTTGGGGCGGTCCTCGACCAGCTTCACATCATCACCCACGAGCATCCGGAGTGGAACTTGGACATGTCCCGCGTCGCAATAGCCGGCGCGTCTATGGGGGGCTATTTTGCACTTAGGGGTGCGATGGATCCACGCATCTCTGCCTGCATTTCTATTGATGGCTTTTACGACCTGGGAGTGTTGACAAGAGCACGTGTTTCGGGGCCCTTGATGACGGCCATAGAACAGCGATACCTTCCTGATAACGTCTTTAACACACTGCTGAGAATAGCTCTCGCACTCGATTTCCAGAAGCTTTGGGAGATGGGACACGCGATGCTGGCAACCGGCATCACGACACCAGCGGAGGTGATGCGCACCTGGGTCGACTATACTATGGCGCTTCCGGATGGCAAGACGCGTCTAAGTCAGATCAAAGGTCCTGTACTGGTAACAGGTTCTCGAGATACGATGTACGTTCCGCTAGACGCCGGGCCACAGCGGATCTACGATGATTTAGTCCGACTCGGGAGCTCGAAGAAGCACGAGTTATGGACACCGGTTGGCCCGGGTCAAGGCTCCTTGCAGGCAAAAGTGGCAGGGCTAGCGAGTCTACATGCAAAGAGTTTTGGGTGGCTCGATGACGTGTTTGGGATCAAACGAGACGCAATTATTTTAGAGTAAAAATCTTCTTTCATGTTCCCATACAAGGATTGCTTGGTTTCTGATGCCGGATCCTTTGCCCCTATCATAGAATGAGAAGCCAGCGGTGCCGGCACATCCAGGATGTAGATCACTACTAATGGTCTATTGGACGTTTTAAAAATGACACACCAGTTGACTTTGTATCTTGGACCTGCGTATCAGTGCATGCAAGCATAATTTCGTGCAGTCCTTTTCCTTTTCCACATTGGGAAAACCCTATTATCCGTCTCACCCTCGTCTTCGGAGTGGATGCCGGTGGATTCTTTTGGCCCATGCACCACATCGCAGCCCCGGCATTGTAAGCTTATGAGATGCCTTTATTAGTACTATGGTCGGTGGATATCTCGACGGGAGTCGTTGGCACATATTTAAGACCGGCAAGACCGGCTCCGTGCTGTATAGACTACAAAGAGCGCCAGCCAGCCCTGGCAAACTCCACAAACATCAGCCCAACTGGCAGAACCAAGACACACTTAATGATCACAAACATGTCGTCATCTTCTCAAGCAACCATGCTACTGCGTATCGCCCCCCTGGTTACATCATCCTTTTGTATCTGGTTCTCCTGGGATCAGTACTACTTTCTGCATTTGTTCAGAAAACCAGAACTCAAAACAAAGTCCGTTCCGGTTCTCCCGCCTTACCTCAAGCGTTTCTACCGTGACGCCTCTGCGCGTGTCTTTGTCGTCTGGGCCACCACTCTGGCCACATCTATCGCCAACCTAGTTTCGGACAAGGAGGTTCTGGAGGCAAATGGGTCGCTGGCGTGGTACAAGGCAGGTCTAGGGATGGCCGCGGGCCACGCCGCCTTTGCACCGATTATAGTGCCCACTATTTGGGCGATTCTTCATTTGGATGACGGCCCCGAGGGCGAGAAGGCTGGCATGCCGCTCCTGAAGAAATGGTTACAAATCCATGTTGTGCGGTCTCTAACCGTCGATCTGGCGGCGTGGATCTGCTTCATTGTGGCTGTCACACGCCAAAATTGAGGACAGAAGGACTACTCCTGATTTAGAGCCATCCAGCTTCGAAACACAAGCACTCTTTGCTTTTGATCTGACCGGGCTGCCTGGGAAAGGCTTTTATCCCGTGTCGAGTAGCGGGGTATTGGACCATCGTCAGAAGTCACCATCGGGTATATGAAGTAGTCTTGCAATTTATAAATATGGCAAGCGCCTCAAGCATGGGTCTCGTATCCCGGCGATACAGTAGAATCTAAAGAATATGTTAGTATAAAAGACCAACCCTGACCTCCAACCAGTATGCTATATCAACACTCCCTACACACCACGCTACACAAGACTTTGACTTGCCAGCAGCGGCCTGACTGAGATAAGGTGATGGTATGGCGGGAGGACACGGATTAACCTTGACTGGGAAAGAGGTCCCGCTGCAGATTCGAAACAGGCCGTCAAATAACGGCGTACAGTCCCACGACGCGCGAAGCGAGAGTGATACCAGCCGTGACGTCTCGCGGAGTTCCCCTGTGTGAGGCATCGCATTACCCAGTATCACGGATGTACAAGTTGACTCTCTCACGTGATTTTGGAGGGTTCAGAGTCCCAGCAAGGAAACCAGACCTCAAAAAATCAAGTGGCCGGAGCTTTTGCAGGCGGTGAACTCTTTACCCGCGATTGTCTCCTCGTGTGGGACTGGGAAAGTTCAAGCGTGCTAGGAGACCCTGATGCTCAGCGGCAGTTTGGTGCCGAAGCAGCAGCCCAAGGCAGATATATCAGCTATGGCGACGAGGGTATGGGACGCGGCGCTGGCAGCAGGAGATGTAGGACAGCATGAGGAGGCCGGAAGGATGATCCAAGAAGCAGCAGAAAGCTACAAGACTATTTTTGGACTGCTTCGTTCGCATGACCTCTCGGGCCGGTACGGTCTAACGCCGCTATCATGGGCTGCAGAGAACGGTATGACACGATAGTAGCCCAACTGCTGGGGAAGGCCAATCCGGACCTGATGGACTCCTGGGCAGCGGCTGGAGGGCATGAGGCTGTAGTCAAGCTGCTGCTCGAAACGGACGGGGTTGGGGGTGGATGTACAGATGTGAATGGCCATACTCCTCTCACTTGGGCCGCCATGCGAGGGCATTTGGCCGTGGTCAAGCTGTTGCTAGCATCGAGCAAGGTCGACGCTGACCTGGTAGATGTGAATGCAGGCGGTCGCCGCCCTGGTGGGCTGCGGCCGGAGGACATGCGCCCGTGGTCAAGTTGCTCCTGGAGAGACGTGAGGTCGAAGCCGACCGAAAGGATCGGAACGGCCGAACGGGGCTCTCGTGGGCGGCCATGAGTGGGCACGAGGCCGTGGTCAAGCTGCTGCTCGCGTCGGCAGAGCTGAGATAGATTCGAAGGATCCGGAAGGTCGGACGCCTCTCTGATGGGCTGCTGATAGAGGGCAGAAGGCAATGGTCAAACTCATGGAATCGAGCACTACATGGCCGTGTCTGCGTCTATATAAAACACCTGGAACAACATGCACGCTGAAGAAGCATCATGATTGGAAATGTGGACCGTACTCGGATGCAGCAATGGCGCACTCCTGGATATCAGCAATCTGTCGGCACTTCCAAAAACACTCGTTAATGTGCAGCCTGCTCCCAGAAGCCACGGAGATTCAGAGCCTGGCGGCCTTCAAGGCAAACGGATGCCTGGAGGCTCCCCTCATTATCGTGAGGACAGATTCGAGGAACGCGTCACGGCGAGGGGTTAGTGCCAAATAGGTTGCGATATTAAGCATAGAAGCAACGTGTCCCGTCACCCGAAGAAAAAGTATTTGTAGCGGCGTCAAGAATTATCCTGATTGAGCTCCGAGCTCTACAGATCTGTTGTTTGGCTGTGAACTGATCGTCGACATATTGACTGCTCTGGGACTGTGGCGACAAACCGGGTTTCAGCGGGGCTATATCGGTTAACAAAGAAGCTTACCCCTGTAAGGCTCCGTCATATCGACCTCAGTACTGACGTACTGAAGCCGACCGCCCATTCCCCCACAGTACATACAGCGCCCCTACCCCAGGTACTACGGAGTAAGTACAGTACCTTGAATCCTTGAATCACTTCCAGTTGGTCCCAGCGTCGGCACTCTAATCATTTAGGGCGTGATAGGCGATAAGCATGATGTTGGTTAGTGTCTGATTCCCTTGCATCCTGCGCTAAAGTTAGCTCTCGAACCCGCCAAGGCTCATCTGCTCTGTCCTCGTGCCTCTCTCTCCGCGACTCTCGACCCCACCAAGTTTGAACGCTGACTTTGGACCCTTTAACCCGGCACCCCAGCCTACACCTCAGCTACACCTACAATCGCAGCCTCCTCCATGCTCACAAACCTCCCTTCTTCCACCGTCTCTTTCCATTTACTTACCCTGGCCCGCGTAATAACACCAGCCTACAGTTCATTTTCGCCATCATCATCATGTTCGACATCTTCGCCAAGGTCTTATCGTGAGTCCGCAGATCCCCAGCCTGCCCCGCCATGGCCTCAGCTTGTACCCCCCCGTGCTAACGATGACGAAACGCGCAGCTCCATCACGTCGTTCCTCTTCCCGCTGTATGCCTCGTACAAAGCTTTGAAGACGTCAGATCCCGCACAGCTCACACCATGGCTTATGTACTGGGTTGTTCTGGCGTGTGCGCTCTTGGTTGAGAGCTGGGTCGACTGGATTCTCTTTTGGTATGTCACTCTACCCGTTTGCAGCAATCCGAGCCAGGCCGGAGGCGCTTGTTGAACTTTGACGTCACAAATCTTTTACATATTATACAACACCACCCAGATGAACCTTGTCTAACGGAGTATCGCAGGATTCCCTTTTACGCCTACATCCGCCTCCTCTTCCTCCTCTACCTCGTCCTTCCCCAGACCCAAGGCGCCCGAATAATCTACCAAACACACGTCCACCCCTTCCTCGAAGATAACGAGGTCCAAATCGAAGAGTTCATCTCCGAAGCCCACGAACGCCTCAAGGCCGCCGGCATCTCTTATCTCAAGCGCGCCATCGAGCTGCTTAAGACCAACGTCCTCGGCCTACCACCGGGCGAGCCTTCGCCAGCACCCGAGCCGGCGGCTGCGAGCCCACAAAGCTACACGCAGAGCCTACTGGCTAGGTTTAGTGTACCTACCGCAAGGTGGACAGGGAGTGGAAACTCGGGCACGGACTTCTACAACCTCCTGGGTAGTGCCGTCTCTGCTGTTAGCGCAGCGGCTGGAACCGGTGCGCAGCAGAACTTGAGTGCCAGCGGCACTCTGATCCCGCCCCATTTGACCGGTGCGGGCGAGAAGCTGAGTTTCATCGCGGCCCAGCGGGAACGATTGAACTTCGTCCTGGGCGCACTTGATCAGCAGGCCAAGGAGCTTGAACGGACCGAGGCGCTGCGGGCGCAGAACGTGGAACAGCACCCCCGCGCAACGAGCCTGAACCTGGACGGCAGCGAGGAGGAGACACAACGTCCCGCAAGCGGACTCAGTGGTCTCAGCGGGCTCAGCGGTCTGAGCAAGAGCCGTAGCGAGGTCGACTTCGAGAAGATCGATGCCGAGAGCGGCGCCGAAGATGAGGGTAGCATAAGGAGACGGGCGCAGGCTAATACCGGCGGATCTTGGCTCCCGTGGGGATGGGGGGCCGGAGGCGCAACACCGACCCAGGAAAAGGGGTCGAGTTCGGGATTTGAGCAGTAGACGGGCTCGTAGACCGATAAGACAAGGGGTTGGAGTTAACGGGAATTGCTAGATTTGGCCGCAAGGGATGGGATGGCTAAGAGCACGCCTTTTGACGTGTGTTCGAGTCCCAGGTGCTGCTGTCACGCAGCGTGTATGCTTTAGGAGGTCTTGGACTTTCCCCCTCTGTCTCTTCCTCGGGTCACAATAGACGCCGTTCTTTTCATGAGTAAGGGACGTTGTATAGGTCCCTGAAACCAAAACCTTGAGCAGCACACTCCAGGTATATTAAATTTGTATGCCAGCCCTCCTTGACCATCACGATATATAGTACAGTAGAGGTTATATCACCCCAGCAATCCCATCACCCATCTATTCTTTCTATTGCCCCTGCTCCATATCTCACAGCCCGCTCCCACTCATTCTCAGCCACCCTTCGAGAACCCCGGGCCAGACTTTTGTATAACGTACGGGTAGGCAACGTCAACGTCCTTCCTCCTCCAAATCTTCCTCACCTTCTTGGTGGGCGCGTGCTCGACCCATATCTCCTCAGCCACCTTCTTCTTGTATGAGCGGATGAAGCCGGGGTCCCAGAGCTCGGAGGCGATGCCCAAGTCTTTGCAGCAGCGCATCAGGGCGTTGGACTTGCAGCCCTCAACTGCGGAGGGGAGAGATTCGAGGCCGAAGTAGTTGTTTTCGCCTTGGGCTTGGGAGACGAATCTGGCAAGTGTGTTAGTTTGCGTGGGTCAGGTTTGTTGCTTGGGTGTCTGCAGAGCAGGGTAGAGTAGAATCGAGCAGAGGGCAGGGTGCGTACCGTCCTTCTGCGATGAGAGCATACTCCCGCGTCACGACCTTATCCCCGACCACAACCTCTCCCTTCGGAACCAATCCCCACCCCCCTGGCCCGAACGCCTGGTTCAAGATTCTGCGGTACTTGATCTCGGGCAGGTAGAGGATGCCGTCGGGCTTGACTTCGATATCATCGGGGGTAAGGGGTGCCATGAGGATGGCGGAAACGGTCTCCGAAAACCGCTGCATCCCCAAGCCGTGGTAGGATGTGGACCAGTCATGGCTGTCTTTTGGAGGAGCGGGCAGCTCTGAATCTTGAGCCTGGGCGGGTATGGCCAGGGCCTCTGGTTTTAGGGGTTGTTTTGGGAGTGGCTTCGGGACTAGTCTCGGGGCTGGTCTCTGGATTGGCTTTGGAGCTTGTGCTGGAGCTGGTGGTGCTGGTTTTGTCGCCTCGTCCTCTGCTGGTTTCGACCGTGGCCATGAGTTGGACACAAATCTGAATATGGGGCGTGGTTGGAGCGGAAGCTTCGTTGCTCTTAGGAGCGGCCGTAACGTTGTGCGGGACGCCATTCTGGCTCTGACTTGAGAGAAGGGAGGGGTTTCGTGAGCGAGCGTGGGGAGTCGGGCTTTCCGAAGCGACGATGCGATGGAGCTTTTCACGAATTCACGATATGAGCTTGAAGCTTTTCCGCGATCCAGCAGATTAGAGCGTGGAGGCTGGCGACGCTTGGACCACGTACTGCTCCGAGCGATAACTGGTGGGCTTGATAAAAAAGCACTGTGTTATACGTGGTGTTTTCCCTCATATGGACAGTGCGAAATCAAAGAAGTCATATCAGCTCCAGATTATTAGTGTAGCTCCCAATACTTCGTACGCCTGTGAGAATATTGATGGAAGAGATGGGATTTCAGTAGCCTTTCGAGTAGGTATTATACAATCGATATGCCAATCGCAGAGCAGGCCGGCCCATAAGAAGCAGCATAATTACACGCAAACCTCATGCGTCCTTCGTATCGGTCCTGGAGTCATTCCCCCTCCGTTTCCAGCAGGTCCTAAATGTCGCCATCTAGAGACCCGAACAGACGCAATTCATCAGTACGACTCGGAAGCAGACGTGGAAGAGTAGACGGCACCACTGGGTCCTTAAATAGTCACGACAAAAGAAAAATAGGGGAACACACCTCCTGCGTACACTGCCTCCAATCCTTCTTCTCAAAGTAGCAGTCCGTCAACTTTGCATTCTCATCTACGAAAACGTCCCCAAAGCGCTCGTCAGCGTCTCTACGCCCCAAAACCCAACCTCCGGTGTCCGGCGGAATCTGACAGGGGGAGGGAGAGATGCTGTAAGTTGTGCAGAGGGAGCGACGCTACCTGCGCAGCCAGTGCTGAATATTCGCTTGTCCCTGCCGAGAAACGTCAGCCTCGGTGGGTAATCCCGGCTTTCAAGGGCGGTTGGAATGGAAAAATTTGGGGGATCCGAATGACTGAGTAGAAAATCTCGGAGAAAAAGACGCACCACTCGTCCGGCTCATCGTCGTTTGATGTCGTGTTTTGAGCTGCGTTGCTCTCGTCTTTAGACATCTTCCTCTAGAGTTCCCTGTTCTTGTTATGGACTCCTGTTGTTGAGTCGACTTTTTCTCGGTGTTGGTGAAGTGGAAAGGTTCGGCTGAGCAGTGAGATTTCTGTTGGGGGCTCTCGGTGGAAGCGGCCCTTCCCACTGAAAAATCCCGGTGAGCGAAGATGGCATCGCGAAAGCTGAATGTCCTGGTGTACACGGGTAAGTCTCTCGGGATCAAAATATTCTTGCATTTCTTTTTGCGAGGCATATTTTAACACTTCTCAAAGGTACTGGGACGACTGTTGAGTGTGTGCGGCACTGCATTTACTCACTCCGTCGGCTGCTCTCACCAAACTATGCCGTGATCCCCATCACGGAGTCCGTCATCTTGAAAGAGCCATGGTCCCCGACTTGTGCGCTCCTCGTCATCCCCGGCGGCGGCGACTTGGGCTACTGCCGTGTGCTTAACGGCGAGGGCAACCGTAAGATCTTCGACTACGTCCGTCGCGGCGGGGCTTACCTCGGCTTCTGCGCCGGGGCATACTACGGCAGCCAGCGCTGCGAGTTCGAGGTCGGGAATCGCAGTCTGGAAGTCATCGGCAGTAGGGAGCTGGGCTTCTACCCCGGGACATGCCGCGGATGCGCCTTCAAGGGCTTCGAGTACCATAGCGAGGCCGGAGCCCGGGCGGCGAAGCTCAAGGTCTGGGTGGATGCGTTTGGGTTGGACATTGCCGTGCCTGAGCAGGTCGTGTCTTATTACAACGGCGGCGGCACCTTTGTCGACGCAGAGAAGTATAAAGACAAGGGAGTCGAGGTTCTCGCGAGCTATGAGGATGCAATTGACGTGGATGGCGGCGATGGCAAGGCTGCGCTGGTGTACTGCAAGGTTGGCGACGGCGCTGCTTTACTGACAGGCCCGCACCCAGAGTAAGCTCCCAATCCTCATCCCGAATATCATCTACTAACACGCCCAAGATTTGCCGCTGCCAATCTGCACTCCCAGCCAGGCAACGCAAGCTACGACAAGCTCATAGACAGTCTCGCCGAAGGCGACGAGGCTCGCATCAGCTTCCTCAAGGGCTGCCTCGCCAAACTCGGCCTGGAAGTCAGCCAGGACACGGCATCGGTCCCGTCCTTATCAAGCATTCACCTCTCGTCGCGAAGCCATACTGAAGTGGATGAAATCCTCCACTCATGGGAGGAGGTCATGACGAAAGAAGACGGCGAGGAGTACATCAAGGGCGAGCACGACGTCTTCCACATCGAGAAGAAGGAGTCGCGGTGGTCCGTGTCCGAGCTGTCGAAGAGCCTCGTCTCGGATGGCGCGGCGACGGCGGATAACAGAATGGTAGACTACGACGCCGTGGTGAAGAAGATCGTGACCCACGAGCAGGGGTGGCCCGATAACAAGGCCACGCCGTGCTTCCACCACGACCTGTTCTACTCCAGCCTGAAGGCATACCAGCAGACCGAGCAGGATGCCGAGGAATGGGGCAGCATCCTGATGTACGGCGAGGTTGTGACGAGCACCAACACTCTCCTGGAGAAGTACGTATCACCTCCACTGCACAACCTGAACCGCAATTAAGCAAACCCTTGTAGGAATCCGAAGCTCCTGGCGAAGCTCCCCACCGGCTTCACGCTCGCAGCAACTACCCAGGTGGCAGGGCGCGGCCGGGGCACCAACGTCTGGGTCTCCCCCGCCGGCTGCCTGATCTTTTCAACCGTCATCAACCACCCCGCGCACCTGGCAGCCTCGAGACCTATCGTCTTCATTCAATACATCGCCGCGATAGCGATAGTAGAGGCAATCCAGTCCTATGACCGGGGATATGGGGATCTGCCCGTCAAGCTGAAGTGGCCGAATGATATCTGTGAGTTTTTCTGTCCACGGCCTATAATACACTGTTGCTGACTTGATCCAGACGTGCGCGATCCTAAGAAGCCCGCGTCCCCGCCCTCGTATGTCAAGATCGGCGGCATCCTCTCAAACTGCGCCTACTCTGCCGGCTCATACCAGGTCGTTCTCGGCATCGGCATCAACACCACCAACGGCCGCCCCACCACCTCCCTCGATGCCCTCCTCCCTTCCCACCTGCCCCCTTTCCGCATCGAGAAGCTCCTCGCCCGCATCCTCACCCGCATCGAGGCGCTGTACGCCCAGTTCCGCCGTGAGGGCTTCTCCTCCGACCTCGAGGGCCGCTACTACGACCACTGGCTGCACTCGGGGCAAAATGTCACGCTGGAAACGGAGGGCGGCGCCAAGGCGAGGGTGCTGGGGATCACGACCGACTGGGGCATGTTGAAGGCGGAGGAGCTGGACGACGAGGGGAGGAGGACTGGCAAGGTGTTTGCGCTGCAGAGCGACGAGAACAGTTTTGATTTCTGGAAGGGCCTGGTTAAACGGAAGGTTTAGACGGGGACACGCAAGTGGTCTGCACGGACTGGTTTGGGCCTGAGCTACGATGGGCTTACTCCCGTGTTCAGATATGAATAGGAAAGGAGCAGGCTTCTGTAACCCGGGAATCATCACGAGTGCGTAGGACAGGCGAACCGTATCGTGACGAGTTCGATATTGGCCAGCAGCGGTACGTGAGTGCAGCCGATGAGAGGGAACCTCGGCATCGTGGCTCCGAACACCCATCGTATCCCCATCGTAGCCCGTTCGCAAAGATGCCTCCAGTCTCCAGTCCATGCGCACCTCCACCGCCACTCCAAATCCAGACTCTGGGTAGAACCAGATACGGTAATTCAAATTTCCTATACCAGCCCATTCTATTCCCAAAGCAAAAATATCGAGAGCTCGTTTCCAGAAAGCTGCTCCTCGGAAACTACCGTCGCAACCGCACGGATCAACCGCTCGCACCACCGTGCAGTTCGCGACAGCTGCATGGCGTCGTCAACAAGCCACGCACACAGACCGCGCGAGAGGGTCAAAGTCCCGATAAGCTTGTTAGGGTCCCAAGGTTTTCCTCGATTCTCCCCCCAACCGCATTCGGTACTGCTACTACCAAAAAAGAAAACTCTGCCAAATAGTCAGGAAATATCTATCAAAATGCGACGGTGTCATTCTCAGCATCATGCCTTTTCCCACTAAACTAGAGTTATCTGTCATCCTCAGTTCGTGATGTCAGGCAAAGGCATTTCGCACGGCTCGCATTCCCCAATCCGCAACGACGGCCCGGCGCCCACCCTATCTACCCCATTAATAGGCGCTCCCAGCAAGGAATAACGGCTTTTGTATTGCCCGTCATGTCGTTAATAGAAATGCCGTATTCTAGAATCCTTTTGCAAATGACGAGTCCCGCGACAATATCCAGTTTCCCGCTCCCAGCTTTTTCCTTCGCCAGTTCTCCCATTCCGGCATAAGGACGCAAATTCGCTGATGGAGGGCAAACGCACCAATCGGTGGGGCGGGCCTGTATATTCTGTCTCGATCGGGCAACTCCCGGACGGCATTCCGCTGGGGGGTATGGTCCAACTGCGTATATGGACGAGGGTATACTGGGGGTTGTTGTGGGAGCGGGATGGATGGGTGGTGATGGAAGTGGGTGCACACATGCTTTTACCCCACCATTTGGACCGTGTGGCATTGTTGACGCTGGCGATGGCGGGGTTGGCGAAAAAGCTGGGGGATGTGCGGTGCGAGAGAGCCTTGCGGTGTGAGATTTAAGTGTGCGCAACACCTGTGAGTTCTCTCCATCTGCCAACTCGGGAGATGCCTTGATAGCCTGCCTTCCTTGCCTTGGAAATCGTTGGCATGGAGCATGATGAGTGTAGACGTGCAGAAGAAGCAGGTCAAAGTCAAGCACGTAGAGTGCGTAGGCAGCTAAAAGCATGCACAATAAGCAACAACCTTAAAACGATAAGCGACACATGATCGTGACCTAGTCCAGATACCGCAGGCATACGGCACGCCAACAAATACGCGCACGTACAAACCGCCTTCGCGGACGGCACACACACTCTACTATACCCAGCTCTGCAAAAGCCCTTACCCCCCAGCTCCGGGCCGTAAACACACTCCCACGCACCACCAATCACAAAATGCCCTACCCCGTCACCTGCAGGCTAAACGGATGCAGAGCAGCTGCAATGACAGATTGCCCACCTACCACCCGCCCCGCGAAGCAACGGTGATCTACGCTGTCATGGACAGTTGGGTGAGTGCGGGGCAGAGGGAACGACCACACGGCACGACGTGCGCTGCGGTGTGGATGGGTGCTTGTTTGGATTCATATGTGGACTGGGGCGGGAATGTGCGTTTGTGTATGTATGTAAAGGCGGTTGCGCCGGGCCCCAGATGGCCAGGTTGCTCGTGGACCTCTTCCGTTCAAGTCTGTTCTTTTGTGAAGCTCGGCCGATTGGAAAAGACGACCATAATTCAGGAGAAGGAAGTAATAGCTTGGGATTCGAGACCATCAAGACTGCTTGATACGAGGCAGTCCTTCGGCAGGTCGATGGTTCGGTAATACACAAAAGGCGAACAGATCATAGGACAGCATCGCAATTCTGCGACCTCGGACTGGAGGCGACATCATGGCGGATGCAAGGCTGAACCTCCTCAACTTGACAGACACGCCGCCGTCGTCTGTCATTTCAAGTAACCCGGATGATCTCGTGAGCGATCCTGCCCCGAATGTAATCCTCACCGCTCTGACAGCCCCCACAGCAGGTAGATGACACGGCCATGCCGGCCATCCTCGCCGGGATTCTAATTCCGCACATCGTCTGCACCTTCTTCATTCTCGCCAGGGTCTTCTCGCGAGTCTTTCTCCTGAGGAAATGGTTCATCGACGACACGCTCATCATTGCTGCGTGGATCTTCTCGACAGCTGTTTGCGTGGTGTACAGTATAGCAGCAGAGTCACCGGAGATCCTAGGCGCGCCAGATGAATCGGCACTGCAAATCAGTCTAGCAGCCGAAGGGCTGGGTGGCAATATACACCCGTACATCATGAGGACCTACCTGGGCCTCATCTTCTACCAGCTCTGTCTCTGTCTAACGAAGCTGTCCATTTTGGCATTCTACCTACGAATGTTCAGCTCGCGGCCGAGGGAGCGAGTGCTGGCATGGGGTACCGTCATTTTTGTGTTACTGTACGGCATCCCGATGCTATTTATCAGTGTCTTTCAATGTCACCCAGTCGCAGGGCAGTTCTTTGGAAAGCCGATGCAATGCTTTGGCTTCCCGGAACTGCTGATTGCAAGCGCCAGCCTACACACAGCAACAGATGCATGGCTGATCATCATGATTGTGCCGTGCATCTCCAGATTGGACCTCCCACCCCGGCAGAAGATCGCGCTTGCAATTGTGTTGAGCCTCAGCATCTTCGTCATTGCGGCTAGTTTGGTTCGCCTACAGCTAAGTCTGCACCGTCACTTTAGGCCAACCAGCGCGGGAGTCACCAACACGCTAGCGTTTTTTGTCATGACCATCTTGGAGTGCGACATTGCATTGATCTGCGCCAGTGCGCCAACGCTTCGACCACTATTGGTGCTGCTATTCCCGCGCATGATGAGTGACCCAAAAAGAAGATCAATCGAACACATAGAAGCCGGGAGCATCGACTTGACCAGTGTCGTCAGCTACCATGGATACCCGTGGACGGAACCGAGCACACCAATGGCGCGGAGCAGGAACGGCAGCTTTGCAAGCCATCTTAATAGGCTAGCGCAACGAATGCCAGCGCCTCCAATCCCGGCACTGTCAATCAGTCATCGCACACCAACCACTCTGAGCTTGCGGAGCATGTTGACCAGCGTGGCTCCACGGAGTCGAGGACGAACACTGACTGGGGACGGCAGGCCTATACTCGACAGAGGCGAGGAGAGTAGGAGAAACTCGGAAGGGTTTGAAGGCTACCACAACCAATATGAGGGCTACGGAGATGCTAAACTAGGACGAAGTATGTCTGTCAAGACTCGAGGGTTGGGACAAGAACGATGGGGGGAGAGCCAAGAAAGCTTTGTTCTTGGATTGAACGACCCTATGAGTCCCAGCAGACTCAGTCCAGTTTCCGGGTTGAGCGGCGATACCTGCGCTGACCTGGATGACGCAGGCAGCGTGATAGGAGAGAGCATAGACGGGAGGATAGAGATGGCGGATGCGCCCGCTAAACAAGAGCCGGATAGGAAGGAAGAGACGGAGCATTAAAAGGCGATAATATCGTTGCTCAAACGGTCGGGCGACTCCTCCCTCGTTCGATCCAAACAATCGAGTAGAACGGGTGTCGAAGGTGCCCAGCATCAGAGTGGGCCTGGTCCGAAACGTTCGAGTCGATGAACAGCACCTCGCTCTTGGCAAAAAGACAACCAGCTCGACCGCTTCTTTGATTCCACCCGCCGGGCTACTTGGCCAAGCCGTCCGCGGGCGAGAGCACACGAGCAGCGGGCCACTGGAGTTACAGATAAATGTTTGGTTCGGGAGTCTGCCCATCCAGCCGCGACGGCAATTTTCTTGGGACGTCATCAAGATACCACATGTTTTGCTCAAATTGGGCATCGTTTGACAGTAATGATGGGTATGGTAGAATGCCTGGGGAAAGGAACAGGTGCATAGGGGGGTTGGATGACATATCGCAGCATAATACATATTACAGACTTGTACATAAACACCTGGATATCATAACAGAGACAAGATGAGAATTCGAAAGCGCTGCCACGGGTACCAGACTGCCAGAATCCCGACAAGGAGAGAGAAGTGTTGCCCGGTATGCAGGACTGTGTCCCCGAGTTAGAGCTCGGTTCTTGAAAATGGAGCATCTCTGGTTGTACAGTGGAGTTTTCTGAAACCACGACGAACCGCTCACAGCTGACCGGGCAGGCCGAACGATGCAGCTGGTAAGAGACATTGCATACTCGATGAACCTAGCCAAGACGGATAAAGTGAAGGCATCGAAGGAAGATAGAAAATGTGGGGAGGAATTTCAAATACCGTCTCGGGCAGCCCAAGACCCAGGGATCGGTAGAGGCAGGGTAGGGCAATGTTGAATGACGACAGACCCAGACAGACCCGACGGTAGGCAGACCATGGTAAGGTCGTGAGGACAAGAATAGAGACATGCTCTTGAACTTCCGAATTGAATCGCATCATCGTGGATTTACCAGTTCAGCCAGACGGCTGCAGGTTCATGCGATTTGCCGGGCAGGGGAACCATGACATGCCATACCCTGCCCTACTTGTGCTGACCAGCCAGGCGGACCAGACGAGGTGGGAGAATGGGTCATGGAAGACAGAGAGAATTTCAGACACGCGGCTGGACTGGAGATCATAAGATTGCTTGCGTTTGCTATATCCCCAAAGAAGAAGGCTGCAGGCGGGTTGAGCTCGGATGGATGGGGTTGACGCTGGTGAGCTGTCCGAGTCGGTGGAGGGCTTTGAGGAGGAATGGGACGTTGCAGTGGGAAGGGTTCAGGCGGAGAGTCTGGGGGAGTTTGGTGCACGGATCCATCGGGACTCGCTGGATCTATTAATCCAGCAGTCTTGAGTGGACCGAGCCCGCTGCTGTAACCTGCAGTACATACCGCTGCCATGTCCACCAACAACGCCCTGCAAGGGTCCGGGCACAGGTCAAGGATGCCCTGTGCACATCAGTCAGCCCCCTCAAGCCACTGAAAGAATGATCTCCCACACCACTGTCCTTGCTCATCTCCTCCATCTCTTCCATTCTTCTTCTCCCTCGCTCCGGTCTCAAAGAGACCCCCGCATGACGAAGTCTGAGCGCAACCATAACTCACCATGATCGGTTGGTCTCAACTTTTTCGCTCCCCATCATGCATGCAAGAGCAGCTACGCGAACCTTCGCTGCCGACAGAAGTCCATCAGATCCCTCCGTCGAAGGCCGACAGATGGCACCACGATGGACGGGAAGGGGGGGCAGCGAACGTCGGGGTACAGCTAAACTCTGCAGCCTGCAGACTAACGAGACTTCACCAACAGCAGCAACACTCGGACGTGCGGGAACGAAGGTTTACGCACGCTTCGACATCAGATGTTTAGTATGGTAGCATCTCAGCCCGCGAGAGACGGTGAATCAGTTGGATCCAGAAATGATGAGCGGGAGCGTCCTGATTAGCTTGCACATGCTTTGCGGGGAAGCCCAGCTTCAAGTACTGTACCGCTGCTTGGGTTGGGACCACCACCACACCCGAGCCAACATGCCCGAAGTCTGTAAAGGACTAACCGAGTATTGAATGTTGGCACTCGTCGTGCCCAGTGGCAATGTATCAATTTGACTCCTGGCTTACTTTCCATGGCGATGCCATGAATTGAAAACTTCTTCCCAACAGCCGTGCCGTCCCTCCATGATTCTGATAAGGTAGGACGAAATGGGATGTTGAGTAGGACTGCTCAGCAGCATACTCTCTCTTTTGGTTCGTCCGATTACCACTTTCTTGGTAGTCGTCTCTTCCCTTCTTCTATGCACTGGCCAGGCATAATCCACGCTCCCTCCACCCCTGCACACCATCTTTCTAGATTCCGCCCCAAGACTCCGGCTGCCGGTCAGGGTTTGACAACCTCTACCAGGAGCAATCAATGGAGTCGATTCCTACTGGCCGGCATGGGACCTGGCTACCGACAGGGTTGCCCCACAACTTATCCCGACATCATGCCTTGTCGACTGATGATGCTTGAGCCCGAGTTTAGCTACCCTGGCTGCTGACTTGCCACTCAGCGTGTTAGTCGTCATCCGAACTCTTGGGACGAAGACAAGATGGCCGTGGCCGAGACAGCAAATCTTCAACCTCTTTGTACCAGGGCCAGTACCCTCGAGCGCAGGGCAAAGGACGGTTCGGAAGTCGAGCCCATCCTGGTCCCGTGTGGCCGACGATGCCATCCACCTCCAGCCTTGGCACTCTGAGGACGGTGGCCAGTTCACTTTTCTTTGATCAACATCCCCGTTCTCTACACATGACTGGTTATGGTCTTGCCATCTCTTCCATTCTTTCATCACACCCGGTCAACTGTACCAGACGATCTTTACAGGCACGTTTGCCATCCACTCCTTCGATTCGCCTTTCTTTACTGCCTTCCTTCCCACTTCCTGATCTTTCCTTTTCTTCCAAGCCGACGTTACATGCCGTCTGGCTTTTCCATTCTTTTCGACTCAACTTCCTTTCACTTACGCCGGCTGTTCGTACTCGACCAGAGAAGCTTTTGACAGGATGAGAACAGGTCGACCATTATGTTGATACCGTGGGGTTTGAGTGCCCTTCTCCTGGGAGCATCAGCTGTGGCCAACGCGGCTCCGTTGGACTCTAGCGATGTTGCCCGGGTATTACTTCGTCGTCCTCAGGTGCCAGACCTCGACATCTACAACTCGAGTGCCTTGGCGGCTTTCGTCGATAGCTATCAGAGAGGACATGTTCTGCAAGCCAGGATACCAGCACAGCAGGTCAGGCGCGACGCCAACGTACCTCGCACAAAATCTGGTGATACAGAGGCGTGGCACGAGCTGCAGACAAGGCAGGATGAGTGCCCGATAACATCGAGAGAGGTCTGTGGCGGAGCAGGAGGGCCCGAATGTCCAGGCTGCACGTCTTGTTGTCCGGACAGGCTTGGGACTTTTCAATGTTGCGAGAGAGGATTTCAGTGCTGTATTGATGCGAATGGTGTCGGATCATGTTGCCCAGCAGCAGGAGGAGTTTGTGGTGATGCAGGTTGCGCTCTACTACCGTACGTTAGGAGTGTGGTGTGATCTCCAGATGAGCTACTGCTGACAGTTCCAAGCGTTCGATCCGAGACAACGACGACAGTCTTTGTGACGGCCACCATTGTCCGGACGGTCACGGCTGCGGCAGCGACGCAGACTGAAGTCATCATCTCGACAGTCTCGCAAACACTCACTTTCGTTAACCCAACACTGGGAACCCAGACCGTCATTGTGACAGCAACACGGCCGCTGAGGAAATTCAGAATTAGAGGCATATCGGCACCAGAGACGGCTTTCATCGACATGCCGTCAGCGCCATCCCGGCCAATCCAGGCTTTTCCCACTGTTACGCTCTTTACAGCGCCCGCGTACGATGCGCTCGAGTCTCAACTCGCTCATCTCGGCGTCAAGGTGAAGCGTCAGGCTGAGGACCCAGAAATTGGCACGATAACCGTGACGGCAACTACAACCGTCGAAGTTACCACCACGGTGACGGTAACAGCCACGACGACTTTTACTACCACGATCTTTAACACCGTCTTCGTGACGGTGACAGCAGCACCTAGTGCTACAACCACAGTCACTATTACAACCACAATTACGAATCCTGGTGGCGATGTTACGACTGTTCCCGGAGGCGGAGGCGAGCCAACGACCGTTCCCGGAGGAGAACCAACAACTGTTCCAGGAGGCACTGAGCCACCACCCACCGGAATACCGCCAACTGGCACCGAAACGGTTGTGCCTCCAGGAACGGAGACCCCGATCCCACCAACACCTCCAAACGGCCCATCTGGCACGGATGGCTCACCAAGCGCCACCGAAAGCGTTCCGGCAGGGACCGAAGTGCCTCCTACCGTGATCCCGAGTGGAACAAATACCGATTTGCCACCAACAAACACCGACACAGTGATTCCTCCTGAAACATCGACGGGGACTCCTCTCCCTAGTTCTGCCCCGACAACACCAACACCGATAATCCCGAGCGCGAGTCCGTCAACGTCGGGAGCTCCCGCATCGATGATGACCAACATACCTGGTCCTCCCACATCCACAAGCACACCACTCCCTCCCCCGCGTCCATTCCCTGGCGCGCCTCTCAGCTCCGACCAGATAGCCGGCATCGTCCTGGGCATCATCTTTGGGATCTTCTTCATCATTCTCGCAGCCTTCCTCATCCGTCGCTGGACCAAACGGCGCCAGCGTATGCGCCTCGCCCGCGACCACCAGTCGATGACATTTGTGCCGGCACCACCCGGCCTAGGCCCTTCGAACTCGATAGCTGCGGGAGTGGCTCGCGGACAGAGCGACACGAGCAGCGGGGAACCCCACGAGGGCGAGGTTCGCATCGTGATTCGCCCGGCGCCGAAGCGAAGAACGCAGAGCTCAGGTCTGCTACCATTAGGAGCAGGCATGAGCGGCGACTACGGAAGCAGCGCCTGGCCCCGGCCGCCGGGATACAGCGGACGCACATACAGCTTTTTCGTTGAAGAGAGCGGCGACACAACGCCGCAGGATCCGAACCAGTGGAGCGTAGCCAGCGAGTATGGCAGCACCAGTAATCGCAGCGGAGTCAATAGAAGTAATAGCCGAGGCGGAGGAAATAATGGTTTCAATAACACCCGCGGCAACGGCGGCGGCGGCGGGAACGGGATGCAAGCTGGCGGCAGCCGATTCCTCGACGTGGGAAGGGCACTGTCGCCGTGGCATGCGATATAGACGCGCCCACCACACAGGAAGTGGGGGGGGCATTACACGACATGATATGACATACCCGCGGCTGGAAAACCGAGCACCATGCTGGGTCGTGGATTGGGATGTTTGTTACGATATTGATGAATGACTTGACTGGATCATACAGCATGGAATGGCGGGCAAAAACATTTGACAACACCGACGAAAACGGCATGGCTGGCGTTGGCGGACCTGGCTGGTCTGCCCATGATAGGTATATAGGTACGAGACACGGACATGAATGTTCATGTTGTATGTAGGTTTAATGTAAATAGATACCCTTGACTTCTACTCCTTGCCCGCATTCTGTGTGTTGTAGGATGACGTGACTGCCCTTACGCTGTAGCTAGCTAGCCAGCCTTGTGGATAGGGACGTAAGCTGGCTTGAAAGTGACCCCGTTGCCTGGGTTGGGATACCTCATGCTCGCTGCCATTTGAGTTTAGACGACATGCAGGCTTTGTGCAAGCTGTATATATGGGTGAATCAAAATGCATCTTGTAGCGCCACCTGCATGATACAGCATTTTTACTCTCAACGAGGCTACTCGACGCTGGAGGCACCGACCTGGCACTAGCCATATCAGCCATGTGCCATGTGCCTTGTGTCAACTAAAATCGCAGTGAAAAATCTCCCCCCAGTTGTTCTGAGTTGTTAGGGGAATGAAACCTGCCGCTTGTGCCAGTTTATCCCCCCTCCTGTCAGAAAGAAGAAGTATTTTGGCTTACGTAATGTCACAGTAGAAATCCTTCCTGCTACCTAAGTACCTAGTAGTACGTCCAGGCCGCAACTCCCCCTAAGCTCAGTATGGGAAGTGATACCTGTCACTCAATAGACCAAAATCCAGGCCTAGCCCTCGACGACACCCTTGGCTGCTTTTGTTTTCCACCGGGCCAGATTCGGTGTTTGCTTGATCGGCACGGAGATCACACGAGACACGCCAGGCTCCCGAATTGTCCGGGGCATTGACCTGGATCCGATAAATATTAAGAGAGATTTCGCGCCAAGATCTTGAATCAATTTGTTTAACGTAATGAAGTGCAGATACCCCTAGGATGGAGAACCTCAAGGTTCGGGGCTCTGGATAGGTGTTAGAGAAGCTATGGATCGTTATGTAAGCTGGCCTGCTCTTTGGTGTCGCCTCCGCAGCCTGTGCAACATGAGTCTTGTGCAACAGGTGGGCAGGTTAAGTGCGCGAAAGCCCATCTGGCAAGCCTCCTCCAGCCACAAGTTCATTCGTGCCAGAGGGTGTAAAAGACATCGACGGATATCTGCTCCGTCTAAGAATCCAGCACACCACACTCAATGAAGGTCCTTCACTCTCTAGATGCAACAAATGGATGCTGTATTCTGACGAGGCCTAGCATACCATCGCTCCGAGGCCCACGCTCCAAGCTTCCACTCCCTATAGTACACTAATATTACGACATGAAGGAACCCATTTTATCGTCTAAATCCATCCAATGCTGGCTTGTCCTGCCAAATTCATTCCGTGAACGCCGTGCCATGCCAGTCGAGTGAAGAGTATGTGTAGTAAAGACTTTACCGCGGGTGGGTTGTCGGTAGCTGTCTCTGAGGGAATCGTCGCAGCGGCCGAGTCTCAGCGGACGGGCATGCTTCTCTTGAAACCTTCGTCCGTTTGCTTCCAACCCTCCCGCGAAAAGAGCTCCCGGTGTCGACTACCGATCCTTATAAACCTTCGGCTTCCACCCTTCTTTCACCTCCGCTTCCTGCTCCGCCTGGTGCTTCATCGGCCCAACTTCCGCCTCGATCCGCTCCCTCGCGCGCAGGATCTTACTCTGCAGGTAGAAGCTGCCGCCCTTCTCCGGATCGTTTACATCAAACAGCCGCTTGAACCGGCTAGCTACCTCCTCCATGTTCGCCTGCCCGCCCGCCGGGGGCTTGACGTTTAATATGTTGCACGCCTCCTGCAGCGTCATGAGAGATGAGATATTGGCGCGGCCCGTCGGCGTTCCGTTCGGGTTGATTTTCGCCTGCGCGCGGGCGAACTCGGAGGATGCTTGCGCTTGCTTGTAGGCGGCCATGAAGGAGCGGCCGACTATTCGCGTCCCGACAAAGAGGACCTGGGTTATGAGACGGTAGGCCTGAGCGTAGATTGTTAGCAGTGCTCGTAATGGGGGCGTGATACGACGGGTTGGGGATGCGTTTGGTATGCGCAGCAAGAGGTGGTAGCTTATGTTCATGAACTCGCCAGAATGAATGCTTACCATTGTCACTCAAAGAAGTGCAATTAATGCACCGGTATCCCGAGGAACGATGCTTATGGCTGAAAGTCGATGGCGACGGCGACTGATTTTGCGTGGAGTGCGCGTGAGGAGACGAAAGATCGCGAGCATCCAGAAAAATCCATCCAGAGAAATTGCCGACGAAAATTCCGAGGTCGGCCCGGGTAAACCTGCAACAGTCTAGCCGATATTTATCCGTGATGCTTCCAGCAATCGCGAACAATTTCGGTGTGGGTCGGTGAGACGGTGCTAGCCTGGCCCGCCACTCGCCGTCAGGTCACGAGACTCGACAGCAGGTTTCATATGCTGTTGAAGTTGCACTATGCTTGCTAACCTATCGCTGTTTATCCCCTATGTCTATTGCATTCCTCTTGCCTATGGGATACCCTACCCTGATCCTGTCTATGCCCAGAGTTATTCCTCAGCGGGCACAGACTACTGGCTGCGGAATCCATACCTTGGGTTCTATTTGCTCCGAGCCATGCCCAAGTGGTAATTCTTGCAGACATCTTGACATACACGCTTGCCAATGTCCCGCAGTGAATCGATATCACACTCCACACCTCGTTCTCTGTAGAACCTCGTGGTGATCTCGTCGTCGAACTGCCTACCAAGATGGAAGTACCCCGGGTCTTCATCAGGCAAAAGTTCACAACGGAGACCTGCGTTGGTGTTCCACCACCACGGGAGTATTAGTGTTATTTTGGCTCTCTCCAGAAACCAGCAGAGGCCTCTCATGCCTCTTCTTGAGCAGAGAATCCTGCTACGCTTGTGATCTTCCTCGGGCCAGCTGCCAGGGACGATGACACCTTCGTTCTTCAACTGCTTCACCCCCAAACGGTAGGCATCCACCGCGAACCAGATGGTATGCAGTTCATTCTTTTCCCACAAGTAAAGACCGTCGATCTCTTTCGCTTGGGGTTCCAGCTGAGAGGTTTGTGTTTCTAGCTGAGGTTGAACTGGCGGATGGAGCGGAGGATCACCACTCCGTGCGTTCAGAGCAGCATTCAGTCTGTCGTGGTCTTTCACTGCCCTGCATAATTGTCAGACTTTATGTCGACCTACGGTAGATGCTGATCCCTCACTGGTTTCGACAATTTGGAGGATGGTGTGTCAAACCCTTGTTCCGACAGGTTGGGGAGCAGTACTTTTCTGTTTTGAGATGGCAACTGTCACAGGAAAACCAGCCCTACTCGAGAACCGTCGAGCATGTTGCGTGTATGCAAGTCCCGTATAGCTCCGCTTTTTGTGTCTCTGTGAAAACCCCCATCGACATTGTAACTGTAGGTGATTGCAAATATTGCAATATTGATGGTGGGGATGGTATTCTGTTTGATGTTATGCAATGGTGAGAATCTTGTCGTACTTGGGGAGTGGTCAGAGGAATAATGGCCCAGACAGAAGGGACAGAGAAAAGTGCAATGGTTTTCGAGGAGCTGCCGTGCTTGCCAGTCTCCGACTCCCATGAAGCACCTGCCTGGTGATCCTGTCTGCCATCCAGCGACTCGTTGTACGGCAAGTGCGCCAGTTTATCTCCAATTAGCAAGGGAGCACGAAATTTAAGTTTTGCACTATGTCCAAGTGGTAAGAGAGATAAGCGAAGTGTGACAGCCGCACTTCTACAAAGGATGGTCGCACTAGGAGTCACCGACCTTTCTAAAGTCGAGCTCTGCTTAACTGGTTTCGGGGATTTCCTGTTCGTAGTGTTGTACCGCGAGATTTGAGTTTGGCGGGATCCAGAACTGTAAGTCTGGGAGAGCTTTATATTTCCGACTAGGTAACCACAGCGCCTCGTATGATGGTTGAGCACAAAGAGCCTTGTTTCTGAGATAGATTGTGAGATTAAGCGTTCTGTACCGATACAAGACTGGTATTAAATTAGGTCATCACCATCGATTCCATGTCGCCGATCTGACCTCTGTCATACCGGCCGTGACCACGCTCTTATCATGCGCCTCGCCTTAGCCCTGGGGCTCCTCGGCCTCCCTGCCATATTCGCAGTACCATTACAAGAGACTTCGAAGACACTGTTATACCCATCAAACGCTACAGCCGGCAACGGCAGCATCGCACCAGGCTCTAGCGGGTTCAAATCGCGAGGCGTCGATCCCAACATGCAAGACCCCTTCATTGTACCAGGGTTCCAACGGAAAATTTTCGCGGATGTATACGGAAGATCGAAACGCCACAACGTCCTCCTCTGCTGGGGCATGAGGGTGATGAAAGAGGCCGGTCCGCGAAGATACCAAGCCGCTGGGCCGTGGCTGAACGATGGCGGCCTCACCTTCCTGAAGACCCTCACGGATGTCGGGTTGACTATCAAGAACTTCACGATTTCCCCTCAGCCATTACGAGATGGGGTCCCGCCGGCGTACTTGATTCATTTCAACTGGGAGAACAACAGGGTGATTCCCAACTACAAGCTGCACAGCTATTGGGATCGGAGGATCTTCTACGCCTTACACGATTGGGTGAAGGTTCTGGGCGGCTTATCGTATTGGGACTGCCCTCCGCCTGGGTTTGAGTACGCGTGGTGGAATATTGAGGAGATTATCCACTGGGAAGATCCGGAATGATACCTCTATTTCGCTGAGAAAGACTCCTGAAAACTGCTCTCACTCATGTCCGGCAAGTGGACTATGATATAAATATACTGGAAAATTACATCGGGTGCAAATGGACGACGATCTGCTCCTGCACTACGTAGTAATGGTTATTGCTTATTGGTTGTCATATCTCTAAAAGCCCCAGGATTTTGCAAGTTGAATGGAGACTGTAGTTGGCTTGGTGCAGAGTGTCGAGCTCAATGCTACCACGCATCATTATGAGGTGAGGGATGGATTCGCCCTTTGCGCCTGAATTCTCAGGCATATAACTACCAACTTAAACCCCACGAACCTCGAATTCCAACACAGCACCGACCGACCACATCGAAACTTCGAATGGGAAGTTGACTCACCCAATTACCAGACTAATACCCAGTCCGCGGCTGCTAGGGAACCCTCAGTAGGGCCATCCGCGCAAACCCGTATCTCCGACCATCCTCATACCTCGCCGCCGTCTCTTGCAACAAATCCCACGATGAGCCTTCTATAATTAGACCAACCGATCCTCTCGTGATATGGTGCAGCAGCTGGCAATCTTAGGCTTCGACGGCGCCCTGAGATCCCGAGGGCCAGGTGACTAGAGTCTTGGGACGTGCATGTTCGCGAACCGCTTCCCTTGTAGCAGCTGTGGGTGGAGTCTGGCGCATCCATGCCAATAGAGGTTATCGCGTGGTGGATGTGGGAGTTCAAGACTGCCTTTGCCCAGAAGTTGTAACACAGTGTTCATGGATGGCGACTCGATAAATAATACCAAGAAGGCCAGAACAATTGCTAGAGTAAGTGCTGATGCGCAGCTCGAAAGACACGGGGCCCCAGGAGCGAAATACCCAATGTAGGATTTGCGTTGGTTTTGGGACAGCAATCACCAGATGCCGAACCAGAGTAAGTAGGGCGACTCAGCGTGGGCTTTGGCCACGACACTGTAAAATGGATACGCAAATCGAGTGCGCGCAATATCTCAATGATTCTATAACATTCAGGCCTGCTATGCTATCTATATCGGCAGAGGAGAAATCTGCCCATGCCTTATTCTCCGATAGAGTGATGCGTCGGAAAATGATTCAAGCAAGAATGCAGAGAAGCGGAAAATCAAATATTACAGTCCAAGACTTGCGAGGTCTTTAACCAAGCTTCCAGTCCAGACAAGCCCCACGCACAACACCGAGCCACCATCATCTATACCAACAGCATCTCCCGATGCAAGGCCCGTCCAGACTACTTCTCCTGCTTAGTCTTCCCGCCGGCGAGAACGCTCCATGCCGACGTGACTACCATGAATGTCCTCCTAGGCCATGAAGTGCCATTGTCGAGCCCGCAAAATCGAGATGCAATAAGTTATTAACAAGAACGAGGAGTCTCTGAAAAGACACAGCGAGACTGAGGTGAGAGATGGGAGGAGTTGCTCAGATATCCCCAAAAGAGTCAAGCGCACACCTTTCGTCCAGAAGAGATCTGTCGGCGAGTCGATCTCAAGACCAGTTGGATATATACAGCCCAGTCCTCTTTCCGTGTGGGACACGTCCAAATATATTCGGGAAAATAACAGAGCCCAGGCTCTTCCTCCGCAAGAAATTGTTCAAAAGTCGTCCATGTCGGGATCGGGCTGAGCCCATTGCTCTTTCTCCAAAAAACTAATCCAGTCAAGTGCGGGGACTGGTTGAAATAGCTGGGCCCATGCTCTTGTTCCCTCAAGAACGTCGATATTTGAGACCTGTAGGCCGATCCTTTGCCAGGCTGAACTGGTGAAGAGTTATATGCCGGCCTTCCCACCCTCGTTCTCTTTGTTCGCTCCAGCCTCAAGTGCCGTTCCATTGACCTGCACTCCATTGGTCTTAGGAGCGCTTTCGGGAATGCCACAAAGAATCGAGTACTGGCCACCAGCACCAGCGTGCACGAGCTTCTTACCCTTGACGGCAGTGTTCTCGATTAATGTGGGTTCTTCGACATCCTCCATAGTGCCTAGACCGGTCTGGTAGTTGGAGGAGAAGCCCCAGGAATAAGCCTGACCATCGGCTGTGATGGCGAAGCTGTTGTCGGTGCCGGCAGCGACGCTTACAACTTTGGGAACATCTGATGAAGGCGTTAGACTGGTAACTGTATGAACAAAGGACGTGACTTACCCTCAACGACAGTAGGCTTGAAGAGAATTCGAGGGCTCTTTCGCTCATCAAAGATCATGTTCTCCTCAGCGAGATCCTCCACCGGAATACCGACTTGGTGTCCATCAACACGACCCCAGGCGAGCAGCTTGCCGTCATCAGAGCAAGCGATGGAATGGTGCTCTCCGCCAGCAATATCCGTGATCTTATAAGGCTTGAGGGATTTGATGATAGTAGGTCGCAGGATGGCCGCATCGTCATCACCGGCACCCTCCTCAACACCGGTCTCGGCGAAGTTATTGAGACCCCAGGAGTAAACCTGGCCAGCCTTGTCAAGCGCGAAGCTATGGTATGATCCGCAGGCAATCTTGACGATTTTGTTCTTCGGCAAACCCATGCCTTGCGGGACCAATGACGACAGCTTATTTCGCTCAATAATTCGTCGGCCAAGCTGGTTCTGTTGGCCACAACCCCAGGCAAGAACAGCTCCCTTGTTGTCGAGAGAGAGGACGTGGTTGGAGCCTGCCGCAAGAGCCTTGATATTTTTGAGACCTGGTACGACGATAGGGGTTGTTTGAACCTTGACTGACTCGGAGAAGCCGAGAATGCCATCGCTCGACTACTTGTGTGTCAGTAAACGCAACTCGAACCTGCCGGCATGATACTTACTCTGAACGTTCCCCAGCCGTAGACTCTGCCATCCTCCGTGAGGGCAAAGGTAGCACTGTCGCTAGCAACGACTTGGACAAACTTAGTCCCAGGTACAATATCTTTGTCATCAATGGCAGTCGGAGTGCTCTCCATAGGGTTGAGGCCAGAATCGTCGTCATCGTCGTCCGAATCGTCGCTCTCCTTATCCATGTCTCGCAGTCCACCGTCCCACTTGGTGTCTCGGCCCAAAGCGCCTTGATCGTTGACACCCCACGTCAGGATCTTGTTGTCCTTGGTCATGGCCGCAGCGTGCATGCCACCACATGAAACTTGGACGACTCCAACGGTCTTAGCGGAAAGGTTATTATTCAATCGAGGGCGCTTCACATCAAGCGGCTTCTTGCCATCCACCTTTCTGCTGCCCAGACCAAGTTCGCCATTGCTTCCCTCGCCGAAGACATAGACATCGAGGATTTGAGTTGGAACCTCGTTGATCTTCTTGCCAATCTCGGCGGATTTCTTGATGACGGTAGGTTTTGGGGCAGCCTTGGGTTTGGTCGCTTTGGAAGGTGCTTGGGCATCCTCAGGAGGAGCCGAGATGGTGGCCTGACTGTCAGCATCAGGCGAGACTGACTTGGCTTTCTTGACCGTGGGTTTAGCATCGGGAACAGCGGCATCTTCATCGGTCTTTCGCTTCTTCGCAGGTGCAGATTTTGTGTCCTTGATGGCAGCGGGAGAAGCCTTCTTCGCGGCAGTTGCCTTTGCTTTCGAAGCAGTACCATTTGTCTCAGTCTTCTTTTCAGTCGCCTTCTTCACAGCAGCTTTCTTCGCCGGAACTGCAGACGCAGTGGTTTTTGGTCTTTTAACCATGGGGACCTCGGCTTGCTCATCTTCTTCGTCAGACTCGGTCTCCTCGGCCTTTCGCTTCTTCGATGCTGGGGCTTTGGTCGTCTCGCCGTTCACGGTCGCTTTCGTAGCAGTCTTCTCGGTAGCTGGCTTCGTGGCGGTAGCAGCTTTAGTATCCTTCTTCGCTGGAGGGGATTTATCGGCGGCAGCAGCCTTCTTGGTCGTCGCAGGAGCTTTTTTCGTTGCGGCAGCCTTTGGCGCTGCGGCCTTGGTGGTCGCGGCCTTCTTTGGAGGCATTTTAAATCCAAGATGGTTCTCACTTTTATAGCCCAAGTCAGGATAACCCGGATCAATTAGGAAGAGAGGGAGAAGAAAAGAACAGAGCGTAGTCGACCAAAATGGAAGATTCGCGTTCAATGATGAATGGGGGACTTGAACAAAGAAGGATGGGATCGCGGCGATGAGGTTTGTGATGGAATGGTGTTGATGAAGGAGAAGTGTCCAAGGTCAAGACGCGGTCGGAAAGCTGGGATTATTTTTTTTGGGCTTGGGTGGCTCTGGAATTCAGACCCGACAGGGGGGCTGACAGGGATGTGGCGGCCCTTGTGCCTGAAGCTCGAATTATGATGCCACCAAAATATTACTCACCGCCCAGCCACAATGCCAATTCCGGCCACATTCTACCGGCAGAATAAACACAACAAAGGCGGTGGGCTGCACTGAGGCCTTCCTGAATCATCGAGGGCATTCATTGAGAGCCTGAATAGCATCTAGACATGCCTTTCAGCACGACTGCAGCAAACGGATCGAGCCATGACTGACTGATATTGTGTTGCTATGATATGTCTCGTCTCATCAACATGCGTTGTCACATTCTACATTGTATCACATTGCAACGACTCGATCTCATTCTGATGTCGCTTTGACCTCTGTTTTATTATACAAATAGTGAGGACCTTGCGCCGCACAGCATCCCGCTAGTAAACCAATCAGAAGTCAATGGTGAGAAAACTCGACTCCCGTATGACTCCTGGCATCTATCTGCGATTCTTCGGCTTCTTGCCTTTCTGGTTCCACGATGCCTTCTCGGTCCCGTTGTCTTTACCCTTGCCGTTCCCGCGTCCAGCCGTCTGGGTTGAAGACCCAGAGGATTGTCGGCTTTGCTGCTGGAGTTGTGGACGACCGTGCCTTGGAGGCTCCGCCAGAAACACAACGTCACGATGGATAACAATTCCCACACCACCGGTTTCCAATGCTACTGCTGGCCGCGTTATCCTCATCCAAGGCTTTCCTCGGACAACGGCTCTCAGAAATCTGGGCAGAACCGTGGGCAACACATAGAGGAAAATGTAGATACCGCGAGGAATCTGTCGACAGGCATCTCGAATGGTCCAGGCAGCCATCAGCACCCACGCGATCAGATCCTTCGTAATTTGTCCGAGAATATTACTCAATGCCTCGCTTGTCGTGGCATCCACTGTTTGCCCACATTTTGCTTTCAGCTCCCTGACCACCTCTCTTCCACGCTTCAGCCAGAGATACTTCGAAGCAACGACACCGGTAAACGTAAGTAAGCAAGCAATGCAGTCTCTTGCCCAGTGTGGGAGTCGATTGTATAGTGGTAACAACAACTCCTGCAACTCCGATATGTCCTTTATCAGCCCATTTTCATTCCACATGTGCCGCCAAGTTTCTTCTGTCCAATCCTATGGGAAGCCGTGCCGAATTATCTTTCCCATCACCAGACCTGCCACCATCCCGGGAGCCACTGGAAGCAAGACATCGCTTAGCAGATCCCATTGATCGTTAGGCGCTGCTTCTTCATTTCTTGGTGGTGAAGTCGGTTTCAAATGCGGAGGTTTTCTGGCCGGCATCGCTGGCTTTGTCACAAGTGCATGCGTCTGGGCAACTGCCATTAGCTGCTGTTCCACGCCGAGAATGATGGAAAGGTTACATACCGGCTGGACGTGAACCGCACGAGCAACGAGCGCCGCTGGTGGAATTTTCGGTCGAGGCTTTCTCGCATGTACAGTTGAGGGCAGATTGCTTCCCGCAGGAACACTTGGCTTGCTTGGCTGGTAAGAGGAGAATGATATTAGCATTCGATTTGTTACGCCGTCATAGGAGGTTGATATTGTCTACGTGACTTCCAAGACGTAAGGGAGAGACGGACGAGGATACATACCACAGATGCATTCGCCAGTGCTCTTGCCGCAGCAGGTGGATGCCTTATCAGTTGTCATGTTTGTTAGATTCCGAAGAGGGTTATGCTGGGATTTCGTAGAAGGTTGAATTGAGGATGTTTTAGTGGCTGATGTATGGAAGAAGGTGCATCTGGAATGGACTTCAAGCAGCAGTATATCTACTGTTTAAGTTCGGTACGTCACTATGGGCTAGGCCCCCTAGCGACTTCCCCTGCACCGGTCATCAGCTGGGATCTGATTGGCTGACTCGGCAATCGCGCCAATCAACGGACATGCATTTCAAACTGGGTGCCTAGTCATCAACGAATTCTACAGGAACATGCTATCTTTCACTTTCGCCACGCAACATCCTACGTAGTAGATGACCTTTCATGTAGTATTATAGGCAAAATACGAATCCCTCAAGGGAAATTTGAGGTTGAATGCAAGGGTAGAGCTCTTCGGCAGAGAGACAAACATCTGATCTGCCGGTGGTCGAAGGCAAATCGCAAAGACACGGCTCATATCAGGTAGACATTCCATAGAACCCAAAATCGATTCCAGAGAGATGCTGCCGGTAATTGAGTGTCTCGAAGGACCCTATGGTAGCAAGGGTGATCGAGTTCCAACATCCGCACCATCTGATTACTGTCTGCCATCTTCTTCATGACTCCCCCTTGGAGTCGACGGCAACTCACACTGGAAAGTTGTAAACGCCATGCCATGCTAATCTAGAGTGAGGCGTGAAGTTAAAAGCTCGAGTTGTCTTTGGACGCGAGTTTTCACCAATGAATTGGCGGAAGTGATTGGAAACTGTGATGAACCAGAGGTTCCGAGCATGCCGCCGCAGGGACATGGCCTAGCCCTTAACCTGAGTCTTGACTTGCACATGTATCTACAGTCTCAATTGCCGGACAAATGCTAGGGTTGCGAAGAGAATCTCAGGACGAAGCCCATAGTCCGTACCTTCCAGAAAGTAGAAAGGGTCGAGAAATAAACAGGTGATTACTATTTGGGAGAGAAGCGCTTGCGTCTGCTGTGCACCACATCTGTCATATTGAAAACCATCTTTCTCAGGAGACCAGCGGCGATTATGTATTGGGTGTGAGACGTCAGATCTGAGTCCTCCCAGATGATGTTTCAATCAGTCACAGTCCGTAATTGGAACCGATGGCTTAGCGATCTTCCACTCGGCCACGACAGCAAATATATGACCATAGACTTGCAAGGATGATTGGCCATTCTTCTCGATCCTATCTATTATAAGTGTCGTGAGAAAAAGCCCGACGGACGTTAAAAAACGGAGCGGGAGCGGACTCCGAGGGTCACACAGGAGCTTGGCCAGCTGCGAGATGAGCTTTCAGGCCCAACTTGAACAAGGGCAAGGCCCAACGGACTACAGCATACGCAATGTCATCTCTACTCAGTGCTGTCAGGACCAGGCTGGTCGGGTTGGTGAACGGGGTTACTTCGTAAGCTGTGACTCGTTGTGGTGATTGCCTTGATTGGCAGTGATCGCCGCGGATATCTACGACGTGTCGTTATCTTCACCATCCGACAAAGACCGCTTGCAATGAATATATATCCGTAAATCCGGGGGTGAATGTCTCCGACATGGGGAACAGTACAAGGAGCGTATTCGCTTGGTCACCGATGGTATGGTGCGTAAGCCAACCAGCGGCACAGTGCTCGGGGCGATGGCTCATGTCTCGGAGTCGCTGGAAGCAGGTGGAGCCCGGAGGGTCCGCTCGGTTCGTTTAAATTGACAAACCGGAATGTTTGTTTCAGGCACAAGGCTCCCTGTCAGAGTGCTCTTGGCGGACCAGATTCCCAGGCGCAGGTGGAGTCTCGCCAAGAAGCCAGATATGAAAAAGGCTTGGAATTCTTATAAATCAAAATAACTGAAGGAGGATCGGATCCACGATAAGCAGAGCCTGCGCAGGGTTTTCGGCCGAGATTCCACAGCGGCCATGACGGAGCCGTTACGAGGTCTGACATTCGGGTCGCGCCAACACCCGACAGCGAGACAAAACCAGACTTGCTCGGTACGCCCTCTCTGCTTGTCAGTCGCGAACGGCACCCGAGCAACGACGGGTTGCAGGCGCGGCGGCTGACGTCGAGCAGGAGGAGTCTTACCCGTGTCCTTCGGGGACGTGACCACTGCGATGAGTCAGATTCACACGAATCTGTTCGTTCATACATGCATGCACTCCGGTTCTGTGATCGACGCAACGAATAGCCTTCATTTCAGTGCTGACGCCATTCTCGGCGTCCGCGTCTTTGCACATGTTCGTACGCTGAGGCGAATTACGTAGCGGTAGTAGTCAGAGCCAACACACTTCATGTACGGTCGTCCGCCGTCGGACCCCATACGTGAGATGGGTGAAGCGGTGTCCACGAATCCGCAAAACCGTCCCCTGAGTGCTGCAGCTTGGTACAGGAGGCGGGTGCTGACCTTCAACAACCTCCTAGCTTTCCGTTCCGATGGTTGAGTGAAATGTAGTCAGAATCGAGCATTGGATGGGCGCCCCAATTGGGTTGGTGCCCACACTCGCCGGATGACTCGCTCCCGGCATGCATGCCCCACCATCATGACAATGTCGAATAGAAATTTTGGTGGAGAGGCGACAGGCGAAGATGGAGCCGGGCAAGATGAATTGCAGCCTGCAGGCAGAAAGGGCCGTAAACGGGTCGTTTGTGTAGTGGAAGCCTGGGGGAGGAATCCTTCTCATGAACCACAGCATCGGACGAGAAAAATAACGAGTGCTAGTCGCTCGGCATGATGACTCTTCTGGTGCCTCTGCCACGGGGGGCAATCTGGATGGTACATGTTTTCTGACGCCATCGCTAGTCTGGTTTACCAACTCCTCCTCTGCGATGAACACTGCGGCTGTCACAGCATATACGGGTGCTACAGGTAGTAGGTGTATGTCTGTTGATATCTTTCTATGGGACCGGGTCGGGGCAGGCAGTGGTGCCGGCCTCGTAACTGGCACTGACCTTTCTTTCACAGCATTGTCTAAGTAAGGTAAGGGCAAGACCGGGAGTACTAATTATACCCTACATAGTGGGGAGTAATACGGTAGTCAGTGGCTACAAGCAAGTTAGTAATTTAGGAATACGTAGAACGAACTAAGGTATCAAATTGATCCCGACAAAAGGTGCCCGCCTGTCTCTGGTGTGATCTCGGATTCCCAATTCTCACCCACACACGCAACCACACACACACACACAGACCGCTTCTTCTCCCCCACTCCGACGCACCACATATCCCTTCCCCATCCAGTCTCTCTCCTCCAAGCCTCCAAGCCTCCAAGCCCTTTCTTCAACGCAGCTTTTCGGGCGCGCCAAACGGTTCGCCACGCTAGGAAATTCGGGAGGTCTCTCCACCAAGATGGAGCATCCCCCTGTCCCGATATTAGCTGGGGTGGGTCGTCTCGTCTGCAGCCCATCCACATCCACATCTACATACCTACCTACTACTACCCACGGCTTAACATCTGCCCACGGCCTTAAGCTCGTTGTTAGATCCGCTCCGGGAGGGGGATCGCGCGCGCCGCACCAACCAATAAGTTACCCAACACGGCTGTTGGTTGGGAATTGGTAATGCCGGGAAGGATTTTTTGTTTGTTTCTAGTGTACCGACCTGTGAAATTTATTGTGGACTCCTCTCTCTGTTGATCCCGAAATCGCCATCGTTCTTTCTTTATCATCCCCTCCATCTCCTCTCTCTCGACTCATTGAGCGATTCCTAGGTTCTCTTCGTCTTTTCCTCCTTGCTCTCCGCCCAATTCATCCACAGATCCTGCTTGCCTCTTCTTTCTTCTACGCGTTGCGCTTGTTTGTAAGTGGCCATTTCGTCGGCAGCGCCACCCACGTCGTTCAGCCGCCCGCAACCCGCCCCGGCTGGGATTGCGACCTGGTCGTAGCTTTTGAGTGCTGACGGCGAATCCCTTCCCTAAATCCCCCAAATCCCACGGCATTGACCAGGGCAGATCTCACTGCTGTTGGCCCAATGGCTGACAGGGACTTTGAAAAGTTGGAGGAAGTTGTTGCTGGAGGACAACCTGTTGGGGAAAACAAGGAAACCCCGTCTCCTGCACAATCAAGATCATCCGTGTCAACTGTCGCAGACCACGAACAGCAGCGTGAGGAGGCACGCCGAAACAATCCAAATGGATTCACCAGGGTCGCCACCGGCGTCTCGGTCGAACAAGCCGAGGCCGATTTCGCCGACCTGCAACGAGAGTTCTCCGGCACATCTCGCGCCAGCCGTGTGCACAGCCGAAGGAAGAGCGATGTCGACCCTGAGAAGGCGGTCCATCTGAGCTCTTCCTCGCCATCTTCCGACAACAGTGCGGAGCAATTCGACCTGGAGGCCGCATTGCGTGGTGGCCTGCAGGCCGAGCGCGATGCAGGCATTCGCCCGAAGCACATTGGTGTTTACTGGGACGACTTGACCGTCAAGGGCATGGGCGGCACCACAAATTATGTGCAGACCTTCCCCGATGCCTTCGTCAGCTTTGTTGATTACTGGACCCCTATCCGAAACATGCTCGGCCTGGGCAAGAAGGGTGTTGAGGCGACATTGTTGGACAACTTCCGTGGAGTGTGTAAGCCGGGGGAGATGGTCCTGGTGCTGGGCAGACCCGGCTCCGGTTGCACCACCTTCCTACGGTCCATTGCCAACCAGCGGTATGGTTACACTGGCGTCACTGGCGAGGTCTTGTACGGCCCGTTCACGGCGAACGAGTTCAATCAATACCGCGGTGAGGCAGTGTACAGCGCGGAGGACGATATCCATCATTCGACTTTGACGGTCGAGCAAACGCTTGCTTTCGCACTGGACACCAAGATGCCCAACAAGCGCCCCGCTGGAGTCTCCAAGGGCGAGTTTAAGAAGCATGTCATTTCGATGCTGCTGAAGATGTTCAACATCGAGCACACGAGGAATACGGTGGTCGGCGACGCTTACGTGCGAGGTGTCTCTGGCGGTGAGAGGAAGCGTGTGTCCATCGCGGAAATGATGATCACCAACGCTTGCGTCTTGTCCTGGGACAACAGCACGCGCGGTCTCGACGCGAGTACCGCTTTGGACTTTGTGAAATCCCTGCGCGTCCAGACGAATCTCTACAAGACCTCCACCTTCGTATCTCTGTACCAGGCCTCCGAAAATATTTATAAACAATTCGACAAGGTCATGGTCATTGACGGCGGCAAGCAAGTCTTCTTCGGCCCCGCAAGCGACGCCAGGAGCTACTTCGAGGGTTTGGGCTTCGCGCCCCGGCCGAGACAGACGAGTCCCGATTACGTCACTGGTTGCACCGATGAGTTCGAGCGGGAGTATGCCGAGGGCCGGTCCAAGGCGGATGCGCCGCACGACCCCGAGTCGCTCTTGGAGGCGTTCAGGAAGTCCAAGTATCACAAGATGCTGGACAGCGAGATGGAGGAGTACAAGACCGCATTGGCGGTGGAGACCTCCAAGCACGAGGATTTCCGCGTGGCAGTCCTGGAGAGCAAGAGAAGCTCTCCCAAACGATCGGTTTACTCGGTCGGCTTCCACCTCCAGGTCTGGGCGCTGATGAAGCGTCAATTCCTCCTCAAGCTTCAGGATCGGCTATCGCTGTACCTCTCCTGGCTGCGATCCATCGTTGTCGCCATTGTTCTCGGCACCTTGTACTTCAGGCTCGGAGCCACCTCGGCCAGCGCCTTCAACAAGGGAGGTCTCTTGTTCATCGCCCTCTTGTTCAACGCCTTCCAGGCCTTCTCGGAACTTGCCAGCACCATGACCGGTCGCAGCATCGTCAACAAGCACAAGGCATACGCGTTCCATCGGCCTTCGGCATTGTGGATTGCCCAGATCATTGTCGATCAGGCTTTCGCGGCTAGTCAGATTATGGTTTTCTCGATTATCGTCTACTTTATGAGCGGGTTGGTGCGGGAGGCTGGCGCTTTCTTCATCTTCTACCTCATGATTCTGTCCGGCAACATCGCCATGACTCTGTTCTTCCGCATCATCGGTTGCGTTAGTCCCGACTTCGACTACGCAATCAAATCTGCTGTCATGTTAATCACCTTCCTCATCGTCACCTCCGGCTACATCATCCAATACCAATCCGAACAGGTCTGGCTGCGATGGATCTACTGGATCAATGCCTTGGGTCTGGCCTTCAGCGCGTTGATGGAGAATGAGTTCAGCCGCATCGATCTCACGTGTTCTGACGAGTCTCTCATCCCATCCGGGGAAGGATACACCGATATCAACCACCAAGTATGCACACTTCCTGGTTCCATACCCGGAACGACAGCCGTGGATGGCTCGGCATACATTGCCCAGGGCTTTTCCTACTTCGAGGGCGATCTCTGGCGAAATTGGGGTATTGTCTTCTCACTGATTGTCTTCTTTCTGATCATGAATGTTGTCCTCGGAGAGTTTGTCAACTTTGGCGCGGGCGGCAACTCTGCCAAAGTCTACCAGAAGCCAAATGCGGAACGAAAGAGGCTGAACGAGGCCTTGCAGAAGAAGAGAGACGACAGGCGGAAGGTGAGGACCAACGAGGATAGCGCGGGACTGAAGATCAAGTCCGAGAGCGTTTTGACTTGGGAGGATCTCAACTACGACGTCCCTGTTCCCGGCGGTACTCGACGGCTGCTAACAAGCGTGTTCGGCTACGTCAAACCTGGCCAGCTTACTGCTCTAATGGGTGCCTCCGGAGCCGGTAAGACCACGCTTCTGGATGTCCTTGCCGCGCGAAAGAACATTGGTGTAATTGGCGGCGATATCCTTGTCGATGGCATCAAGCCAGGCAAGCAATTCCAGCGAAGCACATCGTATGCCGAACAGATCGATATGCACGACCCGACACAAACCGTCCGTGAAGCCCTTCGCTTCTCCGCCGACCTGCGCCAGCCCTTCGAGACGCCCCGTGAAGACAAGTACTCCTACGTCGAAGAGATCATCACCCTCCTCGAGATGGAAAGCATCGCAGACTGCCTCATCGGAACCCCCGAATTCGGCCTGACCGTGGAGCAGCGCAAGCGCGTTACCATCGGCGTCGAGCTCTCCGCCAAGCCCGAGCTGCTTCTCTTCCTCGACGAGCCTACCTCCGGCCTCGACAGCCAGAGCGCCTTCAACATCGTGCGATTCCTGAAGAAGCTCGCCGCCGCCGGACAAGCCATCCTCTGCACCATCCATCAGCCCAACGCTGCGCTTTTCGAGAACTTCGACCGGCTCCTGCTGCTGCAGAAGGGTGGCCAGACAGTTTACTTCGGCGACATCGGCCACGATGCCGCCACCCTGCGCGAGTACCTCAAGCGCCACGGCGCAGAGGCCCAGGACACCGATAACGTCGCGGAGTTCATGCTCGAGGCTATCGGTGCCGGCTCCTCGCCGCGCTACGGTAACCGCGACTGGGCTGAGATCTGGGCCGACAGCGCCGAGCTCGCGAACATCAAGGACACCATCTCGCAGATGAAGCAGCAGCGCATCGAAGCTGGCCTGAGCATCAACCCCGAGCTCGAGAAGGAGTACGCCAGTCCGTTGAAGCACCAGCTACGCGTCGTCGTCACCCGCATGAATTTGAGCTTCTGGCGTAGCCCGAACTACCTCTTCACGCGGCTTTTCAACCACGTCATCGTTGCGCTGATCACCGGGTGCACGTACTTGAACTTGGATTCCAGCAGGAGCAGTTTGCAGTACAAGGTGTTCGTCATGTTCCAGGTCACTGTCTTGCCAGCTTTGATTATCTCCCAAGTCGAAGTATGTTTATCCTTATCCCCCAACGTTGATTTTCTCTGGCTTATATGCTAATGAAACTAGGTCATGTTCCACATCAAGCGCATGCTCTTCTTCCGAGAATCTTCGTCCAAGATGTACAACCCTTTCACGTTCGCCGCGTCCATCACCATCGCTGAACTCCCTTACTCGGTCCTCTGCGCCGTCTGCTTCTTCCTCCCTATCTACTTCATGCCCGGTTTCCAGGCCACACCCTCGCGTGCAGGTTACCAATTCCTCATGATCCTCATCACTGAGCTCTTCTCCGTCTCGCTAGGCCAAGGACTCGCATCTTTGACTCCATCTGCCTTCATCTCCTCCCAATTCGACCCCTTCCTCATGATCACCTTTGCCCTCTTCTGCGGTGTTACAATCCCCGCCCCGCAGATGCCCGCCTTCTGGCGCGCCTGGCTGTATCAGCTCGTACCCTTCACGCGCTTGATCGGCGGCATGGTTACCACCGCCCTTCATGATTTGGTGGTCATTTGCACGAGCAACGAGCTAAATCGATTCGAGGCGCCGTCAGGCGTGAGCTGTGGAGAGTATATGCAGCCGTTCTTCGACCGGAATGGGCCAGGGTATCTGGTCTCAAACGATACGAGCAGTTGCGAGTACTGTGCCTATCGCGTCGGCGACGAGTTCTACACCCCGCTCGGATTCAGCTTTGACTACCGGTGGAGAGATATGGGTATCTTTTTGTCCTTCGTGGGCAGCAACATGATTATTCTGTTCTTGGCGGTATGTTCCCTCCTCCTCCTTTGCTTTCCCATGCCATGTCTTGCCGCACACATCGCTAACTTGTTTGCAGAGTCGATTTTTGAACTTCAATCGCAGATAGTGGGTGATAGAGACTGAGTGTCTTGAATATTTTCTTTGTAAATTTTCCGTAGATAGAGAGATTTGTGGGCTTGTCATATACCCCATGCGTTCGTATGGGACTGCATATAGATATTGGGAAGAGTACGTAATAGATAAAAGGGGAAAGGAGGGAATGCTTATATGGGTATGTTTGATTAGCGAGCTTTACATATAATACTACCATGCTGTTCAATATCGATGACATGAAGCACATCATCGCGTCACCTTGGCTTAAGCTAAATCGCAACCACACTACCCTTCACTGCATAATTGGAGATATGACATTGAAAGTTGTTATGCGAAACGAAGAGTGGTACTATAAACGCCTTTGATATGTGCCATGAAACCCTAGATAATAAAAGGCGCAAAATCTCTCCAAAACAGCTTATTTCCAAACACTGGAGCTCTCTGCGCCAGACTTCTTCCCCTCCTGGTATGTCTCACTCAACGCGTTGTACATCGCCTTAACTCTCTCCACCTCCCCAGCCCAATGCGTTCGTTCGGTCTCATCCTCAATCCCTTCCACCAGCTGGGCAAGGCTTTTCGCCGCGAAGAACTTATTCGTCCGGTTGTATAGCGACCGCTCCTTCAGTGCCCCCGTGCTCTCGCCCTCGGCCGGCACTCGGAACACTTCCTCCAGAATGTCGATGTCATACGGGATAGCAAACAAGTCCCTGCTGTCCTCGTACGTGAACAGGTAGTAGAACTCTTTGAAGCCCGCCCAGGTAATGCCGCTCAGACAAAGGCTGCACGGCTCATGTGTCGCGAAGAAGATGCAGTCGTCCCGGGGTGAAGGGCGGGTCGCTGCATCTGGGTACGTAACGGTGAAGAACTGCTGGATGCAGTTGATCTCGCCGTGGAGAAGTGGCGAGATTCGCTCGTTGTTGGTGGCGACTGTGAATGGTTCCAGACTGGTGTTGGACACGATTGCGGCGCCGAAGAGCTTGGAGCCTGACGAGACGCCGGCTTGGGTGAGCGGGACAATCTTCTCTTCCGTGATCTTCAGCAGCGCCGCAAGGACATCTTTGGGGGTTTGAGACGGCATGATGATATCAGATCTCGGCTATGAGCTCGCTGGTTGAACGACAGAAGAACTGCGATCGTAAAAAGCGGATTTTCAATTGTCAAATTATTTCGTAGCCAGTGGCCAATTGAGTTCTTCGGGTGCTCAAAGATATCGTTATTAATACCGCAAATGATCGTCTTGTCACCGATGTCATATGGCTGGGGCGCTTGAATCATTTTATCTTATCATGATGAAGTTGTGGCGCCGACCTCCTTATCGGAGGCGTCCGTAGCGTCGCCCACATTCCTCAGCTCATACGCCCGGCCCGGCGACCTCCGACCCAATTATTCCATGTCCCGGATCAGGATAAGTCGTCAGTCTCTGCTGGCCGGCACCGGAGGGGGGGTTGAAAATAATCGCACGAGACAAGTGATGTGTCCAAGAGGTAAGCACATCACCTGGTTGTGCAATTTTACGTCGCTCTCATTGCAGTTGAGGGTTTAGGAGACTCGATGCGCCAGTCGATCTGACAGTTTGTGATTGTGTGCCAATGCTGGTGGGATGAACAAATGGAACGTTTCAGCGGGGGGGGGGGGGGGGGGTTGAAGACTAAAAATCAAGACTCTAGGTTGTATACAAACATTGACTGTAGTTGACTGCCTGAAAACTAAGTAGAAGCCGGGACACGGTGTTTTTGAAGGCTTCCAAGCACAATCTCATTGCAAACACGTCCAGGCGCAACAAAAGCATCGGGTTTGTTGTAATTGCCGGCAAACGTGACGACGGCGACATAAACATCCGGCACCAGCCACAGCTGCTGGCCGCCGTTCCCGAACGCACCAAACCAGCGATGGCTACGGGATAGTGCCGGGATTGGAGCTTCGCCAGTGGACCAGAGTCGTCCATAATGCTGCCCGTATCTCATCGGCACAATGGGCTTGAGCGACGCCTCCAACCAGGAGTGTGAGACGATGCGACGGCCTTCCCACTCGCCCTTGGCAAGGATCAAGAACCCAATCCGCAGCAAGTCCCGTCCTGTTAGACGAAGACCAGACGCCGGCGATGCAATGCCATCGTCGCCTGCCAACCATTCGAAGCGAGTAATACCTAACGGCTCGAACAGGGCCTCACGTGCAAATTCGGGCAAAGTCTTTCCTGTGCCCGGTTCGATCAGAGCGCCTATAAGCGCGACACTTCCGCCAGAGTAGATCCAACGCTCCCCAGGCTTCGCTACGAACGGACGTTCAAGAATGAAACGATAGCGGTCCTCCGCATTCTCCATCGCTATCTCGTCGTTCTCGGGGTCGGTATACGGCCGGTCCTCGTCGTTCTCGGGGTCGGTATACGGCCGGTCCTCGTCCCACCTCATGCCCAATGTCAAAGTCAAGGCATGCTCAACTGTCAGCTTGGCCCGGTCGGGATCAGACGCAAGGTCGACATATTCTGGAAATTGAGCTAAAAGGGGAGCATCTGGTGCAGGGACCAAGCCGCGATCAAGTGCGATACCGTAGAGCAGACCAGCGATGCTCTTCGTGACAGATCGGAGATCGTGCAGCGTCTCTGGTTCAAAAGAGACAGTACCCAAAGTCTCGTTCCAGGACTCGTCGGGACCTCGAAAGTACCGCTCAAGTACTGACTTCCCGCCGTGGCTAACGAGGACGGAATGAAGACCGACCAAGTTGCCGGATTCTATTCCGGCGGCAAGCTTGCGTTCGAGCTCTGGGGAGAAGTGTAGTTTATCAACCGAAACAGCAGGCATTGTGTTCAATGGATACTTCAAGGCGGACAGCTGTCAGCGAAGGTGTGAAGAAAGCATGAACTGGCGTCAATGCCTCTGGTGTTGGCATACTTGAGTTTGTTGATAGCGCAAATGGCGAGATGCAAATGAAGGTTACTTGATTTCAGAAGTTAACTACAAATGAGGCTTTTGACCTTGCTCTCACGGGCGAATCAACAGCCGTGCGCCATGCTAGGCCTTGATATGCCCAGGAAACTGGCACGGACAATCGAAACGAAAGAAACTAGAAGGATGGTATATAAGACATTGGTAGATCTGGGAAGTTCGCGTGGTTGCGAATTCTGGATGTTTGAAGTTGTCGTGTGGTTTGGGATGGTCTTCGAGTGAGAGTCGCGATGACTAAGCAGTCCCACAAGCAAAGAGAAGGAAAAATCTCGTTGCCACTGACACCGTCCGTATCCTTATATTGAAAGCGCCTAGATTACGGGCAGCCCCTCAATACCTTCCAATTTTCCTCAGCAGTACGTTTCCAAGAGATCATATCTCATCTCAGAATGCATTATGTTCGCCTCCTTCGGTCTCCCACCCTGACGGTGGGAAAAGGGAGGCAACCCACGCTTGACTTGGTGTTCACCATCAACACCGATCTAGGAGACTCATATCTCGATCCCGAGGCTCCACTACCCATTACTATAAGTGTATCGGTACCCTCAAAGAATGGAATTGAATCCCTTGCACCTGTTTCGCCAAATAACCTGCACAAATGGGAGTCGGGCAAGAGGGTCTTGAAGCTCAGCATACCATTCCCTTATAAGAGGCTTCCAGCCCAGGACAAAAAGCCGTGGCGCATCTGCATAAAGCCAGGCTTACCATTCAATGCAGGAAGCGTCGCTGGGATTGTTTCATCTCTGCGGGAACCCGGATGTGGCCTGGTTATGCCAGTGTGGGCAGACGTCGAATCTCCAGGTCACGAGGCAGCGCATCTCTGTCTTCGCAGACTTCACCTTGGCGATGATGCGGCTACTCACATCCTTGAGGTTGAGGAGGAGATTGGCGAGAGTATGGCACGACACCTCTGGGATGCTAGTCTGGTTGCAGTACCGATCTTGCACAACATGCTTATTCCTCAAGGGACAGGCGATGCCACTTCAATGGAAGTTCTCTCACAAATTCTCTCGCCCGATCGCGCAATCAGTATTATCGAACTTGGTTGTGGAGTTGGAATACTAGGAATTGGCATAGGGCATATTCTATCGATGACCAAGTCGTCGCCATCAGCAAGGTCCTTGATTCTCCTAACTGACCTTCCGGACGCGGAAAAGAGAACACGCGGCAACATCGACCGCTTCACAGCCTTGCAGGCAAAAGCTGCAACAGTCCGCCTGCAGTACGAGAATCTAGATTGGGAAGATGGAAGAGTAGGTACATTTGGGCCGGAAGCAAGTGCCCGGGCCTGGGATCTTGTCATTCTCAGTGACTGCACCTACAATATCGACACGATTCCAGCCCTGGTACAAACACTCTCCCATATTCATGGAGCAAACATCACACATCACAAACCGACGAGTAGCATCCCGCCGACCCGCGTCCTGCTGGTAACAAAACCTCGCCACTCGTCGGAAAACGTTGTCTTCAAGTTGATATCAGATGAAGGCTGGTCCATGCAAGAGCAGTTGATTTCCCCGTTACCCGTCCTTGGCCATACTGTATCAGGACCACAGTCGGTGCAACTGTATCTCTTCCAGAAATCATGACGAATGAGAGATCGGTGTTGGTAGTTTATGAGATGCGCAGGTCGTAATTGGCCTCTTACCCTTGCGGGCAAATGCAGAGCTGGGTGCATCCGCTGCAGCCACCAGCGCATCCGGCAATTTCCCGGGCGATGAACAACTCATTGTGCAGCCTCGATTTTGGCAACGGCCGGGCAACAACAGCACTGAACTCAAATATTCATAATTGATTCTCTAGGATCCATGGATGGATAGTTTGTTGGAAGGAGTGTGTTTATCTTGGGCAAAAAATCACAGTTTGGCATACTGTGAGCAAGTTTGCAGTTTTGAATTGCTTGGAATCGCATTCAATCCTCGTAGCCTCGCCCCAGAAAAGAGGAAACAACCTGCAGATCGTATAGCATCTGAGACCCACATACTCTTGCAATCAAGCAGATTGCGGGATGCTGTGTTACCATCCTCTAGCTGCAGATTTCGATAGTCTCGCAGTTCCCGCTCGTCCTAAAGTCCGGTGATTGGATGCGCAAGCATACTTTTTGTTGATGAATGGCCTCCGGCGTCTGCATTCGCGAATGAGCTGTCTGATTATAGAGTGGCCATTGACAAAGTTCAGATGCGGGCCTGGTAGATGACGCATGGCCGACAGGAAATGAAGTCTGCTCAAAAGATGAGATCTAGCCGACTTGATTGTGAATCTCGTCTGCAGCGCAAGCAATCCTCTACTGCCGCTAATTCAAACCCGATCCATGCCTTTGATCGACAATAATGACCGAACCCAAGCCAAAGAATGCCAATTCAGGGCCCAATGCGAAAGGCTCACCATCCAAGCTGCGCGAGAGCTTGAGGAGCCTCTGCTGCCTTGCAGTCGAGGTGAAGCAGGAGATGGATGGATTACCCCAGTATGAGGCCATGCTCACTCGTAATAAAGAGCTAGGTCAAGCCCTAGCTGCGAAGAACACTGAGATTCAGAAGCTACAACAAGCAAAAGAGGACGAACTTCGGGGGTTGAGCAATGCCAAGCAGGCCACCATTGACCGGTTGAAAGCCGAATTGGACGAAACAAAGAATGCTAAGAACGTTCTTTTCAAAGAGTTTGGAGAACAGTACAAGAACTATATGCAGGCGGGAACTGCAGCCGAGTCCCTCGAGGATCAGGTCGCAAAGCTCAAAGACCAGCTGAAGAAGAAGCAAGAGGAACTGAAGACTGCGCAAGCGCAGACGGCCGACCTCAGGAAGGAGGCTGATCGTGCGAAGAAGGAAGCTAAGAATCTAAGTATCACGCTGGCTGATGCGCAGAACAAGTACAAGCTTGACACGTCGAAGCTGGCGAACCAGGTAGCCAAGCTTCAGGATTGCCAGCACAACCTACAGAAGCTAGAGCGCGAAGTTGGCAGACATCAGCTCATCGAATTCGGCCAGAGCCAAATGGTTGAACTGTGAGTTCAGAGACGCTGCGGTGGGACGATCACTCACTGACAGCGGCGTAGCAAACTGAGTCTGGATAAGTTCTCGCAACAGTGCCATTCACTAATGATGCAATTCTTCAAAGGGTCGATTGGAGCACTGGTATGCTGCCGTTCACGCTTGGTTTTATACTACTTGCTAACTTGAATCGGACTTCAACAACTGCACTGAAGGATCTTCGCGATCACTTTCCGAAGATTCCCATGCCGCCTTTGTCATCACCGCATGCCGCACAGATGTTATGCGCTCTGGCTGAGGCTCTGGTTGCGGAGGTTCTCGCATCGCACATCTTCTGCCCGTTCTTACTACCGTACGACCTTCAGGGCCCAGCATCCGTCATATCCGGCCTTCTCAGGGAGGATAGTGGGGGCAAGGAGGAGAGTGGGCGGGACGAGATCTTCTGCTGCCAGATGCTTGAGTTCTCAAGCAGTCGTATCGATGCTCACTTGGACGTGGTCAGTCCCGCCGCAGAGCATGTCCACAAACTTCTAATCTCTTTCCTGCCCCCAACGTCCCTGTCCCCATTCAAAGAAAGTTTGGTTGAGCTTTTTACCGACGGGGTGGAACTGTGGAAGGGGGTGCAGCGAGCCAAGGTCTTCATCTTTTGCGAGCCAGTGGGAACGATTGATTACGATGAGCTGCTGCCCGACCGGTACGAGCAATACGACGCCGCTGTGCCCCCGAATGCCATCAAGTTACAGTCGGGACAAGAGCCAGAGATCTTGGCATTGCTGTTTCCCAGAGTAGTCACTGCAAACGCAATAATACATTCCGGGGCCGCGCTCTGGTCGAATCAATCAAGCGTAGTATCAGCTAAACACGACCTGGCCGGTATCCGAATGAACGGCTCCGACCTCACACGACAAGGAAGTTCGAGGCGGAGACTCAGTTTCGTCGAGCCAACTTCGGCAGCACCGAGATAAACGAGGAGCAGGCACATAGTGAACACTCTACTAGGTTTGGTTCGCATCTAGCCATACTCATCAGGCTTTGCCATAGACGTCCGGCCTCACTGATACTGCGAGATCGACAGAATGATAATGATTGGAACCGCACACACTCTCACTGACTGCACGCCGCGCTGCCAGTACAACGGCAGACACTGTCCCATCCATCCCATACGGTGAATGTAACCCATACCTCTACGGCTGTTTTGCTTGACGTTGCTTGGGTCCATGTAACCTGCACACCGTAATGCTGGATCCCAGATTCTACCGTTATCTTGGCGACATGGGCAACTCGCAAGGTCCTTGTCCTCGGTGACCGGGGCAGTTCAGAGTAGTTGCCTGATCTGGACCGGCGTACCTGTAAGAGAAGATACGATTGGAGGATTCGGGGGTTCTGATGATCGACTCACCCCAGGCTGCATGCCGGTCAACGGGTGCCCGATTTCGATCGGACGCTAGCCGAGATATTGAAGCCTGCTGGAGATGCCGTTGCAACGTGGTTGCCAGATACGACCAGAGACAGCTGAACGCACCAATGGATAAGGGCGTGCAAATCTCGACCTCCGTGGCTCTCCGGGCCAAATCTCGCGTCAGCTTCCTCCTGGCCCAGCCCAGCCTCACCGTGCCACCCAACCTAGGGGGCCGGATCTAATCCCTTGTGCCACCGACGGGCCTATCCGGCGGGCGAAACCCCACCATGGCCTTATCAACTCCGTGCCGGTAAGGGAGATCATGCGAATCTACTGCAAGGTCGCTGTCTGCCTACCTTGTCTACCGGGCCTGACCCCAGGCCGGGAGGTGTCGAGATATCGGTGGCTTTTCCTGCCCGCTGGGACATGCGTACACGGCGGTGCTCTGGGGTGGCTTGGGGCTACGCACTGTGTTGCGACGGCGGGGGGTGAGTTTGGGGTCCGGGGCTGCTTGACCTGGCGATTTGGCCATCCTTTGAGAAGCTCGCATTACAGATTACCTTACAGTAGACAGATTGCACACCCCGTCACGCGTATTCGGTAGAACATTGCTACGGGCATTACCCTGCCTACCCCCTCTTATGATTGTGGCCTTTTGGTTTGTGCGATTGATTGACTGGCTCGGCTCTCCATGTGGCCCTAACGTACAACTGAGGCCCGGACAGCGTGGGACGCATGCTTTTGCGAGGCAGACTCCCAGTTCTCCCGCTACTGAGGCCCTAGTCGGATCGCCCGGGAAGGCGTTCGTCCCGCATGTCCGTATCGATTACGACCCCCGTTCAGAACCTACACGACCTGGGCAAATGGTTCGTATTCGTGCAAAAAAACTTCAATTGCATATTGATTTGCTGAAAGGAAAAAAAAAAAGCAACTGCATGGGTAGGTAGCACTGCTTTGCGACGCGCAGTGCACGGCGTATGGCGTATGGCGGCGTACTGCTCCCCCATTTCCCCGCGCACCGCATTCTCTCGGTTTCTGTTCTCGACCGAACCGACCCAGCATATTCGCCCAGCAGAGGGTACCACGGTCTTCTGCTAGGCGGAACACTGCAGCCGATATTCAGCGCCATCCCAGCCCCCGTCGTGCAACCAGCGCTTGCACAAGCACACAAGGCAGTCGTGTGACGAAGGGGCCAATGATCAATAGTGCTATCGGTATATTGGTCCCAACACAACGTTTCCTTTCCCTCCTGTCTGAAGCCAGATTGTCCCCCCGTTGGCGGTATGACCTGTCTAGGAGCGTGCTCTACTTTACTCAGGCCCAGCGATAGGGGGCGTGTGCAGGCTGCTGACGAGAAAAAGTTGGGAACGGGCCGACATTGGCTGACGGTGCCTACGCCACACACGCAAAGTGCGCGTCTGCTCTTCTACGCTGCCCTTTTTGGCGTTTGGGTGCACGTCGAGAACGTGTGGCACGTCCCAAAAATAACGGGCTGCGTGGCCATCGTGCATGCCGCCATGCTCGATGCGGTCTTACTGCGACGGTGGGGTTGTCTTCTACGGCGTGCGCGTGTCGGGGGTGGGTGTGGTGGTGGTCAGCCGATTTGGTGTTCGGGGTGACTGTGGATAGGCTGAGTCGATGGTGGATTGGATTCTTCATTGGTAGACGTCAGAACTTGCGTGGAGAGAGACAGACTAGAAGCTTTTCAGAAGGAATGATGTAAGGGCTTCCGTTCGAAGAAGATACTCGACAGTTCAGTGGTGTGTAAAGACACGCCTCCATGCCCCTCACTCCATGATGACAAGATGGGGGACGCCTATCTGAACCCCGCCATTCAGACGGACTGCACACGAGGATCGCCATTGTAATCATCTTCTCTACCCTGCTGCTTGCAGTGTAAGGGTGGGAAATCTTGCGATATCCTAAATGTAATGGCGTTAGTCGCGGGCTCAATCTTCAATTTCAGCGAGATAAGACCCATCTCAGCGCAGAGAGATGCCAGCGACGAGCGCGGCACAGACCGAACGTGTGCAGCGATTCTCGCGCTTGATTGGCTCCCTTACCGTGATCTTCCCAACTCCTCCCCGCTAGGTAGCGGAAGGGACGGCTGCAAGTCACATTCCATGCTCCCCCTAAGCGCTGCAGCAACCCAGCAGCCTTTAGTTAGCCTGGGAGGGGCGGTGCGATGGAAGAGCCTGAACTTGTCGAGATCGCCAGCATGGTCGCCCATGGCGGTAACTCTTTAGCGACGGCCTGCGACGATGAGGTGGGAGTACATGGAGCGAGGAACCAACGACGAGATCTAGGATACTCTGTCTCCAAGAACCTTTATCCTCTTGCAGTACGGGTCGCAGAAAATGCCCGATTGGCGCATGCAGATAAGTGCAAGATGCCGGGTTGGTCCTTAAAAGTTCACTGCAAAATTAAGCCTTCTAAAGGGCATCCCTCCGAATTTCACGCTTTCCCAAACAAGGGCGTCGTAGGCCCAGTGTCCCTCAACCGAATAGCAGCCCCAAACTTCGCCCGGCACCAGCCAGACGCGCCTTCGAATCCTCAAAACCGAGTTTTTCAATTCCCACGCGTGATGAATTTGCCAAAACCATCTGTCCGAATTTAGCCTATCATGTCCCCCCCTAAAATGAACCACCTCTCGTCCCACCGGATCTGGAATTAGCGGAGCACTGCCTGGCCGATAGATGAAGACACACACCCGCCAGCATCGGGAAAACCTGGGAGAGGAAAAAGGGGAGGGCAGAGAAGCCGGCCGCCACTAGGCTAGTGCTCCGTCTCCCTTCATAATATAGCGGCAGCAGGAGATGGAGGGGAGTGCGCTTAAGCCCTGTGAAGTTTTTCCCTTTCGTGTGCAGTTTGGAATTGTTTGGCATGCGAGGGGCGATCAATCAATGATTCACATCGGTGCCTCAAGATAGAACAGTTCCCCAATCCCGATCCGCCTCTCTCTTACTTCCAACCGAGTCGCAGTTTTAAGAAGAACGGGCCCCAACTGCCGAGGATCCTCGAGACTTTCCCACTTCGGCGGCGCAGTTTAAGGCTGTTGGTTATTCCTGATCCCCATCCAGCGCCTAATGAAATGCGCAACTGGACGTGATATAGGTGAGAAATTCATTATAGGTAGGCACGTAGGTTAGGAAAAAGGTAGCAATCAGTGGACGGGAAACGGGATTCCGCCCCCAAAAGCGCTGCCCCAACTGCCGGGCCTGGTGTGAGTTCCGTCATCCATCATTCACGGCCGCCTAAACTTGTGACCCCGAGTAACTTAACTCATCCATTGGCGAAGTTGGCGCTCTGCTGCCCCCAACTTTAGAAGCTCTAACCAACTTGTTAGTTGGTGGCAGGGCGCTCCCATGGATTCCTAAGCCTGGCACCCCCATTCACAACCCATCCTCCTCCCAAGATAGACGCCCTAAGAAAACGCCCCAATCACAGTCACGGCGCAAAGGACTGCCCCCCATCTATCCTAGGGGCGCGCATCACCTCGTCACATCCCACTTCCAATTCTTCTCGATGAAAAGGGGTGTGCTTGTGTGTGCGTGTGTGCTTTTGTGCGTGTGCAGTCCCGAGGCAAGAATAAGAGAGGAAAGAGATAAAAAGGAAACAGTGCTTGAAACATTAAGGTGATAAGTCGCAACGACGCTGCAGCCGCCGTCCTGCGCTCAGATCTCCCCCTCACCCCCCCATCCCATCCTGGTCCAAGACATCATTGTGCTACCCAGCAGGTGAGCCTGTGGTAGTATCCACGGGCCTAGCTTGCTGTAGGGCGATAGAGCGGGTTGTATGCATGGCATGCTCGCCTGCGCAGCCGTTTTTAGCCTGGCCTCTTCCGCCTGTGCAGTGTGTGTGGTTCTGTGTACACCGCGGCGGTTGCACGAGTTTCTTGTCTCGGATGGGTGGGTGGATTGCGATTGTCCACGCCCCCCCTGGGACGGATGTATCTTTTTCTTTCCTTTTCCCTTCTTGCCAGATATAGGGAGGATATGGGTCATGCCATGGGGGGTCCAACAATACAGTACGAGGAAACAAGGCGCGGGCAGCACTGGCGGACCTTGGGTCGTTCTTCAGCCTCCAGACGATCAATCAAGTGGAGATGTTTATTCTAAGGTAGGGAGAGTCGACGATCCGGTGAGACCGGCCGGGTGGACGACTGGCGGCCGAAGGCACTGGTGGGCTGAGAGGGATCCCGATCCATCAGCCCATAGCCCGTGGATTACTTACGAATCAAGAGCCGGGAAGAAGCATGAAGCACGCTGACTACGGCTTCAAAAAGACCCTTATTCCAGCTTACCGAACAGATCCTCCCCGCTGATGTAAGTCACACTATTACTAGCTGAGATAGCCTACCAGCCTAGCAGTACCAGTCTGTCCAGGCCACTGTATTAGTGAACGAGATCCACTAAACCCGCCAACCCGCTCCTCCAAGATCCAGCCGTTAGAACCCCCCCCCCCACTGCCGCCCTCCCGATTCGCGAGACCAGACCTCAGCCCAGAAACCCCGACGTCCGCCCATTCTGCGTCTAAATACCCACAGACCGCAGAGCCCATCGTTCCTCTTCGTCCAAACTCCCCCGACTGTGGAAAACCCTCCCCGTTCCTAGGGCAGGTTCTCGATTCCCGCATGAACAAGTCTGGCACATCAGATCTTGTAGGGCCCAGCGCAAACACACTGAAAATGGCGCCCATCTCGGCGTGTCCCTGGCCGTCCGTGCACGGAAGGGATGCTGCCGAGAGGGGGATCAGGCGGTGGAGTTTTCTTGGTTCAGCGCACGGGAAGAGGCCCCCCTTGGAACGGGTGCGCCAGGCTGGGAGCCGGAGGAGGTGCTTGGAGTCAGGAAAGACACGAAATGCCGTTCGAGTCTCGGAACGAGGAGAGCGTCCAGATGCACCAGCGCCGTCATTGGAGACAGGTGTCTTGGGAGGAGACAGATGGGGGCTCTTTTGCTTTCTTCTTCCGCTTCCATTGCTAGAGCGAATGGCTGTTGAAACGGTGTGGTTGAGAAGGGTGTGCCCGCGATTCAAGCAAATCAGAACCTCACCAAAGAACAATCCAGTCCTGGCTCCATGTCAACAGGTTTTTTTGTTTCCAACCAAAGACGAAACGCGCAGGCAGATCACATCCCCCCTCCCCGTCCATTCCTCGACACGTGAAATACCATGGCCCAAATGCCGTCCCAGCCGCCAGAAGAATTCATTCATCGTCCCAAAGGTATCGTTTGTCTACCATGAGTCGAGCAAGCTCAAACCCTCCATCCCCGATCTAGACTAAGTTACGACAACAATGGTTGATATGTGACCGTTACTCCTCGGCCTGCCCTACAGCCACGCCTCATGTCCCCCCCTCTATATCGTAGCAAGGATAGGATGCACTTATTCATGCCACCGAAAAACTGGAGCCAGTCCCCTAACTAGTTTCTTGGAATTGGCACTCGTGATCGCTAGTGCTGGGAGTGGGAGGGGGAAGCTCTGCTCGCACAGTCCCATGTCTGGCTATCTAAAAAGGCGTGGTTGGTGACTTGCATGAATTATCTCGTCCGGGGTGGCGCTGCCTCTATGAGGTCATCTGCCCGCGGACCAGGCGGGTGCGCCATTCACAACACCATTTTTTCAAACCCAGTTTAGCAATCTGGCATTGACCAATGATCCGGGGATCAGTCATCCCCGGTCATGAGGAGGAGGGGGAATGGTCTGGGGTCATGAAGATGATAAGGAAACGCCTATCATACCGAACAAGTAAGGGCGGCATTCAAAGTAAGTAATATCAAGTAATAGCAAGTAATCACATCACAGTACGTAGCAAACAGGTCACCCAAGGTACACACATATTAGGTTTATGAAGATTATATCAAATTCAATTCTCAGCTACTCGTTCTCCCCGAGCTCAATAGCGAAGGGAAGGGTATATCCATGCCAGCACACACATCTCCTCCGTCTCATCCCCCCTCCAAGCAAGAAAGAAAATAGATCGACTCGCCAAATAAAGACTTGAGCCATCGAACCAGTGTGTAAGGATAAAAAACGCCTCCAGTGCGGAACAAAAAAACAAACAACTTCAATGCCCGGTCGTGGCGCCTTCTCTGCGACGACGGCATTGCACATTCTTCTCGCGAATCGCGTGTCTTCTGTAGACGTATCCAAATGAAAAACAACAAAATATCCCATTCCATCTTTCGTTCCCATCCACCCCGTGATTCCATATCCCATGCTCGTGTAAAACAGGCTTTTGAATATCCCCCCCAGTACAAGTGATGGGGGAGGCCCCGTTCATTCGTGTGTATCGTTCTATCCCGTAGGACAAGAACGGTGTCGTGTTTTCGTTCTCTTCACCATCGAGAGAGGATTGTTGGGTATCGCAAAGGAAATCCTCGATCCGAACAAGAAAATGTCCCCGATGCATGATAACAGCTCGCGCCTGATTATGTTTATGTGGTATGTTGAAAGAGAAATCCAAATCCCGTGACGTGTAGAGAGATGAAAGGAAATCCCTGGAAAGAAGATCCGGAAACAAGATTCCTAATCGTACAATGCGGCCTCCTTGGGTAAGGCAGGCCAGGCAGGTAGGTGGTAGTAGGTAGGTATGTAGGTGGTACAGTCCAGCGGCAGAGAGTCCATGGGAGTAGTCCATGGAGTGGCCAGTGGAGACGGACAGACAGACAAAAGGAGACCAGGCAGAGAGCACTAAGGTCCACATCTATTGTGTGGGATTCCGGAGGATATCCTCACAGTTGGCGTCGAACCTCAGGTTGAAGAGTCGGACACCCTGCATGAATCGCTCAGTCTTGTCCAACTCCCTCTCCCGGCCGAAGAGGGTCTCGACGAACTCGATGCCAGCATTCTTGCCGAGCTGCGAGTCCTTGCGCTTGGCGGCAGCCGCCTTGAGCATGGGTTGTTCGCAGGTCTTGAGAAGCTTGCGGAGCTTGTCAGTCAGGCGCTCGCCAGACTCGATGAAGTCCTCGATGATCTCCTTGTTCTCCGCAGTTCTGACGCGGAGGACGCACTCATCTGCCCTCTTGACCTTGCCCGCCAACTGGATGAGGAGAAGCCACAGCTCACCAGCCATGTCCGAGATTGGCGTCGACGGACCATGGTGGTAGACTGTCCAGTCGTAGATCCACTTGCCCAGCGAGTTAGCATCGAAGACACTTCCGAGCAGCAGGATGGGTTCCTCTGTGGGGTCCCAGTTCTTGAGTGAGTAGCCGGCGGGTATCCTGTGCTTCTTGGCGTCGGCATCGGTGGCCTTGGCCGTGGCCGGCGGGGTCTTCTTGTGAGAGCTGGCTGGTCGTGCGGTGGCGGGCCTCTGCGGCACCGATGTGGAGGAGCGGCGGGCGTGGGTGTTGGCGGTTGGACGAGCGGGACGCGCCTCGTATGCTGCATCTCGATCGTGGAAAGTGTAACCGCCCTGCGTATAGTAGTGGTAATCAGTGGCAAATCCCCTAGCGGCATCATCATAATAGTGTGTGTCTTTGACATGATGCTTCTTGCTCCTCGACCGCGACGACTTGGCGGGCAGCACATAAGTGCGCCCGTCAGACAACTCGATGATTTCGTCCTCGTCGGATTCCCCATGAGGAGTAGAGGCCCGTACGTAGTGGACATAGGAACTGCGGCGCTCGCGCTTGGGACGCGACGGAGTCGACCACGAATGCTTGCGTGAATGATGACTACTACTCACATTTGCCGTGGCATAGTAGCCATCGCTCGTATACCGAGGCGATGCCGTCGGGGGACGAGGACTGAACTCGTTGAAGGCGGCGCCTCCGCTGCTTGCGTTGCGGAAGTGAGCCCTGGTGGCCGGCCGCTGGGGGGTGGTGCCTCCCTGTGCGTAGTATTGGGTGTGTCCCCTTGGAGATGGCGTTGGTGTCGCCGATTGGAATCGCTGCTCCCTGGCGTAGTAGTACTCCTCGCCAGGAGTCGATCCCGTGTATGGAGAGTAGTTGGCCATGTTCCTTCAACTCTTGCGATGTCCCTGCTGCGACATCCGAGACCCTGCTGCTAGTCTCTCTCCTCTCTCAGGCCCCCGTGCGTGTTTCTTTTTTGAGTGTTGGTTTTTTCTGTTGATCTGAATCCAGATCGGTGTCGCGCCGATGTCGTGACGCGGGAGGAAGTGACACCAGTCACCTTGGTATGTGGTCGGAAGAAGGAGGGATAGAAAGCCGTCTTCTGTAGTCGAACATGTCCAGGTTTGATGATGTTTATCCTCGTTGAAGGATGGGGGGCAGTCAAGTCACCAGGGCGAATGATATCGGCCTTGGTGGTAAGTGGTAGAAGGTTCTGTTCGCGGTTTTTGCTTAGAAAGCAGTTTGAAGATCGCAAAACGATGCGACTTGAATCGAGTCCGAGGCAGATTTGGGTAAGAATAAAATGATTGGCGAGAGCCAAAAAAGTAAAGCGAGGAAAGGGTAGAAGTCGAGATGTTCGGTCGGTGATGCCCTGTTTATAATATTTCTGTGGGTGTTCCAGGAGTGAGAGTGGTGTGTGTTAGAACGCGACTCCTAAGGGGGGTGGTCGGTCTCTCGACTAGGGGGGGGGGAGGAGATGTGCTAAGAAATGCACTAGCAGGGGTTGGGGCGTCTGGATAACCGAGTCGGCCTGTTTAGTGACTTCAGACCCCGGAAGGTGTGGGCGTAGTGGAAGTACCGAAGTATCCTGGGTCTCTTGCGGATTACTCACCCCTGGGTTAGGAGCTGAGCAGTATCGACAATCCCTGTCGATGGCTTTCCAAAGTTACCCACAGTGTGCCAGGTGGTTCTGTCGCACGTTGGCAATGTTGGGATTGATGAGAGTCCCCCCAATCCAGTCCACGTCCAGTTGAGTCCAGTCCAGTTCCGTTTGGTGCCCCGAAAAAAACAAGTGCAAAGGTTCGGTCGGTTCTTGGCCAATCCGTACCCTTCTCTACCCCCGTATTCACAGTGACTCGCTGGATTCTGGAGCTGAACAAAGTTCCGTTCCCCGCCAGTACAACGCTCCAAACTGCAAGTTCGGGTTCTATTGGCGCCGCCTCGGCCGAGAATGCTGCCAGTCGCTTCTGCAAATGCAATCACTGCGGACGCTGATGACAATTCCGAGTCCACCGCGTCGTCGTCTCCGTCGTAAGATTCGCCTGAAAATAGGAACAGCAGCGGGGCTGTGAATTTGCCCGGTACGCTCTGTATCCGTTTGGAAGAATTCCTTCCCGTATGATGATGTATCCCTTGCTTGGTATGGTATTTTGGGTTTTCCCTTTCTCTCGCCGGGATTGATTGCGGTACGAGTCACACACTCAGATCAATCATTCCATGTCGCGTGGAGGATATGACTGACACATTCGATTTGGCCGAGAAAGCTGGGATGGATATTCACACTTTGCCGGTTCAACCTCTTGTCGAGGAGATTGGCGCAATTCTGAACAATTCGATCCCGGTGCCCTGTCTGTTCTTACTGGCCCACGCCCTTGAACCTGGGGCTTGCAAATAATCCTCGTCGATGGACTCCACTGGAAGGTGACTGAACCCAGCTTTGTAAATTTACCGTCGTCGGGTAAGCGAGATTTGGTCATTCACACCGCGGCCCGGAATTGGAAGATGGTAATGGCAATGGCTTTTTCCCAACGTCGCCGCAGCGCGGGATCTCACTTCCCACTGCCGCAAAGGCGCTAATGAGATAGACTTGTGGTTCCGCGTGAAAAAATTTCGCCCATGGAATGCTTGGGACGCCTGATCGTCGAGCAGGGTCGTAATGGTTTGCTGGGAAAACCCCTGGCTGTTGGCTATATCGTACGGTGAATCACCGAGGACAACACGAGCCACTGAGCGAGGATGGCACGGTCAAGATAGATTGCGGCCGCCACTTTCTCGCAAGAGAACACACCCCGGGATTGGATACGAGAGAATAGAACTCGAGCACTGGCTTGTCGCAGCTCAACCCAAGGCTTTTTGGTTTGGCCTCAACGGCCAGCTGGTCGGCCGTGGTGTTTGTTGTCTTTGATCCTGGTTCAACAGGAAGGATTGGGATTCATTCCAAGGCCCAAGCTGTGGGTGCTCCTCGCCGTCAAGATATGGCGAATGGTCGCCCTCTTTTCTTCTCCAACCAATATTGGCCGCGTTCTTCGTCAAACCAATCTTTCCCCCGCTGGCTGAAATCTGCCGTCCTTTACGTTTTCCGGATTGCGACCAGGTCGCTCGTTTGTACGCCGGTTTCCGACCTGTGCGACGTGGGTCTCACGGCTGGCTGATTGTCGCAAGCGAATCTTTGCCAATATCTGGTAATCTTCCAGCCCGGTCGCCTGCCTGCCGTGGGGGAAAATGGCGCCGATGTCGATTTACGATGGGGCGACTGCGATGGAGCAAAAAGCCGTTGATGGTACAGTATCCCGAGAATGCGCAGCAAAAGGTAACGGTACAGGGTCGCAGACAGTTAGTGTACAGAAGGGCGTGCAGGCGATCCTATATACCGGGCAGGTTTCTCGGTCGATTTACAATATGTACAGATGAATCATAAAGAGGCAAGCGGCGATGTTTGCCTTCGTAGGAGGCGGCAAACAAGGTGACGAAGGAGGCAGACAGCGGGCGACGTGGAAGAATGACAGGTTTGCGATCGCGGGGTATTACAACATATGATCTGGCCCGAGGAAGAAAGAAGTCGGAGGGGTTAAAAGATGGGGGGGACGAGGTTTGAGCGCCGCTGGAGGCGATAATCGATAAATCGATTGGCACCGGATGGGATGGATGGGATGGATGGATGGCGCTGATGCAATCATTATCTTCAGTACGAAGTAACCAAAACCAGCTTCCAGATGCGACTTATTCGCCTCCCCAGCCATTCCATCCATCCCCCCCCTCCACCACCACCACCATCCCCGCCCGCTCCGAAGCAGAGTTATTCCACGTCTTGTGTGCCCGGGCATACGTAAGTGACATGACATGACATGCAGCCTGGGGGGACCAGAGCGTGATTCTTCCTGTGACCCCATCGCACACCATCAGTGCTCAGGTGTGAACCCAAGTGACCACCCACCACGATAGGGCGACGACCCGGAATATGGCCAGTTCGTGCTTTGAGTGGAGGAGTTCGTTCATCACATGCACGCTACGGCGGGGTCGAGCGTGCAGGCGAGGAGCACAGCAGGCCCATATCTGCGTGCAGATAAACCGCCGACTTAATTGCAATCCCATATCAATCTATAACAGATACTCCCCAGTTGCTGTGAAGTTACCTGCCATGCCTACCGTGCCTCACTCGCTTTGCAAGTTTCCTTTTTTATCCGGTAACAAGGAAGGCCAATCGGCCGGTCACTGCTCGGGTCTTTGATTGATTGCACACCTTGATCAGCGCCCCAGTGAGTGAGTGAGTGAGTGAGTGAGTGAGAGTGAATATGGCCAAAGTTTAATCTAGCACTAGGCACTCGCACCACTGCACTCCACGACGCAGTTTACCAGGTTCCGTACTCGTACAGACTAAAGTACACGACTCATCCACTTGCAGCCGTGGAGGTCGGCTCCGCGCAGTGTGAACAAAGAGCCAAATCAACCCCCTGCATTAGAGTCTGCATTTTGTGGAGAAGCTGGCGATTCATGGAGACGAGTGAGGCGATTGCCTCAAAAAGAAGGGCTACCTGAGCACCACTCCCAGACTAGCTGAAATCATCCATTTTTCACAGCAAAAATAAACCGGCCCCCAACCACTCGCTGAATGGCGAGGGCGGGGAAAAGAGGAGGCGGCCCCGACCTAGGCCCTGTCGAATGGGAACAATTCCACCAGGGGAAAAGTTGGGACGACTTCTATGGGTCTCGCCGTCACAGTGCAGACGGATGTCTTTTTTGCTGCTCCGTCTCGTCATTGGATGGCACACGCATTCACACGTTGGATTGTGGATGCTGCTTAATTATTACCATTCGCGCACAACTGGCCGACCTCTCACCGAATATCCAACCTCGTTTCCCGACGGTGATCGGTGTGACAGCCAAACAAAAAGAAGGACACCATGGCCCATCGTTGGCTGTACGCAGTTTGTCTGGTCTCACATCAGTCCCGTCTCTTTCGAATCAGCATGCTGAGTCGAGGGACATTGTAAGATATTCTTAGGCGACCGAGACACCCGGCGGTATTTTTCTTTTGTTTATTTTACTCTTGATTGTGGCCCATGATAAGGTTCTTTATTGATCTTGTGGAACCTCCTCCACGACGATGACTCGTTATTAGTTCTCAAACGCAAACCCCTCCCGATCGTCATTTGAGATTTCGGTCTGAACAAGGTTCACCGTGAAAAGAGGCTGGTCGCGGCGTGGACGATCCTCCTGGAATCAAAAAGAGCCTGGAACATGGGTGGCTGGTAAAACCAGCCTGGAGGGGTCCCCTGACGGAGGGAACATGAAGGGACCTACCGCATACAGCCACAGGTATCAGAGAGATAGGGAGGAAGCACAGGTGTCGTAAGCCCCAAGTCGGACCATCCACCCGGTGCAAGCCCACTGACGGGGGGGTAAGGCACCTAACCTTGGTCCATCCTCGCAAATGGGCACTGTAGGAAATTGCTCCGGCGCCAATGCTCGTCAGCGCAGCCCCTGTAGCCTCCCGTCCCAGCGGACAAGTTAGCTCACCCCTCACTAATGCACTCGCTAAACGAATCGACGGAACACTCAGTGACTTACAGCAGAAGCCTGGGAGCCCTTTTTTAGCGACTGCAACAGCGGATTTGGGACCCCTGGAGTTTGCCATGTGGTCCTCCGTAGGCTCTTTGTGTCCGAATATGTATGCCGTCCTGCCGAGGAGTCTTTCCCCCTTCGCATGTTCTCTTCCAGTTCTCTTTGAAGCCCGGGACCATTGTGAGCTTCCGTCTCATGGCGATCAGCTTTTCCGCTTTTCGACAGCTGCGACTCGGGTTTGCTGGGTGGTGCCGGCACACTCTGGGTCTTGGGTCTGGCAAGTCTGAAATGATGCGACGTGCCGCCCGAGTGTTTGTCGCAATCATCAGCCGTACAGTATGGCAATCACATCGTTCAACCCTCCCACTCTCAATGGGCCGAAATTACGTCCACTGCTATGGGTCGATCCAACATGCCCATGAAAGCGAAGCGGCCAGAGGAGAGAGAGGATGGCAATGAAAACAATGCTTCTTCCAGTTCGCACCCCCTCTCCCTGCAGCAGAGAAGCAAGGTCTTGTGTAGCGTCACACAGGCCGCACATCCTAGCGTGCCGGGTGGAGCCTCTACACCTGGCACAACTGAGGAAAGCAGATGAGGAGAGACCTCGTTGACCTGGTCCTATTCTAGAAGGCCACCCCCTACCTCCGTGGGTGTCTCTTCTGACTGTCTGTGCAAACCCAGCATGTATCGGTCGGCGTGGCTTTTTGGCAAACCAAACCCTAGTCGGTGCGGTAGCATGTTGGCAAAAACCTTCCGCTTTCAATTTGCTTTTTTGGCTGCTGCTCTGGCTCGAGGTGAAAATTTTTCATCACCGAGGATGGGGGTTCATTTCGCTCCCGTTCTCTTCGTTCGTTGTAGACTTTGGAAGAAACGGCATCGCAAACAGTTCTCCATCTCTCCCTCCTCCCGACAGCGTATCATCAGAGTGACTCATAGCAGAAGAGAGCTCATGTATGATGTATGCCTTTCGTCCCAATCTACTCTGCTCTTTGCTGCACTGCTGTCCAACGACACCGGGCTGGCACACGCAGTACACCGTTCCCTGGCGTTTGGATGGTCGAATCGGGCCTCCAAACAGGTCGTCCGCTGCAGTGTCTTGGTCCCGATTGGCGTAAATCAATCCTGGGAGTGGCAGACACACTCCCGTCCACCCATACATGCAAACATAATACATATCACAGAAACACGTCGCACACACCTACTACGTAGTACATCCCCCCCTACCTTCAGCACTGAATGAATTAATGGAGGTCCCACCCAAACAAGACCCAAATCAAAATGCGAGGCCACTAGGAGCCGCTGCTGCGCCGGGAAGGATCCACTAGTTGCGGTGTGCTCTCCCTTCCAACTTCCCCTAACCCAACGCCTAGCTCCACCGAGAATGCCTTCATTCGTTGCCAAATGGGGCAATTGTCGTGTTGTCCTCCTCTCCCGCCGCCGCTGTTATCTCAACACCCCCAATATCAAGCGGAACCAAAAATAGGAGACAGGCTTGCCATGCTTGACACGATGTTGTTGTCCATCTTTCCCAGACCGCAAATGTGACAGAAGCTGCATCAAGGTCTCTTCCCTTCACCGACTATTCCTCTTTTTCTCTGCTCTGAGGTGTCCCTGGCTGGGGGGAGGGCTTGGGCTGGGCAGCAAGCACAGGATCGACTTTTGCGTCCGGCATGCTGGGACTTGCATGTTGTTGCAGATGGCGATTGTTTATGCTTTAAATGGCGGCTGCGGCTTGTGAAAGATGAAGCAGTGGGCACGGCACAGGGAGATCCTGGGGGCTTTAGGTCTGGCCCTGAGCTGTGAGGCAAGCTGACGTAGGGTGCCGCACACAAAAAATAAAGCCCGTGGTTTTAAATATTATGGAAGATTCTCATTCCTTTGGTATGTATTTCAATTCATCAGACAAATTGGTCGCACTTTGCGCGCATTTACGCGTTGGTGGGTGGGATGTAGCCAATTTCAGCAGGTTTCAAGCCACGGAGCGAGAGCCGCCCCAAGAAGAAAAAGAAAACTATCAGGAGAAGAAAAAAAAAAGATTGAAATTGAAAAACGAATATCAAAACTGTTGCGAATGAGCGGCCCGGAAGCGTTGACACCGTCGATCTCCAAAATGACATGGCGTCGACTTTGCGAACCACACCTCGAAAAGATGGTGGGGGCAGGGGGTGTGCCATTTGGTGATGGCTGTCCCTTTTCCAGCTTGGGATGGTTGGCCGACAGGCCTCACTACTGGAAGGAAAAGAAGCCTGTCTTATCAAAGAGGCCACACTCCTTTTTCCTTAGAATCGACACTCCCCCTTGCCATCCAACCATTTCTCGATGGAGCCATCCAGTAATGGTCGCCTGCGAACAAATGCCAGCAAACCAACCCCATTTCAAAAAGCACATGTGATTGTCCCAGGAAAGCTTCTGGCGTTGGCTCGACTGCCGCATCGCATCGCCTGTGCAACGTCATGCTGTTCACCTGGCCCATCCCTTTCCAGAAGCCTTACGATCCCAGCCTATCGGTATTGCAACACCACATCCAGGCGGAGGAGGCATCGGAGTCAGATGCCAGACTCCATTTGCGATTCGCGAACTCTCTATTGGAATTCTGTGTCAGATGCACTGACCCTACGACACCAGTCCGAAGAAACAACCGGCCAATGATCTCGTCACGTTGTGTCGGTGACTCTGGACGCTTGGCTCTCGAGCAAGGAGGCCCCTATCATCCCCTATTTTCAGGGGACATGCCCGCTGCACTGAATGGAGGCGGCCTCTCTGAGCCTCAGCGAACCAGGTCCATCGCTGCGCTGTCGTGGGCATGGCAAAAGCACAGCTGAGCATTGCGTTTCATCTATTCTCCCGAATTACTCGTCTTTCTAGGGATGCATCTACCGCACTGTACGCACTTTGCCTCCGTCGCAATGCGATATCCTGGCCGAGCTGGATACAGAGGGCCATCTCGCGCCCGGTCGCAATCGCGAAATATGGGGGCCAGCCTCGGCGACCAGTGTCGTCGGCAAGCCACACGTACCCCGATCGTGGCTGAGTCAGTCCACGTGACCTCGGGCGGCTTCGCCACCTCCAGACTGTCGGGTTCCGGGATTTTGCCGCCCTTTTCGCATCCACGATTCACTGCGAATTCCCGTCCATCGTTCCCTCGCTTTCCATCTACTGACAAATGGCCACCGATTCCTCATTTACGATCGCAGTACTTCCAAACATTCAGGAACGTTTAAACCGACACCCCATGGCATGTACCTGGCCGATTTGAAATGACGCATACCCTTACATCATGTGTCGGCCTTAGGCGCAACGCGTGGAGTGGCTGAGGCATTTCGGGCATCAACTTTTTCGACCGCCCGCCTAAACCCCGATGCCCAAATCGATGGAACAACTCGTCGTTGTTCACTCACCTTCTCGGATTATCCTTCACCTCGGGCAAGCGCCGTCTCATATTGGCCAGAATGGGGGGAGGCGAAGAGTCACGCGCCTTGTATTTGGCAGTTCTCCCGCGTTTCATCGAGCGATGACTCACACCTTGGAATTGCTGTGAATTCTCGCACACTGCCGTGGCAGACTCCGGAGCTTCCTGCCCACCATTCGCCCTGCGAACGAGCATTGCCACTCTCCGCATGCGATATCCTCTTCTCACAGGCGACAAAGGTGGTGACGACTCTTCCTCGTCGTTGTTTGAATGGTCCAGGGACTCATTTTTGCCCGTCTCGTTCTCCTCGCTTCCACTGTCCTTCCTAGTTGAACATGGCTGAGCAGGCAGCAGTCACTTGCCAGATTGGCAGCGCTTCGGCGTTTTAGCCTGCTCCGGAAGTCCATTCATATCAAACTTCCGTTTTCCTTGTCTTCTTATTCGTACACTGGGCCTCGAATTCTTTTGTTATTGCTGGGGTTGGTGCGGCCCCTTGTTCACATGTCAGGGGAGTAATATCATGGACCCAGCCATTTGGATTCCCCCTTGGACCGGCTGATGCAGAATTTTTCCATCTGAACAGGGATATTGGCCCGCGGACCGCCTCATTCTTGGTAGGCAACCTTGTTTACGTTTGCTTGCCTCCATGCACATACAATCCTGGCCTCACTTGCGTGGGGGGCATGCACTCTTGTGTTCCGCGACGTGAGGCTGATTTCGGGTCTTAACCACACACCCGACGACGATCCATCACAGTTTTACATGTTCACGACGATGAGTCTTCCGCGATGCTACTGGATGGGCCCGACAGTTCCGGCGCACTGGGTAAATGCTAGGGGCTGTGCTTGGAGTCTGGAGATGTCGATGCTGTGCGACGACTCACGAACCGATCTCCAAGTGGCTCTTGAACGACAACCAAGGCTTGTGCCCGAGCCAAAGATGGCTGGTCAGTGGCATCGGTGAAAGGAAGGTCACATGCTGACGACGATGACTCTTCGATGCGTGAAACATCGGTCTTCATCTCTCCTCGAAGGGGAACCATATTCGAGACTCCCGAGGCATTCATGATGACGACAGTGACCATCCTTTTGCCTCGACTCGCCTCGTTCCAGCTGCCTAAGGCTTCATCGAGGACACTACCCTGCTGCCACGCGTGCTGGCAATGGTGGCGTCGAGGAGAGATGCTGCAACCCGGAGGCCTAAGGCTAACAGGAAGGTTGCAATGGACGTATCCATTGTCACCAGGCCATCACAACTTTAACAAAATATGAGCAAAGTCCTTCGTGACTTTTATGTCCCTATGAGTCATCCTCACGCGCCGCATGCTCTCGGCTCCTTGTGTGCTTGATGTACCTAGTATTCGGCAGATCAGCAAGCCTCTGGACTGATGGGCTTCGGTCAGCCACACGTTTACTGAAAGGGACGATAGTCACAACAGTCTCCTCGGCTCATTGGTCTCTTGGAAATGGTGCGAAGAAGTCCATGTTCTTTTGATATCGACCCTTGCTATACAATCTGTAAGGGCCAAAGGGTAGCTACTGGCTGTGGCAGCTATGTACAGTGTGGGAGCTGGTACCAAGGTGATATGGGAAACCTGTAGCGCTAGCAGGAAATTTAGAAAGAGACGTCAATCACCGTGAGAATAAGAAAATGTTGATGAAGCTATCTAGAACGCCATGAATACTCCGTAAGGGCTTTAGTAGCTCTTTACGAAAGCCTGCTCTGCCAACTATCCCATACAATCAAACTCTTCTCCTGCCAGCCCCCGATTTACTGTCTGTGAAAGACCACATCTCAAAATGTTACAATTTATCATGTTCTACAGCGCATGCTTAGCCTGCAAACAGAGTCCTTACAAACTTAGAAGTCTCTCATGTTGATGCTCAAATATCATCTGCGAGCCGAAGCGAGGCTCAAGTCGAAGATTCAGGTACCCTTCACTGCCCTTCTTCGGATACGTATCAAGGTACCTGTATCCCTCCTTTTTGCTTGCCTCTTCTTCCCAAAACGATACATCGAAGTTGTATACAATGCACGCAAGAGTCTTGCGCAATACCTGCCGGGCAAGACTATCATGGCGATGTTGTTAGAGTCAGGCCGTTCCGGAGGGTTCGCGACTTACTATTGCCCGAGGCATGTGCGTGTTCCTGTCCCAAACATCACCGCTCCGTGCCTAGCTTTCTTTGCTTCCGGACTGTTGCCGAGCCAGCGCTCTGGCTTGAATGTGGTTGGGCCTGGGTAGAGTCGAGGGTCGGCTGCGAGGTTTTGCAGCGTGAAGCTCATGCTGGCCTGTGACATGTCAGCCTATTCCCCGTCTTGCTGTCGGGAATGACACTATATGATGCATGCGTACCATGGGTGGGATTGCGGTGCCTTGGTAGTTGACAAACTCGGCAATCTGTCTGGGCTGGCGATGCCACGCAGGTGCGCTGAGACGGGTAGACTCTCTGCAAATCGCGTCCTTCGATATCCGTTAGGCAGAGTCACGGAAGTACCGGTCCGGGTTATGGATTAGAAACTTACAAGGTACGGGAGCTGCAGGACTTTCGGGTCATGCCACACCTGATGGCCATACATACCAAGGTCCAAAGTATCAAGCTCTGCGCGGAGTTTCCGGATACAATCTGGGTTTTGGATCATGTGATGGAGCAAGAATGTCAAGTTGCTGAGGAGCGACTCGTTGCCGATGAAGATGGCTTGCGCCGACTCGTGGATCACGATCTGCCTGTCACCGAGTCCGTGCCAGAGACGGGCGAGGACGCTTTGATGGATGGCTTCTTTGTGGCCGACGGGATCGCCTTTGATGATGTGCTTGAGGTGAGTGTTCACAAGCTGCGACGCACCTGTCAGTGGGACCGAACCTGTCTCAGTCGTGAATGGGGAGCATACCTTATCAAGCCAGCCGAGAGGCGAGAAACGGCGCAGAGCAGGGAAGATATCAAACATTCTCTTCACCGGAGGCATTGCTCTCAATACAGTCGCCAAGTCAATTGCACTGAAGGCTCGAGTAGAGTCGTGCACTGCGGCTAAATCACGGGCTTTCAAATATCCTGCGTCTTCCCCGACGAGATACGACACCATAACGTCGTTTGTGAAAGCCCAGATGTAGTGAGTTGCGTTAATAGCCCCTCCACTCATGGCAGCAGAGGCAAACAGAGCATGTAAACTATCGAGGTGCGTGTTCATCGTCGTCGCCGAGAATCTCGCCAGTGTCTGCCCGGTGAATAGGGGCTGGATGATCGACTTCCTCTCCATGTGTCTTTGCGGACTGGCAAGTCCACCAAGAAGCTTTCCCAACAAACCATAGTAGTTGTCGCACTTGTTTAAGTCGGCACGTTTGTGGAGGTCAAGGCAAAACTCATGGTCGGCGAAGTGCACCTCATTAGGACCAATACGGACAACAGGACCTTTTTTTGGCAGCTTCGGTCAGCTATCTCATATCGCGAGACGGATAAGTGAAAGAGGGTAGAGAGAGTAGTGTCCTTACCATATTTCTGGTGAAGTTCATGAAGATTCTCAAGCCAGTCGTTCCTAACCAGCACGTGGTATGCTTCGTACAACTTTGTGACTGCTGCGAGAGTCGGGCCTGGGAGCTTGGAGAGTGGACTTATGAAGAGGCGATATATCGATTTGAGTGCGACGAAGAGGAGTAGCAGGAGCTGGAGTGCGACTGCACCCTCGAGGGCTGAGAAGGCGTGGAAAGTTCGGATATACATGGTGGGAAATGTTTTATACTAGGAAGGCTGAGGAGGAGTGTAGGAGAGTTGAGGTTAGCTGAAAGATGGGAAGAGACCTGGCTCGCAGAGAGAGACACGGGTGCGTGGTTCTTTCTTATATGGCCGTTTTTGGTCCTGACTACCCCGTTGGTGGCTTGTGCCGATTCATTTGATAACTATCGCTTTGGTGCTGATTATTACCTCATTGTTCATCGACTCTTTCGGTGATGGTTGTCTTTGCTGTCATTCATTGCATCACTTGGTGCCGGCTACTGACATCATAATTGGCTGTCCTCCTGATGGTGGCTGCTGCTGTTGGTAGTTCTCTAGATATGGCTTGAGGTGTTCTGGTTTCCGACTGGATGATTATGGCGGGCCATTATATAGTCTATCTTGGTGGTTTGATCGTGGACCCTCGATTGGGTAGCCGGCTGTTCGCAACCAACATGTGATGGTTCGTGGCGTTCGCTGTCAACCAACATGGTGGTGGCTCGTGCCGTGCCGGTGCTACGGTGTGGTTGAAGGAGTTAATTGGCAGGGCTATGGACAGGGGTAACGGAGAAACTACCGGGACAGCGAAGGAATTACGAGTCTGAACGGAGGAGTTACGAGTCAAAACGAAGGAGGCCCGAAACCAAACGAAGGAGTCAGGCTTCCCGCGGCAAGACTGACTGATGTATCCGTCGCATCATCGGGAGAATACAACCAAACAAGTCCCCGATGCTGCAGCCCGGCTTGAGGCTTAGGAGTGCGAGTTCGATTGAAACGAGATAAGGCTTGGTGGCTACCAATGTTCCGCATCGCCGCGAAGCGCGGGCCATCTGTATTGGCGCCGATGGGTCGCTTACCCTGCGTTCTATGTATGTGAGCTCCCAATGCAGCGGGCTCTCGTGGTGCATGTATTGAGACAAGTCCGACACCGGAAGAAGTCGCTAGGCGCGTCAGCTGGATTTATTTTAGTCGTGGAGGTAGGATCTTTCGCCAGCCTCATTATATCACAGGAACGGTAGGAGCTAGGTTCTATACGTTTTGTCTACGGTTACATTCTGGGATTTACAATGGAGACTTTCGAAAATGAAACACACTTATCCCTTGCAAATCTAAGCAGGATCTCTCTGAGCCACCCTTTGGGGCTTTCATGGAACGAGTTCGACTCGTAGTTCCTCAACAACGAGGCTGGCCGAGCGAACCGCGCAACCATGCACGGATTACTCTAGCTTGCACAGTTCGTCTTTACGGCGTGTGCCAGTCCGCGGGCTTGCGACAAGATATCGAACTGGCATGTTCAATAGCGCCAAGGCCCGAAGAAGGCATCGCCGGATTCGTTCAGTTGTGGCCCAACCCCCACGCTAACCGTCTTCGAGCCCTCAACCACAATCCAAATATATTGGGAACACTAAGCCTATCCAAGTGGTGGGGGCTGTAGACAAAGAACGCTCCGAGCTGACGCTTGGCTACCACTTTCTCATCTTCGCTCTTGGATCCTCGACGTGAATTTTTTGGGATTTCGGCTCCTCATGTCGAGTTACCTGGAAACGAGCAGCTTTCTTGTCATGAAGATAGCTCTGTTTGGGAAGAGCCAGTGCCGCAGTTAGATACAAGGCCTGAAAGCGAATCAACTCATCGTGGACTTTGTTACATGATATCAACAGATCAGGCAGGGTGTATTGTCTACATGTGTGAATTACAAGGACGCTTTGCTCCCGAATCTAGTTGAACTTCGGGATCCTACTTAGGTCCATCAAATGTATTTCTGTCCCACTAGCAGCTCAAATTCCCATTGGTGTTGACGATCTCGTTGACGGAGTCTGTAACATGAGTACTAGGAATTAAACGCTGGCTGTATGGTCGCACTTACTCAGGTTAACGGCATATGCATGGTTGGTTCCATCATTCCGAACGCAAGTAACTCCAAGAAAGAGAGTATTACCGGCAGCCGGGCTTAGGGAATTAATGTCGCAGGAATTGAGAAAGTTGCCACTAGAGAGCGACACTGTTAGTATGTATTTCAAAATAAGATAAGCTGGCTAGCAATGCTGCCTTGTTACTTAACAGATCTGTCGTAACACGGAAATGAAAGCGGCAAAGCGTCGTGAGAATGTACTTACTTTCGAGCTGGGACAATGTTTCCGTTGTCGTTTCGAAAACAGCGGTTGAGGCCGAGGAAGGCCGAAGTAAATGATCCATCAGTCTTTTTGCAGCTGCAGCCCATCACGCCCGCTTCAGCCTTGTTGATGATTATTTTGCAGTCATGACAACTATTAAGAAACCCCGCAGATGCGGTGGTAGTCAACAGGAAAGCGGCGATGACGGTCGGAATGTGCATATTGATCAGCGGACAATGGGGAAGAAGTAGAACTTTACTGTAGAAATATATGGTCCGATGTTGATGAGTTTCTTGACTTCTTGAGCAATATCGACCTTGGGGCCTCTTATATACTTTTCTCAACTTGGCTTCAAGGTTGTCATGAGTTAAGCAACAGTCCTGAGGGGGTAAGCAACAGTCCTGAACGTGTCAAGCCTTTCAAGACTCCAGATCTTTAGTACAAACAAGGATACCGAACGTGATGCCCGCACAGTCCACAACTGCCTGTTGCCAGGTCTCTGTTGGGCTATTATGTGGCCTACTATTTTGGCAAAGGGACAAACCAGGAAACAGGAGGTAAGAGCTGTAAAGCTAGAGTCGCAGCGATCTTACGCCAAGTCAAGCCGGCTTACCTTACTCACAGGCTTAAAACGGTAAATTTCCTTCTTGAGATATAATTTCTAGAAACATTTTTTATTTCCGACCGACACCCGCCCGGGGCGGGTCCGCCTCATTGCCAAATCCAGCATGTATGCTTGTATCATACGCCTGTCGGCTTACGTACGTGACGCAGAGTCAGAGCCAAAATTTCTGACCGAGCATTTCATCAGCTATGGAAGTGCTACTTGTATCATTGTTGGTTCGCTAGCGGCTTCCAGTGCCACCTCTGCTCAGTTTGCGGCCCGGGCCTGGCGGGCTGTAAACATTGCTCAAGCTAAACTTAGTCGTATGGCAAAGGGAAGACTGGGACAAGTCCTCCAATATGGTTGAAAATGCTCGAATATTCTTTAGATCGTGGCGCAGTTGCGAAAGGGCTTAATATGTAGAAGCATGTGAGCGCTGTTTTCGAAGGGGGTGCAAGAGGAGAGGATGTTTCTCTCTTGGGACAGCAGTGTCACTCCCAAATGCTCCCACCCTGAGAAGGCCCGAGAGAAGACATCCCAGGAGAGTCGTAAAACCACAAATGACGAGTTCTCCAAGCCATCCAACTTAAAAAATGAGGAGACTTAGCTGGATAAGCCCATGCCTGTGAGTCAATCTTATTGTAGTCTGGAGCCGTTCTGATGAGTTAAAGAGGTGTCTGCCCCCGCAATTGCATCGGGAGACACTGATGACTCTTAAAATCATATTTCCAGGACTGGTGACGAGGAATCCATAAGAGGCTTAAGAAACGAAGTCGTGGTGAAGTACTCTGGCATGGGCTTTGAACCAGACCAAATGATGATGACATATATGTAATTACACTTCAACAGTCACATAGCCCAATAATTCACAGTATTGTTTGTTGGGAAATTAGAAGGAAAGAATACCAGATTAGCAAAGTAGAAATATTTCTTAAGGGAAAGTATTGATTGTTGCAGGCTGAGTTTCAGGCTTCTACAGTCGGCCTGATGATACATATATATCTATAATGATTACCATGTTTCCTTAATTCGGCCACTCAATTTCAACGCGCCGCCGTTTCCGGGTCTCTTCAAGTAAGTTCTCCGTGTTCAGGATCCCAATCACGGCTCTAATGTTCTCGGAGCTGACGGCCTCATACCAGCGGTCTCTATTAATACTGAACATATCCAGACTATGAAGTGGTCCCACAAGAGCTGAAAAGGTATATGAGCAGGAAATCACTTGGAAGATTGTGCACAAACTTACCAAAAAGCCCTGCTGCTTCTCTTTCGGCAGCGTTGTCGCGGGCTGCAATTTCTGCGGCGGAAAGCACCTTGACAGGTTCCTCCAAAACCGATATCTGGGCCAGCGAATTTGCAGGCACGGTCGAAGATTCTGGTTCTGGTGACGACGAACTCCTATTGCCGGGGACCATATCGCTATCATCACTGACAGGACCTGGCGTTTTCTTTGGCTTTGAGCGCTTTGCGGCTGGGCTTGACTGTGAAGAGCCGTTGGAATTTCTTAAGGTTGTCATGCTCGGCTGCCTATGACCCGTTTGCGTATGTTGCGTCGAGGATTGGAGCCTAGGGAGACGATTCGTCCGTCGAGCCTCCGTCAAGACAACGAAAGAACGAGGTTCGGACGGTACCAGGAGTACAAAAAAGTACCCTTCATCCTCCGCCAGTCCAGTGATCATGTTATTCCCCTCGGAAATGGGCAGCGTGCCAACTTGGCAAGTAGACTGACGGCTAGGTTGACCAGTTTCGGCCATTCGGCCAGGCCCCAAAACATTTTCCACTACCAAGCATGACATCTTCTCTGTGAGAGCTATAGGAGGTCAAATTGAGTTCAAAACGCAAGAAAAGGAGCTGGAAAACGCACCATCTTCTGCCACTAGCAAATCGTCCCTGCGGTGCGAGCATAAAGAAGCATTGTGACACTGGATCTCGATTAGGGTGTCCTTGTTCCATCCGGAATCAACAGGCCATGCCAAGCCCAATCTTGGACTATCTGGATAAGTGTTTACTTCCAACCCCTCAACTCGCAAATAGTTGAGGAGTCGCTGCTCTGCCCGGCTCGTCTCCAGCCGCCTCTGCCATTCTCCAGTTCTCGTCTCGTCTTGTTGAAACATTTCGTGGGGCAACTGCTCCAACGCATCAGAAAAGAGCCTCTTGACGGTGTGGAAGATTATGTCAGCGTCTCTCAGATCTTCAGCGAGGCCCAACTCTTGGATCGCACCCTCGCTGGTGAGCCATCTATCGTGAACCTTGAAGACTCGGCCGTGTGCAGAGTAGAACAGCTGGAGAAGAAGTTGGCCTGCCTTGACGAATTCGATGGCCATGCCATCCGTCTGGGGACAAGCTCGTAGACAGGCCCGGAGGAGTCTGATAACGGACCTCGCAAACCTGTTTGGCGGCGCCAGGACTGGATCTGATGCCATGAAACGCCGGTGTTCCTCTTCTTCTGCGGTTCGCACGAGGCCGTTCTCGAACAGAATGGACCAGTAGGATTGCTTCAGTTCAACTCCTTCGTATCCGAGGCCTTGGATAACATAGTTGAGTCTCGAGTTCTAGAAAATATCATCAGCACATTGACTAGAATGTTATCCCCTTGTATCAAATATACCTTGCTTCTCTCCTCGCTCGAATAGTACCACTTGCCCGAGAAAGGCTCTCCAAAGAGATACTCTTTGAGCCTGCATGCCGTCTCAATCTTGATGATTCGTTTAGCCCCCCAGACGTCCGCGTATGCCGGCTCCTCTGTATTGAGCATGTTGCTCAGTTCTTGTATCAGCTGCGGCTGGGCGACTACTACCTTGCTCCAAATTGCGAGGATCGCTTTAGACTCTTCGATGGCTCCAATTACAGATTGTCTCTCACGATTAGTTGTTCCCGTAGAGAAGTTATATCCAAACTTCAGCGGCATGTTGGTTACGCTCGCTGAGTACGTTGGGCTGGATTCGTCGAGCAAAAGCCCTTTAAGGTAAATTTTTCCGCGGAGGCGTGGGTCGATGAGAAGATCACCATGGCTGGTTGTAATGATCCCTGCATTCTCGACATCCTGGAGGAATAGAGCAGCTTCAGTCCAAGCCTCAAAGTCCTCTCTTCGTACGAGCTCACGTTTAATCGACTGGCCCCACTGATTTCGGCCTCTGTGTCCCTCCCCAATGATGAACTGTACATCTCCTTCGGCCCTGACGGTAAAAGGAACAAGGCTCTTATCACACTGCTTCTGAGATTGCTCCCCAGCCTTGCGAATGCTCTCGGGCGACATGCGACGAAGACGTGCGACAAGTTTTCCACTGGTGGTGAAGTTGAACTTCCAGTTGAATCCACCAGAGCGGCAGCGAACGCTATGATTCTGTGGGCCACGCATCAACACCAGCAGTGCCAGTTTCAACCCTTCACCGTGAGCACCCGCTTGGTGTTCATCGTGTGCTTTGGTTGTACTGCCGAGGTCGAGGTGCTCGGGCTGAAGGGTTGCTCTTCGGTTGGTGATGTCGATGCTGCCCTCGCCGTCGCGGGCTTTGAAGAGAATATACCCCAACCACTGTTTGGGCTCGGATCGGGGATGCAGCACTTTGAACAAGATCTCAGTGTTACGGCCCGAGGTCTTCTCTTCTCGGACTACATGAAAATCGTGTTCGGCAAGGCCGAACGACTTAATGATGCCATCTCGCCTATACGAAGTTAACGTCAAAGGACCCGAAGATTCTTTGCTGTTGAATTCCTCGCGACCTACCAGTTCTGCACAAGTTCACGGAAAGCCTCCCGTGGCTTCCACTTTGTGTAGTTTGCACGGATAGAGAAATTTATCGTTAAGCTCTGACCAATGGAGCGGAGAGTCAACTCCGGCTCATATTCATACCCGCTGTCGTCATCATCTGAAGATAGTTTAATCGCGGCGTCTTCTATGGGATTGGGGGCGGATTGCGCGTAGAAGGCCATGTCGCACAGGTTTCTGACAGCGTCTTGGCGCTACAAGTGACAAGGCTGCGCTAGGTGTGTTGCGACGCGGAGGCCGCGACTTTACGCCCTGCTACAAATAAAAAGAATAAACTGCGACGCTTAAGCCTGCTATGTGATTTCACTGAATACCTGGAGTGTACTGAGCGTTTGGAAGATGTCTGTGTTGTTCTGATAGAAAAAAGGGAGAGAGGGTGTGAACATGAGCTCACTCAGATAAGCTGCATGAAGCTGCCACCAACAACCTAGCAAGAATATTTCCTACCTCATGATTGCTTTCTCCAAACGTCTAAAAATAGCTCTTTCAACACTTTTTGTTGGCGACGCGCAGTCAATTCAGAAGCAGGAATTTCTCAACGAAGCTATTGTTTAGTCAAAGGAGGGAATAACCGAGGGAAGCCTATTTGCAATCTTCATAACTATGGTATATGATTCGTGACTATTGACCTCGCTTGGACCTGCCGATGTCATCGGGTTTTTTTCTCTCGATAAAGCGCCAAGCAATTGAATTGGTACCAAGTCATACTCGACATAGTCGCCCATTTTGCGTTTGCGTACCCTGATCGCCATCACGAACCTCCCAATACTCGCTGCCAACCCCAGTAGTAGCGTAAAACACACCTTTAGGGTCCCGGTTGCGCTTGATATCTAGCAACTTCGGATACTGAATTCCATAGAAGCTCTCTTGCCAATTCGGCTCGACGACGTTGGCCTCATTCAGATAAGAGCCACCGAATTCGCTTTCTGGAGCCACTGCTCTCCAGGGACCGAGGATATCATTTGTGATTGTAGATGCGGAAACCTTTAACTGCTCTGGCGTCGCATTCGGTGGAACAGGTGCAGAGGATATGAGGAAGGATATGACGTGCCGGAACGCGGAGCTCACGGCATTGTCGACGTTAGCTCTATTCCTCGGAGCCTGGTGGTAGCCTCCGAAGGTACGACCAGCCTCGCTGTGTCTCTTGAGCACGTCGAATGTGGCGTTGAACTTGATTGGGTTCTCCCAATTACCACGTGGAAACAGGCGGTTCCCTGGGAGTGAGCCGTATCGTCCGATGGAGTCATTGCGCCAGTTTTCATCAAAGGCAGGATAGAACTCCTCATAGTGTGTTGTTTTTGGCGTGAACGGAATGCCGAGATTAGTCAGGCGATCGAACCACGGCTTGACTAGCTGGTTAAACGAATCGACCGTATGATTTGGAGCAAAGAAAGGCCGCATTTCCAAGCGGTAAGAGCCATTCTGGTTGTATACCCAGAAATAAGAGTATGTGCCAGCATCGGTGAAGGGTATGAAGAGCTCGAAATAAGCTCGTACACCTTCCCAAAAGGTTTCGTTGGAGACATTCGCAGACGTCCCAAATGTGAAGGCAGAGGTAGTAACAGACACCTTTGGATGGGCTCTTATGATGACAGACGTCACAATGCCGAATGTGCTACCCCCACCGCCCCGAAGAGCCCAGAATAAGTCCTGATTGCTAGTTGGAGAGGCAGTCAGGAAACGACCGTCTGCTGTGACGACTTCGAGAGCCTCGACATTGTCAGCAGCCATGCCGTAGATACCGGACATCGGGGTGTGGCCGCCTCCAGCAATATAGCCACCGGCATAGCCAACACTCTAGATGTTGTTAAATATGAGATCTCAATGGCAAATTATGTATTCTTACCTCGCAAATGCCCCCTAATGCTGTTACGCCATGCCTTTGAGCAGCCTGATAGACCTCGCGGACCGTCACACCTGCACCTACTTTGAGTACCTTTCCTGAATATCCAGTACTCTGGTAGGCCGGGATAAATTCGATGTCTTTCAGGTTGTGCGTCCACACGCTCAGCGCACCTGCCCCATTTGACTTTCCCAAGTAGCAATGACCGGTATTTTTGATGACAAGTCGCAGATTTGTATTTCGAGCAAAATTCACTGTAAGCTGTATTTGGGCAACACTGCTCACATTCACCGCGTAGACTGGATAGCCTCCAAGGGTGCAGTTACCGTTGGGACTATCAACTGGTAAACAGGTTCTACCTTGAAAGATTGGCCACATGGTCGAGGTTGGATCTGCCTCACTACATGGAGTTTAGCGTCTCCCAAGTGTTTTTGAAGCTGAATACATCAAAGGCTTTATAAAATACATACTGCATGTACGGGTTTGTGAAGTTCTGGATGAGCGAAGCACACTTCGCCGAGTCATAATTTCCCCAATTTTGGTAGCATGGTGACAAAAGTGGCACTGTTGGGATCAATGCTCCTCCCAGAAGCTGATCAAAAACATCCCAAGTAGAGTCCGCCGGCCACGATTCGTCGCCGGGAAATGTCTTGCAAGCACCACTTTGGGTCCATGGACGTGATTTGACGCCAGTCTCATGGTCAAAATCGAATATACCGGCAAGTTCTTTGAAGGCGCCATCCTCTCTCAGGTCTTGTACCACCTTTTCAGTCAGTTGCACGGTCTCATACTCGAACAACGGTGTACCAGCGGGTGATATCTTGGGGACAACCGCTGTGGCCGGCTGAACTGCAGATATAGGGCCGAAGTCCTGCGCCTGAGCCTTCAGGATGATAAAAAGTACAATGGAACAGGTATAGAGATCAGATGTGAAGCTGTAGATAGCCATGATGAGGGCGAGATATGGATGATGGCCCGAACTGGGCAGCAAGACGAAATGCCAATGAAGCGTGTCTTATACTGCTACCAGTTACACTACAAATATGCGGATTACCATCTCACGAAGCCCGTTTCTGCAATATAGACATCCAGTCGATCCGCAGCCCGGCCCCGCAATCCTCTGAAAGTCCCTTTGGAGGCTAAATCCTCCGTATTCTGCTTCTTGTCGTGCAACACCAGCTTGCATGTGTTTGTCGATCGGCAGTGCAATTCATCTTGAGATCGCCGTGGAGGGACCTCGCGCACTTTCCGGTTTATTAAATGCAGGAGACCGGAAAGTACTGGACGTTGTGGTAGAGAGATATCCTTCACCTAATCAAAGATGATTAGGCTGGTTATGTAGGTCATCACGGACGAGGGGTTGTAAGCACCAATGAACGGGCTGAAAAGAACTGGAGCGCATGAAGTACTGGTTGGTGAGGAGCCCCCCCCAGCTTGCTGTCGAGTTCGAAGGTGTCACGCTGACCATATATAAACTGCAAAAAGGACGACCAATGAAGCACCTCGATTCGATGAACGCTGTAGAAGAGCGAACAGATAATTCTTTGGCTGCTACATCCTTGAGCCATACAGTCACTGGACAGGCATATCTCGATGGCATCATTCACAGGGTCCGTCGTCAAATCAATCCTAGACCCTCTATTATGACATATCCATAGAGAAATCATCACTACCTGTCACTATATCCCTTACTCTAATGAAAAATAAGTTTTCCTACAGATATGATTTCGCAGTACCTTCATTTCGCGGCCTGCCAGCGTGGTCAGGAAGGTGGAGTTTGGGTGCCCAAGATCGGACTCTTTGACTAGCAAAAGCACGGGTCGAGACGCGTTCAGAAATGAACGTGAGATAGATTCAGGGAACTTAATTACAGAGTATCTCAGTACTTGAGTGACGGTCCACAATTCTACCACTCCTGATGAGTCACAGCGCAGAAGAGCACTCGCATAAACAACATCGGTATTAACCACATCGCTTCCCTCTTCAAACTAGTCATGATCCAAATACGTCTAAGCTCGGACTAAGCGAACCTTCGCACCATTTCGACAGCTTGAAGTAAACCCCTGCTCCTCGACAAATTCCAACACCTCATCTCTGTTCTGAACCTCTTTGAAAGCCATGGCCATCCTTGCAAGCGTGTGACTGACCCAGAACAGAGCCAATTGCTGTGCTGGGCAAGTTCGTGGACCACCTAAAAATGGTATATATTCCCATGTTGGCAATAATTCATCCCAACGTTCGGGGCGAAATTCTTCTGCATCCTCGCCGTAAACTTCGGGGTTGCGGTGCATACCGCTTATCACGATTGCGATTTTCTCACCAGGCTGGACTGCGATAGGCTGTTTGCCGTCGGGACCGCCCCCCAAAGGCAGTGTAGTCTCCTTGAAGCACTCTCGCGTTGTAGTTGGAGCTGGAGAATGAAGCCGAAGAACTGTACATTGTTAGATAAAAAGGATATGAACTGTTAAAGAGTACTTGGAGAATTAATGGGGAATATTAAAGTTGCCAGCTCACCTTCTTTGACAGTCCATTGAAGATATTTCAAGCCTTTAACACATTCGAAGCTCAAATCCTCTGGGGTTAAGCCTTGGATCTCCGTTCTCAACTTTGACCAGACCCTTGGGTGTCTAGCCAGCAGGAACATTGCGTTCGTCAAAACAATAGCTGATGTGTCATGAGCGCCAAAGAAAACTTGTATAAGCTGGTCGGTAAGCCAGTCTCGGTTGGAGGATCTTTCTATGAGATCGTTTACCAGCACGTGCTTTGTTCGGGTTGTTTTGTCTGTCTTTTCTTTTGCCAGACCTTGCTCCTGCCGTTGTATCGCTCGTTCGATAAATCCGCTCACACAATTACGTACCAGTTGGCACGATTCCCAAAGCTTTGGATCCTGCTTGAAAATGGCGAAGATGCCGAGAACACGGCGGCGAATGAACGCTGACTGAGCGTACTTAAAAGCCTGGATAAACTGCCTCCCAGCACCTGAATACTCGGGTAGCAAGGAATCGAAACTTTGTCCGAAGATAAACTCAGAGCCGGCATCCAGAATCTAAAATCCAGTGAATACGACAACAGTAATGATCGAGTAGTGTTCTTACCAGTCGGCTGAATAACGGTGCCAGGTCTATTGTACGATCATCCTGCGGTAGGAGTTCCATGAATCGCTTAACGTGGAAGTCGAACATCTCGCGGTCAGCCATATGTTTGCGGTTGAAGGTGGGTTTGATTGCCGCCCTAGATTCCAACCAAAAGGCCCCGTCAGAGGAGAGCACACCCCTGCCGGTCAAAGCCAGAGATGGGGTTTCGCGGCCGGGACCCACTAACAAAACTTCCGTTAGCCGATGATGATTGACGAAGGCCAATGAGTCCGATATCAAAACATGAACTAGAGATTGTACAAGTCCTAAAGCAAGAGTCGGAAGGCGACCCAGAATGGGGCATCTCTACGTGCGATTACTCACCTCCCCAACTCTCGAAGTCGGTTGCGAGAATCGCCTTGGCGTTCATTGGCTCCATGGTGCACAAAAGACGCTGGCCCATCGGGAAGCTCTGGAATGTGCCATTGTGCTTTCTGAGCGTGTTGACCAGTTCTTTAACTCTCTTTCCATCTCTCACGTCCCGCAAAGTCTGCTGGATCAAATCGAACCCAAGGATTGGATCTTTAGCGCTCTGTGTTGGAGGGGGTGCGCAACCGCGGGAACGGGCAAACCGCCATTGTCTGACTGCATCGAAGATTCTGCGCCCAGCGAAAAGGCCGAGTAGCACATAGATTGCGGCAAAGGAGACATACATTGTAATGCTGTATCTTTTTTGAGATTGTCTGTGTCTGCTTTCTGAATCAAGGGTGGAGGGAATGAGTGCTGCTTTTGTATTAGATTGCCCACTTCCGTCTGTCTTTATGTTACGCGTATTCGATTCAGTGACGTCAGCAGAAGGATTCTGAGGAATGCTGATCTGATATTGGGGGGACCAATAGGCTGTAACTGTAGCGGGAAAGGGCCAAGATCTACGGGCTAGGATTGGGAGTCTAGATGGTGAAGATATTCTACTGACAGAAACGTAGGTATATTCATATTTACAAGTACGGTCTGATGATACCCAGGGTGGCTCGGATACCAGGGCAGGGAGATGTTTTGATTGCCTAGCCTCAAGCTAACCTTTCATTAACCGCGCACGTCATCCTGCTGGTGGCTTCCATAGTGGACTTTTTCCATAGAGATAATTCTTGGAATTACTGCGTTTCTGGATGAAGATGCACAGCTGACTAGTCATGAATGTAGTTTCCCACATCATCAAATACCACCACGCCCTCGCCGAATCTAGCACCTTCAAGCCCGATGGCGTCTCCAACAACGACGCAATCATCAAGCGGTTCTTCAGGGAGTATTAGCACCGGAGCCGCAGTGAGAATTGCTCTAGAGTCAGTCTTCGGCGCTTTACTTATAGTGGGAGCGATGTGCCTATCTTTCATTTTAGGCCATCGTATCAGAAGGCAGAAACTCGAAAAAGGCGCTTGCGGCACTCCGCAAAACCCACATGGCGAATACATATCCAAAACACACATAACGGAGGATAAAAGGGGGATGTATTAGGTTAGTGAGCTTCCTCCGGAGACACTAAGGCCCAGTGAATTGGACAGTCAACCAGTATGTTGCATGGCAAGCTGAGGTTTCTAGTTCGCCATATCTTGCGGATGAAAGGTCATATATTCTGTGTATGAATATAAAAGCCGGATCGCCCGCTCCTAGGTTTGCGGTATGGACCAAATCTAAAAGCACCGATAATGAGAAATCGTCCATACTTTGCAGGAGCAGCTATGGATATTCTGTCATTAACTGCTTTCTGTAGAGGGGCTAGATTTTCATGAAAGTACACTCAAGCGAGTTTCTAAAAGCATGATGATTTTAGAATCTGAAAGCATAGTCTTATGCTCGCCAATAAGACAGAATGAACAAATAGCTGAAAGATCTTGTCTTAGAAAATTGAAGAGAGGGTTGGAGCGTAATAAGTCAGATAAACTACATAGCTAGCTAGTCATGAATACAAGTTTTACTCACCGTCATATGCCACTACCACGCTCTTACCGATTCCAGCACCTTTAAGTGCGATAAAGTTTCCAACAGCAGCAAAAAGTATACGCTGAGTGGTCCCTCAAGAGGCGCAGTTACCAGAATGAACGATATGTCTGCGTTATATATGAAAGGTGGAAATGCAAAGAATGTACGAAAGTGACCCAGAAGGAGAAGTAGTGGTTCTTGTACCCACAGTCATATTCACAAGTGTGCCAGGCAAATTCGTACCTTATTGGGAGCTTAGTCAGTTACCGGCTATTTGGGATAAGACATATTATATGTAGCTAAGATTCTTCAACTTAAATGATTACTATACATGATGTGGAACTAGATCTTTATTAGCGTCAAACATTAGTAAGTGCATCAAGGAAAACTCAACACTATTGAAAGGAAGGTAAAGCCTAAAGGACTATAGCGCTAAATTGAGGAAAGAAAAACCACTAACAAGAGGCTACCCAGCTTCTTGTTACGGTTAGTTCGCCCTAAAGTGATGGATATTGCCTTTAGTCAGTCCTCTCCTTGCTTCTTCGCCATCTGCACAGGCTTGGATCATTCGATCGAGGTCGAACTGCTTTTCAGCCGAAACCCCCCTATCCCTTATCCGATGAAGTTATGGCCGCGACTGAGATGCCGAACATGTAACAACGCGTGACAATCTAGGCGCCTGGAGGGTCGGGAATTATTCAGCCCTCCCTGTCGGCACTCAGTCCCAGTTGAATGTTGCGGGTATACACTGCGATAACTGTTTGTTTGTGGGTAGTATACTTCTAATTTGGTCTACCAGGGCGTAAAACACAAGTACTGTCACTTTAGGTGAGCTTTTGTACTGGTAGCATCGTCTGTGGTTGATTTGAGGGATTGCGCCAACGAACAAACAGGGGAGATAGTGTAATGTTAATCTGGTGGGCATAGCAGCCAGGAAGGATCCATAGTATATAGGTAGGGCAAAGTCCGAAATCCATTCAATTTACTCCTCTTCAGATTGAAGAGCCTGTCGTTCATGAGGAGCAGCAGATGCTATCTGGGTATTCTGAGACAACTGAACAACCACTCCTTAATACGCTTTAGCGAACAGAGCAGATATATGACATTATGAGTCTTGATACATCAAATCAGTATGACGTTTATATTGGTACATGGATCAACTGGTCTCAGGGACCCGTTTTTGGATCTACACTCACGTTACGCCAACGAGATGGGAGTCTTCTTATTGCATTCGTTGCCTTCTTTGTTGCTACTGGTAAGCTTACATATCTCTTGGAGGCAGGCTTTGTTCATGATCTCAGCTAAAATTCGTAGTGGGAACACGGTTCTACAGAATTGGCTGCTTGATATTGCATTATTTGTATTCTTCCGAGGAGAATCAAGATGGCCTCCACCACCAACGCCAAGCAATCTTTCGCAATACAGCCAATCCTGAGTCTGGTATAATCTATATGTTAGAGGTTATATGGGCTTGGAGAAAAAACGCATTTAGACCGGTTTTACGACTGTTACCACCGCTTATCTTCTCGGTAATCTGTACCTCTGGCTTTATTGTTGCAAGCGGTTTCTCCTCTCGGATCGCCACCACTACAAACGAGGTCTTATTGTCTGGAAATAATTGTTTTGCCTTCAATCAAACGACACTGTTGGCCTCTTCCGTAACAGACTTTTCACAGATCTATTTCCCGTATGTCGCAAAACAAATTTCAAACGCCGCGAACCGCGCACAGCAATGCTTTGCATCTAACAGTTCCAAATCACTCGACTGCGACACTATAGCAAGACTGCACCAGCCAGGTACAGTCGAAACGAATGCTAGTTGTCCCTTCGCCGGCGAAAAGATCTGCAAGAGCAATGATTCCAATTTAAAAATTGATACTGGACTCCTGGATAGCCATAAACATTTCGGAATAAATGCTCCGACTAACGAACGCTTCCAGTGGAGAAGAGTTCTCCATTGCGCGCCTATTGTTACAGAAGGGTATAAGTCCAAGTTCGAAGTCGCCGAGAACAAATCTTACACTCTATACCATTATGGCAATCTGAGTGGATACACTGGCAATGACGCGACTTCCACATATGGATACACCAATGACGCTTTCCGAGAAGCGGCAATTTCACGGGCATGGTCTGCGGGTGCAGATTACACGATAGGGTAATTTGCCAGTTTATGGTCCCATTAATGCTTGCAAAGCGCAATGCTAACCACCTTGTTCGGCCTCCAGGGTTAGAGAGGCCATTTACAAAAACGGAACTTTAATAGGTACACTATCTACTTTCGAACCAATTCCAGAGCTGCATAATCCGAATGCAGATACTTCTATGTTTTTCTTGTCAGCAGGCAACATCGGATATACTTCAAAGGCTACAGACCCCTGGTATAACGGGACACGAGAGTGGGCTTCCATTTCTTATGACGCGACGCCAGATGATCCTTCAGATGAACCAAGTTGGGCCACCATATACGGGCAAGCCGAGGCAGCATCCCCGCTCGCCTGTACGTTGCAGCAACAGTGGTGTAACCCGTCAATGCCAGACCGATGCACCTCACTCGAAGTGCCCAATGACTCAGTCCAAAGTGCCTACGCCATATTATTCCCAGACGTCAACGTTACTAGAGAGCGGATAGGCTGGATGAGGAGCGCCGCACTGGGCAATATCCCTTGGATCACTGGAATCGTGGACTCACTCGGACCGTTTTCTCTCGATTCCCGACGCAAGCTGTCCGAAAGTTTGCAAGCAGAGCTGCCCGAGAACCAATGGATGCTGGATGTGCAGTATTGGCATAGCATATTTCTAGCCGCCATGCAAAGTGAGCTTATTACCACGGTCACTGGCCCGTCAGATCCCAATATGCAGCGCTACTATAATTCGAAGCCCACGTCATCAGTTGAACAAGCACTCTGCCAAAATCAGGTACGTCTCGCTCGGCGAAATCATCATTAGAGTTTGACTAATTTCAAAACAGAAAATAACCAGTACAGCATATATTTCGTTCAGCGTTTTCGGCATCGCTTTTGTTTTTGCGGTTGGAGTGATTATTATCTTTCTATCTTTCGCACTTGACCCAATCATGTCCTGCCTTCGAAAACGGTATGGTGTCAAACAGTACCAGCAGCTTGAATGGTGTTTAGATGAGACGCTTCAACTACAGCGACTCGCCTATGAGGAGATTGGCGTTGGGATCTGGTCTGGAGGTGCCAATCGAGTGCCGGTGACTCAACTCGGAGAAAAGCTCGTGACAATGGATATCTCTGACCCTGAACATCCCACCTTGAGGTCTTTGCTTGGCATGAGTAGGCCTAGCAACGAGAAGATTACCGTGCAGGAGAATACACAAGAGATTCAAGGAAGTCTAGGTGATTCTCTCCACGGAGACATACCGGCCGACAACGAAGAGATCCAGATCCACGACGAGCATGGAGAACCTACCACCAATGGAACCAGTGTAGACACTGTCTCCACTGGCGCAGACACGGTGATTGGTCAATGACTTCTCCATGACTCCGGTAATAATTCACCTTTGAATACTGGAAATCCTGTGCAAGCCGAGAATAGAAGCCTATAACGGATCAAGATGGTAATCAGGCGAAGGGTTTGGGGTCATAAGACGAACAGTTTCAATGGCGTGGGTAGGAAAGATGGGGCCCTCATGAATCCTCAGAACGCAATTTTCAAATGTAGTTTCTTCCAAACGGTTTCACTCATTTGATATCGCTGGGAGCATACTAAGCTTGACAGACCGCTACTTTGGTCACTGGTGGCTCTCGACAGGTTCCTAGAGTGGTATGCTCTAGTAATAAGCAGGTGATATGTCTTTAAACGCGGAAGACCACGGAAAATCTGTGAAGTTAATAATATGACTCACGCCTCACATCGGTTTCCGTGGCCGATTACGGAAGTCTGCATTACAGACGGATTGGAATTTGTTCATGCTGTACTGTTCTGGAAAATGATTTACCAGAAAGCGGAAGTTTGAATTACCGTCCTTTCACATTTATATGCTTTGCCCCTTTTTCGAGTTTGCCCCATCCCATCTCTTGTTTGTTTAGTGTGGGCTCAGCTTCAGCTTTTGATTTGCCGTCTGGATTTATAAGATGGAGGAAATCAAATCTTCTAATTCCCTGATAGAGCGTGATAGCGGGGCTAGAAACTCAGCCACTCTTGGCTTTGACTCGATCCCAGACACGATTGAAGCATTTTGTATGCAATCCGGCTATCCCTAACTATGTTCACACTCTTGGTCTTGCCCATTTGCTTATACAGATTCCTGTAGGTCGTGGCGACTTTGTGATTGTCCTTGATAGTCCATCTCGCGAAAACGAAGGCGATCTCATGATTGCAGCCGAAGATCTTACAGCTGACAAGATGGCATTCATGATCCGTCATACATCTGGATACATCTGTGTCGCGATTCCGGAATCTGGAGCCGATCTTCTTGGTTTATCACCCATGGTTACTGTCAACGCTGACCCAACACGTTGTGCGTACAGCATTACAGTGGATGCAAACCATCCATCTATCTCAACGGGCATCTCTGCGGCAGATCGAGCTCTAACTTGCCAGATGCTCTCGGACCCATCTGCGATTGCCGGAAGCTTTAGACGTCCAGGACACATTCTACCTCTGCGAGCGAAAGTAGGCGGCATTCGTGCCCGTTATGGCCACACAGAGGCCGCTCTTGAGTTCTGTCGGTTGGCTGCGAAGAAGCCAGCGGGCGTTCTTTGTGAAATGGTCATGGATGGCGCGGAGGAGCCTAATGGAAAGACCGAGCGCATTGGTGCTGGGATGATGCGGCGGGATGATTGTCTTGCCTTTGGGCGGACATGGGGGATTATGGTATGCACTATTGAGGATCTACTTGCGTATGTTGAGAGTACCGAAGGGAAGTTGGATATACCCGGCTCTCTTTATTGAGGAGTTATTCAGCAGCAAGAATGACGAGCTTCGATGCTCTGGATTTGCCTGCACTCTTTGTGGGCTTAGAAGTACCAAAACATACGGCCTTGCCCGTCAACACATCAATGCCCTTCCAGGAAAATGGTCGTGCTTTCAAAGACACATCGCTGCGCAGACCGGCGGTCACGCCTTGGTGTGAAATAGTCCGCGTCAACTACGTTGGACATATCTTCCACCAACAGAGGGACACTCTGCTAGCAGGGCGTACTTCGCGGTTGGAACATGACCGAGCTTATCGAAGCAATCCCAGTTGTGTTTCCCAAAGAATTGGACCAGTCCCTGCTTGCTATGACTTTGCTTTGCCCTATGGATTGCAAGAAACGGCCTGCAGAGGGATTGGTGGGCGTGTTTGGACTTAAGCGGACTAAGATGTGAAGCCTATGTGTCTGGAGGAACTATAACATCAGTCACGCTCTAGAAGCAACGCTTAAGAACTGGGGAGACTGTGTTTCATGATGTCAGGTAGAACAGAATCTTGGAGTATGCATTGATGCCCTAGGTTATCTGTCTGCAACCAACCACGACTTGCTGCCCAGTCCCTTCCGGAAGCATCGACCAGGAAAGGATCACACCATCTTCCTATTCGTAGTCACGGAAATTAAGAAGTTGGGAACTCAAAATGCACTCTCAATCCTGGAATCTTGATGCCGCATATCCGGCTTCTTGCTCTTTCAGGTCCAAGTATCGACGCGAGAAGGTTTGAGCTAACACTCTCTGATCACGCAGTTAGTTTTGCGTTCCTCGCACTGAGTTAAATAACAACTCACATCTTGGTAGATTTTATATGAAATTAGAAGGATGGAGGAAATAAGCATAGCTGAACTGAGAATGAAGACGGCCGAGTTATACGGTTCCGCCCAGTGGATAGACGGACACGGCGCACTCTCAATCACGGGGTCCGCAGTATCGCCGTCTATGAATTTCTCGGGCCGGTCCTCAACAGGCACATCTTGACAGCGAAATATAAGGGAATACTTCTGGAGCAGATGGGTGTTGTTCCACCACGGCTGCTGAAAGTAGCAGAAGCTTCCGGGCTGTCCATATTGCCAGTCGTAGAAAATGGCATCCCCATGGCATGATGGGTTCATGTAGATTGCTAGGTATGGAATGCTGCCGTCGGGGCAAATGACACCGTCTACAAGTATGATACTGGTGTTGGAAAAGTCACCATACAGGCACACGTCGGCTGGGAGGTCGACTTTTCTGGGATTGGCCATGCCGCCGCTTTGGAGACAGTCGTAGTAGGGTGGTTCTGGCCTGCCAGAGAGTAACAACATTGAAGCATTTTGTGGCGTTTCGCCATCGCGTTGAGGTTTATCGAAGCCACGCTGCTCATGGATGCCAATGATGTCGGCTGCTTCTCCCCGGAGCGCCATATTTGCGAAGGCACACCCACTCATGCCCAGGCACAGGGCGAGTAGGTTGAAGACAGACCCCAGATGCATCGTGAATATCACTTCGCTAAAATAATCCGGTCAGCGGACGCATCAAACGACGTGGTATGAAGAAAGGAGCTGGCTATATTTACAGTTCGAAGCTCGTGTATTGGTGTTCTCAGCTGAGATGACCAAGCGATTCAAGGTCTCAAGAAAGGCTGGAATGGGGAAAGGAACAAGATAGATCGCGGAAGAAAAATAAAAAGGCTCCAACGATGCATGCTCCTCGTTCACGTTAGCCGTGCAGCGTCAACCCCGCTCATCACGCGTCATCACGTACATGGGTGTAAAGCACAAGCTTCATTTAAGTGGAAGGTGTCCAGGCAGCAGTAAATGTTTTTGTTGCTGCGCCGCATCAATTTTATGCCCCAACCCAATCCTCTGAATGGGCAGATTTCCTCAGTCCCAACACGATTGAAGGGGGGAATTATCCAACCGGGCCGTGTCATCCATTATGTGGCAACACAATTGCTGGAGAGAAAAATATGAAAATAGCTGCCAACTATTGGAGTCGTCGCTTTAGAAGCCAGATCAAAGTTGCTAACTGTCTGGGCGAGGTTCAAAACCCGTTCTCTCTAGCCCATCTGGGGGACAGACAGATTAGATTATAGTCATAATAGTAAGCTAGTAAATATAAAATAATACTGGAGAAGCCAGATCAAAACGCTGCCACAGGTTTCTTCAGCCTTTCAGATGTCGGACGTCTGCAGCTAGGAGCGCATGTGGGCCATACAGGGCCTTGTGGATTCTCTCCGCAAGTAAGTCAAAGCTATGCCGGGTCAATGCCGCCAATGCAACCAGGGTTGGGCTCGTCCACGTGGGACCCGATACTTGAGCTCAGAAGAACCAATAAAGGTTCTCTGCGCTTCTTGGTTCGAAGTCTAGCCGGAGCCACGAGGCTACCTAAGCCTGATGCAGCACGAACTTGGGCGATTCAACCACCTTCAGACAGCCCCCTGGGGGCCTCGCTTGGGGGGAACTGGACAGTTGGGAGTTGGGTGGCTGCGGTTCTTTTTTGGTCAGCGATGGTGCTCGGCTCTCCATACTTCTTCTCCATTAGATCTATGCAGCGTTGTGTGCTGATCATGGACATGCAGTCTACTGTTATGGGCAAGAACGCAGAGACGCACACACGATTCGTCGCCGTTTTGGACGGATATGGAAGCTGCTTGAGACGAGACTGTAATTACCAGATCGGCCTTCACTGTGTGTTGGGGGGGTCGATTGTGCTGGGCAGACGACTGACGACCCACGACATCGATGTGAGATCTGCTACTTCGTATCGGTTCTCCCAATCGGGCTCTTGACCTCGTGGCAGTAATGTCCTAGCCCCATTGCTGGGGTGTAGAACTTGCTTCGACGATCTCAACGCTGGGTCTGTGCAGACTTGTGGACAGTCTTGCTACGTAGTTGGCAGCCATGGGGGTTACAAAAATGTCCGAGGCATGCCAGATGCCAGGGACCTGGTAGGTTAGCAGTTATTTGGGGAGTGCTGTCAATTGAAATATCGATCGTTGCAAAGATATGCCGATAATTCAAGCCATCTCTCAAAGGTTATACGGCGCATTCATTACAATATCCACCAAAAGACCTTCGATTGAATGGCGAACCTTGTACGGACTATGGTAGTCTCGTTCGAATTGTCAAGCGCCCAGCTGGCCCCACGACCACACAACGCCAGACTCGACTAGAAACGTGCCAAAGCTTGGTTTCAGGGCTCGGCGCGCGACGTACTGGCCACATCTGGCAGGTTTAGTGGAGAAGCGCCTGGCGGTTAGACTGATGATCTTTGCTCTAGCACAGCAGGGGAACCCCTCACTGTCGAAATGACGATGATCGATGATTGTTTGGCTTGTACGGAGTACTCCGTAGGCTCTTTACGTTGATCACTCACCATGTCCTTCCGAACGATCGACTAGGATGCGGTAGATAAATAAGTTAGACCCTGAACTCTGCAGGCCGTTAGTTCTGTTATCGGCCAAGGCGGTACCTGATGAGCTTCCCACCTCCTTTGGAGCTCTCCAGGGCTGTCAATGACGAACTTGCGGCCGTGCACACGGCACGAACTCACGCCACAGTGAGAACACCGTCATGCTACTGTGCCTATGTGGTGGGTTTACCTCATTCCAGTGCAACGCTAGAACACCAAGATCGGCAAGCGATGTCATAGGTGTGCCAGGGCGAACACGCGAGAACATGGAAGCAAGCACTATTTTCCGGTCTGTGGCTGGGGATTGCCGACCCTTCTCCCCTGACACGAGTTGGTGAGTAACAATTTTATAGGCCTCGGTTGGTGGGAGTTCAAGAGCCACAGCACTCTTAGCTGATTGGGGCTTATTTTAGTGCGTGCGGGATAAATCTTGTGTGTTCAGGTCCTGGCAGGACAAGTTTGAAAATCACTCTTGACGCTTTCATTCTGGATTTTTGAATGGACAGCGACAGAGATCTCAATTACTGCCAAAATAGCATGAAGTAGCTGGGCGCAATCCAGGGTGCGTGCTGCTCTTTAGGACCCCGACTTGGCCACGCATGGGTTGGGTTGTTCGGTTGTTTGGTACCGACCCGACGATCGATGTATGGAGGCGAACCGGGAGCCGCAGTCTGATAACACACCATGACATATGACATAGCTGGCAATCTACAAGGATGGCAGAATCTGGGGTTGATGGCGTCAATACCGGGGGTGGGAGAACGATGGAACAATACATAATGAAAGCCGGGTTCTTGGCTTCGCCAACCTTGGACCATCTTTGTGATACCTCGATTGTTGCAGCTGATGAACGCACCCCGACTTACACATACTCGACGGCGAGATCTCATGAACCAGCACCAAAACTTGAATTCCAGCATCCATATTCAACGGCGCATAAACCACTCAATATCCATCGCCATTTTCTCACACAGACAAAATGGAAGCACCTCCAGGAATCGATCCCAATGATTCAAGGAAACCGACCGTCTACGGTGTCGTGAGCGCCGTGCTCATCGTCGCCACGTTCGCCCTCTCTCTCCGCATCTACACCCGCGCAGTGATTCTACGAAGTTTTGGCATTGACGATTATGCCGCTGTCGTTGCATTCGTGGGTCTTCTCCTGTCAAAGGATTCACCCATCGTCTATACTTGACTAACGAACGTCTGGTGCTGCAGTTGATGATCTTTGCAACCGCCTTCTGCGTAGGATGGAGTAAGCCTGCCTGCCATCATTGTTTTTGATGCATCTTACTGACTGATTGTCGCAGACACGCGATATGGCTTTGGCACACATGTGTACTTCCTCAGCCCAGAACAGCTAAAACTGTACACTCGAGTTCGTGATCCCCGAGAATAACTGCTTCAAATTCTATGCCCACTGACACCACATCACAGACATTCTATGTCTCCATTGTCTTTTACAATGCCGCTTTGCTGTGCATCAAGATGACGTTCCTCCTGCAATACTATCGTGTATTCGTGGTCCCACGTATGCGGAAGGTATTCATCATCGCAATGGTCGTCGTTGGCGCTTGGAGTTTGTCCCAAGTCCTCGTCGAGATCTTCATCTGCAACCCCATTGAGGCGTTCTGGGACAAGACTGTCCCCGGGAAGTGCATCCCGAACTATCCTCAATGGTACATCAATGCCGGCGGCAACATTATAACCGATATGATCGTGTTTGTCTTGCCCATTCCGGTGATCAAAGGCTTGAATCTGCCAAAAGTGCAGAAGTGTATCCTCATGTTCATCTTCTGCCTTGGTTTCTTGTACGTTGGATCATCCATATCCATCTTGTTTGCCGAGCGCTAACAATTATTCCATAGTACCTGTGCCATCTCTTTTGTTCGCATCAAGTTCCTGAAGCTGTCAGAAGACGTAACATGGGTCAATGTCGAGTCAGCATGCTGGTCAGTCGGTGAGCTGTGCTCGGGATTAACTTGCTCGTGTCTTCCAACTCTCCGGGCCCTCGCTGGTCGCTACTTCCCATCCCTCTCTTCAAAGCTCATCAAATCAACGAATTATCCCCGCAAAAGCTCATTCGGTACAAGCACTACATCTTCTACCGACCCAGAACTTGCCCTACCCAGGCAAAACACGGGACTTTCTGATGATTCTGAAAAGACTTGTGGGAGCCAGGACGACTTGTATGCAAGAGCAGCTTACGATCTCATGAATCGTGACCGCGAGCTTGCGGATAGTGACAGCACGCTGCCGATTCAACGCCAGGAGAGTGATACAATGATTGCACCAAAGACATCAACGGACTCGACAGCCCCGCTGAGGCCGCCTCCCCAGTCGCTGGTGAGGACACATATTAGAGCTACACCGGAGAGGAGAACAATGATGAACGGAGGGCCCATTCATGTGGAGTGTGACATTGTGCAGACTGAGACACAACGTGCACCGGCCAGGGGCACCGGCGGAAATGGAACCAGGGGCGGCTGGCTGAGGAGATAATACGGCGATACTAAGGCTAAGGATAATGTACATTAGCGGTATTGGGGACATAACCGCGAGGCGTTTGTGGTTTTAGTGTACTTGTACAAGTACAACATATAAATTGAAGCGATTTGCAACTATCTCACACCTGTTTAAGCTGGAGATTGATTTCGAGTTGATGTACGATCTTCAAATTGGAGACGGGGATGAAATGTTCCAGCTTATCTTTAGAGTTGGAACCACGATGCCTGCAACGAATTCATCCTGTATTATAATCTATTCGATAACAATCTTCTATAGGTGCTGCGAGTATGGAAGGAGTATCACTGCCGGGGGGTAAATGCAAGATGTTCGTGCCCAGATGACCAAATTGGTTCTTGAGTTACTCCTCATGATTACACCAAAGTAAGCCATAATCTTGGAACCATCGGTTCGAGGTTGGTAACACGAATACCTGAATATTCGACATGGGCCACGGCGCTCAAAGCCACTGCTTGGTTCCAAACTGGGACACGAACGATCCGCCGTCTCCTGCTTCAACACTCACTCTGTTGACAACAGCCATCACTTGCCCCACAGCCACCTCAGGAGTTGTTGGGCCAGAAAAGCTAGGCTTGTATCGCTTGAACTGCTCAATCATCAGGCCTACTGCTTGCATCTCCTCGGGTGTGGCTGCATCTCTGTTAGCTCTGTGTTTCGGAGTTCGTAGTGCAACACAATTTACCATCGTTAAACACTCCTGTATCCACCGTTCCGGGCGCAATACTCAGGAAGAGTACTCCGTCTTTGGCGTACTCGGCACTGAATTTGGCCACTGCCGCGTTTAGAGCCGTCTTGCTGATGGCATACGGGCCACCCGTGGCTAATTCGTACTTGGCAATTAGATCTGTGTCCGCGAGTCCCGAGGAAATTGCCACGACTTTCTTGACTCGGCCTCGGAGAACTAGAGGAATAGTCAAGTTGAAAAGGTGGATGTTCCCGATAACATTGATCATGAATGTATCTGCCAAGTTCTGCTCCAGCTTTTCGGGTTCGTTGCCGCTGCCACAGACAGTATTAGTTCCATCTTTCTTTGTGCGAAGGACTAACGTACAGGACGCCCATAGCAAGGTAAGCCGACCACTTAGTTTGGAAGGCAGCGTTGGCAATAACGTAGTCGAGAGCGCCGCCAGTGATGTCCGCGGTCTCGCTCACGGCGTTCTGGCCAACACGTCAGCCGATTCAGACCTAGTAAACGCGCTCCATATACCTTGAGAGAAGCGTAATTTGACATATCGCCTTGAACTAAGTGAACATTCTGACGGCCCGGCAGCTCCGCCGCGACCCTTTTCTCTGTCGTGGCCTTGTCTCGAACAAGCCCGACGACCGTATTTGCCGGGTCATTGGACAGCTGGCGAAGGAACTCGAACTATTCGAAAAGCTTAGACAGGGTTCCCAAGGAAGGTCCGACTACAACATACCCCCATCCCGCGCGATGCTCCAGTGATCAAGTATGAAGCCATTGTAGTGTTGAGACTAACCAAGTTGGAATGCGAAAGAAAATGATGCTGCTTTGCTGAAATGTAGACAAAGAATCGGGGAAGATGCCTCTTTTAAAAGGGTTTCAACAAGAGGGATCGAGCGCATTTACATAAACGCCCGAAAGTCCGTACCACATCCATTTCGAGTTGCCATCTTCAAGAGCTAGAAAGATATTGATTGTCACCTGCGCACGATATTCTAGGCCGGAGCGATAGCTGCTCCGGATATGTTCTGTTGATTTCAAATCCTAACGTATGGCACAGAGTGAACTCCGACGAGGTGACCTGCGCCTATTCGCACATGGTGGCGCAACATTCATATGTGTACGATCCTTTCGCTGATACTTGTTCATTTTGCCCATGGACTGGTATCGTGCACCACGTGACGCACGGTCCTGGCTCGCTGAGACTTGCCATCTTCTGCTGATCATGCAAGACCTGCAGCAAGCCAAGCCTGCGGCGTGGATTTGGGAGCCACTAGGGTGGCATTCTCTTGCGTGCTATTGGGTCGCCGAGGCACTGCGGCAGTTCCGGGATGGTTAGCACCGACTACGTAATCAAAAGCCGACCCACTATGAATTACTAAGAATGACTTCCCTCCCCATCTCTATATCGTTTTCCGTCGGCCATTTATCTTTGATCCTGCGAATAGCTGCAAGAGAGGGAAACTTCTAGCGAAGACAAATTGACCTACATACGCCCTTCGAGCCAAAGTCAGATGAAGCCTCCGAGCAGACCCTGCGGGACGTGCAAAGGTTAGATCCATTACAGTGTATGTGCCCACGATAGTCTGACCACCAGTATAGACCGGCGGGTCTTGTGCGATCGTGGCCTACCGACCTGCCTGCATTGCGTTCGATCAAATCGTCAATGCCAGGGATATGGGATGCGCCTATCCTGGCCCAAGGCGAATGATCGTAAGCGTGCTATTCTTGGGACAGTACCAGGAGCAACTGCCTCTGGCCATTTGACCTATCGTCTCCGGATCGCAAACACAACTACTCGGGATATCGAGATCCACTATTACTTGAACGGTTATGGGTTTCATGGTTCGTATCCGTAGATCCGGTTGTAGATGCCAAAACTGATGGCCCACAGCGCGAATGAAGCCCAGCATCTCGGCATCTATGTCATGGATCCCAATTAAGTCGGGTAACGACAAAAGCCTCATGCAGTACTGTGGGTAGCCTAGTTTATTCCCATTGTGTAACAGGACTGATACATCTACCTAGTTGAATCTCTCTCCTCCTACTCTCTCACTACCATTGGCGAAACGACTTATGCCTTGCGCGACCTCCTTCTTCGCGTAGCTCTATCCAATGATACACCCCTATCCACTGTAGTTCTGCAGGCTCTGTTGGCCTTTTCGTCCCTGCACCGCCACGGCCCCCAGGAACATGCAGCTCGACTAAAGTTATCTGCAATCTCCGGGCTAGCGGCTTCTGCGAAAACTGGATTCGGTGTAAAAGACGTGATACCCCACATAGCCGCTGGAATGTTGCTGTGCTGTTATGAGGTATGAATAGGAAGAATATCGGGTTTCGTCGGGCTAACTTCAACCGACAGATTCATCAAGGGTCGGAAAATTCGAATCAGTGGCTGTGTTATATCTCCGGTATCAAAAGCGTGCTGAAAGCTGCCCGAATTAACTCCCACGAAAAAGATAAAGATATCATCACTTTGTTATATTGGGTGTCTTACCATGATGTCTTGGTCCAGTTCAGTCTCCGGCACTGGGATCAACAAAGACCTGTAATAGAGAACATGCCCGAAGACAGGCATTTCAAAATGCCAGAAATAAATAACTACGAAGTATTAGAGGTGTGCTCGGGGCTCAACAATTCCGAACAGAACTTTGCTGACAGCCGAGAACAGGTCTGGAGTCCGCCATTTCCATGTTCTAACATGCTGCGACTCGCGTCGGATGTCTTTCACACGGTTCTAGGGGCAGCAAACGCACAACCTACCGAAGCAGATCTTCAGAATACTCTGACAATTCTCGAATGGAGAATCATAAAAGAGCCGGTAATCGAGAATTGTAGAGACGGACCGCCCGATCAGGTGTTGGCAGGCTCCTGGGCGACCTTGGGAGTGATTCAACTTGCCTTACTTGTCTATCTTGAGCGATCGTTTGGTCGCACTCCTGAGAAGTCCGAAAAGATGGCCGGGAGACTCAGGCAAGGCTTTGAAGTTTTCTCAAAGCTGCCAATCTGCCAGAGACAGTTCCCTCTCTTGATCATTGGCTGCGAAGCAAGGACCGACGAGGACAGGCTGGTGGTGCTTGACCTCATTTCTAGAACAGAACAGAGAATGGGAGCGCGACGCCTGCAAAATACGAAGTTTCTAATACAGTCTCTTTGGGCACAGGATGATCTTGCGGTGGGAACCCTGGGATATGCAGACAAGATGAAGGCTGTTCTCAGTTCTAGTCAGATTCTGCCTGCATTTGTCTAGTCTCAATGTCATCCACTGCTTATAATCTACCAAATAATTAGTTGGAGACGGAGTCGCAAGGTGTTGATCATGCCGTCATGGGAGGATATTTTTCGCAGGCAGCTTATAGTGAGCCAAAGTAGAGGAACATATCTTTATGGGAGAGTTCAAATACATATTCCCGTCCGAAAGACAACGCGAAAAGCTCTACATGCATTTGAAAATATCACGGTCGTTGTGTCGAGGACTGGCATTATCGACCAAGGATCAGTACTTGTATTTCGAACGTTTTTATTGATGGAGAGCTCACTGTAAGCGCAGGATTCATATGAAAAGGCGAACAGGAGTGTTTAGATCAGAAGATGAGAGCCGGATCTATTTCCGATACCCTTTTTATGGTACCAAAGACGAGTGGGATCTGAGAAAGCTAGTCTCTAATCTTATCTCCGGAAGTCTTAAGACAGGCGCTGCTATATCTATGTCTCTCGATTTGAGGTAGCCATTTTTATTGTAATCACGTCCAAGGTCGACTATTATCTCTCTTCGGTTCAACCAAGTATCTGTTGTAATCACAAATCCTTCGTGTCATATCTCGGAATGAATCAGCACGGCGCGGACTCAGGAGACGACGCAGCTAGGGCAAGCAGAATCTGCTGCAGTATTGCATATATACTTAACCCTGCCCCAGAGGAGTCTGGCTACCAACATGAATCAGAGCCGCCAAAGCTGGATCATCATGACCAAGGTCAAGTATCGCACGGTGGGGAAGGGGCATCAGCTCGAGAATCATCAGAGCTAGAGCAAGCCGTCGAAAATCATCCCTCTCCATCCGTCAGTCAAAGAAAATCTCCCAGCCCGCCTGATAGCCCTCCTGGGCTCCAGGGACAAGAATATAGCCTCTCTCTTAGACACCACGCTCCGGAACACGATGCTCCTCAGTCACATGAATCCACAGAACCACCCGCGCCAGGACCGGTACTTCCTCCACCTCGAACTCCACTTCCAAATTTCGCTCCGCCGCTTGCGCAGCGTCACCAGGCGGTAGCCCCGAATGATGATACCCTGTCCTTCCAGCCGGAAGAGAAGCCAAAGGAGAGGACCAAATGCCCTTGTTGCAATACTCACCTCTCACGCAAGACTGTGAGCGAACATGTGAAGGCGCACAAAATTGAAACCCGCGGTCACCAAGCCGATGAGCCTTGCAAAAGATGCAAACGTGCCAAACGCGCTTGCAATGTCCTGGCCGGACATGCACCTTGCGGTCGGTGCGCCAGGAATAAAGAAAAGTGCAATGCTGGCGAAAAGCACAAGGATGGAAAGCACAAGGATGCAGTCGCTCCACCAACGACCTCATCGCCACGATCGGCGCCACCGTCTTCAGAGTCATCCACTGCAGCTGGTAGTGTTCCATCTCCGAGCCAAGTCTTTGACTCTGATGTAGATATGGCACATCCCGGGAATCATTTTCAGTGGGAACAACCCGTAGATCCCCAAGATCCCGACGACCTTGCGCTACAGCGGTTGGCTGCGAGCGCAATGCTAGAGTTTCGTATTGGATCACTTGCTGATGCCGCTCATGGGAGTGAAAAGGCCGATGAGGGCAATGTGACGGAGAAGGATGCAAAGGCACCGAGTGCTCCATTAGGTGGCGGCATGGAGAACCATGGTTCAGGGACGGCTTTTAATCCGATCAATCAGGCTCGAAAGTTGCATGGTTAACTGTTAAATCAGTTATGTTATATTATAGTAAGAGACCTCGATCAACACCAACATATTCGATTCAAGTCCCAGATATTGTGTAGGGCACTCAGCCACAGCACTGCGTTCAAGTTGACTCCTCAAACAAGAGCCTAGCTACGTACTAATAAGCATCGTTATGAAGTGCGGACGGGCCAAGTGTCCTAACCAGGTGTATTAGATACATTTTCCAGCGAAGACTTTGGTTGTAAAGCTAAGAGAGAGGAGAGAAACAGGAACTGTGTGTTTTTTTCTGCCTTTAGATATTGTGTTCTTATCAGGTTGGTTCGAGTTGAATATATATATAGTTAGATCAAAGAAAAGACTCCGAATCCAGCATCATTATTATCTGTTGTGTTGTAGATTCTGATATCTAGCTAGCTAAGCACATCTGATGCATTGGAAATAAGTTGAGTTTTGAGACTCGAAGTTCAAACTCTGGTATGATCTAATCACCCAAGTCTATATGAATGCCAGGGAATCCTTAGGTCTCTTCTCGATTAGAACCCATTCTTCGTCGTCTTTCTTCTTCTTTTCCACTCCACTATTCCCACTCTCTTGTTCCTCTTTCTTTCCATTCCCTGGCTCCGGATACTTTCGCAAATGTTCTACTGCCCAAATCACATCTTTCCCTAGTACCGGTGGTATTCTTCCCTCGCCTTTCAATGTCCCTAGCCCGGCAATCTTAAATAGCCCTCCCAGCCACTCCATCGTCTCTCCTGTGTCCCATTGAATGTCGTGGAATCTTGTCCTTTCTGTTTTCGATTGTTCTTCTCTTTCCTTTTCCCATCTCTGCTGCTCCTCTACCGGAGGGAGAGATAGAGAATTTCGGTCTGAAAAGAGACGTGCAAGGGCGACGGCCTGGTATTCAAAGCTTCTAAACGTCAAGACTCGTGGAAGTCCCACGATACCGAGTGTTGGGAAATCTTGGAAAAAGGTATGCCAATAGCCTTTAATCAGCCTATCAGCCTTGTAATCCCAGAGCGGACGCCCGTTGGTTTTAACATTCCAAAATGGGAAAGAAGGCTTGTATCCTGTACAATATATGACTGTATCAATGTCATCCAAATAAGTGCCGTCTTCAAACACAATCCTTCCATCCAGGTGGTATTCTTTGATAATTGGCTTCCACTCAATTCCGAGAGGAGGCTCATCGCCTTCCCACCTCGACCTCGATCTCCTAGATTGGTACACTGGAAGATGTGCAAAAGCCACCGCGTCAGCAGCGAGATCGTGTCCCGAAGCCGAGTTGCCAATGATCAGGATTTTCTTGGACGAGTAGAGCAAAGGTGACCGGTAGTATTTGGAGTGTACTACACGTCCCGGGAACTTTTTCGAATACTCTTCAAGTCCACTGACTTGCGGAATCTGTGAACTTTAGCCAGGTTCAGCGGAACAGCGGAGGTAAGACTTGAGAAGCATACATATGGAACCGAATAGTGCCCGTTCGCAAAAAGAACTGCATCGAAAATTTCTTCCCACCAGATATCGACATGCCGGACAGCATCGTACTTGCGCAGAGTCAGCTTCCACCGCCCGGATCCTTCGCTTGATGACGGAGGGAGCTGGGAAACATCTTCCACAGTGGTGTTGAGCACGAGAAATCCATCGGTTTTGTGGCTCGAAAAGTAGTTCTCGACATATTGACGTGGAATGTAGTGTGGCACGAAAGGTCCGTATGAGAATCTGGTATCAGAAAATGACATTGCTACGTCAGGAACGTTGGTACTATCGTTGATCAGCGTCAACTCGCCTACGGCTGAATCAAGTCTCACGTCAGAGAGTCATAAATCGGAGTTAGAGCAAATCGTTCTTGCTGATTGGGAGGCTTGATTTGAGGCAGTTTTTCCGGAATCTTTAACGGAGGGTCGACTTCTGTTGGTAGCAGGCCCGGCCGGATAGGGAGGTTGGGCGATGGGTCGGCATCGTATATCCTGTACACTGTAAGATGGTTGAACTAGATGTTATGACGATAGTGCGGTAGTACCATGTTCCACCAGCTGTTTCTCGCCGCTCAAAGACTCGAATCTGCTCAAAGTAGTTCTCGGCCTCAAACGCTGCGGCTGTGATTGCTCCTATTAAGCGTTGTTAGAAGGGTGCTCCTTTGAGAATGTCGGCATTGAGAAGAATGATACCTGATGCGCCAGCACCGACGATTGCCACCGACTTGATACGTTTGTGTTCAGCCATGATTTGTGGCTCATGGAATACTATGAGACTGTCAAATAACATTACAAATCAGGCGTCTCCGATGAGGGGTTCCTATCTTGAATTGATGGCGATACTTACATGACGGTATTCGTCATATTCACATCTTATTTCACCATTAAAGTATCACGTGAGTTTGCCACTCTTTCCACGAAATCATTCCACTTTACCTGACTGCACACATGAAATCTGTACAGGGCCGGGAATAGGCTACTTGCGCCAATGCCAGTGAGATTCCCGATAGTAGGCTATTTGATAGGCGGGTAGCGGGTTTGGGATTGGGCCATCGTGGAGACCTAGACTCAAGTGGCGCCAATCACCTCACTTAGCCACCTGAGGCACATCGGGGGGCTACAAGTAGAAAGGAGAGAGACTGCAGTATATAAGTAGCTCATGAATCGAAGTTTACAACCAGACTATAACTGTGTATGAAGCCAGAAATGCATTCGGTTGAACCTCGTCTCTTGAGAACATTATCCAACCATGGTGCTCGCTGCCATCCTTGACCGAAGTCTGTTCATCGTTCTTGGTCACGCCAATTCAAAAGGATCCACCTTCGAGATGACAATCTGAAAGCGACATGGAGGAGACGTTAGAAAGGCAATGAAATGGCCACATTGGACATGCATGGGGTTTCTCCAATCGTCTATGATACTGTAGCCGGCCGACGAATATGGCTTGCCTGTAGCCACAAGTTGCTTTACGGAACCCTAGGTTCCTGGAAACAATATATTGCATACCTATCGAGACTTCCACTATCACTGCTCTCTCTCGGCGGTTTCTGTGACATTCGCCAGTCCTATCTCCTAATCTGTTTATTCGATTCGCATTGCGCCCCCGCCTGTTGACTGGCGGCGCCGGTAGAATAAAACATAAGCATTCTTCGTCACGACGGCGTCGGAATCACACTCGGTCACCCTCGAATCTACTCATAATATATCAGAGTCAAGGCTCGTGGCGCAGGAGTAATCTAGACTTTACGTACCGTCATAATCATGCCACTTGTCGCTGTCGAAATTCTTCACAAAAGCACTGTAGTGCCCAGTTCCATCAGCCCCGGCTTCATGGTTGACGGTTGCAAAAAGATCATATATGACAGGCTTATTGTCCTTCTCCATGACCCACGGACTCAAATCCAGGCCGTTGAGAGGGTAGTCGATAAGGAGGTCTATTTTCCGACTATGTGAACGTGGAATCCTTCTGAAGTGAAAAATGACAATGTCTGGCACAGTCCAAATATCAAGGATGCGAGATGCCGCCCGATGTGTCTTGCAACGAGGGCAGAACCAAGAGTCCTCAGCGGAAAGTATACTTCTCTTCCCGAATGTTTGGGTGATGCAATCCTCCAGCGTCGTCTCCTTTGCGTTATGTGGTCTTGGGTTCAGACCCGTCTCTGGTCGTGAAGGACTCTCCGGTGGACAATCCACAGTCAGCATCGAATAGAAGTCGAACGAGATAGATATCTTCTGGCAGATGGGGCAGACCAGAGTACTCTTGTACGCTCCATGAAACAAATCCATCATGATGGAATCGTTTCGTAGTCTGTAATGCTCTCTGCATCTCTCTGCAAAGTCCCGGATAGCGCCTGCATCAGTTGCGAGTTTGTCATCCAGTTCGGGTGCTTCTCGGTATCCCTTTCTCGCAAGCCGGCTAAGATCCTCGTGAAGGGCGTCCAACAGCCAACTAGTGAATTCCTGAGCATCCCCTAGGCTGCGACCTACACCAAAGCCTGGGGCATATCTTTGAACCATGTTCTTGAAGTCTCTGGGTGAGAAAGAGGAGCCAGTCGGGCTGTCGTAGAGATCCTCCAGAAGAGCAGCATACTCTAGGGCAGCCTGCCCTTCATATCCCAATGGGTTATTCCGGTTGATATCGGCTTTGTATCTATTTTCTATCAGATTCATTAGCTTTGAAACTGGACGGGAGGCAACATCTTACCAATGAAGTAGGCTGTTAATTCCTCTACGCCACGCATGCACTGAATGGCGGTGTTCATCCAACCAGTGTTTCCAAGATTCCTCAAACCCACCACGCCACCTGTCCTATCCCACCTCCGCACCGCGGACTCGGGATGGCCACCTTCTGTTCCGCTCATACTTTTTAACAGATCACGAACCTTGTATGCGCAGTTGGAAGCTCATTTTCGGGGCAGGCAGTTCAAGTTTCTTCCAAGAACAAATGCGGGGCTGGATAATGGTCGGCTGAGAATTGAATGTGGCTGAGTACGGGATCATCCATGTCCATTTTAGGCCAGGCAGAATACCAGCCTTTCACTCTATGAATCACCTTAACCATCATGATAATGGCGCCAATACGACAGCCTTACGTGGCACTTGTTTGAGATCCGTTGACAGCTTTGGAAAAGACTTCTACATGATATTGCAATAAACCCAGAACAAGCGATGCGACCACCGTGCTCTGAGCCGCAAACTGCTGCAGTGTAATGCCGTTGTTATTGATGAATAGGCATCGATTGCCAGTCTCAGAACAGCTTAAAGCACTGCAGTCGCTTACCATGCCCGGGATCCGTCAGTTTGAACGTTGAAATGTCGATACTCAGAGCAGTGGTGTTGGTTCCAAAGTGTGCGATGTAGCGGTTTTCTTGCGCGGATGGATGGCCCGAGAATCTCTTGCATGGCATGACCTCTGGCGAGGCTGGGCAGCCTAATGTAAGAGGCATGATGGCTAACAATAAACTTGACATGACTTGTGTTGCCTGGTGAGGCCATGGTGGTTTTGGCTATCGTTCTTGTGGCCCTGGGCTAGCATATATTGTCAGTATTGGTGCAGCAGATTTGGCGTGGAGATGACGAACAGACCATGTCCTATTATTTTTAGAGTATTAATAAAATATTTGGATGTTGAATGCTGATTTTTTTAAAGTGCGGGTGGCAGGCAGAGTTTGACGATCACGACTTCTTATTACAGGGCTAGCATGGAGACAGGACGCAGATGAAGAGGTTCGGAGCACTAGATATCAAGAAGGTATGTTGCGAGTATATGGCTACGGCTGAGATTGCACGAGAGAATGGCTTGACAGGCAATGCATACATCGCTGAAATCTCTCTCATGTGGGGGTCAAGTCGGAAATTCAGACACACATCGATCGAATGGCGTCCAGAAGCTGAAAAACACTTCCTCATGCAGTCTAGACTAAAATACGAAAACGGGTCGATTAAGCGACTTCATAACAACTTCCTGCGGCTGGTTGTCCTGCTTCTCACGTGCTCGGCATGCCTCATACAGATGGCCAGCCTCGTTTTGAGCGAGCTAACTAGCTCGTGGCGTTGGTTCCATGCTTCAGACCAAATTCATGTTCGCAGTTGAAAGAGACTACCTCGTGTGAGGTTTCAAGTGTTGATTCGGCTATGGAGGACTTTCAGCATGTAGAACGGCGATCCGATGGTCGACTTCAATGGGTTCATCATCGCCACCGATCACGCCCATCCATTGCCAGCGGCGAGACCAGTGCTACGGACTTTCGTTCACTAAGTCCGCGGGTTATTGACGCACACGACGATGATCTGTCTTTTTCTGATGTCGACCATTTGATGGAAATTTATGTCGCAACAGGAGAGGGTAGGGGCGCATTTATTGCAGCTCGAACAGCCGAAAGGAGGAGGCATGGACGGGATGGTTATGAAGCATATGATCCAAGTCCTCCAGCCTCATTGGGTCCTCCACCCCCAGAGCCTCCACCGCCTGGGCCACCACCACCCAGGACTCCACATTCGGGGCCTCCTCCGGCCGGACCACCTTCAACAGATCCCCGTCCTAACCTCCCACCCTCAAGTAGTGGCAGTTCATCTGAAGGCAACGATGTACACATACGAAAGGCCCCATACAGACCCCAAGGAGGGCCTAGCGTGGTACGCCCAGCTCGACTGGACCCTTCTGTTGTTTACCGGTCTGGGCCGTCTGTCCGCCATGTCTATGAGGATAGGACAGTAGAATATAACTCCAGAGTTCACCCGAGTGAGGCCAGACAGCGAAGCATTGTGGAAGATCCAGTAGTCAGACACGTCAATGACTTGCCACCAGCTGGGGCTCCGGTTCCACTCCGAAGACAAGACCATCAGGTCAATGTAGAGGAGGTTTCAGAAGAAGAAGCTGTGGAGCCAATGTATAACCCTCTCCCGGACACAGAGAATGATTATCAAGTACAAACTCAGGCGCCGCGGATAGTCCGAAATCGTGTACCGGAGAGAGGAGCAAACCATATGAGGATACGCGGGGGAGGAAACGATGGATTAGAGTCCGATGATAAAGGTCATAACTTGGCGCACCAATACTTCGGTGGTCTTCGAGGTGGGACTGGCCAGCAACTTCAAGCTCCCACAAGATATGGACCTATTGGTGCGGCTGTTCATTTACCTCTGGAAGAGCACCCTTCGCCAAGAAATATTACGTGAGAACCTTAAGCCATGCATTTTGTACAAGGATTACAGCTCACTGGTATCGAGCAGTCTTTATTTTTACTGCACATGCCGGGGTAAGATTATATCAAGTCGGAGACGGGAGCGATACACCACTTTCCAAGATCTTGCCCCGCGTCGCGAGGTTGGAAATAAAGATCTCCAATCCGACGTCTGGCTAGTAAAGAGACTACGTCTTCATTACACCCTTATCAACCGACAGCAGCAGACTGCTCTTTGGGATTTGGTATCAATGAAGACTCTAGGATTTGCAAGCTTCATTCGAGTACGTCTTATATTCAAACCCTAGCATGCGTCTAGTGCCTGGAGCTGAATGGTATCTCATTTTTCATCTCTAGTTCGAACGAACGGTTGAACGAGTGGATGATCGAAGAGGGTACATAGTTTCTGCGAAACTTCCTGCAATATCAGCTGAGGGAGAGGCAGAATCACGATTCAAGTATCTGCTCAGGTACCCGTTAGAGGCGTCTAAGATAATGCTTTCTAATTTAGATCGCCTAGCGGGTGCGACGGAGCCTGAAAGGCATGGCTTTTATGTCATTGAAATCAAGGAAACACTTGATACGTTGTACGTTTTTTGGAGCCTGTCAAGCCCTGGGATAAAGACTTCTTTTGGTCCTGGCTGACACTAAACATCAGCAAAGTATACGTGCTCCTGAGCATACTTATCACTATAAGTACAGCAAGTGGCTTGGTCTATGCTCTAATAAGAGAGGACGTTTCGACCGGTATCGCTCTAGCGACATATGTCCTCACCTGCCTCAGCCTCCTCTTGGCCCTCCTTGCAGCAGGACAATGGGTCGGCTTGTCGAAACCGGATTCGTTCTCATTCGCATATAGTGTGGAAGAGGGTCGCATTGTTGGTGCTACCTATGTAGATGCGATTATAGGATCACGATATAGGTAGTGGCTGATGGAGACTGGGGCTTCCAGGAATAGATATATCTGCCATGCACCCAATCGTGGAAGAGGTTTGAAGGTTTGATCTCTTTTAGGTCAGTATTGAGCTAGGTTCGTCAAGCATAGTTCGAGGCAGTAATCCCAGAACAGAGCCAAGCTCACGTGCCAACATCATCTATCCTAGCCAGTCAAGCCATTCACTCTTCGTAGTTCCCTGTCCGGTATATTCCCATATATAAAAGCGCGCCACCAGAACAAACTTCAAAGCACTGAAAATATCGAATGGCATAGATGTTTTGTCACCGTCCTTGAACAAGAGTTGCAGCTGTGCTTTGCATCCCTTGAGGTACCTGTCTTTCTTCTCCAGATCAAACCTCCCCACCATAACAGCGGGTAGGTAGATTACCATGAAAATAGCGGCTCCTGTAATCGACATGCAAAGCAGCCATAGAACCGACGTCAAGTAGAGGACCTCCCACTTCCCATTTGCGCTGTGCGTATGCTGAAAGTCGAAGATGAGAAATAGAGGAACCGAGATTGGCCATAAGACAACGTTCATTGCAGCAGCCAGGCCAAAAATGATGGAAACTGCTACCTGGAAGATTAGAAGTCTGTCCCTTTGCTCGTCTTGCGCTTGCCACCTTGGAATGGCTCTGTGATTCCAGGCTCCCTCTGCAGCATCGAGGACGGTAACCAATTTGGCGCAATCCAACGCTTCCTGCTCACGTTGCTTTCGAGATCTGTGGGGACCGATATGCAGGCAAGCGAGGGACAGTATTTCGATGGTGAAAAATGAGAGAGCGTATGATGCCGCGAGGAGGTTTGTTCTTATAGAACCTGTCGCGGCGAAGGCCTTTACAATAGCCAAGATTACAAGCGTATCTCCTAGTAATCTTTCGTGTCCGAAGCTTTGGATTCGCTCCATGCACACCTTCACACAGTCGTAGCAATGTGATGCTACAAGTGCGCTATTCTCCGAGATTGGGTTGCAGTCTTCTCGCCGCCACCAGAGGTCACCTTCGGCTTTGAAATATCGCAGAACCAAAGCCGCGGTGACAGATTTCCTCAAGCCTTGGCGATAGAGAAACAGTCCTTTTGCTACAAGGAAAAGCAGCATCATTGCGTCTACAATGCCTAGTTCTGGCGCCACTCGGTAGAAGCGTGCTCGCTTTGGGACGATGACAGAGCCAGGCATGTGAACAGCGCATCCCGTAGCCAGCACAATCATGATAGCCAGGGCTCCTCCTCGAGATACCTCTTCGGCTCGACATCTCTTTTGGACGAGTGGCTCCTCATCTTCGACGTCTCCTGGTGCGGCGATGAGTGTATCCGTTGAGTCTTCTTGTTCGGCGATTCTGTGCACATCATCTGATTGTTGTCGTGACAGAATGTGTGAGCCCAGCGCACTGGCAAATAGAAGAGAGAGCTGCAGTGTGGCTATTGGTCTCATTTCCGTGAAGAATTCCAGAAATGAGGATATTCGATGTATTGTTGATTATCGTCTACCGACAAAGAATCTCGTTGGTTGGCCATGAAACAGCATATATCCAGATGCCCCAATTGCCAACAAAAGTCGCAATGAAGTCAAACAAATTCATCTGGTAGCAGGCTGGCTATCAAGTCTGCGTTCTACACAGGATGGGTGCAATATGCCTTGTGGTGGAGTAAATCAGCCCAGATGCCCGGGGGGCTGTGCTGATAAATTGCACTAGTAACATTACAGACCGCGACGCCCGGATAGTGAGCAGCTGATGGAGCGACCATTTTCCATTTCATGGTACACAGCCCACCACGAACAAGACTCAGGCCCTCAGGACGTTCTGTTTGCTCGATTGCGACTTGAATCAAGGTACCCATATCCCACGAGCCTTGCATCGAAAACTTTTCCTGCAATGATTAGTGTCATGGTCCAAAAGAAATGACCACGGTTTCGACCTTATCCCGCCTGCCACACAATATTCCGAGGAACAGAGACCGACACAATGGTGGACTTTACGTTCACACTCAGTGCTTGGATTATCAACATATACTACTCCAGTTCTGCCAATGAGTCGAGCTGGAAAGTTCGCAAGACAATCGAGATCGACGAATGCGGACCGGCGAATCTGATATCTTCCGGATATGCCCTGTGGCTTGTACTAATACCAGCAGTGGCATGTGTGGTCCAGCTTCCAGACTCTGTATTCTTCTATGGTCGCTCAAACTTCTATCGTTTCTCGCCCGAAATGAGTCTCGCAGACTCCTTCGCAACACTGAGCCTGGTAGTCAAGGCTTTGTGGAAAGGGTATGGCTGGAAAGAGTCGGTGACCGCAGTGTTTTTGGTTCGGGAGGGAATCGGCCAGGGCGATCTCTGGTGGAGAGATGTGCCTTCGTCACACGGAGGACCACAAGCACCACCAGAGACGGTTGATGATGCTGCGAATAACGAATCCGCAGATCCTGACTGCCAAGCCGATGGCGGCGAAGAAAGCTACGAGGACTATAGGCTCAAAGCACGCCTGAGACCATACAGCAATCCACTCTCAACCGAAAGGATGATAGGTAGCGCCTTGTTCGTTGTTACGACCATCAAAACTGTGGCGATACTCTGCGCCATGGGTCAGAAATCCGCGATTCAAATTCCTGCCCTTTTAGCGCTTGTGTACTCTGTCAGCTTCCTGGTTCTGGAAGTGCTAATCTGGAGCCTTGTGCTCGCAACGCCAGGTTACACGATCGAAGACATCCCGCTGAGCAACTTGACAGAGTTACTCCGCTTCGTTGACCCAGGTGACAACCCATTTATGGTATTTAAGACGGAACCGATCACTTCGGAAACTCTCCCACCAGAGTTAGAGCTGGCCGACGCTCCGATCAGCGATGGGACACCCGCATCGAGACAGGACACCACGATCAACACTCTTCCTTGGAATAGAGCCGTGGCATTCTGTGCTGTTCTCCTCGTTACTCTTGGAACCACACTCTGGATATTCATACTCGTCAACATCTGGACTATAAACAGGGGGGTTTTCGGTGCTGCGATGTTCGCCATTGGAAGCATCGGAATACGCTTGATAACAAAGAGCTTACACGTGCTATGGAGGGGTTCTTTTATACCGCGAATACTGCGGTTCTCCGGGTCAGGGCTCGGTACGACGTTTCGGTCGATTCACATCTGGTGGACTCACCTACAACAACGAAGCCCCAACAATCCAGCATATTTTCTTGTAAGTTGGAGTCTAAACCGAATCACGACGGTCAATATCTTCTCTCTCATCTGGGCTGTAGTTATTTGTACGTATTTTATCTTCGTTTTCCCTCGTCATATTCTGGAAGGCGGCGATTCATCATCAGGAAAGCCTACATGGTTGGATTGGCTAGGGTGAGATATTTGGAAGAATTTCCTTCTACTGATTAGATATGGTGATATTGCGTAGAGAGTGAAATATTTCATGCTCAGGGAATGATAGACTTGACATTTCACGATTCGCGTGATCTCTGCAGAGTACACACTGGCTAGTCTAACTTTCTTGAAGCGGCCTGTGATATCTCGCCGATTGCGGGGCCATCCTGTTCTCAGATGATACCAAAACCAATGGCACGCAACCACGCTCAGTTTGTTGAATGTTAACAAGCACAAGCGGCGCTCCGTATCGGTCGTGGCGTCCTTTCATCTGCGCATGGCTTTTGGTTAGGCCCACCCATTAAAGCATCTTGGCACTAAAGCCCATTTCGATGTGGGAACACACACAGCAATCAAGTATTACCCGAATCTTTGCTTAAAGTGCCAGAGCCGCACACCACGACAAGCATCAGTCAATTCGAAATGGATAGACGGGCTCGAATCCCAGTGACTGCCCCAGTCGCAAATCCAACCCAAAGCGACTGGCAAGCTCCACCCGACGAAATCGCGGATCTGCAATCCTCAGTCTTGCCAGGAACCACGGATGTGATCATAATCGGTAGTGGCATCACAGGCACATCCATCGCATGGCATCTTCTGAACGGGCCGAATCCGCCTCAAGTTCAAATACTCGAAGCTCGGCAAGCATGTTCCGGCGCAACGGGACGAAACGGCGGACACACCAAGGCCGCTTCGTATCGATCGTTTCTTGATCATGTCGAGGAGCTTGGGACGGAGAAAGCTTGCCAGATTTCAAAGATGGAGTTGGCAAATATTCGCGCACTGCATGCCTTTGCCAAGGAGAAGGGTATTGAGTGCGACAGTCGACCTTGTCAGACGGTGGATGTAATCTATGACTCAGCACAGTGGAGACAATCTCATGACGCGGTCGATGCGATGCAAAAGGCAATGCCAGGCGACGATGCTTCAAAGTATAGGTTTCACACGCCGGAGACCCTACGTAATAGGTTCTATGTTGGAGAGGGTGGCGTGTGCGGAGGTGTGGAGTATGAGGCAGGCAGCATTTCTGCGTATCGCTTCACCATCGGCATCCTGAAGCTGCTATTGCAAACACAGTTTCTGAATTTACAGACCAACACGCCGGCCCTGGATATTTCGAAGGTCGTTGATGGAGTCGATGGATACAAATGGTCAGTGGAAACGACTAGGGGCAAGATCTTGGCGAGAAAGGTCATCCTCGCGACCAATGGATACACAGCATTCCTGCGGAAGGAATTTCAGGGAGTGATTGTACCGTTGAGAGGCCAGATCACTGCTCAACGGCCTGGAAAGAGCATGCCAGCGTACGGATTGCCTACTACGTACAGCTTCATATACGAGAAGGGATACGAGTACATGATTTCCAAGCCACAAGGCACAAGATTCGCAGGTGATATCATCATTGGAGGCGGCCTTGCCCATGCCCCAAACGAAGGCCTAGAACAGTACGGCACAACCGACGACTCTCGGTCCGATCGTACCATCAGTGCCTACCTCCAGGGGACTACCCCCCGCTACTTTGGCCAAAACTGGGGCGAGGACGACGAGAAGGGCCGTGTGAGAAAGGAATGGACAGGGATCATGGGGTACAGTCCCGATGGCTTTCCTTTCGTGGGCGAGATGCCTGGCGAGGAAGGACTGTGGGTTTGCGCAAGCTTTCAGGGGCACGGGATGGTGTTTTCTTGGATGTGTGCGAAGGCCATGGTTGAGATGTTAGTAGGACGGGATGGGGAGACCTTGAAGAGTTGGTTTCCGGATGCCTTTCGAGTTAAGGCCGAAAGATTCGAGAGAAAGTTTGAAGGCAGGCTACATACATCCGTTCGGCCATCCCCCAGAATCATGAAGTTGTGAGGCGCGTCAGTGCCGTAGACTGGGATCGTGGAATATACCAAGCAATAGTTACGAAACATCAATTTATTACAAGCGTGATGATAGCAAGAAATTCTCAAGTGCATCACATATTGAAGAGTTGTTTTTTCTTTCCAGCTGAGCCATTATGAGGCCCCAAGAGTAACTCTTGTCGACCTGCGCATACACAAGGATCAACTATCCATCCATCTGCCAATTCATCCGCAACATCACCTACAAGTCTCACAGGCCTGCGCCCCATGCTCCATGAAAGCCATACGACATAACGACGGGCAATCTCGCGCGTCCGAGCTCGGTCATTGTCGTAGCATTGATCACAACCAGCGAGCTCATTTCCACAGCCGAGTCCATCGATACAGTCAAGAGCACCCCATCATCTTCAGCCGTAGCCCCTGGAGATGGCACAAAGATGGGTTCACATGGAACTTGGTTGCTACTTGGCGACCAGACCTTCACTTCCTGCGTGTGCGTATCGATCTTGATTATGGAGTCGAGGAAGTATCCCTTCTTCTCCACATGGACCCCGTATGCGTACTGGTATGGTTTGCCGCGGTATTGTTCGTTTATTTGGGGAAGCTCGAGGTTTGCTGATTCAAAGGGCAACCGAAACACTCTCTCGGCGTGGTGTGTAATCAGCGTGCCGTTGCAGGAACGCGCTGCAGCGCCGTGAAAGGGCAGTCGATAGCGTGTGAAGGAACCATCAAGGTCAATCATGTCTTCTGTACCGAATTTGCCACGCAGGTTCTTCATCCGCATTCCCTCGAGGACAGTAATATCGTCCATGACTGGAAGGTCAATATTGATGGCTCCCGACTTGTCCTCGAACGAGTTGACTTCGTGAAAGGCAAAGAACGCCTCGTCGGCAACATATTTGGAAACAACGCCGCCATTGACTCGATCAATGACGTAGAAGAGCGTCTTCCGCTCAGGATCCCACGGTCCGATACTACCCATGACGGTGTATGTCAGTCTAACGTAGTCCGCCTGCCATACCACCAACACTAGGTAGTTCTCAGTAGAGAATAAGGAATGAAGGTATGCCAAAGGCGCATCGGTGATTGTGGCAAGGACCTTGATTTCCGCAGTCTCAGCCATAACGCCGAAGACCTGGTAGGTTGGAGTCTCTGCAGACAGGTCCTGCACAAAGTTGTATAAGGATCCATCACGGGCACGAGCTGGGTGCGCTGCCATGCGTGTAGGTCGACCGTCGTGGGGTAACAACTTTTTATCATCTGTGGCTTGATACGTGAACAACTCGATAGGCTCCAGGGTGACTGGGTCGATTTGATGTAAGACATCACTTTCTGTTGACGCGACCAGCGTGTTCAGCGAACCACCGACGCTAGTCGTATTTCGAGCCAGGCCTGGGTAGTTTGGATGGTAAGCGACGTTTATGTTTGTTGATGATACGTCGCCAACCGTGTGATTCCCATCTCTGTAGACTGTTTGGAAAGGACCAAGAAGCAGCTTGCACGGATCATCGCCGAAAGATCCCTCGGGGTAAAGTCCCGTCTCACGCACGTAGTCCATCAGCTCGTCCGAACTGTTGCGGCTTCGATACGATACGGAACCATTCGCTATCTCGAAGCGATGGGTGCGACTGAATTGGTCAAACCAATGCTCTGTGGAGTAGTTACCCAAGTCCCAAGTCGCTCCTGCTCCGCGGTAGAGTGAGCCAGTCAGCCATAGTGGAATGGTTCCCTCGGTTTCGAGCTCCGTAGGTTGCCGGACTTCGGGCGTGGCGTAGAAGCCCCAAGTCAGGGGGTTTGATCCAGGAGGAGGTCCTGCATCCAAAGAGTGCGAACCATCTTGCGCAATTGCAAGCTGAAGGCCAGCCAAGCACACCGTGAGGAACCTCGAAGAGGACATGGACAAAAGCATTGCAGAGTAAGTCGGTGATGATCTGAAATAACCACCTAGTTCAAATTGTTTGAGGTGCTTAGAAAAGTTTGTGAAGAAAAGTTGATGGCAGAAACTCGTCCGTACGGCCGTACTTATCACCATTGTTCTCCCCTTTCCTATCCTGAACTCGGTAGCCCTTCAGCGACGTTGAGATCACCTGCTCTGTAGAGCGTACATCATCCGCTGCGCGTACAGCCGAAGTCATTTACCGTTATCCTGAACACGAGGAAATGCGAGGCGCCGCAGCCCCGATAAACCACGAACATCATATCGCGGCCGTGAACTATCATGCCGTGGATTAACATCGGGTTCCCAAAGTAGGCAATGGCCTATGTGTAATTGGCCAACGCCATTAAGTCGGGGATCTAGTTCATGTAAACGCTCCATACTACCTAATTCGCATCCTCGTGAAAGAGGTCGTCAGAGATTATATCGCACTGCACAGCATTCTTGGCAGTTCGCATCCGTTTCGGATCCTTTATGTCGGTGATTTACAACCAATCAGTAAGTGCCCGACACGCTAAACGGTGGTGAGAAAACTGATCCTTTCGTGACGTTGTCCATTTCAGTGTGCGGACCACTGGAGGAACTGAGCACACCCTAGCTAACCGAACAATTTCGTATCTCCAAGCCGCTCTAAATATGCCGCTTACTTTCGTCCTGGGGGCTTGGCTTTCGCAAAAAAAGCCAAGCGAGTCCGATCCCGCTTTCTGATTGGCTTCAGCGATGACATTCGCATCTGCGATTGTTCCAATCTGGAGTCTATTCGATGGGTCCCGTAAGACGACGCGCAACCTTTGCTATCGGGGGATCTGTGTCATTGCGTTTCAGCCCTGGGGAAAGGAAGGGTGACGCATTCTAGACTGGAGATCTGAGACTAACAGCACTGTTCTTGTGGGCAGTGCTCTCAACCGAGAATACGAAATACACCTCCTACGAATGACATGCAGATGTCGTCTGGCTTGAGTGATATAAAGGATGGCAGCCTGGTGCCTTGTGAATAGAAATGAAATTGAAGCATCAGGCTCACTCTTCTCTCGAACCTTGGAATATATCTTCGCTTCTCCTTTCCTTGAACTCCTCGGTCGTCCTCTGTCCTCCGCCCAACAACGACTGCAAAAGCATCAACAGCATCAACAAAGACAATCTTAACTGTCCAAATCTAATATCTCCGTTTGATATTGTCGAAATACGCTGCAGATCAATACCTACCGCATACACATACCTAGAGAACCCGACAGCCTCCCAACTTAAAGCTCTGCCCAGTCTTTCGTTCTCAAACCACACATCATGTCGGACGACGCACGTCCCAACGGGCTCATAACGTTTGGCTCTGACGCCAACTGCACCTTATCCCTGTGTCCCGTAGAGTGGTCGGTGTTCGAGTATCGCCCGTCGCTCGCGGCAAATGGAATCTTCATCGGCCTTTACTTCATCGCACTGTGCGTCCACGCACTCCTCGGGTTCCGCTGGAAGACTTGGTTCTTCATGTGGAGTATGATCCTGGGATGCGTCGCAGAAATACTCGGCTACGTGGGCCGCATTATGATGTATAACAACCCGTTCGATTTCGTGGCGTTCATGATTCAGATAGGTGCGTCCGCCTTTCGTTTGTGCTTTCTGTAGTCTGAGATCTAGACGCTGATATAGCCTACGTGATGTATAGTCTGCATCACAACTGCTCCGGTCTTTTTCAGTGCGGCCATATACTTCACTATCGCTAAAACCGTCACGGAGCTCGATCCAACTATATCTCGAATCAAACCGAAGTTCTACTATTGGATCTTCATCGTATGCGATGTAAGAACTGTTCACATGTTCGGATATCAACAGCGGCTAACCCATCACGTAGATCATCTCTCTCATATTGCAAGCCGCCGGTGGAGGTAAATTAAAACCCGTCCTAGTTCTTTTCACACGATACATAAGCTTGAAGATACTGACCTGAACTCTCTCCAGCCATGTCGGCCAGCGATAGTGGAGACCCCAATATTGCAAACAGCATTGCGTTGGCGGGCTTAGGTTTCCAGGTCGGCACACTGGTCATCTGCTGCGGGTTGGTAATCGACTATCTGGTCCGCTACTTCCGATCTATCAGACCGAATTCCATCAGCCGCCGCATGAAGATCTTCATGAGCTTCTTTGGTGGGGCCATTATTCTCATTTTGGCCCGTTGCGTATACAGAGTCGACGAGCTGAGCGAGGGTTACGACGGTGAGCTGATCCATGACGAGGTTCTGTTCATTCTGCTCGAAGGCGTCCTGGTTATCTGCGCTGTATTCGCTCTGTCCGTTGGGCACCCCGGTTTTGTGTTCAAGCAGCCTGGCCGAGGAGGTTCCGTCAAGATGGTGTCATCGGACGTGGAATCTAGTGGCATGATAGAGACGAAGTAGATCTGTGGTTTGGTTTTGGATTTCTCCCTCTTAGCGTTGCCTTGGCCTTACGGCCTGATCGACCAAGATTCAAATTCTCATGCGTCAGCCGAGAGTGACTGGCCTCGTGGTCAGGGGCGATTGAGAGAACTACCATTTGCACTACTTTCTCTCCTTTATCCGATAGAATAGCGGCGGGGAGGATATAGTCTTGTAATGGCATTACAGGCGTGAATCACACAATGTGTTGAGACAAAACACGCACAGGTTTCTCTTGTTTACGGGTTTCAATACAGGTGCCAATACCAGATCGTTAGGCAGGCAGAACTAGATTTCTAAACATATTCATTTCAATCTTCGAAACTAATCTCAGTGGTACTGAATAAATTTGCTCGCTCATCGGCGGCTCGGCATGGAGAGCTGCGAGCCTTGACACACTCTGAAGCAAGGTAGGCAATGGCACTTTCGGGACTCGCAAGGAACACACATGAGAACCTTGAGCAACAGGCCTCCAAATCATCAGCCTAGTGCATCGCCATTCGCCAGCCACACCAGTATGTATTCAGCATGTAGTCAAACTGAGGTTGGTGGGAGCCGATTTGTCCAATGCCACTCAGGCGTTTTTAAGTTGCAGAGTGGACCAGAGTGACTCTCAACGGCGGGCCGCACCTGTTGTCCCAGGCCGCGCCAAGGCAGCAAATACTTGCCTTACTCCTGCATAGTTCCGAAGGACAAGATGGGGATTGATTCCGCTGTTGGGACTGGTGTCATTACCTGGAAGCTTTGACTCTGCCATGATAGCTTACTCATGACCGCGGAGGTGCAATTTGAGGCCACCGCGATGCTACACGACAACACCACCACAACTGAGAGTCAGCTCCACCAAATCGCCAACAAACCCACTCAAACAATCTCGTCGAGGAACACTTGCAGCACACGGCGCGAAGTCAGCTCTCAGTCAGTACATGGCAGCATCCACCGCATGCCATTACGGAATCCCTCATCTCATCATGCCCCATTCGAACGACTTTAGGCAGATATCAATGTCGTGTAACATTGATGCACCACACATTGTCGCATCAGGTGGAGGTGTGCTGTGTTGTCTGTCCGTGGGATCCGACAGCTTGGGTGGCAGCGGCAACGCTCAAACGCTTTCAAGCACGCCGAATCCCAGCCTCACTACTAGTCCCAACTATTCGGCCGCTTTCCATCCTTGGCTGGATTATGCAATCCGCGGGATAGGGACGGGATGCAATGGGGGACGGATGTGAAAAAATTAGCGGGGAGCTGTGAGGGCAATTCTTCTCCGACGGAAGACGTGATTACCCCGCTGGGATAGCGGGAAGCACTGGCAAGCCGTCTCCTGCAACGAACACCCCCCTTGCTCGGATACGATGCAAGTGGTTAGGTATGTACTTAAAGTACACGCTGGGGTCGAGAGAGATGCCATAGGTGAGAGACGAGGAGGGATCAATTTGGTAAGTGGTGAGACGATAAATGCCGTGGAGCATGGCGGACGCATATGCACATGCGAAATCTAGGACAATTACTTCGAAGGAGATTTCAGTGCGAACCGCTCAATCGGGTTCACTGTCTTGATGGGGGCGTTGGTATGTCATCCATGACCAAGAGCCGAGCGAAACACAGCCAGGCCCATTGTCCATAGTAAATACAGTGCAGTCAGAATGGTGATATTGGCTTGGACCAGGGAATCTTCACGGCTAGTTACTGTCGCGTACCGCATTGAATTAGAAATCGACCGCTGTCCTTTCCGTTCTGACGTCCTGCTTTTCCAGGAATTGTTGCCCGCGCAATTAACACAAATCCCAGCATGACTGGACCCGACTTTGTCGGTCCCGAGACAAGGGTTGACAATAAGCAGGTTGTTCATCGGTACCAAATCGCCAAACACACTGCGACCCGCCGTTTTGGGAACTTGCCAGAGAGGCGTGCACAAACAGAGGGTCGCCATGGCCGCCACATCACGCACGGCAGGGCATGCGACCCTGACAGCTGGGTCGCTCGCCCGGCGGTGAGGAGTAGAATTACGCGATGATCATCCTTCGTCGCAATGTGCCAATGGGGCCAATGTCTTGCTTGAGCAAGTTCTGTTGGGATGGCAATGGGACGTGCTCGAGTCAGGGCTTATCCGTCGTGGAATTGACTCGGCATCAGGATCATCTCTGTTTCCCATGACTTTTCACGCTGGCATGCACAATAAGGCTAGAACGACGAAGGACTTTCGCGGCTATGAGGGGTCGAGAGGGTCCTTGGCTGTGGTAGTCGAAGCACCTGGACTGCATTGGTTTGCTAGTGGCACGCTGGGTACTGTCACCTTGATGTCAAGGGGCAGTCTAGCAGCTGCATGTAATTACCATTGTTCCGCACGAATGCTACCTGTCGGAGGGTTGGTTGGTTGGCACATTGGTAATCTATCATCAGTCGTAGACTGCGTTGACCGCCTCCTCGGCATGTGCAAAGGGTCGTTGGAAATTTCTTGCGCGTTGGGATCGACAGCGAGGAGCTGGGATCGTCATCAGGGTCCCCACTTTCCGGGTGCGCGATGAGACAGTGGAGTCGGGATATTCGGGGCTCCTCTGATCATGGTTCGCGCATGGCTCGCCATCAGACTGTCGAAGGCCAATCCTTTCCCCCCCCTTCCCCCCTTGTCATGGCTTGTTTCATGGGAAGCTCGACATTGAGTTGCGTACAGAGTACTACGCAGAAATCGATTTGCAGTGCTGGGGTTGCAAGTAACCTAACCACAAAGGGGTAGGCATGCGTTGACGAACGCCCTGGACTTACATTGGTCTTGATTCCCGAAAATGAAAGGTCCTTCTTACAGGGTAATTACTGGGTACTACGTAGTACGTGGGTATGTATGTATGTGTGGACAAAAAAGTATTCGATCCTTTCTGATATCTCGTCTGTGACAAGCAAAAGAAAATCCGACCATGGCCCCCCACATGCATGTCCATGGCATTGATGTTGCTGGTTACAAATCTTCAAGACCAGAAATGTCGCTATCTGGCCACCTCGGCAACTCCAAATCGGGTAACCCACGCCCGTCTGACGAGAGCGGCGCTGGGCCAAAAAGCAAATCTCCGACCAGAAAAATGCTGCCCATTGTCCCCCTCCGTGCCTGGAGTTTGCCCAAACTCCGCCAATATTTGAATTGCCGAGAAGAAAAAAGCTGATATCTGACAGGAACTGTGTTTCCCACCTACCTTGCTGTCGTAGCGAAGGGCCAGGCTGCGTTGAAATGGCATGACGATGGGTCGATAGAGGACGGGGAGAGTAAATTGGCAGGGTTAGCACACTTTAAATGACCGTTTCCCCCCGTAGCCTCTTGCACTCGCGAGTCATCCCACACTGTCCTGAACAAGCCTCGTAAACGACGGCGCGGAGATTTGCATCGAGTGCAGGCAGTCAGTGATTTGACCGACATTGCGGAATTGCGGTCGATCAACCCAGGCTAGGCAGCTAGCTAGCTAGCCGTTTGTTTAGGGCGGCACCTGTTAGGTGTAAGGTGAACGTACTTCGTAGTCCGTACAGCTACTGCACATAGGTGATTGTCTAGTTGGACGTTTGGCGCGCACTTTGGCGTGCCCGACGATGGGGGCGGCGGGCTGGTGGCTCCCAAGGCGTACTACTAGCTGGCCCAGAGGCGATGATTTGACTTTTGACTTTGACAAATCCCGGGAATTCGGACCCAGCGAGGCGGGATCTCTGTCAACGACCTTGATGGGGTACTGTGGCACGCATTGCGGATGGGCGAGGCTTTGATTTGATTCCCCAATTACATGGTACGCGCGCCAATCTCAGTTCTGCAATCAATCTCTCTCACGCCCAGCACTCTCTACCGTAGCTGGTGCATACTCTCCGTGGAAGAGAGTCGTGGCTGAATGGCTGGTTCACGAGCTACGAGACAGAAACAGTTAGGATCCTCATCATCTTCATCCCGACAGTCTGGAAGAGACCACCGTCCCACCCTTTCGCGGAGATTCCTCCCATCGTATCGGGATTCTCGCCCATCTAAGCGACCCCCGCTGTGCCGCCAACCCGCGTTTGTAACAAAGGCATTCCAGCCAGACGCTCGTCAGGCTACCCAAGCTTTATTAATTGGCATCCTGCAAATCCCCTTGCTCCCACTGTGACTCGTTGCGAATCTCCCCCTCACTTGGGGTCTCTTTCGAAAAGTTCCATCGTCGCAGCCCTAACGCAAGCCACGAATGCCAACGCATCCATACCGCACGGCAGGGATGGGGTCCCGTTTCCCCAATCCCCAATCCACTCGCCGGCTCGTCTGTCCCTATCCATCCCATCAATCAAGCATGGATCCAATCCCCCCTCCGCCCCCCTCTCGTTAAGCTGGGAAATAGTTAGCGCTCCCTCGAAGAAACTGCAGTTTTTCTAGACTAATTTACTGCGTGCGTCCCCCTATTTGTGACTGGCTACTGCGCGTACAGACTCTGCCATCTTACTGCAGCAATCCCAACCGGCCACCCAATCCCTGGCCATCAAAGGCGCCTCTCACCCCTTCTCCCGGGTCTGTCCTCGCTCGCAACCCGACAGTCTGTCTCCCAAGGAATCTTCTCTCGCCCTTTCCGTCGGGGACCCCACCGCGGCACATACCCTGCAAGCAATCCCAATCCCCCCTCCGTAGTCCAGCTGTCAAATAATCACGGCCTCTGCTTCCCCCGCTGCCTGCTTCCTATACTGCGTGACTGTCACTCCTGGGAACTTGATGGCGCGGTGGTAGACCACATCAAGGTCGCAGGCTAGTAATTAACTTGGGACGTTGACTGGCCCGCCCTCCGCCGCCTCGGTATCCCATCCAACAGCGAAATCCATTTCCGGAGACGCTAAGTAGGAGACGAGAAGAGAGCGGGGTGGTGAGGACGCCCCAAACTACCTAACTCGCCGGTCCTAGTCTACGTTTTAGTCGCATTGCTCCCCTTTTTTCTCCCTTACCTATATATCGGCAGAGGCACCCCAGGTCATCCTGACTCTCGGGGAGAGAGAGTCCGACAGCTGTGTGCGGCCTTTTTTCACCTCTCACCTTTCACTTCTCACTTTCTAAACACACATATACATCCCGTACGTATCAAATCTTACATACCTTGCAGCTGCGTGCTCCACTGTCTCGGGAACTTTGAGTGTCTCTGAAATCCTCCCTTTTTTCCTTCGCCACCTTTTTGTCCCACTTCAACCCGCACGCACGCCTTGAGGCATCCACTTGCGCACAGCACAAAGAGCGGGATTCCCGTCTGCGGTGACTTTGGGCCATTGTTTTCCAGAGGAGGGGCGAAAGGAGAAGAGAAAAACACCACTGGCGTTCTGTTGGGGACAGAGATCATCAATTGCGGTAAAAAGAGGCTGCATTTCTCCCTGCCTCCGAGCCACCACCCAGCATCCAGCAATCTCGGCCAGAAGCTCAGCTCCCTAGTGGAATTGCGACATCGCTCTCACCTCACTTCTATTGACCGACATTTCCGCAGCGTGGGAAAAAAGGCGCTCCGCATCTGTGACTATTTTTTCACGCAACCCATTATGTTCCTCATAGAACCACAATGAACTCGCCTCCGGATTCAACAAGCAGCTCAAACGCAACGTCTGTAAATCACCCGGCAAAGCCGTGGTTACCTTCCCACTCTCGCATCCCGCCGCCGCCCAACATGAAGACAGGGAGCTCCAGCTACTCTTCAGACCAGCAGGATGAAGGCGATGCAGACGAACCGCCGAGACAGCGGCGTAAACTCGGCCCGCCCTCACCAGCCAGTTCAAACACGGCCATTGTAGCCGGTTCCTGCAGTGAGGAGGATTTACTGGATAGCACTGAGCCTGGCGAGCACGATTTCGGCGTCGACACGGCTAGTTTGACGGATAGCGTGAGAGATCATGTCTATGAGGGAGGCCTTCGATATCATGCATATCGAGCCGGCAAATACGCCTTTCCCAACGATGAGTCAGAGCAGATCAGGGACGGAATGAAGCATGAGATGAGCGTTGAGCTATGTGGAGGAAGGTATTTCTTTGCGCCGGTCGAGGGCGCATTGGATCACGGCGCGGAGATTCTTGATTTAGGTACGTGCAACTGAGTGGTTACTGTTGGAGATCACTCGTTCGCCCCCACCAATTGCGAATTGGTGGTGAAGCAAGTGCCAAAGCCATTGAGCCAATGTCTCATTTGAGATGTTGTTCATTTGCTGGCGAAGGCATCTCACCAGCCTCGTCTCACTTGGCCTCCCACTCGCCCATCCCTCATGCAATCTGACCAGCTCACTAACGGTGCACAAACAGGAACCGGAACAGGTGTCTGGTGCGTGGAACGTAAGTAACTCCCCGCCTTCCCTCTCTGCAACATCCCATGTCTTCGGAATTGCCCTTCCTATCAGCTGTATGACGACGTGGCACGGCGTCCGCAAGTGCCGAGCACTGTCTGCACGGATGACTGCTGACACGAAGTGGAAATAGTGGCAGATATTTTCACCAGATCATCATTCCTTGGTATCGACCTCTCGCCCATCCAGCCCGCAGACGTGCCGCCGAATCTGCAGTTTGTGATTGATGACATTGAGCACGAGAACGGCTGGGAGTTTGAGGACAATCAGTTCGATTACATCCACTTACGGCATACGTTACATTCGATACGGGATCGGAAGGAGATGTACGCAAGAGTCTTAAAGTGAGCTTACTTTGCCTCCGGTGACTGTGTAACGTTCGCAGCTGACACAAACAGACACCTTAAGCCAGGCGGCTACTTCGAGGTCCAGGAGCTGGAGTTTTTCCCACACTGCGATGACGACTCCTGCACCGATGCGACCCCCTACGCCTTCCGTGACTTCCTCCGCTACCTTGACCAGGGCCTAGCAGCCCTCGGCTCCGAGCTGCTCAGCATCCGCTCCGTCGCCGATGAGATGCGCACCGCCGGCTTCGAGGACGTCGCGATGCACACGCTCAAGAACCCCATCGGCGCGTGGGCGAAGCGCAAGGACCTGCGCGTATGCGGCATGCTGCTGCGGGAGAGCATTCTCAACGGGCTCAAGGGGCTGGCAAGCAAGCCGTTCTCAGCGCTCGCGTGGACGCCGATGCAGATTGAGATTTTCCTCGTGCAGGTACGGGCGGACGTAAGGAATGCCGAGTTTCATACGTATCTGCCGTTTAAGTCTGTCTATGGTCGGAAACCTTTCTGATGTGGCTACCAACAACTATGGTATCCCGACGGAGTAAAACGAAGATATGAGCACACGGGAATCAAGGACCGGGTGACATCCGAAGTCTAGAGGGAAAGTAGGAGGAAAGGCAAGGAGGAAGGAGGCAAGGATGAGGAAAAAGACAGAGCAATCTGCATCGGATCCCGGGACGGACGCTTTCGTCTCTGCTCTTTTGTTTTTCTGCATATGACAGGGAGCATTTCATCGGGGGCGCCGGCTGGCGGGCTGGCGCATTTTTTCATCCGGGCATTTGCATTGGGACGCTTGGGACGCATCTGATACCCAACCACGGGTGTGCGGCAGATGCATTTATGACCTTTTACGACTGATCATGGCGAAAAGAAAGAAACGAAGGGTTGGAATAGGCGGGCATGATTCCTTGGTTGTATGGTTGTGGATTGTATATAAGTGCGCCTCAGGGCTTTCGGTACGAGGAGCGCGGTGTGAAGGCTACCTTCCAGGCTGCTAGGCGAGGAAGTGTGAGGTGTTGAATGATATCCCCATGATTCCGACGGACTGCTAGTCGCTCTCGTACAATTGGCTTCGTGCTGTACGATCAATATACTTGATTCCGATTATGTGGTCTACAGTTGAAGTTAGAATGATGTATGTATGTTGCTGAGAGTTCTGGTATGGGAAACTCAGCAAAGGAAGTGAGAGTGGTGACAAACCAATCCCGAATTCGACTTGCCTTACGCCATGATATGCTCAGGCCGTGGTAAGTTATATATATGTGGCACAGGTCAATGAGACCGTCCATGCCAGGGCATCCGTAATCGCCCAACGCCGCCCTTGTATTTGCCCTTGATGATAGAAATACATAACCCCGACCATATTAAGGAATCTAGAAACCTCCAGAGATGCGAGTGTGCATTTCACTTATATCGCAGATACTACATGGGGCTTCAATCGGAGCAAGGCGTCCCTCCCTGGCTCGCCGTGGTGCACTTTTAATCCGTGTCTTCATCCTCAGAATCATCAAGGCGGATCCCTCCATCGGAATCTGATGAATCGCCGTCGCTATCGCCTGGAGAGCTAGTTGCCATAAGCTCCTCGACTCTTTTAAATCCACCCGGATCCGTTTCAACCTCGTGTCCATACGGATCATTGTAGTATGGGCATAATCTTTCGAACCCAGACCACATCTCCTTAAAGCTCCTCCTCGTGTAGTTTCTATTGTGACTTCCTTTCCTGGGATATCTGGTTCCGCGGAAATCGGGAATCTGGTAGCCGCAGATGGCGAGGACGCAGTCCCACAGATCCCCACGATAACTTCCACAGTCGTACCATGAAGGGTCTCTCCCGTATGCGACATCGGAAACCGAAACACCTTCGTCGGCTCCATGATGTATGTCCACGCCTTTGCGAACAAGGAATACTAGAGCATCTCGGTGCTGCCGCACAATTCTTTGATCTTTCTTGATGTCGTGCTCAGGAAGCCCGTCAATACATAGTTGAAGACATGTCCTGTCCAACTTGTCGACGGCATGGATATCGGCACCCCGTTGAAGAAATAGAGTCAGGCTTTCGGTTGTCCAGTTCTCGCCCCAACAGTGCTCGAGTAGCGGAGTGCGGCCGTCGAACAGCTTCATATTCACACCCACAAAGCATTTCGCCATATCTAAGTAAAGTCGGATTGACTCCTGTTTCAAATGTATTTTTAATCAATGCTCACAATCATGGAAACAGAATGATCACTTACTGGTCCGCCGTAGCGAAACGCATCTTCTAAAGAATTCGGGATCTGGGACTCGGCGTTGGCTGGAATTGTGGGATCACAACCAGCTTCAAGAACCATTTTTCGACACATGTTCAGGAGTTGGACTTCATCCCCCATGAGAAGGTCATATTCTTCCGCTTCCAATAGGGTCGAGGATTTGAAATTTGACCTAAGAGAATGTCAGATATCGAATTAGACTCAACACTTGGACTTACCAGTCAAAGCCTAAGGGCTGCGATCTGCTGCTGCTGCAACGAACCCAAGATCCAGCTGGACATGCTGTATGATTCACATCAGCGCCATGATCAAGCAGGTATCTGCACATGTGAGGCTGCCGCATCGCATACTGAAGATTGTAAGCTCTCAAATACACATAAAAGGATGGACACTTCTAATAATACTCACAAAAAGGAGTGACGCTCCATATTCGTCGTGGTCTCTCAATGAAGCCTCACCTTCGCGGAGTAGAGTTTCAAACTCGTTCAGTCGGCCTTCCGCGACAAGTGAAAATACAAGTGAGTTTGCCGGTAGAATGTTGTTAACGAATAGACGTGGTATGGAGTTGAAAATCCCATGGGGACCTTCCATTGTGCGCATGGATGCCTTGAACATCTGTCTATGTCGGCCGTTTACAATGTTGGGAATAAAGCAAATGTCACTGGTAGATTCTTCGTATCTATCAGGCCAGGTCTGTGTTGACGTGGGATCATCTAAATCGCCAGATATCCGACATTGCCTCCATGATCTTTGCGCAGACATTATCGACAGAGACCCGGAGCCAAGATCGTAACTTTTAAACTTCCAACTTCCTTGAGCAAGAACGGTTCCCTTTTCCATGTGAAATTGACCTATTAACACTCTGAGTTTTGGACTTACATCAGATGAACGGGAAAGGCTGTGATACTCACCTGAATCGTTCAACAACAGTTTACCGGTAGACGTTATTGCGCCCTGAATTCGTCGGAGATCCCTATGGAAATCACGCTTAGACAGAATATCGATGTTGCTATCAGTCCTTGCAACTTCATTCACAGATTCAAAGAATTCATCTGCTCTCATGAAGTTGAAAAGCCGTTCTAGTGCTTCGATAAGGTCGTCAGCTTCGTCAGACCCAACCATGCCTTTTGTGTCACGTATTATGTCGCAGAGTTGCAAGATGGTTTTCAACAACTCCTCGTATGCTGCCTGCTTCTTAGATGGCTGCTTAGCAGGCACTACGATTTCATCTTTAATCTCAACAACTTGTCCGTGTCCCTGCATGTTCAATGTCAGGTTGCTGACCTGTTCTTGCAGTTGCCTGATCATTTGGTGTGTAAGATCTGCTTGGGCTGCGGTTGCGGAAGGTATGGTGGTGACCGTATCTCGAATGTGGTTGTGATCGTTCCTCAGATCCACGAGAGTTTCTTTGATTTTGTTTAAGTTGCCATTGTGGTCGTTTAGTATGTTGGTCTGGGTGTGATAGACGTCTCGCTGTAATGATAGCTCCTGGCTCATCGTGGTAACGTGATCATCAATTCTGAAGACAACGTTGCTGATGCTAAGTTAGAGGCCATTAAAGTAATAGAGAATCACACGGTTTACCTTTGTATGTTGCCAAGTCGCATGTTTAATGCCGATGTGTGACGGTCTACCACGACACTCATGTTTTCTAGATCTTTCTCGTTGAAGAGCCTTTTGATCTTCTTCCAAAATTTCCCACTGGCTCTCTCAGCATCTCCAATACTAAGCTTTCCCAATTTGTCGGAGAACCTTTGGATGTCGGCAGTACATGCCTTGATGTGTTCCTTGAAGTCCTCGCTTTGGTCTTCTCGCAAAGCGCGAGATTTGGAAAGAGCGTCAAGAGCTGATTGCAGCTGCTGAACACTCTCAGAGGCTTGTCGAACACTCTGGGGTCCATCATTGACCAGTGAAAAGAGCTCGTGAATGGTCTTAGCAGATTTGAGACCCAGCAAAACGAACGCAAGGACGCTTGCTCCAGCACTGATAGGGTCCATCTTGACAAAATGTACCCGACACTAAATATGGCCAGCGCCAGTGATCGGAAATTTGATTGACAGAATACTTCTATTATGATGGATCCTGGGGTCACTAGCTCGGGGAAGTAGGATGGAGATTGAGTCTTTGCGAGAGAAGCAGGCTCTGGCTCAAGGGCTTGCGGCCTCGGGATACAGCCGTGGCGGTGGCGCAGCGCACTGGTGATCGTGACACAACGTGCACCCACCTTGATTAATTGGACAGGTTCTCTGTATCCATTGCATACAAAGTTCCCAGCCACAGTTACAACAGTTCTGTGTTTATTGGTCGAGCTGACGATTGGGCAGGCATACATACTTGTACAGCCAAGTCATCTCCCGCCTTCAAGGAGGCAACCGACTAATATGTAGGAGACCCCCAATAACGAGACATAGGGCCTGATTTGGGCTGCAACATATAGAAATAAATGGCTTGATCGTTGCAACGTTCATAACATTGAGGGTGAGGAATTCGAGGATTTAAGATATTTATACCCAATAATTTTCCTTATTTATCTGTCATAATTATTCATTGACTCAGATCGTCTAAAAATGGAATCCACTAGTATCAACTGCAACAATCTTCCCCCCTTCCGTGATCGTTCCATTGACGGGACTTGCAAGCCCTCCCCCTGTGACAACATACAATATCTTCTTGTCCCTCGAGGTCCGCCCAAAAGTCATAGCTGTATCCCCCGCCACCGTAAGCTGTGTGGGAGAACCCAGAACAACGACAGTCTTGCCGGCCGGCGAAATGGCTAGGAGCTGATTATCCAGGTTGGTCGCTGCCCAAATCGTCCCCTTGCCGTCAACATTGATATCGTCAATGAACGCAACGGCCGGTGCGGCAAGTTGCGAGACGCTAGCTCCAGCTGCAAGGACACCGAATCTGCTGAGCGGCGCTCGGTACACTTTTTGAGCCTCGCTGTTGGTCCAATACAGGAAATCATCATGGATTTGAATGCCGTTGACGCCAAATGTTGCAGTGGCGGCCATCTCCGGAACTTTGATGGCGACACTATATGTCTTGGCCTTGAGATTGACTTTGAAGACCTGGCCCAAAGTGGAGTCGGAGATGAGAATCGTATTCTTGTCCCATGGGAGCACTGCCACTCCGTTCAGAAACACCGCCTCTGGCATGTCGAGGATTTTGGTGACTTTGGGATGTTTGCCCTTGAGGCTGACCTCCCAAACCGAGGAAGTACCAGGATCGCTCACGCCGACACCTGTAAAGTTGCCACCGACGGTGATAAACGTGTCTGGACTCGTCTCTACAATCCCTAGTAAAGAGCTGATCGTGGGCGCGAAGTTGTGGATGAGCGACAGCTTCGCGTGTGATCCTTGCGGGTTTTTCAGTTGGTAAAGGTCTGGACTTGTCAACATAGTGAAGACAAGATCTCCATTCGAGCGTGCGACGATGTTTTCGATCCAGTTTGGCTTGGTGTCGAACTGAAACACAACCCGTGAGGGAAGAGGAAGCTTCGCCTTGCCTCCATGGCGTGGATCGAGTGGAGTTGCAGATACGGCTGCTGCGAGCAGAACACTCAATGTGAGCAAGAGATACATCTTTAAGATTGATATGTCTGTTGGTATGCAGGTAAGAAGTTCGCTGGATTACGCAAATGATCAGATATGGCAGGATGGCATCTATCTTATATAATGCACCTGGAGCTAAATGTTCAGCCTCGGTGGATACAAATTTCTATCAATGCTGTCTGATGATTCATCTCTCCGTTTTCGATCTCTTGAGATGCGTGGTTTGTTGATGGGCCGAATGAGCTTGTGCAAGCTACAGATTGATGTCGCAGCCGGCTATGAGATACTCCTCTCGTATCTCTCCATGCTAGTGTGGGGATTCGGTTCCTAGTGCCAAGCTTTTGGTTACATTTGACTACCGTGATAAAATGCTTAGTGTCTTCGTATAAGCATCCGGACAATTATGAGCAAATAAGATGGGGTCTAACTTGTGTCGGGGATCCATTCCTCTCCACGGCACGTGGGGATTAATCGCAGGCGCTTACAGTACTGAACGCAAGCGGATTACGGTGCAGCCCAGTGAGAATACCGAATCCCAGAGATACTCCAGTATTAGTTAAGTCGAAATTAGGTTGGAAATTTGCGCAAGACCTTTACTTGTCGGGCCCTAGCTGATGATCTGCCGCCGTGATCTGCTGTTCCAGTCGAAAACGGGGATAGCAAAACTCTCAGCAGAGATCAAACATGAATCCCACCGTACGAGTCGGATGTGGACTACTCCTGCAGATTAGTAACAATGCTTGCAAAAACGCGGGATCAAGATTGCAATTCGGTCTTTTTCTTGACTATCATTCCGTTTTCCTGTGTTTGTCTATTACATTATTTCCCTTTTCGGCAGTATGCTGTCTCCCATTTTCCATTTTCCCCGCCTCCCCACATCCCATATAAACTCCAGCCGCGCAAACAGATCCCCGATTTACATCCGATGGTGGCCCGTACTTAAACTTGGGCACGGCGCCATCGCGACATCCCGCCAGCGGGCTGATTCATCTCAAGCTGCGCCTTCATAGCCTGTATGAGGTTCTCCACGACTTCGTCCTGGAATTGCTTCTTGACATCGACCCACCGCTCACTCTCGAATCGCTCACGAGCTTGATTCCAGTTGATGGGGCTTTGCGGCATATCCTTCCCAGCCAGCCAGGATCCAGACTGCTGTGGGAAACGAGGCTTCTCCTTCTCTGCTACTGCAGGTCCGCTAGCCCACTCCCAGGCAGTGCTGGGGCGGTCTTTGCACGCCTCTAGCCGGGCCTTGAGGTGTTCGAAGTCTAACAGTCTCGTGGCTCTTTCTTGGCCGTTACCGCCAGCCTTCTCCAGCCTCACCAGGCCATAATGGCTTTCGTCTTCAAAGAACTCGTAGGCTACGCCGCCGGAGAAGACTCGAGTCATAGCGGGTGAGTAGATGCTGGACGTCTCCTGGAAGATGCGGCGACCGCCGATGTCAGATCCGTAGATCTGAAGACCCCCTAAGTTGCAACCGTACTCAGAGAAGAATACGGGGATGTGAGTCTTGGAGAACACTTTGAGCTGCAATGATATTAGTGAAGGCCACATAGAGACAATGCTTGGGTCACTCACCGCATCGTTGTATCCTGAGATGTGCATTGACGACTGTCCAGACCAGCTGTAGTTGTTATACTAGCGAGCAAAAGATTAGTGAAATGTTTTTGGTGGGTGACCTTGGCAATAGGAACTGTGAGTGACTTACGCAAAAGAAGTCAATGCATTCCTCCGGATTTCCAGCGGTGAAATAGTCGAAGGTCGTCTTGAGGATGAGCCCGGATGTCGAGGCACTATATCCTACTGGGAGTTGTCGCTGTCCCGTAACCTCGGCGGCCGTGGCCATGTACTTCTTCACATCACGAGTCACTGTCCTGATCACAGGGGCAGCGCCAGTGGAAACCCTGCTGCTGAGGACTCCGTCGGCCACAATAAGACCAAGCGTGTTGGGGTACTCGGCCATGCAATTAATTGTTGCAAAATATTGCTCTAGCAGCTGGAGGTTGTAAGACTCAAAGGTGGTTGTCTCTTTGAGCGCAGATGCTGGCGTTGACAGCCCCTGTATAAGTTAGTCCCCATTTGCGAGTTCATGATGAATTCGAAAGATGCTTACCACCAGAACATAGATGCCAGCTTCTGCCAGCAGAGCCATTGCGGCGTCGTGGCTCCTCGTATTATCGATAGAATCTGTGACTTTGTCAGTTTTAATCAATTGATCAGATTGAAGTTGGGACTCACATATGAACAAAGCATTGAGACCCAGTTCCTTGAACAAGGAAATGTCTCGTCGCAGATCATCAAGGCGGTCGTCTGATATTGGGTCTGACGAGACGCTGTCGTGTAGCTGATACACAACGCCTTTGATGAGAAACTGTATTTCCAACGTCAGTCACATTGAGTTCAATTACTGCGCTTCAAGGCCACTCACTCGTTCGTCGCCTCTCCAGAAGTAGCGGCCCCTGACAGTCACTGGTGTCATTGATTGTGCCATTTTCAAAGTCATCGCCGTGGTTTGTGGTCTCGGTTGTTATTGCTGGAATGTGTGCACTGTTGAGTAGAGTAGTAGAATATCTTGATGCCTTCAATACCAGTCTCTCATAATTATCGTCGCTGAACATGGCGTCTTATATCACCATCAGCATCCCATCTTAGGTAAAACGGCGTCGGGCCCGGCTTGCACGTGGTGATCAGCTCTGAGCATTTCCGGGGGCGTGACGTAACGGAATCGACGGAATTGGCGCGGCCGGTGCCACTGCAGCTTGGCACAGCCAGTTCTGGCGGCACGGACAAATTTTCACGGCGCATGAGCTGCTGGCTAATTCCATAATAAACATGTTCGTGACCTGTAATTACGTACAATTCACGTACTTTTCAGCAGCTTCCCAGGCGCGCCAAGACAAACCTCGACAGCTTTTAGCATATACACGAGCATAGTACATAGTTTTGGCCACAATTACTGCGGATGGCATCATCATCTGATCGAGATCCGCAATTGAGGGGGAACAGCGAATGGAGCGAGTGCAATGACGCCCGTGAAGACTTGCGACTTACGCAATGGTGCGATGACCTCGGATGCAGTATGGAATCTCACCATAACACTAATGCATCACGTTTTTAGCCGTTGCTGGCCGTGCCGGTGTTTCGTGCTCGTGACGGTAGGCAAACAGAACCTCAAAGTCTATTCTTCGCAGTAGTACGTCCATTACATGTTCGCCAGCAGCCACTTCATACCCGCCCACAACTCCTGACCAGACGGCAAGATCTGAGACGGCGGCAGAACGAATCCATTCGAAGTTCCAGCAGCAGGCCGCACCTCAATGCCCCAAGCCAGCTCCCCCCCGGCAACATCGTATACCCAATCCATGCTACCACCTGACGCCGGGTAGATGGTCTGGCATGCTGGACCGTAAATGAACTCCGAGCCATTCACGGCCTTGATTGCATTCGCGACGCCAGCCGCTAGCGACATTTGGTAGTCATTGTTGGCCGCGAAGACTTCGCAGCTGTAGCCGTACGGGAGTAGGATGTACTGGCTGAATGCATGCCAGTCAATGAACAGTTTGATACCGGTGGTCTGAGCAAGCATCATGGTGTGATTGGTTAGAACGGCCATCTCGGGAGTGTCACCAGGAGCGAGTCCGCGGTATGTCTGCGAGCATGGATTGGTGGAGGAGCCGCCGGGGACGTCCCATTGGTAAGGCCAATTCCGATTGATGTCCGTGCCAAGGCAGGTTGCGTTCACGCGGGCTTGCCTGTTCTTTCGCCAAAGCCGGTCTACAGTATGTGTGTGTACAAACCCTGCAGAGGCCATGTTAGAATACTGAGCTCCGCATCGGGATTGAGAGGTCTTCTAGCCAGACAGGGAACTCACCGTCCGGGTTTACCACAGGCATCAGATACACGTCATAGTTGTCGAGGGTGCGCACAGAGCTGCAAGCGCGCTTGATATACCCATCCACAAGCTGGTAGGTTATATACTCAACAGACTAGATACCGGCCGAGTCAGCTGTTATTGGTCTACGTAGTGCATGCGCTAAAATTGGTAGGGGTTACATACCGGAGTAACAGTCCATTCTCGGGCGTGGACGGTCCCGTGCCAGATAATTGCTTCATGGACACCAGGGCCATCACGGCCGAACAAGTGAATTCCCTGAATGGGACGGCCTTCGAGCGAATAGCCAGCCACAAAGAGTTCGGAGTTTTCGGGGAACGCGGCTTGTAGGTCCTCAAGCCACTGCAGGTGTTCCTCGAAGACATGGTAAGAATCAAACCAAGACAGGTCTGGTAGGTCGGCTGCCAGGACCTTGGCACCCTTTGCTGTTGCCGAGAACTTAGAAGTTGCTGTGGGATATCCGTTAGCATCATGAGTAGATAGCAGGGCACGGAAGATAGCATAAACAGACCTGTGTAGGGCTTGAAATTGCTCTCCAGGCGAATATCGGCCCCGAGATCTTCATTCAACACCTCGAAGTCGAGGCCGAGAGCTATGAAAGCAGCCGTATCCTCAGGAGCAACAGCAACATCGAAATGGTCGTGCTTGTCCTCGCAGCTGAGAGATACCGCATTGAGCTTGGAGATTGCCTCCTCGACGGCGTCGTAGTCTAGCTGAGCGTTGATATGGAACACTTTATAGCCATCGTACGATATCTTGGCCGCACGTTCTTCTAGTGCTACGGCGGAGACCACGAGTGGCAGGGCAAGGAAGACGTTGACAGAGAGCTTCATGATGGCGGCAAGGAGAAGTCTCTACCGCAGCTGGAGCTCTACTGAAGTTCTGTTTGATACCGAAGAACCGACACTGACATCGTAATGCAACATGAAGAATGATAGGCGGCGCCGCGGCTTTATGTGTGGTCGAGGTGGCCCGTGAAATGTCCAACGTGACAAACAGCATTGTGTAGCCTGAGGTTGGAACAGATAGCATCGTGGACATGGGCCTCAGCTGTTCCCCGGGTCACAACGCTTGGCCAGGGTGGGCCCGTGGCCGACATCCTCGACTCCCATTCTTGGCCAACTGCCCCTGGTGAATTGATGATGTTGTGAGTCGGCGAGTGTGCCGATTGGGTGAAGCCTGCGATACGGAGCTGGACTGGGTGGTGGAACGAGGCTTGGAGGAACAGCCACTCCCGAGCAATGTCTTGTCACCTTCCCAGTGTGATGCAGTTGATGCAATTGACGCAGGCCAAGTCAACGGCGACGTTGCAATGCCGAGACGCGCTAATCTATCCAGCAGCGTATTATAGTCGCCTGCCTGATTCCGTAAGCTCAACGAAGGCTGGCAAAACGACACCGGGCTGCGCAGTTCTCTAATCCGGGGCAGTTTTCGATCTTCCCCAGTCGCTTTGTCCCTTCCATTCGTGCTGACTAGGATGTCCAAATGAGTTAAAACCGACCAAGATCGCGTCCCAACTGCCGTGGCTTGTTGTTTTGGTATGTGCAGTACACCACGATTCAGTATGGTGTGGCCCCCAAACCAGATCGCGGGGTAGCTAAAAGGCCAGCATGCCTACGATGAGCCATGGAAAATCAAAGTCACTTAGGAATGAATCTAGTCCACAAGACCACACTTCCCGAGTATCTGGTAGCCCACTTTCTATGCTTTTATAGGCAGGACTGACCTAATCTGCTATCAGTGCCTAAGGCAATCTGCTATCAGTATACAGATTATCTGAAAATCCATACGCTCGCTAGTCTAGTCTTCTGATCTATTGGCTTGGCTCGCTAACCATTCTCACTTGGCTAACTACCTTGGTTGGCGACTGCCTATGCGACCGTATGATGGATGAAGGCCGTAATTGAATTCTGACGGTAACGGAGCCAAGGTCAAGAAAACCCCGATAATTCAGTTCACAGGATTAAATACATGTCTTGGTACCGGGCTGCTTGAGAGTCATTGGCCGCTGAAACTCGGCGCCATACACGAGTACAGTGTGGCTACAAGCCGTCACTTGCATAAGACATATTGTACCCTTCATTCATGGAAATCAATCCTCATGCATTAGTGCACGTTCGGTCTCGTAAGGCGTAGCCGGTTCGGCCTACGGCAGCATCGAGGTATTTTACAGTCTTTGTATCTGTGTCATTGTTTGGGGTGCCGATCATGGCGGCCTCTGTGAGGTGGTCCCGAGTCGGCAAGGAGGCGGGCTCCTGTGGAGAGCTCCTCTTGTCCCCTCAAGTGCGGATGGACTCCTCATAGGTACTTCCATGGTAAGAGATATGAGCCACTGCCAATTACCTATGGGACTCGGGAACCACTAGGTTTGTACTAGTTGTAATTACTAGTTAGGTACTAGGTACAGATAACAGTGAGCGCATTCGTCGTACACTTGCATCAATTTTAGAGCATATAGAGCTCTAACACTTTCATACTTACAACAGCTTTACAGGGCTCTCAGCGCATACTTGCTTAGAGTAAGGCCGGCCTGGGGTCACTGCAGTAGAACAAACTTATAAGGCCCTACATTAATTACCTAGGTAGTGGAGTCCATCCGCACTCGAGCGGCGGGGGTGGCGTCTTTAGGTCTTAGTAGCCTTTTCAAGGGTCAGTGTCTTTTGCTACGCAGTACAGGCTTCGCAGGCCGCGATACTACGAGCAAAAGAACAAAGTTAACCAAACCTATGGTTTAGCTATTACGACGTAGTACACATCCCCTTTTATTTTGCTTCGTCGTTCCCATTGGGTCGCTTGCAATGATTCTTCTGAGGCTACCCCACGGCTCTTCGGGTGTGGTGTTAGGGAAGCCAGACACTGATGAATTGGATGGAGCACAACTACTATCACTAAAGAGACGCCGACATAGTAATCGGGCGACCTTATTACGGTTTAAATAAATGATCCGCCAGGCTTCCTTTCGGTTGGAGTGGCACACCATTGCTGGCAGATCCAATCCCAGCTGCAAGATGCAAGCCCGCCTTACAAGGAGCCTTTAGCCTCAATGTCAACACCACCATCAAGGCAGTAGTTGAGCTGCCGTCTCATGTGCCTGCAGTACGACCGTACGAAGGCCGCCTGTGTATCATTATGGCGACCTACCTCAGTTTTGTCCGTATCATGTCTACCATGTTGCAAAGTCGGACAACTCTTAGCTACCCGTCACAACAACGCGGCAACTATGGTGGATTCCCCAGTCGACGACGAACAGCTCAAACCACAGACTAATTAGTCGGCATCCGAGTCGGTCCTGGCTCGGCACTTTTGGGCATCTCCTACAACGACAGTATGAATAATCTTGAGTATCACTATCAGCCGCTCCCGCCGATTGCAGAGCAAGGTCCTACGCCACCATTCACTCGCATCTTGTACCTGGCGCCAGGGAAAGGCGACGAGCCATTTGCTGGCCACCTCGAGATCATCTACATTGACAATGCACCGCCATATGAAGCATTATCATACACTTGGGGCACCCAAGAGCCAGGCAATTACATCTGGCTCGGCGGCTGCCCTCTCCCTATCAGACCAAACCTAGAAGCCGCTCTACAGTTCCTTCGCCTGCCGACACAGGCACGGCGCCTATGGATCGACGCCATATGCATCGATCAATCCGATCTGGACGAGCGTTCGCGCCAAGTGCAGTATATGAGATTGGTATACAAGCATGCGGCCCGAGTTATTGTCTGGCTTGGGCCCAAGACTCTAGGCGTTGAGATGGCATTTGAGTTAGCTAAGAGATTGGCGACTTATATGGATTATATGGAACAGACTGCATTTGCTGGAGACATCATAGACGAAGAGGTCCTGGACGCCGGCGTGTTAGACATAACGACTGATGTGGGTTGGGCCGCATGGCTTTACCTGGGAGATCTCATCGATCGGCCGTACTTTGAGCGCACTTGGTGCATACAGGAGGTCGTTGCCGCATCTTGGGCGACTGCGCTGTGCGAGGAGCAGGAGATCTCGTTCCTCGACCTGATCACCGCGTCAGAAGTCCTGCAGGGATTTCGAGCCGAGGTATCAATTGACAAGCCGATCGAGCACTGGATCACATTCCGCCATAGTCGCCGCCGAATTAATCCGGTTAAGTTGTCCGAGGTGGAAGGCTCTATGGGACCAATACTCGAGGTTTTAGAGAGAGTAAGACCATCCAAAGCGACCGATGTTCGGGACAAGATTTTTGGCGTGCTAGGCATCTGTGACGAAGGCCTCGAACCATCGTTTGTCCTGTCCAGGCCCAGCGAGACGGCCAATCCACTTCTGAACGGCATCCGGAGGGTTCTGACCGAAGCTGTCAACTTCACAAACCACGCTATCATGGTCGGCTCTGGGCCCCCAGCTGCACTGAAGGCGGACTATCGGAAAGATGCTGTGTCGGTTTACACGGACCTGATGCGGTATCTGTTGCGTAGCAAGCCGCCTGGGCTACTAAGTGCTCTGGATTACGTGCAGCACCGAGAAGACCCGTCTGTTGGGGAGTATCCTTCATGGGTACCCAAATGGTTCGAGCCAAGGTCCTCTCACACCTTTCGATTTGGGTTTGCAGCAGGCCTTGGCGAGGGTCCACTTCGGGCCGTCGCTCAGCTTCACGACAGTCCCTTGCATGGCCAGCCTCTTCGTCCAAGAGTCCTCTCGCTCGATGGCTTTCGAGTTGATACCGTGCACTCTGTCAGCGATGTCATGGGGTTTGGCTATGGAGACGATGATAGAACAATGGTTACGATTGAGCGAATATGGTCACAACTCTTCCCGTCCAGCACGCTATCCATGGCCTCGCCGCAATATCAAAACGGCGAGTCGCTTGCCGTAGCCTTTTGCAGCGCTTTGGCTGCGAGCCCCATGGGCATCATTGTCGCGGGGGAGGCACCTAGCTATATCGCCAGCTTAAGGCCAGCAATCCCAAAGATCTCTTCTCGGGAAGCAGGCGAGCAGCGATGTCAACGGCTGATTGTGGAATTCCTAGCCCATCTCGCTCGGCGTGAAACCGGAACGGCCCCAGCGGCTCCAACTACTGTGCCGGCCACGAATCAAAACAACAGCTTCCATCACTATCTTTTTGGTGTACAGATGTACTCGCTGAATCGACGTGCATTCCTCACGCGGGATGGGAGGATAGGTATCGGGCCTATGATGATGCAGCCCGGCGATGAGGTGGTTGTTTTTTTCGGGGGCAGATTTCCTTTTGTTGTACGTCCTCGGTCAGATCATCACGTTTTTGTCGGGGACTGCTATCTGAGGGACGAAGCGGTCATGCTTGGAAAAGAGGTGATGAACATTAAACAGGGGATGAAGGGATTGGTTTTTACCTTTGAGCTGAGGTAACGTGGCGCATTGCTGGTCACTGCCAAACGCAACCCCAAGTGGTCGTTGCGCAGCCTCAGCTGATCTTAAGCTGCATCACTTGGACTATGTGCCACAATATCAATTGGGAGCTGAAGGGGAAAACCCATCTACGCAATGCCCTTTGTAAACAGCCTTGGGCCCTTCCATACATCGTCGGATGGACTCAGGGTCTCCATGAAATACATTTCTGCCTTCCAGCCAGACGATTCCATGCTCGTGATGTAGGCTGCACTGTGCTGAGCCCCTGTGTGCATGTGAAGAGGGCTACGGCCAAGAGTATGGCTAGTTTGGCCCAAGCGTTTCGAGGGTTGCCTGCTAGCTGGGGACTAACTGCAATGTAAGTACAAGAAAACATGCGCAGTAGCTAGTTGACATCCTGGAACAACCTAGTCCTTGGGCTAGGAAGTCTCACGCGAAGAAGAGGACAAGTTGAGTCATCGAAATCATCACGCCAGGATCTTCTGCCTCCGGTCTTATTCCCTTCTTGGCAATGATCTTTAACTGTTCTGATACTACTTGATGCGTGTCGTGTTGTTGTCGTGGCGGTCAAAGGATCTAGTAAAGAGCGGCTGAATCCAGACTTGGGAATGATATAGGTACACTCTTAGAGATCCTTTTCTGCCTAAAAGTAATAACTCCAGGTCTACTTCCAGTTCCTAGTTCTGAATTCCTTTCTAATCTTCACCAAAACCTTCAAGAGGAGAGAGTATCAACCCGATTCCGTATCGTCGCTCTAGGACTCTCCGAGGTGGATTCCGTCGTCGGCTCCGCCTTAGCCTTAGATCTCTCGCTTGCTGGGTCCCTCATGGGTAAATTGACCTGCTCGAAGCGTTTCTGGTCCTGCTGAATAGTTCTATGCGCAGCAGACACTTGTTCCGATTGACGAGATTCTGAAGCGGAGGACATCGGTTCGTCATTTGCTAGTCGCTGAAGCAAGAATGAAGGAATAATACCGCCAGGATTTCGTATTCTAGGGGGCGAGGGCCTAATCGTGTCAGCTGCTTTGACAGGCGTTGCTGAGCTGCGACTTCCGACAGGAATGTTATCAGCGGCAGAGATGTTTGCAGGATCAGCATCGCTAAGACCAGCGTTGATCTTTTCGGAAGACTCTCCGATCATGGTGCTAGCTGCTTCCTGAGCTAAGGGCTAGTGAAACAAGTACCAGAGTGTTGTGGTATGGAGGTCGACAAAGCTGAGCGGGATCGATGTAATATACTATAAGGTTGCTAACGTAAAAACAGGTTCGAAAGGAGGCAGACGTGGCTGTATAGGATATTTGTGGTTTTTGTTTTTATAAAAAGCTATCCGTTGATGACTTGAACCCTCGGGTATGTGGTGAAGTGACGTTTGAAGATCGTAGTAACGACGTCGTATTAAAGTTTGTCTCTCAGTTGGTTCACAGCGCAGTTTTTTACGTCATTCAGTGTTGAAATCAGTAAGTATGCATCTATCATGTTCCTGCCAGATATAAATTAAAACCTCATGGCGAAAGCCGACCCCCTCTCCTTATGGAGCTCCTTGCCCTTCCCTTCCCTTCCAGAAACACATTCGAGGGAACTGCATTCCCTCGATGATTACTTCATTCTGTTGGTTCTAGCAGATGATCAACCTACCTGCTAAGTTCTCGCGCCACCATGGGATCTCCAGTCAGGCGATTTGGCGCAGTTTTTACTTCGTCAGACTCTACGCCACTTATATCTGCGACCCTGCTCTGAAAGCCCTTGACTTGGCATCCACATCCACTAACTCGTCTGTTGACTGTTTTGGTCTTCCTGTGGATGCTCTTCATCTGGTCAAGGCTCCTCATTTGGACCTCCGAGCCACTGATATCCTGTCAATGTGAATCTCGATGGCCTGATGTCGCAAAGCAAGAATCTCTGCGAAGAACCCCAGTATCTCTCGTGATGTCGAGATCCAAGAATTCAAAGTAGCACAGAACTAGGGGAATCGACAGATCCACTAAGTAGTCATCTGGCCTGTCGTACGGAGAGAAAGGCTGGCAATGAAGTATAGGTTAGGTTCACCACGAGTTAGTGCCGTGAGAATGAGAACGGGTGAGATCATAACGAAACGCTTAACATGCAGATGCAGCGCTCTCGTTGGCCAATGAGGTGAATATAGCCAACAGCATCAAGCGACCCGCGATGGTGTCACGAAGCTATCCTTAATGTGGAGCCAGTCAAGACGAGGTCATAGCATTGGAGTTGTAGTGGGATCTAGGAATTTGGTTTCTCGCAAGAACTACCGAAATAGTTAGACTCGATCAAGTGAATATGTGGCGCAGAGGCGCGCTGGGGAGTTCCTGAGACGTCAAAAGTCAAGCCACAAGGCAGAATCAAGTTTGTGTTCTTGGACCCTGAGGGAATTTGGCACCCTGCAACGTAGCAAGACATCAGACGAAATCCATCAGAACGGCACTCGCGGGGAAGATATGCGACGACAGTTTAATAAAGGGGCAGCTTGGCATCACTGTTGCGCAGAATCGACCCGGACGAAGAGATTCAATGGCGTGCATCTTGCCATGTACCTAAGCAACCATCAGGGGTTGCGCACTGGGATGTGATGGCGTGCAAGTGTCGACATAAATTGCGTCCCAGCGGGCTTGATCGCTAGTAAATCGCCGATGGCTATGGACCTGACATTGAGTCTCCATCGGCCTTGTGGATATTGCGGGGCCACAGTGGACGCACAGACGCCTGGAAGCTCATTGGAAACAAGACGATTCTTGATTTCAGTTGAAATTAGTTCGGCTAGCTTCAAAGCTAACCCGATGAAGGATCTGAAGCCCTGAGTAACGGCATCCGTACCTCGTTCAGACCAGGCACAAACTCGAAGCTGTATCGCAGGAAGGATCATCCCAGCTGCGCCAACCTGGACTGCTAGGTCTAGGAGTAAAGGCTCTCTAAGCCTGCAAGAAGGAAGATAGCAAGTGTGCGCCTTATGGGCACGGCGACCAAATGCTTCATCTGGTATGGGGTAGCGTGTTGGGTATGCGATCGTCAACCAAGATCTGTATTCTGTCAGAAACAGTGATCTACCTCAAAAGCAAATATCAGCCCAGCCAAGCAGGCTGGCCAGCGCCGGGGTTCCTGCTCGCTTGGTGTCTTGCAAGCATGGTTGCCACGCGTTTATTACCAGATCCACGCCCCCGGATGAAATGTCACCCTACTAGCTCCGGGTTCCTTCCGAAGGCCTGCCAACCAGGGGTCCGAGCTACACATCAGGTGAAATCTCACTCAGAGATTCGGCGTTTCCAATGGCTGCCAGCTTACAGATTAATATAGCTGGATCCTTAATCAAGAGACAGGTTTGAGGCGCGATTAAATGGCCTGTTCCGCAGCATTCCAGCCATGCCTCACGCACAAACCATGCATTCATGTCACAGCTAGCGGAGCTTGTTTGTAGGGGTCGTCTGTTGCTCCACTGGTGAGATGGAGACCTGTCGCCATGAATGTCAAACGAAGAAGTCGTCTTTCGGGATTTCTTTACCTTTCCACTTGCCGGCAAATTCTTGTTGTTGTGGAATACGGCACAGCCCAATGTCATAAGAAGTCGAGAGTGCACTATATGCTAAGCACTTGACCAATATACCTTCATTCTAACCTCTACGCCGTCAGTGTCCAAGCTATCGAAGCCTTACGCTAAAATGGATGACGAGCTGCATTCGTCTCGAATCGGGGCCGACCGACCACGAAGAAAGGCGATTGATGATATGTTCACTGACCGCATCATTTCCAGAAGCGGCGGTGACGCAATCGATGCTGCGAAGAGAATGTTCATTCAGGAAGATGCTGACACCTCGCCGAGAACCCCGCGCGCTCGCTCTTTGTCTGAGACAAGTGGGCTAGCATCATTGGCGACATCCATCGGGGCAGAGCACTCTGAACCATTTCATCCCTTCTCCGAAGCCGACCTGAACCGCATTGACGGGCCCGCGAAGTCCCCTCGCAAATTCGACAACGTTGACAATGCGCTCGATTTGTATCTAAGTGCTGGAGCTTCTCCTGGTGATCGCAAAGTCGCAGTTCCGAAACGGCGTTCATCTCAGTCGAAGCGAGCATCCGTCCAACCGTCGCAAAAGCCTTTACCGAAAAGACCAGAGACTACCTCTCAACCGCCGCCGCCGCGACCGGAAGAAATCGAAGCTGCGCGGCGACTACTGGCGCAGGTGGAGAGCCGAGAACAAGCCGATTTCGAGGACGCACGACTTCTGCAGTCAGCTACGCCGCCGCCGATCGCGCGGCCGCGAAGGCTAGTTATTGACGATTTCGAAGATAATTATAACGGCCACGAACAGGACTTCAGTGACGAGGACGTGGTTGCGACACCTGTTGCTGCAGTTCAACCAAGACAAGCTGCCCAGCGTCAAGCATCTGCCTCTCGAAGCCAAAGTCGTGCTCGGTCCACGGTGCAGCAACCGACACCTAGATCCTACATGACACGAAGGACGCCTGTGCTAGACCATCATCGTCTCTACGAGGATGCAGACGACGAACCATCCATGGAGCCAGAGAGCGTGCCTCAATCGGAAGATGGCGGGCACATGTATCGCCGAAGCCTGGATGAGGAGACGGACCACGTAGGGAGCCTAAGAAATGGAGGCTCGATAATGGACACGCCTGGCCGCCGTCCTGGCACAGCTAGTAGGAGGCGGGCATATAGCGACGATGGTGTTTCCGTTTCTCGACCATCAATGTCCCACCAGAGTGTGGTGAGCAGTGCGGAGAGTCGCATGCCCGACTTCCTGGGCGCGGCCATCTTCCAAGTGGTACTGCACAACCCGACGACAGCCCACCAGCTTCTGAAGTTCAGCGAGATTCGGTTCTGCAGTGAGAACGTGATGTTTCTGACCAAGGTATGTTCTTCAGTCTTCCACTCGTTTGCCATCACACGGGTGGCTGAGTCGCAGAGACTCCGGATGGAAATACCCGCTCACACGTCCTGACCCGGTTCTAGGTCGAGCAATACCAGCAGATACTGAACGACCTCGCGAGCACGATGGCCGCGATTCACAAAAGCTTCATATCGGAAGACTCGGCGACACAGATCAACGTTGCGCAACGCCTCATGAAGTCGGTTCACTCCGACATGAAGAACATCGTCGTGTCAACCCTCCCGGCAATGGAGATACTCTTCGCTGAGATGCAGGAGGCGATCGAGCAACTGGTCTTCACGGACATATACCCGCGCTTTGTGCGGTACCAGCTAACATTGAGCGCGACGAGGGCTTTGGCGACCGATCGCCATCAGTACCAGGGTCTTGGTGACTGTTTCTGCTTGACGAACCCAACGTAAGATAATCCGGTGGCCCCAGCTTAGAATTGCCTTTTCTAACGAGCTGTATCTGTGCAGGAAGGCGGACAATCCCATTGTATTTGCTTCGGACGGCTTCGTAAAAGTCACAGGTTATACGCGTCCAGAGATCATCCCCAGGAACTGCAGGTTCCTTCAAGGATCGCACACCGACCGCCCCGCAGTCCGTCGCCTCAAAAACGCGATTACCGAGAGGAAAGAATCAGTAGAGCTTCTGCTGAACTACAAGAAGAACGGAGACCCATTCTGGAACCTTCTCTACGTCGGTGAGACCAAGTCTTTCCATTCATTATCCCAACCCCCCATATGACTAACTCTCCCGTGCAGCTCCCCTCTATAATGACCAGGGCAAGGTCGCCTTCTTCATCGGCGGCCAGGTCAACTGCTCGACCACCATCCACAGCAATGCCGACGTGATGCGAGTTTTGTCCATGTCGGCCACGAACGACGTCGAGGAAGACAAGCCCAAGATTAAGCCCGCACCGGTGCGACAGGGATCCATGCCATCGGCAAGAAAGGCACTGTTCAAAGCTTTCGGTGTCCGCTACGACAACAAGAACGAACTCCCCGTTGGCGATGCGGGGATGGAACAAGTGACGCTGGATCGTATGGAGGGCCGGGATCTGAACGCGCAGATGAAAGAGTTCTACACAGCATACTCAAAGGCAAGCCCAACTGTCTATATCCCATTACCAAGTCTCCAATTGTACCCCGTCGGTACTCCTCCGTCAATGCTTCTCTCCTTGAACTCACCGCCTGCGGAATTGAGAACCCCAACTAACAACGCCCAGTACATCGTCGTCCGCTCCGACACCTTCGTCATCAGCTTCTTCTCCGACGGCATCACGGAGATGCTCCACCCAGCCAACAGCGCGGCCAACATGATCGTCGGCACCGAAATCTTCCGCTTCTTCAAGCAGAACATGGTCAACCACCAGACCGACTACAAGACCCGCGTGCGCAGCGCCATTCGCGCCGGCCACCCCGCCAGCGCCGAGATCCGCCTGCAGACGAGGCGCTCGGCCATGTTCCGCGGCGACGAGCGCTTCGTCTCCCACTGGACTCCGCTGAAGGACGAGCGCGCTGGCGTCCACTGGGTTGTTGTGACGCTGGCGCCGGCCGTGGTGTGAGCGGGGGCGGGTACGCTAAGCAGATTATGGACCGATGTACACATGTCTCTGTTTTGTGTCGGAGTTTGCATTACTGTTGGACATACCACTTCTTTTCAAGCTGAGGACCAAGCTACCTTGTACGATAACCCAAGAATGTCCGAGAGCAGTACGGGGAGTGACATGAAGGGCATATTTGTTCCCATGTAGGACATGATGTGTTGCAATTGCCTGGTAGCAAAACACCTTCTGATTATTTTATCTTTCAAAATAGTCCGAGATTCCTAGACTAGCAGACCCCGTCATTGAGTGAACCATTTCTACCAAATACCAATATCTAGCACACATGCAGTCCCACAGCGCAGCCCAACCGTGTCCAATTCAAGCAGCAACCTCAATGGTCCCATCAGTCCCCGGCCTAGGCGCGCCGGTGCTCTTCTTCCCCATAAAGCCCCCACTAACCAAACCCAGCGCACTCGAGAACGGATCATTTGCACCTTTCGTAGCGGTCGTCAACCCTGCGGCCTCGAACGCCTGTTCGAAGTCTCGCTGGATATCTGTAAAGTCCTCGATTCCAACAGATACCCTGATGAGATCGGGCGTGACGCCGCCCTTGATCTTTTCCTCGTCTGGGAGTTGCTGATGCGTCGTCACCCAGGGGTGAATGATCAGCGTCTTGGCGTCGCCGACGTTGGCCAGATGCGAGCAGAGCTTGAGGTTGTCGACCACTGCGCGGACCTGGTCGATGTTGCCCGCTACACCGAAGGTGAGGACGCCGCCGGCGCCGTTGGGCAGGTTCTTTTGTGCGTAGGCATAGTCGGAGTGGGATTTGAGACCGGGGTAGAGGACCCAGCTGACATAAGGGTGAGCCTCGAGCCATTCGGCGAGCTTTTGTGTGTTCTCGACATGGCGCTGGCCGCGGAGGGCCAGTGTCTCCAGACCCTGGAGGAAGAGCCATGCATTGAAGGGGCTGAGGCACGGGCCAAGATCACGCATGCTGTCCATGCGTACCTTCGCTGCCAGAGCCTTATACCCATACGTATCCCAGAACTTCAGTCCATGGTAGCCATCAGCGGGCTCAGTAAAGCCAGGGAACTTGCCGGAGGCACTCCAGTCGAAGTGTCCTCCGTCAATAAGAATGCCGCCCATGGAAGTACCGTGTCCGCCAATCCATTTTGTACAGGAGTGCGTGACGATATCAGCGCCGAGCTTGATTGGCTGCGAAAGATAGCCGCCCATCCCAAATGTGTTGTCCACAATCAGCGGGATTCCGTGCTTATGCGCCACTGCCGCAATGGCCTTGATATCAGGAACGCTATGCTTGGGATTGCTGATCGTCTCGATGTATACGCAGCGCGTGTTCTCGTCAATCGCAGCGTCGATATCCTCTGGCTCGTTGCCGACGACCCACTTGACGTCGATCCGGAACTTCTTCATGTATACGCGGAACTGATTGTAGGTGCCGCCATATAACCAGGAAGTGCTAACGAAGTTCTGTCCCGGCTCGCAGCAGTTGGTGAGCGCCATGAATTGGGCTGCGTGGCCGGAAGCTGCAGCAACAGCCCCGACGCCGCCTTCGAGCATCGCCATGCGGGTTTCGAAGACCGTGTTGGTCGGATTGCCCATGCGGGTGTAGACATAGCCGTCTTTGCTCCAAGCAAATTTGCTTGCGCCATCTTGGGCAATGTTAGACTGTGACAAGTTGACGGAGGCTGTTGCAGGATCGACTTACCAGCTGCATCTGAGAAGTTATACGCAGCTGTTTGGTAGAGAGGTACGGCTCGGGCTCCGTTCACTGGGTCAGGTTCTTGGCCACCATGCACAGCGACGGTGGAGAACTTTGGCTCCCTATGATCATGTCAGCGACGGACAAGTAAAGTGTTCGAGGACCTCTACTCACCAGTCCACATTGGCAAGAGATCCGGAAACGGGCATGATGAACTGCTGGCTGGTGTTGGTAGAGAAAATTGGTAATTAGGCCCGCGACTCAAATGGTTCGATGAAGAGAGTTCGGAATGGCATCTTAAACGGCGTGTTGAGGCCATTGATAAATGATTCTGAGTGCCCCATAATGCCTCCATCATATTCTCACAAACGACTAAACATCATGAATCTCATTGATGCCCCGTTGGTGTTCCAGAGAGATAAGCCTCATCGGCGTTTGCTGATAACAGGCAAACCCCGCCAAAATCGGATCCCGTCAGATCTAACAAACCCCCCACGGCACTCGATGAACAGATCCCGGATACAAATCCCATCGGAGAATTTCCACGGGAAAGACCAGCAGATCGGGCCATGGCATTTCTTAATGCACACTACAGATTAAACATCATCGATGGTTCGATAACGCTCTGTATCTGATCTGCATCCGAGGGTTAGTGGGGTACTTTCTCCAAATGCAGGCGGAAGCAGCGGAGCGCTTCGGAAATGCGGAAACTTACCTCGCATGCCACCCAAGGCCTCAAAGGCCGTCGCATAGTTCTCTAGAGTTATGGAGATCGAAGTCAAGCCTTGCTGGAGGCGCAGGAGTAGGCTGTCAACCAAAGGCCCCGCCGAGCCAATCTCGGGATACGTCGCCTTCGTCTTGTGGTTGACCATGAGGAGTGCATACGCACACTGCATGGCGCAACACGCGAATGATGGCATCGTCCTCGGAGATATGATGCTCGACGTCGGAGAAAGGTAAGCCGGTGCTCGGGTAATCTGGCCAGATGGGTTGGGATATGGCAGGTCAGTGAACGAGGAGGCTATGTTCAGGGCCGCCTTGAGGCAGATCCTTGCCGACTCATGGCTGCTGAACGGGAAGGAGGTGTGTGCATGATGACCAAGAAGGTCTTCGGAATCCGGCGAAAGCTTCATGATTGCCGCCTGTGGCGACACCGAACCATTATGCGATGGCGAGCTGGACGGCAGGCCTATCAGGGAGCTACAGGAGCAAGCCGGCCAGCTCCTGGGCTCTGAGCCGTCGTCCTTGTCGGACTTAGACTTGAGGTCGCAATGTTTCCCCGAGAACACCGGCATATCGAAAAATGCACAGTAGCGATGGATTTTGATTCTCGCACTGGGGAAAACAAAGTCAGCCTTTTGATATAGCATTCAGTACTGAGGATACTCACCTGTTGAGCTTGATACGCGCGATGCATCTAAGTGATCTCGAGACAACTTGCTCGCTTGGATCCACTGGAGAGGTTGCTGTCGACTGCAGGGCCCACGAGTCACTTTGCGTACCTAGAGGCTCCAGGAACAGCTCGAGCTCCTTCATCCGCTCATAAATGCGAGTCATGTCGGCGCTTGCTTTGACTGTTTTGTTCAACTCTATGACAAACTGGGTCGCAGCAAGAATCGCCTGCTGCGCTTTTATGAAGATGGCAAATGCCTGTATAGCGTATATTAGCAATAGATTTAATGGCTGCCCTCCTTGAAATGTCACTCACATCTGGATCAGCTTGTATGATTGGATACTGAGCGGTAAAGCTTGGTGCAAATATCGCAAAAGTGGGCTCCTGCAAGGCCCGGTTAGCAGTGAGTTGCATGAGGCGATGAGGATGGCTCGTACCGAGTTGCTAACAATCGCTCCCTGGCAGACGCATATGTACTAGTGAGCGCAATTAGCTTCGTAGCCTGGCTCGTGTTGCCCGAGCACCTACTGTCATCCAAAACACTCTTCGTTTGGCTTCACAAAACTCATCATCGTCGCTAGAAGCTGTGTGGATTGACAAGGCCATCGCCGACACAAGAGCCTGTCCGGCTCTACTCTGCATCTTCTTGAGATTACCGCGCTGGGCATACTCATACACGCTGAGAATGTCTAGAGCAACGATGCTCTCCAAGTTCACAGGGAGACCCGGGTGAAATGCTTGTCTCATAAACTCACTAGGCTCCTCGTTCAAGGCCCGCGTAGGCTCGACAGACGAGTCTGGGATTTCAGATTCGATTTCGATGCTTTCAATTGCGGACTGTGCAAGGAACTGAGCATATTTGCGTCGAAATACCACGGACTCTTGGCTGAGATGATTTAGGTCATTAGGACATGGGATCAGAGCCAAGACGGCACAGATTGCTAGGCTGATGGGAGTCGATGGCTCGAAATCATCCTCGAAGCTGCTCGTGTCGTTTTGGAAGTGAGGCGCAAAGTGATCGGTTGCTAAGCGATACGGCGCAGGCAGGATGGGGAAAAACGGGTGTATGAAAATGTAGTAGGCATCCAGGCTAATTTTGAGATAAGCATAGGCTTCCTTCAGCGCGTAGTAGCGTAACATGGGTTTACTCACATGGCGGCATCGCTTTTGTACGTCCTGACAATAGGTACCGGCACGCTTGGGATGCCAAACGAGGATTCCGAGGTGGAGTCTCCGCCGCTGGAACTGTTAGGGACGTCGGTCATGAACAGGCTGTCGAATATGAAGTCGCTGTCCTGGAACCAGTCCTGGAGCTGCTTCAGGCCAGCCCCGGGCTCGATGTAATTCTCAACCGCAATTGCTTCATAGGTCGGTAAGTCGGTGCTCTCGGTGTATTGTGCGAGCGACTGGGTACACTTACGCTGCTGAGGGACCTCCTCGGCGGGCATATCGGTCGGCAGCGGCAATTGCTCTCTCGATACATCTTCGGAGAGGCGAGCTTTCCGCCGGACACGTGCTCCACCGCGTTTGCTCGGGCGATACACACACTCTCGGGTTCTGCTCTCACACTGTTGGGATGCAAACGATGGTGAGCACTCGATTTTTCATAGCAATGGGAGCCAAAATAAAAATAAAAACTCCGACGAGTGCGATGAGCGGGCACTTACACTGCTACATGGATGCCCTCCGTCGCAACGGGTTCGCGATGCGCGACTGTGAGCAGTTAGCAATGACCGGTCAAAAGAGTCAGATCAATGAGAGCATGGCATCGCCAAGATTGCAGCCCATTGTGAGTAGAGGGCTTGGCGATAATTTGACATGCCATGGGAATGACGGCATGCACGGACTTACCACGCGAGACATGCGATCTTCACCGGCGGCGTCGCGAACTTCTTCTTCGGCCCCCCGCCCAGAGCAGTGGCCGCAGCGGCAAGTTCGGTCATGGTGAAGCTGGGTGCGCGACCGCAGCTGGAGATGCTGAGGATGGGCTGCAGAAAACGAAGCAAGAACCGAATGGCAGAGTACGTAATGGGATGGATTATGTACACATGGGAGGGAGACGTCGAGCTGTGGTTCAAGGTTTCTTTGGGATCCAATGCGCCGGTGTCGCGCCAAAAACGAAGTGGCAGTCGGTGGAGATTTGTAATGGATCACGGGAGTGGGAGGGAGAGAGGGTGATTAGCAAAGATCCATCCATATGGATGGGGCATATGAGTTGGGTGGGTGTGGGTCGCGGGGTCCGGTCGAGGCAGAACTCAAATACAATACTGGAGCGCCTAAAGCAGGTTAGGGCCCCGGGGGGGGGGGGGGATACGTAGGTACAGGACCTAGGTATGTGTACACTCTCGATTGTGCGTGGAACTGCCTAGGTACGAATTAATCACCTATCACCCTAAGGCTACAATGGCTATTACCTCCCTATGGGTACTCAACGCCCTGAAAGTCCCCACCATAAAAAAGAAACCTGCCAGGAGAGGGTGGAAGCGGAGTTGAAGGGGGCATGCGGCACGAACTAGTTAAGTCCGGCCCACGCGCCCTTTGTCGGGTCCGCAGCGCACAAAACGTCACAGGTGGAATGTCATATTTGAGTTACCTCCCCCCTTGAACCACTCACTTTGTTGTTGGCTTGGGGTTGCATTGTTGGCAGGAACTACTACTGGGCAATTAGTGTAACCCATTGCCGCATGAGAGAAAGCTCCCAGGTTTATCTCTGCACTGGCTGGATGGATGGCGCCAGCACGCGGTGCTGTGGCTTACAAGTGAATGAGCTAAGCGTCTTACTCGGGGCTGTGGAAGATTGAATCAACCTCGCTCCCTATCCCTGCCTTCGCATCTGCTGCCGGAGGACAGCCAATCCAGCCATCCATCCTCCATCCAACCCATCCATCTCCATCCCATCTCATCTGTCCACGGCCGTGCCGACGACGAGGTGGAGTTACCCGAGAAGGGCACACTCAGCCGTAGTGGTGCATCGATCCACCTTTGCATGAGGTACCCAATACTCAGACACCCCAGCACCCTATGCAGACTATCGCCACGAGCAACCCGTTCCAGACAGTTAATCGAGATGGCCAAGTTCTGGAACGATGCAACCCGTTCGAGACAGTTAATCGAGATGGCCAAGTTCTGGAACGATGCAACCCGTTCGAGACAGTTAATCGAGATGTCCAAGTTCTGGAACGATGCCTTTGGGGGTCGGAAGGCTCCACTGATATCCCAAACAGGGCTCTGCGGGCTAACTAACCTAGGTAGTCTTGCTTCATTTATACATAGCAGTCGACCGGTAATCAGCGGGGCGATCTCGGATAGCTGTGGCGGCTCAGTTAAGCTCAAATACCTAGGTAAGTTTCAGTGGACCGAGCTCCCGGAACACAAATGACAGCTCTCCCTAAGGCATTGAATCAGCACTGGAGAGCAAGTTTATCCTCCAGCCTACTAGGTAGGTGATGCTGTCGCTCGGTACAGACTACTTATTCCTCACCTGTTCCAAGGAACAACATGTATGACACCTAATAAACACTCCAATTAAGCCTCGCAAGGCGGATTTGGGTATTTCGCTTGATTACTGTATCACATCTCAATGATCACATCCAACTACGTAGGCGGGAGACGTGACTACCGGCTTGCCTCGATTCAGATGGTGGAATCTACTGTTTGCACTCCCACGCTCGTGGCAGATCGTACGAGTTCCAAAGGCTGCCCCCGGGATGCGGCGATTTCTCCGCATTGTGGACCTCCTCTAATTCTTCCCCACCTGGAATGGTCACCCAGATTGGACGCTAAGTTCTGCCTCACACGGCCCCCAAGCGGGAGAAATAACCATAATATCAGAGGGGTCTTACCCGCATTCACCAAAGTTCCGCTTCACATGGCCCCCTCGAAGGGGATGTCAGAGATACGCAAGACCGGGTTTGCCACTTCGCTTTTTTAATTGTTTGAATGGCGTCCCGGTTTTCTATCCCTTGATTGCTCCCCTTCTCTCCTCCCCACCGGCCCCCACAGGGCTGGGCACTGTGTAAGCCTCCCATCACATGCAGGATCAAGCGAACTGAGCACCAATTTCGGATGCTAATCGCTCGCGGATGAAACGGCCATCTTCTCGGTCGATGTTCTCCCATCAACTGCTACTCAATGATATATCGGAGTAGTGAAAAAAAGACATTTCTATTCGGGCGTGTTGAATTAGCTCTGGTAAGCCGAGGCATCTCCCTCTTTCGGCTCTGATTTACTCCGATGTCCGCACAGTGCCTCCACCCGAGCACAATCTTTCTCAACGCGGACGCCCCGCCGCACAGCTCCACCCAATGTGAACTTTTGCAGATAAGTCCTGAGAGGCTCAGATTCGGAGCATCATCGATCCAAGTATATGGACTTCGTCTTTCAGCTTGTGAAAACCACGTTCGTTCCAGACTTGGTGTTGACCGTCAAGGTGCTGTGTTGTTCTATTATTAGCCACCGGTCTGCATCCATGCAAATAATTCTTCCATGATAAGGGACGACTCACAAGATATCCGGCCGTGAGTAGCTGCCCACCGGGTCAAAGTCAAGCTGCGTATTGCTGTCAGCTCTAGGGACACTCTCGTATTCGCATGATATGCAGCTCTCGACTGGTCTCTCACCCTGGACTCTTTGATATCAGACATCCTCAGCTCCGCATAGATGATGTCCTCCTTATCCCACACTGGCTCCGCCAGAAAGTTCCCGAGGGGTCCGATAATGCAGGACCCTCCATGATTGACTATGTCGTCCGGCCCCCATCGTGAGCCGTCGGGCTTGCGGTCGTGATGCTCCGGCGTGAAAGGTGGATAGTCGGAGGGGAAATCGGACACCTTGCAGACAGAGTTTACCGAGATGACGAAGCAACGTCCTTCTTTTGCAATATGCTGCATTGTTGCCGTCCATGTCGGAAGGTCGTCCGCATTTGGTGCTATATATATCCTGAGATGACGTCGCAGTCAGTGAACCGTCCCGCCAGATCGACATACTAGGACATGTTCTTACTCAACACCCTGCTGGTACAGAGCCATTCGAGCCGCTGGCATATAATTCTCCCAGCAAATGAGCCCACCGACCTTCCCTACTTCCGTTTTTGCGACTTCGAGTCCGTCTCCGGCTCCCCGCCCCCAAACAAGCCGTTCGACCGCTGTGGGTACCAACTATCTTCAGTTGGCATGGGACAATCGCTAGCCTCGGATATCATTTACATTACCTTGCGATGCTTCGAGATGAGAGTTCCATCCCGGCCAAGAAGTACCGTTGTGCAGTAGAGCGTGCCGTCTGTCTTCTCGATGATGCCTACCTGCAACAATACGTTGTTCGTCTTGGCTGTTTCCACAAGGACATCAAACGCAGGTGACGGTATGGCGACGGAAGAGTCATAGTATTTGCCATACCAGTACCGCCCTTGTGTTAACTTAGCAAGATGGGTCTTCTTCTTCGGATACCGTTCAAGTGAAACCGACCTCGAGGCTCTCGCGCGCCAATCGTGGCATCAAATCCATATCGCCATGGGTACGCTGATAGAAAGCCCTCTCTAGAAACATTAGGCAGGTATTAGACGATCCAGCCCCGTGCCATCCTGCAAACGGGGTACATACGGGAATACCACGAGATCAGCACCATTGGCCGAAGCCTCGGCAGTGAGTTTGCCCAGTTTTTCCAGACTCTTTGCGAGATCGAATGATACCGGGGCTGCCTGAACAGCGGCAACCTTCACGGTTTCTTGGGAGGATACCATGACTGGAGAGAAGACTGTCTGTTAGCGATCTTTACTGCTTTCGGCGGCCACAGAACCAGAGCGTTAGCGTTGCTGGCCGGGTCGTGAGCCGTAATGCTGTTCTGGGCTTACCCGAAGCTGGTCAATGGGGTTGTTTTTCGAAACATTCAAACTATTCCCATTGTATTACAGAATAACAAGAGTATTTCATGAGTCCAGAAATTGAGAACATTAGTGCCGGTCAGTGATCCGATGTCGGTTTCGCCTCGGAGTCACACGGTATGGGAGTTGTCCGTTCGAGATCCACCCTCCAAATCCCGGACGGCCTTCAAATCCCGCTGATAACAACAGCGTACGGCGTTTCAACAGGGACGGCGACTCGGTGTATCCTTATCAGCCAGCTTCGTTTGACGGAGGCCGAGGCGGGAAAGCGCGCATGAGATATGTGCTCGATAAACGTCATGCCTGTCATTCGGCACAATAAGGTCGCCACAACGCAGTGACTGCTTTGAATGTCAGCCATTCAGCTTCAATGGAAGAAACCTGACTGTTAGATAGTATTAAACATCTTAGCATATCTTTTCCTTCGCCTCTGCCAAGTGTGGCGAGCACGAGTCTTTAAAATTATCGGCCCCCTGCAACTCGATTTCCCAACATTCAGTCCAAAGAAAAACTCAAGATCCATATTTTCTTGTCGACAAGGGGAAACCAACATCTTCATGTCTGAAATGGCTATCCGTAAGTACAGATCGATGCAGTCTACCAAACCAAATCTCACAGATCTATAGTGCTAGACCGAAATCCAGATCCAGACAACTACTACGCTAGCTTGATTCGTAGCCAACAATTTGCCCTTATACCCAGCTTGACACTTGAGTCCGGCGAACTCCTCAACAGCTGTCCCGTCGCCTACAGAACCTGGGGAGCCTTGAACGCGACTGGCGACAATGTTCTTGTCATCTGCCACGCCTTGACTGGCAGTAGCGATGTGAGCGATTGGTGGAGTCCGCTGATAGGACCAGGAAAGGCCTTCGACCCTCAAAACTTCTACATATTCTGCGGCAATGTACTCGGATCGCCATACGGAAGTGCTTCCCCGTTGACTACGAACCCAGAGACGGGCACAAGATACGCAGGCAACTTTCCGGAGACCACTGTTCGAGACGATGTACGGGCGCACAAGGCTGTCCTTGATGCGCTTGGCGTCAAATCCATCGCAGCTGTAATTGGCGGTTCCATGGGAGGCATGACTACATTAGAATGGCCTCTTTGCACGGTCCCCGGCTATGTCAAAAATATCATTCCCATCGCCACAGCTGCCGACCACTCCGCATGGGGCATCTCTTGGGCCGAGACGCAAAGGCAGTGTATCTACTCTGATCCCAGATTCGACGACGGGTACTACGTTCCTACCCCCGATGGCCAACCCTCCGGGGGCCTGGCAGCCGCACGCATGATCGCCATGCTGACTTACCGATCCGGCATGAGTTTTGACAACCGATTTGGACGAAATCCCCAGCAAGAGCGGAAGCCACCATTGAGCCAGGTCAATCGGACCGAGCCTCCTCTAGACCTCCCACGGACAGACATGCCAGGCGTCGAAAGCCCGCCTCCCAAAGGATCGATCCGTAAGGGTGCCAAAGGCAATCTCTCATTCACAGCGCAGGGGTATCTCCACTATCAGGGCGAGAAGTTCATCAAGCGTTTCGACGCCAACTGCTATCTCCATCTCACGATCAAGATGGATAGTCATGACGTGACGAGGGGCAGGGTCAGCGAGTCTGCTGCCTCCAGCGGCGATGTGCTCCAAGCTGTGCTGTCGAAGTCTCCCTCCGGTGCGCTGGTTATCGGTGTCGAAACCGATGCTCTCTTCTTACCTGAAAAGCAAGAAAGGCTCGCAGCGTGTCTGCCAAATGCCGAATTGGCAGTGCTCAAGTCATCGGACGGTCATGATGGGTTCCTGTTAGAATTTGAGCAGTTAGATCAGCTCATACAGGCAAAGTTACGATCTAGATTGCCGCAATTCTATCATGCTGTACTGCAGCCGGCTGCGGTGATGGAGATGCCGCAGCTGGAAGGGGGTAGCTTGACGGGTGAGGTGGAGGAATGGTGAGCCCAGTGCTTCGCTGACATTGCTGTATCGGGATTTAGGAGTAAACTGCAGGTGACATTTCTGGCGTTAACGACCTCCACTTACGAACGGTGGATCACGAGATTGTTTGACAATCCCATAACTTCGATAGAGATGGCGTTCATGTGATCTAGGCTCATCTTTCGGCCGCATGGTACTTAGACAGAGAATCAAGACAATTTATCATGATACCCGAGTCGTTGAAGACATATAATAGCATGATGTGACTTGATAACAGCTCGATACTGGTTTTAGCATCAAGGACGATTACGAAGAGACGGCCGATACTCATGGCCATGCTATTGCTGCGTGTGTCCCACCCTTTGAACCCAGAATCCAAACAAGAGTGAAGCAGAAAAGTCCGTGATCGAATTCGTTTATCATTCGATGCTTTCTTACAAAATGATGCTAAGCCAACCAAGTTTAAAATAAAAGGAATGTATGCCAGAAAAGATTGATCTACATGGAACTCAACCGATTCTGCAAAATGTCGTCGTGTGAAAGTTCCAAAGCCGATATGAAAAGCCCGATAACCACCATTGCACCGTTGAACCTGAAACCCATGAAACCAAATGCATCCAATTCTTCCGCTCCCAACTACTGCGTCGCCAGACCACCCTTACAACTGACGTCGCTGGTAGCCTGGGTCGAATCAGCTCGACTATCTTGCACAGGGAGGCTGGTATGTCTCATTCGGATCAGCCCACGGGCAAGTTATCGTCCAGCCATTGATGCCACCCTCAGGCGACCAGCAGCCAGGACCGGAGACCTGACCTGGATCGGAGCAGTCGGGTGTGTTGTAGACAGTGATGATACACTTCCCGTTCGCAATTTGACCGTGCACATCGATAGACTGCATGGCAGCACCGCCGTAGAAGGTATTGCATCTGCCACAGTCATTGCCGTAGGTAAGCTGGGTCGTGGTCCCGCCAGTCAAAGGACACCCGCGGGTTGGGGAGACGCTGAAGGCACCGATAATCGGGATTCTCTTCTCGACTGCAACGGCTTCAACTCCGCCAAGGAGGAGGGCGCCTGCGGCAAGAGCGACGGTGTTGAAGAGCATGGTAGCTATGATATCGTTGGCGTAAAGTGAATAAGGAGAATAGCTGGAATAAACCGAATCAAAATTAACTAGAATCTTTGTGTAGTTGAATATGAGGAATTGAATCAGACCGGCTCAACATATACTTTATATAGTATTTGGCCATCCTTGATTTCCACCACGTAGTAAATCGCACTTGTCTTAAGATGTGCTCAGCCACCTAGGCCGATAGGCAGAGGAGGTTGACCCAAGTGCCGGTGTAGGCAATGCGGTGTCTCTAGTGTAAGATGTTACCTATTTTGCTCAACATATGACAGCCGACGAGTCATATAATCTGGTGATTGAGCTGAAGTCCGAAGGGCTGAAAGGCTGACTGCCAAGCCACCTTCTTGTGACAGTTACACGAAGACTACTATATTCGTCATCCAATCGAAGTTCATCCATAACTTCCCCATGATGTAGTATTATTTAATCCGATCCTCACGGCATGTCTCATTCCGAGTCCAAAAATCCAGGACTGGGAAAGTGCCCGAAGTTCGGTGTAGTGTGCAATCCAGTGTGGCCCAAAGGGTGAGACAATCCCCCACACGTGCATTTACCGACACCTAAGTCGCCGTTTTCAAATGGGAACATATCTGAGTTCGTATTGACTGACATATGCTTCAGCCTCGTATTGCATCTCGTGACCTGGCTGAGGTCGGGCTTCCAGCTTAGTAGCGGCCCGAGGTCTGGCGTAAGCAGCCACTTCTGCGGCTACTCGTCTGGATGGGTCCGACTATGCAATAAGATGTTTAAATAGATTTGGAAGTCATTATATGGGCAAGGTTAACACTGTCGAACAGCATACAAGGCTATAGTATCTCCAAGTCAGTGTAAGCCTGTCGTCTAAATTCTCTTGTACTTGCGTCAGACGGAGAGTAACGTAGTAGTTTCGTTTTTGACTGGCAGATGCTGCTCTGTCGGACTCGTTGTGCAATGTAGATTTACGTAGTTGAAATGCGTCTCATAGTAGAACAAGCCTACAATGAATGCCTGAGAGGTCAGGTGACTCTTGCTATTTACAGACTCGTGTGACCTTCTTGCATGTTCCAAAGGACTACAGGGTCTGCAGGATCCTTGGACCTTCTCCAAGCTTGATTCACGATAAAGTCTTTGACTCTCTGCGCAACTTGTCCCTTAACTTCCAACTGGGGTGCAAGAGAGTCGAGAGATAGAAAATAGGCTGCTAAGCCTGCAACTGAGCAACGAATAATGGTCAGCTTCGGTCTAATCTTTCAAAGATGCTTGGCTTATACGTACCAGCTGGGGCAGCTATTAAGGCGGAATTAGCAAAGTTCGGCAGCATTGGAGAGATGTTACTTGCCAATTGACGTTCCGATTCGTTGAGTCGTACTTACTCCATCATCGTCTGCGCCGGCGATGCCCTCGCCAGGTGCAGAGACGCTCAAAATACCCCCAGTTGGAGAACCCTGGCTAAACCATGATCTACCACCAGTGTCGCTATTAATGCTACCGACAGCGATAATAGCCATGTTTTGAGCAAACAGAGCCGGTATCTCTTTTACCTCATCGCCCACATAGCTCGCGCCAGTCTAAGTTGTGATAGCTAGTCAGTTTTGAACAAAGTGTTGCTGGTAGCCAGCAATAACATCACTCACTGGGCAATGTTGTGTTGTCGTAGGTGTCCGACAATTCCCACTCGCAGTTACTAATACAATATCAAGGCGAATGAGTTGGTCGAGAAAATCCCTGAACTGACTTTGTAAAGGTAATGAAATTGTGAGCCCAAATGACATGTTCAGGACTGACTTGACCACCTTAGATGGGTCAGAACGAGGCTGTCGACGTTTGACATCGTCTGCAATTCGTTGTAAACCGTCAAAAAGAACCGTGGAGTGTAGTTTGCCGCGTGTAGGTTTTGACAGGCCCCATTTTACTACAACCAGGTCAGCGTTCTTCGCGACACCATAGTTGATCCCGACGACCTTTGAGGCGACTGATGTCCCATGGTTTAAGAATCCTTTGGGGGTGGCTTCGATGTCATAATCTTGTGGGTTTATCGGCTCGTCCGCCGTATTCGCCTTGACCCCAGCGTACATGGTAATTCGACCAGGATTAGCCGGGTTGTTAGCGACCGAAAACTCCTAGTATTCCATGAGCATGGGCACACAACTTCCATCCGCTCACCGTCACATGAATGAGCTTACCGGGTGAGATCTGGTAGCACCAGTATCAAAGACGTAAACTGTCACGCCCTTGCCGCCGTCCGATAAATACGCAAAGTCTAGTATCTCGCCGATGAGATTGTTCCTGGGCTCGGATACGATCTTCAACTCCTTTAGAGCGCCTGCTTGATACTCGAGATTCCCATCACGCCGAGATAGTTGCTGTGTGCCGTTGAGACCAGCGCGTTGAAATGACGAGTCAGTTGCAGTAGCAAATTCTGGAACATTACTAATGTCTGCCACGATATCATCCTTCTCAACTGTTGCAATCTGGTCACCGTCAGCTCAGATTGTGCATGCAGAGGAAGAGAGGGTTCTTACAATGCTATTTGACTTGTACTTGGAAACAAGCTGTGGAGTCAGCGGCGCAAACCAGATTGCGACGCGATCATCCGGCTTCCTAATGGTCTGGACGTTCGCGGCCCCAACATCTTTTCCAAGTTGGCTATCGAAGGCTCGCTCAGCTGCAATGCTGATATCAACGTACGGGGCGATAACGAACAAAGTCGGCACCGCCGAGGACGACGTTGACGTGGATGCGCTCTTTGTGCTGGACAGTCCCTGGGTCGGGTCCGTGATAGTTGGCTTCGGTGGCTGGCCAGGATTTGTGTCTGGAGAAGAACCCCTGATTGCCGCGGCAAGTAGGCCAGCCGCGCTTACTTTAAAGAGGAATTCAATTAGTCCAGAATCGCTATCGGTTGACATAAAGCACGGGGAGGTGTGGTGCGTAGATGGATGCTCCAAGAGTATAGTACTTACAGATGCCTGTTCCGACCGAGATTACAGTGCCTACCGAGTTGGTGACCACAGGGGCGCCAATGGCTATGATCGAAGTCTCGACAACGGCGATGGCAGGGCCAGCGCTTACGCCGATTTGGCTGATGGCTGCTCCTGCGGATTCGATCTGCTCCAAGGCCTGCGTGATGGGCTCGACAATTTCAAATTGAAATGTCTGGAACTCGGCCTGCCTCGCTTTCGAATAGCGGACTGAAATTAAGAAGTCTCTTTTCACCTTTGCCACAAGGTCGTCTGCAAAAGTATCACGGATTAGCGACTCAAATTATCAAAACTAGGCACATTGCCTTGAGAAAACATCAGCAACGCCTCACCGTATGTCTGCACGCTTTTCAAAACGGACGCGTAATACTCCCGAAGTTCACGGAAGACAAGTTGCAAATCCGTTTCCTGCCTGCGAATATTTTTCCTTTTCCCTTGTGGCTGCTGGTCAAGGAAGTTTTGATACTTCTGAAGCAACTCTTTCCAGTGCTTGAACTGGCTCAATAAGTTCTGTAGAGCTCGGGCGTACAAATCAACGTCAGTGGCCACTTCCGGGCGTTCCAGAAGAAGCCAGTTTGTGTCTTCGTAGACGAGAATGCGGTTCACTCCACCACAGGCTTCCAGTCCATTGCCGGCGCAGGCCGATGTAATGCACTCCCGCTCAGTCGTGGCTTGGGGGTCAATAAGCCCATCTGTCCAAAAGCACGAGCTGCTTCAAATTAGCCTCCTACTTTGCCTACAGCTCTGTATGCTTGCGGAGCGAAATAGATTCACAACGAGAGCGAAACCACGAAACTCCTTCAATCTTTCATGGGTTGAACAAGTGTTTGACTTACTTGCCAGCCTTAACACCGGCATATCGCCACGTCGCAGCGAGAGCGAGGCAGGTCTCGACCGTCATACCAGCATTATCAATATCCGTTCCATTCGGCAAGAGCCGATTGGATGTTGAATCTATGTAGCAAGTTGGTTTTTGGAATGAATCAACTGACGGTACTACTGTCGGAACTGCGCCGGTCGATGCCGGACCACTAGATGATATAGAAGAGCTTGGCGCCTGCATTCCGCGTGGCATAATATTGAGAGCGCCCGAGAAGCAGCTGGTTTCGGTGGCTTCATTTGCGATGACAACGCCAAACCCACAGTTACCGGAATTGGCTGTCGAGACAATAGATCCACACTGGTGTGGGCAGGACAACACTTTAACAAGTCTGATCGCAGGTTAGAAGGAATTTACTGTCACAAAGATAGGTAGAGAATCTTACTGAGAACGGATTGCGGCGCCGTTCAGCATAGGTGGGATTGAGCCATCCAAGCATGAATACGTGACTATGGCGACGGAAGTTCCTTGAACATTCGAGGACATAACACTCGCTTCATCGCCACCGCCATAGAGCTTTCCAGTCTCAAAATTGGAGATGGCTGCTAGGAGCGCCGTCTCGTGCGCAGTCCCATCATCGCATCCATTGGAGAGAGTGGCGCACTGCACACTCTGTGCGTATAGCCTGGGAACAGCTGATAGAGCTAATAAAAAGCCGAGGACGCGAAACATGATAACAGCAGACAAGATGAAGATATTGAGAGGGAAGCCAACATGGAAGAAACACGGATATCATTCAATCGCTTCAATATATAACAATAGGTCCTCAGGCCGAGGTAGTATTCTCCACGAAATGGGCAGAACTGCAATCACAAACAAGGCAGGTAAACTCGTTGTCCGGCGGCCGCGAAAACTGTCTGTCATAATTTGTTTGTGTAAGAGATGATGTGAGGGCCTCTTGGGGGCGCATTGTGCCTCAAATGGGAACGCTTTGGTTGGCCCATGGTTTGTCAGGGGGAACTATGGATTCGGGTGTCTGCAAGATTATGGCCTGATGACAAAATAACATACATAGGTTGGTCTATCAATCGAATTCCCGGAACCGCGCGGTTCATAGCGCCGGACCTCTTTCCCTCTTGAACGTGTTCAGCTACCTTGTTGAGAGTCCAAACCCCTTCGAAGCACAAGACCGCTTGCCTACTTTGAGAGTTTGCAAGACTCGCTATTGTACCTTGCATAGTAGTATTCAAGGACAAGCGGGGGCGGCATGACGCCCGCTGTCTCGCGTTCGAGAATTTCTCTCTGCTGACACGGGGCAGCAGAAGGAAATGCCTCCAGCGACTAAGGCCATTCATAACAAGAGTTAGCGCTTACACACAGAGACCTTTTAAATAGCCGAACCCACCGTATTGAATGAAACCGTCCACGACGTGAAGGCGTGCAGGGGCGACTTTGAAATGCAGGCTATTGTCAGCCTTAATCATAGCCCCCTCGCAACGGGTCCTCGGGACTCATGCCTTGGCACTGGTTTGACTTCCAGAGGTGGGGGGTACTCCGGCCGGGAGAGGCTCAAGCCGGCGTTTAGATACCGGAACGCGCTTATCGTATCACCTCGCGGCCTGGTCGGCCCCCAGTAATTAATAATTCTAGACTCGTGGCAGGCATGAAGTGCACCGGCCTCGTAACTCGGTTGGTATTCCTACCTAATCCGTATGTAGTAGCCGGTGCTAGTAAGTTTATGGAAGTATAGAACTACTAGAAAATCTGTCGGGTTCGGCGTTGTTTGCCGTGCTGAAGGGTGACTGTACTAGGAGCACCGTCTGCTGACCGGTGAACGATTATCCCTACCTACGTAGTATCACACCACAACATCACCGCCAGAGTCGGCCGACATGAGGTTAACAGGGGCATAGTCCCACAACCGAGGGACATACTTAGCCTGAATCTGAGGTGAAGAGATGTTGCCACGAGTTGGAATGTGGTCAACCACCAGCAATGACCAAACAGGATCGCATGCTAGTGCTGAGGATCGGGGCAGGGAACTTTCGATTGTGGTTGCAAATTTCTTTGATTAGCTTGATCCTCTTGCACAGCGTGGTATGATGGGGGCTGGGCTTACTTACCGTTCAATACCAATAATACAAGCAGAAGGGGTTTCCAACACAGCTGCTGAGAGAATACATGAGAACTTTCTAAGAGAAATTAAGGCCCCCACTTGGTATGGCAAATGAACACGACTCTGTATCATCCATCCATACTACTACCGCGTCAGGAAACTAAGCCACCTCGACAATAAGACCCGCCCGCCCGCTTGCGATTCCGCTACCAGGGTGGTGTCCATGGTGTATACAGCACACGCATCTATCTAATGCTGATGGCCATCCAGACTATAATATCCTCCCTTCGAATTTCATTTACTTCTAACTATTCTTTGCCCTCCTCAAGAATTATGCACTCAGGCTTCGGTGCATCTCACAACAGCAGCGCCTCCTGATATATAACGCTCACCAAGCCAACAGACTAGTTCGATCTTATCATGTTCATCCGCACTTCGGCACTCTATATTTTGCTGGGACCCTTCCTCGCCCTCGCCTTCGTGAGCGTATCAAGATATGAGAACCAAATTGAAACTAGCAATTCTAACAAGTGAGCCATGCAACTGCATTCCACAAGAAGATACGTTTGGAAAAGGACTAACTTACCAGCGCTCGCGGTCATGATACTGCTCTCAACGGGACTGGCCTTGGGCAGCTCCTATACATTAGAGACGACGTGAATCTCAACCTCTGTCCTGCCCTGTACCCCTCTCCAGGTGCCATTCCGTTTTTAGTGTACCCAGACTCGGTCAAGGTTGCTGTGCAGTCCCCTACATCAAGTACGGCAGCCAGCAGTTCTTCGTCGTTTCAGACGTCCTCTTCGGTGCCACGGACAAGCACTAGCAGTACACTCACGTCGCTAACCCGGTCGACTGTGAAGACCAGCACAATGGGTCCGTCGTCGTCTGCGGCCCCGACCTGCCCTCCGGCCGCACAGGGTTGCACGCAGAACAACTGCCAGGGAACTTTCGACTCCAATACTGGCAAAGCGACCTGTAAGGCCAACTTCGCCGGCTGCGCATGTGCACCTACAGATACCACCTGCGCTACACAGCAGCAGACGACGTTTTGCGACCAGAATAACTGCAACGGACAGTGGGATCTCAACACGGGCGTGGCTCACTGTACTAACTGGTGGAGTCCTTGCAGCTGCACTGCAACTGATAGTCTATGTGGCCCGTCGAAAGCGTGTAATCCTGAGTGTCTTGGGCAATGGGATGCCAACGGGGTTGCTCGCTGTACCGCCAAGTGGAGTCCCTGCAAATGCCTGCCGACGGACGACATATGTGGGCCACCAAAGACCTGCACCACTGAATGCAACGGGCAGTGGGACGGGAATGGGGTTGCGCGTTGTACCGCCAAATGGGCTGGGTGTAAATGTCTTCCCCCGGATGGTCTCTGCGGCCCACAGCAGACGTGCAGCCCCGAGTGCAACGGGCAATGGGACGAGAATGGGGTGGCTCGTTGTACTGGCAAGTGGGCTGGATGTAAATGCAATCCCCCAGACAGCCTGTGTGGGCCAGCAAAGACCTGCAGCGCTGAGTGCAACGGGCAGTGGGATGCCAACGGTGTAGCGCGCTGTACCGGCAAATGGGCTGGATGTAAATGTCTTCCCCCGGATAGCCTTTGTGGGCCAGCAAAGACCTGCAGCGCCGAGTGCAATGGGAAATGGGATGAAAACGGGGTCGCGCGTTGTACCGCCAAGTGGGCTGGATGTAAATGCCTTCCCCCGGATAGTCTCTGCGGCCCGCAGCAGACGTGCAGCCCCGAGTGCAACGGGCAATGGGATGAAGATGGGGTGGCTCATTGTACTGGCAAGTGGGCAGGATGCAAATGCAATCCCCCAGACAGCCTGTGTGGGCCAGCAAAGACCTGCAGCGCTGAGTGCAACGGGCAGTGGGATGCCAACGGGGCCGCACGATGTACAGGAAAATGGGCTGGATGTAAATGTCTTCCTCCAGACAGCCTATGTGGACCACGGAAAACCTGTAGCCCGGAATGCAACGGGCAGTGGGATGCCAACGGGGTCGCCCGCTGTACAGGAAAGTGGGCTGGATGCGCGTGCACTCCTACAAACGACATTTGCGGCGCCCGTCAGTCCTGCGACTTGAACGGCTGTAACGGCGGCTTCATCTCCGGCACCAATCAGGCCGTCTGCCGAGGCAAGTTCGCCGGCTGTCAATGCAAGCCTACGGCCGCGACGTGCGGCAACAAGCAGTCCTGCGATATCAATGGCTGCAACGGCTCCATCAACGTCGCCCACACCGGCGCGTCTACCTGCAAGGGGGCTTATACCGGCTGTCCCTGCAATCCGACCTCTCAAACACCACAGTGGTGCGGGGCATTGTTTCCTTGTGACTTCGGCGGCTGTAACGGCGTCAAGGTTAACAATGCCAACCCCATCGGCCTCTGCACTGCTGGCCCGCACTTTGGCTGCGGTTGTACAATTGAATCGAGCACACCAGCATCCCAGCATTGTGTTGAAGAATGCTATTTTGATGGCCGGGATCCTGAGTGTATGTGCGAGTGCCCAGATGGTAGCTCATTTCCGGCAAATCGTGCTTGCTATTAAGGAAGCCGCAAGATATTTCTCAAGTTATGTAGAACGTTGAAGTGATGTCAACAGCGAGTAGTTTGGATTCAACAGTGGAATATTTGATATCTATCCTTTTGCATGCGGCTCTCCCTAGCACAGTTTTCACCTATGCTCTCAAGATTTCCTTAGTGAGACTTATTAGAGTTAGGTGATTCCCAACCGTTTCCTCTATTCATATAACGTGTTCATAGACCGTAGTAGCATCATGTAAGATTCTATCAATTGCACAATAGTATTAGTTTATTATTCAATTATTTCTTATATTAGGGTTATTATAACCCTTTAGCCTCTGCTAAAATGATTGGGCGTTCACTTTCCACGATTTTGGCAAACAAAGCGGCGACATTCCTCAACGCCGCAAATCAGCTCCTTTGGTTGGGCATCTCCTGTCGGCTCCGCCTCGCCTTTGCTGATTACGCGGCATGGCCAGGCCAATCACAACTTGTACTGTATATCTACCAACAGGTAAAAGCAACCAACAGCCTCACGTTTATGCAACGATGAACGCCCTGCATCTGTATCTTCCTCATTCAGATATACAAGAGCCCGCCACACCTCCACATGGATGTCCGGAGTTCACCATTTGACATAACCGCATTACCACCAAACTCACATTAGAACCATCAGCCAACTCAAACAATTATTTTTTCATCATGACCAAGCAACCCACAGCGACCCCTGATCAGGAAACACAACAACCTTTGATCGAGGAAGGACGCCAACCCAAGACAGATATCGAACCTAGGTATACCAGCTGAGATTTGGTTTGTTTGAGATTTCTCTTGTGTTTCAAGTTTTGTGATCTTGAGCCAACTATGTATTACATTCGTAAATGGCTGGCCTCTGGTCGTCATTCATCAATGTTTCCGTGCCCCCCCGCTGTTTGGGAGAACTGAACATGATCTCGCAAAATATCGAATTCAAACACCACAGGAAGTCCAGATTGCCCAGATCCGACTTTGCCCTGCAACAATGCATACAACCATCCTCCTTCTTCAAATCACATTCCTTCTTTTCCAAAGCGTGATCGCTGACAAGCCTCCTGCTAGCACCACCACAGCGATCCCTACCGTGCCTGTTTCTGCAACGTCTGCTACCCCGAGCGACCCGGCGGGTAAGGTACCTGCGCACGCGATTCCAAAAAAAGGCCTCACTCAGAGCCAGCTTAACGAAACCGAACTTTTCATCCGGGATATTATTCAGTCCGAGATCGTATACTATTATATCCGCAAAGACAAAGGCTTCATTTGGTGGGATTTCGACGCCACGCCTTCTCAGTTAAGCGAGATCAGCAAACATGAATTGGTTGAGATTGCCGAACCCCAGCCCACAATAATGAGGGCGTGGGTGTCTCCGTCTCCCATCGCAAAGCTGTCAGATCAGAAGAGGCAGAACCAACAGAGAGATGTGCAATATGCAACCCAGCCAGGAGCAAGATCAGAATTGATAATGATCAGCCAGCCGACGTAATTCGCATAAATCAAAGTTTGTTTCATTTCTATACTTACCTTGACTAGAACTATACCCGACCTGCGCGATCTCGAAAACTACGTATATGAGCAGAATGGGGGTAGGGGGGTATACATATATGAGATCGAAAACGTAAGTCGAAAGCGCAACATGGGGATCAAAGCTAACGCCGTCTCAGGGCATCGATGCCGAAGCAACAAAATCGGCAAGTTAAGCTGCAAACTACTAGTAGTCGCGACTAATCCAGAGTAGGAATTACCTGCGGACCGGGTGGAATTTCTCCAGACGCCGGGATCGCAGCAAGCTGGTCAACTGCCAAACACTGACCAGGGTGATGGACACAGCACATGCGTCGCCATAAAGGCCATTGGCACTCAGTTTGGCGCAGCCAAGAAAGCAACTCTCGTAGCAGTGAAGTTTATGCCTATTCGCGGTGATGAACTGCTTTACGCCTATGAGCTTGTGCTTGATGATATTCGGATCAAGGGACGTGCAGGGAAGAGCGTCGTGACGTTTTCCATGACCATAGGAAAGGAGTTCACAGAACCCAGCAACCCGTGGAACCAAAATTTTAGGAGCGTGCTTGAAGAATTGCTCAAACTCGGTGTGCCTGTTGTTGTGTCGGCGGGCAATGGAGCCACGCCGGGCAATGACCAAGTTGACACAGTACCTTCCCTCTTCGCCGACGACCTCCCCCTGATTGTCGTGGGAGCTGTAGACTCTTCTGGGGCTCCTTCGTCGTTCTCCAGACGAGGGCCGAAGGTAAAGATATGGGCGCCTGGGGAGGATATTACGTGCCTCAGACCTGGGCGTGTGGATCCAGTTATAGAAAGTGGAACTTCATTCGGTATGTGCAATCTTTTGGTGCTCCGGGTTGTGACTGAGCCCGGTTGGCATCTAGAATAGTTTAAATCTTATGCCTTGGCCGCCTCCCGCTGACAATTGTTTATCCAGCTACCCCACTTGTTGCCGGAGTATTGGCTACTTTTCTCGCCTCTGACCCAGTCCCGTTCGATGTCTCAGACCACAGTCGCCTGGCAGCTAACGCAAGGGATTTCCTTATTCACCATGCCTCCAGGGAGACACGTCCTGGCATAAAAACAATCTGAAATCTCGTCTCGGAAGCCAACAACCCAAGAACGGTCCGATTAGTTTGTACCACATCTGAAGAGGGCTTCAAAGTCATGCGCGACGTCGCGAAGGACGTGGCCGAGAATAATTTCTGCCCTGGCGTTATGAGAAGTCACGTCGATGATGGGACTCGCCAATCGTTCTACGAGACGTATCTCGGAGGCTCTCCCAACGAAGCTAGTGAATTATGCCGCAGGGTACAAGCCGAGCACAGAGGAATGCATAAAGTACTTGACGGAGTATATTCTTGACAGATGTGAGGGCGAGGACCCAAATCACTCAGATAACTGGAAGTTTGGCGGCACGGTCAAGGTTGGAGTGAATGTGAGGTATGCTATCAGGCCGACGGCGGGCCCTGATAGCGACAATAGCGACTATAATTAGCGAAAGGGTCCGGACAGCGGAGGGGAAATGAGGGGGATGGAGGGAGTGAGGTGGACGAAGGGAGCGAGGGGAGCGAAGAACAAGTCGAGATTGGACGTCCATACGAGACATAGAAGTGACATGGACGATGCCGTTTCGTTTCGGCCATTCTTAACTTTCATCCACGTAACACAATATACTTTCTTAGGTACCTTATGCCAGGATCGTCACAGTGTGGGAATGGACATGTTACTTTCAGGGTGCTTAGCGGACATTTGTACCTTAGTCGTATGGAGTTTGCTGGCTAGAGAATGGTGGAAGTGAAGGTGTCTTTCTTTTTTCAAACATACTCACAGATTAGCCAAATACCACGTATACGAGAGAATGCGCATGGGATAGACGTTGTGGAAGGCAATCTGTAGTACATATATTTTATCATGTCTGGGATGGGTTTGTTTGTCGCACCTGCTAATCATCGGTGCGCCCTTTACTCCGGCCAGACTTATAATGCCTTAGCTAAGTCTATGAATGCAAGTTGTCGGATGCACTGAGTATATATACGAGTACACAGACGGTAGCTCATTTCCGGCAATTCGTGCTTATTATTAAGGAAGCCGTAAGATATTTCTCAAGTTATATAGAACGTTGTGGTGATATTAACAACGAGTAGTTTAGATTCAATAGTAGAATATCTAATGTCTATTAACAATGTAAGACCAGTTTAAAGGGTATATAAATACAATAAAACTTCCCGTCTTCAGTGCTTTTATGCGAAGATTCAGGGATTATCTGAGTGTAGTGCAGTTAAGATGGGCGCCATACGCCCCTATTGGGCAGCTATCAGACTACAGAGTTTAAACGCCCGTACATTGCATATTTGCAGCATGTGCATGTAGGAATTTATTCTTTATGGAACCCTGTCCCAGTTAACCGAGTCTTGTTCGACGAGCACGAAGATTGTAGGGTGAGAAACATGGCCTTTGATTCTCGAACACTTAGGGTCATAGAGTGAAGCCAAATCTGGATTGTCTATGACGATGTTATGGAGAAGCCTGAGGCCAGAATTTGGTGGAGCGAGATTGGTGACGGGAACCTTCGACCATTACTCGATCAAGGCTACGTCTGAAGTGGGATTACGCGTTCATAGGCACCGTCTGCGTCTCTTACAGGTACTATTTTCAATAAGTATGGCTTGCCCACGAAAGATTAGGTTTGCGCAGCCAACAACATCTTGATCACCCCCATATGTAATCTACTGTCTCGGACAAATTGTTACAGCAAGGGAATGGCGCAGGTTCTGGAGATGTCGGGACGCGGCCTACGGTTGGAGCCTGGCGGCGCCTGGTCATCGCCCCTTTTCGTTTCTTTTCTTCCGACAGAAAGGCGAATAGCTGCGACTCTCCAACGCCATCTTGTTCCACAATCTACACAAAGGCTGCGTTGCAATCATCATACCCCCTTGCCACTCCGTGCATTGTACTCTCCCAAGCCAAGGATTAAGCATGCAGGACGTGGACGCGCTGGGAACCAAAGATTTTCAGCCGCTGACGAATAAGGAGTGGGTCATTGACTTATCGCACTGCGAGCGTTTCCGGAGCTGTGGTGGATGACAAGATATCGGCGAGAAGTAACTCCGGGACAAGGAAAAAAACATGGGAGATAAGCCAGGTGGCTAGGTCCCAATCGGGATACCTCGATGTGCAGATGATGGCGTTTTTGCATCTCATCAGCCTCTTCTTAAAAAGTTCTTCAATAAATCATCCCTGGCTGGTTTCAGAAACCACCAACAGCGACGCCACATCACTAGTTCAACCGGTTCAGAGTCATCCGTGCCCGGCAGCCTGATCCATCCCCTGTCGAACTGACTCTTATCGATGGTATTGTTATTTCGCTCCTCCAAAACACAAAGCCTGTTTGTTGCTAGCGAAGTCGCCGGTTTCAATACACATACGTTAATTATAAGTTAACAGTTATGGTAAGTGTTGTCTTGCTAAATGGGGGATGCTTCGTCTCTGAATTGCCAGGTTGGCCTTGGTGTGACGGCGAACCCAAAAAGGAAACTCGCCGCAGAAGAGGAAAAAAAGCCACCGGACTACCAGCCGTGCGGATTTGCTCAGGGGCCCCCTTGCAGGTCACCCCCACGACCAGTTCAGCCCTACCCTCTTTTTATGCTTCTTTAACATCCGTAGTCTATACTATAAGCATTGGATCAGGATCTCTCAAACCCTCAACGCTAAAGCGCGCGGAATTCGAGCATGTGTGGGCAAGTAGTTGAATGGGTGATGGGGAATATCTCATCTGGCCGGCTGGCGCCGCAATATCTCAGGTGCTTGACTACACTGCAAGACTGTGGCTCATCCGCCCATTTCTTTTCTCGCAAGCCATTTCAGACGGCCGAGCGCCTTCACTTCCCGTCATTTGGGCTTCCTGCTTCTTTCCTCTATTTTTGTCGCAGGCGGTTAATTCCCCATGTACTACGGTATTAGGGGTATGTTTTTATCAACGCCCGCGTATAACGCCACCATTGCCAAGCATTAACTAGTCTTAAAGAGGTATAACCTTGCTTGAGGTACATTATCCTATATTGTATCTAGTATCTTGTATGCATCCCGTTTGCTTGGATGACTGCCTCACAACGAGCTGGCATTGAATCTAGCAACTCAGCTAGATATTCAGGTGGCAATTGCTCCCAAGCCTCGTTGACCCAAGCTCGTAAGCTATTATAAGATGGCTTGTCAATATAGCCGTATTTATCCTCAATGAAGTCCTTCATCCAGTTCCAACACATCTCGATTGGATTAAGATCGGGGGAATATGGCGGCCAAAAGATAATTGTAATGCCACGACCTCGTAGCTCTGCAATAGTAGACGTAGCAGTATGTGATGAGGCACCATCTTGCATAAGATCAAGCTGCTCGCCAAGCTCTTGTTGGCAGAGACGAATCCATCCATCGATCATCGGGACTGTATGGGCTTGATAAGACTCTGCATTGATAGATCCCCACTCTTTCTCCCAGAAGAGACCGGGACCTTTACCAAGGCCAGAGAAACAGCCCTAGAACATCCATCCACCTTTCCGTTGATGTCGTTCAACGATACAAGTAGGATCCCAAGCCTCGTCAATTCGACGTGTAACGTAGCACTTCCGATGAAGACCGCCGGTTACCCAGGTCTCATCCGTCCATAAGATCTTCTTCCATTGTTCAGCCGTCCAGTCTCTATGCTCTAGAGCCCAATTGAGTCGTTTCACGCGGTTGGTTTCGGTAATAGGAGGCTTGCGGCGGGCAACATGTCGTTTGAATCCAAGACGGCGGAGAGTATATCGGATAGCATATTCGCCGAATTGACCGTCGAAAAGGGTCATTGATAGCTTTAAGAAGCTAGCCCGACGGCCAATCTTCGAGTTAGTTACATAAGCAACTAGCTGTTCAACTTGTTGAGATGTAAGGCTTGCTGGTCTGCCCGATCTTGGAGCAACCATAACAGTTGGAGCGCGAATGGTATGTCGAATTTGACCTTCTGAATAGCCTGTAGTTCGAGAGATCTCTTTGATAGATAGACGAGCATCATCATAGAGGGTACGGACGCGTTGCCGCGCGGCGTTATCAAGGTGTTTTGTCCCTTTGATATTTCCTCTTCTGCGGTCCATTTTGAAGCTGCAATTGTTGTTATTTTTGACGCGTAGCCAGAAGAGAGACTTACAGTAATCTAGCTGTAAGTATCTAATAGGAAGAGCTATACCTAATTAGTATGGTACAGGCCTAAGCGAGACCAGCTGGTACATGACATGGTGTAAAAACTTTGGCCGGATACCGTAGTACCACAGGCTGCAAGCCCCTTTTTTTTTCTTGTTCTGCGAGGCAGATTTGCACGATAAGTGACTACGAGGCTTGAAAATGGCGTTGGTGCGGCGGTATCATGGCGCTCTACCTGATCTCTGAATGGCGGGAGTTTCCCGCGTCTGTCTGGTCCGACCTCGTAGACCTTGACCCGATGAGGATCAGCATGTTGCCAGGGAGCCTAGACCGAGCGTGTGCCATCTCGTCCCCTATGTATCTACAGCGGGAAGAGCATCCACGGAGTCATGGGTTCCTTTGTTAGGCAAGTGGTGCGGTAATGGTTGGTAGCCCTCCTGACTACCCACCTCAGTCTCCAAGGCGAGACGCCAATCCCGCCCCCCCATGGATTCCTTTCTACCGCCTCGTCCTCTTTCCCTCCTTTCTTCCCGTTCTCCATCTCGACAGCTTTGTGGCAGTCATCCGTTCTCTTCTGCTTGAATTTCTGGAGATCGTCATTCATTTGGTTTCACAACTGCCTGTCTTTCATTCGTTTTACCGTTATCTTCGAGTGCCTTCGGCCTCATTCCTTTCTTTATTTACGTCGAGATGCGTAGTCTTATATCGGCTATCATAGCCCTCGGTCTCGGGGGCACACTCACTCATTCACTACGATACAGCCCAGAGTATGCGGACCACAACCTGAATCAAAACGCTTCGGCAGACACTCCTTTGGACTACTGGGGGCACTGGGATGACCATGAGTTCACTCCTTCGCCATCTAACTGGAGATTTCCGTTCTATACACTCTTTTTGGACAGATTTGTGAACGGCAACCCAGTCAATGATAATTCTAATGATACTGTATACGAGCAAGACATCACAAGCACACAACTACGATACGGAGGAGATATCCAGGGTCTCATTGACAGTCTGGATTACATTCATGGAATGGGAGTGAAGGTAGGGCCTCTGGTCACTACAAGTTTCTGGTCACTCTGCTAACTGATGATAGGGAGTATATATCGCTGGAAGCCCTTTCATCAACCAACCTTGGCAATCGGACTCATATTCTGTAAGTCTCGACCCCTATCCTGCCCGAATTGACTTCATCACTCATGGCTGTATCTATCTAGCCTCTTGATCTTACATTATTGGATTCTCATTTCGGGAACATTTCGGAATGGCGGAGAGCGGTCGACGAAATCCATAGACGGGGGATGTATGTGTTGCTTGATAATACTGTTGCGACGTAAGTAATCAGCTGGATCACTCAAATATATACACTGCTAATCTGATTCAGTATGGGTGATTTGCTCGGGTTCGAAGGATATCTAAATGAGTCAGCTCCATTCCTGCCTGGTGAGCACAAGGTCGTTTGGAAAACTGGAAGGAGATACCTTGATTTCGATGTCGGAGAAGTCTACAACGAAACTTGCCAGTTTCCTAGATTTTGGAATGAGACCGGCTTCCCAGTCGAACAATATGTTGAAGATATGTTCAAAGGCTGTTATAATGGCGACTTCGACCAGGTATGCTCCCTCCGTGATGCTGTTTATGATTCAGGCTGGCGTCTCGGCGCCTCCAGACTTTCGACAACGGCGTAAATCTGGTCTAACGTGAATGACATTAGTTTGGTGATACCGAAGCTTTCGGAGTATACCCCGACTTTCGACGTCAGATTACCAAGTTCGCCTCCGTTCAGGACCGTCTTCGAGAGTGGGTACCCTCAGTTAGAGAAAAGCTGGAACACTTCTCTTGCATTGCCATCCAAATGCTCGATATCGACGGGTTTCGATTTGATAAGGCGATACAGGTCACGGCTGATGCGTCTGGGGACTTTTCGGCCCACCTGAGGAAATGCGCGAAGAGTGTCGGGAAAGACAATTTTTTCTTGCCTGGAGAGATCACCGGCGGGAACAACATTGGATCCATATATCTCGGCCGCGGCAGGCAGCCAAACCAGTGGGTTGATGACCTGAAGACAGCCGTCACATTGACGAATGCTTCGGAAGATAAATGGTTTCTCCGAGACCCAGATCGTGGAGCTCTCGATGCATCGGCGTTTTCTTATTCGGTTTACCGCTTTCTGACCCGCTTTCTCGGTATGGACGGTAATCTCGAAGCTGGATTCGATCTACCCATGAACTGGGTGGATGCTTGGAACCAGATGCTACTCTCGAACGACTTTGTCAACCCAAACACTGGTGTCCTAGACCCTCGTCATATGCTTGGTGTAACGAACCAGGATGTGTTCAGGTGGCCAGCTATCCAGCAAGGGGTAGATCGTATGCTTCTCGGACAATTCATTACCACACTGCTTTTGCCAGGTATCCCACTTCTCCTTTGGGGAGAGGAACAGGCGTTTTACATCCTCGATAACACAGCGGATAACTACATCTTTGGTCGACAGTCTATGTCAGCTTCGCCAGCTTGGCATCTCCATGGCTGCTATGCCGGAAGCAGCACCCAGTACTTCGAAATGCCTCTTGAGTCAGCCAGACAAGGCTGCCACGATGAAAGGAACACCTGGGATCACAGAGACCCATCAAACCCGATCAGGAACATTTTCAAGACTCTCTTTCACCTTCGTGAGCAGTTTCCGGTCCTGAAAGACGGCTTGTTCTTGAGTCAACTTTCCAATCAAACGGAATATGTCAAACTACCTGGTAGCAATGGTACAGCTACCGAAACCGGCATCTGGAGCATCCTGAGGTCTGAATTCCCAGGCGTTCAGGACTTGGGCGACACACCCCCTCTCTGGCTCGTTTATCACAACAAGAATGAGACAACCCGATACACCTTTGACTGCGCCAGCAACTCCTCTGCACTGATCTCACCGTTCCCTACTGGCACACGGGTGAAGAATCTCATTTTCCCGCACGATGAGCTCGAGCTCGAGACTGGTCCGAAGAAGCTATTTATCAACGGATCGGAGGAATTCAACGGATGTTCAGATAGCCTTCAACTTCAACCATTCGAATTCCGGGTCTACGTTCCCATCGAGTCTTTCGCGCCACCGCCTCCAATGATCACCAAGTTCCTGCCTGGCCACGACCACCCCATCATATCAGATGGCAAAACAACGTCGGTCAACATTGCTTTTCACTTCTCTGCCGCAATGAGTTGTGAAGAAGTCACGGCTTCGATAGGGATCAATTCGACAACCGAAACTGGACTAATCGGCCGGATTGACCAATCCACAGTCGTTTGTCGGAACGTTTCTGCTTCACAAGCAGAACGCGCCCCTCATGTGGGATCCCTCGCGTCTGCCTGGACGTGGTCTGCTACGTTGACTGATGTCGCGGACGGCATCCACCAGATCACCGTCTATAACGCAACGACCGCAGATTTGGGAAGCAACACGCAAACAACCGACAGATTTCTAATACGAGTTGGGAAGCCTAACAATCCCGTTGCATTCCCGCTCTCCGGAAACTACTCCAAGACCTTGCTTTCCTCGGATTCCGACGGTAAGCTGTGGATCTCACAGCAAGCACCCGGTGCAAACCTTTGGAGATACTCGCTGAACTGGGGTTCAACCTGGAGTACCTGGAGAGCCTATACCGCTGGAAATGTAACGCTTGATGCCCAGGACTGGTCAGGAACGAAGAACCAGGAGTGGCAGGGTCACCATGTTATCACGCAATATTGGAGTCAGCTCCTTGGTAGTTCCGCGTTTGTGCAGCACGGCGATGCCGAGTTCGACCGTATTCGCCGCCTGCCCCACTTATGGGCTAACGGAGGCTTCAACCAATTCGGGTTCGATCAGGGTTACCGGAACAGTTTCCGCCACACAACCGACGGTCAGTGGGAATGGCACTTCATGGATGAATGGCCAAGCACTGTTCAGCTGAATGTGTGGGGCATGAATCCGGACGGACAGCCAGATCAATCATTCATCTACGGAGACATCGATGGCGACTTCGTCCTGGATCGCCTTCCCCCGTCGGCCATGGTGCCGAGCGTGATAAACATTACCGACCAGCCCCCTTTCCCATACATGTCCTATCGGCTTGTTGTTCAGGACGCCACGCTGAGTTACCAACTTGTTCCTCGGGGTGATAGCAGGATACAGTTGGCATTCTATATTGTCATGTGGGTCGCGCCTATTCTCACTGGCTTGCTTGCTGTCTTCGTGTTCATTGGATCATTTTACAAGGTTAAGGTGGTGGAAAAGGGAATTAAGAAGCCAACCATCACCCTCTCAGCCGCACTACAACAACCCTTTTCCAAGGTTCGCTCTAAGATTTCGGGTTTGAGGTCGCCTGGACGGGGCGGTTCTGATTCTAGCGTCTCCGAGCACGGTGAGGGTGCCGTTGGACTCAATGACCTTCCTCGCAAACGCCGAACAGTCCTCATTGCCACAGTCGAGTACAACATTGATGACTGGAATATCAAGGTCAAGATTGGAGGCCTTGGCGTCATGGCCCAGCTTATGGGCAAGGCTCTGGGCCATCAAGATCTCATCTGGGTGGTTCCTTGCGTTGGCGATATCGACTATCCCGACCTTGCCGAGGAACAAGCTGACCCGATAACGATCGAAATTCTGGGGGCAGAATATCACGTCATGGTACGATATCACCAAGTAGAGAATATCACCTACGTTCTGCTCGATGCGCCAATTTTCCGACAGCAGACAAAGGCAGAGCCATACCCGCCAAGAATGGACAACATTGATTCCGCCATCTATTATTCTACCTGGAATCAATGCATTGCAGAGACTATCAGAAGGTTTCCCATCGACATTTATCACATCAACGACTACCACGGTGGTGCTGCGCCGCTTTACCTACTCCCAGACACGATACCCTGCTGCGTTTCTCTACACAACGCTGAATTCCAAGGGCTTTGGCCGCTCAGGACCCCAGAAGAACGAAAGGAGGTGTGTGGGGTCTTCAATTTGCCATCAGATGTAGTCCAGCAATACGTGCAATTTGGCTCGGTGTTCAATCTTCTACACGCTGCTGTTAGCTATCTGCGAACACACCAAGGAGGCTACGGAGCCGTCGGTGTGTCCAAGAAATATGGCGATAGATCTTTTGCTCGATATCCTAGTGAGTACCACTGCAAATCTAACTCGGGAGCCTTCTGATTAACCCATTGTAGTTTTCTGGGGCCTCTCCCAGATAGGACAGCTTCCCAACCCCGATCCGAGCGACATGGAAGATTGGGATTCTAACGCGAAGCACCAGAAGAACATCAAGATCGATGAAGCGTTCGAGCTTTCTCGGGCAGACCATCGAAGACAAGCTCAGGAATGGGCCGGGCTAGATCTCAACCCTTCTGCTGACCTCTTCGTCTTTGTTGGCCGTTGGAGCCAGCAGAAAGGAGTTGATCTCATCGCAGATATCTTCCCAACGATCTTGGAAGAACACCCCACGACCCAACTTATATGCATCGGTCCCACGATTGATCTATACGGAAAGTTTGCGGCTCTAAAGCTGGCAAAATTGATGGAACAGTATCCTACCAGAGTCTTCAGCAAACCCGAGTTTACTTCTCTACCCCCGTATATATTCAGCGGCGCAGAATTCGCACTCATCCCCTCGCGTGATGAGCCCTTCGGCCTAGTTGCAGTGGAGTTTGGCAGAAAGGGAGCCCTCGGAGTCGGTGCCAAAGTCGGCGGTCTAGGTCAAATGCCTGGGTGGTGGTATACGATTGAGTCTAATAGCACCACGCATCTCCTCAGTCAGTTCAAGCAAGCAATCGCGGCAGCACTAGATTCGAGCACTGAAGTGCGTGCAACCATGAGAGCTTGGTCCGCCAAGCAGCGGTTTCCTGTGGCCCAATGGCTTGAGGGGTTGGAAAAGCTACAAGGCAGATCTATCAAGACTCATAACAAGTTGAAAACGAGAGGAAAGAGAAACTTGAATTTGACGGTTTCGGGTCGGCGCAACGGAGATCAGAGTCACAGTCCGAATCTCACCCCAACGACTTCCGTCTTTTTTAGCTCTAGACCAGCTTCTCCATCATCGCCATGGCCGCTGCCACCGAGCAAGGGAGACATTTCTAGGCCATTGACACCGGATTTCTCTAGACCAGGATTCCATAGCCCCGCCATGCACAGCCCTGGACTCTCTAGTCCTTGGGCTCGCGACAATAGCGATGCCGAATCCATCATGTCCGATATAAATACGCTAGCCCCGCCACGGTTCCTGGGTGAAGAGTACCGTCCCAACTCTCAGGATGGCACCCAGCGGCGGATGTATCATCATTCGTCGCCGTCTACAGTCAGCGTGGCCAGTTTCGTCTCGGTTGATTCCGTCGTTGGTGGCCGCAAGGATTTCAAATTGCAGCAAGTAGACCCCTTCTTCACCGATTCGGACGGAAAGTTCTTCTCTGCGTTTGAGAAGCGCCTTGACAAGCTCAACTCCAAGACCTCGGTCTCGCAGCTCTGTATCGAGGAGTACCTCGTAAAGAGCGAGCGAAACTTCTTTGACAGGTTCCATGAAGCCAAGCTTGGATCTCATCATTCTCGGTTTGCTTCAACAAGTAATCTTGTTCATTCAAGAAAGACTGATGTGTCAGCAATGGCGTTGTCGAGCGCATTCGAGAAGGATCAGTCCGACGAGTTTGGGCTTGCCGAAGACTACGTTCCCCCGACCGGCGTGAAAAAGTAAGCACCCTCCGGACCACGTAACGTGCGAACAAATAACTGACTGGCGTGTGCCTCTATAGGATCCTTCAACTTCGCCTCGGGGAGTGGCCGCTTTATTCAATGCTCCTGGCTCTAGGTCAAGTCATTGCATCAAATTCGTATCAAGTCACTCTTCTCACTGGAGAAATTGGACAGTCTGCGGCAAAGCTGTATATCGTCGCATCGATATATCTGGGCACATCAATAATGTGGGGGATTCTATCCCGAACAACAAAGTCTGTCTACTCGTTGTCGCTACCGTGGGTCCTCTATGGACTGGCATTCCTTCTCATTGGAGTCTCGCCGTTCCTGAGCAACTCGCCGAATCAACGTCTTATGCAGAACGCAGCAACGGGGCTATATGCCGCCGCTTCATCTAGCGGCGCCCTCTTTTTTGCACTCAATTTCGGCGACGAAGGTACGTTTCAGTGTTAACTCCCTTACAGCACTTCCGTTTCCTTAAGTCCTGGCAGTGCGCTAACTGGGTACTCAGGAGGTTCGCCCGTCACCACCTGGATATGGAGAGCGTGTGTGATTCAAGGCTTTCAGCAGGCTTATACGGTGATGCTCTGGTATTGGGGCAGCACTATTTCTTCCGCCAGCGCTGCAGGCAATGTGCATGCTACTACCGCATTTCCTGTCTTCTTCCCGGTAATGCTCTCCATAGCAATCCTTCTCTGGATTGTAGGACTTTGCCTCTTTCTTGGTCTTCCCGACTATTACCGCCAGTCACCTGACGAGGTTCCATCCCTCTACACCTCTCTCCTTCGCCGCAAAACAACGCTATGGTTCTTCGTCGCCGTTATCTTGCAGAATTACTTTCTCTCAACCCCGTACGGCCGCAACTGGTTTTACCTCTTCAGTAGCAAGCATGTGTCGACTTCTGCCGTACTGGGCTTGACTGCCTTCTTTTTTGTTGGTGTCTGGGCCCTTTTCCTTGTGTTCTTCGCCTTCGTCAGCAAACGACACCCTTGGTGGCTACCTTTGTTTGCACTAGGACTGGGCGCCCCTCGCTGGGCCCAGATGCTTTGGGGCACCAGCAACTTCGGCTTGTACTTGCCCTGGGCGGCGTCGAACATGTGGTCAGCACTCCTGGGCCGTTCATTATGGTTGTGGCTGGGGTTGCTGGATACCATCCAGAACGCCGGTCTGGGTATGATTCTGATGCTGACATTGACGCGGATTCACGTGTCAGTTGCGATGTTAGTAGCTCAGGTGATAGGCAGTGTTGCGACTATGGTGGCCAGGGCGACTGGCCCGAACAGTGTCGGTCCGGGTGATGTGTTCCCCGACTTCTCTGAGGGTCTGACTGTCGCTCTGTCCAAGGCTTGGTTCTGGGTTGCCCTGATAGCGCAACTTGTGATTTGCGCTGGGTTCTTCAAATTCTTCAGAAAGGAGCAAATAAGTAAACCATAGTTGGTAACTGCATAAAGAGTGGATGGCTGGTTTAAGTTGGATATTTGCACATAGTGGAAGTCGCAGCCTAGAATTGTATCACATGCATTCATTTAGAAAAGATTTGTACTATTCATTCATTTCGTCTTTGAAGACATGACTTGGAATCAATGTGCGCATGAAGATTTCGAACCGGGCCAGTGAAACAAAACGATTGGAACTCAGGGCATAGTCAGTCCGATTGGGGAGTGACTCAACTAACCGTTGTGTCGTAGTAAGCGTACAGCCTGGTTTAGCACTTGTAAGACCCGGACTGATTTGAGCAACTCGAAGACTTGTCAAGAACCAGTCACGTGATAGACGCACGTCCTGAGCCACATTTTGACATCTCCGAAAGCACTTTGCCGTGAGTAGTGTGGTGCAGTCACCGACACAATGATCGATAGCTACAACAGATATCTGTGAATCTGACGGCGTTTGCCACAAAGAACGGAATGCGGGTGTTTTATGATTGCGATTAGGAAAGGTGAGGCCAATCAGGCTGCCGTTGGCAATCAGTCTGGCTGTTCAAATTTGCGCGTGGTGGCGTGGTGCGGGATCCACGCCGCACTCCAACCACGCGAAACCAAGCAAGTAATTGCCATGGACAAAGCGAAATCGTGCAGAGACCTGCGGGATGTTTGAACTGGGCATGTTCGGCCATTTCGCTACTGCAGCTGCTTAGAGGCGCAAGACATTTCTGCTTCTACATTTCTGCCTCTTCGAAGCTGCCCGCCTGCATTGCTTCGTTGCATCCGACAGGGCACTTTATTGTCTAGACTACTTTGTGCATGGTCTATGCTAAGCGTTCTGGGGGATGATTTCAACCATTAGAGATATGGTTGGCCCATAGATCTGCATCATCTGCTTCCCGAAAGTCCGGGGTCATGCGTCCAAATCCCGGGTCGGGGTTTGAAGACTTGATAGTCCGGCTAACATAATTATGGACCTACAGTGGGACTCGCCGTATGAACAGGGTTTTGGAGGGGCCGCTGCGGTCTATGGACACATGCCGTAAGCGCCGTGGTCATCATCTCATCGTCAAATCGATTCATCATTTCGTCAAGTTTGTCATGATTCGAGCTTCTACCTGTCTGTATATAGCTACTAACTTCTTTTGAGACTTTCTACACGATTCTGCGAGACATACATTGTTTCTCATACGTGCTCGTAGTATCTTCTATCATTTCCGACCATCGAATAGAAACCTGTCAGACTCGAGCAATGGATGCAATGCTCGACGATAAGCCTTGGCTGGTGCAAAAGTACGGTGGCACTAGTCTCGGCAAGCTCCTTGACAAGATCTGCGGCAGCATCATCCCAACCTACTTGCGAGACTACAATCTTGTAGTAGTCTGCTCAGCTCTATCCGGAACAACGAAGGCCAGCGGAACTACGAGCTTGTTGCTAGAAGCAATCTCACACGCCGAGGCCGGATACGAAGCTCAGGTACTACTAAATCAGACCATCGACTCTATCAGAAACAACCACCTCATAATATTGGAGAAGCAACTTCTCAATTCCAACGGCACTCGCACTGATATATGTAATGAAATATACGAGACGACCAAGGCAGCAATCGAGAAGGAATGCGAGAGCTTGCGAGGGTTTTTGCTCGCGGCGCAGGTACGAGCATTGGTGTGTCCATGGATACAAAATTGACTCACAAGATTTAGATTATAGGCGAGATGTCTCCGCGGTCTAGAGATAGAGTCATTGCTCTAGGAGAGAAGTTGGCATGCATGATTGTTGCGTCTGTCCTCAGCAGCAGAGTTCGTTCTTTGGAAAGTGCCCTTCTGACACGAAGTTTGATTAACACATCATTAGGATATTCCAGCAGAGGCCGTTGTGCTAGACGACATTGTTGAACATGTCTTTGGCCCAAATTTGCTTGACCAGAAGGCAGCATTGGACACCCTTGGTCCGAAATTCTATCACATCCTTGCCGAGGAGATCGAGAGAAGGATTTCCGAGTGCGGTGACCAAATACCGATCGTCACAGGTGATTAGAGTCCGACGTAAATCACTGTTTGGAATAGCGACTGACCTGTTGCAGGATTCTTTGGCATAATGCCTGACTCTCTCCTCAAGACTGTCGGACGGGGATACTCCGACCTTTGCGCAGCAATGTGTGCTGTTGGAACCAACGCGGCCGAACTCCAAATATGGAAGGAGGTGGATGGTATCTTCACTGCAGATCCTCGGAAAGTGCCTTCTGCGAGGCTTCTGTCGACCGTCACCGCAGAAGAGGCTACGGAGTTGACCTATTACGGCAGTGAGGTATGGCTGGCGTCCAGCAGCGAGTCCCGTAGTCCAACCTGACTTCTCCTAGGTTATCCATCCTCTTACAATGGACCAAATTCGCTGTGCCAACATCCCACTCCGCCTGAAGAACGTCTTCAACCCGACAGGCAGCGGAACGATTATATTTCCAACTCGTGCGCCAACTCCTCCGCTTACCCCGCCGTCGTCATCATCGTCAGATTTCGACACCAAAGATATCCCCACCCCATCAACGGGTTTCATGCTCGAAAACGGATATCATGGCAAGCTTCAGGAAAGAAGAACACCGACTGCGGTCACTGTCAAGGACTCTATCACACTGGTAAATGTGGCATGCAATCGAAACACGAAGTCACAAGGATTTCTATCTGGTGTCTTCAAGCGATTGGAAGAGAATAACATTATTGTCGACCTGGTTACGATGAGTGAGAGGAACGTGAGCCTTGCGATACAGTCCCCTGATGAGAATGAGAACGGTCAACGGCGCTTGAAAGGCGAGCTCGAAAAGTTTGGAAGTGTAAGTATCCTTGCCATCGGTACATGCTGAACCCAATGGCTAACGGTGCTGATTAGGTTGTCATCAGCAAAAACATGTCGATTGTTACAGTGGTCGGACACAAGATGCGGAACATGGTTGGCATTTCATGTAAGTGTGATGGAGCTGCAGAATGGACCTGAGCTTCTTGTAGTCACTACGTATTGATACAACTACTGATAGGGGACTATAGGCGAGATCCTGTCTGCACTTGCAGCCGCTAAGATCAACATCTTCCTCGTCAGCCAAGGGGCCAGCGAGATCAATGTTTCGTGCGTTACTCCTCCTAGTTTGCAGATAACGGTCTAGCTGATGCGTACCATAGGCTGGTCGTTAGGGATGAAGACGCAATTTTGGCAATGAACGTGATCCACAGTAAAGTTCTCAAGATCCCCACGCATTGGGAACAAGAAAACAATTTCATCAAGGGTAAGAGCGCCCCATGATTCCGTCAAGCATAGCTGGCTTACTAACGCCCAATTAGGACCTTGGCTGTATTGAGCAATAACCATCATCTCAGACCCCACACCTTCTGAGCAAATGCGACACATTGGGGGCGGAGGGACCGTGACTAAAGTCCGGGTTCTTGGTTATGGATATGTATGTAATTGCCGTATTCGGCCCACCACCTAGGCATAACCAAAGTATGTCTCAGTAAGTGCCTTTTGATAAGATCGGGCATCATGTTAGTTGGCTCGTAGACGCACTAGTACTTCATTGTAGCCTCGAAGTCTCATAGTGATAATAGTCGACTTGTGACTCAAGCATATTCGAACCCTCTTGATCCAAATAATGTTGTGATTGTGTTATGACACGGTTCTGCTGACTTGCAAAGTATACCCGGATACGGACGCGCTTTTACCCAGTAACTGCAAAGAAGATGGGGAATATCTTCGATTTGACACCGGTTGCCCTCTGATCTAGCTTGAGGCTAATCGCTGCGGGCGAAAGCGTATATTGGCAGCTAGATTCATTCCAGCCACAATCACAAGGGAAGGTCTAAATGTGGTTTATATTGTGACGAATATGCTAGTATCTTTCTGTTTCCTCGTGGGCGCCAGAAGGCAAGCCCATGCCCATCGAAACCACCATAGTAAATTTGGTGCTGCACGACACCCGCTAGGTCTTGTACCTCTAGGTCCAGAAGACTAACTATACAGGATTCAGATTCGGGTTGCCTGAAAAGGCTAGTAGAACACATGAAAGACGATTCCGGCCAAATATAAACAGTAGTGGCGCCGTTCAGCTGCAGCGACTTGCCTGCGAAGAGATAAGCATTGGAAGCTGGTCAAGAGGCGCCGATCGTGTGCCCGTCACACTGCTGGGGGAGAAACTGGCCACGGGGCGTTTCTCTAACCCGAAACACCCTACTTTGAACGGCAGGCGAATCCGAAGAGGCTCACGAAAAGGATACGATATGGGAGACTGCGCGAGAGGTTCTGAACAGCCAAACCGGATGACTTCAGGAGCAGATGCCGCTTCATAACGAAAAAATACAGGTTAATGACGAGCAAGAAAAGCCAGCCATCACCAATTCGTCCAGCGTAGACGACGCCTCAACAGCCTTAGATGCGGTAACTGGAATCGGCGACCTCTCATGAGCCCAAGAGTAACATAGTTTTGATATTGGAAGTGTTGAATGCTGAGAATAGAAGCCTGTAAAGGATAAATTTGGAGGCGCACTTTGGAATTTAAGGGGGAACTGACCTAACCGGGACTGAGGCTTTCTTAGCCATTCGATGCATCAGGTCGCCCAACTCAGGACACCAGTCTGTTAAGAAAAGCTAAAGCAAGATGCTATTAGTAGATGATCGACAAGGCTTTGTGATCCGATCCAGGACCAAGGCGTGTTAGATGCCTGCCATCGCCGCTGGATGAAATTTGCAAGGTGACGTGACCACAAAGTATGCGGGTTCGCCCGCACCGCTGATATAGGTTGCCCGACAGTCTCAAATCTCCGGATAGCCATCCAAATGCAATCTGTGACTAGCTGCGTGCCATGGAAGACGGAATAACGTGTAGCCGCAGTGGTTGAGAATGGAGCATTGCCCTCAAGCATTAAACGGCGGTGCCGGGCCACGTTGTCATTGTGACCAATTTGCAATAGTTGAGTAATCAAGTCCGGTAGCCAACCTAGGAAAAGGACAAGAAATGTTATGCGGTCACCTTGAAAGCCAGTTAAAGTGATGTTGGGTACCATCCGAGAATGTCAGTCCTTGAGGCAGCGCCGTTTGTGACAAAGTCATCATGTAGTCCTCAGAGGCATCAACGATCAGATTATCAGGTACCTTTGGATGATGTGAGCGTCGTGGCAGATTTTGCCCAAACTTGAATAGTATTAAAATAGACTGGGATATGTGCCAACCATTTCGCACTCTGGGTTGCTGAGGAGTAATGAATAGCTGTGGTACGTCTCTAAAGCGGATGCAGCCGCCCGCTTCCGCCTCTTGGTATTTTACTTACACTCTGACGCGAATTCTGGCTATACAGGGGAGGTGGAACGGTGCGGGCTAGGTTGCAATAACATAAGCACACAGTTCCACGGACAATACCCATTTTAAATTGGCTGTCATCAACTAGCGGGAGATATTAGCTCCCTCTCTCAATCATACACGTGTGGATAGCCAATAGCGTACGAAGGATACTTTTCATTTCTACGCTAACTATTATTCCATCGTGGCTAACATGGATAGATAGCGTCGCTGCGGCTCGATCACTGTAATCTCACGATATATCTAAGGCTCAGACAATGTATGCCAAATCCTTTTGCTCCTAACACTCGCACTTGGCCCGATCAAGAAACCTAAGTCGAGCACATTTCAGTCCCTATTTGGGCAGCATTGCTGAGAGCGGAAACTAGGTATGTACATGCGGAGGGAAACAGCACATGTGAAGGCGGTTAGTAGCCCTGGTGGTCGTATACTGTCATACTCCCGGCCATTGGGTAAGGTTTGGCATGTCCCTCAGTTCTGATACAACCTCAAAGAAGAGATGTAAAAGCCTCGGATTGATGGATCCCCCCAGGATAAGCTGTCCATCGGCGATATAAAGTTTGAATTATTTCAGACACAGGTCGCCGAGACCGGGTGTCCCGGCTTCGCGTTTGTATGGACCAAAGGTATAAAAAGGAAGACACGGTCCTTTCCTGGGGCCACATATATCTGATCCACCATACTAACTTCACAGCAAGAGCGGGTTAGTAACAGCCATCACCAACATCTCAACTGGCTCATCGCATGCATCTTCGACATGGGCTCTACTGATAACCAAGGCATGCGTGCGTATGCAGCACCCTCTCTCTTCCAGCCTCACCGAGCCCGCCAAGCTATACGTGATGCCCATGAGAAGAAGATCCCGCCTCTTGTGGGTTATTATTCAGCTCTCAGCTCGTTGCCAATCACTCGATTCCTTGCGCCGTTCAACTTTGACTTCGTATGGATAGACTGGGAACACAGCTCCTGTAATGTGGAAACCATGACGAATATGGTGCATGAAGCCACATTCATGAGTCAAGGTCACACCATTCCATTCGTGCGAGTTCCTGGCCATGATCATGCATCCATCGGATACGCTCTCGATGCGGGTGCTAGTATTATTATCCCACAGGTCAGTGGCAAACTCGGAATAATAGTCAAGATATTAGGAATTAACTCTAATCAGGTTGAGACTGTCGAGCAAGCAAAGCATGTTCTGTCAAGTTCAAAGTTCGGCACAAAGAACCAAGGAACCCGCTCCGCGCCTCCTTTTAGATTAGTGCCATTCCTGACGGACATTCCATACGATTCCTCCCGCAGTATTCATGAATGCTTAAACGACCAAGCTGCTGTGATGATTCAGATTGAGAGCCTAGTAGGTAAGAAGTCATACACTAAGCTGCCCTCGTTATGGGACGAACCGGATCTAATGCGACGATAGGCATTGACAACTTAGATGCCATCCTCACTGAGTGCCCTGATATCGACATTGTCTGGCTCGGAACATTGGACACTCGTGTCAACATGAATCTTCCTGGCAATGGTGGGTTGGCTGGCGATGAGCCTGAGTGGATCGCCGCAGTTGAGAAATTCAAAGCAACGCTTGACAGACATAACAAACCATACGGTGGGTTCGCATTTGCGTCACCTCCTTTAGGGTCTTTGGAGACTGTCAAGAAAGCATCACAGAGGATGAGTCTCATCATTGTGACGGCGGATGTTTTGCATTTAAGCGGTATGGGTCAGGATTTGATGGGGGCTCGAGAGGCCGTTGCACTGAACAGATCCGAGGAAGAGAAGGCGGGGAAAGGTACGGCTTGAGTCCCTATCGGGACTCAACAGGATCACACCATAACGGGGACAAGAAGTAGAGAAAAGAGTACTGGGATTTCTTTGCATGATGGAAATTCAAGGTGATATATCTCTACCAAAATAAAGGGTATCTGATACTTGTTTTGAGAGGTCAAGTTTCGGTACCCAATGCTGCCAAACACGGTGGCTTCCAATATCCGTCAGGGCTGTCGTTCTTTACTGGTCATATCACAATCCGAATGAACAGGGTGAGATGCTAAGTCTCCGGGCATTCGGACGGAAGCTGGCTCGTTTGGATACCCGTCATTCCTCGCACATAAAAGCAAAAATGGATAGACCGTCTCTTACGGGCTGAGATAGCATGGAGATCGGCCTGATATTGGGCATCTCATGGGTTCGCTGTGGGTTTGATTCCCTGTTGGCTTCCCCTATCGCCTATGGTCCTCCGATCGCATGCTTGGACCTGATGCTCTCTTCCCTTTGTCTTTTATCTTGTTTAGGTATGGAAATCGATGGCCTGCTGTGAAACTGTTTTGATTACTTCATTGATTTTGACTATTTGTTTTCAGGGCCATAAATGACATGTCAAGATTATCTACGCTGTATTTGACAATTTTGGTGGCCAGAGCTTAGCTAGTAATGAAATTGAAATGAAAGACAAAGAACTGTCATATAAGAGCAATAAAGCCGGACTTCGTCTCCCATTATTAGTTCCGAGTTCCGCACTGAAAATATTTAGTTTGTTACTTTCTCTGGACCTCCCCGCTCGCACACCTACTTCCCGGTTCATAGCTTTGGTTCTTCACTCGCCATGGCATTTAACCCTATCGTCACAGTTGACCTGGTTTATGACCAGTTCAACAAGTTCCGGGTCCCCGTATCAGAGGCAGGCACGGAATCAACTACGAAATGGACACAAGTCACACTGGACGACGTGCCCTTGTCAACAACGACACGACCTCAGCTTAAAATAGTGATCGCCACCACAGGCCCAGCATTCAGAGCTGTAATTCCTGTATCCCGCTTTATTGTACCAATGCCCAAGGCCCACGACTCACCAAATGAAGTGGTACCTATAATCAATGCATCTCTGTTCATGCGGAAGTGCGTCACACCAACACCACCATTGTCGGCCAATTTGCATCAAAATGTTGGGAATAGCAGAACGACAAACAAATGCAAATGTAAACAATGCAAACAAAACAATCCAATTAATGTGCCCTGCGAATACTGTCCGAAAGTTCTAGAAGGACGGCTCCAGCGCCTCAATGACGGAATTGACGGTACCGTTACAGCTTCAGGCACGCCGACTATTTTACAGATCACCTTAACATTCACAACTGCAATCGCCAACGCCCCCTTCAAACTGGTCCCCAGTACCGATCAAGTTCACGGCACCAAAGTCATTAGTTTGATTCCGCGTACCAATAATACCGACGGCGGGCCAGCATATAGCGTGGTAAGATATACTCTTTTTTTAGCTTTAATTTAGTCTACAGGTCTGATACTGCACCTAGGAACGGTCGATGTGGTTTCTATAAATACGGTAATTCCTCTGGAAATCCAAGACAGATAGCGGGTGGAAAATGGTGGGTTAATCGGATGCCTTGCACATAATGATATCATTTGCGATGGGATTGACAAGTCTGACTGTGGGGATTAAGTCTAACTATAGGAAAAAATATCCTTGGCTTTCTTCCCAAACTCCGCGGACAAAAGTCAATATCTAAGTTCACAACTTAGATCCCCTCGCTCATAGTTGGCAATACAAACTCCGATATAGGGTAGATCCTGCGATTCTTTTGCATCCTTTTCCCTTCCTCACTCCTGTCGACACGTGGCCGAAATTCTGCCTTCGCCGTGAGTTGCGTGTTATCGAACCAGGTCTGATGAGCCTCTCTATCTTCCGGATAGCCGTATTCCTCTACCAGCTTCTCTGTAACATATTTGAAAATTACATAATGAGAGATACGCATCCGGACATTCGTATTGATATCGTATGGATCGCGCTCTTGGATGGCTTTGAGAGCAGCAGAAGCACCGATCAAAAGTTTTTCTCGCTCGTACTCTCTCATACGCTCCGCCACGAATTTACCCCAATAATCAGTACATATCATCATCCAAGTCGGAGCCCAAGATCTTGGGACATATCCGACGTGCTCTAATTCGGTTACACCGAGAGATCCATCGGACATGATGACAAGGAGGCCAGGTTCAAGGTGGCATGGGCATAGAACGAATTCAGTGCAGTCCATCCCGATTTCCAGACAAATTGCCTTTAAGCAACGTGGATCGAAGCTTTGGTAAGGAGGAAAGTGGGCTAGGTTGTCCTCGTTCAGCCACATACCATCTACACCCGACATAACGTTACTTGTATGCCGTGCCATGTCCAGATATATGTGATGCGTGATCTTGTCACCCAAGTCCTTCTGTTCTGCCTCTGATAACTCAAACCATTTGTCTACCACGCGTTGGCCACTCAACTGGCCGGGTATAACAGTTCGGATTGTGAAACTGCGGTCAAAGCGATCATGGAAGTGGAGGATTTTGGGCGTAACGAATTTGAACTGGCGCTCTTGGATCCACTTGAGTGTGGTAATCTCTTGCGTGATTCTCCCCTGCTCGGGCGGATCATATTGCTTAACCCTGAGTATGACACCGCCGAGAGTCCAAGATACACATATATCGCCGGTAAAGTAATGGACTAGACGGGCCGGGCCATCATCTGGCAAGTCCACAGTTGCTGGTCGGGGATCTGGCGCCTCTGAGACGGTATAGTAGAACTTATCGTCCTTGAAGGTATATTCATCAGCCTGATTCTTTCGTTCAATCACGCAATCTCCGAAGAGCCAAGAATTTTCATCGATCTTTTTGAGATCGTCGATGACAGGTTGTGCAACATCCATGAACATTTTGCCGTAGTGTTCGTGTTTCCAATGATATATATAAAACCAAACGAGAGGCAAAGGGTGGTTATGGTGCCTGGTATTTGGTGTTCGGCTAACTTGGAGGAGGGAATATTCGAGTAGTAAACAACCATGCACTTCCTTCCAAAGGGAGGGAGGAACTGCTTTGTCTTATAGACGATGTTCGATAATGTGCCTTGTTGTCAAGCTCATGTGCCTCTTTCGCATCCATGTTTTCCCTGGAGCTTCCTTCTGCCAGATAGTTCCCAAGTCTCTCGCCCATTGGCAAGCGTGGAAAGGGGGGTTAACGAACAAAGAAGGGTGAGTCTAGGAATGAAAGGTCTCTTATCGCCAAGCTTCCAATTCCTCCATGTGTAGAACAAAAGGGAACCAACCAAACACATCCCTCCTCCGTACACTAGTAGTTTAAACAAAGTAGCTTCAACCTGGCTAAACTGGTTAACACATGATTGCACTCTGTCTTTCGCATTCAAATGCTCAAGGCTTTGATCAATCTTTCAAAGACATCAACGCCAGCTCCTAAATATTTTCGATCCCTTTGTTCCCACCGGCTGATTCAGTGCCGCAAGCGTCGAGGGTCGTCGAGGGTCGTCGAGTGCCGCGGATATGCAAAGATCAGACTTTGACTAAGTGAGTAATAATCTCCAAAGAAAAAAAGAAAAAAAACAAAAAAAAAAGAAGCCGTCGCACAATCTAGCCTCTTCTCCAGCCTGCCTCCTTACTTCGCGCCTCTTCGTCATCCACTGACCTCGACTCGGTCTGTTTGCAGCTTAATCTAGTCACACGACCCGCAACAAAGACACATACTAACTCGTGATCCCCCTGTTGTCGCTATTGGCACATCCCCGCAGGTCGGCACCGTATCCTTGGGCCTGGTGCTAGCCACCAAATTGCTGTGTTCGAGACCGGTGCCAGGGGCGCGAGAGCTCGCACGCGAGCTACAGACTCGGATTTGCAAGAGGTGGGCAAGGAGGCATACCAGGTCGCGTTCTACGATGAGCACGAGGTTTACGCGCTGGACGTGGCCAAGGGAGTATGCGATGGCGGCTTGCGGCTCGTTTTCAGAATGCCGTACGACCAGACGGGCAGCAAGGCGTTGCGGCCCGAAGTCAGAGCGTTCCCGTATCTGACGTCCATGTTCATGTTTGTAGTCACCAACCTGCAGCAGCAGTCCGGCGTCGTGCTCTCGGCAATCCGGCCGCCGAGATAGCAGCAGAAGATGGAACGATTGGCCGCCACGTTCTGGCTGCCCAAAGCAGTCACATCTGCCACTGGTCCTAGCAGCGCAGATCCTTAGTCTACCCCGCCTTATCCTCAAGGACGGGCCCGACGCAGTTCCTAATTGCCGTGGAGGACCACGATTTCTCTATATCGCTCTTCAACCCCGAGCATACTACCCACAAGTACTTTGCTAAATACTACATTAGCAAAATAAATATAGTAAAACAAACCAAGAAAAAAACTTTGATAAGTTTGAATCCTCAAACACAGAAATTTCGGGACTTTAATTTACTTAAACTGGGGCAGGAGACAGCGCGTTGCAAAGACGAGATATGAAGATACTCAAGTCTTTTTGACTTTACTCTAGCTGCCACAGAAGAGCATTGGGGGTGGTACTCCGGAACTACATATGTCCCATAATTAAGAACTCTTGACGGGTGTTCTGGGCTGCTGAAAACTTCAGGTCCAAGAAGGCAAGAACGGCAGTCCAGACAATGAAACATCACCTTTTACGTGGAGTGTAATTGATTAATGGCACACTAAAATCTTTCTAAGCACACTGAGAGTAATATGGCGCCGAAACATCTTTGCAGGTCAGTCCTTCCTATATGAGTGGTTAGTGTTGTGATCCCGGGTGATCGAGGCCAAACCGGAGAGATTTAGCAAATTCCACTTACGCCACAAGATGTGCAACCGTTATAATTCTGTCCTCCACATTGCCCATACCGGGCTACGGAACATGCAGCGGGACCGGCTTCTTCCACTTCGACCGCTCCAGCCAAACCGGTAGCTGCTGGCGCGCTGACGATCGCAGTACCGACGGGCCCTGAACCGGCCTTGCAAGTGGACATGCATCCGGCACTGCAGCCTGATCCAGCAACCTTTGTAGTGCCATTTCCATACACTGGAGGCCCGGGAACAACATATTTGGCAAGCTTGGAGTGGATGTTGACCAAAATGCCTGGGTCGCTCGCCTTGTACGCACCAGGGAACTTGACAGTTGCAGGCTTGGCCGTTCCAGTCCCACCTTCCACAGTGATCTGGTAGCATGTCATGTACAACTGGGCACCGCTCGATGATCCTGCAGTGTGCAGAGCGATGACTTCGGCGCGGAGAAGATAGTCGCCATCTGCGAGATCATCAGGAATAGGAACATCCATCTTGCCGCAGCATTTATTCATGTCCTTGACACCCCAATTATCGTCATCAGCCGAACCTGCGCCTGTCTTTGCTGTCCAACCGTTTTCAAAGATTTTGAACCAGCCTGTTGAGCCATCGGCACTGGCAGCGTTATCGACCTTGGTGAGGTAAACCAGGACTGGGCCGTAGTGAGCTCCGCCGATTGCCTCATTCGTGCAGCTTCGGTCTTTCGGTTGCTGTTGGACATTCTGTCAGCGGTGACAAGCCTTCAGGCTCCCGGGGAGTATTACCTGGTGCATCTCGACTGTGACTGTTCCACCAGCTTGCACGGGGCACTTCCCTGAGATGCCTCTCAAGCCTCCAACGTTGCATCTAACATCATTCCCGCCGACGTTGGTAACGGGCGTATTGGATTGTGGGACTCGTGCACATTGAGTTCCGTGCAGCAAATGTCAGTATTCTCCAAACACCAGTAACAAGGCAGATGACTTATCATATCGACCCCGTCAACCCACAATTGTTGGAAAAGTGCGTGGCCTGCGACCTGCTGCGCGGCAATTGCGGCCAACGCAGTGAATGTGATCGACTTCATGGTTGCCGCGGATCTCTGTAGTACTCAACACTGGGGGAATTGTCTGTCGTAGATCCAGAAAGTTCAAGAACAGGCAAGGGAACAGATGTGCTGAGATATAGAAGCGCTGCGGTGTATGGCACTATAATATCGCTTCCAATGTTCTTTTCATTTTCCATCCGGCTCGCGAGTCGATGCCGTCCGCCACCGCAATTTGCCCAGTATGACAGATCCATCCCTCTTAATTGAAAGTTATAAACCCAAGACTCTTCAGGAGCGTCAGGCTGGCCAAAACAGATTGTCTGTTCATGAAGTGTGCGCAAATAATCCAGGTCGGGCTGTCATCAGATGGCCTTCTAGGATGGTCGGCAAATCTGATCTGGACGACAGCCAACGGCATATCGATATACCCCAGCTCTTTGATTATTATTCCCCACAGACTAATATATGTACAAAGACCACGAGGACGGCAAAGTCGACCCCAGATCGTACCCGAATGGCTGCATCGCTATGTACTATGCTTTGAAGGGGGTAATATCCGCCGGCAGAAATGGCTGAAGGCAACGGTCACGACCATTCCGTGACTAAATCGACAGGTCAGCAAGCAGAAATCATTATGCCGAAAAAGAGCCGCGCCAAGTTATGTGGGCTGCAAAGCACGATGATATCAGATCAGTTGGCAATGGGAGCAACGCCAAGCAGACCAAGGTGTCAGATAAGGTCTCTAGTCCGAACGCGGCCTCGTGATCAGTAGGCATACTGGACGGACGGATATAGCCAGCCAGTCACTTAATACGACTTTGAACTAGTGGATCGAACTAATCCGAGAAACTTGACCCTGCTAGATGCCGGATTCATGTTTGCCAGTGCTAGAAGTTACAGTTGACTGTGTATTCAATTGAACACAAGTGCTTGCGGCCTTAAAAAGGGCAGTGATAGTTTCATTTCCGGAATAGAAGTGCGATAGAAAACTGGGGTTTGACACTTTGGGGACAACAACATCGATCCTGAAATCGACGACAGACATCCAGAATACTCCTAGTGGGTTAGATCCGTCAAATCTCTCCGGGCTCATGGTAGAGCTACCAAGTTTTATTCATTCGTCCAGAAATTCTACGGAGCATAGTGATAGCATTGCACGTTCGCAGACAGCAACGAGGGAGCTAATTTGCGCTAGATGAATGATTCTTTTGACCATCTATGCTGATTGAGCACAATATACTGGAGCATCTAAGTTATCGTATCTCTCTCGGCCTAATTTTGTATGCAACATGAGCAGCCTTCTAGTAGCCATAAAAACGTATCCATAAACAACTCCCGCTCAGTGCTCTTCGCCCAACTGTCGATGATGATGCAACATCTTGTCCAGTGATTCAATTACTATGAAGTTGGGCTGTCTCCACTTGCGTTTGATCCGGCAAACGTCGGAACATTTGCATCAACGGTGATGTTCGCGAGCAAGTCATCACGTTTGATCTTCGAACCGCATCCAGCTGCTGGGCCCATGCATGAGATATAGCTGGGGAAAGGTATCAGTCAAGAGATTCGAAAGCAGATGCGGTAAGGCAACTTACTCGTTATCCCAACGTCTATTGCACTTGCCTCCAGGCACGATGATCTTACCCAGAGCACTCCTGACAGTCTTGTACTGGTTTATGATGGTTGCCCAACTTGGCTGGATGGTTCCGATGCCACCTGGGACCACTCCGTCGAACAAGCCAATGACGGTCTCCTGCGCAAAGTTTTCAACGTGATCTATTGGGCAATACCTCGTGTTAGAAGATGTGACGTTATGGCCCTCGGCACTAGGTATAAATAGGTATACTGACTGGTTTGGGCATAGTAGTCCGATACGTGGGAGTCCAGGTTGTACCTCGATCTCCAGGCATTTGTAGCTGAGGGATATTAATTATAGTTTTAAAATGGTCAAGCAGAATTTACGCCTTACAGGAATAGTAGCCGTTTGAGTTCGGGACGGCATTCCAGTCTAGCGCATGGGCTGCCTCGTGAATCCAAAGGGTGATGCCGTTGTCTCCTGCGGCATCACCAAATACAACAATGTCGCCCCAGCTAGACCTTAATAGCAGGAAGTTTCGTCAGCAAAGATACATTAAAACCAGTACAAAGGGTCTATCTTACCACGTGTATGCATGTCTAGAATCCGAAGGGAGCGCTATTTTGTTAAAGTCAGCGCATATCCAAGTTGATGAGCTGCCGAGTCGGTTCACAAACCAATAACGTGACGGATGAAATCGCGAGTCCCAACGGGCATCCGACCAAATCGATCGATCATCTGCTCTCGGCTAATCTGAGCCTTGTTATGTCTACACATAATCCACACCGAACCGCAGTCGTTATAGTGAACATTAAAGACCTCAATGTCATAGGGACTGTGACCATTGCTTTCTGCCTCCATCTTGCAGCGGCGGGGGAGCCCTAATTTTGCGTTAGATCAAGGAAGCCTCGAAAGCGAGGGAACAGAGTACTTACAGCCCCAGCCCCATCTATCAGTGGTGTATCCAGGTGCTGAAAGGTGGACCATCAACCTATTACCAAGATTTTCTTGGAATTGTGGGCTGATAATGGGCTTCGTCAGTCGGTCGTCCCCTAGAGCCTGTTGAGACAGAAGGAGTCCAACGATCAGCTGGGCAGCGCGGAAGAACGAAGCAGGACCCATGACGAGTAGCTATTCAGGATAGTAATTCGACTAGAGTGGAAGAAATAACTGTGAGACCTAGTGACTGGAGATTGTGATGAATGTAGAGTCTGAAGTGATGGCGAGGACAGCGCACTTTATACATGTGCCTTCATACAAAAGGGGGGGGGGGGGGGCACACCCACTTAGAGCTGCGGAGACTGGCAGCAACAAACATCCCCATAGCCTTACGCCCTATCGACCTACAAGTTTCACACAATGACGACCCAGTGGTTTAAGTCGCGGGAGAAGTTTGGGGCTACAGGGGTAATTCCGACGTAGGTAGTTGGTAACCCGCACCACAACCGCGCCGTTGGTATGGTCTTACCTATATGCTAACTCAATCGGATAGCCACTAATTACAGCGCTTGCCAAACACGCAGGGCCGGATGACCCAGCACAAGCCTCGGCTGCCAAGGGTAGCATCGCGCCTGTGCCAATTCAAATCCAGCATAAGGAGGGAAATTATCTGCTATAATTAGGAATTTAAGTGGAACAATAACCGCCAACTCGTGCACTGCTTGGAGACTACACACTCCACTTTAAGGTAGGCATGGACTTTTGGCCTCAAGTGGGTAAAATTGTCGCATGCTGCGGATATCCTGCACAACCGGGCTAGTCCGCACGTAAGCAGCACGTTACTACATTGGTGCAATTTGCCCTCATAGCTTATAAGGCCGACCAACTTTTACATCGCTTTCACAACATAGCGCCGTCCGAAAAAGTGTTTAATTCTCCTTTAGGTATCAGCGAAATTTAAGCAGTGGGGCAGCGAAGTACGTTAACTTAGTCTACCTAGGCTGAGCTTAACGCTGACATAGCAATGCCCGTCTTTTCCGATGGCATGTCAAAAGCCCTATGGTAATACAGGAGCTAACTTGCATGTAGACGGAACCCAACCCAGTTGTACTCCCATACACATTCACATGGACACAGGGTTTAGCAAGTACACACTAGCCCTTTCTTAGTTAACAAATCCTCATGCTCTCACGTAATCATGTAAGCCAGAAACATGCTATTGCAATGGCGTAAAGAGAGCAATTAGACCCAAGCCCGAGTCATTGTTATAATGCGAGCAGATTACTGCTTCTTTGCCAAAATACGAATTGAGCCTGTAAAAGAGGGCCGGTCTAGTGCAGTGTAACATCGTTCTTGGGATTTTTCCCTCCCGAAATCTTCAATATCCACCGTGAGAACTAAAAGCATACCCCGAGTATTGCCGAACAATTTGGGATGATGCTCCTACCATAATGCTCTGTTCTTAAACGACAAGACCACTCACTGCAAGACGCCAAGCGTGAAATAAATAATCAATAGCCAGGCGTCCGAAGAAGAAGCTGGTCCAGCCACCACAGTACGTTGCACCCAGTCTCCTTGATACTGTAACTTGGCGATCCACCCGCGAATTAGGCCAAGGAATCACTCATTACCAATTAGTCTGGTCACGTTCTTCGTGTGAAATCTAAATCTACTAGGACCCATCGCTGAAAATATTACTACACAGATGCTCGCAGCCCATACTGAAGACTTTTACACCCCTCATAATATAGTGGAGACCAAAGCTTGGCCAAACAGACGCAAAATCAAATTAGCAGGTTTGGCCTCGTCAATCTCATCGTGTGATCCACTGCTGGAGGAGACATCTGAGAAAGGGTCGGAGAATAGCAGCTGGTGGAGAGTAAGCGGTCATAAGAAGTTACAGCAGAGCCGTGGACACGAGGTTAAGCTACATTATTACGGAATAGGACTTAATGGGATAAGCGGGCTGTAATCATTAATAGTGGAGTTCTGGCGATGAATGCAGAAGAAGCTGGAGAAAAAGCGATATTGTGTGCGATGGCGCCAAACTATGTGCTATTATGAATCAGAGGGGTCTTCTAGCCTGCCAGCTTTAGCTTCTCCCATCTCAAAAGACTCTAGTGTTTTACCAGGTCTTCCAATAATACAGCCTAGATGATTCACGCTTACGGCCTACCACCAGGCCGTCCTCGACCTGGTCGTCCGCCTGGTCTTCCTCGGCCTGGGCCGCCTGGTCGACCTCCAGGTGGTCTTTGAGGAGGTTGCTGCGGCTGTGGTTGTGGCCGGGGTGCTGGCTGTTGTGGTTGGGGCTGGGGCTGGGGCTGTGGCCGAGGTGCAGGTTGTTGTGGTTGGGGTTGAGGCGGTTGGACTACGGGCGGCCGGGGTGTGGGCTGTGGTTGTTGGGGTTGAGGTTGCTGGACCACCGGTGGCGGAGGTAATGGCGAGTCAGGCACGGGCGTCCATGGTGATGGTGATGGTGCTGGCCGCGATGTTGGTACTGGGGAGTCAGGCACAGGAGTCCAGGGTGTTCGTGACGGCACTGGCGAAACAGACACTGGAGTTGACGGATTGGGTCGAGTCGGAGGGGTATATGGAGCATCCGGAATGACTGTAACCTTGGTCGTCGTTGCAGGGGGCAGTGGGGCATCTGGCACTGGTGTCTTAACTCCTGTAGTGGAAGTCGTGCTCGTTGTCAAGGGCGTCGGTACCAGAGTAGTCACGAGGGTGGTAACTATTGGCGTTGGTGAGATTACGGACAATGCACTTGAACTTGAAGCGGTGGTTGTCGGCTTTGGAACCAGAGTGGTGACTAAGGTGGTTACCGTGGGTACAGGCGGGGGCACTGCAGGAGCGCTTGACGATGTGACGACAGACGTAATACTCAGAGATGGACTAGCAGGGGGCAAGGTTAGAACGGAAGTCACAACCACGGGAGTCTCCGGAACAAGTGGGCCAACACTAGTAGTTGTGATGGACTGTGTGGTGGTGCTTGGTGTGGCCGGTGGCAGAATGACCACGGAAGTTTGGACCACAGGGGTCTCTGGAACTAATGGGCCAACAGTGGGCGATCCTAGGACTATGGTAGAACTTGTGGCCGGGGCACTGGGGGTTGCTGCTGGTGGGCTGGAACTTGATGGCTGAGGACTGCTGACCGGCGCACCAGAGAAAGATGCAACCAGCGCGTCGAACTGCGCCTGAGAAACCTTTGCCTTGCTGAGATCGAGCGAAAACGGAGCCTTGCTTTGATGATAGCTAATCGCACTAGTCCCACTGGCTGGCGTCCTCGGAGCTGAATTGCTAGCAGCCCAAGCGAAGTCGTTCACCGCGTTGGGGTCAAGCGCGCCGCCTTCCCACTGGCTGCAACCTTTGCAGAGTACATTCGCCTGCCAATGAGTCGTGTTAGCCGTTGATGATGAGTATACGGTATAAGTAGCCCCTGCGTAGGCCTGAGGTGCGGTATAACCACTTGAACAATATAATATCAGCACTCTGGCCGCCTGTAAGGCGATTTCTGGAGGGAGAACGAGACTTACGTAGCCCATCGAGAAGATACGATCACACTGTCACCATTTTTCCATGCCACAGCCAGCGGATTCCTCAGCATGCTTCCACCCCACGCGAGTCCAGCCCATCCCGTCGTGGCAGGTGCTACGATCTGGAAGAGAACGTCAAAAGGAGCGGTCGCAACATCTGGGATCGCAATTCGGTAGATCAAGTTCGACGTCTCCGTTTTGTATTCGACGAGCCCCCCAGCGGCCTGTCTTGCTTCAATCTCCGCAGTTGGTGCGGCGAAGACAGAGCCAGCAAGCGCCACAACGCTTGCAAAATGAAGGAAACCCATGACAACCACGAAAGGTAGTCAGGTAACCAGGAATCGCTGACCTCGGCACTATCGATCAATATCACGAAGTTTAAGCTCGCGGTTACCATCTGTCCCTCAATGCGTCCTATGCCGGCTAGATATACCCAAAGGCAACGACTGCCAAGTCGTCCCCCATGCCTCGCCACACTCGTGGGTTTACGTTTCTGGGAATTCATTTCGGAACACCGACGGCTGAAGTTGATGACCTCCGCCTAGCTTCTTATTAGCCAGGAACACCATTAGGATGGTGCGCCGTTATGCCACGAGGCTGAAGAGGGGCCTTCAAGCAAGATTTGACTCCATAGGCTAGGCACAGCTTGCCATCGTTACTATGAAAGCGTTTTCCAGCGTCATCACTCGGTATGTTCATCTCTTGATTCAGGACCGGAGATTAATGGCGACATCCTACAGGTTTATTGTGTCGTCAACCAGACTTCAGCGCAGATAAGGTCGTATTGCCAATATCCGACCGCGCACGGCCTCGACGGCATCATAGTGATTGGGCTATTGTGATCGTGACAGGGAAGAACTGGGGAAGTTCCGAGAAGGTTTGCAAAATCGATCAACAAACGCGTAATTGGAGCGGGGTGCCAAAGGACTGAAAGTTGGAGAGGAGCGGGATAGGGCGGTAGGAACTATATAGCCAAAAGACATCGGGCATCTCAGTCTACCGTCGAAGGCCGGCATTTTAACCATGTCGTCAAAGCTTATCCCGTATTTACCCAATCATCTTTCTGCCAATTGTAATAAGTCCCCGTGACGGATCCTCGATATAGCCAGAATTTCTTGTTCGTTGAATAGACACACGAAAACTGGTGACAGCAGCTGGCATCACGCCGCCACCAACCAATGACGCGAGTCCAACGCCAGGCGACTGAGAAGCCTCGGCGAGGAGTATGGACGCTTTTCGGATCCAGAACGTGCGTTGTGTGGTAGTTCCACGCATCATCCGTCCAGCCTTGCGTTTGTTCAATGTCACTTGGCTTTTACTTTAGATCACGAGAGGCAGCAACAAACACTGTACACAACCAATTGCCAGCATGTTCACTAGGCAATATCAGGTGGCACTAACCGGGTCAATTGCGATAAGATCGCCAGTAAGAGCGTATAGTGCTCATATTTGTTTCTTAGCATGGTCTCCTGTAAGATTCCAGCTGGAATGCATGACTGTGGTATTAGGTCGTCGCCATACGTGGACCAGATAAATGCAATGACATCGTAACAGCATCGCAGATATCCTAAGAGACAAAGACAGGAGGTTGTACAATCGCAATTAATATAGAACCAAGGAAGAAAAGCTGGCACGATTGGCTGCTAAACTTCTCAGCTATTGGTAAGTCGGAGCTATCCATGGTTGCACCACAGCGTGACTTTGGACAGAGGACAGGCTTATCCAACGACAGCATGCGGCTTGAATAGGTTAGTAGAGGAGTCCTGCCATTGCACAAGGATCCGCCGCTCGCCATGCTATCATGAACGCCATCCACGCGAGACATCTGCAAATGAGGTTCCCTATAAGATGGGCACGCGGCCAGCGAGCGGTATCCTACCGCGGAGAACGGTTGCCTTTGATGTCCGCGCAATATATGACCATAGAGCGTGAGAAGCTAGGCTGATCACCAGATGAGTCGTTTCCGGCAAATGTCCCCAGGATTGTGTGCCTTCAAGCAGACGATGACGCCTTGCTTCGTGATCTATTGGCGCCGAGTTGTAATCCTGATAGTATACATCCTGTTGCAATACATATTGTGTAACCTTGATCTATTGGCGCCGAGATCTCCTGCATGGCTCCAGACGTACCAGCATCATTGATGTCCTGCGTGAGCTGTAAGTTCATTAGAAATACGGGTTATGAAGTGCTCAGTAGTATGACCACAGTCATGACGGCAAGCCGGGGTGATTGACGGCCGGCACCTACTAATTCATGAACTGGACATGCTCTGGTAAGGTGCAGCTCACTGGAAGGATTATTACCTAGTGCGGGTCTGGTGGCAGCGCACGGGCCAGACTGAGCGGAATTAAAATGTGACATTTTGCACGTGACGGACATAGTGGGGTCTCTCTTGACGTCGAGGAAAGGTCCGTCCGAAACAGGCTTAGTGGCTATTCAATTTTCCTCGAGTTTCCTCGAGTTCCTGCCCATGGAGCCCTTGTTTCCGCTTCACGACCCTAAACCCAAGGCTCACTCAACACGATCATTTCGCCCATGATGAGCACATACAGGCCATCATACGCTCCGCGGCGAGGAGGCTACGACGCGCCACCTCCTCCGCGGGATGACCCTCGAGATGACCGAAACCGCTCCTACTACGGTGGTCAATCACAACCACCGCCTCCAGGTGTAGATCTTGGGAGGTACGATGATCGCGATTATCGACGGCGCTCACCTCCTGCATATCCCGACTACCGACGCGAACATCACGACTCTCGAGATTATGACACGTACCGGCCGGATACGAGACCGCCACAAAGTTCTTTCAGCTTTCGAGTCGATAAGCCCGCTGGCATCGGCGAAGTCCCTGCCTCCGACACATATAGACCTTCACAGCAAAATAACTCGGCACGGAATCAGGATCGCTTTTCACGCGGTCGGGGACAAGGGCCCCGTCGGGGTAGATATCCCAAGAGAATCCCTGCTGAGCGCGACCTGCTTCGAGTTGGCAGCACCAAAGCCCCGGAGGTTGTGTTCAACGATGGAGAGGGTGCTGTGACCTACAGATCACTGGAGGATTTGTCAGATGATGAAGAAGCTGTCATGGACATCTCTGATCAATCCGACGAGGAAGCGATGGAGCCTACAAGCAAACGTGCCCGTCACGCTGTCAATCAGTCGGATGCTGACAATGCTCCAAAGTGGTCAAACCCCGACCCATACACTGCGCTTCCGCCGCCCGATGAGTCTCAAAGGAAGAAAAAAGACGTCGTGAAGCTAATCAGAAAGGCGCGTGTTGATGCGGCCGATAAGCTAGCGTCGACTACCGAAGCTGAAGACTACATATCTTTCGACTTGGATGGCAGCGATACAGGTGAGGTTGAGGTGAACGGATCTTCGAAGCCGCACGACACCCCAATCGTTGTTCAAGGTGCCCCAACTGGGCCACGCTCGTTGCTTCCCCCGCAAACAACCGAACGCAACGGCCTACCTCCCCGCCCACAGTCCTCACTTCCCGCTCAAGTCCCGGTGACTACATCAAGTCGAACTGAGCGACCAGTCGCCACTAGCAACAGCACCCATAACCCCGTTTCCGATCCTTTGGGCTCGCGCAAGCGAACGTTTGATGACCGGATTAAACCCCAGCCAAATCGATCAAAGAAAAACATCACAATGCCCGTGAATGGTAGGGTACTGCCTGATTGGGAACCCGTTCGCGGTGGGGTTTCTTGTCCTTGGATCACCACAGACCACTCGAAAACTTCCGAGCTCGGCGTTTGGTTAGGCTTCCCTTCGCAAGACTGTTTGCTGGATGCTAACAATCTTTCAAGGCTGCACAAAGAAGTGGTGGACTTTTATGAGTATGTCAAGCCCCGCGATTTCGAACATCAAATGCGGAGTCGACTCGTCGAAAATCTCCGCCAGGTAATGGCCAGCTCGCAGCCGTACTCTAGGGTCCAGATATATCCGTTTGGCTCTTTCATGTCTGGTCTATATCTGCCGACAGGAGATATGGACATAGTCATCTGCTCCCAAGAATGGCTAAACCACCGTCCTGGTCCTTTCGACACGAAAAATTCCTTCTACCGCTTTGCCCGATTTCTTGTCAAAAAAGGCATAACAGATGAGGAATCCATGGAAGTAATAGCATCAGCCAGGGTCCCACTCGTCAAGTACATTGATAGGGAAACCGGTCTGAAAGTTGATATCTCGTTCGATCGCATGGATGGTCCGAATGCCATCAACACTTTCCTCAAGTGGAAAGACCAGTATCCCGCATTGCCGATACTAGTCACTGTGATCAAGCACTTCTTGGTGATGCGTGGTCTCAACGAACCTGTCAACGGTGGGATAGGCAGTTTCTCAGTCATTTGCCTTGTTGTCAGCATGCTACAACTGATGCCTCAGGTACAAAGCCGAACTATGTTACCAGAGCACCATTTGGGTGAAATGTTGATGGAATTCTTTGATCTCTATGGTCGAAAGTTTGACTACAAGAACGTCGCAATTCGCATGAATCCGCCCGGATATCTGCACAAGGTTAGTGCACCCTGAAGGCATGTTATTTGATATGCTAACAGTAATTCTTCACCCAGACGAGCGTCCGAGGCTTTTCATATAAGAATCTCGATCGGCTATCCATCTTAGATCCTAACAATGCTGTCAATGATATCTCAGGCGGTTCCAGGAATACACCTGTAATATTTTACGACTTCGAAAGTGCGCACAAGATGATTCGAGAACGAATGGCGGAGCTGTCGGAATCTCCAGCTAAGATAGCGACCAACTCGAGCATACTCGAGACGATCCTAGCAGGAAACTATCAGTCCTTCACGCATCAGCGTGCACACCTGCGTCACCTTTTTGAAAAGACGGTCGGGCCATGCTCGGAATAAGGCGCCATCTCTTCGTTCGACTAGGTATCAGCATGCTATTGCAGCTGCACCCAATGGACCGATTGCCGGCATGTGGGGAAGATTAGGAGGGGTGGCGTCGAACTTGTTTTCATGGCTTTAGAATCGGATTGGGATGGTGTGGGAAGGCGGAGTTGAGGAGACGAGCTTCATCCTGATACCCCATTTCCCTACATCTGGACTCCACCGCCAGATGTCTTTTTTGCTTTGTCGGAACTCTGACCCATTGTAGTATAGCAGTGCGGATCGTCAGCGTTCGCTGATGATACGATATGGCCGACCTAGACCGTCATCTGCGATTGTTGACAGCACCCTCCAACGGCATTCTCTAGGCCTAGTGGGCCATAATTGACAGACACACATTGCTCATCGTTCCTGCTAACTGATGAATCTAGTGACATGATATGCGGCCGGACTCGGGTTTCGCACCGCGTCGTGACCTCTGGGTCGATCCTGCTTCGGACGAAATCCTACTGACACTCACTCTCAGGATGCAACTGCCGTTGGGTGCGCCACAACCATCCTCGGATGATTGCGGTGCGCTTCAGCAAGGCATGACGGCGCTGATGTGACGATATTCATGAGAATGAGTTCGTGACTTGGTACTGCTGGCTTACTTTGTAAGCAATCAGCTGGTGCTCATTGAGCAACGGCACTTTTCTCACTGCATACTGTGCTTTACGCATGGCTGTGGAGAGGATGTTTGCTGGGAGTTGTACGGCCGCACTCACGAAGATATAGCTTGGGATGGGTGCGATTGGCACCGGCGAACGTCTCGTGCTCAAACCTCTAGCTCGAATCATTTGTACATACCTATGCCGACATGCATTATCCGTTCAGCCGATCCGAGGATAAAGCTGACCATCCACATGGTCATTTCCATCCTTAAACCAGTCTCTTCTAGCTATCAAGATCCAGCACAGCTCGGGTTTCGGCGAGGATTATCCTTTATGACATCTGATACGGGATTTCAACTCTACCCAAGCTTCTCGCTATTTCTGGTTCAAACCTCCAGTGAGTACTTTTAACTCACATCGAGTCAGTATCCAAAACATTGCAGTATACGATCAAATTCGCGGGGAGATTACGCTTCGCTCACCCTCCTCTCGACCGCGGCTTCTAAACAGGCATACATGTCGTCAACATCCTTAACTTCAACCTGCTCTAGATCCCCGTTTCCATGCACCAAGCCTCGGCTAGCTCCACAGCCCTCCAGTCGCGCACCATCTCGTCGGGAAAAACGTTCCATTTGAAATTCTCTAAGGTGGCTGCATACGAGACACAAGATCTTGTCAGCTGGAGAGTGTGAAAGGGGACTTGGCGCCTCGTGGGCTGGACGGCCCTGGCTCCAGAATGGGGTGTGCGCCGCCGCGGTCCATAGAGGAGCTGGTTGCTTCAACTGGCTACAAAAGTCCGCAACATGAGATCACTGACAGCATCTGGCTACTGACGATGATGTCATGTGCCCGAACTCACGAATGCAGCCCCAAGGCACAAGGCTGAGCCCATGTGTGATTGGCTCCTGTCAACACAACCGACAATATAACCGCTGCAGTTGATGCCTCGACGACACCAACATATTAACAGCAGCGTCATAGCAGGCACACGCCCAGACACCAGAGATCCGAGCATGTGATTTATAAATCGCGGTCCATAATTTTGTGTTCGCCATCTCAATATCTCTGCATCCCGATAAAAACAACCTTTCACGGAATGGGGGACAGTTAATGGAAAGATTCATTTTCATCGCACAAATCACAACAATGATTCTTCCGTTAGCTACTCGTTTATTGTTCACAGGCCTAGTTTTTACCACCCTTGGTCTCACAGTGAGCGAGAGACCCGTTGCTTGGGAGTCTTTTCACGACTGTGATACTGGCTGCACATTCGCTCAGCATGCATATCAGTTGCAAAGTCCGGACCGGTCCGGCCCAGGATGGTGCATTTTCACAGGCTACGACTACAAAGTCTCTTGGATAGGTGCGGACCCGGCATATCCTCTCCAGATCTCGTGGATTTTTCCAACTAGACACTCTTATGTTGGGTTCTCATATGGTAAAATCCAATGGGATCATAGTGAGTACACCGTCCATCTGCCCCGTATATGACCGTATCCGATGCTTCTTCATTCAATAGCAAAAAACTGATTCAGCATCTCCAATACAGACATAACCAGCCCTAAGATAAATGATAAGTTTGTCTGGAGCCCTACCAAAGTCCTGGCTGAATTTCCTACGCCCCATGCCAACATAACCGGCACGGAAGCGCTGGGGCATTCAGCTACGAATGAGTGGAGCTTTTTAGTCATTTCACAGCCTGAAAAGCTATTCGGCGGGGGTATTGCTAGCAGCTCCTCCCCACCATTCACACTGCAATCTCGGCTTGCCGAAAGCCTCGTCATTCGTCACTATGAAGACGCCATGAACTATAAGGAGGAGAATAGGAAGTGGAAGCTTGGAGTTGGCATCGGGGTTGGAGGTGGCGTTCCCGTCCTGATCATCGTGTTCTGGCTACTTGGGTGCCAACAGGGCAAAAGAAGATCGAGGCGCCATGCGGCCCCGGCTGCTAAAGGCTGAACGCCGATCTAATTCAGGTGAAATACCATCATTGGAATTGATGATGGAGTGACAGGGAACTGCGTATTTGCAGAACAGTTGCTTAATGGACTGAGAAATGGGGGTTGTAATTACTTTACTCTATTTTGTTGTGGTACTTGGAAATCCTTGTTCACGAATTGCTGCCAATGCCTTTTATTGACTATTTCTTTTATACAAAACCAGCATCCCACAAACCCATGCACATACAAGTTTGGCCCAAGAGGAGTCATTCCCACCACTAGGGATGTGCTGGAGCGATTTCGGGAACAACGAAAGAGATTGAGGTTTAGAAGCAACGCAACACCATATGTATTCATTGACTATCGCTAACTTCTGATAACAGCTTCAAGAAATACAATCTTTCAGATCAGCTGTCGACGTAACTACACATTGGTTCATAGCGGATTGACAAGCACAACCTCAGCAGTGTCCAACCTTTCAATCGTAGTTATGTTAGCCGGAAGGCTGACATCGGGTTTCTTTCCCAACCTCGCACTGCTGGACATGGGAACTGGTGCACTATTTCCGCGGCGTCCACGACATGTTCCTCCTGGCAAGATAGTATCCCCAAGGAATCCTTGGAATGTAGCGTACTGATGGAAGATCTGTTGCCAGTTAGGTTGTATGGGGCCGATGCCGCCGGGAACGACTTTGTCGTATAGCCCGATGACGCCAGTCTCGGCGAAGTTCTCAACAAAGTTTGTTCCGGCATAGTCAGATACGATGTGCGAGTCGGCCGCCCAGTTGTCCCTCCAGATTCCGGTGTTACTGAAAGGGGACCCGTACTGGTTGAGAGCATAAAAGTCAAGGCCGTGCGCCAACTCGTGTGTCATGACCTTCATAGTATATCCGAGGTGGCGGAACGCAACATTGCCGTTCTCCCATGTAGCCGCAATGCCATCGTTGAGATGTGGGACTGCAAGGACATGACTACGAGGTTTGGTTAGCGAGTGGTAAGTGGGAGCAATGTCTTCGAGGTGACTAACACAACATATTCACGCATATGAACCGGCATGCGCCCGAATAGCTTTAGACTGTTAGAATAAATGGCGTAACCTAGAGCTTGAAGCAGAGAATATACTAACATCGATCATATCAATTTGGGATGGAGGCGCGTTTCTGTGACGGCAAAAGATCCACGGGGCGTCGCAGTCTGTGTAGTGAACATTGAACACCTCAAAGTCCCAAGGATTAAGCCCATGAGAGTTGGCCCAGTTCCTGCAAAATTCTGGGATCCAGCCAGAGCCCCATTGGTCCCAGTGGGATTGGGTTGGGTTCAGGTGTTGTCTTAGACCTCCCTCTATGGTGTTGTCGTTGAAGCCCGGCTGGATGATGGGCTTGCGTTGGCCCAACACCATTGGGGTCATGGCAGCCACTATGGCCAGCGACAAAGTGTTGAAAAGCATAGCTATGATTAGATATCGATGTTGTTCAAAGAGGTAAGAATTGGAAGTGAGCTTGTTGTTGCCTGTGACACTGGCTACTATATGCTTCTGTTCTTCAAGCTACGGCTGGCTGTCTCTTTATAGACATCTTGTCTCATGCCTAGATGCCTTAGGGAGAGCATATGAGAACGTTGCACCCCTTCAAGACGACCCTAAAATATCACTGAGCCCTCATCCATCCATCGCCTCGAAGGATTCACGCCCGATGGAAGCATCGAAAGAATTGCGTCCAATCCTACGCTTCCATGGTGGAGACGGTCCGAGCTTGCTCCCGAGGGGTTTCTACGGCGCAAAGGATTCATGGTTGAACATAAGCATATAATCCATGTGCCATCAATGCTACGCTTCCATTGTGGAGATTGTCCGATCCTGCTATGGCAGGCTACGCGGGATAAACCCTGTCAAATGGCCTAGGCTCATTCTTATACCAGGCTACGTTAGTAATGCGAACTCTAGCAGAGACTTGTGCGGCAAAGCACATTTCACTCTGACAGAGTCAATCAACGGGCTATTACGTATTGTGATTTGTCTATATTTGGATCCATCTGCCCAATGACTTTAAAGTACTTCTCTTAGACTCCAAAATTTCCATTCACTGGTCTTGTTGGAACTCTTGCAAGCGGCTACTATGGATCTGACCGCTTGCCCATCTGTACGACGCCTCCCAAAGAGATACAATATCTTATATGGCGTAAGTATAGAAGAGGAATTCTTTTCTTTGCAAATAATGGCATGTCCGGGCAGATTGCTGCCTGTTCTATCGACGTCTCGGCTCTCGCTCTTGGGGAGAGAGCCCTTCACGGGCGTGAACGAGAGGTAAGTGATCTGATGTGAGATGCTCACTAGTACTGCTGACATCTATGTGCCTGGGAGAGCTTTGTGCGAGGGACTAGTGGAGAGGAATAGATTAGTGCCCGAGTAAGCCGATTGGAAAAGGAGAATAATTTCTTCGGACTGCAAGGCTGACTGGTCCCTCAGTGGAAGCAACGGAGTATTACAACCTTCCAAAAACACGAGTAATGGGGCGGAGAACCTCAAAAGCAAAGGCGCAAGAGAATCCTTCAACGTTAAAAGCTTCAAATCGATAATCTTGTTAGATCCAGTCTCTGAATCTGACTCTTTGGACGATATTTTTTGTAGGTGTCGAGGCTGGCATTTTGCCTTCGAGTGCTACGTAGTATTCTTGGTATCAGTATGGGATACCGAAGTAGGTAGGTGCATAATAATTACCGTGTCTAGGGCCACCTAGTTTAAAGTTACCTACCTTTAAGGTAGGCAAGGATGATGCAGAATAGAGATAGGTTTTCCAGTTGTATTCAAAGCCGAGCATATCCCCGACCTCCGCACACATAGGCCTATGCGAGTCCGAGAACCCAGCCATGGCGTGCAGGTTCCCCGCTCCTTTCAAGGAGCCGAATGCCTGGTAGAATAAAGAGGGCTAGCCGTTTCCATGATGCTGAAGCGGAAAGGAGTGGCAATTGGTCTGGGCCAGAGCAGGGGTATTCAATTTGACTCGCTGGGGGCCAGTAAGGTAAATCGTCGACAAAGATTGTGTAGTGATTTAATACAGATTTATTTACATCAGCATGTGCAAGATTGCATCTTGTTTCCTCCCTGGATTTCTTTGCAATATTTTCTATCTTTGCATATTTCATGCTCAGTATTTTGGAGAAGGGCCTCTATTTGGGAGTGCATTGGCTGAGCGGCGGGGGACACCTACGTGCCGGCGTTGTCTCGGTGGAAATGCGATTAAAAAGCACCATGGATGAACCTCGGTCTTGGCGTTATCAGAGGAATGGCTTTCGCCACTTTGAAAGCATCCGGGATGCGGTGTTAGATGCAAGCAAAGGACAAATGGTGGCAGCGTTTATTTTGGGAACAGACTGTGCTTGATTTAAGGATCTATATAGTTGTACGTGCACTCTTCGACTGGGGAGTCCCACCCTGTTCCTCTTTATCGAGGGCTGGAATACGGAGGAGTGCGGCACGGCTTGTGACACAATCGCGTCGTGTCCTACCTATTTTGCCTATCTTGTTCAGCCACGGGGTATGTTCCATGGCAGTGCATTTCGAAACGAAAGCCTGTGGGGCATAGAAGACACCTGTAGAGGGTTCGTGGAGTCGAGACTATGTACGATACCCATTCTATCGGATGAAATGAAGCCCTATCAAGTATATAAAACAGTACATGCTTTCGCCATAAATGTTGCACACGAATCGTCCAAGGCAGTAAAGTAGTCACTTCCTAGAGCACTGGCGTCCACTATCTACCATCATGCTCTCATACTCTGATGGCACTGACAGCCAGCATGTTCCCTTACCTTTGATGATGCAGTTGTTGAACCAAGAATTTGGAGCACAACCAGCAACATGTCTCGACGGCGTGATCAAACTCAAACCGAGAACTCGAGCTGGTAAAGCTGTGTTGCAACATTAGGATATGTTCCCAAGGTATATGGGTAGTTCCGTCAGCCTGGGAAGTAGAGTCGCATGCAGCACGGATGACTCGACTCGTAACATAGCATGTTACGCAACGACTGAGGTCCTTAACAGGCTTACTAGTAAATAGACCAAGCCCCTATAGCTCTACAAACTTCGGAAATCACAGCCTTTTTTATATTTATAGCTATGACTATGAAATTCCAACAGGAGGTCTGCGGGTGGAAATCATTCGAAACTGAAGCGGCTCATATTAATAGTAGAATATTTCCCCCAAAAATGCTTGAAAAGGCCGACTCAACATTGAAAACTTATATCTTCTTAGCCCAGACTCCCACCAGAGAATTTCAATATCTTCGTTTCACCCGCATCGGTACTGTCCGTGAGGCTCTTTCTTTCTTTCACTTGGCTTTCAGGTGCTCTCTTCGCGCCAAGTATGTATAATGTGGGATTATGTCGTCAGTATAGGCTCCGGTGACCTGTTAGAGCTGCCTAGCCTCATCAAATTTTTTCAAGTTCCGAGTTCCTGGTCAAGAATTCGTGCACACCTTCTGCGTTACACTGTAACTAGACCATGACGCCTGCGTAATGGATGCGGTTCTCCGACTCAATCAACATACGAGCCAGCCAGCAAGCGACGATTTGCGGCAGCAAGTGTGGGTTGGACATCTCAAGGTCATGATTTTACCGGTCTCCGCGCGCATCGTAGCTGAACGGTAAGTGGAAGTCAAGTCCGAGATAAAACTTAGAGGTAGTAAGAGTAGTAGGTGCAGTGAGTGTGAATTATTAGATGTCTACTGTTGTGAACAGCTCAGGAATTAGAGGCAGCTAGCCAGGCTTGTCTATTATACCCAACCTCGCCCACCAGATTAGACATGGATCCGAGTTGCACAAATCAATGTCTTCCTTTGATCTTCTGAGTTCAATCACACCACTAGCTCAGTCGATATAAGTTACTGTGAAAATGATAGAAGAAAATTCCGACCTTCACTAGGCATCGGGGCAAACCTATCATCAACAGAGATAACCATCGCATGGCTACCTCGAGTACTCCGTAACCCGCTTCGGTATCAATTCGCCCGCTTCCCATTTGCGGCCATATGCATCTCGGGAATACTGCGGGGAATCACCTTGGGCAGCTGCCGACAGGGTTAGAGGTCGAATCGCTGTCTGACGACATATTTACACGAAGCTTCTCGGCCGACCAGGGTTTAGCCAAGTTTTGTGGCTTCGGCTGCGGGGTATTTAGAACGCGACTGTTCGCAGAAAGTCCCGTCATTGGCTAATGGATGGGAGGCATCAAGGGCGACTGCCGGCTTGTCAGGGATCGTCAATGGGCTCCTGCGCATGGCGATGTGCATACCGGCGCCGTGACTGCGTAGTCTTTGGCGATGGTGGGTAGAGAGAAGATTCTACACGAGTAGCTTCTCCAGGTTCTGGCCATCCATATTCCACACGAGGCACACTGGCCACCGGCGTTTTGGCGGGTTGATCCGTCGATCATCGGCCTCCACGACCCTTCTCCGACTTTTCTTACTGTCTGTCTGTCGCTAAACATGGATACCCAATCCCTGCATCGTGCAACGTTTCCTCCCCGGTGTGGTACCCCTCATCTGTGATGTGCAAACTATTCGGCCCGTGGCAGGCGGAAGCTGCCATTTGCGGGATGGAGATACAAGAGGCATGAAGGGGACAATAAGATGACTACATATGAACGCCTGCATGCCCATCCGTGTCCTCCCAACTTAAGCTTTGAGTGCCGCCTGGAAAATTCTGAGGCTTCGTAGCACCGACTGACGCGTTACATGTCAACCTCATTGAAACCACGATAGCTGCACTGTTTCGCAAAACCCCGATAACCTGCGAAGATGTATCAGGCGAGCAACGTCTACTTCATCTGCTCGTTCGCCGCCATTGGTATGTCGCTCTGGTTCACGGCCAAGACATGGTGGTGTTCTGTCTGGAGTGTAGTCAGGTTTTGACCATGAAAAGGCTAACGTGATCTAGGCGGTGGACTGTTCGGCTTTGACATTAGCTCCATGAGCGGTGTTCTGGGCACGGAAGCATACAAGCAGTACTTTGGCCATCCTGTTTCCTACAGCCAGGGCGGCATCACAGCTTCTATGCCTGCTGGTTCTCTGGTTGGCTCGCTCATCAGCTCCTTCATCGCAGATAAATACTCCCGGAAAGTTGCGCTCCAGTTCTCGTGTGTGCTCTGGATCATTGGGTCCATTATCCAATGCGCGGCGCAGAATATCGGTATGCTATGCGCCGGTCGGGTGATCGCGGGGCTCTGCGTTGGCATTGCTTCTTCCATTGTCCCTGTCTATCAATCCGAGATTGCACCGAAGGAGATTCGTGGGCGAGTAGTCAGGTACGTCTTCTGGAATTACATCATCGATGGTAATGCCAGGCGCTGATTAGATGCAGTTTGCAACAGTGGGCTATCACTTGGGGCATCCTGATCCAGTATTTCATCCAATATGGCGCTGCCCAAGGCGTCGGCGGCGGACCGACCGATAAGAACCAGCCGACCGCCGCTTTCCGAATCCCGTGGGGCGTCCAAATGGTCCCGGCCTTCATACTTCTTGTCGGCCTGTTCTTCTTCCCATACAGCCCGCGATGGCTGGCTTCGAAAGACCGCTGGGAGGAAGCAATCGAGGTACTTGCCCGCCTGCATGGAGGCGGCGACGTCAACCACCCAAAAGTCCTGGCGCAATATCAGGAGATCGAAGAGGCTCTTCGATTTGAGCGTGAGCAGGCAATATCTAGCTTCAGAGCCTTGGTGGCGCCCAAGATGTTCAAGCGTGTCCTTCTCGGCATGAGCATCCAGATGTGGAGTCAGCTATGCGGGATGAACATTATGATGTGTGAGTAGTCTCGATGTCACTTCTGAAGCTGATTAGTGCTAACTTTAGCTGAATAGACTATATTGTCTACATCATGCAAGGAGCCAACATTGCCTCACCTCTTCTCACAGCATCGATTCAGTACATCATTAACGTGGCCCTCACCTTGCCTGCCATTCTGTTTCTAGACAAGTGGGGTCGTCGACCATCTCTTATCCTTGGATCATTTGGCATGATGACTTGGCTTTTCATTTCGGGTAGCTACATCTGCTCCATATTACTGCTGTTCTATGAATCAACCTACTTACTGGAGTTTCAGGTGCGCTTCAGCAGTACTACGGCCAGCCCAATACGGATCAGACGAGGAATGACGATAACCGAGACGTCACTTGGATTGTGTTGGACAACAAGCCAGTGTCTTCTGCCATTGTCTCTTGCTCGTACCTTTTTGTAGCCACTTTCGCCACAACCTGGGGTCCCGTTTCCTGGACTTACCCCGCCGAGATCTTTCCTAGCAAGATCCGAGCGAAAGCTGTATCGCTTTCTACTTCTGCAAATTGGTTCTGGAACATGATTCTGGCCTTTGCTGTGCCTCCATTGCGTCAGTATACCGTGAGGATGGTAATGGGATCTTTGCTGACTCGATTTTCAGTCTGGAACATTTCGTACAAGATGTACTACATCTTCGCTACCTGTACGTCGTAGTCCGCGTTAGCCATGGATCCCCGCTAACATTTCTAGTCAACGCCCTGGCCTTCATTCATATGATCCTTGCCGCACCAGAGACCAAGGTACATACCAACCACACAATCTGATGTTTTTCAGCTAACAGCGCCTAGGGCTTCACCCTTGAAGAGATGGATGATGTGTTCGACTCTGGGCTCCCGCCATGGAAGACACACGCAAAGAAGAGTCGTCTTGAGGCGCTCGAGAAAGAGATCGAGGCAGGCAACCTCAAGGTCACTCGTCCGACTGGAGCGGGGGTGACCACGACTACGTCACGTGGTGAAGATGAGAAGGCCGCTGCAGAACACGTCTAAGATCATTGCTTACTCTACCTGTGGTGGCTGATATTTAGTCATGCGCGTCCAGGGAAACGATGGAGAAAGAACGCATAAGAGAAAGAAGTGGTGGTGACGCTTGATACCAGTTTGAATGAATGGATAGCAGGTGCTAAAATTCAAAAAAAAAAATGATCTCCGAGGACCATGTTGGGGTGCTACCTTGACCATTGCTGCCCGAGTCAGTGCATGCACCAACGGAACTGGTAGACTTCCCACCTCTAGATCACCCTTGGTACTCACAATCAACTTCATTGCGAATGAGAAAAGAAGACTGTGGACAGATTATATTTTTACATCCAATGATTGATGTCGCAAGTCTAGAGTACTTGAAGGACCCGAACCCCAATAATCAAACCAACATGTGCCATACCATATCCTCCCTTCTCCTGCGCTCAAGTTAATAGGACACTCCTACTTGATATCGTAGAGAGGTATAGAGGAAGTAATTCGCCAGAGGTGAGATGCGACTCATCGTACTTTGTTTGGTATGAGGTCAGTCAAGCATTCTGTCCGATGCGCTTGATAGCCCCAACAGCTGTCGAATTTGGTCTTCCACCTGATCTCTCTCTTCAGTCTTCCTTGCTAGTTTTTCTTCAGCTCGAGCAAGTTTGTATTTTCTTGTGTCCACCACTGCAGCGTAGTACTTTCGCTCTTCCTCCAGTCGTTCGATCTCTTTCTCCAACTTGGCATGCTCACGATGGATAGAGATGTCCTGGGGCTCAGTCTGGGTCTCAGTCTGGGTCTCAGCCTGGGTCTCAATCTGGGTCTCAACCTGGGTCTCAGGAGGCTGCCCTACTCTTGGGGCTTCTAGAGGAATGGTCAGGAACGATGAGCCCAAAGATTTCCACTAGCATCTTCCAGAGCTTGGCTTCACAAACAACATACCTTTTCGGACGTGGAGATACGCGTCAAGTAGCTTGTATAGACGCGAGATGGTGTGGGAATCGGGTAGAGCCAGCGTGGGGCCATCGGGATGGGTGACAGTGAATGCCGAGCGGGCGCCTGCGTATCGTTCCATGATGGCCTGAATGTCCTCAACAGTAACAGCTTGCAACTTGCCGAAGGTGTGAGGAATCAAAACGGATCCTTCCTCGCTGATGACGCGCTCCTTGACAAAGTTCTGATACACCCTGACATAAAACTCCTTTGAGTGTACTGACGCCATACCAGGGATTTCGGCACAGATGTCAATGCCGGCGTCAAATAGGTAGCGCAAGAATTTTTTGATGCCTGCGTCGCTGAAAAACATGAAGCCGTTCTCGTCCACGTCTTCGGCGCCACAGAGATCTCGTAGACAAGGGGTTAAATCGAAGTCGTCGACCCAGATGAACCCGGGTAGTCGCAAGGCTGATTTGAGAGCTTCATCCTTGCTACTCTCAGAGTCCCAAAGAGAGCTTGCGCGTGATCTGCGCATCCTGTTTGATTTGACACGTCGGACCAGGGAAGGGACAGTTTAAATCGGCGTGTTGGATGACATCCAGATATGTCATTTGGCCAAGGTAGGGGAGACGGGGTGAGCAAAGCAAGAAAAAAAGGGCAGAAAAAGCGACTTAATTAAGTAACTCTTGTCGGGGTTCGTAGATGAGCAGGGAATGGCTGATGCGTGTTTTTGCAAGCTATCGAGAAGGTGCTATCGCAGTTCACGTCGGTTGATGGAGCAGAAGTTACTGATTTGTATGGAGGACTTTTGTTTTGGAAGACAAAAGAAAATCAAAAATAGACCCCGGCCCTTTTTGGGGCCCACTCACGCGCTCGACATCTTTCATCCCGACAGTGCCGCATCTGCGCTGGCCGGCAGCCTTGCGCGCCCATATTCACTTCAAGGCTAATATCATAGCCCGGGCCACATATTCCCATCAATTTCAACCCTCGCTAGCATCCGGGCTGCCCTGATATTGAAGTAGAAGCTTGGGCCGCACGGGCGCTCTTCAAGAACCCATCGAATCGCTCGACTAGATCTGGATCGCTGAGCAGGAAAGCCTTGGCCTTTTCTTTGCCCTTTGTGAAGAAGTCACAGGAAGCCTGCCCCCCCGGTGCTTTCTGCAACTCGGTCAAGGCTGCTAAAAAGTTCTTATAGTCATCTGTGTTGAGTCGCTCCTAAGGACAGTCAGTCTCAAGATTTTGGCGGGTGGCATTGTTGCAACAGTGAGCTGCAGGGCCAAGGGTTCCCGTACCTGACAGTCGGCGAGGAACCGCATAGTCTCCATGAAGGATCCGTTGCGGTAGCCCTCGATTCTCAGCATTGCGTTGTCGACTTCCTGGGCCTTGGTCATGGCCAGGCCGTCTTGGTGGCTCGAATCGCCCATGGTGTTTGGCTGATCGAGCGGAATACAGAATCTACTGCCTTATCGTCCACATGAACAGCGATCCCGTAGATTTAGTAGCAAGTCAAAAGTTTCGCCAGCACTCAGGGCTACAGAGAAAGAAATTGAAAAGAGTGTGCCGTTATGGTGATGGTTCGTGGTGAGGCGGAAACTTGAGATGATAAGCCCATATTCGAGATCGTCGTGGAAATTGAGTGTGGCTTGGGTTTGCACAGCCTTGCAATCGGTAGTGCGCACGCTAGCAATTGCGGCAGAGCTCGGCTCATTTTCCGCTAATTAAAATTCGGCCATGATCATCAGCGTGCTTTGTCGGCCACGGTGAACTAAGCTACCTTACTTACAAGCATTAATAAGTACCACAATCAAGCAGCCATTTTCTTACAACACATCAAGGGAGCGAATCACGAGCAAACAAGGCGAGGGCACACGTGCATTTCATTGCCGTAATGCTTTCAAGCGTCGAGGCTCGGGGCTGATATTATCTGCGGTGTTCCGTCATATTCCCGTACTAGCCAAACTGTCTCACTTTTCCCCCTCATTTTTCACCACCCGTCCACATTTTCAACCAACCTTTCACGCTCTCTCTAGCTCTTTCTCTCCCCCCCTTAAATCGACCCAGTTCTTGGCACAATGGCTTCGTTTCAGCAAGCAGGGAAAGATGCGATCTCTGCGCATGTCTTGCAGCAGCTGTCAGGGACTCAATACGCTTGCTCCTCGCTAATGCAGCTGTCCGGCAGGCCCGATAATTTCGTTTATCGTGGTGTCCTAGCTCAACCACTCACTCTCCAAGACGGAGAGGGAGCTAGGAGCAGCATTATAGTCAAGCATACCACCCATCTGGCTCGGGATTCCCCGCTCGACGTCATGCGCTGTGTAATTGCGGACTCCACTCTCTCATCATGCTTGTGGTGGTGGTTTCTTTGTGCGGTGTATCTGCCCTGCGGTATCCGAGTGCTGATTCTTTGTGTCCTCAAACCAGATATTCGAAGAGTCCTTGTTTAACCGGGTCGCCGACTTTTCCTCTCCCGCCACCACCGCCGCAGTGATCAAGGCACCCCGTCTTTTCCTATATGATCGAGAAGCTAACATCCAGATTCTGGAAGATTTCCCCAATACCAGTGTTCTCAAGTTTATGTTAGTCTCACCCAACGCGGGCAATCTTCTTCCCCAATCCAGCCCTGCCACAATTGGCCGCCACTTAGGGGCTTGGCTTCGATCTTGGCACACGTGGGCGTCGGCACCCGCGCAAGCTGCTCTGCAGGCGCAGATATTGCGGGACGACCCATTGCGAAAGCTGAAGTGTCGCATAACCTTCAATGGCTTTCTCGGCATACTCGAAAGCTACCCAGAACTTCTGGAAGGTCACAGGCAGACCCTAGAAACAATCCGAGATGTCATGGTGAAGGAGTTTGAGAAGCCACCGACAGAGGAAGACGAGAATTGGGGCCTGATACATGGAGATTTCTGGACAGGGAAGTGCGTTACTCCTCTTGCATCGGTAATCACGTTATATTGGTTCTTATACTTTTAAATCATCAGTATTCTGCTTCCCACGACAGGGTGGCAGGAGCCGCCACCGCCTGGCGGAACTAACAAGCTCTTCGTCATTGACTGGGAATATGCACAGTTCGGTCACCGTTCCTACGATCTTGGCCAAATGGTTGGCGATATGTGTGAACGAAAGGTGTACAACCAAATCGATACCGGCGTTTCTGTCGCCGAAGGAGTCATTCGCGGCTACGGCGAGTTGAGTGACGAGATGGCTTTTCGTACTGCCATCTACGTAGGCGTTCATCTAATCCGGAGACGTCCAAAAGCGGGTCCGTGGGTGACTTCCCCGGAAGCGAATCTGGCTGCTTTGGCAGTCGGACGGGATTTTATTATAAAGGGGTGGGAGAAGGATAGAGAATTCTTCGAGGGCAGTCTGCTAGCGCCTCTGTTTAACGTAAAGTACCTAGGCTAGTGTCCGTGAAACTCTTGAACGATCTCTTGTCTCACAAGTCTGTCATTGCTATCAGCCATCATGGCTGTCTATCTCTCCAAGATAATATGCTCGGTGCCATTGATGTGCTCCAAGGCAGATCAGTTCCACAACATGAACCGGCAATACAAACTGTACTTTCCTATAGACAATATTGGGGCCAAGAGTGACACTGCCTCACAAGTGACAATATCTACTTAAAGCTTCATGTACTGATTTCTCTATTAACACATACTTTCATGACCATATCTAGCTACCAAATACATCTCTATGCCACCATCTATTAGATATCTCCAGCCTTCTAAACGCCAAAGGAAATGCTACCGTCCTTCTACCAATGTTTACTATTACCCAGACCCTGCATAGACCGCTATCCACATCTCTAAACACACTCCAAAGCCGCACTTGCCGACTCAAATCTACACTCCCTCGTTACACTCTCGAGAATCAGCAGAAGTTCATGGATGCTATTCTTTTGCCTCGGCAGACGTTTCTGGAACCTGATCATGCTCATCCCACCCATCTCTCTGGTCTTTGGGTATGCGTATGAAAAGGATAGCCAGCAGGGTAGCAGCTCCAGTCATTCCAATGCCCAGATACAAAGCATGCTTGTACCCAGCAACACGATCCCTTCCCCCATCGTTGGTGTAATACTCAACCGTGCCCGCGAAGCCAAGTCCTGTGCTCAGGCTGTATGCTTGTATTGTTCCAATCAGAGACCCCGCGATACCTTGATATTGCCTCTTCACCGTGTTACTTGCGATAATCTGAGCCGCCGTGAACAAGAAGTCTGGTCCGAAAGACAGTATGGCCATAGCAGGGAAGGCCTGAGCCCAATATGTCTGCTTCGCCGGCATGGTTGCAACCAGGATGAGTGAGACGCACGTGCTGGTAGACCCGATAGCCATGATGTACTGCGCTGGGAGATGTCGAATCGCCTTGGCACTGAGGATTGCTGCCACCGTCCCGCCGATTGCCAGCGGTACATAGGATGCCGCGCTGAGGAACAAGGAGTATCCACGCAACTCTTGATTCCAAGCCGTAATATACCAGATTATGATACCCACACCCATGAATGTTAAGAAGGCGCAAAGAATCATCATGGCAAATGAAGGTGCACCCCAGATGTTTAGGGGAAGAATCGGTTCCACAGTAAATCTCGATTCCCAGACGGCAAATGCAACGAAGTGGAGAATGGAAACGATGAGGAGTGCGTAAACGTGTGGTACGGCCCATCCGGAGACTGCAGCTTGCCTGCGTGGAGTGACTGAGTTAGCAATGACTTCGTACAGGAAGACAGATGACGATCGACGTACGTCCATACGTAGTTGAACAGTATCAGACCCCCAACTCCAAAGTATGCCCCAACATAATCGACCTTACCACCGGCATCGAACGGCTTCCCTTCGCTGGGAACCAAGTACGCAAACAGTCCAAATAGGAAAGTTCCGATAATGGCCCTTTTGTCGCCGTGTCAGCTAAGTTACCAGTTTCCTTGATCTATCAGGCGGGATGTCAACTCACAGGAAGAAGAACAGCCACCACCATGGAGCCAACTGCCCGAAGAATCCCGGAAAGACGCTCCCTCCCGCGGCACCAATTGGTGCCATAGCCCCAAACAAGCCCACCGAAATATTTCGCATCTTACCGGGTGGGAAGGTGATGGTGAGCAGAGCAATCGAGTTCGGAACGACAAAGGCTCCCCCAATGCCGCATAGGGCTCGCATGATGCTCAGCGAGATAATATCGCGCATGAACCCAGAGATGAGGTGGAAGAGAATCCAAACCGCCAGGCCAGCCAAGACTGTGTTCTTGTGGCCATATACAGCGCCCACACGGCCGCCCATCAAAACAAATGCACCCTGGGTCAATCTTAGAAAGGAAAGCTGTGAGCACTCATCCTACTGGCTGGGAGCAGAGTGACAAACGGATATGATGCCACAATCCACACGGCTTTATCCGGAGTTGCACCTATCTCCTTTGCGATATGGGAAGCAGCGGTGATGCCGGCGCCATACGGGATCATCTGTAACGGTTAGCGAGTACCATAGATGGATCGGTGGGGGCAGCTTGCCTGGATAAATTGACATAGGACGATCGCGCCAGAGATCATGACTCCCCTTGCGCCTCCCCAAGAGAGCTCGGGTCCTTTAGCATCAGTGCCCAGGCTCTCGATGTCCTTACCCGGAGGCTTCCCTTCATTGGCGTTGGAGGTTTCGAGTTCGTTGACAGGCGTAGGCGTCTCAGATACTTGGTCATTGTCGCCGCGGGGTGCTGCGTCGATGGTGTCAGGGTTCGCCATCTGGTTGCTTATTGTTCGCTACTTTGTACAACTCCTTGAATTGAACGTGTCGAATTCATGAAGCAGTAGAGAACATAGCAGAGAGAGAGTTCTGTGCCTTATACTTCGATATGCGCCAGGCCAAGATTTGACAATTGGATTCCCATCGTTGGATTTGTGGCAACGTCGATGACGGCGCCGATCTCAACCGTGGGTTACTGATGGCTCCGATTCCGTACTAGAATGACTGATTTTGGGAGTATATCGCAATAAATCCCCAAGTCCTAGGAGAGCCTGGATTTGATCACATAATCGGAGGCAGAATTGGGCACAGTCGGGGAACTTATTGTGTCCCGGGTCGCCCGACCAGGGGACATTTTTCGGGTAGATGATTGCTTCTCCAATGCTGTTGCCGTTCTCCAACCCCAAAACAAAGGAATGCAATGAGATCGCCAGTGAATAACGCCTCTTACCAGCTGAATAAGTGGCTATCTTCCTGACATCGGCAAGCGGGCATTCAAAAAGAAAGCCGGACTCCTAGCTACTGAAGTTCATAAGCTATCAGATCCAGTGGTGCTCCAGGGGTTGGGGTTGGTAAAAATGATGGGGAAATATTACGCCGAGTGCCTAACTGCCCTAAATAAAGGCTTAGGTACTCCGAACTTACAGCGCCTAGAGTACCTTAGTGGCAGCAAACACAACTACCTAATTAGTACCGATGCATACGTTAGGCACGGAAACTGGTAGGTACTGAATTATTCCCCACCTACCAGAGTCGCTTAGTTATGCATATCATCCTGATCTAAACTTAGAGAGTGACTATAACCTATTATCAAGAGCTTCGCGGAAATGATTTCGTCGGCTCTTTCACGACCTTGCAAAGCCAGAGGAGAGGGGCGTGCCACTCTCTTCGGCGCTTTGTGAGACCGGCATTTTTTGTCATCCGCATGGCGGAGAATTTATATAATTGCTCCGATTGCCCTGTGTCCAATTGGACACACGACGCATGTACGGTGGAGCCAGTGAGTCTGATGAGTAAGATTCTTGGGGAGTTGTAGGGCCCCCGCCCCACGTCCGGTTCTCATCAGTCCCGCCTTGAGTTGGGTAGCTGATGAATGGAGGGAGGGCAAAGGCGATGGAAGAAAAACGAAGATTCCTGGTCTTGAGCTTGAGGTACACTAAGCAAACTCGTCGGTTTGTCTGCGTAGTAGCGGAATGGCCCATATACCAGACAAAGTCTCATATGATCCTTTGCTCGTCCTTTCACCTTATTCCAAGACATTATCAGTCAGTTAAGTCGCGACTCGGCTCCATCATCATCGTGGCATCTCCCAACAAACGTGTCTTTATCGTATCGTGTCATCATTTGCCGAATTGTCATGAGTACTCGTACATCTCAGGATTCAGCGGCCCAGAAACGCCGTGGCCGTCCCCAGAAAGAGTCCAGCCCAGAGGAAGAGTCACTGAAGGTAGGCAACACCAGTCGGGGCAATTATGTAATTTTCCCACGATACTTGCGACAGCACTAACTTCGTCCTTTGTCGAGCTCAGCTTCGCCGAGAAAGAAATCGCCAAGCGCAGCAGGTCTTTCGGATCCGGAAACAAGCTGCCCAATTAGAGCAGGAGCAGCAGATTCAGAAGCTCGAAGACACCATTGAGCAAATGAGTTCCGTGTTTCTTGGCTTTTCTGACGATCTGCTGCAGTCTGACAGCATTGTCAGGGACCCGGGTCTAATGCGCAAGCTTCGAGAGGCGATACGACGTACTGTGACGCTGGCACGGGCCGAGCCTAGCTCAGATATGCAGCTTGCGAGCCTTGAATCTTCCCCCGGTGCACAGAACCAATCTGGGGCGTCCGCATCCGGCAGTCAGTACTATGAGGAGCAGCTCATGGATGTGGATGGGCTCCCGTTGGTCTACAATACCTCCGCAACAGGAGTCTCTCCCAACGCCTCGCCTCAAAAGGATTCACTGGACGAGATGCTAATCCCCATAGAATCAGCCCCCCTTTCCCACAACTTATCGAATGCGGTAACTCAAACAAACAGCAACCCTACTTTTTCAGATTCTTCTATATTGAATGGTGGTCTCTTATCATTTGATACCAGCGTCTTCGGCAACGGGTGGACTAACGATCTCCCTATCTCCTACACACGTGCCCTGCACAAGCAGCCGATAGACACGAGAAGCCTCAGTCTCAAAATTGTACGATCGACGTTGCAGACTGCATACTACTGTATCATGGATACAGCTCAACTGTCGAGTGTCCTTGGAAAGAATATGTTTGAATTTTCACTGCGGCAACACTCTCGAGAAGAGCTTGCTTTCAACATACGCTGGTTCCTTGGCCCTGGTAATACAGAGATCTTCCGGCTCTCTGATGTTGAATATGGGAAGGTGCTGCCGAAAGAAAAGACGGCTAGTATTACTCTTCATCCCGATGTGGATTTGTACGCCATTGGGGAGGAAGAAGCGAAGCAGACCCGGGGATCACTGGGACCGTTTAAGCCTTTTGTCAATGCTGATGAAGTGGAGGGGTATCTGAATGCAAGAGGCGCCCGCTATGTGGATGAGGATATCCTCGAGCTTGAAGTTGGAGTCGACCCAATTACAGCATTGCCTTCAGTCGAGCTTTTCGACCATAATGTCACTGCCCGTGGGTTCGATCCACAGCGCCAGTTCCTCAACTCGGATATCTTCTTCCCCGGAACTCAAATGCAGGACACCAGCTTGCAAGAGTTTGTGTCTCTCGCCCGACTTCAGATGAAAAGAGTCCGGATCTCACAATGGCTTCTCATGCGACACTTGGCCGACATCTCGGTATGTCTGACATATGGGCCCGCATACCACAAAGACGATTTAGACAAGGCGATAGCGAATTCCGTTATCGGTTGATTGTGGGGAAATGCTTGCTCAACACGCCTCGGCATGTCACAATTTAAAGGACACGGACAGAGCCAGATGGCATGTCCCAGAGGCCGAGGCACTCAAAGGATTGGAGCCATCTGGCTCGAACCCTTGAACAGTGGAAGCCTTGCGTTATGTCATTTCCTTGGACATGACAATGCAAGCTGCCTCGGGATCCACTTGTCAAATGGATTGGATGACTCTCGTCCGCAATTAACCCTGTCGGATTATTCACACCAACAGCCGAGGACGATTATTAAACAAGAGTAAGTACGCTGGTCTAGCGGGTTTGGGGATATCCCCCAGCACAAAATCAACGCTAGTTGAGAAGTTACTTGCAGATCCAACAATTAGACCAATGGACGTGTCAGACTGCACGACCAATCGGCAAAAACATGGCAACCGCTGATAAATGTGGGCCAGATTACTTATTGCAAGTTGCAGGTTTGCACCGTCATCCCGCAACATTGGACTGTCGGCGTACATGTCGATATTTGCTATCTGTGTAAGCAACATCGTGAGAGCGCAATATTGTACTATAAGACGCGCTTGTTAGTCCTCATGAAGTAGCAATATGTAACAAGCAACTCAAATCAACTTCATCCAGCTTTTATTCCATCATCTTCATCAACAGTCACCATTTATTTCATCAACTTGCCGTTTCGTAGCACATCTCCTGTTTGATTCCCATCATGAAGACAATCCTTATCGTCGGGGCCACAGGTGCTCAAGGAGGCTCCGTCGTTAAACATCTCCTGTCCACAGGGGAGTACCTTATTCTCGCGTTCACGAGACCCACCACAATTCCCCATGTCCAAGAGCTAGCAGCCAACCCAAATGTGGAGCTGATCATCAACAATGCCACTTTTGGCTATGACGAGGAAGCCTTCTCCTCTGCAGCATCAAGAGCAGATTTCGTGCTAGTCAATACCGACGGTTTTACCATGGGTGAGATTGCCGAAACGTACTGGGGAATTCGGCTTTACGAATGGTCTGTCAGGGCTGGGGTGAAGCACTTTGTTTACAGCGGGCTGGAAGAGAACGGAAAGAAATCCAACTACGACCCCAAGTTCTATGTTGGTCATTTTGAGGGCAAGGTCAGAGTCCAACGTACGTTGATTCACTTCCGGCCTGAAACGCAATGAAGCATTGACTGATCATATCGTGGCCAGAATTCATTAAAGCGCAGCCGACATCTACTATGGCATGGACCATCATTCGCTCCGGACCTTACATAGAGATGCTCTCCGATATGCTCGGTCCATCGGTAGGACCTGACGGAACATACAACTTCAACCTTCCAATGGGGAACGGCGCCATCCCCTTCATTCACCTCGATGACTTCGGCCCGTATGTCCACTGGGCCTTATCCACCCCTTCGGAGTCTACCGGCTTCGATTTGGGGATCGCTACAGCACACATCTCAGGCGCTGAAATAGCGAGCACCTTTACGGCGCAGACCGGGAAGCCGGGGAAATATGTCGATCTTCCCGTTGAAATGTGGAACAAAGCAGCATGGAAGAACTTACCAAAGGGACCTGACACTAAAATGGGATTCAAGTCAGTCAATGATGAAAAACTTCTAGTGCAGACATATGAGCAGAACTTTACAAACTGGTGGAATTTGTATAAAGCGAGTGGGGACAACAAAGGGTTGATCCAGCGGGACTATGAGCTTCTCGATCGAATTTCTCCTGGAAGGGTCAAGAGTTTAGCGGAATGGATGAAGAAAGTCGGGTACACTGGGGAGAAAGTTCAGGTTCTCAAGATTCGAGAATCAACTAATTGAAGTGAGCACAGACACCACGGCTGGTCGTGGATTGTCATGGCTTGATTGACGCTATTAGATGTAACGACATGGACATAAGAGATAGAGTGTACTTATAATGCTGTACAAACATCCTTTCCCTTTGACCTAGGACTATTATGCGATGGTTCCATCCGCCATATTCTCACCTTGTACAAGTCCAAGAACAGCGCACTGACTCAGAGATGCCTTACCAGACCTAACTACTAACAGCAAGCCGCGTGGGCTAATAGGGACTGCGATTGCTGTAACCAGCCCTCGCACAAGAGAAAGTCTCTGCCCAGTTGCCCGGATCTTATCGCCTGCGGGCTACGGGGTCAGTAGTAATAACAGTCCACCTCCCGCAGGCAGCGAATCAGTACAGAATACATAAAATGTAGTTGTGCCGTACATGCACTAGCCAGCCGGAGTCACCCGAGTCCGAGATGTCATTTTCCATGCTGGGTATCGTTCAGCAAATGCTCACATGATACACTTGAACCGGGTCGCTGTTCGTTTCTTGCTGAATTTGTAAGACATCATGACGAACTTTTGTCCGTGGAACAGATTGAAAGAATATGGAACAACAACAAAGAGCATTTATAATTGCGGATGGACTATGAAATAATCGGAGGATCACTTTTGAAGTACGTACGTCGACGATTTATAAAATTCCCGACCGCCCCACCAGCAGCAGCTCTGCACCATGCACGCCCCCACTAGCCAAATACCAATCAGTAAACGGGCAAATTATTCGGCCACAGCCGCATTGTGATTCTTGACTAATAAGCTCCAGATTAAGGTCTTACTGATCTGCTAGCCGGATGAAGTCTGCAGCTGGTAGTACTGTGTTGCTGATGCAATCAACGTTCCAGGCCCTGGCATCCTTCGGGGGCATCACAAACTCGCAAGGAAGATGACTGGAATCGACTTATAATAACCTTGAAATAGATATGTGAGGCTCTATATAACGAGACTTTGGCCTTCCGAGTTGATAGTTTTATGATCTTCCACATCAACAACAGCCTCGAACACTTGCACATCTCCTAAAACAACAGAACCATCTTCACCAAGTAGCCTTGCATCCAACACAAACTTCTCACTCAAATTTTCTAAATTCCGAGATCTCAAATCATATCACCGCTGCTAAATCACTGCTAAAAATCCTTGCCTTGCGACCCAAACATCCTCCCCAGGTTGCACATCCCCCTATCCAGTCATTATGGCCACTTTCGTCAAGAACCATCTCCAGCCCTACGAAGCACTCACCAAGTTTATTGAGTCCCAACCCCTGAAGGGGAAAAGCTTCCTCATCACCGGCGCTGGTCGAGGAGTAGGCGAACACATCACTGGCCAAATCGCAGCGGCGGGAGCCCAGACCATCGGCATTGTCGGCCGCGATAAGGCCCGAATCGAGTCCTCGGCAGAGAAATTCAGTCAATCTTACCCCTCCACCAAGTTTGTTCCTTTTACCGCCGATATCACAGATGAAGACGCCATCAACAGTGTTTTCAAGTCGTTTGGTACGCCGGATGTATTGATTAATAACGCTGGCGTTTTCGTCGATGACGGTCCCTTTATCGACCAAAATCTCAAGGACTGGTGGAGCAGCATCGGAATCAACATGCTTGGCAGTGCAATCGTCACTCAGCAGTACCTTCGCGCGTTGGGCCCTCACAAGAAAGCCGTTGTGCTAAATGTTTCGAGCTTTGTAGCACACATGCGCTTTCCTATGAAGGGATGGTCTGGTTACAACGCCAGCAAGACCGGACAGGCTCGCATCTTTGAATATGTCCGATTTGAGCATCCCGAAGTCCGATTCATCAACATTAATCCCGGAACCATTGCGTCAGATGGCTTTGATAAATCTGGCGCTACTCCTCCAGCGGGTGGCATGACTGATGGAACATTGGCTGGGCAATTTTATGCCTGGGCGGCAACAGAAGAAGCCGAGTTCTTGAGTGGCCGCTTTGCTTGGGCAGAGTGGGACATTGAGGAGCTGAAGGCGAAGAAAGAAGAAATCCTGGAGAAGGACTTGCTCCTGCTTACTATCGAAGGATTTGATAAAGGATTTTAGATTGATCGGGCTTGGAAATGAAATGTGTACTTGGCAAAATAGATGATGTATCGAGCCAGATACGAGCCTGTAAATGAGCCTTTAAAATCCTGTCGTTACCCATCGCCTCCATTAGCTACCTAGTACCTTACCGTAGCAACGGGTGAAAATGTGTAGGTACCGTTTTGGGAAGGCATATTTGACCTGCTATCAACCCTTGATCTATCACGAGGTTCGAAACCTCAAACGTCATAATAGACTTCCATATCGCCTTCCACGCTAAATCTGAGAACGAAGTGTCAAATCTTGATCATGGACCAACGAATCACTCTAGAGTTTACATGCAGGGCGCCGTCCATATAAATACTTGGATCAAATTCTGCGAACTCGAGTTGCAATTCTTGCGTCCAGTTTGCCCCCATTCCTCCGCAGATACCGTACTACGTGCTGTCATTAATGAACTGAAGATGGGTTATATAACATGCTTTTCGTACAAACTGTATCAGAAACGACCAAAGACTAATAGAAGTGATCGAGCGTCGTAGGAGCTCGAATCCGTTTCGTAGAGAAGAAGATGAAGACTGAGCTCCGAATTGGTCATGGTGGCCCCCGATCGGGTCATCTTCAATCGGACTGTCTCCACCAAGGACGCCGACAGGAAGAGACTCTGCTTGATACAAACAACGGATAATCGGGAAGATGAACCAGACTTGCATCAAAACAGAAAATTCCGAGCTGTCAGGAGTTTGACTGGCTTGAAGTACCTCCATCTCTCGCCAGCATTTTGAAATAACAGCGGAAGGTTACGAGTAGGGCAGATAGAGCCGTGCAGGAGCATCGTAAATATTAGAATTGGTCTTTGCGAAGGCGACTACACAAATGAGATTGAGACACAACAACGCTGGCTGGAGGAGAGACATCAAAGTCCACATCAAAGATTCCCTAACTGACAAGAGAAGAAGAAGCTTAGCTTCTGTTTGGTCTACTCACATCACTCCCGTAAAATTATCTATCACAGCTCGTTGAGCTATCCCCGAGGTGCTCTAAGATGGTACAGTGTAGAATTTGCCTGCAGTGTGCGTCATGTCCAGACTATGTTCATTGAGACCAGGAACTGTTCTCAGATAAGGATTTGTGGTTGCCAAGAGGATTTAACTTCAATGAGCAAGTACCCCACTAATGCGACCGCTTGGTGGAAGGGACTATCGCGAAGGTTCCCAGCTAACACCTTGCGAGAAAGACGCTCGCCAGATAAGTGTTGGATATATGCAGCCTGGCATCCCGTTTAAGATGGTCGTCAGTGCCCCCATCTTTATTTTTCGCCGTCCAGGCTCTGTACAGTGCCTGTCCATTGCCATTTTCTGCAATCCACGAAACGCGTTTTTGATGTGTCATTACTCTGACATACTGGCGAAATGACCATAAGCAGCACTTTAATTCGTTTCCAGCGAAACCGTCATCAGCCGGGTAACCCCACAAGGATCGATGTGGAATAGGCAATCTGCTCGGTAGTCGACAGCACAATGCACCGAGCGTCTCAAATGCCAAGAGTGGCGCAACCTTATTCACCTCCCGCTTGCGGCAAGCCCAATAGGTCGACTTGGTTGTGGTTGCGACGTTGTCGTGCGTCGAGTATCCGCTTGCACCATTCCAACGCTCCAACATACCCGAGAATGGAACGCTGATAACGCAGCGCAAGAAGGATGAGAGCAGGATGTACCCCTAGCCTGCATCTGGAAATTGATATCGCTGTCTTGGCTTGCAGATCTGCCCGGTGTAACCCCTCATTTGCCCGGGAGATCTGTAGAAACAGCGGCGAACAGGTATCCTGGTTCCAGGCCTTTCGCTGTTATAAAGAGAAATGAGCCCACGATATGATCGCCGCGGCTCAATTAAACACATCGAAGACAGTTTGTTGACCGCGTAGTCATGAAGCTGCTCAGATCCCTGGTTCTCCTTTGTCCTCTGGCTGCAGTCGCTGCGGTCAAGCCGGCACATGAACAAGCACCACGCGATTCCAAGGTCGATTACAGTGGTTACCGCGTTTACGCCATCCAAATTGCCGATGCGCCGAAAGACATTGAGGCACAGCTCCAGTCGTTTTACACACTTCAATCCCAAAACAGACTCGAAGTTGCGATCCCGCCCAATGAGATCGAGAGCTTCGAGGCACTTGGTCTGGATGCAAGAATTCTAAGCGAGGATCTGGGGCAAGACATTGCGAGCGAATCATTAGATGTGAAGCCTTATAAAGCTGCCCTGACCAAGCGCGGAGACCTGCCTGATCTGAGCTGGTATGACTCTTATCATCCGTACGCGGACCATGTGCAATACTGGGATGACTTGCATGCTGCGTTTCCAAACAACTCTGAGCCGTTTGATGTCGGTGCCTCCTACGAGGGTCGCAGAATATTCGGCCTTCAGCTGTGGGGCGACAAAGGCGTGAAGGGAACAAAGCCGGCGATATTGTGGCATGGTACCGTCCACGCAAGAGAGTGGATCACCACAATGGTACGCATTTTCTTCCCATTTATGTCTTGCAATACGCTACCTGGATAAGATCAAGGACTCATGGGACTTTTCAGGTTGTTGAGTATCTCACGTACCAGCTCATCGACGGATACAACTCCGGAGATCTCAATGTCACTTCGTTTTTGGACGAGTACGACTTCTACATCATTCCGTTCCACAACCCCGATGGTAATCCTCTCCCTCTCCAATCTTCGTTCCATTCTAATTTCTAACCATCACCAAGGCTTCGTGTATACTCAAACAAATGACCGATTGTGGCGTAAAAACCGCCAACCTCGAGGCAACACAACCTGCATCGGCACGGACTGCAATCGCAACTGGAACTACAAATGGGACTACCCCTTGGAAGACGGCAGCGTCTCTAGCAATCCCTGCGCTCAGACTTTCAAAGGCCGCTGCCCAGGTGACACTCCCGAGAATATTGCCTTGAGCGCCTTTTCCAAGAAGTTGGCCGCAGCACCCGGAGGTATCCGGTCGTTCATCGACTGGCACAGCTACGGGCAGCTAATCCTTCTCCCGTGGGGATGGTCATGTGAGCCCGAGGATTTGCCTGAGAATCTGCCGAGGCAGCGGGAGGTTGGTGCTGGCTTGGCGGCGGTCATCGCAGCGACAAGTGGCGAAGTGTACGAGGTCGGTCCCAGCTGTGAGGTTCTGTACTACTCGGTTGGATCCGGCAGGGACTACCATAAGGGTGCGCTAAATGCGACCTTTTCTTGGAGTATTGAACTGCGGCCTACGAGCAATAATAGCCAGGGATTTGTACTTCGACCCGAATTCATCTGGCCTACTGTCAGGGAGCACTGGGAAGGGGCGAAGTATGTTCTCGATGTAATCCAATGATTGGTTATGGGAGATAATTATACAGAGATCATGTTCATCTGAATAGAGCTTCAAATCTTCTTCATTATTCGTCCTTAATAAACTAAAGTATATATGCATGCGGAGCGCATCAAACCCGAGTGACCTAAAGCTCCTGGCATAGAATTCTTTCATCAAACATCTTCCAAATCCAGTGTCACAGATGCAGCAGCCTCGCACCGCTTCCGCCGCAACGCTGTGTCGGCGGCCTTTTCCGCCCATCCCATAACGTCATACATATGCTCTAGACAGTGCAGGCGGTCAATAACTTGGCCGTGTCCCTCACCACAAATCTCAATCTTGTACTTGATAGACTGTTCCAGGTAAAATGCTGACAGCTCGATACGAGGATTGTAAATAGCCGCCTCATCCCAACCGCGACGGAGATGAGTCCGATGGAGGTCGTAACTACAACGTTGAAATAGAAATGCCTTGCGTTCGTTGCTGAGTTCTTGACATTTAGCTACCGCACACTGAAGTTCCCCTAAGGCTGCAAGTACCTCGTCCGAGCTGGGGTTGATGGCGCGTAATATGTCGCAATTCCGTATCAACAGTAGAATATCTAATTCTGATCCCGGGCCGCGCATTGCTGCGTTTTTCTGACACGCATGCTGAAGCTCTTCCAATAGGGCTTGGAATCGTGTCGTCACTTGTGCAGTAAGCTTCTGACGAAGTGGCCACCAAATGAGGTCGACTGACGCTCCGTCATTCCCCACCACTTTTTCAGCTTCTTCAGCAAGCTGAAGACAACAGCTCTCCAACATTGCTTGTAGGCCAGAGACACCTTCTTTGTGGAGAACGCTGTAGATGAAGCCGTATAATTGTGTCCAGGGATCGTGCAGCTTTCTCTGTGCCGAGACTGCTACCACAAACTTCCATAAGCTTAGAACCAGCTCCGGGTCGGATATTTCACATGCATTGAACAGCAAACAGAATGCGACAGAAACGGAATTACGATTAACCAATTGCTGCAGTCTTCGAAATGCCAACTTTCGCATCAGTATGCCCGTTTCAGTGCGTCCCTGGTTTTCGTAGTCACATGTTGTTGCAACTAGCATGTATATGGGGTTTTCACCGCCCAAAGGCCACCTGATACCTGGAAAGTTGACGTGCTGTGCGGAAGCAAACTGGGCTCGCCGATTCTGTTGCGAGTGCAGGAGCATAATCCGTACGTGGTGAAGAAGCAACTCCTGGTTTCGAATGGTCTCTGGGGACCGCAAGTATGCTGTTCTTTCAGGGGCTGGCGGTGTGCAGCACCGTACCGTCGTTGGGAGCCTTGCCGTCGTTTCAAAGTCGACGAGATCGTACTCAGTCTTCCCCTTCCTCCTCAAGTAGTTCTGAATGTCGACCTCCTTGCCGCGTCGGAAAAACCTGGATGGCTTTCCGCTCACATCTCGCTGGAACTTCACGAGCAGCATTCGAGACATATCTTTCTCGGTGTTATTCTTCTCAAATCCCCATTGTCGAAACCTGGACTTGTACATTCTCTCTCTATCATAAGTGAGCAATGGAGCTGTTAATCTCGGCGAGGACTTTGGACTCACGATGCTTTGAAGTTGTGATTCTGTTGCATGATCCGCATTACATCCTTCAGGGGCTTACCCTCGCCTAGATACAATTGCTTGATTGTACCCTTGTAGGACTGCCAGACTTCCGGTGGATACACCCCGCGAAAGCCAGATGCATTGATTTGAGTCGGCAGGACATAGCGGAATCGATTTTGTGGCTGTGGATCTGCGCGCTTAGACAAGGTTCCAGCCGGATGTGCCAATACGGCCGCGTCGACTAGATCCCGGCATGGGCGATCATCCTCGATGTCGAGAAAAGTCTTGGGCGCCTCAACATATTCGAGATGCCCGGGTGAAGGCGGAATCTGTTCTTGGAAGCTGTTTGCCGCCTTCCGAGACCTAGGTTCGAAATGCGACCAAGTTGAGATATGAGGCCCCATTGGAGTGCTAGTTATTCCACTTGGCCGTGGCAGGTCAAGGTCTCCGACGGCCCCAAACTCTACGGCCATAGAGTCCAGTGCAGACGAGGTAGAATAATCTCGATGCGCGCATCCATCAATCCCTGTCGACAGCGCATGTGTCGGAAACCTTGAGTTCCACTCCATCTCTAGGGGCTCATGCTGTAGCACGAAACCTCCCGGGAGGAATTCTTCGGGATAGATCAACGGCGTCCTCAAGTAGTCAGCCATGCCTCCTTCCGTCGTGGCAAAAGAGTCCATGATGCCGGACGTTATGCACTTCGAGACCGCCTACGACCCAGGGGCGGTACCGGTACCAGAGATATGAAGGGCGCACAAGCCTAATAAGCAGACTAAATTTGAAGCAAGATGAACGATCGCAGAGCGCAGTGGCCTCCGTTCTGCGGGAGGTGGCTCTTTATGTGGAAAGAGTTGATGGGATTGCGGCCGCCGTCTCAAATTATGGAGGTGAGGCTGCGCATCGGTGAGGTGCTCAATCAATGGCCGCAGGATGTACGCCAGAGGCTGACGCAAAAGAACCGATTACCGGATTCAGCCTAGCGCCTCGCATCGTGGCTCCCAGGCGGCAGAAAGCTCCCATTCAAAAGGACCGTTCCGGCATCAAAGAAACTATTGGCGCTCACATGCCTGATCTCCTAGTACATAGTCCTGCGGATGGCAATTTGCATTGTCGCAGGCCAATCTGGCGAACGATACAGGCCATAAGTGGATCCACAGTAAGTGGTGGAGCAGATCGACTATTCTTCAATGTATGGATCTTTTACCTATGTATGTAACATACACACAAAAAAAAACCCAACCTATCCAGACCTTGCTACTAGAGACCATCACTTTCTATTCTTGACTTTGACTTTTCTCTCCAACAGGGATATCCGATGCCGAGGACTGGCACGAATCTGTGTCCTTTTTGGAAGCAGCAGGCGTGGAGCACTTGAAGTGACTCTTTTCAGTCCTACTTCGATGAGATCCCCAGTTGTGGACCCGATGCAATCCCAACCAGGCATCTTTGCACTCATATTCCAACAAGTTGCATAATGTGTCTCGGTTTGCACAGACCCCAATCCATCGATCGACCGCTTCTAACATGCGCTTGTACTCCCAAGGATATTTCGGGTTCGAGGGCCCGGCCAAGTACTTTTTCCGACCGTTGACGTAGATATTGACCGTCGTCCGAAGTTGTTGGGATGTAATATGGGTTATCCAGGCCTTGTTCCGTACCATGAGTAGGCGCTGTGTCTTTTGCCAGAGCAGCTTGCTTCGATCTCCGAGTTCGGGGTTCGCATACAAAACACCCGTGACTTTGTTGAACAAGCACTCGACATGGATCGAGACGTATTTGCGGTTGAGTTCCGTCATGGGAAAGAGCCCCTCATCAGCGCGAAGAGCGGTAATAACCTTTCCTAGAGTATGATCTAGAATGATGTCGGGGAGATCAAATCCGGGAAACCTGAGGCATTCTTGAGTCTCTCTAGGATTTGGACCACGAGCATCGAGGGGTAGGTCGGTGGCGCGGAGAAAAAGCTTCATGTCTTGGTGCCTGAAGAATATCAGCAGGTATGGGTCTAAGGACGGCTGAGGTCTCACCAAACACGGACTGCCTGACTGGAAACATATACAGAAACGGAGAGCAACAAGTCGTCTTGGAGCTGACAGTCATTTGCGAGAACACAGATTCTTTATCAACTGGCAAAGGACGCTCATGTGGCTTGACCAAAGCCAAGTATGATGAACTGAGATGATTCGAATGTCTTCCCAAAGTGGATAGAACAACGAGCACGACTTTGTTCTGAGAAATCTTTCAGGTCTGTATTACCTCCACTAAGAAATCGAGGGTTGGGCCTGTGTGATAGCCTCGAATATTATGCAGGACTGATGATGAGACTGACCAGTATCTGAAAACTTTGTCGCGGAAAACTGAAGCATGGAACATGTGGGCGAAGTAGCAATCTGGTAGCAGATGATGGAACATCCACCGCATGCAAGAAGCCCTCATTGGCAATGGGTATAAGTCGGTATTCGTGGCCTGGGTGAACGCCGCGCTGTTGAACACGTCCTGGCCAGTTGCAGGTTGAACGCGTGGCTCAAGAAGGAGCGACTCGGTTTCAAATCCAAAAGAAATCCGAAGTGTCCAACTGTTGAGGAAGTCACGAGACAGCTTCGAGGTATAGTAGGGACAAGACGCAATAAACAAACACTTGGGTCCAAGTATACAGCTTCAGCTTCAACACCGAGTCACAAAATGCACAGCTCAATGTACTTACAAACGGCTGAACCGCCCATGTCTACCATCACACGATATTGGATGATGGCACGAGGCCATGCTCGTTCCGTCCAGATATCGTGGGCCCAACTTATGTCCTGGCTATTCCCTCAGGAAGCGTGGCTGTTCTTGGATGATTCTTTCCTACAGCGTGGCCTCATTGTCTTCTTCTCTGCGGGCTTTCGGGCACGCAGAGTTTCGGTCTGCCGCAGCTACTTGCTAAGCTCGGCCAGTTCCTATGCATTCGATGCAAAGCTGGGGAAGTCGCTCGACTGGTGTAACAGCGTCGTCGTCGTCATTATGGCACCCATATTCTCCTAGGCGAATGCCAATATGATCAAGATGAAGAGAACAGGGTGTTTGATGGACCAAGGCCCGATGTCCTCTAAATTTGGACTCTAGTCAATGTCCAGATATTGCCCAATTTTCCCCATTGCTGTGTGATGACGTTGGACGCCTGCGAATTCAAGCTTCATCTCATGATACGCCCGCCACAGAGCCGATTCTTGTTAGGTTCATATCATAGATATGGCAATTGGTGAGGGAAGTTGTCTCGCGATTCATAGCATACCTTACATCGAGCGTCGAACATTCAGGCGCGTAGTTTCACTGACTAGGAGCTGCTCGGACATTGAGCACGCGATGTGTCTCGGCGGCAGCAGAAGGTCGAAAGGGTGTTTTGGTAGATTTGATTGTGGTTGGCTTGGCAGACGATAAAAAAATCCAGGGAAACTTGGCATGCTCAAGAGACCGACGGTGCGTCTCCTTCAGGATTATACCATCTAGCTTTACCTTCAGGTGGACGGTAGTGCGAAGTGGATGTCATTAGAAATGATGCAGAAGAAAACTTGGCGCTTCGTTCCGAAACCAATGACTGATCGGAGCGGTTGTCAACATGTCCTTGCGGCCTCCTTGAGGCTCCTAGCGTTCAATGTCCAAGTAGCGTGACGGTTATGCCGGGAGGGAAATGCAGTAGCGGTTCTCTAAGGAGTGGAGAAGAGAGACCACAGACGCCACACCACATTTACTCGGACGGGTTTGTTGGCCTCCAGCCGGGGCAGCATATCCGCGAACTCGTGGGTACACTAAATCATTGACAGAGAACGGAAGCGGCTTCCACATCTTTAGCAGATTGAATGAATTGACTTCCGCGCATGCAGTAAACAAAAGCCACCCGGCCGTAGTACGTGTGCACGGGATTGCATGAGGCGCTAACGAAAAAGAGATGGATGGTGTTCCTGGCCCATCCCCATTTGGGGGGCCAAATGGTTTTCAGCTCGTGGACATCCAGCCAGTCAGCCTTCATGTCAGGCCATCACATTGTGGAGTGCATTCAAGCTTAATACAGGTGCTATCCACTGCAATTCAGCGGCCAATAGTGCAGACCAATAGCGCATAATTAGAATTTGATCCCAAAGCAGCAAAACCCCCAGCAAGCCTCCATCCCCAAAACGCGGGAGCACCCCACTGTCTGGTCTAGTCGGTCTAGTCTGGGTAGTCTTGGGCCCCAAAATGTGTCAACATGCCCATGAAAAACGGCTCATGCGCAACGGGGGTTCTCTTCTTGTACGACCCCTGCGTTAGCTCTGGGCCAGCCTGTAATCTCCTGCCCCTCGATAGCCGCCCCATTTCATCGCCTCTTGGGATCCGTTGCGGTTAGCCTTCTTGGACCCCTTAACCCCTCTGGTCCTCGGAGTCTGCTAGATGGCAGCTGAGCGCGAAACTCTTCGCTTAGTCCGACCACATTAGTACGGAGTTGATGCAGCTATTGCTTCCGCCAATGCTGCCGGATCCTTGACATACGGTATACCGGGACAACGGACTGTTTGCTACGGCCGGAGGAGGCCTACAACGATGGAATGCCCCTGGTTGCGACCGTCCTGAGTCGAGTGTCCCAGTCTGATGGGTTTCTATATATCAAGTTGATGGTCCGGCAGTTGATGATGGATCGACAGGACTCTTTCCCGTTCAGTCGCTCACTCCAGTCATTTCTTTGATCGTATCGATCACCACGATCTTTTTGTTTTTCTTGTTTTACAGTCACTCTTTTACTGTCTTTGCACATGTTAATCACGTCCTTCACCGCCCTCTTATGGGCCGCCGCCGCCGTCCATGCGCTTCCTGCCTCGGACCTGGACGAGCGTGCGCCGGACAATTCCACAATAGAAGTTATCACTGAGGAAGGGTTCCGCCTGGTCATTGTCTACGCCCCTCCCGCCGAGGGCTGCCCAGCCAAGCCCTCTCACTGCGATTCTCTCTCGGGTCCGACGTTCTCTCCTAGCCTTCCCAGCCCTTCCCCGGTAGAGGGATCCGACAAGTTTGACTCCAAGGGTGAACAGACGGCAACCGTTTCTCACGACGGGCCGATCGCCACCCTCCCGCCGAGTGTTCACTGGGATTGTGATACCAAGCCGGCTACCAATGTCATCCCCATCCCCCCTGCCAAGGGCTCTGAGATGTACTATGGCATCACCGGTACGGAACCGCCGCTTGTGAGAGATCTTTGGATCTAATCGCTAACCTGAAATACAGACCCATCTAAAGATGGTCACTTTGCGTTTCTGACGTACTACTTCACAAAGCCCTCCGTCAACCTGGACCACTGCGATCACATTTCGGTCGTGGAATACACCACGGACGGGCTGACCATCACTTTCTTGACCCACGAGGCTTACAACCATGCGCTCGGCACGTGGGTAGCTGACGAGGAGATCATTCTCATTGCTTACACTAAGGGATGCGGTGACTATGACAAGGGCGAGCGCTGCTATTTCCAGGTTTCTGGCCTGGACTTCAAGGACGGCGAACTGATCATTACCGCCACCGGCAAGCCATGCCACCCGGACGATCTCATCAGCATGGGTGAGACGAACTGGGGTTGGTGGATTCCCCGACATGGAGGGACCAAGCCTTCCGGGACCTCGTCTGTTCCTGCTATCGGGTCAACCGTCACCAGATCTGCCACCACCTCTACGACCAGCACCTCATCAACCGCAAGCGTCCGCTCATCGTCAGCAAGTGGCGTGTCGTTTAGCTGGGGCTCTTCTTCGACCGCCACTGCCACGGCCACGGCTACAACGTCTGGTTCCGTCTCACCTTCCGGCACTACAACGCCCGAGGGCAATACTTCCAGCGGCTTTTCTGGCCCCAAATCAGACTGTGTCCCTCCCGTCGACTCCAAATATGGTCTTCCCACGGCCTGCTTTGGCGATCTCTTCGACAAGGACCTGGATGATGGTCTCGGTTGGGAGGATATGAGCGAAGAGTACATGACCTTCATCAAAGCCCTTGCACCAGGTATCGACTATGCTGGTACTCCAGAGGCGTCTGATGACTACTCCGATTTCTGGAAACAGCGACGAGCACTGAACAAGCGATGGTGCCCCCTCATCTGCGACATTGTCAACGACTACATCGTGAAGCCAATAGTTTCTGGATACCAGGCTGTGCAGGAAGCCACTTCGATTTCTGGAAGCATCAACAAGGACATCACCTGGAAGCTGCCAGATCCTTCTTCGGATAAGGCCGACGCCAAGACTCTGAAAGACCCGAATGCCAAGCAGGTTACCTCGCCGTGGGGCGACGCCATCCTTCTCAAAGCCTTTGGAACCCAAGAGCCAGACGAGGAGAAGAAGCTGAACGGCTACCTGAACATCTTCTGCGTCGGCTGTGGTGTCACCGGTAGTGCCAAGATTGCGGGCAAAGCAGCATGGACGCCGATCGGTGGCTTCATCGAAGGTAACGTCGACGTCAGTGCCGATATCCAGTTTGTCTTGAAGCTCGGTATCGACGCACAAATGAGCTACAAGCAGGAATTCAACACCGACCTTCTGAACGTCGGCTTACCTGGTCTTTCGTATGGCGTCGTTACCATTGGACCCCGCATTACTGTCGGCACACATGTCGAACTTGAAGCCGAGGCCAAGGGCAAACTTCTTGCCGGCGCCGAAATGGGCCTGCAGAACGCGCACGTGCTGATCGATTTCATCAACCCCAGCAAGAGCACCATGAGCGGCTGGGATCCCTATTTCAAGCCTGTCTTCGAGGCCGAGGGCGAGCTTATGCTCTCTGCCTCTCTTGGCCTGCCTATCGGTCTCAAGTGCGGTCTCCAAATCAGCACATGGGACAAGTCCGTCGGTCTGATTGACGAGCCATCCGTAAAGGGTGTCGCCCAAGTCGCGGCCTCAATCGGTCTTACCGAGGGTGGAAAATTTGCTGCAGGTTTCACTGAGAGCAATGGATGCACTGGCATCAGCACTCAGATCACCTGGCGCAACAAGCTGTTCATCGATGTCTTTGGAATGACCCAAATCCCGCTGTTTGACACGGATGACAAGCCTCTAGCACAGAACTGCATTGCGTAAGTTCTCATTTTGCGAGTTCCAAGTTGAGGGACTAATAAACTAACATATTCTAGTCTTCCTGGTGTTCCATCTGAGGAACCCAAGCCGGAAGATGGCGAACCAACGCCACCTACCACACCCACGGATGGGGAACCAGCTCCGCCCACTAACCCGGAGGAGCCCACCAACCCAGAGGAACCCACCAACCCAGAAGAGCCGAGCAACCCAGAAGAGCCAAGCAATCCTGAGGAGCCAATCAATCCTGAGGAGCCAAGTAGTCCCGAGGAGCCAAGCAATCCCGAGGAACCCAGCGGCGGCGATGATGGTAGTGGTTCTGAAGAGCCAGGATATGAAACTCCCGCACCTGAGGATTCTGGATCTGATGGTGGAAACGACGGGTCTGATGGTGGTGACCACGAAGGCGATTCATTCCGCCGACTGACTGTCCGCCAAAACACCACCGCTATCGCAGCCAACACCACCGTTACCGCGATAAACGCTACCAGTGGTACAAACTCGACCAGCAAAGTCATCGACTTGACTTCCAAGGTCAAGAGCAACGGTACCTCCAACGTCCTGAGCTACACCCCCGAGTCGCTCCCTAACAGCCCGTACAACGATACCTCCGGATACGAGTACTCCCTCCTTGTCAATCCCGAAGCCACCACCATGATTGTCTCCTGCGCAAACGGCAACATGTACGCTTTCACCGTTGAGGGCCCCGACAACCAATATTGTTCCGAGATGTGGGCCACTCAAGCCGACGTGCTCATCACCGATGGCGCCCAGCGGGTCATGCACTACTACAACAACACCATGGCAGCCACCGGCGTGTCTCGTCTCCGAGTCGAAGACGAGGCCGACATCCCTAGCTCGGGAGTTGTGGTCGCCTGGGCCCCGTACAGCGCCGACAACACGACGGACGACTACTACTATCTAGCTGTGGATCCACACAATGATGTCTACTACCCCATGGTATGTGATTATGAGGATGGCGGCGGTTCGAAGATGTTCATCGCCAAGGACCCGGTCGCGGGTGTCGAGATGTTGAAGAGCGTCGATCTCCAGTACACCGTCACGGGCGGGAAGGTTAAGGAATGCTATCCTCTTGTCCTAGTCCAGGGCAAGTATGATGATGCGAATAGCTACTTGAGCCAGGGTAATACCACGGACTTTGAGGAGTGGGATCTGGAGGATGGATGGTACGAGGAGTAATCAAGCTTGGGAGGATTGTCCTTGCTAGTCTAGATGTAAATAGCTAGTCGAGGTCATTATTGCTGAAAGGATCTTCCACAACCCAGCCAATGTTTTACGTATGTGACATGTCACTCAATCCAAAAATATTACCCAGAGATATTTCCTTCCTCGTCAAGATTCTAGCGCCTGTATAACAACTTAGTCTCCCGCTCAATGTGGGCTCCTGATCAAGGGCGTCAGGTCCCGATCGTCAACAATCGCAAGGCTGAGGTACTGTTACTTTACCGGTATAGTTCACTGACCACGGTTGGTGAAAGAATACTTTACTGAATCTCAGCTAATGAACGTGTGTGGTTAGTTTCCCCCTCTGCAGGTCAACGTGGCGGTCGCAACTCGGGCGTACGGCATGGCCAGCGCCTACCCACAACCAATAAAACAAGATGATTAGCGCCCCATGCCTCTGAAATTGCCAGCCTCATAAACAAAGGTCAAATACGATGATAAGCTGAAGAAGATCAGCATGCTCCAACATTCCGTCAACCCCTCCCGACATTGTTGGTACGACAAGGCATGCCATCTAGATTATCATCATCGAATTCGACGAAGCAATCTGCTATTTCTTTCGTCGCTCATCTCAATAACCGTTGCCTGGCTGCCACCCGAAGCTGGTCAATTCTTCCGGTTCCTGAGTGGCGAGATTGGAAAAGGAAATCGCCTTAACCCAGTCTATCCTGTCCCGGGCGACCGACAAATCAAGCTACGCATACCTGTCACGCTCATTTGGGCGCCAGCTTCACAGAGACATTGAGGAGTGCCATGCTAATCTTAGGCACATTTCGACAGATATAATAGTGCTTTTAAACAACGATGCTTCACTGTTGGACAACAGGCTCCTTCATCATCTCGTTGCAGCCATAGATCGTATTTTGCAGGCAATCGTGAACATTGACCACAAGATGATCCCTCATAAGGGGAAGGCGGCCATTGCCCCGTTAAAAAGCAGATCTGACGCGGCGGAGTTATCTGAGTTGCATCCTGATTTCTTCGCCATCCGACAGGGCCTGTCTCTTCTAGGCTTCATTACGCCATTCCTTGCTGAATGGACAGCAAATGCAGCCTTGTCGGAGAGTATCGTCTCAAAGTTGCAAGAACTTGATGAAATTAGGCCAGTTGTCAATACCCAGACTTCGACAGGCGGGAAATCGAAGGACCGTGATAATTTCACAAATCAAGTGGCATTCCAGGCTTAAAGCAATTGAAAGAGCCCACAAGCGACTTGAGTGAACTGGCTGGTTTCGACTGGCTCAAGCCAGTTGACAGTCAGCTCATAGAGGGGCAGAGGAATCACCTGAATCAACGCGCTCCTGGCACTGGAGAATGGCTTCTTCAGTCTCCAGATTTCCAAGACTGGATATATTTCGAGGAACATATCAGGGGGGATTCCAAAGGATCTGATAACTCAATCTTGTTTTGTCCCGGACCTCCTGGAGCCGGAAAGACGATCATGACTTCAATTGTCGTCGATGATCTGACCAGGTTGTTTAAAAACGACGATAGTGTTGGCATCCCTTACTTTTATTTCGACTGGCGCTCGCGCCAAGATACAAACCACGAAGACATTCTCATAAGCCTTTTACAACAGCTTGCCAACCAAAATTTGCCTGATTCTACGAAAAATCGTCTTCTCAGATATAAAGGTAAACCGATTCAAGCATCCCTCGAGGAAATCTCCTGGACACTCAACGACATTACTGCGCGGTATACCAAAGTCTTTATCATTCTTGACGCCATTGACGAGTGTCAAAACCATTGTTGCTTAAAAAAGATTTTATCAGAGATACGACGGTTCGAAACAAAGACACGAGTTTTCGCAACATCACGACCTATTCCAGCTGTCGAAGATGTGTGTCGTGAAAACAACTTTAGGAGGCATGTTCAACTGGAGATTAGGGCCTCAAATGATGACGTTCAGCATTATATTCGTCAACGCATCTCTGAACTCCCGAGAAGTCATGCTGTGTTCCGAAATTCCAAATTACTAGAAGAAGTTCAGAACGCAGTTATAGGTGCTTTTGGAGGAAGGTACGCAAAGTCTTTTCCACTCGTCATAGTCTTTGCTGCTCACCTCAGTCTATAGTTTCTTGCTTTGTCAACTCTACCTTGACTCTTTGCTTGCCAACATGACTCCCAAGGCTATTCGAAAGTCCTTGTCAAGATATGCTGAAGTTGGCGATTCTAAGCCATACGATTACGTTTATAGCGATGCAATGGAACGGGTTAAAGCTCAAGATTCCGGCCAAGCAGATGTTGCGTTGCGGGTACTGTCATGGCTCACATACGCTCAACGGCCCTTGTCAGGTTTAGAGCTTCAACATGCTCTAGCTGTTGAAGTCGGCGAAACAGAGCTCGATAAAGAAAATATGGCCGACGTCGGCGATATTCTCTCAGCCTGCATAGGATAAGTCAAGGTGGACGCAAATGAAGTTCTACAGTTCTCAGCCACGACGATGAAAGAGTTCCTTTTGCGGACTCAATTGGAATGGTTCCCTAATGCCGAGGCAGATATTACGACCAGCTGCGTCACGTACATCTCATTTCAAATCTTTGAAAAGGGAGTTTGTGAATCCGGCTGGAAGCTTATGGGTCGACGAGTTGAAAACCCATTCTACAGTTATGCAGCGCAGTACTGGGGATACCACGCAGCAAAGTGTGAACCCCTACCTCAAATCGTTTTGAGTTCCTCCAGAGAAAACATACCGTCGAAAGTTCGTTTCAAGTAATACGAAACGTCGAACTCAACGAAGTTGAAAGTGTCTATCAAACGTCCTCATCCTTCAATGGCACACATTTAGCAGCATATTTCGGGCTCGTAGAAGCTCTTAAATATCTCAGGGATGCAGGGTATGACCTACATTCCGTAGATGAAAGAGGTCGCACGCCGCTAGCATGGGTTGCAGCGAAAGGATACACAGACGCTGTGAAACTACTCCTCTCCACGGATGGATCAGATCTGACTGTCAAAGACGATATCGGTAGAGCACCACTTTCACTTGCGGCAGAACATGGACATTTACCTATCGTTCGGCTAATAATAGAAAGGATGGATTACAGTCCTTCCCCGCATGATACTAAGGAGAGACTCGCTGCTTTGTGGTTAGCTGCTGAGAAGGAGCATGACGAAATAGTCAAGGTACTTCTCTACAAGTGCCTTGTACTAGGCGATGACAGTGGTCCAGTGCTTTTGCAAAGGGCCGTTGATAGTCGTTTCTCAAATTTTGTCAAAGCTCTTCTGTCCAATCATTTTGATGATGTGGCTCGAGCAGAGTATGACTGGCTGTCGGATCTCAAAAAGATGCGCCTCAAGGCGGATGATATCGCTGAATTGGTCCTTCAAAATACTGAGCAAACTGGGCCGTGGATGCCTATTGATTGCTCCGATATCGAAGTTCCCGCAGAAGAGGTCAACACCACAATACACCAGAGCTGTTGCGCTCATAAGCTTCAACGGAGATATGAGAAGGAATTGAAACAAGACTCCATTCCAGATCCAGTCCAAGCGTCCTTTAGTCGACAGCGTATGCAGAAAACTGTATCCGTATTCTGTGGGCTCGGCGGAATATTTCCACCATAGCATGGTTCATCCAGCCATTTCGGTCGTATAGCTATTTCCGCCGGCAGAATCTCAATCAGCTACGGTAACGAGTCAAACATGCGAAAATCACCTGCACATATAAGTTAATTGATCTCACACCTTCACAGGGCTGCGCTTAGGATTACGTACGCAGTCGTCACACTTCAACAAACTGGATTCTGTTGCGACCGATTTACCATACTCACAGCCAGCTCAGTTGTGCACATGAATACCATATCAATGAAACTCGTTGTCAACTTAGTGCAGGATATTGCGGTGCTACAGAAAGAGGGCATCAATGATGCCGCTCTCGCTCGGGTTGTGTCAGCGAGTAACAGCATCATGGAAAGACTGTTCAAAGCCAATTTACCTCCCGTATCGACTACGGAGCAAAAGCTGCATTTATGCTCGACCACGATCCAGCTTCTATGCCTCGGTCTTGTATTCTACTCTCAAGCTCATACTGGAGAGCTCCATCTAAGTCACCTAGCAGAGGCGGTACCTCAGGTGATATTTGCTGAAGGAAGTTCACCAGATCTTCCCCAACTCATCGTCGAGCGGCGTGAACTTGCCTGTATGGGTAAAATGATTGGCGATAATGTCTTCGTCTTCAGAATGGCTTCCCAAAATCTGCCAGCCACAGCTGAAAAGTTTTATCTGAGTGCCACATGCGAAGAAATTGTAGATTCATGGGGCCCCGGATCCTTGATCTATGAACGGGGAAGTGATGATAAGGTCTTCGGTCTTATAATCGGAGGAGGAGTGATCAAGCCGGGCAGGGCGTTGCACAACGGATCCCGTTTGTTTCACTGGGGAGAAGATTTGTGGGACAAAGATTCGTTTCCGCCCAACTTCAGCTATCGGGAAACCATTCTAGTTGGAGCCTCCAGTGCCACTGGGTCGACGTCGGCTATGGTGGCCGACATAAATCGCGAACGCAAAGATGAGTTTCCATCGTGGGGTGGCAATAGAGCGCCTGATACCACTGAAACGCCCGCCAAGTCACAGGGATTATCGGTGCCAAACGACGAGCAGGGAGACCTTCCACCCCAGCACGAGCATCAAGAGCTACAGCATGAACTACCTCAGGAGCCTCATATGCGGCAGGGAGAGCCGAACCCAACCCCAGCTCCAGAGTCATATGGTTCAACCATCATCAATAAAATGTGCCCTCGAGATATAGAGAAAAGCAGACTAGCCTCGCGAGATTTCTTTTCAGAACTAGGCACAACATCATCATGCTGGAAGTTTGTTGAGCGACATGCAAACTTCCAAGCCGGAGAGAAAGTAGTCGGTCAGGTTGGCCTCGTCCAAGAAAAAAAGGCAGAGGTTCCTTTGAAGAGGAAATTTCTAGACAGGTGGAGCGCCTACGAAGATCTTTTCCAATTCGAGGAGCCTTGGGGACTTCAAGTGAGCTTTTGCACCGGCATATGCCGAAGAGTACCCCTGAGAGTTCTCGTTCATGACGATCTCATTGACTATTTTGATACCAAGAATATCGTCGGCTGGATGGATCTGAAGGTAGACGCAAAGAAAGCATTGGCTTCGAAACATCTTTTTGAAGCATGGACAAATAAACTTAAACCGAAAGAAAAAGAGTGCATGCAGCATCTCTTCGAAAAGGTTCTAGCTCTGCTGAAGGATACGGGGTTCGACGAGCACGGACAGATGATCTCAATGCTATGGCCAAACTCGCCAGTCACGAATCGCTGTGTCAAGGTAAAACCAGAGAAAGATCATGAGTGGTGTAAGATGCTCAAAGACAAGGAGTGGTCTGCGACATTTGCGGTGCTGACCAACCACTGTCTGGAGATGCCAAGTTATAATTACAAATGCAGGAGAAAGGAGAACCCCCATTGGCATGGGGCAAAGATGCTATCAACCTTTATGCGCCCGAATTTCTCTGGCGTAAGACCCGATGCAGTTCGGAACCTCCCTGGAGAGAATTGGAAAATCGAGCATGATATGTGGTACTGGAGTGGAAGGGTCGGTGCAAAATCATGGTTCCTGGCGGACAAGGATGGAAGAGCGGTAACTGAACTTGAGTTCGAGCAGAACCGGCTCGAGAGGCTACCGAAAAAGATTTTATCCATGCTGCCCCTGTATGAACATATGGTGTTGGCGGAGAGATATTAAATGGACCCTGACAGCGAAGAAGTGTGTGTTGTGCTCCGATCATATTTGCCGGAGTCGGATTAGAATGAATGGAAATGAATTGTTCAAACGACTGTTCCTCTAACACAAGAAACCCAGTTGGGTCATTCTTTCGGTTCAATAACCATGGTAGGTAGCGCAGCTGATAAGCAGATTCACGACCGATATCGTTCCGAACTAAAGATATCATTTCCCTAGCACTCGATAGACCAGACATTAAAGGGGAATCTGGACCATCCCTGCCCATCAACAGTGTTTCCAATACCATTGCAGTTAGGCGAACTGTATATCTCGCACACTGCGCCGTCACTGTAACCCGAGATGAATGGACGGCCATCTATTCTCATATGTCAGCAAAGAGCTTATGCGAGTGCGTAGTGACCACGATGCCTCCTTGAAGACTTACCTGCGGAGACCAAGTTGGTGCAGATTGACCACGGTGAGTTAACGGGAATGCATTGCGTCTTTCCTGCACCTTTACACACATAGACGGTGGCTGCCTCAGTTGTGGTAAGAACGCCAGCAATAGCAGCGATGAGTTGAGAGGAGACCTTCATGTTCATTATAAATTCCAGTGAGTATGTGTTTCTGGGAAGTAAGAGGGTCTGCGGATTTTCGAGTTCGCAAATTCACAACAATACTCCAATATTGTGGGATAAGCCCTCCCATTTATGGTCAGTCGGCTCGATTACCCCTTGTTTTTTTGATTCCTAGTATACCATGCGATAACTCAGACATCAACTCAGACAGGTCTCTGAACCTTCTAAATCATGGCTACTTTCGGCCGATCAACTGGAGATCATTACTAAATCATCCCGGTTCTACATAGGGCTGAATCACTACACCTCCACCTAGGGTAATTGTTCAAGGATGTCGCAGCGAAAATGCCGCGAGGCAAATATGGTTCAATGTACATGTTCTCTGCTAGGGATTAGGAACTCGTGGCTGCGAGGTATACCGAAATACTAAAGATATCCGGCATTCAATGTGCTTTATCAGTAGTAACAGTAAAGTTTATTCCACGGTAGGGGAGCTAGCAAAGGTCTGACCGTGTCTCTCTACCTGCGTTGGCACGATCTTTGTTTGGCCTGACAGCCGGGGGGAAGGGTTGTCTCTTCTGGTGGCCAGCATACAAAAAGCATTTTGGTAAAATGTGTATGGCAGGTGGGGTACCAATTGGTGTGGTCCTCTACCTGATCTTCACGATGTCTAGCCTTCATTCCAAGCGATAGGAATGAATATGGAAACACCCCATATTGGCGTCTGTGAGACTTAAAGGGCCGAAGTCGTCTCCGCTTTCCCTAAGATACGCAGGACTATGGTGAAACATCTCTACACACTATTTACGTTATAGCCAGACCGCATGTGCATAAGTGTTGATAGAGCCACGGTGTCTGTAGCTTACTCAGGCTGCGCTGCTCAGCAAAGGTGACGCGCGCAACAGATTACGAGGTAAAAAGACCCTAACCAGTTCGGCTAGGCCGGCCCTAGATACTTTAAAAGAACGGAAACTTTTCGGTTGTCATTGTTATGTGAAAAGTTCGCGGCTCCCTATTCGCGGTGGACTGCAAATAACGAGGTGAGGAGATCCCCTCAAATAGAAAGGCGTCTGGCTTGTGGCCTGAGGCACTTCGCCCACCTGGGCATAGCACCTCTTGTATTGGCAAGCCACACTTGTGCTAGTAATTTCCAGCAAACGAGCACAGACACGTTCAAACTTGACGACTATCGTCCTCTCCGACTGCAAGCTCGTTTTCTTATGGTCAGACTCCAGCACGCTCTTAGTCTAGGCGCTATGCCGACTAGGGACGCCTTCTTCATCGCTCTTTTTGCCCGCCGCTAAACTGAGTAACGATGAGCCATCGACTTACGCCTACGCCTTTGTACCATGCTCTTGACGCCGAGGCCTCGGAAATCAGGCTTCTCCGTCTCGAGGGAACCGCGGAGCCAACTTCGCGCCCAATCAAGTTTATCAAGGGCAAACAAACTCGAATTCACAATTTCCTTGAAGGCTGGATACCATCCTTACGCCAGTCAACGCGTCTCATTAAGGCGAATCTCGTAACATGCAAGTTCCATGAAGCACCGCCATATCGCGCCCTTTCATACACCTGGGGCAGTTCAAGCCTGAAGAGTACTCTTGAGGTAAATGGCCATGCGGTACTGGTACAGCAGAACCTGGTAGCGGCGCTGCAGCGTTTGCAAAGCGACTTCTGGCTGGATTATGTCTGGGTTGATGCGCTTTGCATCAATCAGAATGATGACGGAGAAAAAAGTCATCAAGTGCCGCTCATGAGCCAGATATATGGTCGGGCTGAGATGGTCTACATATGGCTAGGAGTGGAGACGATCTTCACCGCGCGGGCTTTCAGCTTTCTTAAGAAATGTTCCTCATACGCCAGCCAGGTAGAACAGCGCGCGGAATCTGGGAAAACGGAATCGACTCTTCTTGGCAGACTTCCTCCCGAATTGGAGAAATACACCTTGACCAAATTTCGATCGCTGAGCACCAAAAAGTATCGATTCCCGGTGCGATATCTCCTTGAAAATCCATACTGGCGTCGAATCTGGGTTCTCCAAGAGGTTGCCTGCGCCGCTGATGCACTCGTCGTCTGTGGTCGCCATACAGTCTCCTATAGAGACTTTCACCATGCGTCTACATTCTGGGACAACGCCAACGCGGTATCCCTAGATTTGAGCGGGTCTTCAACCTGGGACTTTGGCTTCAAGTCTTTTCAAGATTTTCGCCGAATTGTAGTGGGTTATGAAGCTCACCCGTTTCGATCATCCGAAAATTTGAAAAGATTGACTGAGGGGGAAATGGCCTATATCTACAACATGTTTCCAGTCCATACTGATATTTTCAGATTGTTCACAACCACGCGAGAGTTCAAAGCCACTGACAATCGCGATAAACTCTACGCCCTGCTCAACTTGCTGCCATCCAAGAACAGGATTCTGAAACCCAACTATGGTCGATCGGAGGCTCAGACATACAAGCTCATCACTGTCCTTGGGCTGGAACACGATAATAACTTGTCCTGCGTTAGCATGGGAGGGTTAGGCGTCTTCGAATCTCCAGACCATTTAAACACGGCCTCTTGGATTCCAGACTTTGAAAAGATCGGAGATGCGGATTTCCCATATTCAACCCCGATTTTCATGCTCGGTCCAAATTCAGAGTCTGTTTTCAACGCATGCGGACCACACGTTGTGGAATATAAAATTTCAGCCGACTACAAATATTTAACAGCCAAGGGCTTCATATCGGATACAATTGCCACGATTATTCCACAACCGGGCTTCAAGGATGGGTTTGTTTCTATTGCTACATTTTTTAAAACATATGATATAAAATGGGGAGGCACTTCATCCACGTACTCGCGGCTGTTCCAGGCGTTATATCCCCCCGAATTGTCGAAGGACTGGCAATCTCTGTGGGATAAAATGCGGGTTGACCCTTTACAGACAGGTCTCATAGTAATGGTATCGGGCTTCATGATGTGTCTTGGGCAGGTTTCTTTGGTGCTTCATTTCGAAGCAAAACTTGCTACGATCAATTCTGAAAGAGAAACTGCAGGGCTTGGTCCTTTGTTAGACGGAGACGAATTGGACCTTGTCATAGCAGAGGGGGATCCTTCGTTGAGCTACATGGCTCTGGCAAGTCTTTCTGACACAACCCTTGGTCTGTATAAGGCGTCCTATGATCGGCTTTTTGAACAAGCCATATCGGCCTTGGGCAATTTCCCGGCGCCAGAAGGAAGCCCAGCTACGGATCTTCTAATTCGCTATCATGACGGTGGTCAGCCGCTTCCATGTCTAGCCGTCATGGGCAAGTTCTTGACCATACTTCAATCCTATTGGTCTGATAGACCTTTTGCGATCACTGAAGGCGGCTACCTGGGCTTCGCGCGACCGGGGACTCAACCAGGCGACAAAGTGTGCATCCTGCATGGCTGCCCCGTTCCTTTAACTGTTCGTCAGGATGGAGATGCGCACGTCCTTGTTGGAGATTGCTATTTCGCGGGAATGATGTCGGGAGAGATGATTCGCGAACAGGAGGCGGGCAAGTTCCCACTGCAGGATATTGTGTTGAAATAGAGAGTGCTGTATAATGACCTGTATATGAACCGAGAAGCGAATCTTGCCCTTAGTTTTTAAAGCAATACCACTAGTACTTAGCTGTTTATAGCTTAAGCTAGCTTTCAGGTCGTGGTCAACCATTTTTTGAAATGTAAAGGCTAAACCAAAGGTGACTACGCCGACCGAAACGTCAAATGTGGTATCAGATACGAGTTTGCGCCAGGGTCATGTTTAAGACAGTGAATCCTACGTAGTATCAAAGCCGACTCGTTATATATAAATCCATTACCATATCCTACTTTCTACTGGACCAATTCCACTCGTCTTTGACTCGCGCCACGTCTAAATGATACAAAAGTCGCACGGAAGTGGGCAGGGGATACAGAAACAGAACCGGCCAGGGCACATTCCGCCGCGTTCACCACCACGCAACCCAACAACCGTATCTTGTGATTCATTGTGTGGCTGCTGAGGATCTGTGATGAGAGCGTTAATATCTTGACAGAAGGAAGACGAATTCAAAGGCAGGTCATACTCATGGGCTGAAAAGCCTTTGGTGGGGTGTTCTGCATGGGGATTGACGGCTGGGCGTTATTTGCCGTTGCCTGGCTCTCCAGAACTTGCGGTGATGATGGCGACATTCTTTGAAAAAGAGTGTGATTATCGTGTGGGCTGTGGAGTAGGTGTACGGTAGAGTCGGTTTTCGCTTGGGAAGGTTTGATCTTGGCAAACGTGTTGACGATCGGAGCGTCGAGAAATCCAAGACGAACCGGCGGTGTGGGCTGCGTCATGTATGACATCAGCGCGCCTTCATGGTAGCGTTACGTAATCAACATCCCGTTTATTTGGGGTTACTTGGTACTTGGCCCGTGCTGTCTCCACACATAGTCCAACGTCAATTCGGGTGCGCATTAACACTGAACGCGATACTCCCTACTCCCCCCCCCCCAGACACTCGTGACCAGAAGCTTTGTAGAGTTTATGTCTTTGCTGTTTTGATTGTCTTGTCTAGCTACGTATATCTAATACATTATTGTCGCGCCCACCACCGAGCCCAGCGACAACCTCCCAAACCATGCCGTTTTCTTGACTTTTCTAGAAGAACTAGCACTTCCCTCCTCTAATCTCTCTGTTTACCCCTTCCCCGGCCACATGCACCAACATCTAGAAGTCACTCAGATTGTAAATGCTAAATGTGCCAACAAGATAGTCACAGCTGCCGAGACTCGCACGTGGGGCGGGGCAGAATGGGCAGTAGAGCCGGCGAAAGCCTTTTCCTCATTACCTGACACTATTGATAGTGTAGGAGAGCGGCCACAGCGACCGCTAGCACAGTTCCCCGACACCAGGCTCAAAGACATGGATACGCAGCTCTTTGCCGTAAAGCCGTGGAAAGCACCGGGAGAGGGTGGCTTCACGACTACATCCATGCTTCGCGCTGGCCAGGGAGTATCTACTCACGACTAGCTAGAAAGACAACAAAACTATAAATGGACCGGTGTATGCTCTTAATCAGCCACCCTCTTACACGACTAATCATCCGAAGGCTCGTAAGGCTTGTATCATACTAGGATGATGTTCGAAAGTTCGCTGCCATTCTCTGGCCAAAGCTCCCCCTTCATTGCACCAGAGACAAAGGCTGGAGATAACAGTCTATACATGGCCTGACCCGTGTCTTCGTCAGTGCCGGTTTGACGAAGCGCGAAAGGTATATTAGAACCCGCTAGAAGAAATATTTCGTCGCCTGGCGCCAGGCTACGGTAAACGGTTGCAAAACGCAAATTGTCCAGGACGATCAAGTGGTAAGGCATTCCCTCGGCCACGGAGTGCTGTTTGGACCAGAACCGCGAGGCCAAGTGTTTGGAAGAGCGTTTCAGACCGACTCGTAGTAGCCGAAGTAAAACATCTTCGGTGGAGCTGAGATCGTCTTGGGCAGGTTTACCGGCTGCCTTTTCAAGGTCGATGGTCGAAACCTGCCTACAGTCCGGAAATAGCATTGCGTCAAACCAAAACAGACAGTCTTTATCGTCCATCGGATAATGGCCCGGAAAGATGATGGCTTTCATGGCTGAACGAACAAAAGCGTCCCGGGATTCGTAGGCTCCCTCCCAGCTCATAGCGTTGATCATCCGAACCCATTTTTTGCAAGATGGTAAGATTTCTTCCATCACCTCTACCTGTCGTTGACCTCTGTATGGCTTCACTGAAACCATAGCCCAGCTCGACTCCACCGTCGCTACCCTCTTTGCGGCTACCGTCAGGCGACCCATCACACGTGGAAGTAATTGAATTGGTTCCTGGCGGCGAGAAGCTGTGAAATATGCTGGTTCGCCCAAGTGGAACATCTTCAAGAGACTGTTCATGATACGGTCCTCGCCTGTATTCAACTGGGGTGGTGTCAACCAATCCGGAACCCAGGACGGTAGGATGCTGTTCTCATCAGGCGGCAAGGTTAGTGCAAGCAGAGCAAGGTTCTTCCTACTGAAGATATATCCCACAGCGAACTCCTCCATGACCTGCTGTACAGGCTTCTTGTAGTCAGGCGTTGGAAGAGGGATGCCTAACAGTGTGAATATAGAGTGCATGGAATAGATCTTGTCCTCGGGTCGTGATGCTAGTAGATGCCGTACTAGTCTAAGAAAGACCAGCTCCCACTGCGTCAGCTTTCCCGTTAAGCTCATTGCCCTGCTATCTGATAGCCCAGAGGTTGTCTTTGAGATATCGACATGATACCCAAAGAGCTCCCCTGCTGCTACGCGGCCTTCTATCATAAGGTAGTCGTCCTCATCAGGCTCTAATAGGAGTTCGGGAAATCCCCTAGAAGTAAAGACTTTCCAGGGAACACTCGATTGCTCGTATAGCACCATGCAGTTTCGGGATGCAGCAGCTTCCTGGACAGTCCATGCTCGAAGGAACCAAGGGGAGTGCAGTAAATCGAGAAATGCCGAGTGATACGATTCTTGAGCTTTTTCGCCAGATAATCCTGATGAGAATGTTAGTCGATGTGGTGAACATTTTAGCTCAGGGGGACTTACCATAGGTAGCCAACACGGATATTAAACCCCCAAAACTTACTACTCCACTTAGTGCGCTCCCAATCCGAGAAAATCGCATGTCGAGGAGGCGATCTTCCAGCATGGAGACACGCCCAAAATATTGCAGGTACCTGAAGACCATCCGCATTCTTGGATCACGATGCCCCAGCCAGACCAGAACCTGTCGTGCCTGGTGATATATCTGACCCATACGTTGAATCTGTACCACCCGCTCCTCGCCGCCGTCGACCGACTGATCAAGACAGATGCTGTCCACCCAAAGCGATCGGACCTTATCTTTGTGGCGTAGATGCAGCAGGACATCACGACAGTTGGGTGTTACTAATATGACCCTTCCCTCGCAGTAGATGGGACAGGAGGCATCAAGGTCTCCCCATACATAAGACACTGCATCGTATTTGTCCCGGGCAGCTTCTAGTTCCATCTGCCTGATATTGATTTGGAGCTGAGCGTTGTTTTTGCGGCTAGGGAGCAATTCGAACACACGAATAGAAGTCTCCGAGGCGAGCCGTTGGTGCTTGAAGAGGCTGGCAACCCCACCAGGGTGCAGGGGTGTTGATTCCGCCATGGCGCTGCTGCCATCTATTGCGTCTAAACTTGCTCCTCGGCGGCCTGAGATCGTCTTTTGTAGCACCTAGTAGTAAGGTGAAAGAGTTATTTCACTTCTTGGTGAAGCGAGAAAGGAATTGAAGTCCCACTGTGCCTTATGAACAACAGCCAAGCAGCCTCAGCCACACCTCTGTGCGTCGTCTGACGTTTAGAGTCCATTCGAAGGATTTCTATCACGTGACTGAATTTGGGTGACAGAACCGTGTCCCGTTCTGGGTCGCCTCGACGTCTAAGTTCGCGGAATACGCATCATACAACCGTTTCGATAGCTCAGAGTCCGCCCTCTCCAATAAGTATGACTGCATTTGATTGCTTGCTTATTGAATATTGAGAATACTCGGCTGTGGGCTTAATCCATGCGACGCTCCGGATGATGCCGGTTGGAGCTCGACAAGCCATCAGATCATATGGCTAGGCTCTATGTGAAGCCGAACAAGGATCTTATTTTGTTTAGCCATAATCCGGTACTGTCCACTCAAGGATCTGGTACAGAAGATGAGTCTTGATCTAGTACGCAGACTTATAAAGTTTGGGAGCTGCAGGATGCCTTATAGGATCCCAGCTTTCATCCTATGACCCTCTCAAACCCTTGTGTCTCTCATTGACTCCCATGGAACTGCAATGTGACTACCTTGAAATAACCCTGACTCGGCTTCGGCCAATTCTCACAACGCCTAATACGTGCCTGAACGTTTTAAAGTTTGTTCCTCCTCCTCCTTCTTGCCACGGTTGCGATTCTCGGCAGTTGAAATGAGTTTCTTCATTTGCAACTCCTTAAACTGCTCGATTAGCTGATGCAAGTCATTTTCCAGCCAGCTGTTGACAGTAATATTGACGCTGAGGAGATTGTCGCGCGTGTCGTAAATATGTTTGCACCAGAAAGCATGCAGCATGCCATTTTGGTCGTATGGCATGCAGCCACTGAACCTCTGCCAGATCTTGATGGCGTTTACGGCGATATCTGGTGTAACTTCATACCACTCCCTGTGTTTTGTTTTACAATCTGGCCGCTTGCAACTGTCCACGCGTCGGTGATGCATATGCAACGACAGTTGGATAAGCCTTTCCGCCAAGCCCACTGCGCACGGCATGTAGGCCATGACCTCAATGGTTAAGTCATACCAGCAATCTCTTTTCCATTCCTTCATTCTATTGTTCCACTTGCAACGGAACTTGCCTGTTGTTCGTTAGCGGTTTCAAACTTAGTCCACTAGGCCGCTGCGAAGATTTCTGTGGCGTTGTTCCTTTGTCGCGCCTTTCCATAGTCTTGTCCTTGACGTAGCCAATTTTGAGATGTCCTGGCGCACTGCTTTCACTAAAGCAGTAGACATATCCACCGGTATGTGAACTGGTTGTCAACGGATCCCGCATTCTGTCGACAATGCTGAGTGTAGGTCGTTCCTCCGTGTTGTGCCGCACCCACGGGCCGAATATCATGGAACCTTGGAAATATCACAACTGGACACTCATGGGGGTGAGGGTTTAACCTATCTCACCTCTGTGTTCATCCAGATCCTCTCGCCTATCATGGGACTGTGTCCTCGGACTCTCTTTGGTGTTCGTGACCCGTGGTATCCAGTGTCTTCGTGTATCAGATGGTGGTGCTTCTTGGTCATCCAGGAGGGCAGGCTTCTGCCACAGCCATAATTCATTTACATTTGAGGAGCCCCGATTTTCCTTGGTGGTGGTAACTTGGCCTTCATCTGCAGACTGCCCATTCTTTCCAAATGACGAAGTGTTAGCCTGCACTGCAACTGCTGCCCCTGTCTTGACATCAGCCGTTGGCAAAGTAGCCAATGAGCCACCGATGACAGCATTTAGGTTGTCTCGAAACGCTGTGGACTTTCCTGAAACAATCCGGATTTGCGTCAGAGGACTCTCTTGATGTTTCTGGGATGTTTCTTCGGTATCTGAGTCGTCAGTATCAGAGAATACGGTCAAAGGCGTCGCTGTATTCGAGTCGCTGGGCGACCAATCGAAAGTCGATGCCGGTTCGGGCGAAGACACTGAGTCGGGTGAGTGTCCTTCTCCAAAGATATCTTCAGGAGGGGATAGATATGTCAGAGGTAGGCTCTGCTTCGTCTGTGTGTGGTCTCCAGGATACCGGACCCCAGAGTAGACGATTTTGGCCGAACTGCGAGTGTCTTTGTCCTTTCTTCTTGTCTTTGTGGCCTGGGTCGACGGGGAGGAGGAGTATGAGGATGAGGATCTTCCGAAGAATTTCTACTGTATGTATTGAGGGTGTCCTTGCTCATCGTAGCACCGAGTGCCGCCACTGGATCCACTTCGGAATGAAGCCAAGATTTGTCTCCATCCCCACCCCATGTCCGGAATTCGATTTGATGCGCTCTTGTGCTGATTACATTAGCGAGTTTCCAATCGAAGGAAGGGCGGCAGAACTAACCGTATCAGTACTCTCATTTTTGCTGTCCAGTTCCAACGCCTTAGTTTTAGTAGTGGTGGTGGTTGCATCTGAAAGATGCGTGCGTAGCCTGTTTTCAAAAAGCTTTTCGAGATAGGCTTCCTGGCTATCATAACTTCGTCCGTCTTTGATGAACTCTTTCACATGAGCGCCAGGCTTGCAAATTGTTTCGCATGCAAGCTCGCTGAGGAATGGTTCAATCTCGGAATTCCACTCGCTCGATGTTTTGCTGATAACTCCAAGCAATTTGTCTAGGAGGCTGCTAATTCTTTCCCTCTTCTTCAGTCCAAGTTGTCTCGAGCAGCGGCCTGACCCCGACCGTGCACTGGGTGCATACGCGAGACACACTCCAGGACCCATAGAAATACCGAGAATTGGTCCCAGAGATCCAGGAGAGTGGATGCGGCTCGACATGTTGCAGTCTTGAGTTGGGAGGGCGTTCGTCGTGGGACCTATTGACAGTTTAAATGTGAGAAACGATCGATTTCACGAGAGACCGATTATAGTCTGCTATCGGGGGGGGAGGACTTTGTAACCCAGTTGAGACAGCCTGAATGCTGTTGGTTCAAGGTTACATCTGCATGCGTTTGTGAGGCAAGGGGTGCAGGGCGATATTGCCCGGCATCAATGATAAGCTCCATCATCCAATCACATGAGCTACATTTTGATCAGAAACCCAGTTCCATCAATCGCGGTCCAAACGAATACATGGATCAGCCCCAGCCCCCTGATATCCGCAGAACACGAGATCAGGCTTGTCGGTCGCTGACACTACTCGTCAAAAGGGTAGGGTTGGAGCAGGCGTGGGGGGTTGCTGAATCGGGGTTAGAGTCATGCTTCAGCACCTCATGGTATCGGCCAGAGTACATATGCCTTTCAACTAAATGTCTAGAATTGAAGGAGTCGGTCAGTACCTCCGCAGGCTCTTATAGTAATAAACCGTCCAAGGCCGCTTGCAGTTGCACGGACGACTCAGCTTAAGGCATCTTCACCCGGCGTCTGAACTAACTGGGTTAGAGATTGGCATGTTTCATGCGATTGACGAGGTTGTATCAGTTAGCTAAATCTGAGCTGAGAGCCTATTCGCTGGTATAGTAATTGTATCGCACAACGCATGGCTTACGAAAATGGAATAATATTCATACGAAACATTGAATAATAGTAGCCTTGACGACGTGAACGTATTTCACTCCTGGTGCAAGCCCGAGTTGTCCACCTTCTTTGGATCTGGTACAAGCAACCAGCTGATGGCGGTGGCGACTAATAGCCCAACTAGTACCGGTTGCAAGATCGATACTCCTGCATACGATGCAATCACGCCTGTGATAATGGGGAACAGGGAGCCTCCTAGCTGAGCGAAGACAAAGACGAAACTTAGAGCAGTAGAATGAATCTCAGGAGAGAATAGTTTCGAGCCAAGTGAGACACCCTGTTTGGAACTCTTAGATTATTTTACCGATTGGAGTAGCATGACTCACAGATGCAAATAATGGGCCAGAGAAGAAGCCGAACAGACTGATTGCAACTGACGCAGCAATAATATTAGGGACTCTGTTCAGAGTTAGCACAATCACGGCCGGCCGAGGAGAGAGTGTGCGGCTTACAGCCAAAACAGAAGCTGCAAACCGACGCATAGCAGGCAATAAATAAAGATCATGCGACGAACGCCCAACCGATGCGTCGGTTCCGGTAAGAGAAGTCTACCCAGCATGCAACCACCGCTGAAACCTGCGGGGACGTAGCCCATCGTCGAGAGCTTCCCGTTGCGGACAACAACAAGATATTCGACGACCCACCCACTTGCAGTAATTGCAACACCGAGATAAAAGAAGAAGAAGAGACTCAAAAGCCATACGCTGGGCGTTCTGAGGGTTTGTCTGATCAATCTGAGCGCGCTTTTATTCCTTGATTCTTGTTCGAGTGCAGACGATATCGGAATGGGAACTTCCATCTCGCCAGCACTTTTCCTGCCCAGAAAGCCGATACTGTCTCGAAAAGCCACGAGAACCAGAGCCAGGTTGAGGACTCCAAGTCCCAGAGGAAATGTATAGAAGAGGTTCCATTTTGATGGCGTGGTACCCGACGCGATCGGTGTAGCAACAAATGGTCCCACGAGACACCCAGCCGTGTACATGGCATGAATAAAGCCAAGCCATCGATGTGCTCCTTTTACGGTAGCGACGAATGTATTGGCATATGTGTCCTGATATGCCTGCCCGATGCTGATGAGCCCAAACGTGAAGGCAAAGAGCCCGAACGGTGGAGCCCACACTCGTAATACATGAGCCAGGATTTGTAGAGCAGCTCCAACTGCGAGTCTGACACCAAGGTTTAGATACTGGCACAGATGTGTGTTTGAAAATGCAGCGAATGCCCAACCAAGGAAGTTCGCTCCATACCTAGCCACCCCAGGGGGGGATGTCAGCCAACCCTAACTATCGAAGATTGGATCTGGATCACCGAGGCCTGAGGAACGTACACTATTGAGACGATAGAAGTATCTATGTGGTAGTGTCGAAGGAAATAAGGAAGCAATGCGCCCATGCTGCCATCGTTCACTCCACACACAAAAAATGCAAAACCGGCGCTGATTAGCTTTAAATAGGTTGTTTTGTCCAGACTGTCCTTGCTTGTTGATTCAGGGGCCGCAGAAGTGATGACCTCATCGTTTGGCTTTTTCGTAGGTTCGCTCAGCTCGATTACCTCGGCGGGCTCGGCGAGCGTCGTCGTAGTTGCCATCGAGAATGAAAGGAGGTTACAGTCAACTCGGATTGTGGAAATTTCGTGTTGGTCATAGGCTTGCTAGAAAGAATATTGTCAATGACTTTCAGGTCTTTGACGTAAGTTCGCACATTGATGAGTGTGAAGCCAGAACAATGTAAAAAACGTACTGTCTTCTAGTCTGTTGAGAATGTGAGAGACCACAGGAGAGACGTGGCGACAGAAGATCTCTTGAGAGCATTAGACAGCGAAAAGCCAAGGACTACTGTGTCGGTATTGTGAGTTTATATATGGCATATGCCTACGTACTCATGGCAAAGAGCTTTGAACCCGCTTGCATCCTCCTCCAATAACCAAAAGAACACAGCGCGGGGAACGACGAGGAACATGTCCGGCGGGGGCGCACACCGACGATCTCGGATGAACCTCGGGCGGCTCCAGCGGGCTCTCGTTCCGCCACTGATCGGCTTAGTTTGCTAAACTTCGGGAAATAATGCATTGCACCCTCCCTTCACGCAGCACATCGCCTCATCCCATCGAGAGGCTTGAGGGAGGAATATTATGATTTCATTTATGAGTCATTTGAAGTCGGTGGACGTGCTTGCCCGTTATATTGATACGCTGTTCTAGATAGCAGCATGTAGGAACAGGGAGGGTTGGCCGTTCTGATGCACGCCATGTACCAGTTTGTCACCAAACTCCTCAACACCTACAAGTCGCCGTTCGGCGCTCTATGCATCCACTGGTGCACTCCCCACAGTCATTAAAACAAGACAATAAGCGGTGCAGAGACAAGTTATGCGTGAAGAAAGTAGATGCTACATTGTACATAGCATTGCATGCCTCCACTTCCGAAGTAATCGAGCTCGTATGGCCTTGATTTGAGTGCTCACTTTACCAACTTGCCGCTAAAATCTGTCTTGGCTGAGAATTAGATATTAAACAATAACTGGTCAATGTCCGCCTGACACTAGAGTCTAGGTGAACTGCGCGTTCACGCAGGGCTGGCCCGCCGGACAAGCCGCATACAGACTCAACCATCCGCCACCACCACAAATCTGGGACGTGTTGCCATTGCAAGTCTGCGAGCAGCCGGCCAGACTTGCACGTGTTGTGCCTGGCTGTCGAGTAGGCGCGTACGAGTTGCCGCACCAGCACTCCCGACGATACTCTGTTCCAGCAAAAGCGTAGCCGCGCGACTTGCAGTACGCCGTGCAAACCTGGTTCGTCATGGTGTCGGAACCGTAGAGCACCTGCAGGGTGCGGAAGGAACCATCAGGCGGGCGAACGGTGCGCTCTTCCGGGGCACAGCCTATGAAGCGGAAGCCGAAGGCTGTCATATCGGTGTAAGGGAGTGGGGAAGGGGAGGTGGTGGAAGATGAAACGCTGGTGGACGAGGTTCTGGTGGACGAAGAAGTGCTGACAATGCTGCTGGTGCTCGTTGTACTACTGGTACTAGGGGTGGCAGATGAAGTGGTGCTGCTCCTGGTGCTACTCGTACTGCTCCTGGTAGTTGATGTGGTGAGGGTAGTGGACGGGGGCGTAACACCGGTACGCACAACCACCAGCGTCACCTTGATGCAGGTCCTGTTTGGGTCGACCTCTATATGGACTCATCAGCAACAACAAACCTCGAAGATTTCGTACCAAAGGAAAACAGCCGACTTACTCGTATTGCCCGGAGGATAGTACCGAAACTCATGGCTCCCGTCATATGCCGGCCGCACGCAGATCCAGCCGCCAGGTGGATCATTTTGCTTCCCCACAAACCTCAACTCGACCTGCAGCTCATCCGTGTCAGGGTTGCAAGCATAGGTCGGCGCAAAGAGGGCCCGAGGATCACCACGCTCCGTTGTAAACATCTTGGTTGTGCTGTCGATGGTCGAGAACTAAAAATTTCATCCAGTCAACACTTGACTCCGCCCCCGATTCCGATCTCACCACCTCCCATCGCTGGATTAAATAAGCGTAAAAGACGTACCTCGCCACCAATGACGGCGTGGAGAGCACCGCGATGGATTGCGCCCTGGGTCAGGACAAGGTTGAAAGTCGGAACACCGACCGGGCCGATGAATAGATGCTGATCACCGCCGCCCGCTGCTAGCAGGTTCATGTACTTGTTGTGGACTTGTGGTTGCGAGGCATTTTGTACCTGCACCCTGAAAGGCTCCGTAATCGTGTTGGAAGGGGGAGTGTCGGGGAGTGTGCATGCCGATGCAAGCGCTGCCCAGGCGACCAGAGTCGCAGTCAGTTTACAATGCATCTTGACAGAAGCGACAGGAAACCGTTATGTCGAACTGCAAGGCCTGGCCATGCCGAGTCATGGTGTGGTTGCGGACAAGAGCAGTTATTATAACCCCTGGTATTTACTGTCTTTCTGCCTTTTCGTTGCGTTGGCCATGACCAAACGCCATGGCGTGCGGAGCTGAAATTTACTTGCGCCAGTGCTTTTGTTCAAATTCCCGAGCGGGTTAGCCCAAGCCAATTGGCAACCCTCCTGACATGGACAGCCGCATCCAATGCCAATATTTCAACTGCGCCTAACGGTTGTCATTCAGCTTGGTCGTTCACGGCCGCTTGGCGCGAGCGCCACGGTCAGCACAAATCTCACCGCTGTCAGTTTCCCACGCCGAGTTGCATGGCTATGGGATCGCAGAAGGATTGAAAACCCAGAACACTATCCACTGCTCCAATTGCATATTTGGTATCAAGATCCACGGTGTTGGAGTACAACAAATAACCACTTCCGGCCTAGGTCATTCTGGTCTCAGCACTAATGACGTTTTGTGTGGCTGATTTGGAGTAGACGCTAGACAAGCACACAGACGCACATTACAGGCTCGAGGCCTAGATTGTACGTAAGTTCCTGAGCGCCAAGCCACCTGCATTAGCTGTTCACAGGAATCGATTGGTCCTACGAAGCTCACTGAAAAGCCGGATGATCTGGAGACCAGAGGAGAGGACAGGCGAGCCAACCTCTTCAATTCACGCTGCGGCAAAGGCTGAGCACTTCCAGGCATCGATGAGCTGTCCTGCAGGACAGTGCATGAGCATGGTCTGCATCCCGAACTCCAGGCTGGACAACATGCAAGATCCACACCTGGACCATGTACTCGTATATCCGACCTCGTATTTATGTCGTGCCCCGCCAAAGTACAATTTACGCAACGCAACATCATCGAGAACATAAGAGTGTCAGCCGTTCATGCAGGAGTACCCAATTGACAAAAGATCAATCCTCAGATCTTCAGGACAGATATTACCTAGGAAACGCCAGGACAAGATTCATTTTATTTTTGGGGCGGGGAGAGAAGGTGACTTCCCCCCTCCACTACGCATCCTGCATCATGCATCAAGAAAAATATCAAAAATAAAAACGAAACATGCAACACCAAGTATTCACTAGTCGTCACCGACCTAATTACTAATTTGGCTCTTACGGGTTTATATATGGGAGAGCGGACGGGATCCCTAGTATTCCAGTAGATGTGGTCGCATGTATCAATCAGTGGCTTGTTTTGATAATTATACCAATGATGAACCCGCGTCCAAAATCCCCCCCTCCCCCTTTTGTTACTACGAGTTTGTTATAAAACCGTGCTACTCAAATGCAGCACATAGCCATGTGTGCGTGAAGCGATAGATACAATCCGAAGTCCTCTGACTTGATCTATGTCACCAAGACTGAGACCATATGGCCATTCTGTAGAATGCCCGAGTGGTGCAGAAAATGTCGCTAATTAAAATGCTGCGGTGGTCGGCTTTGCACAAGTCAACACCACATCTGACTATCCATCATAAGATATATTCATCTTTCACTTCAACCCGTTTGTCTCGAGATCACCGTCGAACAACAGCAGCCACTTTTTAGCAAACCAGCTCTGCACCTCCCAGCTTCCCACATCCCACGGCTGCAGGCCCTTGGGTTTGTATAAAACTGCATCATTCAAGTAAATGTCGTTCTTCAACTCTACCACGTCAAGTATCCCTGTTGACTGCAGCATGACTGCCTTCGAGCGCAAGCTAGGCAGCGGTAGCAGGTCCAAGCAGGCATAGTGAGGAAACAGGACCTGCGCCAGTGTCGGCTTTAGAATTGCTGGTATGCCGGGATCTTCGGCTGATGTAATTAGAGCGGCAGGTGATTCCTGGGGAAAAGTACGTGGCCGGTAGAAGGGCGACATGTAGTTCTCTGAGCCGAGGGCAAAGACATCGAGTTGTAGAATCAAGGCGTTTGTGAGACATGCAGTCAACGTGGTCTCGAAGTTGAGAGCGAGATTATTAAGGTAGGGAGACGGGAAGTGGAAAGAGGGCACTGTAGTAATTTGGGATGATTGTGAGGCTGGAAGTGTCGAGATATCCTCTCGACCATAGCTTGAATAGTCAATCAATATGTCAACTTGTGCCTCGCAGGGTGCAAGGACTTCCTCGGATGAGAGAGAACTGGTTTCAAGAGCTGCCTCATGATGCAGATTCTCTGGGCTTCTGTTGATGATGCCTCTGCTTTCATCTGAAGCCAAAGGGATGCGATGGTGAAGTTCCTCGGAGGCAGGTATCTTGAAACCCGGCCGTTGCCGACATATCTCGAGGCCAGAGGGAGAGACTGTGGTGGATTGGGATATGTAAGCTGCGGCCATACCACCCTTGCCCCCTAATTTCGAAGTTGGGCTTGTGATTGGGCATAATGAAACAACAGGGCGCGGCCTTAATTCAAGAACCTTAGAGGCTCTGCCGCTCGCGCGTCGCGCAATGGCTTGACGCTCTTTTTCGGATTTCTGTCTTTGGCCTATGTCCCGGATCAGGGATGCTAGAACTCTAAAGGAAAGATTGTATAGGAATAGGATAGGCACTCAGAGTGGCAGAGACCTACGGTAAGCTCTTTGGGCTGTACGGTTCTGCTCTGCTCGTGCGGCTGTGATGGCTCTTTTCCGGTGTACAGGTCCCTCAAGTGGTCCGGTACACTCGGTTAACTTTCCATGCGTCGCCATTCGGTGGAACAGATAAGAAGACAGTTCGAATCCTCAGGTTCAGTCACAGATTGTCACTGCTCCTCCTCTCGACGTTGCTTTTAGGTTGCGCTGCGTCTTTGCGAAATCTTGATCCATGTCCGGTTGTAAGACCGTTATGTCCGGTTCCACTCACCCGGCTGGCTTACGGCGAAACGACCAATGAGAGCGAAGAGCTATCTTGGCGTCGATCTTCCGGATTCAGCAATTGGGTATGCGACCGTAAGCCATGAGAGTAGCATCCGCTCTCTGCATGTAATGTTAAATGGTTAGAACGGCACATCTAGTTTATCTTACGAAGTATTGCGTAGACAATAATGCTATGAGCACACTGAGACATGTATAAGTATGCCAGTGACCATATTAAGGTTAGGGCTGCTTTGACTTCTAATCTGGCAGAATTCAGTGACAGTCTAGTTACAAAACAAAATCCGTGTATCCCGTACTCCTGAGCATCAAACACTCATTTTTTTAAGGACAAAATGGCATTCGACTCACCAAAGAAGACCATTGCCATTGTTGGCGCCACAGGAAATCAAGGCTGTTCTGTAGCTCTTACCTTTTTGGGCCTGCCAAACTGGCATGTCCGTTGCCTTACTCGCCACATATCCTCGCCCAAGGCCTTGATGCTTGCCGATCTCGGGGCCGAGATTGTCGAAGCAGATCTCTCCGAACCGCCTTCGTTGTCTCGCGCCTTCGAGAACGTCAATGCTATCTTTCTTAACACGGACTTCTGGGCAACCTACAGCGCCTCATTAGACTCCGGTATCGACCACGATACTAGTTGTAAGAGGGGTTTTGAAGCCGAGGTCTCGTTTGGTAAAAACGCCGTCATCGCGGCAGCCGGCGTGCCGACCTTGGAGAGGCTCGTTTACTCAGCACTCGGGCCAATGGCACGCGCCTCCAGAGGAAAGTACACCAGGGGTTTGCACTGGGAGACGAAGGCTCACATAGTCGACTATATCGAGGCCGAGCAGCCAGAACTTGCGCAGAAGACGTCCTTCGTTTATCTTGGAGCATACATCACAAACCCTTTATTGTTTCCCAAACGCGAACCCAACACCAAGACTGGGGAGTACAGTCTCGTGTTACCTGGTTCAAAGGAGATGCGTATGCCAATTATTGACCCAGAGAGGTCCACAGGAAAATATGCGCGCGCGCTGATAGAGGATGAAGAGGCTGGCACAAAGTTGCTAGCTTACGACACCTACTTGTCAATGGCGGAGGTTGTGTCTACCTGGGAGAAAGTGACGGGTCAGAAAGGCCGGCTTGCTCAGGTAACATTAGAGGTACTCCATCAGCAAAGTGGAATCCCGTTCGAAATTCTAGAGGCGTTTGCTTTTATCGACGAATTTGATTTCATGGCCGGAGTTGCCGGGGTAATCGAGCCAGGGCAGTTAAAGACCAGAATCGAGGTCGAATCGCTCGAGGAAATTTTGAACCGAAAGAAGACGACTGGCCTACTTTAACGCGTGCGATAATCTTCTCGAAATGAGCCGCATATTATGACAATTACTTGAATAGAAACTATGGGCAGGCACAAATAAAGAATTACAATATCACTGATAGCATTTGTCATGCCATAAGAGACAAGTTGTATCCAAGTTATGTCGTGGGGCAATGATCTTGTAGCAAGCAGCAGGGTAACCGAAGAGAAAACACATAAATCTATTCGCCTTTGCTGTCTTCTGTAAGGGAAGGCCTTGTGGAAAATACTATGAGATCCGACAAGTGAAAGACTAAAGCACATCCATAATAATGGAGTTGTGGTCCACAGATTCAATCCTTGAGATTAAGCCCATCCATATGGTGCCATAGCCATATGTTGTCCCTTTCCATTGAAGCTGGCTGACTGAGACAAAGTGACCCTCTCCTTTAACGCCCGGTTCACCTTCTCTTCCCATTTTGGAGTAAGTTTGCGGTTGTAATGGGACCACAGCCGGGGTAGAAACTGGACGTCCTGGACGCAATAGCGTCTGATTTCCTCCAAGAGTGGCCGATCACTGAACACCCGGTAACTTCCACCATGCTCTGGTGCAAAAAGCTTCACACCCTTTTCCTTGGCCTCTTTCCAGGCAATTCTCTCGCTTGGTGACATAGGGGCGTCCCTCTCAATGCACTTGGATAGCCCATTGACACACCTCTTGGAGAATGTGCGTGTTGCAAGCTCCATCAACTGTAGATCTTTGACACCAGCAAGACTGATCTGGAAGTGGCTATACAATGCATCGGAATCATTACGCACGTCGAAAAAGACTTTCGGAATAGAGTCTGATTCTAGGATCTCCTTGAGTGTGTGACCATTTGATCCACGAGCGGAGAAGGCTTGATCACGAAGCGTGTGGACGTCAACCAAGTAAGTTCGGTTAGCTGGCAGAACGAAGATTTGAAGAATCGATATAGTGCCGTTTCTCGATAGGTTGTCTCCTTCAAGGTCCACGTAGAGGGAGGGGGGATTTGTTGGCACCCGAAACAGAGAATCGGCCAAGTTGGCGACCGCAGTAGAAGTGTTAATGAGATCGGAATCATATTGGCTCTCAAGACTCGCTCCTGCGGGAAGCTCCGTAAGTCTGTTCACACCTCCAGTCGTCATAGATACTGCCATTGTCAAGGATTCAATACTAGACCCTAAAAACTTACTTAGGAACCGGAAAATGCATAGGAAAAACGAGGAATACTTACCGCTTCAAAGATTGCGGAATACAACACTGAGGAACTTAATTTGGATGGATTAAAAGGATTGTTGTGCTACGGGGCAAGAGCCTGGGCTTTTATGCTGCGAGCTTACATCTGGCCATCCACTCATAGTGAAGCTGTACCAGCAGCGCCACCCACGAAGAGCTTACTGACAGACAGCAATTCATTGTAATCTTGACCGCTACTGTTGTGAAACACTGGACGTATATGTTCTAGCCAATTGCCTGTTGACAGATGTGATGACATTTTGCTCACAGTCTCTTGCCGGAGAACTAATTGTGACGGGCCTACCGCGACTCCACACCAGAGCCAGATAAACTTCCTCCTATTTCAATGGCGGATGGGAAAACAAGGAAATGGCATATTTGGACTCATCTATCTTTGCCTTGATTCGAACGACGGTGTCTCTATATCCTAGGCGATTCGACTGGGGCTGTTTGACTAGACTCGCCCGCATTCCTCGATGCCTTGCGCAATGATTAATGATATCTTTTCAGTGCGATTGTAAACTTTAACCTCTCTCTCTAGCAAGATTCACGGCAAAAATGGGTTGAAAAAGGAATGAAAGCTATCCACTGCATCAAATATTAGTGATATGATGCTAGCAAAACTGGCGCATTGATGGGCCTCCCGCCGCGATGGGCCTCCTGCAGGGACGGACGTCCGGTAGTGATCGAATTATCGTCTTCTCGCTTCATGGTAAGGGATCTATGTCTATAGTTGAAGTGATGAGTTGCACATATCAGAAAATATAACTTGCTTGGGATTCAAATGAATAAGGAATAACCGGAGAACTAACTTCATAAACTGATTGGGTCGAATTCGACTTCGTCAACCGAGACGCGTGTACGACTTTTGCAATAGTTCTGTTGGGCAAGAAAAGACAACTAAGCATTATCATGGCAAATTCAAATCGAGTAAAAGACGAGGCTCCAGCAGATTTGCTGGATATTCCCGAGCATTGCACACAGACGGTACCCTCGCTACCTCTCGCCACTTTTCCCATGCGCTCATCAGTCATCAATATCAACTTGGATACTCAAGGTGGGAAGCTGTCCCGTCGTTTGGCAAGCTACGCGGTGTGAAGGAAACGGCGATGCGACTGACGGCTTACTTTTCAAATGCATTCGTACCACCCTATGAACTGTAGCCAATCGAAATGTCACATTAATACCATGGTGGAATGGTCTCAGGCCAATCTGTACCTCTATTTACAATAATTCCGCAGGCCCGTAATGGGGGTCACTGCAAGGGCAAGGACGACACCAGCACCAGAGAGGATACCTCGGTGGCACGTGAACTGGCGGGAGCGCCATTAGCACCATGACCTACATGCTTATCTGCTAAGCGATGTCCAATCCAAGATATCACGCCAAGCCAAGATCTCGACTTCATTACGAAGTACTACGTACTCCGAAGTAGCAGAGAAATTAGCAGCACTTTATCCAAGCTGTTCGCGCGGGTACAGCTTCCTTGCTCACGGGTACAGCTCCCTTCCACGTGCGCACAGCCCCTTGCACGGGTACAGTTCCCTTCTGATCACGAAGATACGAACAACTTTAGCCCCTCATTCCAAGCAACGTACATCATCCAACAGATCCTCCAAGCACGGTACCATAGGAATCTTGTATTATGCTAAACCCATCATCATTTCTTGTATACTGTATGACTCTGTTTGCGAGATTCGCCTCCTCTACTTCCTACTGTACTAGAGATAGCGGCGCCTTTCTCTCATAGAGCTAGACTGGGGTTTCTGATCATCTCGCAGAGACGTCTCGTAGATGATTTGCTCCTAACTACAGCAGACTCCAAATAGTCAACAGTGAACGACTCTACTATTTTAAGCCTCCTCTGCAAGAACAACCTCCAATCGGCATCACTTTAACTCTATTACTTCGGTCACTGCGACTTACCTTCTTGCCCGTACTCACTGAACCCAGCTGATGAAACGGGCCAGGTTCGATTTTGGCGCTCCCGAACATGATTGGACGTGATATCGTAGCATATGGCCACTCCGCTGTATTTCCTGCTTGTGTTTGTTGTAATTCGACTGCGGCTGGGATTCCTAGAATCCTTGCGTGTAGCTATATAGCACCAATGACAGCGCGAGCGAGCCTTGTGCAAGGTATCTCCACAGCCCCAGCCATTGTCTCGCCATGTAATCTGTACTCCAAGGAGCTAAGAAAAGATCTCCCTGGCGCATGAGAATGTGGCGTTCATTATGACCGAGACTTTGGCCTTTAATCCCGCCCCGGGCCGGTTAATTTAAGTACTCGCACATCGAAATATCTTACCTTCCCAAGTCAGCATGAGATGTTACGCTCATAGCGGTGGTAAACGTTGCATCGATCTTTCGAGTTTCTCCGTGCTTACTGCGCTAGAGGATATCGGTTTGTTTCGTTTATTTCGCTTATTCTTTTTTGGTATTGGTTATCCTAGTTAGCGAGCTTCTGGCAATCCTCTCCTACATACATAGAGGTAGATATATATAATGGCGTCCATAGTTTCGATGCAGTGCCACTTCGAAAGCATTAAGCAACAACGTTACTCTTTTAGCTCCCACTTCTACAGACACGATATATACTCAAGAAAAGTGACCCAGGTTCACCTACCCAAATTCATCCTCTCGCAATGCGTCCTGCTTCCCTCACCTATCTCTTGACCGTCCTCGCTGCGTCTGTTGCCGCCAACCCGATCCACGCCGACGCGGGCGTCTCCGATGTGACACTAAGAGATGATACCTTTGCAGTGGACAAGCGTGCCTGCCAGACGATAAACACCTGGTCTGGGGGTGGCTGCTCGGCGCTTTGGGGTTTTGGTCGTTGCAAAAACAGGTGCCAGGACCGGGCAAGTGCCGAGGGCTGCTGTTCCGGCACTTTGTCTTCTTCCGTTTCAAGTTCGCCAACGTGTGTTAATGGCTTCAAAGTCTGCGGGTGTGGTTGTCTCGTCAATCCATGAGCGGGGTCTTTCATAAGCGACAGGGACGGGGTCTGACTCTGGACCAAGTGAGAGGACGGCGTGCGGAGCGAAGAGCATGACAGTGACAGTGAAGCATCATGGGATACCGACGGGGACATGCTTGCTAGTGCATATTTGGACGAGTCTCAATCTGGGAACGTGGTTATGCCGGGAATTATGTTAGCCCGATAGGTTGCTGTACAAAAAAACCTGGTTGCAAGTTACTCTTTGGTGTGGATCGTTGATGCCTTGTTAAGTTTGTTTCCTTACCAAGCAGTGTTGCAAGAGGAAAATGTCAGTTCTCTACGAGCCCCAATACAATTCACTGTATCCACAGTAGTCTTCAGTGGATCATATCTCCACGTATCACGATCACTGAACGAAAGACGCCCTGTACAATTCGAGGTTTTCTCGTCGCTCGCGCTTCAAGAATTGATGTTGAGGCCATTGTAAGAACTTGAGCCGAGTATGACTGACAATTCGGGGTCAGCTTGGCTGAGGAGAAAACCCGGGTTGAAAATGTGCTAGGCTGCTGTGAGTAAGGTATTGTATAATCGTTGCCGGCCACATGGACGGGACCCTAGACCCAGCGTTATGGTTGCATGCAATTTGCGTGGCACGTGAGCTTGAGGCCTAGATATCAGATTGGCAAGTCTCAGCTCAGAACTTGGTCGAGATTTCCAAAACATCTTGGTGTTTCCTAAGCCAAGGCGGGAACTCTGGTGCAACCAGATTAGATCGTCCATGCGCGCTCTCTAACAATCGGCAGCTCAAACGATGCACAGACGAGAGAGCTGCCGAGGCTAAGATTAGAGAAAAGTGGTTGCCTATTGAACTCTGGTTGATTACCGCAACACTAAGTTCTATTAAATAACAGTAGAGAATTTAGAAGCGTGGAGAGTCTATATTGGTTGTGAAAGAGCTTAGGAGTCACTTCAACGGATATTCAAGCAGTACAGATCGAATGTTAAGGTAAGTACAATGCAAGGCATCTTTTATGTATTATACTGGAGCTATAGAATGATATTCTAGCAAGCAGGGCCACAGCTCGCCGATATAAAACCTTTTGGGAACCAACTGCACACTTTTAGTTAATGTGTGTCATCCAGCACCCCTACCAAACCATTCTAGCTTGTGTATAAGGTAGTCTGGTTGATATCTCACAATCAATCATCGTCCTGTCCACGTTCCTTCCCATTTACATAGCCGTCCAGCCGGTTTCTCCGAAGGAACTTGTCCAGGAGGCCTGCTACCTTATCATTGTCCATATCAGCAAACGCTATATGCGTGCTTCCTATAAGTCCCGCATCCTCTCCCAGTTTAAGAACTTGTGCATTTCCGCCATGCTTATTGATAAGCTCGGTGGCGAGTCGTGCCTGCTTGATGTACTCGTACGACTCGTCTCTATGGTCCCCGAAAACAAACTGAATCTCTCGAACTTTCGTCAGCTTCAGGAAGTCCTGGAGCGGGACCACAATAGGACCAAAGGGCCCGAGGCCAGGCTTTATCCCCTCGTTGTCCGGGAAAATGACCCCAACGGTCTCGTACGCGACTATGCCTTTGATGTTATTCGACTCGCTCTTGGTCACCGTCATCAGAGCACGCAATCCGGCCGCAGAATTTGTAAGATAGACAATGCTATCTCCATTCAGGCCCTGGTCAGCTGAAATAGCGGCAGCTTCTGACTGCAAATGAACGTTCTCAATGCTGTCAAACTCAATGTAGCGGCCACCAGTGACCTGTCTCCAGGCATATTCGCGGTCTTCGGTGGGAAACTGCACATCTGGCCACCAAGTGCCATAGGAGGGGCCAAAATTCCATGCCACGAAGTTGCTCTGGTCACGGTAATCCGGCGCGTAGCTGAACGGCTCGCAACTCCAACCCGCACGCCCAAGGCGAGGCGCATCCCACAGGAAGACAGGGTAGTCGCGTCGTAAGAACATATCCTTAAAACCTTCGCCGCCGTCATAACGATTCTGCCAGGTCTGCGTACTCGAGCTATGCCACATGACAAGGCTTGTCTTCCTCGGCGTCCATGGGAAGAAATACTCCATGTACCCGTGGTCGCAGGTGAGTGTCCGATTTGGCGCGGTAGGGTGTGTAATGACCTTTCCAGCCACATTGAAACCGCCAGAACTCTCAAGCATTATAGGCTTCAACCCTTTTACGGCTATCCCATGGCTCAGAGATGCAGTGAGAAGGAGTGAGACCAGTGAGCCCAACATTTTGAGCATTTGGGCGGGAGTCTTCAAGTTGGAGGGCGTTGACTCTTCAGGATGTCCAGACTCAGCGATTCTAGAATCTGCTTTTCTTCAAATTCTGAGAGATCCCCACCAAGAAGATAACAAGAATCCGTTGGGGGACCCATGAGCCCTTATAGGAGACGCGGCAGTGGATTGTCTTCGCTGATCAGGCAGTAACATTGGCTGTCCAAAAGAAAATTTGCCGGAATCACAGGATTCGTACTCCAATTTCATATTGGCTAAGCGAAGAATCAAACATGAGCGATTCGATCATTGGGACCTTTTTGCTAAATATGCGGGTCAGATCTGTATTCTAGGGATTCAGCCGGCGGACAGCCAAGAATCTGCTTCCTGGAGGATTACAATGAGTGTCACCGAATCCATTAGTATTAGTAGGCAATGATGGAGCTTTGCCTTTCTTTTCTTCCTCGATCCTTCCACCAAGTTGAAAACAGCTTGCATGCGCAAAGGATCAACGATGCTGGACACAACAGTCATATTCTTCATGACTTGAGTTTAGTGAAATAGCTGACCGCCATAGAAACTCAACACTTGTCGGAACAGTATCACGTCGTATTGATGTTGTTGAGGCTGACCTCACGGATGGAATATCATCGTTAACGTGAAGTTTCAAGCACAAACTTCGTTGCAATTTGTTTTCATGATTCAGCTCTAAACCTTCCTCTCCTTTTAAGACACCTTTGGGAAAAGCCTCATCTCGAACTACTGAAACGTCCCGTCAGCACATATATCACTGCGGGGGCAATGGGTCTTGCGTGCTATAGTTACGAAAGTCACGCCAAATCATAGATCGACCTCTAATGGTAATCTAAGACATCTTACTATGCAGCATAGCAATCTTATTGGAGACAGGATGGCTCGTGGCCAACTCCAATGAAATCGCTTGCTCGTCCTTACTCACCCAGGGTCGTCAATGCATCGAGACAATTGCGAGGAAACGGGTAGCTGTGTGCCACCAACATGCGGTATCCTATTGTTAGGTTGTTGTATTCAACGAGGTTGCGTTTGGCAATCAATGGCAAATGATCAAAGAGTTTGGATGTCCCACCGCATGGTTTTCTTAGTGCCAAGGCCTTCTTATATTAAAGATGGTGCGGAGAATGATTACGGAACAGGCTCGAAGTCTTCCCACCGGATATTATGTAACAGTACGGGCCGAGGGAGTATTGGTGGTTGCACAAAAGAGGGGATCTCACCTAACCCTGGCGGCTTAATTCGCATCCTGCTAATCAACGTTAGAGGCATGTTGTTTGGCAGTTCAGTATTGCCGGACTCGGTGAGACAAGATCGGATCGGCATATGCAACGGACCAATGCGGCCACCCACCGCCGATGCACACATCTCGAACGGGGCAATATCGGAATCGGGTACCATATTATCCCATGCAGCAAATGTGCTAAAAAAGGAAAATCCGCTGCAGGTGAGATCTGGAGTAGGCCGGTGAAGAAGGAGATCCTACTACGTCTACCGCAAGTCGGGGAAGAAGTACAGGACGTTTGAAAGGATTGCGAAAGACGGAAGTAGCTCGTAATATCAAATGGTTAACCGATAATCTTTGGATTAGCCAAATACCTTGAGGTCAAGCAAAATTGAAACGATATCAGTAGAAGAATGAGATCAGGTCTTTAGTTGGGAGCTCAGATATGTCTCCGAACAATTCCACATTCTTGTAATCATTCCCGCATTTTGGCAAGTCTGTCCAGCAACATAGAGAACGTCTCTCGGAAACCCATCCACGGACCCAATTCTGGTAGCACAGCGTTTCTACAGTTGTTCACTTCATGAAATGACGAAGCTATTCCTCCGGGCCGGCTGCGTGCTGCTCTTTTCGAATCGCCTCGCATCGTCCCTCAAGCTCTCTAGCGCATTGAGCACGATAGAGCATACACCACAACTTATTGCTCTCCAAGACTTTTGGAACGGAACGGCCTCTGAAATTACCAATGGTGGCGTGGCGAGCTTAGTTAACGATACGAGCATCGACCTGGCTGCAAACGCGGAGACACAGGCTCTGCGAAACTATGCATCACATAAAGATTTACGCATCATCTACACAATTGTTGAAGTGGCCTATCGTATGGTTGCCAATAAAAGCAAAGGAATCAACTCACTACAAGATCTGAAAGGAAAGAGAATCGGAACAATCCAAAGTACTTCCGCTGCTTATTTTACACACAAGATTTTGGCCAGCGCGGGATTGGAGGAGTCGGACTACGTGGTTGTCAATGGCAATCAGTGTAATGCTGCGCCATGTGGGAATGGGACTTTGCCTTACATGCTTCAAACCGATGCTGTCGATGCTGTGGGCATCTGGGAACCTACGGTAGAGCTAGCAGCCGCAGCTCTGGGCGAAAACGCCATCTTCTTCAAGAATGCGTCTGTCTATCAGGAGCTTTATAACCTCCACAGCACGGTAGAGAAGCTACAGAATCCAGCTATCAGGAAGGATATCGTCGAGTTCGTTCGGGCGTTGAACCGTGCCCAAAAGATTTTCACTGAAGACCCCGCGAGTGTTTGGGAGCGAGTATCGAAAGCTTGCAACGTAGACGTCGGTCTTCTCAAAGCTGTCTGGGCCGATCATAATTGGAACGCTACTTTGACCTCGGGCCTACTAGAGAAGCTTGTAGAAGAGGATAAATGGATCGCAAATGTGGAAAGACGCAATGCAACTTCAGAGGCCGATCTCGCAAAACTTATTGACACGAGTATTTTAGAGGAGGCATTAGGAATCTGAGAATCTTTGAGGAAATAGAACCCGGAAATATGGATATCTACACTTATAGTATCGGCAAGGGCATGCAAAGATGAGAGCTTCAGATTTCCGCAGAGAAAATCGCAGTACAATGTCACCAATGTTCGTCTTGTGTCTCTCCTCTCAGGCAGCTCAACCCGGTTACTCGAACTTCCCCATCTTACCGTCCTCAAAAAGCAAACAGATTGAAAGCAACCAACTGTTTCGTTGCCAAGTCGCATGCTCGTAAAACTTTATAAAAGCCAACAAGACACTGAATGTTTGTATCATTACTAGAGTCGTTCTTTGTGGTTGTCGATGTCTTCCTTTCCGAAGTTTCGACTGACGAGCTTCGCGCTGAGGTCATTATAACCATCTCGGCGCGCAATCCAACAGATCAAGAACAAGTAATCGAGCACAGCATGGTGAGTAATCGTTCTGTATTGGTCCCACAATAATATCAGCACCTAGCCCCGGGATAATGTATACATGCCCAGCGACCACGGCCCAAGAGATCCCATTGAGGTACTAATACCGCATGCGCTTGCACTCCATCCCAGTTCAGCTTCAACCCCTTTCTTCCGCGAATGGGTTGGCATGTCGATGTTTCCCAATTTGCCAACTCCGACAGTCACAGGCCAGCGACCAAGGTGTCATCGGTGTTGAACGAATTTGGTTCCATCCAGGAGTACTTCGGTCCTTTCCCAGGCTCCGTGGTAGATTTCTCGATATTTGTATTACTCCGTATACTCCTGCTCCTTGTCGGCGCTTCTGTTTGAGCTACTGTCGGTCGTTTTCGAGAAGTGTCGGCTGAAGGCGATGAATCGCGCAATCTTTTAACCGATGCCGGAATCCCCGCATCAGCCATTTCCACGTCAGGCTGCATGATGAGTTAAAATGAGTGATGAGTGGCGTTGGGAGCCAAGATATCGGCCCTGCACAGTCTGCTGAGGATCTGAAGCGCTGTTTTATTGTCCTTAAGCCATAAGTTGTTTGATGGGAGGCCCCGTTCACGATTCGGGATGACTAGACATCGAAGTTTGTTGACTGTTCGAGACACGATGTGAGATATGAGGGCAGCTCCACAAAATCCTGTTCTCAGTGATCGATCTCGAAATACTGAGTACCCCGCTTTTTCTGGATGATGACTTCACCTCCCAACTCCCACTCACCCAAGGACTTTTTGTGGATCAAGAGCTCAATCACGTTCTCAGGCAAAGGAGAGTATCTGCCTTTTCGACCCGGGTAGTGCACGATATCTCATAAGGATACCATATATATCTGTGCTTGTAATGCAAATGCGAGATGCCACGTTTCTTTGCCGAGGTTCCCGGTTCAGAGGAAACAGTTAGCCACCACGTACTAACTCTTTGTAAATTATGGATGTAAGCACAGGCAAACAATGCTTTAATGCCCTTAACCCCGATCTACTAAAGATCTACGGTCCTTGCGGTGGTGGATTAGTCCTAGCCTGGAATGGTATTGCCAAAATCCGCCGTTAAACTCCGTGCCCACAGTGTATAATAGCACTGAACAGCCAAGTTATACATGAACAAACGGGACAAGATTGATTCCCACGCCTTTGTTTCAACCCAACCACTTTTGAAACCTAGACGAACATATTAATTATTCGCCCACCATGAACGGCAAAAAGGGCGATGCAGAGAACCCGTTCGGGCCGGCACCTGAGCCATCCACGGAGCTGGGGAGATATCGAGTCCTATCCCCAAATGCCGGCATCAGGGTATCACCATTGGCTCTTGGAGGGATGTCCATCGGCGATGCGTGGGGCCAGCAAATGGGCCACATGGACAAATCCGCATCTTTCGAGCTTCTCGACGCCTACTTTGCAGCAGGAGGCAATTTCATTGATACTTCAAACAACTACCAAGATGAGCAGTCGGAGTTATGGATCGGAGAGTGGATGGCCCAAAGAGAGAACCGGGACAGACTAGTTATTGCCACGAAATTCACCTCTGATTATAGATCCCATGCCGTTGGCAAAGGGAACATCCCAAATGCAACAGGGAATCACCGACGTTCCATTCACATGAGCGTCCGAGATTCATTGAAGAAACTGCAGACAGACTACATTGATATTCTGTATTTGCATTGGTGGGACTATACCACTTCGATCAAAGAGATAATGGACGCCTTGCACATACTCGTGGAGCAAGGCAAAGTTCTTTATCTGGGAGCATCAGATACTCCGGCTTGGGTAGTCAGCGCCGCAAACACATACGCCATAGATCACGGCAAAACCCCCTTCAGCATTTATCAAGGTCGGTGGAACGTCATGGTGCGGGATTTCGAGCGGGAGATCATCCCCATGGCACGCATGTTCGGCATGGCCCTTTGCCCGTGGGATGTCCTTGGGGGTGGGAAGTTTCAAACCAAGAAAGCTCTCGCAGAGCGGGAAAAAGATGGCCAAGGTCTGAGAACCCTGGTGGGGGTAGGCCAATCGCCAGAAGAAGAGAGGATGAGTGAGGCATTGTCAAAGGTCGCTGCTCAACACGGGACCGAATCTGTAACGGCTATTGCACTCGCATATGTTCGGCACAAGGCACCAAATGTGATCCCACTTGTTGGTGGACGAAAGGTTGAGCATCTAATGGATAACATTGCGGCGTTGAGCATCAAACTTACGGAGGAACAAATCAATTTCCTCGAAAGCGCCAAGGAATTCGACCTCGGGTTCCCTTCCAACTTCCTATTCGGGGACCCCAATATCACTGGAAAGTCTTTGCGACTGGCTCGAGCCTCCCAGATGGCGTTTCCCAACGCCCGTACTTTGGGAAGTGTATGATGCAAACCCGGTACTGCAAGGCAGCTTTGAGTGGGGGCACACGAAGTGCAGTATTTTGAGTCCCAAAATAGATCTTCCAGCCTGGTTCTAGAAGTGATGGGCCATCAAGTTGATAAGAGGGTTACATTGGCCGGCATTGGGTGTTTTAAGCTTATATGTAACCTCTTTATCAATCATCGTGGTACAGATGGTGCTGAGCGTGATTGGCGATGTATGGCATAACTAGTGTGGCTGCGGGTACCAGATCCGTTCCGTCTTGCGTCTGATCTCGGGCAGTCTTAAGCGATGCGTGAAACTGGATGAGTGCTAGGCAATCTCCAATGAATATGTAGAGTGTTTCTCATGTCGCGAGGTACAATTAGATAGAAGGAACAAGTATCTTGAACGTCGAGCTTGATTCGAGTCCGCGTGGTAAGGTATAGCTTCGATCATCTGCCCTACTCGGCGGCTCCCACTGCGCTGGAGAGATGAAATGCAACGGCCCGTACCGGGAATATTAATAGTAGTGATACACTCCAGTCTGGGCCTTAAAGCACACTAGTTGGTTGAGTGGGGGGCCCTTACAGTCATTAGCTGCTTGGTGACAGATTCTCGGGACGTTTGATGGTCCGTCTGACAGCATCCTCCCATCACACGCACCAGCCTTTCAATCACGCAACTATTCGCAAGGCCATCTGATGCATAATGAGACTACCGGATCCAGCACCCGCTTCAGGCGACATACGCTTAGCCTGTTACATCTTGCAAGACGTTGTTCTTCAGAGAGCAGGTTGATAGATATATAACGCTGCCGGTTCATCCGCTCTCCTACAAGCAGATTTGGCAGCTCCACATTTTCTTCACAACACCAGCTGCTAGTTTCAATCTCAGTCATTCTTAATATCCAACAAGTCCATTTAGTTGCGCAACATGAAGTTCCAAGCAACGCTCGTCACTCTTGTCCTCGCCATTCTCCCGGTCCTCGCCGCCCCATCTCAGCCGTTCGTCGCACCAATCACCGACGGTGATGACTTTGTCCCGATCAAAGACAAACGAGACCTAGAACCTTTTGACGACGGTGACGGCTTTGTGCCAATCAAGCGAGCCGATGCGAAGCGTGACTTGGCGCCGTATGTCGATGGCGACGACTTCGTCCCAATTTAGAAGGCAACAAGAGCTAGGCGTGTGTCATCTGGGGATGAACTTGGAATTTAGGTCGATGATGGAAGTAAATACGAATGGCCATACTTGGGCAAACATAGAGATGGCCACGGCAGGGCATCAATAACAGAGACTGTTCTAAGTTTGGAAGATCAGAAATACATTCGATATCGGCAATCAACATTTTTGAAGCAAGTAGTTTGGGTCTATCAAACATGTCACTGTAACTCTATTTGCTCAGAGTCAAAGGAAAGTGGAATTGCCCTACGTCCAATTCGTGTTGCCATATAGAAATATGGGCTATCGCCCACCACTAGATCTTAGCAGTGATATGTGTTTCCGCCTCGCCGTCGCCGACCAAGAAGCTTAATAATCGCTGGTTTAATATGGTCAACCCACTGCTCACAAACATTTAAGGTTATGCCCATTCGAGTACTCTATCTTTGCACCTGCATTTGCCGTTGGTCACGTCAGTGATCTTGCAAAGCTTGACTCTGCAATGCACCTCGATAGTTCCGCGCACGCTTTCGCCAAGCCTTGAAGCGAGGTAACTGAAAACCTGGTCAGCACAGAGGCTGCGCTGCTGGGGATGAGCTTGTCGCTGAGACACGGGCTCCCGATCGTCGCTGCGCAGTTCAACTTGGAGTGTAAGCACATCTACCGAAAGCTCATCGGCGACGTAGCCGTGATGGTACTACCCAAGCCATGTTCGAGATTGGGGTTGATGTTTTACGATATATCACGGTGCGAATCTGGTACGGAAGCTGGAGAAGACTAACAGCGATGATGGTGGGGGAGGGTTGTAAGGATCTGGAATCAGCCGGGAAAACTCCGCCCCGGCCCGACGAGCAACCCCGCAGATCTTCCTTCAGTATTCATCAGGGCAGAGATGATCTTCTCTAAGAGCTAAGAACAACCAGCCGGGTGCAGTCCATCATGTGGCAAAGGGCATATGCTTAAACCTGCATCATGGAAATGTCACGGAAATCGAGCCTCTGGAGGAGACTCTGGCGAAGAAGGCAAGATCCGGAGCAAAGCTCTATCGAGCAGGTTTGTGATCACGTCACTTTCTAGAACGTAATAGCTAAACATGCAAGCCTGAGCAATTGAATGTTCCCAAAGTTGCCCAGCAAGATAAAGTGATATCTAAATCCTCAGTTCCGAGAAATGAAGTCTCAGCCAAACCGCAAAACCTTTCGGAGGGGCACAAGGCGGGTGCTAATGAGCATGCCGTGTCTGGGAATGGGGACAGAAGTATGCCGAGACCAGAAGACGTTGCCACCCGTGTCAAGACCGTGGAGAACGCTGGCCATGTTATCTCAGGCGCAGGGCCAAACCCAAAAACGAACCCGATACTAAGCCCTATTAAACAGGTTTGCAACCACATCCCGTTCTAGAATGTCACAACTAAGCGTATAAGCAATCGAATATCCCTATGACGGCGCAGCAGGAGGCAAAATTACCTGCAAATTCGATACCTACAAATCAGATCTTAGCAGAGCCCCCAACCCTCCTCGAGGTGCAAAGAAAGACTGCTTGTATGGTTACGATGTCTAGGGATGTGGACAGGAGCACATCTAGATCAGAAGACGCTACAGTTCGCGTCAACGAAGTAGAGAATACCCGTCATATTCTCCCAGACTCAGAGCCAGATCCAAAACCGAAACGGAAACCCGTTCCAAGCTCTACCAAGCAGGTTTGTGACCATCGCAATGTAAAGAGACCGATACCAGCTAAACACAAAGAAGCCTGACCAAGTAAATGCACCGGAAATTAGCCAGCATCCCGACGCAGGAAAGACTAGACCGTCAGCTCCCGAAGTCTTGGCGAAACCGCTAAGCCTTCTCAAAGGACACGAGGGAGCCGTTAGGGCTGTTGTCTTTTCCTGCGATGGAAACAGGATTATATCTGGATCGGACGATGGTACAATCGGTGTTTGGGACGCGAAGAGTGGCCAGCGAGTCGACACCTCCAGCAAGGCGGACGGTCCGCGGCATTATTCATATGGCAGGATTCTTAGTCTTGCAATCTGGCCGAACGAATCCTTCGTTGCAGCAGCCACGCGACAGGGGACTACTTTTGTTGATCCCTTCCATCCGGAACAGGCACGGGACATCTACAACATCAACGAACTAGTGGCTTTATCGCCAAACGGTCGGCTACTTGCTGGGGGACTTTCGTCGCCTGACATTTGGGATCTCACCACTGGTGAACGGCGGTGGATGAAGCTGGATTATGTTTTATCCTCGCTTTCATTTTCGCCCGACAACGCCCAACTTGCTTGCGGCTACATTCACGGGGATACCCAAGTTTTGAACATACTCGACCTCAAAGTTCGACATCATAGTGTCGGTGTACACGGTGGCTCGGTAACTAGCATCGCATACTCCCCTGACGGCAAAGTCATTGCCACTGCTGGAGCCGATGGATGTATCTGCGTTCAGGTCGCAAGCAGTGGCCTCCGTACCTTCAAGTCGCCTATGCGCATGCCCGGAATCAGATCCCTGGTGTTTTCGCCGTCAGGTCTACGAGTCGCAGCAGCTCTTGTCAACGGTACTGTCGTTCTATGGGATGCAGTCAATTGGCGACGGATTAGCGTTCTTCAAGGCCATAGTCGGGAAGTTTTATCTCTGGCCTTTTCACCTACCGGTACGTTACTGGTATCAGCGTCTCAAGACCAAACCCTACGACTTTGGGAATTGAGCGGCGACGCGTGTCCCGTGCCGAAAGCCGAGATTGGTGCCCCGCCCTTGGATGCTGCGCAGCAACCTACTGGAGCAGATCTACCAGGAATAGCGAAACTCCCGTTGCGCTTCCCACATCTTTCTAGGCAACCAGCATCGATAAAGGAGGGCGCAGCCAAGTTGGCCACGACGTCATCATTGGATGTGGTTCCGAGCATGCCTATGCAGTCTGCTTTTCCCTCTCCTTCAATTCCACCTCCTTCGACTTCGTCAACTCGAATAACGTCTTCCTCGCCGATTCAATCCTCTATAACTTCTCCCACCCAACGGTCCAAGGCACAAGTCACAGACTTCACACACTACGTCAATACCTCGGCGACATGGAGTTCATGGAGCGATCCGTCTCGATCCGCCAATTCAGAACACACAGTCCAGAGCAGCTTCAGTCGTCCTAACGCCAGGAAGGTATGTTACAAGTGCATGGGATATCTCGAACGTGGCTCTCCAGAAGCATGCAACTGCTGATTATCCATTCGATCATCTCACTTCGTTTTTACTCCGGCGGGTTCAGGGGCAAGCCATCTTCGACCAGGGGGCCTAGCGGAGGATTCGTGTACAACTGACGCACGGGTGCTAGGGTATGCTAAATAAAGTTGTATATACTCTGTCTATGAATGCCATCTGCCCATAAGGCGTCGATCTCTTCCTCTTTGTCGGTCAGACCTTCGTCATTTGGCCTTACGCGTAAAAGGCCTTCTGCCTCTAATTAGTTCCGCAACTAGCGCAGGCATGTCAAATGGGTCGTTGTCACATAATACAATAGAGAGACAAAATGGCAATTCCAGCTTCACACCAGAGTGTTTGCTCTTAAGGGCCTAGGTATTACTGGGCAAGCTTTAACAATCGAAGCCGAGTTGACCCCGTAGAACCAACGTAATCGGTATCCGGCTGCTTACTCTATGCAAGGCCGTGAAACAAACTCCATCAAGAAATCGGCGGGTGACGCTAGCGCTGCTCTCAGCGGAGTGGGTCATCCGCTCTCCACTCGTGTTACCAACCTAGCCTAGCATCACCTAAAAATATCAACGTTGCATTTACGAATGCATAAGCAGGGCTTTACGGGGTTTTCGGAAATCCTGCGTTTTCACGATCCCTCGTATCTGTAAGTTTTCACCAGTCGAACGATCAGTTTCTCATGCGCGTATTCCCACCAGTACTCAAACTTCTGGCAATCCCCTGGAACTTCCTGGCAAATGTCAAAATGCAGTGTTTTCTTTGTTACTTGCCTGGCTATTTGCCCCTTAAATATTCTTCAATTAAGGGGCTGCAATAAGGGCTTTCTTTGATCTTACTGTCTGCGGCGAGAGGGCCACTCTGGGGCTCTACGCCGTGGCGGCCGACCACTCATGTCTCCCATGCATTCAATTGAATATAAAATTACGCTTCGCTGACAAAATCGTGCCAAGGGCCCGACCATGGTAAGCGATCGGCTTTGAAAGCTGGACACACCTAGCTAGTGTTACTCGGAGAAATAGGGGACTCACAGGATGGGGCTGCCTGTCATTTTTCAGTGGAGTGTGCTTACTCTGTCTGCTATTTCTTTTCACCTCTTCCCAATCTACAAAACCTAACCGTTCTGTGTTGTATTCAATCCAGATGAACGGTCGCTAGCGATGGTGATGTGTCGTATTCCCGCAATAACCACTCCAAGATGATAAAGCGGTCGGCCGGCTGGGCGCTCTTCCGCGGCCGGGGTGGCCCGGGAGCTGCGACATTATTAGCCGCTCTTTACCGGGTGGTCCTCTCGGTCGGCCAAGCCATCAACCTCCGGAACGCCATCCAGCACGGCCAGTTTTCGATTTCGCCTTCCGCCTCCTTGGCCGTGGTCGAGTTCTTTAAGCTGCTCGTCTCCGCCGCTTTGTTCTATCGCGTGTGTCGTCAACGAGCAGCTCATGGAATCCCGCCATCATCGCAATCTGGCCACGCTGGCCACATCCGGTATTTCTCAGTCAGCACGGATGATCCGGACCTGGCGTCCGGTGCACAAACTGGCGCAGACGACGCGCTGAATGTATCGAACTACGAGCAGCCATTGATTGACAGGGGCTTGGAGGACCGGCCGAGTAAACCTCTCCAACTTGGGCTGCCTTTGTTCTGGTCCTATGTCAACGGGGAGAGTAATGCCGATGCCAAGTACGATTTGGCAACATTAGCCCTGCTCCAGATGCTTGCCAACAATACGGTATGAATCAATAGTCTTTCCAGCCAATTTATATGCACCAGTAGATCGCGACTAACCATTCTTCTCAGCACATGCTTAGCTATCTGGTGGCTGACCCAGGAACAATCCAGCTCGCGAAGAGCGGAGTTGCAATCGCCATGGCGATTCCCACTGTTTCCGGACTGGGAAGGAAAGGTCTCTTCATACGATGGGCTGCCATGACTTTTCAGGTATTATTCTCGATTCATCGTTCGTTCGTCAGACATTATCACTAACAGTTGCAGATTGGTGGCCTAGTGTTGTCCCAGTTTTACCCGCATGCGACAGCGAGGACCACGAGATATCAGATCCATACCTACGACTTAGTCGTACTCCAAGCCATTCTCTGCACTTTGTCCAGTGCGCATGGCAAGAGAAAGAGCAGCAAGTCTAACATTCATGCGTCGAACATTGTCCTCGGAGTTTTTGGCACCACTATCAACCTTTTCGTACATTTCATGGTGCGCTTTGCCAGACCTGAGGAACCTGGATTCTTCTCTGGCTATACGAGTAGCGCGGCCGTAGGCGTCGTTGTTCTTGGCGTCGTCGTGGGCCTAGCAGACACGATGGCATTTAAATGCAAGTAGTATCTGTTCGCATTCATGTGTATGCTAACAGTCTCAGCCTTGGACATGAAAGCTACATGGCTGACCACTGACGCCACCACTGCGGTTTTGTTACTCGTTTGCTCAACAGTTTTCACCGTCGGACTCAGCAAGTTTGTTATCCCCGGAACAGCCATGATCTTTGCCGCATCATTGTTGTATTTATGGTGCGCTCCGCCAAAAGATCAAAACGGGACAGTTACTCCGTCCGACAAAGCACCAAACGTCCCCGTGAGACTGATGGTATTCAGCAAGGTGTGTATCATCATCTCTATGCGAGCTTTCGTGTTTCTAACATCGACACAGAGACACAAATTTTCCATTCTCACTATTTCCACTTTGATGGGCCTTTGCGCCATCCCCGTAGCAACATTAGCGGAGCCGGCACACACACCTGAGTACAGGCTTCTCATGAGGAACGACCACTGTTCCACACCTCCGAGCAATCTTGTTCCGCCATTCACGGACAACCAAGCTTCCCACATCGTTGAGTCCGGCGAAGGAGACCTCTCCGCCTCGCCGTTCAGCAATACCATGGCAATGGTACGCTGGAACGAGAAACGAACGGAGCGTGTTCCCATGATAATGAAATACCAGCCGTTCTTCCATACAATCCATATATCCATGCCCAACCAAATGCCCGACAGCTCCGTCAGCTTCCACAATCGCACTCAAGACCAATATCCCCACCACGGGACCATTTACATGCAAGTCGCCAACACAATGAAACTGATACTGGAAGAGGAGCCAGATATCACAGGCTTATTGTACTTTCACTTCGACTCTTGGATTGATCCCATGGCCTGGATTGATGAAAACCGCCAATCAATGTGGTACCCTTCCGCCTTCAACTCCAGGCAACCCGGACTTGACGGCCCGCGTTTCACTTGCATGGATGACACAAAGTTCTACCCCGGATGGCGCTGGGGCGAAAGGCTAAACGATACCGCCATCGCCGTCAACGGTGAACTCAACCGCCTTGGAAAGGGGTACAAGATCACGGAGAACGAGTTTTGCGTCGGGTGGTCCGACATCTACTACATCCCGCGGCGCTTTTTTGCCGACTATATCTACCTGTCCTCCGTCTTCGGCTGCGCCGACCTCTTCCACGAAGTCGCCATCCCGACGATGCTGAACATCATTGACAAAAGCCGGCGGGGCAACAACCCGTTCCAGTCTCTCATTGACCGCATCGGCGACTGCTGGGGCGGATGCTGCGACGATTCGGCTACGCCGCACGACGTGGCGTGGACGCGATGCGGCCATCGGCTTGATTATAGGAATCAGAAGCTTGTGGATGCACATTATAATCGGCTCGACAGAGAGGCCCAGTGGTTGATTGATTCTCAGAAGAAGAGAGGCGGGGCATAAGGCGGGGCAAAAGGCATTTCTTGACTACAGTGGCGATTTCATGGAGTTGAATTGGTGTTGGTTGGACTCGCATTAAGGTCAGCCATGATAATCTTTGGCATGCATTCAAGGCGAATACAGGTTATGAACCAGATTACAAAACACAGGCTGGGACCTGATATCTACGGAATACCAGTCCCTAGCCTAACGCAAACTTGTATTATACGTTATGGACTTAAGCAGGTTATCAACTAGAAGCATATACCCTCAATCCAGGCTGGCGATGAACTTTCTTCCAATATAACTACGTTCGCCTTCGCGATCAAAACTACATTTGATCCCGACGGTCTTCCTTGGTGCTCTCATTGTGAAGGTAGCGAAAGCTGGTTAGCTCAAGCCAATTGAGCCCTCTTTTGGCGGTGTCGGCCACCTTTAGAGGAAGACTGACGCGACTCGGTTTTTCCCTGGGTGACTGAATTCCTGGCATGATTCGCAAAATGCTTTCAGATCTGTAGTGTTACGTATGCGTCCGCTTGCCGTTCTCAAAATCACTTCACTGCTGGGCTATATGATTGTAAACCAAAGTCCAAGTTTATCATCAACCTCATTGGCACGAAAAGCCAGCAAAGCCAACCGAAATCCGTAGATTCTATCGAGGAAGTAGTGAAATCTGACCCTTACTACCTATTATTAGGTGCTGTTGCTGCTATGGTTGTTGGCTTGATATGACCCATTAGATCTTGCAGAGGATTGGTTAACCATATCACTTTGCTAGTCACCGTGCCTTCAGGCTTTATTTAGTACATTCCAAAGCAACTCAAAGATTTGCCTAGTTTCGCTCTTTCCTATCGTTCGAACCGCACCTTCGTTCATTGTTTTTGCATAGAGCCTCAGTTTCTCCATCCTTAATTTTGAGATGGTTCGTAGAGACCTTTCCAAATCACAACGCCTTCACCCGACACGATTTTCTTCACTCGACACCACTTCCTTCAATCAAACGGATTCCCTCACTACCTTCTTCACAAACTACCTCCCTCGCTGAAAATAGCCTCGTTCTCTAAAGTTCACAGTCGGGCTCAAAGATGTTCTGCGCATCTTAACCCTCTGAGCAGCAATCTCCACTTCAACACTCGCATCCTCTTCCAGACACCGAACACCTGCCTTTACCTTATCATACAACATCTCCTTGACACTGAAGCACTCTCATGAGCACGATGACTCTTCGGGGCTTACTATCACCGGGGTGCTTACTATTTGTGGCAGTTCTATTCACCCAACTGGCCGCTTTTTCTTTCACTCGTTGGTGTTTCTTGCATATCTTGCTGTGATACCTAACTTTGGTACTAATTTTGACCTTCAAGCAGCTCTACCAAGCAGTGATAAAGAGTGTACCATTACTTCGAACCTTCCTAGTTTGATCGGCAAGGACGGCTCCTCCGCGTCCCAGATTTGTCCTTGCTGCCACACCAGTCATGTCCTCAAGACATTCACTACGGTCTATGCTGTTACTCGACAGAGCACCACTCCCAATGGCGGAGTGCTACCGCGCATTCTTGAATCTCTCAGCTCAGTATCGGAGACATCGTCTCCTCTCTCTAATCAAGGTTCTCATTCGTCATCAAATACCTCGAAAGAAATAGCTCCGAGCTCGAAGAAATCATCCTTCACGTGGTCCAAAGACTTGACTCTCGTGACTGTGGTAACATCTTTTGCCTCCGGAAATAAACATGCGACGAGCCATTCAACTTCTTTAAGACTGACTACCGTTCTGAACGTTGTGACAGCCGGTCCTTCTGGACTAAATTCCAATACCGCGCCCAACTCAACTGCCACTGGTTCACCAATTTCAAACAATTCTGGAAGCAGTGGAGCAGAGGCTCTACCAAACTCGTCGACGTTATCAACCACGGGCAGTTTTGCATTGATTTCTACATCGTTTTCGGACCATGAGTCTGAGCCCCCTTCGAGTACTCAATTCATTAGGCAATCCACCACGGAAACTAGCCTTCCAACTCCAGTGGACGCTACTTCTCAGGGGATAATTCCCACCGACATCAGCCAAAGGTCTTCTACTGATTCAAACACACTGATCACCACTAACATTCTCGATACAACTACTGCTGATATCACTTTTTCAGTGGATCCAATCCTGCCAAGCAACAGTTCTGAGTCGAACATTGTGATCACTGTGATATCTAGTCTCACAGCTATCGATAGTTCTCTGACACTACCTAGTGTTTCCGCCACTGAGACTACTGAACCATGGTCACGGTCTCTTTCTCTTCCAAGTCCAAGCTTTTTGTCTTCAACACTACCTCCTGTCACTTCATCGGTCGGCAAAACTACAACAAACTCGACAACCATTTTGCCTAGTCAGGGCAGTACTGGTACTCCAAATGAAGGCAGTAGTGCAACTGCAACCTTGAAGTTGCCAGAATCGACAACTTCAGAAGGGAGTGAAGTACTTATTCCACCTCCTTTTGGCTTGCCAATTCCTCCGCCGCCAGGTCCTCCACCACCTCCACCGCCACCGCCGCCAGGTCCCCCGCCCGAGCCTTCACCGCCTAATGAGGACGAGAGAGAATCGCGAGAGCCAGAGTCCCAGAAGTCCACCGCGTCGACACCCAGTACCTCCACATCAACAACTAGTACTTCCACATCAACAACTAGTACTTCCACATCAACAACTAGTACTTCTCCTTCAACCGCTAGTACTTCTACTTCAACCACTAGTGCTTCTACTTCAACCACTGGGACTTCTACTACAACAACTAGGACTTCTACTTCAGCAACTAGCACGTCTACGTCTTCCTGTTCAGCAACTCTTACAGTGGCTCCCAAGTGTACACAGCTGTGCTCAGTACGACGGGTCTCCGCTCAAGGAAGCCAGTCGTTCACAACCACATGCGCCACAGCAACATGTCAGACTACGTACGATTGCTCTTCCGTACCCACAACCACTACAACTTCATTTGTGACCGCAACCCCAACTGCTGCAGATTTCTGCTCTCCTGGATTTTGCCCAGAGTGCAATGCAGCCGCCCTCAGCGCTTCAAAAAGGGCAAAGGGAGATGGAGATGTGATCATTCAGGATGTAATCACGACCCCCGAGACTTGGCGAGGACCGGGCAACTGGTGGGAGCATATGCGACAAGTTGCCACTGATTATGGTCCTGGGCTTGCTAAACATCCTACTCTATTCGCTTACTCATCTTCATACTTTACTCTGTTTGACAGAAATGAAGATGGTCGCCGGATTGGCAGGCCCCGAGCTGGTGGAGTGCCTCCTGTGTTTGGGTGCACCATTGTCGTAGTGGCAACTCCAAGAGGAATCTTCACAAGTCACATATGGGAGCTACCGGCCTTCACGGTCCCGAAGAATGATTTCCCTCATCTTGCAGATATGTATCCCAAGAGCCAAGACCAATACTTTGACGACCAGGTCCTCGGATTCTTCGAAACGGGCCGAGATGAGCCTTTCCCAGAATATCCCGCTCTTTCACAATTGATCCGACCAGGTGGTCCACTTCATTGGGAAGACATGGAGTTCTTCTCTTTGTTCATTCTTTCACCAAGAGCTTTTGATGCCAGTGCAGATGCACCGCTTCAATACAACGACGAGATTACGGATGTCTACAACGTCTTCACGCGCGACTACGGTGTTCCGAAGAATCTAGTGTCTGTTCGTGCGTACAACAGGCATCGAGCCCTCATGCGAGATTGGCACAAGGTCAATGGTGCCATTCCTCCAGGGGAGGGCTGGGTACCAAACGGGGAGGCACAACCATGGATGGGTTTGCTTTCTTGGCAGTACAGTCCACGACAACCCCCCCGGGACCCCGCGAACTCCGGCACTAGAAAGGTGTTGACAATTAGATGGGAGAACCAGGAGATTCTTCGACGATCATGGTGTGGCAGCGGCCATATTGGCGCATCCGATGCTGGCCCATCCGGAAGTTCTGGCAAGGGTCTGGCGTCTAGACAGGACACGGGCGAAAAGAAAGCTTGCCCCCCACCAGAAAGGGTATGCGCGCCAGGTCTCTGCTCAAAATGTGGCGATGCATCGAATCTTAAGGCTCGAGTCCCGGGTGAAGGTGACGCAATTCTACAGGATCAACTCACCTCGCCAGATACTTGGGAACCTGATCAAGAGGATTGGTGGAGAAAAATGCGGCAGGTAGTTCTTGAACACGGCGTTGACTATGGACAAGATGACGACGGTGGTGTTGGGTACTCGTCTTCCATTATCACGGAGTTTGACAAAGAGGATAACAGCTACGCCTTTGGTAGAAAAGCGAGGGGAGGCGGAACCATGCCAATTTTTGGCTGCACCGTTGTGGTCGTCGTTTCACCGAAGGGAATCTACACGAACCACCTTTTCGAAATGCCGAATTTCAAAATCCCCGATCGTTATATTGACTATTTCCCATTCGACCAGGAGCACTACTTCCAAACACGCATACTTGACTTCCTCCGTCACGGGGTCACCGAAGAACCGACTGGCAAGGTGTACCCTAGCCTGATCGAGAATACAGGTCCCGGGAAACTCCTCCACGAGCCGTCCATGGAATGGTTCCAGGCTTTCATTATCACACCCATCAGATGGTATCGCACCGTGGATGACCCAGCGGAATTTGTCTCTGCGGTGGAGAAAATCAAAGAGGTTCTCATTCATGAGGCCGGCATCAACGCGGAATTGATCACCGTGCTGCCATATCTCAAACAAGAAGATCTTGCGAGGGACAATGAGGAGTTCGGGCTAGGCGAGACAGGAGAATCAGAATCGTGGATGGGTCTGTTATCCTGGCAGTACGCTCCTCAGCAGCCTCTCCAGTTGGGATCTGGGGAGGTGGCACCCTCCCGTCCTTTGAATGGAAAGGCTCTGGTCATCAGATTCCAGAGGAAGGAGATTTTACGAAAATGGTGGTGTGGTAGCGGGTTCAAACCAGGGGTTGAGACCGGCGATGGGAACACTCGGCGGGACGAGGACGCGTGTGTGTTGACTGACAGACCGTTATGTGGCGTGAACTGTCCTGTTTGCGCTGCAGAGCCGCCATTCGCAGCACGGCAGGCGCCAGGAGCTCGTACCTCAATCATCGGATGGGACATCAAAGGCCCGAGTGAATGGCACGGTGGCGAAGCTGAATGGTGGGACAGAATGTATCAGATTGTCTATCGGAAAGGTGCCGGCTTCGGACGCGCCCAAGACGACGATGGAAAATTCCAGCATTGGTCAACATCAAAGATCGTTCAGTTCGACAAAAAAGACGACGGAACGGCCGCGCCAAAACCCGACGGCGGTGGTTCTGGCCCAGTGTGGGGATGCACCATGGTTATCGTTGCTTCTCCTGCAGGTATCTACACCAGCCACTTGTGGGAAGTGCCAGCATTCACGGATGCCAAGGGCCGGGGCGACGAAGCAGAGGAGTATGTCGCAGAAAACTTTCCTCGTCCGTTGGAGGAGTACTTCAAGGAGCATGTGCTTGAATTTCTTCCCCAAGGAGACAGCACCCGCCGCACTATCTACCCAGGCCTGATGAGCACTGTTGGAGCTGGCGGCATCTTCGAATCGAACGAAAAGAGCTGGATCTGGGCTGCTATAGTGACGCCATTGAACGTCAGATCCGGTAACCCTGCGCCCTACTACGAGGACAAGATCGAACGCATCAAGGGCTTTCTGAGAGAGCGAATGAGGATTCCCACCGACAGCATAAATCTTCTCACTTACGCTCCGCATAACTCCTTGGGAAATACAGATATGACGGGCTACGAGCGGTGGATGGGACTGCTCTCCTGGATGTATTCTCCATCACACAAGATAACCGATGACAACGGGGAGAGTCGCTTCACCAAGAAGCTGAGGATCATGTTCGAGAAGAATATCATCTTTGAGAAGGAATGGTGTGGATCTGGAAACCGCGCAGACGCCGAAGGGGAGGGCAATAGTCGAAGAAAGGAGTCACCGGCAGGCCCATCGTGCCCGGTCCCACGTCGCGAACTCTGCGGAGGTGGCTGTGCCAAATGTGGTCAGTCTGCTGCGCTTGATGTCCAAAAGCGAGCACCTGGTGACGGTAATATCATTCTATCTTATGATCTTACCAGCCCCGAGACTTGGCCGGCGGGACAAGCTGACTGGTGGAAGAAAATGCGCCAGGTTGTTCGTGATCACGGCACCCCATTCGGCAACCCAGCTCCTTGGACGGTGTGGTCCACGGCCAGAATAGCATTGCTTGATCACGACGAAGATGGGGAATACAACCCTCGACCGCGAGGAGGAGGGTCAGGACCCGTCTGGGGATGCACCATTGTTGTCTTGGGATCTCCGGGTGGCGTATACGCCAGCCATTTATGGGAGGTGCCGAACTTCATGATTCCGGAAGATGGGCCACCCGCTGAGAAGTACACCAGACCCTTAGCCGAGTACTTCAACGAAGGTGTGGCGGAATTTATTTTATACGGAGATGACACTCATGAGCCTGAATCACCGAGCCTTTACAACAATGTTGGTCATGAGGAGGCATTCGAGACCAACGAGAAGCTGTGGGTCTGGGCCGCAATCATCACGCCTGGGATATATGACCCGTTCAATGCCGTTGCCGAATACCCGGATGCAGTGCAGAAGATTGGGGATCTTTTGGTTGACAAGCTCAGGCTTGATCCTGAAATGATCGATCTGATTCCATATCCTGTACGTGAAGCTGTGGACATAGGCGAGAACCAAGACGGGACGGTTCGCGCTGATGGCGGCAATCCCGACGCGGAACCGTGGATGGGTTTGCTTTCATGGCAATACTCTCCGGCGCACAAGCTCACCGACGCGCAAGGAAACAACCGGGCTTTCGTCAAGAAGCTGGTGGTCAGGTGGGAAAAACTTGTCATCCTAGACAAAGAGTGGTGCGGCTCTGGAAATCGAGTGCCAGGAGCTGGCGGTCAAGGGGCTGCTCGACGACAAGACGGTGAAGCCTGTCCACTTACGCGTACCAGCAGCGTGAGCTCTACATCCACTACCTCTTTACGAAGTTCGAGCACAACCCGGCCAAGTACCACCATAACAACCTCGACGAGGACCACTGCCCCACCGGATCCGGAAATGACAAAGTGCGCGGCGTTGAATTACTGCAGGGATCTCTCCTGCAAATTGAAAGAGAAGCCCAAGTGCGCCGAAGTTTCAGCCGGCACTCTGGTGATCTACCTGTGCAAGTGCGTCGATAACAACACGCCCAAGCAGGGAGACGGCTGCTCCAGCAACAGCGAATGCAACGGCATGGTCTGCAACGCCTCCAAGCACCCTGTTTGCATCGCTTGGATCAAAGACCAAAAACAGACCTGCCAGTGCGTAGATAACGCACAGAAAGGCACAATTTGCGTCAGCGACGAGAGCTGCCGAACCTTAGCCTGCGATTCCGACCTGCACTCGAAGTGCGTCCAGTTCACACCTTTGTCTCCACACAAATGCGAATGCGTACCGAACAAGACGCCAACAAAGCAGACGAAATGCGACGCCTCGGACGACTGCGTGGAATTAGCATGCGGCGGTGATCCTTGGGTGGTGGCCACCTGCCACAATGAACGTTGCGACTGCAGGAGCTACATCAAGGATGGCTTCGCGTGCGGGAGGGACGAGTACTGCCAGCACATGGACTGTGATCCGGCCTACCACATTATGCGGTGCCGGGAGAACAAGTGTCGCTGCATCCAGGCCGCGAAAGATGGCATAAGGTGCCAGACTGACAAGGACTGCGCCCATCCGGACTGCACTGACTTTCGCTGCGTGGTGACGAGAGTGAATGAGAAAGCCTGCCACTGCGTGTCGCACTCGTGGGATGAAGAGGGCAACTAGAAAGGAGCATATCGTCACTAAGGGAGGCCTAAGGTAGCTTGGCAGGCGGGTTGCCCTGGCATGTGAGATGAGAAGCTGAGAGAATGAAGGAAGCTTCTGACCCTTTCCCGGTCGACTAGGCTTAAGGAATGGATAATAGCACAGTAGATATGCGAGTGAGAATGCAATACATTCTACTTTGCCACACTGCCTGATTAATGACTGGGTTGTCAGCTGGATAAGCTGTCGAGCGAGCCTGCCTGACACTCTCAGTTATATGCCAACTGTTGCTCTTCAGTCCTAAGAATGCATCACGTAGTTGAACAGCAGACTGTGATCATGAATGGTCTTGCCTATCCATAAACTAAACGCCGATAATGTAACAATCGACCTGCCGAAATCATCGTATAAACATTCCTCAACTCCAACCTGCCTTCGCTTGATCATAGACTCGGCTAGACCGTGTTCGCTATTTTGAGAATCCCATAGTAACCCATAAGCCGTTATCGGCTGCCACATGCTGTCATGCCTGCGCCTGTCGCTCTTGTGACCTCAACCCAGCGCTCGCCGCACTCTCCCCAACCCGAACCTCTTCTTCAGGGACGCCGACACCCACACTTCCCGCCACGCTGTGGATACTCTGCGTCGTCATTCCCCTCTCCCTCTCTCCCGGCCGTTCAGTCCTCACATCCCTGGGACGAGCAATGCTCGCCCCGCCACCAGGCGTGACGCTGACGCTCGCAGTCGTGCTGACACTCTCGCTCCTCGTCCTGCTCGCATCGCTAGCACGTCGTTCTCGCACGGTCCGTTCCAGCTCGCGAATGCGCCGCTTCAGCGTCTCGTTCTCGCGCTTCGCGGCCTCGAGCTCGGAGCGGTAGAATGCCGTCTCTTCGTATCTAGTTGTAGCAGGCATGAGACCGGGAGACAGCTGCTCGCTCACGCCATGGCTACCTGGGGTTGCCGATGGAACTGGTATGGGGGCAGGCGGGAAGCGCTGTTGCTGGAAGTAGTTCAGTGTCGAGTCGTTTGGTTGTAAATGCTGCGGCGCGGGGGAGCTCGTTTGGCTGCGCCGGGATGCGGTGCTGTTTTGCCGGGATAAGGAGACGGGGTTTTGGGGTCTTGGACCCGACGTCGTGGAGATGTTGGTCGAGCCTGCTATTGCGGTTACGCTACGCGCACTGGTGTTCGAAGGGGAGCGTTGGTGTCGCTGGCTGGTTGATGGTATGGAGAAACCTGCGCCTGATAGTAGGTGGGTGTCGCCAGGCTCGGTGCCGGCGTTACTCGCCGAAGTCGACGACGTGTTCGATACGACGGAGGCATTCTGGGCAGTTCGTAAGAGTTGGAGCTCGCGAGTAAGACGGTTCACCTGCAGATACCTGTTAGATTATCATGTCGCGGCTGCAACGTTGGACAGGTGCACCAACCACAGCTTCCTGCTCCTTCTCCAACTGCATATGCAAATCAGCAGCAGTAAGTGGTCTCGGGTGCCGCAGCGGCCCCGGCCCAGAGATCACGCCGGCATCGGTGCTTGCCAACGGCGGCGGGAGCTGGGCGCTTGGCAAAGCTGAGCTGGTGGGGAGTTGCGAGGACGGCAGCGAGGGGTGTGGGATGTTGGATGCTTGGTTTACGGTACTTTGATTCGAGGGCAAGATGTTGAGCGAAGGAGACGTTGGGATCGGCGGGGGAGGCATCGGGTTCGATGACGCTCTGCGGGAGTTCGCCAGTGAGTGAGGCGATGCTGGGACCGAGTTAAGATCTGGCATGGTACTCGACTGCACCTTGGATCGTAGCAGCGGGTGTTTGATGGGGGGTTGGGGATGTACGGAATGATGGTGTTGGAGCCGGGCACTTTGACGATATGGGCGGATGCGAGCTGCGTAGTGAATTTCTGCGACGCGTCGAGCAGGCGTGGTCGTGCCGGTCGCATTCAACAGCGGCCGTCTGGTCCTCGTCATCCAATCTTCAGCAGGTAGTGAGTGGCGCTGGCCGAATTGCATGCAATCTCAGCTCAGAAATGTAGCTTCTCCAAATTCATGCATCTCGAAACGCATGCGACTCCCCCGCAATTGTACGGGCCATCACTAGCCACACACAGAGCAATCAGCCACAGCCAAAGGAAGTTACAGCCACTGCGAGCTTCTCAGGTACGTACCTTGTGGAACTTGAGAGGGGCATTGAGCACGTGATAATATGATTTGGCACGTGACTGCGAATGATGATGGGGGGCTGATATCAGCTACAAGCAATCTATCACTTCATGCGGACTACCATGAATCCGAGCATTGCAATATCGAGCTGCAAACAACCTTGCTGACATCAGAGAGGAACAGTGTAACACTCCCGTGCCCGCCGCTGAAAGCTCGTCGACACGGACGGCCCCTACATGTCAACAAACCAGCATCCAACAGCGTTCTGACCTAACTAGCAACATCTCGCAGCCAAGCCGCCCAACCAGGACCTCCCCTCCATAATTGTCTGCCTCCTCCTGACTCGACCTAATTACCTAAGGTGCCCTTGCTTTCTTTCTTTTACGGGGTACAAAGCAAGTTAGTCCATTCAGTCTAACGGAAGCCGAAACGGTCGCCGTTTTCATGAGGTATTCACACCAGTGGCTGCCCACCCCCCTCCCTTCTGTGGCTTGCGTGTCCATCCCCCCTAATTTAGCGCAAGCACCCAAACTTGGCAGATGCCCTGCAAAGCGCCCCGGAGCAAAAGGACCGTCAGCACATCGCTCTAGCGGGAGTCTTTCGGGATTTCTAGAACCTCGCCTATCTGCATTTCGTAGGTCGTGATATTCGCGCGACCGACACTTTCGTCGCCGATCAAGTCGTCATATTTTCGAGTCTCTCTTCCTCGCAGTGGCCCCACTCTTTTACCATTATATTATTTTAGACTTTCAAGGGAGAGTAACATCCAAGTTCGGGCAACTGTGGACTTTGCGGGCCATCCTCTGCATCGTCCCAGTTTTGATCATCCATGCGAGCTGCTGTTCTCCACCAAAACCATATCCCCCCCCCGGACCATACACAAAGTCACGTATATCAACCCACTATATGATCGACTGGCACCGCGGGCAGCGCCAGCGGAATCCAACCTCAGCATCCCACAGAAAACGCCCTTGGCGACCGTGGTACGGTGTCACGGCGTGAGATGGGATCGAGATCAGCCCCCTCCCGCAGATGCCTGCGATCGCCCGCTGTCACATTCCCAAGCTTGCAAAAAACCGGATTTCGTGCCTTGAACGACATGTGCCATACCTCATGCGGCTGAGTGTTTCATCATTCTACCTCAGACCCGGCCAATCGCAGTCTGCTTGCGATGTCACCTTGTGCAGCTCACAATTTGATTGTCCTCGTCTCATTGGATTGCCTGACTCGGGGCGATTAACCTTTGGCGAATGGGACGAACAATGAGTGAGTCTTTTTTCTTTCATTCTTTTGCCTCTTCTCTACGGCCCGTGTAGTTAAGGTACATACAATTACATTGCGCGTTGCGCCCGAACCCGTGAAAGACCATGGGGGGAGAAAAACAACCAAACCCCTCTCGACAAATCGCTGGTCCCATTATACGACAAAAGGAAACTGATAGTCATAGCCGCGTATTGATATTGGGTGAATGACGGCAGGTAGTCATGGGATAATCGGTCGTTACAAGTCCTCGCTAATCCATATCGCTACATGGTCAGCCTTGTGTTCGAGAGAAAGCTTGCGGTTGTGACAACGACAGAAGGAAATAAACAGGCATGTCCCATCCAAGCGTGCCAGCTCACTTGTCGCAGGCTACGTCGGCACCGAGCCAGTGCGCTGTCTCGGATCACCGGCCATTCCCAGCACAAGTCCTGCCGGGTATAGCCTGTGGGGTGAACGCCACTGACGCTAGCCTAGCCTCCAACCCGTTCCACCCAGGAGACAACGACCGCACTCGCAGCCTGTCCTAGCTTCCACTCTCATCGTAGCAAAGCAAGGAAAGCAAGGGGAACCTTACAGCAAAGACAGCGTCAAATCGCCGTGAATCCTGGCCTTCAACTCAATCTCGATTTCCAAGTTCAAATCCAGCCGCAGCTTCAATGGGTTCTTCCCGTCCTCTTTCGGCGCAGGCTGTTGCTGCTGCTGCATGCGCATGTTTTGTTGCTGATTCTGCATGTACGCATCCTCACCGCCTTGCTCGCGGCGCGGTCGCTGCATCATTTGCTTTCTCGTGGCGAATGGGTCGTGCTGCATCCATGATGGTTGGTTGCGGCCCTTGATGGGCCGTTGGGCCTCTGCCGTGCGAGGCTTCTGCTGCTCTGGAGCGGCTGCCGCTGGTTGCTGCTGGGCCGGAGGAGGCGCGGCAGTGGTGTAGTCTTCTGCCTCCTCGTCGTCTGAGGCGGCTTCCTCATCATCATCGTACTCCTCAGCGTAGTCATTGCCGTCTTCGTCTTCGTCGTACTCTTCGCCTTCGTACTGCTCCTCGCCTTCGTAGCCTTCATCATCGTACTCCTCTCCCTCATACTCCTCGCCGTCCTCCCCCTCTTCATCGTACTCTTCCTGTTGCTCTACGCCATCCGCAGCCGGCTCAGGCTCCGCCTTTTTGGCGGAAGCTGGCTCGGGTTCTGCTAGCTCATCTTCTTGCTCAGTTCGGCCCTCATCGCGGGCTTCCACTTGCGCAGGCTCCTGCTGTTCAGGTTGCGGTTGAGGATGCGATTCAGGCTGCGCCTGAGAGAGTGTCTCGGGCTTCTCCACCTCTGGCTTGTTGCTTGCAGGAGTAAACTCGTTCTGCTGAGCGTCCTTCGTGATGATCAATATACGCGCTCAAGACACACTGTGGCATGTTCGTGCTTACCTTAGTGTTAGACGCCATCGTGATGGATTATGATAGAAGGTAAAGAGCACACGTGTATGTTGTGATATGATTGATGGTATGAAAGTCTAGGACAGAACTAACTGCTAAGAAAAGTCCCGGTGCAAGACCCTTAAATCAGATCCGGTTGGAGAGGCTTCAGATGCAGATCAAGGCTAGACCGTGACGCAATGGAAGGCAAGCATGCTTTTGCGCATTCATGCTAATGACCTTAAAGACCGTCAAGCCGTGTGATATCACTTTATCACACCTCTGCTAACACATAACTCCCCAGAACAGGTTTTGTGAAAGTAAATGCGACCTGTAGGGTCTTCTCGGATCGGCAGGGTCCATGAGGCATGGGTGAACAGATGAAAGGTGTGACGTCTTTTGTGTGAAAACACTCTCTGGAGTGGAAGCAACGACAAGAGAGTGTCTTGCAGATATGACGTAGAAAAGGGGGTGTGATCTTCAAGAGTGTGTTATGGTGTGTGGGTAAATCCATGTGGTGGCGGGCAGGGGGATCGTGTAAGTCCCGACTGAAATGGAAACATATGACGCCGCCCTCACCAACACTCGAGAATCCAGCAGATTTACTCGCAAACTACTCGCTCATCGGCGCAAACGAGACCCCACGCACACTTGAAAACATGGACATCATCGCCCTGCTGGCCATCGCCGCGATCCCCACGGTGATAGGCACCGGCCAGGCAATCAGCGCGCAGAAGAGGCAGAACGCAGCACAGAAAGAGTCGGTCAAGTTCAAACTCACTGCCGGTCTCACAATCGACGGGCACTATGAGGAAGCACATTGTGTGCTCGTCGACGGGAAGGTGAGAGACCCCGAACGCAGCTTACGGATCTGAAACGGCGGCATGGCCGAACTGACTTGCATTGCAGCTGTACGTGGATCACACCTCAAGTCCAGTGCCAGGGCACAAGTTCGACGGGTGGTACTTCAACTACCCTGGGGCGGAGTACATGGGGCTCGTGAGCACGATCCAGGAAGACCCGCCGATGCTAAACTGGATTTTCGTTGATGCGGACACGCGTGCCGTGCGGTTTGGGGGGAGGAAAGACACGATTGGTCACGTCACCGGGCCATGGCACTGGAGTCCGGACGAGAAATACCTGATTCTGCGCGGCAGCGCAGAGGGTTTCGTTGCCGTGCTAGAGGAAGAAGACACGGCCCACGATAGGTGGGCCGTGTCTTGGGATCCTGATGGGAACTTGCGACAGCAGCTGGGCGATGACCGGTGTGTGGAGGTGGTGTTGATACGGCAGATGGCATTGGGGGTGGAAAGCAGGTATGTAAAAGACTAAAAAGAGGGGGTCTGGGGGTGCCGGGATGTAAGGGCAAGAGGCACTCGAACTCTTGGAAGCCTGTTTGAGGGCCAATAATAAATGAATGTGTCATGAAAGTGATCGGAACGCATGACAGTGCCGCCGCGGCGAGCACGCATGGCTCAAGGTGAAATGGGGCGGGTGGCGCGAAGCGACATGTAGGGTACCCTCCATCACAGACGATGGTGGACTCGAGGCTGATCAGCCGGTGGAAGTATCGAGGGAAACCCCCTGCCACCGGCCTGATAGTTCGACGTCATCTTGTTCTAGACCTGAGAAAGACGGCATAGGGTGTGACGAAATGCAGAAGGCGAGCATACGAAGAACCTGGAATTCAGGGTCCTACATGATCTCATCAGTCATGAAGATCGCTAACCTGTTTTGAGCCGGTCCAGATCATTCACTTATATGGCGCGCGCCCTCTGCCATGTGCATGTGTTTGAAAGGGAAGAAGTAACTCACATACAATCACTCCCATCCATCAAGCAACTCCTCATCTCATTCTTACCAACCTACCCCAATCTCAGTAATCCATCACATCAAGATGTCTTCACCAAGAGGAGAGAAGACCCAGTACGCGTCCGAGGACGAGACTTCGTCAGAGGTCCAGCAATCGCCCGCACCGCGCGCAGTCAGCAGACGACCACGACCCAAGAACAAGCAAATGCAAAGGCGAAAGCCAGCAGGCGGCCCCCTCGGTGGTGCTGGTCTGGACAACCTTGCGTTGGACAATGTAGGAAACACAGTGCAAGGTGTCACTGGCGGGGTGACGAACACACTCGGAAACGTCGCCGGTGGCGCCCTGCAACAGGGTGGCGGCGGCAAGGACAAGAGTGACACGCTGCGGTTGCGTCTGGACCTGAACCTGGACATTGAGATCACACTCAAGGCACGGATCCACGGTGATCTGGAGCTCGCCCTATTGTAAGTATCCCTCCCCCAATCCTCCCCCAGGATCCAATCCATCCCTTTGCGTCCGTTTTCTCACTGGATGCAAGGACGGGCTAGTTAGCTAGAGGCTAATCGGCTTTCCTATTTTCAGGAACTGAGTCTTCGTCTTCTGTCTTGGAGCCGGGGTGTTTTAGTGCAAACGGGCCTTTTGTTCTTCCTTTTCATATGTCATCTGTTAAACGGGGTAGCGCGGCGGGATAAACTTGAGAACGGATTCGGGCAGGACAGACAGGGAGCGTCGCAATGTGTGCAGTGCTGGGCTGGATTGGGCACTCGAGTCCAAATACGGACCAGCCTAGAGAGGTGGAGAAAGAACATCGACCCCCCTGTATTCAGGCGGGGGTGTAAATTGTGCATCCATCTTATGAGTGTGCCCGTTCTTGTATCAATAGCGGTACTATGGAGTTAGCTAAAGCCTTTTCGGTAAATGAAATGGGTGATTCAAAATGGAGTCAGTGGTTAATAATTGGCGCTTGGCGACTTGCTGTCCCCGTACTGTCGACCGGTGCAACCGCATGGTTGTTGCGCGCCCAGGTAGGCCATGAATCATGCGTGTCGTTGGATTATGTTCGCGTCTTGCTAGCTTCCTCTATGGATTTCTTAGCGGACATAACTAGTGGTTGCGCGACCAAATATTGTTCCGCGGTCCATGCTAGCATGTAGACGGATAAGGCGGACACAGTGTCACATCGCGCCACCCTTAGCGCTATGTCGGGTAGAGTCAGCTTGGCTCGTTTCAAGAGGGAACAGGCCACACACGCACCACACGCACACGAACTGCTAGTGGTATGTACCACATGTAGTAGTATCCCCTGCGGCAGTCAATATGCGTGTCTGCCGGATAAAAGTGAGGGGCACCCACCACATCGCATGCGATGTGGTGGGGTCTTTGGACGGAACGACGGTCGTCGTCTGTCAATCTGTGTGGAGAAACACACCGGGTGCTGGCCAGTGTGGCTCGTTCCTTGATTTCGACTGCATTGGACATTAGCGTTCCGTTCTTCCAACGGTATCCCGAAAGTGTTAAGTTAACTATGCATGCACCTTGCATATGTTCACTTACAAAGTCTCACCCGGTTCGAAAAGAGGGACCGTTACATTGACGTGTTCCATGCAATGTGGCTCTACCAGCCACAGTTTCTCTCGGTTTGTTTCCTTGACCCTGACAAGAGAGGCGTGGAAGCAACGCGCCGGGCCCCCCAAGCCCATTTTCGCTCTGTCGACACACTTAACGCCACAGTACTTCCCAGCTCCGCCGCCATGGTCGAGGTCATTTTGGTGGCCCGCTTCGGACGGACCCTTGACGGTGACAAACTGATGTCGACGGTCCATCCTTGGTGGAGAACTGTTTGCCCCCCCATACGACATTTCGCGCATGAGGTGGTGGTGGGGGGACTCCTTGACATGCGCTTTTGCGGTGAGCACCTTTTTGCTAACACTTTCTTTCCTATGTCATTTCCGAGGCAGCTTCTATGTTCGGTCCTCCAGTGCCTCTGTGAAATCGAGCCGTCGAGCAGCACAACAGTCATCAGCCGTGCCAGCCAGCCCGTCAGACTTGCTAAGACCTCGTCAAGAACTAGCCATGGCGGCTGGTATTGGCAAGGATCAGTGGCCACCTGCCCCAAAGCCACACACCACATTGGACGGCTCACGACGTGTTCGAAATTGTGGCTGCCGCAGACCTGGCGCATCTCATCATCCCAGACCGTCGTTGCAAATAGGAAGTCAGCGCGGCCCATAACCGTTTCTGCCTGTGGACACAAAACCGGCTTTTTTCAACGAGCTGCTCTTCAGATGGACCAGACTATGCGTCATGGGCCGTCAAGATGTGCAGATGAGTAAGACTTTGCCTTTCTCTCTTTTTCGAGTGTCTTCCTTTCGTTTCGCCGTGCCGGCACATCCTTGTGGCTAAGCTGCTGGCGTACGGTCCGGACGGTGTAGTGTCGTTCGTAGTCGCAGTCCGCACGGTCGCTGTCGAGGGCACCGTTTCATTTTGCCTGCGTCTGTACGTCTAGGCAGGCTCGGCGCGACCTCCATACGACGATGTTCCTCGCAGGGTTACGTCACGGTGCCCAATGCCACCCTGCATTATCCCCCGGCAGAACAGCAGATAAGCCTGGCCAGAAGTATGTTGCTGCTAGACGACCGTCCATCTTCGTAGTCTCCATATTGATGATAACCGAGTGCACGCTTCCTTCCACCAAAGTAAAGGCGAGAGGGATCCGCGAACCCAGACACAAGTGGGCACCTCGTCTGTCCCCAACCTTTTCTCTCCGGGCTGAAGTTATTCCCACCCACCCTCTTCTCTGCCGCGACCCATCGCTGACGCAAACACATAGCGACTCTGAACATCGATCGGACTATGACCGCATCGCACAACACCGAGCCGACCCCACCTCCCTTCAGGCAAACCGAACCTGGTTCTTCTGATCTTAGTGTATTAGCAGCAGAGGAAATCATGCAGAGGCAAGACCCTGCTGCACAGCCTGGCGCTTCTTCGACCGGCGTGCATGATGCAGACACAAAGCCTGCTGCCCAGCGCAACGACTCCGACCCTGCGGCCAAGAACGATGAATATGAAGTGGTAGAGGTTGAAGATGATGTCGAGGAGGTGGAAGAGGTTCAACGAGTTGAACGGCCTACGAGACCTCCTCTACCTCGTCTCAACTCACAATCAAGAGCATCGTCGTTGATGGGTACCGGGATAGTGGCGCAAAAGGAGATCAAGACAGGCCCCGTTCATGTGAAAGACACGAGGGAGATACCCATACCGTTGCCAAAGAAACAAGCTGCACCACCGACTGCGCCCAAGGCACTGCCTTCCCATCTGAAAGACACGAGAGAGGCTCCAATACCATCATTGCCGAAGAAGCAAGCAGCACCACCACCGCCACCACCACCAACAATTCCCAAGGCACTGCCGTCTCCAACAGAGAGTATTCACTCTGATCAAAGTGGTCAAAGCGACGACAGTTATTCAGAAGATGAACAACAACAGTCATACCCCCAGATTGGTGGCGGCTTGAAGATGGACGATACCAGGGGGCCAAACCCCAAGATTCAGATCCCAAAAGTTACACCTGTATCCTCCGGTTTTACTTTGCCGCCAAACCTGTCTCAACTTGCAACTGGGCTGGAGGGCAAGTACGTTGATGAGTTCGGAAACATCCTGGACTGGAACGGTCAGGTCCTTGGTCGCGCTGAAGGCGACTTGCCATCCATGATCGGGCGACCTGTATCTGCAACGGGCGAGATATTGAGCGAAGATGATGAGGTCGTTGGTTATGTCGCAGAGAACGACACCATCCCTCCAACACCTCCATCACCAAGACCCATCGAAGGCATGGGTGGTGGGTTGAAGGTGGACCATATGGGCAACATCATCGACAGCAAAGGCAGCGTAGTCGGCCACTTCAACGCGGCTCCATTGACACACTCCATGGAGCGTACTGGGAAATCTAAACCCTCTAATGATCATGGTCAAGCACAAAACTGCACTTGCAGCGGTCACTCGAAGCCTTCCTCTGTGCCGCATCCCTCCGAGATCTATCTCGATGTAAAGTCGACAACCGACGGAATCCAACTAATCATCAAGATACCAACTGTATTTAATGCTGGTGGGCCCCCCACTGTACACATCGGGCAGGGCTGATATGCCTCTCTGGGAAACGAGGCTTGTTCTAGGTGTTCTGGAAACTTTCTGTATCTAGCATTTGGAGGCGTTAGGGCCAGGCCACGGGATCGTGGAACTCAAACTCGAGATCCGCTGGGTCTCCAATAGAAATGCAACTAATTCTTCCTCTGTAAAGCTCGGCGGTAAGGCTGTTGTAGTGCATAGCTGATCGAGATCTGGATCAGATACGTGGTTTGTAACGGCCATGCCGCAGAACCGCCTGTTCAAACAACGTGGCCGGGTGGCGAATTAGCAGCCGCGTGTGAAACAGTCGAGAATGACGTTTTCCGGTATTGATAAAAGTCCCCTCTTTGTAGATCAATTACGGGGAATATGCAAGAAGAGAGCTGTAGGGGATCCGGGGCCAGAAAGGCCTGACGAATAGAGAGGGTCCAGTCCAGGAGCTGCCCAGGAGCACCAGCCACACCAAGTAGCCCTGTTTCTGTCGATCAACGAGAGACCAATGGCAGCACCCTGGACACACGGCTTGTCACACCATCCCAAAATGCCAACTACCTGGGAAATAACCAAGTTGCGTCATGGACAGCTGGGATTCAACTTCTAGCGTGATGGTGGATTGGTTAGTTGGTGTGGCTTTGCGTCATGACAAGTGTTTCCCATAGGACGCGGCGCCGGGATGAAGTCATGTGTGTGGCGGGAGCTCTTCGAGCTTCCAGCTCGGCCTTTCCTTGACGTAAGTCTTTGGGAAGCTTCGAAGTCGGAAAACTTGATTTTGGCAAGGCGATGGTAGGTATAAGACGCGGAAATGCGAGGTACAAACAAGGTCTGGACTTTGGATTCCATACCAAATCAGTTCACACATGAACTGTAAACCAATGACATTAGCTCAACAACCTTTACAACTGAAAGAAATAACGAACCAATCATGCTAGGCACTTCAAAAGCAGGCAGTGCTATGCCCGGAGGATGGGGAAAGGATACGCCCGGTGCTGAGAGGAATGCGCCATGTAAGGACCCCAAGCCAGCCGAAAATCTTTAGACTCATACTAACTGTCGACTAGCATACTCAGAAGAGGTCGAAGCCAAAGAGCAAGGCGAGAATCTTGCTGCCGGTATCATCGGCAAGACCGGAGAGGTAGTTGATGAGACCGGCAAGACTGTCGGCAAGGTTACCGAGGGTAACGTCACAGATCTTGTTGGCAACGTCGTAACAGCGACGGGTGATATAATCGGCAAAGATGGTGGCATTGTAGGCAAGGCGTTGCCGCTGCAACAAGTCACAGAGGGCCTCACGGATCCAGAGGCAGCCAAGGCGGGTGGTGGCTTCAGCGTCTTGGGCGCTGCCAAGGGCGTCAAGGGCGTTGTCGACACCGTCGATGGCACAGTCCAAACAGTAAACCGGACACTGCCCATTGTCGGTGATCTGACAAAAGGCCTCGGCTTGGGCGGTAACCAGTCCGCCAACGGCACGGAAAAGCCAGACGATGCCGTCACCGGTATCCTGTCTGAGAAGCCCGAGGAGCGTGACGCCGAAGAGAAGTTGGAGACCACAAAGGAAGCCAAGAATGAGCTTTTCGGAGCCCAAGACGATATCCAAGACGATGCCTCAAAAGCTGCACCAATCGACTTGAAGGACGAAGAGCCATACACAAACGGCAAACTCGACGTAGATGACGAGGTGCCACAAACAAACGGAAAGCTCACCGGAGATAACACACAAACCGAGACTGAGCCTACCGAAGATGGCAAGACCGAGCTTGGTGACGACGAGCAAAAGGGCCTCACCGAAGTCAGCCCGATACCTGATACCGATGAGGTAAAAGACAAGATCCCAGAGACCGAGGATAAGATCCCGGACACGGAGGAGGTCAAAGACAACATTCCCGATACCGAGGATGCCAAAGACAAGCTCCCGGATACCGAGGAGACCAAAGACGCAATCCCCGAGACTGACGAAGTCAAGACTGACGCAGTAGAGGACAAGATCCCCGAGACTGATGCGGTCAAGGACGACATCCCAGATACCGAGGATATTAAGGCGCCAGACACGGAAGAGGTCCAAGACAAGGTCCCTGAGACCGACGATGTCAAGGACGCTATCCCGGAAGACGTGAAAGATGCCGACATCCCCCAGTCTGAGATTGGCAGCGGCGACCTACCCGTAACAGTCCAGGGCGATCAACTGCTCCAACCGTTCGAGAAGTATGCCGGCGCCGAAATTGACGACGAAGGCAAAGTCATTTTCGAGGACGAATCCATCGGCAAGCTAGCCGAAGGCGACGCCGCAGATCTCGCAGGCAAGACCATCGACGCTGAGGGCAACATCCTCAACGACAACGGTAGCATCATCGGCAAGGCCGAGCTGAAGCCTGAGATCCTGGAGGAGCTGGAGAAGGAAGCTGGCATTGTCAACTTCTCCATCCTGAAGGGAGCCAAGGTCAACAAGGCCGGCAACCTCACCAACGACAAAGGCGAAGCCATCGGCCGCATCACAGAGGGCATCCTCAAGCACCTCATCGGCAAGAAGTCTGATGAGAATGGCCAGATCTGGAACGACGGCGGTAAGATCATCGGCAAGGCTGAGCCAATCCCCGACACGGAGCGCGAGGAGTTCAAGGAGTCTCCGTTTGAAGACTTCCCTGGCGCGACTGTCGAGTCTGACGGCCATGTCATGTACAACGGCGAAATCGTCGGCAGAGTCATCGATGGTGACGCCAAGAAGCTGAAGGGCAAGAAGGTCGATGAGGATGGTGACATCCTCGACCGAAATGGAAACACCATTGGCAAGGCCGAGCGATGGGAGCCAGAGCCCGAGAAGGAGCCCGAACCGGAGCCGGAAGTCGACAAGTCCATCCTCGCCGGGAAGCGAGTCAACAAGGCTGGCAATGTCGTCGACTCCAGCGGCACCATCTTTGGTCGCATCATCGAAGGCGACGTCAAGCGCCTGCAAGGACGCATGTGCGACAAGCAAGGCAACGTCCGCAGCGAATCCGGAGATATCATCGGCAAGGCGGAGCTCGTGTCGGAGGGCGAGCGAGAAGGCCTGAAAGAGGGCCCGTTCGCCGAGCTCCCCGGCTGCACCGTCAACAAGGAGGGCAAGGTCGTCACCCCAGCCGGTGACGTCGTTGGCCGCCTGGTATCCGGCGACGCCAAGGTCCTCTTCGGCCGCGCCGTCGACGAGGATGGTGATATCCTGGACAAGAACGGAAATACCATCGGCAAGTCTGAGCGATGGGACGAACCCGTCGTGGAGAAGAAGAAGGGACCCATGGCCGGCCGTCGCGTCAACCGCCAGGGTGAAGTCGTCGACGAGGACGGCAATATCATCGGCAAGCTGACTACTGGCGAGCTGTCCATCTGCGCCGGCAAGGAGATCGATGACGATGGCGATGTCGTCGACTCCAAGGGCCGAACAGTGGGCCATGTCTCCCTCTTGGCGGACATCCCAGCACCACCACCAGAAGAGCCCAAGGAGGAAGAGTCGGCCGAGGACAAGAAGTCTCGCGAAGAGGCCGAGGCCGACAAGAAGCTCGCCAAGTCCCTCGGGGCCTGCGTCGAGCAGTGCCTGGACAAGATCCGACCCATCTGCAAGATGATCACCTCCAAGGTCGAGAAGGCCGAGCGCACGCCCAAGGACGAGCTCGACGAGGAGGAGCTCGTCAAGCAAGTGAAGCCGCTGATCGAGGAGGGTAGCAAGATCCTCAACGAGGCCAACGGCACCATCCGTGCCCTGGACCCCGATGGCCGCATTCAGCGACAGGCCAAGCACAAGTCTGCCACTCGCGATGCATCGCCTGAGGAATACCACCTCGCCGATGTGTTGAAGGAGCTGACTGGCACCGTTACCGAGTGCATCGATGGCGCCAAGCGCAAGATCGAGGACATGCCTCACGCCAAGAAGGAGCTCAACCCGCTCTGGGGTCTCCTCACGGAGCCTCTCTTCCAGATCCTGGCTGCCGTCGGTCTCCTCCTCACCGGTGTATTGAACATCGTCGGTCGTCTGGTAAGTTCACATCTCCCCCGTCACCTCGTCTGACATGTCGGATCCGGTAGCTAACAATCTTTTGCAGCTGAGTGGTCTCGGTCTCGGAGGACTGGTCGACGGTCTCCTAGGAACTCTCGGCCTGACGAAGGTGCTCGACAGCCTCGGCGCTGGCAGTCTCGTCGGAGCCCTCACTGGCAAGAACCAGAAGAAGAAGTAAATTTGATCATGACCTGTTATGAATTGATTTTTTTTTGGCTCTGGGCACAGGTTTTGTTTGGGGCTGGTCTGCTTTGTATCGCGTTATCATACGCCGAATGTAATTTTTTTTTGGCGGCCATTGACGCTTGGGAGCCTACACAAAATGTATGGAATTGGACATGTATGATTATTTAGGATAGGTAGTCACGACTTATGCTAGGTCTGCTTCAAAATGAAACGGATTCTAAGAAAATGACACATAGTGCCTCTGCCGAACCAGATATCGTTGACGCAAAACTTTTCCCTTCCAGAACCAGCGGATGGATGACAACAGTATCCTTCGGTGCAACCTTGACAACGGGTTGTCGCATCCAACACACAAGGTCTCGGCAGTTCTTTTGCTACCTGTATTCCCCGACTCCCACGATAAGCCCCACGAAAAAAACCGGGAGGACCTACATAGGAGGGATAGGGACGGGCATGCCATAACTAAAATCTATTTTGATTGTTCTAATTGCCCCAGCGGGAGGATCCTGAAGTAGAAGCAAACCCCGCGATTTCAGGTGAGTGAAAGAGACCATGTCTAGGTCTCGGTGGATGGTACTATGACGGGCCTGGACAATAGTGGGCTTCAGTGGTGTTTATTGGCTTGCAAACCGGGCTTGGAAATTACTTCTGTGGAGATAGCACCAGTTGTGCCCCCCATGGAAAAGCACCATCCATCACGCAAGATTTGGCTAATTTCTCTTCGATAAGACGCGAATGAGGCCCAGCCCAGCCCAGCCTAGCCCATGTCCAGCTGGAACTTGCAGACATGAGATGCGATGCAATCGGGCGGGCGGGCGGTCTAGAAACCTCACATTAATCCTCCTTATCGCGATAACCGGGCACCCGCCGCGCCGAAGCCGATTGCCCTGACACTAACTGGAAGACCTTTAGCGGACCCTTCAGTGGATCTGCAAGGCTGAAGCCGTCACTCCCCAGACATACAGCCTGAAAAGCACGCCGGAGCAAACGTGGCGGACAATGACATCATCCCACCAAATGACGGCATCGACCTCCATCTGATGTCAAGCTGCACCAGCTCGGGCATACTACACTTACTCATGTCCCTAGAAACACCTCGAGAGAGCTATAATCCTACACATATTTAACTTCACATCCATCAACCGCCTTGTTCCTCATCCAGATACTCCATCTACGCACTGAAAACCAAGCTTACAAGACCTCACTCCCACACAAACTCAACCCCAAACATAATTCAACATGCCTGAGGAAGGACGTCAATCTCCCCCACCTGAGCGACAGACTGGTGCTCAGCAGCAGGCGCCCCCAGGCTCCGGTCAGGGCACTGATGATGCAACCAACAAGGAAGCAACTAACGAGGCTGGCCTCGAGGTTCGTCACGGTCCTTGTAAGGCTTCGACAAGAAACGCTCGCTAACCGTCCATATAGAACTTGACCTCCAACCCGAAAGCACCATTGGACGATGAGGTCACAAAGAAGTTTGCCAAGACTGCGTCTTGAGCAGTACGTGTTATGTTAACAGACGGCGTTGGGAGGATGAGTGGCACAACAAGTGTCACGCACCAAGTGATCATGTCACGTTTATAAAACTTCCATAGAATCGTCAATGCCAAACTCAATTGCATTGCGGAATGACTATATATTGCCAGCCTGATGAGTGCTTCTCAACTGTGCCGATTCAGTCCAACCTAAAGAAGTACCTACTATTCATCCTCCCAACCATCAACGCCCGAATCATAACATCAACTTAAGCTATTCTAGCCTAAGCAGGTGGAGCTGAAGTCTTTGTGTCTGCCAGTGGCTTGGTAGCAGGAATGGACTCAGTAGGTGCCGGCTGGGTTGGTGCCTGTGTGCCAGTGGAATCGCCCGTGGCGGGCTTCTCGCTACTCTCGGCAGGCTTCTCCTTACCAAACACCTTCTCGAGTCCAGCGGCCTTGTATGCACTTCCACCGTGCTGTTCCTTCTTCAGATCCGCCAATCTTCTGGCCTCGGCATGCACATCCTGCACCTGTCGCGAGCTTTGTTCGTAAAAGTTGGCAATCTTCTGGCCGGTCGGGGTGCTTGTGGCCTTCACGAAGAAAGAGCTGATGCCACTGTACAGCGAGTTCGCTCGGGTGGTGATGCCGTAGGACTGATCCGTCGCCTTGGCGCGGTCTGTTGCATGGTATTTCTTATCGAGGTTTTGAAGTGTGCCGAGGAAGCGGCTGGAGACGCCGTGTTGGGAGTCGAGGTCGATGGCACGCTGGAGGGCAGCATCCCCAACCACGTATCCCTGGGCCAGGTACTCGGCTAGGATACGAGACCGTGGCTTTTGTTCTTGGGAAATCTCGTCACCGTCGAAGTCTCCCTTGTGGAAGTGCGAACCATCGTCATCGTGATTGCCGGATTCGTTGGTGACGCTGATGTGAGATGTGCCGAGTTGTGTGTTGTTCAGGAGCAGTGCTGTCTTTGCAGCGGTCTCCTTCTCGAAAGTGACGACCGCATCCTTGGTTGCACCTGATGGGGTGACCTTGATGTCTGTGATCTTTCCGCTGGAAATATGTTAGCAGCTGACTGATGGATGAATTGACGAGTCGCTGTCGCGATGCTATGTGTCGCTGGCCGGATCACGCCATCCCCCCTCCCGAGTCCAATGGTTCGGGGGGTGGGAGCGTGTCCGTCGGCGACAACGAAAGGTGCCAGATGAAACTTACCAGAAGCTGAAGAAATCCTTGATCTCCTTATCCTCAGTCGCCGCAGCGATGTTCTTGACCTGGACGGTATTTGCCATTGTGATATTTGGTTCGTGATGAGTGTTGTGATTGTTGGGAATGGCGGGGTAATTGGAATTGTGTATCGGAGTGGTAAGTGGGAAATGGGAGTGTTGGGAATTAAGCAGAGCACAATGCCAGTAAGCTTATATATACTGCTGGGGAGTGAAAAATGCGATGCCTAGGTAGGTAGGATGTAAAGTGTCACAAGCCAGAGAACGCGTAGCCTCTACTCTTCTTTCAGATTCTTTGCCAAGTTGGTGTGGAATGGAGGCCGTCTGGTGACGATTGTCGAAGAGGGAGGGAGGCGAAAACAGAACAGCGCCAAACGTCATCGCTTCGAGACAACGGCAGAATGCCAAGTACCAAAGTACCCACGTACCTACCTTAGAGGTGGGGGCTAAGTGTGGCTGAGCGACCTTTCACAATCTAACAACACTCATGTACTTTATGGTCCCTTTTCCGGCTCAAAATTACAATCCGCTAGCTAGTTGGAAGAGGATCTGCCAGGGGCATCTCTCAAGCTTCGTTGACACGAGACTTTTTTGCAGATCATTAGGGTTCTTGCAGCGCTAGGCTAGTGAATCTCACGTTGACACGGGCCCGCGGCTCGCAGGCTTCTTTTTAGCATGTGGCTGATCTTGACTTGTGGCTGATGCGTACCCGGCGACGCAGGGCTCACGCCACCCTATCTAGGATGGACAATCACATGTGAAACCTGCCCATTCCCAGCCCATCTACTCTTCCTGAGACTTCAGATCACCCAGTATAGCATCCGATGCTTTCTGACTGACCATAAATGTCGCAACAACAGGAAATGCACCCGGAAGCCTCGGGAAAACACTCGCATCAACCACTCGCAAACCCTCGACTCCCCTCACCCTGAACTTTGAATCCAGCACCGCCAGCGCATCATCGTCAGCCCCGATGGCGCACGTACCTGTTGGATGATGCCCAAAAGTCTGGCCGATGATCCAGTCCCGGTCCGCGTCCCCGCAGCTCCCATCCTCAGCCGGACCCTGGGGGCACGGCGGCTCAAAAGGCTCCAGGGGACCCCACGGCGCGGCCACGGTCTTCATTACCTTGCGGCTCCAGGCGATGATGTCCATCATGGCGCCGAGATCGATGTCGCCGCGCTCGTTGTAGTATTGGAAGTTGATTTCTGGCGCTTCCGTGGGGTCGGTCGACCGGAGCTTGACGTAACCTCTGTTCTGCGGGTGCATCTTGACCATGGAGAAGCCCATCGTGTTCGGCGTGTTTACGAGCTCGGGTTGCGAAACCCGGGGATAGAAACCACGGAATGCGCCGGGCCCAGAGAACATGAAGATGTCGCGTTCGTTGTACAGGGCGTGCTTGGATCTGTGGATCAGGGCGTTCGTGTTTGACCCGGTTTGCATGTACGGGCCCCTCCCTTCTCTCCAGGGCGCCAAGCACGGGTCCCCTTCTCCTCCGCCTGTGCAAACCGGGGCATCGGTCTGGATCGTAGCAAAATTTGATTGTGCCCGACCGACGATTGGCATCTCCTGGTTGTCTTGCAAGTTGCGTCCGACTCCAGGGAGATCGGACACCACCTTGATCCCCAGCTTTTCAAGATCTGTCTTGTTTCCAATACCGCTTAGCTGCAGTATCTGGGGAGAATTGAAGGCTCCGCCAGAGACGATGACTTCTTTCGACGCAAGCGCCCGCATAAGTTCACCCTTTGCGGTTGACTTGTATCTGACATCAGCCTGGTAAGTCGCCACGCCTTTGAGGAACTCGACTCCAACAGCTCTCGGCTTGCGTTCGGATGCTTCATCAAACAGGATCTTCGTCGCGAGAGAGTTGGCAGATAGTGTAAGGGGGTATTTCTTTGAGCCGTCCTCGTTCGTGGCTTTCAAGGTATCAAGGATATACGTTCGAGAGCTGAATCTTTGCCATTTTTCATCCGCGTGGAAGGGCAAGCCCCAGAGGCCGGTAGTCCAGTCTCGATTGTCGCTGGCGTAGTTCCCATCTGCCGTAACCATCTCGATGACCTTTTCGGGATCCTTTCCAATGGCTTTCACCTGCGCCTTGAGCACCTCGAGGAATCCCGGGTTCGATCTATAAGCCTCGCCCTTGCCGAGATTCGTCTGAAAGTATCCATCGAAGCCGTGACCTTTGGTGCCTTCCGGAAGGTAGTTGTTATTCTCGATTCGCTCGAAGAGTGACCTCATTTTCACTGCACTGCCGCTGGTTAGCATCAAGGAGACAACGCCATCGCCGCCTCTCGTGTAAGCCCCCAAGATTGACTTACTCCCAGGACAGATCCTGCGTGATGTTCCTGATGTAGTTCCAGTCGCTATCACTTGGCAACCAGGTTGCCATGGCGTTCACAATTGATGAACCACCCAAGGTTGCTCCTCGGGGATAGTATACTCCTTCAAGGGTCGCCTCCGCCGGAGCTCTCGCGCCATTACCAACCCAGTACGTTCCGTTCGGAAACTTCCATGTCAGTTGGTTATTCTTCAATGTTGTGTTCAAATCCGAGTAGTGTTCCACGAAAAAGGACCACAAAAGAGCATTGTTCGGAGCACCTGCGCGAGTATTGGCAATCAGGGTAGCCAGATCTGCAATTTGGTCATCTCCTGCCTCCAACAGCAGCGTAGAGTAGCCCGCTCTCGCGAGATTGCAGGCCAACGGACCACCGCCAGGCCCGCTCCCTACGATAATATAGTCGAACTCGTCCTTCGCCGTCGGCGCGCTGGTGGCCGTCAAAACTGCAAGCGCAGCCAGCGCCAAACGAAGGCAAGGTTTTGCCGAGAAGACCGATGAGAATACCATGATGCTAGGGCTAGGATTTCAATGGGGAAGCTTGGGGAGTCATTGACACCCTTTCTGGCAGGCACGACCAGACTTTTGTACCCGCCATATCGAAGCTCGGAAGCGTCGTTTGCCTCGATAATCCCGGCTGGATTGACGCTGTCTAACCAGGCAAAACTCCCGTGGCGATCCGTTCACAGAATCCTTCAACTTGGTTCGGGGGCAATAGAAGGATCCATCCTAGAATTTAACCAGACAAATGGGCAGCTAGACACCGGCGATGCCCCTCATTCACAGGATAATGAAGTCTATGTTTATTGACGATTACTACCCTGGTGTTACACGGGCGAAAGCGGGGAACTTGCCCGTAACTGCAAGCTTTCTCTGTGCCTTAATGAGATTGAGTGACGGCAACGGCTGACAGCTTCGGACCGCATCATTCATCATTATCAGCGGTCTGTTATACATTTGCCGCAATATTAGATGCCGAGTCATTTTTGGCTGAGATCGGTCGCGCCAATAGACATACAGATAGCCACTCCCTCAGCCGCACATCCCAGCAGCAGAATGGACGACATGAGTTCGTGTCTTTGCTTTCGATTCTGGATGCAGCTGGTTCACTGGTTGCTCGTTCATATCCAAGGCTTTCCAACCGCTACAGTCGGAACATTCGAGCTCTGCATTACTCAAAGGGTCGGATTCCTTTATAAAGATGACATCACCTTGATTCTCTTGGACTGCAGATTGTCTCAGCGCAGTAAACCTCGGGTCTTGATATTTTCCCATCATGGTTCTACGTTTTGTTATATTTTCATATGTAGTGGCTCCAATCGCTGTGGTTTCTCATGAGGCTGACTATGCCTGACGCCAAAGCATAGCGAGCTTGCTAAATATGACCTGTCATGTACGTATCTACCTTCAGAGTGATTCCTTAGCCGAGTGACTTGCATATGTGCGTGCGAACGATGCAGTCAGACATATACACCCGCATCTCGATTCATCCGAAACGGAAAAACTACGAGGGTTTTAGTCATTTCTTCACGGACAACCCACAGCCAGTAGTATATAGGTCAGTTACAGAGAGATTTGAAGGATACTGTTCCAACCAGTCAGGCTGTAAGCATGATCCTCTCTGGTTTTTGTAAGACTCGGCGAAGGGGTATGACGAGACATGTTCAAGATTACGGGAAGTTATCACCGACAACGGGACGTGGGGAGGTCAATGAGCAGCTGTTTAACATGTCGCCAGACCCAAGCCTGGTTGTATCTAATCCGCGAACAGCAATTGCAGTTTGATGAGCAAAGATATACTGGCAGGCAGCCCCCAGCTTCAACCACGATAACGATTTCGCCTGTGGGCGCAACACCTCCACATCCATGGCGTGGTGCTCTGACGTGCCAAGCTATAAAGCGAACTCATCATGGATGTCTATTACACCTCATGCGAATTTCGCTGGAGCTCGCTGGTATTGTTTGTCGAAGGCTAGGCGAATTGGTGATATTCCAGCTCATTTGAGTGCACGCGGGGACTGGTTGCAGAACCAGGAGACAATAAGACAGAGACTACCAGGACTGGAATGAGATAGGGGAGTGACGCTCTTGCATCAATATTCATATTGATGGCTTGCATGCCTTCCAGGAGTAGGGTGCCCAGGCATGAAAGTCCTTCATCTGATTTTGATGCCATTAAATCCCACCAATCCCGCCCTAGGAGCTTCTAAGGTGGGGTTGAGCTGAGGTTGGTAGCCGATGCATGAAACATGAGATGACACAGTAGGCGTGGTGCTGGTGCTGGTGCTGCGCCTTCAATCGACTGGTTTGATGCAATTCGTGTTATAATTTAGGTGTCTTCAAATACGATTTAGACAATTGACCTGGTGACCTCTGCCATCATGCTTGGTGTTTGCCATAATCCGAGAATCAAGATGTGGTGCCGGGGAAGCTAGGCTGGTCAATGCTGGGGTAAGGTAGGTGAGGGGTCCAGGGGTCCTTTAGCGGGGCAATCGCCTCCCGGTTGTGCAGGGCCGCCAACCGGGACCACTGAACGCCACTGAAATCTTCCAGGGCCGCCACCCGAGACCACACTGGACACCATCCCATGAGGAAAACTTGGGAGGCCGACGCGCCGATAAGGCCACGTGGAGACCCGATAAGCCCCCATTTCCCCATGTTTTGCGTCTCATCAGCAAGCCATCGAAATTGAAATGTGGAATAAAACCTGCGTTGGCCCCCCTCTCATCAGCGTAGTATGAAGCCTTACCGAAGCCTCAATTTGTTGCATTATTGCCTGCATATCTCTTACGTGTCCAGTTCCCTGCTTACCGTCAGCAATTGAAAACATGTTGGACCACCTCTTCACCCAGCTCGTCCTCGACCTGACCCTCTTCCAGAGGATGATGGTCCTGTGGACTTTCGTGGGCCTAGGTTTTATCATCGCTCTTCAGGCTTCGCAGTACGGTGCAGAGGACCCGTACTGGTGGAGTAAATTGACACCAGAGCTTGCGTGAGTTTACTCTGACATTGCTTCGCGCACCCCCTTTTGTTATCTTTCGGTCTTAATCTGGGGGCACCGTCATGGCATGGATATGCTGGCTCGGATCCAATGCGGACGGCCGAAGCGAGCTGTCTGGTTCCCCACAGTCCGCTTTTCATATCAATCGAGCTTGTCCAACAAGCTTTTGCTTGGGAATCCAGTGCTAACCCATTTGTCAAGGCCAATCTGGTACTCTTTCTATGTTTTCGAGCTGCTCCTCTTCCTCACCGGGGCATATCCGATATTTGTCAAGAACATGTCGGGCTATTTATATGGACAAGAAGAGAGGATCCTAAATGGCCTCTGGATCGGCCTCCTCAGCCTCGAGGTCCTGATGGTATTTGGTGTTGCTGTACGGAGCCTCGTTCGACGATTCAAGGCGCCATCCAAACAAAAGGCTGCGTAAAAGGCTTGGGATGGCTCGCGCGGGGGCCGGGCCTCATATCGCACAAGCATTCTTCTCGAGACCGATCGACAATACCAGCATCCCGCCTATGTGGCACGCGACAGAAGTCATGGAGGAAAGGGCGTTGATTTGGTTGCCGACGAGGTCCATTCGGAAGAGCATAGCACTCGCGGTTGTTTGATATCATGACTTGCATCATCATCGTGGCGTTCTGGAGTCCGGATCAATACATTATTGCTCTGACATTGGACTCACAACTTTCATCGTAAACTCGATACCGAATTCCCTGTTCGGCGCATTAGGCAATGGAGGGGTTGGGGACCATATCGGCCCATTGCTAGGGGCCTGGCATAAATCATGACTCCAGGCATTGGTCTTTGGAACACCAACGTACATAATGAGGTACCGTTGCAAGCATGCTAGGAAATAATGCGGATATGCCAGACTCGAGGTCTCGCTAGGTCTCACAGGTGTGACTAACGCCATTGGAGTAGTCCTGTGATGCCCCGCGTGGCCCCGGGCATGGAGGCTCTCTTAAAGATTACTCGAGGCGTTGGCTTCAACTTGTCAGGCAAAAGCTAGGCTGCCTGTAGCGCAAGCCCTACAATTCATCATAATGAATTTCACGTCCTAGCGGTTCCGCAGTTGCATCCCGAGCCATAGACGACAGTCTCCTGGTAACATTGTCACGCTGCATCATGTCGTAACCCTACGCGATGGCCTAGGGTTGTAAGAACGCGGCACCTTTCGCCCGAAGACGTAACTTTCCCCCAATACTTAGTCAGCGCCTCATGGCGCTCGTTTACGGAAAATTGTTCTATTCTAATGGCTCTGTGAGGTCAGGGAGTGAACGGGACCTGCTTGTCTGGGCTAGTCAGCGGCCTTAGCTCTAGAATTCCCCGTAACCCCATTTTCTACAACGTCTTCCCCACGATATTCCCCGCAGCCTTCCTGGTCTTAACCGTCTCTCCCTACCAAGACCTCCACCACCCTCCCATGCTCGGTGGGTTGTTTGACGACAGCGACCCCTGGTGTTCCTTGCATCTCGGCCAAACAACCAACGAGTAGCGACAGTTTAAGGAATCCTCGAATAGACAGCATCCACCACATTTCAATCTCCATCGGCTCTCTTTTGAGCTTCGTGCCTGTCGTCAGCGTAGCAATGGGCGAACCACCACCCCTTTTGAAGATTTGTATGCTTGCTTCCCACGTGGGCCAAGCCAAGCTCTATTACGTGATGGTGTTGCCCTCGTTATAGTTGCGCCGAAGAGTGTTCCGTCTCGGTTGATATCATCCCAGAAAGCGAGTCATCCGAATGTTATATCATCCCCGGATTGCCGTAATACTACATACTCTTCTTAGTACGGAATACCCCATACGCCAGATCGGCCTTGCTAGTTCGCCGGTATGTTGTTTCGTCAAGCAATTGTCTTTTGGGCTCTTGCCAATGTCGCCAGCGGCATCTCCGTAGAGAGTGGTTCGCTGCGAACGAACAGTCACACCAACCCTATCGCTGTCGACACTGCTACTCCTCGGATCACTTGGCGATTGAGCTCGCAAGTCCGTGCAGACAAACAAACGGCATATCAAGTGCAGGCATCCACATCGGATTCATTTGCAACTGCAGACCTTTGGGACAGCGGCAGGGTCACCAGCGAGGACTCTTTCACAACCTACAGCGGGAACGGTCTTGCATCTCGAGACGCGGTTTTCTGGCGCGTGAAAGTCTGGGATGTTAATGGCGCCGAGTCTGCTTGGAGCGATGTAGGATCTTTTGAGATCTCGCTCCTGGAAGAGGACGATTGGGCCGCTCAGTGGATTACTAACTCGAAATTCTGGTCTGGCAACACCTCCCTGCCAATGTTTGCAAAGGAGTTTACAGTCTCCTGCCCCGTTGAGAAAGCCCGTCTCTACATTCTAGGTCTCGGTGTCCAGCATGCTCTACTCAACAACAAGGAGGTCGGGGACGACGTCTTGATGCAGGGCTATGCTACCCTGAACAAGACCATGTTCTATTCTACTTACGATGTCGTCGATCAACTCAACAGTGGAAGGAATGTTCTTGGCGTCGAGCTCGGCAAAGGAACCTACGACAATGACACGCCTCTAAAGGGACGGTACAGCAAGTTCAAGATCGCGCCGCGAGAACTCATCCTGCTTGCTCAGCTAGAATACACATGCGAGGACGGAACAGTCCAAACGGTTTCCACAGACGAGTCCTGGCTTACCACAGTTACCGGGCCATATCTCGAGGGTCATTGGTATGGCGGCGAAGAATATGACGCTCGAAAAGAGATCAAGAATTGGGCTCACGTCTGCGGCAACCGAAAGGAATGGACCGCGGCGAATATTGCAGCTAAGGTCCCAACGGGGGCTCTTGTTAGCCCTAGGGCCCCGCCTCTGAAGATCACGGAGATAATAACTGCGAAGTCTGTCAGCCAGGTGAGTTGGTTTTATGCATACGAGATGAGAATTACACTGAAACAACGACTAGGCAACCAACGGCCAATGGGTATTTGACCTGGGAACGAACATCGCTGGGTGGTTCGAATTGAAGATCGCTGGTCAAGGTGTAAGTCACCAAATAGTGACCGTCAAGATACAACTGCGATTGACAATATCATAGGACAAAGCGGGTACGCGAATCGTCTTCTGGCCGGGCGAGCAGGCTGGAGGCAGTGGGGTGAGCCAAGCATCAAGCGGAAACCCCATCTTTGATGGCTACACACTCTCCGACGCCAGCACACAGTCGTACAGGCCAAAGTTCCTGTACCACGGTTTCCAGTACGTCGGCGTCAACCTCACCTGGACACCTCAAGCATCAGATCTCGTAGGCTTTGTAATTCGAGCATCCAACGAACCTGTCCTGTCCCTCTCCATCGGCAATGAACTCTTCGAAGGTATACACAAGATTGTCGACCGATCTATCCAGGGCAACATGTACTCTGTGTTGACCGACTGTCCTCATCGTGAGAAGTACGGTTGGCTGGAGCAGGACCACTTGGTCTTCGATCCCCTCGCAATGGGATACGATCTACAGGGTTATGGAGATGATTTGATCCTAAACATCGCCGACGCACAAGCTGCTGATGTTCCTGGTCTCATTCCTGATATCGCGCCCGAATACGGCAACCCAATGGGTGGTGGATACCGAAATGACCCTAACTGGGGCAACGCTGTTATCACTGTGCCCTTACAGCTATACCAATACTACGGTGATATTAGGATCCTCCAAACGAAGCACCAGTTTATGATCGAGTATCTGGGATATCTGATTAACCGTGCCGCCGGGAACCCATACCTAAATGACGGCGGTCTCGGCGACTGGCTCGCCCTTGATCTCACAACCCCCAAGGGCAGCGCATCAACTTTCGGGTACTACACAGCTGCGAAAGGCTTGGCTGAAGTCGAGGAGATTCTCGGCAACACTGAGTCAGCCAAGTTCTACGCCGACCTGGCCACCAAGCTGCAGGGTGGCTTCCACAGCATGTGGTTTAACAACACGGACTTCCCGCACTACGTCAAGAATGCGCAGGGCTCCAACGCATTCGCCCTGGGGATGGGCGCGGTGCCTGATGAGTACAAGGAGGGTGTTCTAAACGCCCTTATCGCGTCTCTGGAGGCGAATTCCTGGCACATGACTGTCGGCGAGATCTCTCTTCCCAGCTTGTTCCAGGTCCTCCACGCCGCAGACCGGGATGATGTGATCTATAACATCATGAGTACTGAAACGGAATGGGGCTATGGTTTCATGGTCCGCCAAGGTGCCACTAGTTTGTGGGAACACTGGGATGCAACAAAGACGGGAGGCAGCTTGAACCATTTCATGTTTGGTTACGGCGACAGCTGGCTGATTCAGCTCAGCGGGCTGTCCCAGCTACCGGGTTCTGTTGCTTGGAAGGCCATTGAGTACGCACCAATCATCGTCGGCGATCTCAATTCTGCTTCGACTAGCTACCGTACCCCAACAGGCCTGGCATCCGCCAGCTGGACGAGGACTGGCAAGGTGCTCGTGTATGAAATCACTGTTCCAGTTGGATCTACTGGTAAGGTTGTCCTCCCCGCAACAGAAGTTGCGGAGGGCGGCAAGGATGTCAAGGAGGGCGAAGATGGAGCTGTTTCGGTCGTCGTGGAGGGTGGCAAGACAACGATTGCAGTTGGCTCGGGAACATACTCCTTCGCTGGCACATTGGAGTAGAGGCTGCGTTCGACGTGGTCTGAGCAGGGGCTGCCGATAGATCAAAATAATGGCATGATAGCACTATTCAAAATTCTAAACTAAGCTTTATGAATATATCCTTAATCTCGCGGACACTAGGAAAGATATGATCACGTCTGTCCCATCCTCTAGGCCAGATATCGAAGAGATCCATCCTCCAACCTCTCGAGGAACTATCGGTCGATCAAGAGGTCAACGCAACGATTTACTTGAGTATCATCTGGTTAGAATCTTGACTTGATCTGCGTAACCAACTCAATAGACAGCTCTGTGTCTGTGGCCTTCCGCCTTGCCTTCATGACGCCACGATAGCGGCCTGCAACTAGTGAGTCAGAGAATATGATTTTAATTCGCGTTAAGTAGTGCAACAATCTCCTAAACTGAACACATGCCCTGTGATGGGCACGAAGAAAATTATTTGCACTGAACGCATCTTCGATCAGAGCTTGACCGCTCCTGATAACCTCGATAACGGCAGTCACGAAGGCAATTGGTTCGGCGACCGCAGCTGACTGAATGCAATTCAGTACTGCAACTTCTTCCACTGATTTAAGGCCACATTGAAGAACGTGCTTCTCGAAGCGACTGTAGCAAGGCAGGATGCCTCCTTCCACTCGAACAAGCAGCTCGTAAGGCTGCCGCAACTGGATGGAGCATGGCGAATCCAACAGTTCTGTAAATCTTTCGTAGAAGAGATCGATGTGATCAAAGATAAGAATTTTTTGGCAGATCCCCAACATTGAAATCCGCATGTAGTCGGGATGGAAGAGTGCTGTGATTCTCTCTTCGGCTTTGATACGCCGTTCTACCTGGAGACGATTGAGTTGGACTCGCGCCTAAAATTTGACATATCAAACTACGTGTTCAATATAAACTCGAGTCGTGCTCGTATCCAAATCCTTCATGCTAGCCTTGGCACAATAGTCTACTGTCGACGTGTTGAAGATCTGTTCCCAATGCCGCATTAGGCGGTTATCGGTCAAAGAGCTCTGTTTGCGTCTCGGTGAAGTCCCAAACCTGCCCCAAAGTCACTAGAGGTTTAAAGACTATAAGTCATGAGATGAACGTGGAAAACCGCTCTTGTGCCACAAACGACATCAGAAGTGATAGGTAACAATGATCGCAAGATTAAAGATTTGCATGATACGCCATAGTCTGAACTCTGTTAAGACAAATATTCTAGTTCGTCTACTCTAGATATAAAACGTTATCAGATCAGAAGATATTATCTAAGCTTGTGTCACATTATCACATTATTGGTGGTATTCTGCGTTGCAGTCCTTGTACTCGCCAAGCTTCAGAAGCTTCTTGGCATTTTCACGACCAATCTTTAGCTTGTCCCGGGTGTTAATGTTAACACTATCGAACCACTCAGCACCATCTTCATAACACTCGTATGGGTAGTCAACAGAGTACAAGATACGATCGGCGCCGACTAAATTGATGCAGTAGTTCAGAACCGCAGTGGAGAATTGCCCGGAGGTAGTCAGCCAGATGTTGTCCTTGAAGTAGTCGTAGATAGTCTTCTTCGCACTCATTCCACGGGACTTCTCGACCAGCTCGAGCCATCGGTGCGTACGATCGAAATCGTATGGCATACGCTCTGCCATATGTCCGATGATAATCTGTGCCTTTGGGTGGCGGTCGAAGACACCACTGACAATCAAGCACATGACGTGGGTAGAAACATCAATAGCGAATGAGTGTGGCGGCCCAATGAGGAAATGGCGCTGGCCTGTGTACAAAAGATCTTTCATGGCTCCCTCGGGGGCCTGAGGATGGATGTAGAGAGGTACATCCAGTTCCTCAAGAGCAGACCAGAATACATCATACTCTGGGCCATCATAAAGTAGAAGCGTAGGACGACCGTTTTCATCAACAGCTTGCTGCCAATTGTTGACCATGATACCGTGGAATCCCAGCTCTTTAATAGCTCGGGTCATTTCGAGAACAGCCTGCTTAGGATTGTGCATAGAGACAGCTCCGAGGGCGCCCAGCTCAGTAGGGTACGGCTTGATTTGCTCGGCAAGCCAATCATTAGATCGAGTGGCAAAAGACTCTGCGGATGCAGGGTCGGCCTCGCCCTGAACTCCAGGGACAGTAAGAGAGCAAATAGAGAAACCGACGCCAGTTGCACGCGCCCTTTGAACACGGTCTTCAACGCCGCTGATCCCCTTGATATAATCAGCCTCACGCTCGGGGTAGACAAACAGCCCAATGTTTTTGCCAGTCGCCTGCTCCATAGCCCATGGCGGCTGAATGGCCTCCTCGAGCGTGACTTTGCCCAGCATAGGCTTAACAGCCGGAACCATGTTGAGTTTCGGTGCCATGTTGAATTGTTTGACTTGGGTAGAGATTGTTATACGGTTGGTTATATAGTTATGTGATTGCTTGAATGTGGAAACCAGAGTGTTATTGTATCCGAAGAGTTCAGTGTGAAATGTTGTGTTGAAATTCTGAGATGGAGGTGCCAAAGCATCTTGTTTTATAGTAGAAACTGTAAATAAATCACCGCAACTATGGTCTACCGAGAAAACTTCAGCTTCTCAATATTCCTGTGCGCATTTCCCCCGAATGCCGTTTCCGATCGGTAAAACCCAATAGGACCAAACTCCCATCTCCCTAGCGTTTTGGGGAATCAACATAAGTCCTCCCGCCAACAGCAAGCTACCACGCCGCTCCGAGGACAAAGAGACTCATACAATCACACCCTGACTTTCGGCCTCACAAATGACTCCGGTTCGACATCAGGATTACTAACTCTCGCGGGATCGCTGGGCGCCAGGTATACATCATGTAATGTCTATCTGCGGACATGTGGGGTCTTGTGGCATTTCCTCCCGATTTTTCTTCAATAGTTACAACATCGATGCGAGTCCAAGTCCCAGAACAGCTCAGTTGCCGTCCTGTAGGATCGAGTACCTGGCCGTGAGTATTCAGCAGGATCACTAGCTTGTAACAAACTATCCTATAGAGGGCACGGAGATTCGCAAGATTCGATCGCAACCTGCGGCCTCATGCCGACAAACCGATTGTAGCACGAAGCCGGTTTTACACAGTCAATTATTTTCCAATGGGGCATTATCAGGTTGCCGCTCCTTCCGGGTGTAGTTCAGAGCAAGAGAGGTGGGGCCGATTCTTCCGGGTCGAGCTGCCGACTTGACTGCATATTGCTGCCCCCACATTGATGGGTTACCCGAAAGAGCTCCGTTAGTGGAACTTTTGGACTCGCGTATGTAGTCTTATCGTTGAATTCCTTACGCTTGGAGGTGCAACCTCTAAGGCTCTTTGTTTAATTGGTCAATTGCTGAAGCTCCCCCAGGGAGCTTTTGCTAATAACGTCATACATTAGTCATGTTCCGCGAAGCCTACGACGGTGACGGCCGACCATCTCAGGAAACGAGGCATCAAACTACGGCTAACCGTCCCCAGGAGCCGCTACATCTGGTACTAGACAAATTGGCACGGGGCAGGTGGAGGTGTGTTTTCTCGTCTTGTGGATGCGCTCAATCGGCGCTTGCTGCGCTAACCCGATACACAGCCCATTAACACTCACACTAGATGCTTCCACAACCAGACTGCACCAAAAGCCCAGACCCGGCTACCACGCTCTTTGAGCAGACGATCCGGACTGGTACGTGGACGGCAGGGCGGTGGTCTGACCCGAGACCGGGACATACGTGCCCATGTACTCGGTAACTGTGAACGGGACTACCCCGTTTGGGTATTGCGTCAGTGGCATGACAGCGGTGGCGACGTCCGAATGGATGACCGAGTATTTGGTTGAGGTGAGTATGGAGATTGTTGTGACGTTCGCGATGACCACCGCCGTCGATATGAGGACCCGTTGAAGTAACAGTGTTGACTGTGAGATGGAAGGTGGCCTGTTTCGTCACGACCGACCCCAGGGAGGAACAAGCGGTCAAGCGGGTATCGGTAGAGCTGTGGAGTCGTGTGGGTTGCTTGCCGCCGCTGTCATACTCCGTCGAGCAGGGGAGTTTCGTTGATTTGGTGAAACTTGTGCTTGTCCATGCTTTAACCAAGCAGGCCGAAAACGGCAGCAAACGGTTAGAGTCGACAGGGCATCGTGACAAGTCGCACTTGTTACCACCTGGCAGATGCACACTGGGAAGCTAGAGCTTGAGAGACCGGTATTCCACGAAGAATCCAGAGTCCATTATATTTCCTTCCGGAATGCCCTCTTTAGCCCCCACAGCGATGGCCCCTTGCTGTTGCTGGCATTGTGGAAGGTGTTACTTCACGACAAACAAGGTGTTATACGAGAGATTCGTGCTCATTGGATGCACCACCAGACTCGGGGTGGACAATCCTCCTCTCATCAGCGGTAAGAACAGAGCTGATTGGCCGTGCCTGATTACTTTAATTTGTAGGGTCTCACTACAGGGTATACAAAGTTGATCTAGACTGCCGTACAAATATAGAGCTGCTGTGGAACTGGGGCTGGAAGTGGAAGTCGCTTTTGATCAGTGGTGGGTAGTATGGCATTTGGATGAATGACGTCTAAAAAGGCGGCATCATCCTTGTATCGGATTCAAAGATGACCGGCGTGACTACGGGAACATATAGTACAACGGCGAAGGGTGGAACCCCGTCTGAGCAATTCCCCGTTACAATTGACAACCTCGCTCTCGAGAATGGCGGCACAGCTGTTAGCCACCAAGCCTCTGGCACTAATTCTTGGTGGTGGCACCAAGATCATCGAGTCGCGGATGCTGGGCAAAGCATACGACCCGGCAAACTCTGCAGGCAAGTACTAGAATAGCGGTGCTCTCTCTGCTCTGCATCCCAAGACCGAGGGGCTGCGGAACGATAACGGCCGTTTATACGAGCGAGAAAAGCCTCAGTATAACCATCTCGACTCAAACACATTCCTTGGTGTTCGCGCAGCCGCCATGGGTAAGATTTTAAGCCTTAGGTATTAGATAATAGCAAACATCTAGTCATACCAATAAGCCTGAGATCTACAAAAAACAGGCTTAAACCTCTGAGTAAAATACCAAAAAGAAGGTTAAAGTCCTTAAGCCTTATACTAGTATTGAATTAATAAAGGGGGATAAACTACATGTATTCATAAAGAGGGCTATATCTATCCTCAGACAGCTAGCTAAACTTCGAGTAATAAAGCTCTCTAACCCATTTTACCACAGCGTATGCACACGTTGATTCACTGATGTATTGTGGAACGAAGCTGACCGAAAACAAAATGTGTGTGTCTATCAACCTCGGGCTGGGTGGTCCCAATTCGGATAATCCGCACCACAAAACCAGAGAACATATACGTATGTGTGTTCTGAATTCGTATACAAAGCTAGCTACAAATGTAGAATGCACCCGTTGTCTGATAGCTCGTACAGAATTAACACCAAGTGAAGCTAAAGTTCTGTTATCTTTGGGCGTACTGTTGGGACCTGAATACGTCCTGCCAATATTCTTGGCCGTCCGGGCTGCGCCTGCAACTATTGGCTGACAGTGCGACTAACGGCGAAATCCAAGCCGCCTGTGGTTTGACTGTGGGGTAGCCAAGTCTGCCAAGTTTATAGCTAGGTGGCGCTGCATTACAGTTGCCAATAAGGGTTACGGGCAGGGCGAGCCTTGTGGCTGGGAGCCAAAGGCTGCGGTGAGGCGGTGTCCATCGGGATTGCAGGGTTCAAATAGCCTACAGCATCAGGTTCGGCATGCACGAATCCCCGAAGATACGATCGTCGCCGCCTCTTGTCATTCTAGAAGAGCGGCCATGTTTTCTATAGAACCAGCTGATCCCTTGGCACCAAGGCTGCCAAGTGATGGCTACCTAGTAATATATAGCTTGGGGCTGGCAATTTCCGTTTGCCAAGTCTCAGCACTCATCGACCTTCCATCTACGGCCATCGTAGGGTCGCAGATAAGGCCGAATATCAATCCTACCGTGCAACTCTACCCTCAAGGTGCGCAAATTGGGGTCCGGAAATGCGGTCGATTCCTAACACGATTTGGTCATCAGCATTGCTGAAGGGCGATAGCAGGCATGTACAGTTGTAATTGTCCTACGTAGCACAGCTTGATGCTATACAGCTTCAAAGCTTGGCTCGCCCGGCGCTGCCGCCGCCAATAAATGTCACCGAGCTCCCCTGCTTCGTCGCTATTTTTCGTTCCCTTCAAGCACCCGACGTCAAGACCTCTAGTGGTGTGTTTCCACGTCAACGTCCGTAAACATGCGCTTCACCACACTCTCTGGGGCGGCTTTGACCGCTGCCGTTGCTGTTTTGGCGAAGGAGATGCCCAAGGACGAGCTCAGGGCCGCAGGTAAGGATTGCAGTCGTTCACCAACCGGGACGGAGGTAATTGACCCGAAATGGTAACTGACTACGATATCTAGAGTTCTACGATAATGGCGTCATGCATGCAAAGAACATGGCTAATAAGAAAGCCGCATGGCTGGCCGAGGCCGAGGCCGGTCTCATGGATTCATCCAAGTGGCCTCGGCTCAACTACACCAAGTGCATCAATGGCAAGGCCGCGGCCGTTCCCGGCGACCCGATGTTGACCTTTAGCTGCAAGAATATAGATCTGTACGATTTCATTAATCATGCAACGCTCGGGTCGCCAAACGGCTGGGATGAAGCCGGCGACGGCTTGCTGCTGACAGGAAGTTCCTCATGGGGCTGGACTGACCCGGAGTCCGGGCGTGAATTTGTCGCTAGCGGCATGTACGATGGCACAGCTCTCATTGAGATTCTCCCGGAAGGCAGGATGTTTCAGCTTGGATTCCTGTAAGTCGCCGCTTACAGATGCTTGTACATGTAATTGTGTCTGACTCGCCGCAGTCCTTGCCCAGCCCCAACGAACGCCAATGCTTTCTGGAAAGAGATTCGCAGCTACAAACACTACATGCTTATTGGCTCCGAGCTTCGCAACCATGGCGTTCAAATCTTCGACATGACGAAGGTATGTTTTTATCCCGATTCCTCCTGCGAAGCTTGCGGAGTGCTAATTCTTACGTGCAGCTCCTCACTATCGATGCCAGTGATGCCCCGGTCGTTTTTGACATTGTCACGGATGTAACCGGCCACTTCAAAGATCTTCCTGTGGGTTCTAGCCACAACGTCGTTGTTAACGAAGAGGGTAACTACGCTGTTGCCGTTGGAGCTCGCCCCATTACCGACGCGTGCCACTCTGGTCTGATCTTTTTCGACCTCACGGATCCCTCTAAGCCGACCAGGTTGGGCTGCAATGGTGATGATGGTTACGTCCATGACGCACAGTGCCTCATCTACCATGGCCCTGACACCAAGTACGAGGGTCGTGATATCTGCTACGGATACAACGAGGACACTTTGACCATTTACGATGTCACCAACAAGGCCAACTCATCCATCATTTCCATCACGTCTTATGAGGGTGCTACTTACACCCATCAAGGGTGGCTGCTAAATACCGAATGGCAAGAGTATTTGTTCATGGACGACGAGGTCGATGAGGTCGAAGGCGAAGGCCCTGCCGCAGATGGATACCCCGTCACTTACATCTGGGACGTCCGCTCGCTAGAGAGCCCAAAGCAGACTGGTCTTTACAAGGGTGAGTTGCAAATCTGTGTGCTATCGTGGGTTCGTTTGTGTGTTAACATCTTGTAGGTACCGTCCCATCGGTTGATCACAACCAGTATGTCAAGGATGGCCTCGTATACCAGTCAAATTACGGTGCTGGTCTTCGAGTGTACGATGTATCTTCGGTTCCCGAAGACCCTACGGGCGACAGCGTCTGCGAGATTGCCTACCTCGATATCTATCCTGACGATGATGCCGAGCCCGGCGGTGGTGCCGTCCACATGTTCGGTACTTGGTCATCGTACGCCATGTTCGAGTCCGGCTACATCTTCATTAACACCATCGAGCGCGGTGCATACCTCGCCAAGATGACCCGTCGTGATTCGTGCCCCAAAAAGCACACTTGCACATCTGACAACTGCATTCGCGCCATGCGCGCCGACCGTATTCCTGGCCGTCTCGAGGAGAGCCAGGAGTTCTGCGCCGACTTCACTGCCACAGTTATTGCCGACGTGACTGTTGTGCCCGAGTACGCCTCGAAAGCCTGCGGTCACAACGTCATCTCCCGCGTCAGCTCCGCTTGCTCCTGCCTGCCTACACCTACTGCTACATAACTGCAGCTCTAGAACGAGTGTATGGGAGGGTCAGAGAGGATACAGATGAAGAGGTAGATTAGAAGAAGGGTTCAATGTATATACTTGTGGTCGAAATCAATGGTGATCTGATGGATCAAATGCCCTTTATTAGATCGATAATTGACGAATGGAAATGAAAGCTAAATATTATGCACGGTGATGTTCCCCAGCCAAAAAGGCGCTTGAATGGCCCAGCTTCCCTTGTATGCCTCCCATGCTGGACTTACAAATACGGAAGGATTTGCCAAGTTGAGTCTTGCCTCCTACTTTCCCAAGAGTTCACACTTGTCCCTTAGTGGATTCTGGGATATTCCACTTGACTGACATCGGTTTCTTGGAAGGTTGAGGTTCGTCGTCGGAAGAATCGGAATCAGAGATGATGGTATTATACCGAGTTTGATATCGCTTTCTGCGTCTCCCTCGGCGTAAGTTTCCGTCTGCTGCTGCAGTGGTTTTGGTGGGGCAAGATGCGTGATCTGGTGAAGTTCGGGATGTAGTTGACCGCCTCCTCGAGCTTATTGGACCCTCATCACACCCCGTAAACTCTCTAACACTGGGAGATTCTGAGAGTCGCGATACCGGTGAGTTTCCCTGCTGTTCATCTTGTGCGTAAGACAGATCACGGGTGGGCCCTCCAGTGGTGGCAAGATTGTTCTGAGTTGTAGATTCTCCGATGCTGCAATTGTTTTCTTCACTCTTGTCTGGGGAGGGTATTAGCATTATTCCATGTAACAGGGATTGCATCCGCCTAAAATCAAAGGCATTTGATAAAATGGAATATGTTCTTACTCTGCTGAGAAGTCTCAGCACTGTTTAGTGTCGAGTCACTAACAGATTTTGGCCCCTGCTTGTGAATTTTTGTTGTGCCGGCGATATCGGCGTGATTGGGTGATGTGTTTATGAGTTGTCGAATTGAAAGCTGGGGCAGAGACGGCTGGTCAGACTCCCGAGTACGAGAAGTTGTTTCGGATGGAAACCTAGGAAAGGCAGTTGCCTGGGACACATCCTGCAGACTGAGGCCATCTTGGAGAGTCACCAGAGAGGTTACGAGACAACTGGCCAGGATGGAAGAGGTATCCCTCGTCTGGATCTGCAGGCGGATACTGTTCAACTCCGAAATGATGGCCTCTGCTCTTTCACCACATCGTCTCCGAACTTGTGCGTAACAGCTGCTGCGCTCTTCTTTGAAGGATTGAACGCAAGCCTCAACTCTGGGCGCCACTGATTTCACGATGGCCTCGATCTCCCGATCACAAGCGGTTGCGGCCTCGCCTAGACGCTCATGAATGTGTGCTTCGATTATTCCATCGAGGTCTACCTCGAGTGCGTCGACGGCAGGTTCCGGATTTGGCGGCATTTCTGAAATAGCTTAATAACGGGCGCTGTGTTTATCGAAATATCAGTTCGAGCTCAAGATGCCGTCTCCTTTGCTGCAATGATGGTTTTTGGTTTTGTTTTTTGGGTGGAAGAAGAGAGAGTGAGGAAAGAGCGATGAAGTAAGGAAGGCAGGCTGAGTTGCGCCGGCTGTCCACACCACCTCTCGTCGCTTTGCTCAGACACTTGTCAGGATATACACAGAGATATGATTGAAATTGGCTTAGACTGAGCTAGCGGGGGGCTGCAACCACGTGAAGTTAGGAAAATGAAAATTGTTGACTTTTCTTGGAGGAGAGGCTAGCTGTTCCACTTGGCAAAAACGACCATCAAGGAACGTGTAACTACCTTGTCCGCGTCTCTTGGAAACTACTCGGAGAGCCTAATTTCTAGCCGCATCTATTCTTTGACCCTCTCATACTGTATTTTCTTCGTCTCTTCTGTCTTATCTCTAGTGGATCTCGGTTTCTGTTCAGAGAGCATCTCCCGCCCGGGTCATCCCCGTTTGACTGCTCTCGAATTAAACTTATCTAGTCGAAACTCTCTAAGACACGGATGCGCCAGCAATATTTTGGCCCGCCTATCACTCCAGTACATCATTCATATTCGCCGCTACGCGGGCAGCAAGCAAAGTGGACTTGGCGGCGATCTTTCCTGCCAATGCGGTAATCGGCACATTGCTGAGGATGTCAAAGACGGACACGTCGCTCTTGACTTCTTTGACTACCCATGCACGTATCTCCACAGCCACCAGGCTGTCCACGCCATACGCGCTAGGGGGGCGTTCTGTGTCCAGATCCGCTTCATCCATCATCATGGCCCGCGCCAGCTTGCGTTTCAGTGCTACCAGCACTGCGCTGCGCGCCTCATCCAGCGAGCCTGCGCCCTGTAGCCCGTTGTGAAGTTCCGCAGCTGCTAATGCTGCCGAGCCAGCGGTGGAAGCCGCCGACCTATTCGTCGCAGAAAGCCTCAGCAGTTGTGTGTCATATACACGCGCCCGGGCAAAACGGCCCTCGCCAAACCAGTATGGTTCATCGTGGCCGCCCTGGAGGAGCAGACCACCGGTGGCGAGGCCGACTACAAGTTGGCTCGATATAGGGGCCAGAGATCCCAACATGGACGCCTCTATGGCAGCGAGAACATCGTCTTCCGACAGAGCTACAGTGGATCCGGTGCCTAGGTAGCCCATTACGCCGTCCATATCTTTGGCATACCCGATGCTGCGGACGATGCCAAGGTCAATGCTTGTACCTTTCAAACCAAGTGCCTTCCGGTGTTGGGCGATGGCATCTTGGTATGTATTGCCTAACCTTCATGTTAGTTCTTCTGACCAATGCCGTACGAGTGGCTGTTATGTCTTACCTGAATTGTAGTTGCCTTGACCTCGGGATCCAGCGATACCAGCAATCGATGACAAGCAGATGAAGAAGTCTAGGTCTTTCTCCAGAAGACTGTGCAAATTCCTGGTAATGTCTATCTTTGGCCTTGTAGCGGCTCTGAAGTCCTCGACTGTCATGTTTTCGAAGAGGACGTCGCGTAGTTGCATGGCAAATGTCACGGCTCCCTTGATCGAAGGAAACCCGAGTTGTTGGATCTCGCGGAGAACCCGTTTGGCCTCGGATACATCACTTATATCGGCGGCAAAGGCTTTTGTTGTGACGCCGATTGCGGCGAGCTCCTCAAGAAGCGCGCGAGCTTCAGGGTTGCTTGGTCCCGAACGAGAGACGAAGACAAGATGTCTAGCGCCCCTCAATACCATCCGACGAGATAGAGAGCGCCCGAGACCTCCTAGACCTCCGGGAATAATATAAGTAGCATCGGGACGGAGAGCAAGGGAATCTTTCCTGGGTGGAAGAATCTGAATGATTTCTGGTTAGCGGTCTATGCGGACATCAACAAAGGGAGCGAATGGTACTTACTGGAACCATATCATTTCCTCGGGGCACCATAACGACCTTGCCCATGTGCTTGCCTGATTGCATCAGCCGAAAAGCCTCCTCCGTCTGAGCAAAGCTGTAGATCGAGAGGGGCTGCGCAGGCCGAACAACGCCTTGCTCGTACAGCCTCATAACATCGTCCTTCAGTCGACGAAGAAGGGCAGGATTGCTTTTAAAAAACAGCTGCAGATTGACGCTGGCGAATGTAATGTTATTTAAGAAAGGTGCCATGTCCAGACCAGTGTTTCCGACTAGTAATATCAGCGTGATAGCCCAACGTACCAAGACGAATAATGGAACCGCGAGGCAATGGAACCGCTGCTTGGGGAAGGACACTTACGAATATCTCTCTTGCCAAGCTCTATAAAGCGCCCGAAAGGAGCTACGCAGAGCCAAGTTTGTCTCAACGCCTCACCCGCCAGCGAGTTGAGCACCACGTCCACACCACGGCCCTGGGTTACACGCTTGATGCCATCCGCGAAGGACAGATCCCTACTGCTGAAGATGTGGTCTTCCCGGATGCCGTACGTGTTCATCAAGAGCTCCTTTTTAACCTCCGTCGAAACAGTGGCGAATATTTCCGCTCCGAGATGCTGCGCCACCGTTATGGCCGCCTGGCCGAACCCACCAGCCGCTGCGTGGATCATAATGGTTTCTCCTCTCTGCAGCCGTGAGATGTCGACGAGGGAGTAGAATGCTGTCGCGTAGGCGGTCATGAAGACTGCCGCCTCTTCAAAAGATAGGCCATCTGGAATCTTCTGAAACATATCCTCCGAGTTCCTCAGATATGTGCGGAATGATCCCAGGCGGCTCGTAAGGACCCTGTCGCCGAGAACATACTCGGTAACGTTCTTGCCCACTCGGGTGACAACGCCACTGCAATCCACGCCCAGTTTGGAGTCCTTGATATGGCCCATGGCGTACGTGACATCTTGGAAATTGAGCCCAACCGCCCTAACCGCAATCTCCACCTCGCTATCGCCTAACGGTAGCGGTTGCTCGGTATCGTCTTCAAAGCAGAAAGTGTCAAGCATGCCAGGAGTTTGTATCCGAAGTTCCACCGCCCTAGGGGCCTGTCCTAAAAGCATCTTGGATGGCAATATCCTTCTAGTCGGAGTGGAGGTACGGAAAATTTCGCTGAGCTCCTGGCTGGGCAGGAGTCGAGGGACGTGAAGGACGCCACCGCGAATCGCGTATTCCCACTCCACGTTGCTGCTGGTCTCCTTCGACTGCAAGATCTGATGGATGGCTGCGAGGGTGTTCTTCGAGTCAACAGGCTGTTGGGGGTCGAGGTCCAGCGTTGTCAAACGAGTATTCGCGTTTTCGCCTCGGATGGTTCGAGACAGGCCTGTGATAGCATTTGCTTCAGGGCACTCACTATTCACCGCGCCGCCCTTTGTTAGCCATAAAACGCTTGCAGAATTCAGGATCAAGTTTTGGATTGCGCCAAAATCTTTCTGTTCGTCGATACCATGCAGGAAAGGAGTATTCGCCTCGAGCGCCACGATGCAACTTTTGCCGCGGACATCGGCGACCAACGCCTGCGAAAGCGGAATCGCCTCGACGTTACGGCTCCCCTGTACCACTAAGGAATGCGTGAGAGATGATACAAGTGATTCTACTCGCTCATCTTGTAAGGACGGTTTTATAATAATAATTCCTTGAGGCGGCACAGAGGGAGGCACAGAAGGGGGCGTTTCGGCAAGCGAGATCATGAGCGACGCAAAATGTGTCTCTTGGCTGCTATCCCGGAAGCATATGTGAAGGCCGTTGAATCCCTCGGTTCTGAGATGCTCATCCCATTGTTGCTCGGAAATCCGAGGACCCCATTTTCGGTTGTCCTGTTCTCCTGGATGAAATATCCAGGTTAACTTTGCTACTTTACAAGGGAGAAGGAGAGGGGAACAGGAGTCGGCTCCGTTACATACCGTTCCACCATCCGGGCAAAGCACCGAATATCATCGGCACCCTGGCTATGGTCGTCGTTAATTCTTCAAGCAGAAGAGCACCGCCACTAGGAAACATATCAGCAGCATATTCCAGATTGTCCCGAGAGAGCAATAAACTAACGGCCTGAGGAGGGCTCTGCAGTGTGCGAGACAGCCGTTAATGGATTTTGTGGCATGAAGCACGTTGCTTGCGATTACCAAATCGAAGACGCCAGTTTCGATACCTTGTTCGGCGGGATCCTGCTCGATATTCAGAACTTTGTACTCCAAAAAGGCCTCCCATTCCTTGAAATCTTGAGCAGCCGCCTCAAAAAACCCGCTGGAGATGTCGGTAAATGTGTACGATACGAGACGTCCGGTGGCCTCATGATAAGGCCCAAGAGCAGAGAGCACAATGCTGGTCGTACCGCCAGTGCCGGCACCCACCTCCAGGATCCTCAGCGGTTTCTTGTGAGAAAGAATCCGCACATACTCGGCCATGAGCGGTTGGAATAAGTCTTTGCCGATGGCCTTCCGGTAGTAATTCGTCAGAAGGTCGTCTTGACGCATGATCTGCAGCGGTTCGAGCTTTCCCGTGAGGATCTGCTCCATGGAAACGGCCATCACATGGAGCAATTTTCCATCCCAAGACGCCATCGACATGCGAGCCAAGATTCCATCGTCAAAAGCATCGCTCGTATGGAGCCAGTCTGGCAAATCACTAGAAACCGATGGCTGGCAAGGCAATCCGTATTCCCCAGCCAACTCATACTGGTGCTGCATGTATTCATAAAACAGCAGGTGGTGAGGCGCGAACGATCTCGCGTCGGCGGGGCTAAATTTGCGCAGCACTCTCTTGCACATAATGAAAGAAGCAAGCTCTAGTTCGTGTATCAACCCGAAGTCGGTTTCTGGAACGATCTGATTCGGTGGCCGAAGCAATGCTGCCAGCGAGTCGCCCGGGGTCTCGTCAGCATCCACACCCCACACATGGTAGGAACTCAGCTTCCGAAGAGTGTCGCTGAGAGATTCCGAAGAGCGTGTGTTATCTCCCCCGGACACGGTATCCAGAGCCACTAGCCGGCAGTCGCTCACCACTACCAGAGCCTCATCCCAACCGTCGGCGGCGGCAACAACGGTGCCTACGGACCCGTTCACCCCATGCGGAACGGATTGGGCATAGCCGTAGAGTTTGGCGCCTGGTTTCATGGAGGATGCTCCAGCCGAGATGTATACACTGTCAACGAAGCGCGGGACACTGCCTCGATTGCCGATGTCGCCCGCCGCTGTGCCAGCCAAGTGCACCATCTGAAACGCTCCGTCAAGCGTGGCCGGGTGGATGACGTGATCAAATTCGAATTCCTCAGGCATGTAGCTTCTCGTATCTGGTACTTCGAGGGCAAAATGAGCCTCGTGGTTCGCTGACGAGAGGTCTACGATGGTCCTGAAGGTCGGTCCAAATTGCAAGCCAACTTTAGCAAGCTGTCAAGGAGACACCGCACGAGTTAGCAATCCTTCCGGCCATGAACGCTAAGAATCAACAGGGAGCAGAAAGAAGAACAGGTCTTACAGCGGCATAAGTCGTCGCCGTATCTGCGCAAGGGTACCCGGCATTAACCACACGATTGTATTCGTCTCGTCGACCCTTTTCCGTTGCGCTCTGTTCGTCCACAAAAGTCGGGGAGTGGGACGACCGATACTTCACCGACACCAATCCTGAGCAGTGCTGCACCCAAGAGCCGTCTCCGGTACGGGATGATATGGTGAACTCGTTCCAGTAGAAATCCGGCGCCTTGGAACCGGTCCTCCAAGGCCGCATCTGGAACTTGGTTTCCGTGGCCCCATCCGCGGGTATGATCAACGCGGTGCCGACTGATATGTCCCGCAATTGATATCCGGCTACGTCTTTGCTCTCATCCGCGAGCTGCCGTGCCGCTTCTATCGCCATGACCACCATACCGGCAAGCGGGTACAAGATGGTAGACTGAACTTGATGGTGTTCGAGCCACGGAATCTCCGACACTCGCAAATAATTCCGCCAGCTGGGCTCCTGTTCGCTTGCCAGCTCGCTCCGAGCGCCGAGTAGATCCAGCCGAGGTAACTTGCGGTGCCTGAAAGCGGTAGTGGCTGCCGACTCATACCAGTATTCTGTCTCATGATTCCAAGCTATCGGGAGCATATTCGTCAGCGTAGGCTGCAGCTTCGACCGGCTTCTTGGACGATTCGCTCGGTCGACCTCTGCCAGGCAACCCGACTGCACCAGCGTGCCGAGCGCCTCTAGCGCTGTTCTCCTGGCGTCGTTATTCCTGGATAGGATCGAGACATACGGCACTTGCATGTTCTGCTGCTCACGAGCGGCCAAGATCTGCTTTATAGGACTTCGTAGTGCTGAGTGCGGTCCAATTTCGACGATGAAATTGACCAAACCCTGGTTCTTGGTCGTGGTCCGTTTCGTAGCCGTGGAATGTTGCAGTGCTGCTTGCATGGATTGTCGAAACTTGACAGGGCTCACCAGGTTGGAGACCCAATATAAGGGCTGAAGAAGCTGCTTCTCATTGACGAGCTCCCCGGTAACAGAAGAAAACATGCTCACGCGGCTTCCTGCTCCTCCCGACGGGTTCGGCACGAGTGTCCCCATGGCCTCGAGATAAGCGTCAGCAACTACGTTCATGTGCGGTGAGTGATATGCCATCTGCACATCCAATTTTCGATGAAATATTTGTTTTTTGTCGGCAAGATCTTGGATTACGGAAACTGCCGCCACGTCGCCAGACACGGTAACGTTGGACGGGCTATTGATGCACGCCACCACAGCGGTGATGCCAATTCCATCGACGGCCTGCTTAATGAGCCCCTCTGCCTCGCCCTCGCTGAGGCCAATAGAAAGCATCGCGCCGGGTTTTCGGATAGTACGCATCAGACGGCCTCGATGAAATGCAATGCACCATGCCGACTCTCGCGAGATGGCTTTCTTCGCGTACGCCGCCTATGGGGAGTTGTGAGCTGGCTGCATTCAGGAAAGAAAAGATCGCATCCACTTTCAGGACGCATTCACTTACAGCAATCTCACCACTTGAGTGCCCAACGACAACAGACGGGCTAACGGCCCAATGCTCCAGAAGATCGACAAGCGCTACCTGGAGCGCCGTGCAAGCAGGCTGACTCCATGCCGGCTCGCCAATCCGCGAAGTGAGCTCGCTAGCTTGTAATTCATCTGCACACCCGTCAGTCAAGATCACGATACACGGGAAGGGGGACATCAAGAATAGCAGATAAGTACCTAGGAGATCCCATTCCGCACCCAGACTCTTCATGTGCGACGCGGCAGCTTCGAGACTCTGTCGATACGTGTCGTATGCCAGAAGCTCACAACCCATGGCGAACCACTGTGCGCCCTGTCCGGTGAAGACGAAGGCCAGCTTAGGGGGGCGATCGGATGATCTGACGGGTTTCGGGAGGAGTTGCAGAGCTGCTCGAGCGCTCTTGATATCAGAGACGACTGCGAAAGACATCCACGGAAATCTGTTACGCTTTTCTGACAGTGTATAAGCCAGACGAGACAAGAAAGAGCAGTCCTCCTCTTCCCCACGAGCCATCTGCGGGGAAACGCCGTCTAGATAAGAGAAAATGGCTGATGCCGTTCGGCTGGCGCCTTTCTGTTCCTGTGAAGACCAGAGGAGAAGCTTGGGTTCCCCGGAACCGGTTGGCCAATTTGGTTGCTGCGGGAGTTCAACGGAACTCGGGTCTGTGGTTTCCGATTGTCCGTCCAGCGGTGAAAGGGATGATAGAGACGACATGACGCTATTGTCATCTCCGTTTGGCCCATCGGGTCCTGCCTCTGTAAGAGGCACAGTAGCATGAGCTCCTTCGAGTCCATGTGCTTTCAGGTAGTGGTAGGCATCGTCGACAATGCAGTGCGCGTTGGTCCCTCCATACCCAAACGAGTTGACGCTAGCTCTGCGAACCCCATTGGTAGGCCAAGCGGTAAGCTCTGTAGGCACCTAAAGTAGAATAATCAACCCCCGCATATGGCAACATCTCCTCCAGCGGAATATAAATTACCTTTAGGTGCCACATGTCCATGGGAATTCGTGGGTTTGGCTTTTCGAACCATAAGTTTGGAGGGATTTGCCCTCTCTCGACGCAGTAAACGGCTTTGATGAGCCCCGCGAGGCCGGCAACTGCCTCCAGATGGCCGATATTCGTCTTGAGAGACCCGATGTACAAGGGATCCTGCTCAGACCTGGACCGTCCCAGAGTAGCCGCGATGGCGGCGCATTCGAGCGGGTCCCCAACAGGTGTACCTGATGGTTCAACGTAAGCCGCCGAATAGTGACTAGAAGATAAGCACGAGTCCATATACCTGTTCCATGGGCCTCAAAAAATTGAGTATTCTTGAAATCTAGACCAGCAGAGGCATACGTCGACCTAATGAGCTCTTCCTGCGCCTTTGACGAAGGGACAGTGATCCCTTCGGTCCCGTCTGTTAGCACGAAACTTACGATCCGTCGAATCACATTTGCATTAGTCATGGGCCCTTACCTGGTGTTCGGCCGTCTTGATTCACACCCGTGCCTCGGATGACGGCTCGAATAACATTACCATCTCGCAACGCATGGTCCAGACGCTTCAAGACCACCGCTGCTGCCCCTTCTCCCCTAGCATAGCCGTTTGCCTTATGATCAAAGGACTTGGACTTGCCATCGGGACTGAGAAAGTGAATGGAGGCTAAGGAGGACATCATCTCGGGCATCGCGATATAGTTGACACCTCCAACAATAGCCTATGAGTACGGTGTGTCAGCGAGGCTGTAATCATAGACCCAGAGTAGCGAGGTTTGAATGGTCCAAGGGTTTTCATTACCGAGGATGTTTCTCCCGATCGGATGCTCTGGCACGCGAGGTGCAAAGCCACTAGGGAAGACGAGCATGCCGTGTCAAGGGTTACGCTAGGACCTTTGATATCGTAGAACCACGACAATCGGTTTGCAATGAGCGCCGTCCCATTGCCCGTTGCCTCATAGAGACTTTGCAAAGAAATGTAAGAGTTTGTTTACGTCCGATTGGGAAGCGGGTTAGCAGCACGTACGGATAATCTTCAGCATCGTGTCCACGGAGGCCCGTGTAATCCTTGGAGAACGAAGCCATGTAGCAGCCCATGGTCGAGCCGGCAATATCCCGCAGTTTTATCCCGGCTGTGAAAATGAGTTAGTGCATGGTTCCTCGCGGCGAAGCTAGTGCAGCAGGGTTATCGAAGCAGGTATTCTACCATTTTCTAAGCTCTCGTAAGACAGTTCCAGGGCCAGCCGCTGCTGGGGATCCATGGCGTGTGCCTCTTTGGCAGTGACAGAAAAGAAGGCTGCATCAAATCGGGTGAGATCTTCTTTCAAGAAGTGGGCGTGACGAACATTCATAGTTCCTTGCCGCTCCGCGGAAGGGTGGTAGAAGGCATCAATATTGAATCGGTCTTTCGGTATCTCGGAGTGGGCATGTCTGCCGTTGCTTATCATCTCCCAAAGACGATCCGGATTCGTGGCTTCGCCTGGGAATCGATTGGCGATTCCGACTATAGCAATGGGCACAGAGGCGCCATTTGGCGAAGCTGCTTCAACGACCATTGCTCCAACGTGGCGGAGAAGGGGTATACAATACCGGCAGGGAAGCGATAGACAAGTTTTCTTTTCTCCCTTTTCCTTTTGCAAAAACGGAAAGAAATGACCAAACTACTAAAAGATTGCTATTACACAAGAACAGTGAAACGTATATTTGCTATGAGCTTGCTCCCAAAGTGCACAGTTTGGGAATGCCATAACTATATATGAAATCCCTCTCTCTTCACCCTGTCATCCACCCTCTTATCGTCTCACTCTATCTGTGTTTCGTCAAGCGACGCGATTTTGCTACTATGGCCTGATTGTAGTGCTAACTCTCAAATTTAGGCCAGCAGGGGACGGATATAAAGGTATCAAACAAGCGAATCAACTCCTTCTGCCTTGCTCACCCTGGTTTCGGAGTGGACGGCCGACAGGTTACCCTCTTTTCCGCCAGCGGGATCAACAGCACTGGGTGATGTACAGAGCCGTGCTCGTATACATTGTTACAGATTTGATGACAACAATTCCTCAATTCTCCATTCAAGCGCGAAGGGCTATCCCAGATACGGATACAAAATATCTTGCCAATGCCTTGTGTGTGAGGACTTGCCTCGATCTACGATACTAGGCTCCTATAAAACCCACATGCTTACAAAGACTGGTAATATTAGCAGGTCGGCCGCTCCCAGTGCCCTGGTTTGCTGCAGGTGCATGAGTAAGACTGCCCCTGGACGGGCGGCTCAGCTTATTAAAATAAGCACCATAACAATTTGTCCAATCAACTCAACAATTACAAAGACTCACATGTTCTGGGAGGCACTATTAGAAGCTGGCGCAGTCTGAAGAGCCCAGATTGGGCACGAAAATCATTGTGAAATCCAGACTCGCCCGCCATGCGCTTCTTGTGTCTCCATGGCATGGGCACGAACTCCCAGGTTCTTGAGTGGCAGTTGCAGCCGCTTCGTGAGCGGCTGCCGCGAGAATGGGAGTTTGTGTTTTTGGACGGCGATAAAATCACCTCCCCGGCCCCAGGTACGTTTTATCTCGTCAACCCTCTGCAATACCCTTTTAATCATTTGATCCCGTTTCTAGGCGTTGCGGATGTATTCCCAGGTCCCTACCTGGCCTACTATATCAGCCCAGAACCGCAAGCCATCCAGCAGGCTGTCGACACCGTTCTGGTAGTTATCCGGGAGGAAGGGCCGTTTGATGCTGTGCTAGGTTTCTCTCAGGGTGGTGCGCTTGCCGCGACGGTAATGGCGACGGCAGCAAGCCGGCATCTCTTGGACGGTCCGTTCAGCTTTGGCGTGTTCATCTGCAGCACCATGCCGTATCGTCTCGATTCTGGACCTCTTCGTATACTCTTTGACGGAGTTGATTCTTTCACGGGATCTAGAGACGACCTCCAGGCGGCCGCAACTGTAACAAAGTACGACTGGCGCAATGACCCGGAAGCTGTCGAGTTTGCTGGCACTGTCGAAGAAGTCCTCCGGTCTCGCAGAGATCCAAGAAATTCGCAGACCACCGAGTTTCTTCTCAACTACTACTCCGGGATCCACGGGCAGGTCATCACTATCCCCACAGTACACGTGGTGGGCGAGCAGGATGAATACCAAATTAGAAGTCGGGGCCTTGCCGAACTCTGCAATGCAAAGGTTAAGAAGCTCATTAGTCATACTGGTGGCCATCACTTTCCCAAAGAGGCAGATATCCTGTCAAAAACAGCGCAAGCTATTGAGTGGGCAGCTGACCGGGCGGTGTACATGGGACACTAGGACCCTTCACAGTAGTGCTCAGGACTATAGTCGTCCATGAAACTCATATATCCCGGCTTCTGCCTGCACTCTGAGCCTCAGTGCATGTGAAAAGGGCAAAGAGGGCGGGCAACCCAGTGGCTCGGTGATCTACATCGCAGGCAGTTGGACTACATGCTGCCTTGAATGCTTCGCAGCCTTAATTGTGATATGTGCAGCTGCTCACACAGGAGAACACACCCGCCGCTTCAAGCATTTTCTTTCTCAATTGCAAATAGAGATATGGTGAGCATAACACGGCAGATTCATTATTGTGTCGACGTCGAAAAAGATTATATAGAAAGACGTCTACGCCGAAGCAGCAAAGTGGGACAAGACAATACACTGCCCCATACTTATTTGGACCGTTATGTAACTTATTCTTCTCTTGCTGTGATGGCTTTGGGCGGCGAGGGACCCCGTTATCTTTGGCGTAGCCAAAGATGTGTCCACACAGGCGTTGCCAAGCCGTCCAGAAGCCATCTTGCTATCGCGGCTTTGAGCCTCGAGGGATAATAGCTACTAATTTCAATCTACTAATCACAACCCATCCCGTACAATACATTATGACAGGCAGGGAGACATCTATGGTGGGCATTGTGGCTTGCCCTGTATTAGTGTAGACTAGACTTCGTCGTCGCTTCCTCACTAAAGTACTATCTTGCAAATCTGCCTTGCATCACAACGTTTGTTCAGATGTATGATCGCTATTTAGGAGCCAGTTCGTCTAGCTACCGTGCTATCCTCACGAGGTCTGCATTGCAACTGGCAATCACTTATCAATACTAGGCTCGACGAGGACACGCTCAGCCTACTGCTGCAAGCGTTAAATCATGTCTTGAGTGATCAATAGGCGATCCCTGAAGAAAAGCTTGGCTTCCTACACGAACGAAGATGGAGTTTTGACAGGGGTTAATTCACGACGAACTATATGACAAACCAATAGCTATTCCAAAGAAGTGCGGCGTTTGAAGCAGTTCGTCCAAGTATCTGAGGCAATGTTAGTTATTCTTCCGTATGGGTAGAGAATCTCTCCCCGTGCCCCAGACTTCAAGAGTCCGACCAAAATCCAGAAACCAGTTATATTCAAATAAATTCAGTTAAACCTCGGAACCCCTAAGGTGAGCCTAGTAGTCATTGCCGTCGCTGTTTCGCAGCTAACAAATTGTTGATAGTCGTACATGTTGTTACAAATCATAAAGCCCAACCCTCTGGTAGATCGCCATTCCCGCCGTCATACTCTCCGCCCCTCTGTCATCTCAAATTCAATTGTTTTATTAATTACCCCGGTTTTGCTTCTTGCTCCTCCAATTTGATATGCACTTACGACGGCGTCACTCTCTGGAGGCGTGGCGGCTCCTTCAATGATAAACTCCTGCGAACTGGCACCACCCCTAACATGTCTTTCATTTTTGAGATTCATCTCGGGAGCCGCGAAGATACCCTCTTTGTCTGCCTCATCATTGTTGGGTAGTTTGCGATGCGTCGATTTGCTAGCGTAGCGATCCCTACTTTTGTTAGGATGCAGGTCTCGGCCACCATCCGTGTGACTGAGCGAGGATGTGGCTCCGTTTTTGCTATCGTTCGTGTGGATCAGACGAGAAGCGAGAATGTCAATACTGGATGGATACCGTAGTTAGCAAGCTTTCAACTACTTGAGTACGAGGACCGAGGACATGGGTAGCACCTACAACATGATGACAGGAAAGAGGCACTCTAGAGTATAGGCGAAGCGATCTAGCTGGCCTGCTACGCCTTCCGCACTCTGCGCTGTGTTTTGGAAGGAGTATGTAATTGCCCGGGTGATTCCAATGACTGCGAGCAAAGTCAGACGGATTTCTGTGCTACGCATCAAGTAGCTGAACAAGCCCCGTTTTAGGGCTGCCGTCATTGATATATTCCTAGCGGTGTTGAACTCCCGAAGTAAGAACACGGCGCTGAAGCACTCCAGCACCGCGATAGATGCAAAGTACCCAATATGAAGGCTGTCAACGATTTGTTGTTGCGAGGCCGAGTGATTGTCGTCAAGAATAAATCGGACGCGGACCACAAGGATATTGATGCGCAGCACGATGATGACGACTATGATTATCCAAAACAACCAGAGGAATATTAGACGTTGCCGTCCACGCAACACTCTTGCAAGTATTATGTAGCTGTACATGGAAAGACCGGCTTCTTGGACCTGTGAGGCGGTGATAATACAATGATTAGCGCTCTGATTAACATAATATATGCTGCGAGGTTGAGCGCATGCTCCGGCAGGGTGCGATGTGCTTTAGCTTTGCAAATCCAACTAAATTGCATCGATGGAGCCGAGCTTACCAGCCATGCAATGTCTCCCACTGCAGATGCAACCGCAGTATCCGTAGGGGGGTTGTCGGCATAGAAGGCAAAGTAGCACATGCCATTTGCTAAAGCTGCCGCTGCGGAGACGATGATAGGAATCCACACAATGACCGGAAACCCAGTAATTCCGGCTACCATAAAGCCAACACAAACATTGCTCAGACCGATTGTGCTGAGGATTGCCCAGCTGAGCTCGAAGTAAGCAGGTATAGCGCTGGTTGTCGACATTTCTCTGCGAAGGCGAGCACCTAACTCAGGTGAAGGAATGAGGTTAGATGCCGAATCGGAAATCCTTTCCAAGATGTTCAAATGTGCTGCGGCTTCACATATTATGGGGAAATCGATGTACTACCAATCCTGGCTTGTTCATCATTACGAAGCACATGCGCCTCACAGATTTCTTCTTCCATCCCCACGGGGAATTTGTGAGAAAGTAGTGGAGTGTGGCGTTTGCATCCGGGGTCCATGGTGGATTGCCCAGCGGGCGGCTGAGCTTCCCCAGGAGACGTTTAGCAAAACGATAATAGCGTCTCACATTGGGCTAGCTACCCCTAGTGCGCACGCGTCGGCGTCCCTAGTGGGAGCTACCGTGCTAGGCTGCTCACCTTGACCCAATCGTGGGGATGATGTTTGCACAGACCCAATGATGATGGGCTGATCGCGCTTCTCGTAGGGATTGTTGCGAGTCAGACACCTTGTTCATGCACACCAGGCGAACTGGGATGAACCAAGAAAGGGCATCCAGCCTAAGTATATGTCGTTCAGTCTTTGACCACTACTATCATCCTGCTCGCTGTCAGGTGCGCAGACGGGTTATTCGGTCCTATGCACTCACTATTGGTCGAATTTGCAGGCGTGACACGGGGATTAGTCGTGTGTCGTCAAACGAATCCAAGTTGAACATTGCCCTTCTTCCAGGCGTCGTTACATTAGACAGCCCTATACCTGCGCCATTATGCACAAATTAGCTCCAAACATCCGGTTCCGCGGTTGGCGAGAACAGGAAATATCTCCGGTGGCGTACTCTGCCACTCTTATTCAATTACACGCAACGCGAATGATCGGCACACTCCTAGCTTAGCCGATTTCAAAATACCTATCAGCTATCAATCGGATTCCCCCCATGGCGAAAGAAAAAGCCACACGGCGCTAGATATAATATACGTAGTGTTAATGGATGTGCCCCTTAAGAACAAATGGCATGTGGCTGATATTCTGTTAGCTCTGGTAAGGGAGAACCTAAAGTTTGGGCTGCTAAAATGCCAGTGGAGCAGCATTTTTTGACGGGCAGGTAATTGTGGCACAGACAAAGAGAACCAATACCCCGAGACACCATTGCTAGTAGCGGTTAGTTGTGAAACGGGAGCTGAATACAGGTTCTTCGGACGAATCTGGTCTGACACGCATGTACATAGAACTTCAAGGGATTCAAAGCGGGGGCACACCATTCTTAGCCTTGTAACGCCTGCACATAATAAATGTCCTGCGGAATCAAGTGAAATAAACCTAGTCTAGCTCGCTGCATGGCTTGCGAGTTTGGTTCTGGAACCGCCACCACAGAGAAAACCGGTGTGATAAGGAAGACCGCCTACCAGAAGGCATCTTTGCAAGTTTGAATTCATGCCGGATTCTTTAAGGGGCATGCTTAGCAGATCACTCCGATAACTGGAATGTGAGACAAAGACCACACATGCTGACATGGGTATGCTCAGTACACAAACCATGCGATAATTTTTTAATTGAGAAGGCTGTACCTAAGATCTGGTTACGCTTCAGGGGTATATCTAAATAGCTGTTTGGTTCCGGGTCGAGTCGTGACGGCTACTTGCCAGACCAAATTAAGCCCCACTGCAATCTGCCGACAAAGATTTGGTGTTCTGCTTTAGTCTGAAGGAAATCAGCACGGTCTTCCGTAATGTGGGCTTCATTGGAGATGTCAGTACTCAATATCCGGCTGCCCACAGCCTCGGCACTCGATTCTTGGCAGGCAAGATCACCCCTTACAAGTACATCGTGGGAAGGTTGCCGTACTTCTTGAAGTCCACTGTACAAGCACAATACAATCAGAACACGGACTGTAATATGGCATATATTAGTTCTAAGCTCAAGTAGCTCCAGGATTCTAGAACAGGGTCATCATTGTCATCCCAAGCCCTTCACAATAATCCAGTTAGTTCCGATCAGAAGCTTTCAAAGTTGTTCCAGATTCATTAATGGCAACCTCTGATCCCGCAGGCCCAAAGTGTGGCTGGAGAATCCGCCGTCTCTAGTCTTTACGAGATAGATATGTTACACTTCTGTGGAAGCGACGTGGTTGGTAAGATATGTTTAAAGATAGTGAAGGGGCTAGTTTTGAGAGTGGAAGCACGTTCTGATTAGCTTTATTGTACGGCATATATATTGCAACTGATTGGGCGCGAGTCGGGGTACCAGGGATTGGGATTCCTACCCTTGAGCTGAGCACATTGCTGCGCACCAAAATTCCATTGGATATGATATATTGGCCCAATTAATTCTGTCAAATAGTTTTATGTTCCAATATCACAAGACTGTCCCATTGGAATGCGTCTAGATGGTATATGACCAAAAGTCCCCAAATGCGTGATGGTATCTTATGGCGTTCGGCTCTCGATTGCGCAATTTGCTAAAATACATAGCAAAGTACGTGAACAGTTCGTGAGCAGTAATATTTTGGGGAAGGAGCAGATCCGAAACATAAAAGGAAGCTTAGTGTTGCTGGCTATAATGAACGAAACTGAGAACTAAGGTTGCAAAAGAAAGCATGGAAATAGCCATAGCTGACCTGCGCGATGGTGGTAAAGGCACTTAAACTAACTTTCACGCTCTTCTTTCCGATTGAGACCAAGGGGAAGTACATGTGCAGGAAGACCCAATTCGCTACCAGAAAGCTTGCCGAACTTGTCAGAACCTTTGAGAGTAGCAATTGCGCTAAATGTATCATATTCAAGCTAAATTGTCTGGTCCTCTGAGGCGAGGACCATATCTACACCGCACTCCGAGAGGGCTCCAAGCGCAAATCGCGCGAGTCTGGCTGAAGTGCAATTCCTTTGCTAGCTTACTGAGAATGAATCGATCCAGTCCATAGGCGGTGGCTCTCAAACAACCTAGATTCAATGACCAGGCGTACTACTTTGCCCAGCAAATACGAGTTTTTCATAACGGCCCCTCAAATCATCCCCAAAACTCGGCCTAACACTGCGCCCCTGCCGATACAACCATTTAATTACGGAACCAGACTTTGGGTGAAAGAATTAAGCATATTTGGGCTTGGTGGGGGCCAGGACTAAGGATTGTGCCACAATGTTGAAACTGGGGTATGTGAGATGCACATCGTTTCCGGCCAATGAGTGCCGATATCTGGAAACGTGCTCTCAGATGCATCACTGCAGCAAATTGAAGACCCTGAAAGGCCACCATAACTGGCCCAGCACAAAGACTATGACTACTAACAATAGTGCTTGTCTCTATTTCTCAGCCTCTGTCGCGGAAGCACAGTCGGAGTGGCACTGTTGCCAATATCTTGCCTCAGGCTGCTGGCCTCCTTAATACCGTGATGATGGCGTCGCTTGCTCTGCCGTATAAAGATGGGTAGTTTCTTTGCGCAAGGGAGATTCGAAAGCAAACACGAATCCCATGAGCAAGCAAAAAGCTAAGCGATCACATTTTGAATCCAGTGCTATCATACATCTGCCACGATGGTCCATCTACCCTACTTCCTTGCCTACATATTCGCAGCCCATCCGCTGCCAAAAAAGATGGCAGACCCTCCCACGACACCTTCAACTCCTCTGTGGCAGACGATCAACTGCGACAACCACGGGGTCAATGATGCCAGCAGAGATCCAGCCTCCCGGTGGACGGAGGTTGGCGGTAGCGGTGCATTTCAGGCTGCGCTCGACAACTGGAGATCCGTGAACGAGACGGCAGGTCATCTCCCGTTCACCCAGCAAGTAAGCAACTTCTTCAACGGCCCCGAGCAATGGGACTGTCTGGACATCGGGAATACTGCATGCTCTGGAACTGTGCAATGCCACGACGTAAATTATCCTGCTGGGTAAGTGGATATGGAACATACCAGCCGCCATTTCTAATTGCTGATATGCACTTCCTCGCAGTTACTTTATTCTGAACTCGTTTTCGCGGATCCATCAGGTAAGCCACAACTCTAGCTCGCATTTAGTTCGTGGGGGTCAGGCTCACATCCACCAAGATTCACAATCAGATGCACCAAGCCTTGACCGATGCCAACGTGGCCATGTTGAATGACGTTGGCTCCTTCAGCTCAGTGTTTGCTCCTCAGAAGCCGGACGATGGATGGATCATAAAGGAGGTCCTAAATGGTCTCGCGTTTGCTCTCGGTATTGGCTCAGCAATCTCGTGGAATTTGAGTAAGCCATCTCCACCTTATCAAAGCGCGAAAGCAATACTCAGTGCTAATTACATAACACTCGCAGTCATTTCACAAGTTATCAAGAACAGCAATATTCGGGGTGCCGATAAGGACAGTTTCAACGCCGCAATTTCGTTTGCTATCAACGGAGGAAAAGACTCGATTAAAGTTGCATCTGGCCAGCTCGGCACACAGAACTCCATGTCTTCGGCGCTCGGAGTATATGTGGATACCTGGAAGACTGTGCAGGTCGACTTCATGCGTCATATCTTCTCAGGCTCTGCTGATACTATCGGCGATTTGTTCCTGATGATCAACGACAATAAGTTCAATACGGCCGACGCACCAGGAGACTTCGCTACTCTGACGGATGAGGCCCAAAAGCTCATTTACGCGCAGATGATTGTAACTGCTTGGACCAAAGGGCCAGGTGGCCTGCACCCATTCGTTCTGTAAGAAAGCATGAAATACAACCGCCCCTTAGTCTGCTGAACTAATCCTGCCACAGTGAAACCCCTGATGACTGCAGCGAGGAAGTGGCGCCGTCTATTCGCCCATATGTTGTCGATGACGATGTTGCCAAGGCGGCCCGTATCTGCTATCAAAACAGAGCTTATTATTTATTTGCTGAAGCCACTGGGTCAGGGACAGTTGATTGCACAGGCACGAATGGTTGCGAACCGTCGGACAGGGTATTTGGATCCATTCCAGGTGGATCCTGGAACGTCATGAACGGAGCTGCTTGGGGAGGTGTCAAGATTGATGACATCATGTTCTCTTCGTATGAAGGGTGGCTTGCGAATGGCAAGAAGAACGGATACCCCGTTCCAGACATAACTCTCAGAGTCAACGATGATGGAAAAGTCGGCGGTCTGTTCGCTGCGGGAATCCGAACGCCTGGTTTCCTCAATCTTCCTGTATGCTCTGCCGAGAGTATCGACCAAGTTGTGCGGACGATAAGAGGCGCGACCGAGGCGCAAAAGAGCCAGCCATACTGGCCTTGTTTGTAGACAAGTATGAGGTTCGTGCGACACGTAGAGGTTACATACGATAGAAAGATAACAACGTCAATGGGATATCAAACATCACATAGAAATGTTGCGTTGGATGGAGGTATATACATGGATTAGGAACATAACTAAGGTAAATTGGCAAAGCGATTTGCTCGTTACAGCACACAGAGTCTCAACCATTTCTCAACAGTCATTTCAACTTTGTTTTCGGAATAGACAAGTTGAACTTCGCTACATTTTTCAGGGTATTGTAGTGTGCTGACTTGAGAAGGGTGTAAATAGCTACGACAGCTAAGGGATGCCTGTGATTGGTCTCGGGTGTCACGAACAGGGAATGTGTATGCTCACTACGGGAAGGTAAAGTTCCTTTTATAATCCTGAGGGGGATGATTCCTAGCAGTGAAACAGTCAAATCAGATAGGGGCGAGGAAAATCTTAAGCTAAAATTTAGTCTGGAGGAAGAAAGAAAAGCAATCGGAAGATGGACGAAACATAGTTATTCGCCAATCCACTCAGCCTCAATAAACCACATTCGACTCTTCTCCGGCTTCCATGCCTTTAGGAACTTATACCTTTCATCCGCTAGGCTGAACAGCCCCGCCCAGTCATCAAGCTCCCTTTCTCGGGCATTGACAGTAACTTGCATCACTAGATCCAGTGTCCGCATGCTTCTCTCCTCGATGTACCCTGCAGTCAGCGGTTCCGGAAGCGTTCCATCATTGATAACTACCCTTGATCCTTTCTTCAAAGCGGGAACAAGGGCCTGTAGTATTTGGATACAGTATTTGTCCGCGAAGCCATGGAAGATCCAGCGGAAAAAGTAAATCTCAGCGATGACGGTTTGGGGGGTAAAGAAGTCGTGCGTGGTGAGCAAAACGCGCTCGGTAAGCTGACTCGGAACTGCCCCGATAGTTTTGGGTGTGCGCATCCCGGCGGTGTCTTGAACGATAAATTTGAGCAAAGGAAACGCTTCAGCGATGGCGATTGAGACATATCCTTGATTACCTCCCATCTGCACATATGTTAGAGCAGAATCATACACAAATAAAAAGAGATGATAAGCCACAAGACGGAGACAATGGGTTCGGGGAATCATAGACTTACATCAACTACAGTCGCCTCTCCGAGATCGCCCCAAGGATACCCATTAACCGTACTCGCCACAGAAAACCCTTCCCCTCCACCATGAGCCTGCATCGCAAGATTATATCTCTTGGATAACTCCTGGTCTTTTTGAACAAAATCAAACCAGGGCAAGCTCTGCCCATACGCCAGGTTCACGCTCGTCTCTGTAGACTCCTCGCTACAGGGCCACTTCTTTATCGCGCTGACCACGTTCGCAAACGGCAGCCACAGATCATTGCACATGAAGCCAACCCAATTCGACAGCGGCACATCCTCTAGCAGCAAGCGAGACACACTTGTGTGAGCGACGTACCCTTTCTCCGGCTCGACGAAGATGCGGTTTGTAATGGCGTGGCGGATAAGGCGGCGCAGATTCAATACGGGAATGGTGACGTTGCTGAGGTCCTGGACCTTTGCGGTGAGTTCTTCGTATGAGATGGAACCAGTCAGGGGAACGGCTTCGGCAACCTTAAACTCCCACACGGCTTGGAGAGATAAGTTATTCACACACTGGGGCAACAGTGAGCAATTCAAGAGGTGAAACAGCTTCCGCGAGGCTCGCTTACATCCCAAGCCAGGTATCGCAAACTTTCTTTAGGGCCGAGAGTGAGATCATATAATTCCTTCGTAGCCGCGATGAGCTTAAGTCGTGCTTCGAAAGGGACCACATCGCCCGGCGGAATGGGAAACTCTGATAAGCCGTCCACGTCAAAGGACGGCGCTTCCAGGCCTTTCGAGGCAAGATACTCTGTCAGGATCTTGGTTTGAGACGAAATGCTATCTGACAATGCCGTGATGCGTGCTAGAGATGCCATCTTCACATATCTAGTCCCGCTTTGCTCTAGGGGATAGTGATGTTTCGTCCCGCTCTCGTTGATTCGCGTCGAACAACTTCAATATATCAACCAGTGATTGCTTTGTTTAGCTGGGAAGAATGACTTAGACTTTGCTTAAGAGCTTTGGAATTTCTGTTTCTACTGCGGGGGAACTTTAGTTTATCTGAACTTGGCAGCCAACAGATCTAGGTCTGCGTGGCATGCTGTGTAACGAGCCGTTGGAACTATTGCCAACAAGGATCGAAACCATTGGTTCCTCAAACCAACACCATCACTTCATGGCTCGTGCCCTTCAAATCATCCAATATTGATATACCTAAGGTCTGTGCGGGCATATGTTGAGAAGACCTCTCCCTCATCTGGCAACCATTGACGCCCCAAGAGAAAGATTAGTGGGTATCCTAAATTGGCGAGGTGGGGTTCCCACTACCCACGGGGCTGGGCAAGTCAGAGTCATCCCGAGTCAGGCTGGGAGCGTTTGTTAAGCCTGGTAGGACTTTCGGGGATTCGCACGTTGTGATGGGATTTACAACGACGGTTGAGCTGAACCTGAGGACTGCAGCGGCGGCTGCAAGGGTGAAGCAAACCATTGCGATATTGTAAATCCGGATGGTCAAAAGGGGGAAATAAAAGCCTGACCTTTAACATTGATGGATGAGAGCCTATGTTCTCCTCGAACCTCGTAATGACGGTCGCATTTATACTCAAAGTCAGACTTGCCCGGCTACCAATGACCAGTGCAAGGTCAGCTGGCAGGCCCTCATTATGCATCACATCTCTTGACTAGTCGAGTTTCTGGCCGAAGAATCCGCATCATAATGGAGGGAACATTTGTCATCTACGCATGATGTTGTGTTGTCTACCTACATGTCGACTAAGTTGAAACGCGTGCTAAAGTCTTGAAGGCATACGCGATATCATCCTGTAGGTTCGCGCTGAATAGTTTACACCTCCTATACTCAAAGCTCCAAGAATTTCAAAGCGCACCATCCTGGAGGTCTACTTTGGTCATGTCTGGAGTCACTATGAGTAAAGTGACGAGCAATGTTGCGATAATATCTTCAAGCCTTATCTCCTAATTTGCATAGCCTCGGCCATCGGAATTGCCCAAATACACGCCACTTTGCAATTAGCGAGAAGTTACACTAAACGATCCATTGACCAGTGCCCCAATCGACAACTGCTCGCACGATGGGACCTAACCAAGACTGGTAATCGTCGGGATTCATCGGGTCACCGCCCCAGCGCAGCACGCGCAGCAGTGGTCGATAGTCGCCCGACGTCATATGGCGATAAGTTCCATTCTCCGCATTCAATATTGGGAAATCCCAGCCGATTGTGAGCATGCAGTATGGTTCAACCCAAGCGGAAACAGCGCTGGAATCGACGGGAACTTCTCCAATACCGAGTTGGATCAAACTGCCGTATGTCTTCACACCCAAGAATCCGTCATATGTAGTCATTTCCGGCGCCATGGTTGGGATATTTAGGCTACGATCAAATCCATAGTAAGTTGCGTTAAAGCAGGTATGAACCGGGACGGCTTCGAAGCGGTAAAATTCGAACGGCTGTGATACCCATGAGTAGACCAACGGCCTTGTCATGTTGGGAGGAGCCGTGCCATTGAGGTAAAGGAAAGTCCAGGTTGCAATGTCGACCTCACCTGGTAAGTCTATGCTGCTTGTCACGGCTGGTGTGTCTACTCCGATGGCGGCCTTGGTGTTCGTTTCGATATAATTGGCATCATATCGACTGTAGGGAATACCAATGTACGGAACTGTGTATGTGCTGCTATCGCTCTGAACCTTGATAAAACCGGAGTAGACTGGCTGTTCAATTGGCAGATTATTCCCTGGGGCCACGAACCCAAGGTCAATGGTAACAGACTGGCCTGGCTGCAGGGTAAAGCTTGGGTCGGAGATGGATAGGTCAGCATACTTGGCCTCGTTTATGAGTACGAAGTAGAGCACTGCATGCGCACTTCCTCCATTTAGGTCGTTAATGAATCGAATATATGAGGCTCCATCATGGGAAACGGAATAGGTTTTTGCGGCATTCGACGTGTTTTGGATCGTCAGGTTCTTGGGCGGAGGGTTTGGAGAATCAAGCAAACTGAGTTGTGACGGTGTTATAAGCGTATCTGCCATGATTGCGTTATATGGGTTAATCAGACCGCCTCCTTGCTGCGCCGTAGACGACAGGAGCTCAGAATCAACGGCAGTGATGGGGACTGCTGTCGTCTGGAGCAAGGACACAATTTGGGCGATGCTGAGATCAGGGCGCTGCGATTTAACGAGTGCGTAACATCCTGCAGCGAACGGGGCTGCCATGCTTGTTCCTGACAAGACCGCATAGCTGCCGGCTTCCATTGGCCAAGTTGCCAAAATGCTTCCGCCGGGGGCCGAGAGCTGTGGCTTCTGGGTCATTTCCACACTTGGACCCATTGTGGAAAAGTAATCCATGGCACCTCCGGCATTATTCGGGACACTGTGAAAGTCGGTATCTTTGAATGTCAACTGATAACTTTCGCCTGCCGGTAGCTGACGGAGTTGGCTCGTGATTATCTGTGAGTTTTGATAATCTAGCATGATCAACGTGAATTCGGCGCTCGTTCCGGGTTCCGGCATTAGGACGGGAACGGTGGCGTCCTCGTTGTAGTAAATGACCGTAGTGACGCCAATTTGTCGCAGTAAAGACACGTAAGCGGCAATCGAACATCCACCATTTCCAAAGATCAACATGGCAGTGTGCTCTGGATCAGTGATTGCCTCTTGCGCCGCTTGCCAAGCAGGGTAGTAGCAGCCACTAGCCATGGTCGAGTTGATGGGAGTGTCGAGATTCGAGCCTAGCCAATATACAGCCATTGGCTCATCTTCTACAACAGGATATACAGTAATATAGTCAATCGTCCCATTGAGATTGTTTTGCGCAGTGTACACGGTTGTGTAAATCGTGTTCTCTATGGAACCAACACTGAGGGCGTCAGGAGCCACTGAGGGGACCGAAACACCAAAAGGACCGTTTTGCCCGTCGTTGCCGGCGGAAGCAACAATAGCGACTCCACGTTCGATGAAGTAGGTTACAATCGCAGGGTATACGGTGGCCTTTTCTCTGAAAACCTGGTAGCCAAGCGAGAGGGATATGATGTCGGCGCCATCGTCAGCGGCCCGCACCATCGCGTCCACAATGACCTCGTCGCTGACTTGTCCAGTGCAACCAAAGACCCTGTACATGCCCAGTGTCACTTCGGGTGCGACACCTACCAGGCCAAAGCCTTCATCAGCTGCTTCGGACATCCCAATGATACCTGCATCCGATAATCAGCTTCATATCGACTGCGTTTTTGAGATTGTCAGAGGCCTCCATACCAGCAACATGAGTGCCATGTCCACCACTAGGGCATGTGACCAAGGGATCATCATCCGGCACAGGGGCGTTGTACCCTTTATAGTCATCTCCAACGAGATCATATCCAAAGGAGATCTTGCATCCCGGTCCAAAACAACCACCCAGCGCGGGATGCCTGTAGTCTACACCACTGTCAACGATTGCCAGCTTAACGCCCTTGCCCTTGATCCCTATCTCGTGAAGCTTATCAACGCTGCTCATTTTCAATGGATTATTGACGTCGGCGGTGCCTATCATGTGCGGGACTGTCCCGTCTCTAGCAGCCAACGCTCCCTTCAAAGGTGCAAGCGGGGCCGCTACAAACGGCTCTGGACGAGGGACGAGTGCAACTCGCCAAACATTCTTGACTCCATCTGCTTTCCGCAGGCTTGCCTCATCCGTGCCGTCAGTGATCGTTAGAGAGAGACCGTAGAAGAACTTGGCATTGTTATACTCATGCCGGACGTTGTAATTGATTGAAGAGCCGCCGGTCTGACCAAATCGGCGAGAGGGTTTGAGAGCTGCCTGCGAGTGAGGCTCGAGCTCTACAATGTAAGTGTCGGGAAGGTATGTGACGTTGTATCTACCCTGCGGCTCTGAGAGGCCAGGCGGTGGCGCTGCAAGTGCCGGCGCCGGGAGGCCAAACCAGGCAGCCAATGCGGCGCCAGAGAACAAGGCGAGGCGATACCTCATGATTGCGAATGGCTAACCGAGGATGGCACGGTACAAGGCGTGGTATCTATCCTAAGCAAATCATAATTGAGACTTGGGCACATTGTATTCTTATAGTATTTCACGTTGAGGGCGAATGGAGCCAGCAGTCATGATAATAAATTCGTATTCGATAACAATAGAGGAACACTTTGGCCAGTCCAGGTTAGTCGCGATAATCCAATCGGCCGACATTGAACGGAAAGGGCAGGTGTCGGTGCCAAACAAACCGGGTGTTACCTATACTCCTGGGAATACGAGACCCAACAGTATATGCATGGCGGGGAACACAGAGTCAACTGGGCTCGTTGCATGGAATCAACAAGCGCAGGATTCGATTCCAGGTCTCCATCCATCTGGCGTGATCTGTATCTGTTCATACGGGGATATGATACCCGTAGATCTCGTATAGAAGCTGCTCTCGGGACAGCCGTTCCATATGTGGAGGCCACCAGCATCTTGTAGCGATCAAACAGCAACATGGCAACGCGGACTTAGTCAGGTCCTATCAACCAGCATCAACCATCCACGTGAGCAGAATTGGGGGTTGCAATGAGACGAAACTGATTCTGGGCTGCATTTGATTGACTGCAGGCACGCATTCGGGCACACCCGTATCTTAATTTAGGGTAAGCTTTTCATCCCCGGACTGCCCCCTGGAGCGTCTTTTTGCCGACGTCGCCTATCAGAGTGCTTCTAGATACTGTGCCAGATTAGCAAAGATTCTTGAATGAAACGCTGCATTTGGGCTAGCTTCATGCATGGCACAGTCATCAAGAAACACGACGAAAGAAAAGCGGGAACGCTGTGGATATAGCATGGAGACAAAACCAACCCGCGTTAATTTCCTGCCCCGTCATAATAGTTGAGTGGATGTCGGACACTGAGGCTCAAGATATGGCATCAATCACGAAGCCCTTGACGTCCTAATAGCACTTAATACTGCTTGTTTGATGCCTAGATCCCACTAAAGATATGCGGAACTCCGTGGGAGCCTGCTAGACCATTTAGGAAGGACTCTGGAGCGCATGTGCAGTGGCAGGCGCTTGAACTGTGGGGATCGAGATAGGCATGGCCAGACCCCAGGCGACAGCCGGCGTTGCATAGCCCAGGTTGAATCCATCCCAAATGCAGGACTTGTCCGGCGGCCGAGATGCCGCATCTCGATTCATCGAAAATTGGTATCACCATTTCGTTAGCGCCTCTTAATTAGAGATCCCCGAGAATGCAGTTCACTGTCCATAGTAGTCGCTCAACTCAAGCCTGAGACAGGTAGAGATCGTCCCATTCGAACTAGCTACCATATCTCGATGTAGATTTTGATCTCACAATGCGGTTCCAGGTCCGGGTTATGATCACATGAAAGTAGTGAATAAAACGCCGGGTCAAGTGTTTTTTAATGCCAGATTAAGATCATTTGAAGGAGCAACATCATAGTACGTCTCAATGAAATGCCATGCAAGAGGACGAGATTTTCATCTCTCCATAAACTGCAACTTGCATTTCATCTCGTTTCACATAAGTAGTGGCCTTTGGCTCTCGGGAAGCCCCAGATGAGCATCAGAGATTTACGGTGCATATGCAGAGGTGCAAAAACTCGATGTCATGAGCGGACAGTATGACATGTCAATTCAAAGGCAGTCCAGCCGACAACGAAACATTTCTACTTTCTAATACAATGGACGCGCAATGGAAAACCCGAGCAGATATATTGCTCACAATCCACGGAAGCCCTTGACTGGGAAGTTAAGGTTGGTATGATGCATTTCCGGCTTCATGGATCCAACGTAGACAGACTTGTCAACCGCGTTGCTCGCCTCGAGGCTCGTCCACCCGATAGCTGCAACGAAGATCTTCCCACCATTCACCTCGTCAAGCGTGTATCCACGGGCGACTCCATTGCATCCGGGAAGCTCGGACGCCTTTTCAACCTGGGCCATCATCTGGTCCTCAGGCACGGTGCAGTTGAGAAAGCTTAAAGTCTCTACGATTGGCGAGCTGATCACAGGCTGTGGAGCGAGTGGCTTAAAGCGAAGGTTGTAAGCAGACGGCATGCCCCCGAGGGCAGACTGGAACTTCTTCATGACTTCCTCGTGGTCGGCGGACTTTGTCCACTTCTCATTGGCCTCGGGTTTGATCCAGACTAGACATGTTAGATTTCGCAAAACGATGCTTTCGGATGAAACTGTACCAATAAGAAGATCGAGCTTCTACTGGTCCTCGCTCCAAGGACCCCAGCGGGTGCGAAGATAGCCATCCTGCGTCCTCAGGGTCTGGAGCATGAACTTGAGTTGCAACTTCCAGTCTTCCACGTCGCCCTTTACAGGGATAATCACGTGGGACGTGACTGTGTTGGCCATCTTTGTACGATCCATTGTAGCTGGCGTTGTTTGCGAGTTGGATTGTGAGATGATGTTTGTATTTGGGCAGATAATATCGTCTGTGGATGATTGCTTCTTTGTGTTGAGTGTGTTCTGTCGAGAGAATTGTTCATCCTGGATCTGCATTGGTCCTTATATACATGTGGAAATATGCTGTTGATGATGTTCGTCAATACGAAAGTTGCCTTGGACTAGCCCATTACCTTCGTCATCCGAGATTCATTCGGCGTGGGTTTTCTAGCCACGGAATCCGAGAACTCCGGCAGATGCATTCCTAGAATCAGTTGATGTTCTTCAATTGCTTGATTAGATCCGGTAGTGGAGAATGATGGCTACCTCAGTCACCCGCCTAACTCGCGTTTGTGAATTCTTGCGAGCGGCAATGGCTCAATAACGGCCGAGAAGATTAGACGAATGGCAGCACAGATAGAGGAATTCCATACGATGCACCGTAAGGAACGTTTCGTTTCATTCAGGCGACTCGTCATCGGCAATCGATTGTGGGGTGTTTCATCAGCCCGCCAAAAACAAAAAGGTCAGTGCTCCTTCGCATGGCGGAGCGATTTGCAGACACAACCCCGATGGAAGCTTCTTAGAATCACAATGCTTATCCCTGGCATTGTGGCTATGTCGTAGCTGAGTGCGGGCTGAGGGTCCGGTCCGGTTTGGCTCCCCTCCGACGGATCGCAACTGCATATAGTAATTGGAACCCTAGTCTGGGAGGATGGGGCAGGCTATACTAATATCATGCCAGGCTAAAAGAGAAGAAGGGCTATCACAGTGTGTACTGGTCACTCTCTGGCGAGCATCATGGTTTCTATTGCACATTTCCAGATAACGCTTTGAATATGCCACCATCCTTCTTCGAGAGCTCAGCTGGAGGGCCAGATTCAACCAAATTGCTGGCCTCGAGAATCAGCATAACATCGCTACCCATGATCGAGAATACGAGGAGACGAGGAATGCAATCGTCATCAGGCATCAGGACAGTAGCATGTTAAGCTATCATCAATACATCAAGGATACAAGCACTCCTGAGAACAGAGCATACCAGTGTGTCATGGCTTGCAATACCATACAATACCGACTCATAGAATTGGTATTTGAATCCAGAAATTTGCACCGCTTCCCAAGCAATCGACCAAGAAGAAACCCACGCGAGCGCCGAACCGGTATGGCATCCGAAAGCCTAGCCCCATTACCTTTTGTTCTTATAATCCTTTACATTCTGCTCATGGACAACTGTCTGAGTTGTAACCAGAATCCTCGCCTGGCTCTCGCCAGCCTCACTATCAAGATGAACTGATGTTTCGGAGCTATCATCATAAGCGGTCACTCCCCGGTTCGAGTTCCGGCCGTATATTGCTGTCGTAACCTTGGATGGGAGCTCAGAATACACCTCGGCATTCTCCTTCAGACCTTCCTGACTTCCTCCTGGCATCACGTTGTCCAGAGCATAAATTCCAGCATTTGTATTCATTCCATGGGTGGCTCCGCGTGAACGGGCGGCTCCTCCACTAACCATATGGTCACGGCTGTGGTTGCCAGAGAAGCCGGGAAAGACCTTGCGTACTAGGGGTCGTAGCATAGGTAGACATGCACATATAATGCCGCAGTTGAGCTCCACGATGGTCCAGCAGGTGGTCTCAACATTGTCCCAAGTTTGGTCGGTGCGGCCAGTCGACAGGCGCAGGTAAAATATGCGGATAACGGAGAGAATACATGTGCTGGAGAGACAATTAGAGGATCTGTAGCCATAAAACAGAAAATGTGGACTGGACTTACAAGAACCCAAGACAAAATATGCCGATCACAAGAAGCTTTTGCTTCCGGCGAAGCTGGAGCGCCCGTAGCACAGGCAACGGGACAAGGAAGACAATGAAGTCGGTGATGATATTCATTGACGACGTCGTATACCATATTGGCAGTGTATCAAGACAAACGCGAGCTCGAGCGGGGAAGAAAAATGACACTGGATTGCATGCCAGCCCAAGAAGAATCTCCTGTAACACACCCCAGAGTACCAGGAAGATAATCAAGGCATTGCATGTCCATTGCATGGCTTGACCTGTGAAAATGCGTCGGTATTGGAGTAGGAAGGAGATCTTGATTAGGATTTGAGCTGCGTTGTATATGATGATGGATGCGAAGAGGAACTATATACTTGTTAGTTCGTGCCGGAGAACCAGCTGGAGGAACCCAGAATACCTTCAACTGCAAGAGATTGTCAGCATCACTAACGGTCCAAATATGGCGGCCTAATCCATGCTTCGCCTCTAAAGAAAATCAGAAGTCAGAGGATGCAGAATAGCGCTCGAAGGAGGAGGGTGAAATACGAAAGCATGTCATGACCGTGACCCCAACCCCAAGAACCTGGGCGATGGCAATGAGCCAGTCATCGGGGCCAGGCGTCTTGAGAATCGCGATTCGGGTGTACAGTCGCAGTATGACAACAATGGTAGAGATGATCACAAAGACGATGGAGATTGCAATGATAACAAGTGATTTAGTCTCCGCGTCGACAGCCGCATCGGCTCTGGGGATTGCGGCCATTGGGATGTGATTGTGGGGTGGTTCACCAAGGGGGTGTCATCAATGAGTCTGACAGATTTAGTGGACCCAGTCTATCGGTAGCCTTGCAGCAAGTTCTGTCAGAAAAAAGGACCCGTCGTTGTCTAGTTATATGTTACCACATGGCAGACACGCGAGGAGGCAGCATCTACGCCATCGGCAATACCAGCTCAAGCTGGCTTCTCCAATAGCAGCGGGGGTAGGCCAGCAGCAGTCCGTGCTATCATCTAACATTCGAACTCTTGGGAACATGATTTCGCCTCCGACAGAATGGTACGCAATGAATGGACGCCCCAAGTCGCGCACGGTAGTTGCGTGAGCCGTGGGGGGCATTTCTCCGCCCGTTTTGACGGTTTAGCGTATATTTGTCAGGGTACCCAGGTGCAAAGAAACCCCTATCTGGCACTGCTCGACACTTTATAATCAAGGAGACAAGCTTGTTTTTGACATCGCTTGCATGGGCGCACTGACAGATGCCAAATGTCAGCCACGGACTGGGGTCGCATCAAATACGAACGTCCGCCGGATTGGGCATCGTTACCTCTCCCGGGCACAGCAAACGACTCCTGATTCGACGCCGGAATTGGGGTTGCGGCGCAAAACTCGCTACCGCGAGTTTAATAGTACCCAGCTTAGCATTTGTTGAAACGCTAGAGAGCAGGCATCGGCCGCTGTACTTGTGTTGATTTAAGCATTTGCATAATTGATCGCCAACGAACCAGGAAACGGGACTTTCCACTCATGTCGAGGACGGTGATAGGAGGCCAGAAGTAAAATGGAACGAGAATCCTGGCACGCTATCTACGAGCCACCATTTGTATATTATTGGGTGCGAAGCAGATAAGCAATGAAACTCAACGTGATGGTGAGGCATCACTGACTTTGAGAGGGAGCTGATACTTTCCACTTCGACCCTGAGCATGTACAGACAGACAAGCAGGGATTAATACTTATATGGCGCGGATCTCTTTGCTGACTGATTTTGTTCATTACATAGATAGTTTGGCACAATTCGCAGCTGCGTTTCTACGTTTAGCTACGCAAGTAGTAGTCTAGGAGATCATGCAGCTATTCGGAGCTCTGCACTATTGGAGAAAGCCACACGTAAGATGGCTGGAAGTGTGGAGATGGATTCCATGCTAGGAACGAAAGCTTTTGTGAAGGTCGGGGAACTATTGATCCCTAGAGGTACATATTCCTTGTTTCAACTTGATTTGACCTTGCTCGATTTGACATCGCAGCAGTTACTCAATCATACCACCCCATGTTCCTGCGCCCCCATTTAGGGCACGGCACATTTTCATCGACATCATCATTCGGTTCCAATCGACTAATTTAGAGGCTGGCTTTGACATGGCGTAGAGGCAGCCGAAATTTTCAGAATGTTCCCTCCTTATAATGATTCCCTCTCGGAAGCCAGATGTAAGATTTGGCTAAGCAGGTATACTCGGTATGAAAGCCGTAGTGTGATTTCTGTGTAGGTGTCTTGGATATTGACTGTGCTACTCACCTTCCTTTGTCTTACGATTATTTCCAAGTGCCGTTGGACCGCAGCCATGTACCGGGCTTGGCCGACCGACCCCCTCATCAGTGAGCAGAGCCTGAGAGCTAATTGGATTACTTCAAGCGTTATAGCCACTGTACTACTATGATATATGTTTTATGCTATTGGATTAGGGACCTTCGCTGGGAGGAAATCTGACATAATTATGGTCTGTGACAATCAATGATCACTTAAGCCGATGTGGTCATTTACCCAATTCCGGCAGTCGTTCAGAGACTACGATTTATAGAGAGGGTCTAGAAAGCATAACAACTGGTAGCCAAATGTTTGCTAGGGAGTCACGGGCTTCATTCTTCTTTTCTTCAAGTTTGTGTCTATTGGTATAATTGGATGCTGCTAGAGGCCGATGCCCATTGACGCCTTTTCCGAGATTCTCTGCGTGTTGATCCTTCAAGCCAGAATATGTCTGATAATCTTCTGATGAGAGCATGTTGATAACAGGTGAGGCGATATGCTCCTTGCTGAGTGTGGCGTACTTGCTTAGCTCTCAGACTCCAGCCCAGAGTGAGGTCCTTGTCGCAGCCAAGCCAATGTCTCATCATAGTAGAAGATCCATGCTGCCACGTCACACTAAACATTAGCCCCTAGACATGCCCATATCAATCGATGGTATTCGAAGCGATTCACACCCGGAACCGTCATCCTCGTTCCCAAAACAGCTGAATCTCAAGCCGCAAGTCGACCAAGAAATCAGGATCCCCGTCCCATCTCTTCCCCCCAGATCAAGGGTGCGGGTGGGAACTAGAAAGATGAGCAAGATATTGGACATATATGTACGCTTTTTAAGATACACGCCGCGCTCCCACGATCCGCGATAGCCATCTGTCAAATCCTTATTCTTCTACTTGCCCTGTGGCAGCTGCGAAATTGGGTGCTCGCGCGGTGTTGAAGTTCAGAGTGAAGTAGCCGTATGCATCGTGGACCAAGAAGGTTGAAGCGGAATTGGCTGGCTGCGCGACCGCTCCAGAGTTGTCCCTGGAGGCGAAGGCAAGCGAGATACTGGTACCGGAAGGGTTGATCGATCTCACACTCGAAGTGCCAGTCCATTGACTGCATCCCTTGCATACGGCGCTGAATGTCCAGTGAGTGCTATTGCTACCGGTATCTTTGAGGACATTGTACGTGGCGCCAGTATAGACCGTTGGTAAGCGATGTTGGCTGGTTTGGTCAGTAATTAGCGTTCCAAGTCTTCTACGCCCGTTTCGAGCAATCGTCGCTGCTGGCGCCGCCATGGGCAACTTACTTGGTGAATCGGGAAGACGCCACCACATTATTGCCATTGGGCCAAGCAACGGTCAGTGGCGAGTTGGTCATCTGCCCCCCAAACGAGATGGATGCCCATCCCACCGACCTCGGGGCCACAATCTGAACGGCGATATCATATGGAGCCACCGAAACGTCGGATGGAATTGCTATTCGGTATGCGACATTCTTATAGCTGAGAAATTCGTTGTAGCAGAGTGATGTTGACTGACTGCACCACCGCGCAGAGTCGACAGCGTTCGCACCCAACGGAGCCGTAAGGACGCTCAAGAGAGCAAACAAGGTAGTTGGGATCCTCATTGTGAATGGCCTCAACTGAGAAACAGAAAACGAGGCAGCTGAGGAACTTTTGGGAGATTCCGGTAAAAGGGAAGGGGGCGGGTATATTACAGGTTACACGACAAAACCGGCGCAAGTCAGACACATATTCGTTGGCTTTTCAATCTTTTATGGCTGTCACCACTTTGCCCATCTCCAAAACTGCTATCATATCATCTTAATTCCCAGAAACAATTTTGGAGAGATTTGGAGCCCTTATGCGGGGGAGCCGGCGGCTAAAGTCCATCATCGTGGCCAATGTGCCACTCGGAGGGTGTGGTATATAGAGACTTATATCATCATTCATTTAGAGCGGAGCCTCTTCAATCAGGTTCGCAATTCAGAAAAAGGCCCGGATCAACCGCGGGGCAGTAGAGTCTGGCTGAAAATGGCAGGATTTGGGTCTCGGAAGAGGATATACTCATGGCAGCGTCGTAACGTCATCAAACTCATGTGCCACACGTGCTTGACGCTGTTACCACCGTCGAAGCACGAGATATCATCCCTGCAGGGGGCCGCCGAGATTGAGGTCGCTTTTGAGAGGAGAAGAGCGTGGCACGTGGATTGGTATTTATATCTATGGGCCTAGACAAGACCGTGTGGCGTCGCTGCTTCAAACATCTGGTTTATCCAGTCCCCACGCTCGGTTTTGGAGATCCTTTCAGTCCAATCTGGACTCCTGTAATCTCGCTCGTCAGGCTCCCGATTGGTTGGCCCTCGAGGTGGAATGCTCAGCTTGTCGACCAGGCACCTGGTTTTGGTCATGATACCCGAGCTGCATGCTTGTCGAAGACCTCCAGCGTTGCTTTCTAAACCTGGAAAGAGGAGAACGTCGCACACTTGTTCTGTGTTCTGGAATCGATGACACCTCGTCTTTGTTTTTGCCGCTTCGGCCAAGAAATGTCCCTTATCTTCGTTTGCACATCACGGGACACCATCTAATGATTGATTACTTGTTGCGGGTCTGGCCAACGAATGATGCGAGACTATGACACCCTTAACGGATCTGCGGCGAATGACCCGTGTGCCAAATGCCCGTTTCTTCGTCGCTTAACTTCTATTTGTGGATACCAAAGTCTCGGCGCACAAAAGATACATGCATGCAGCCTCGAGATTCCGGTCCTGCGACGAGCTACGAGTTTGAGGAGAATGTTGGTAATGAAGACTACGGGATTCGATAGAAGAGCATAAGCTTCTGTCTCCGGATTGTAGTGCCCATTTTAGTACCGACATTCACGGGCCTCAGGGGCGTGGACGCCGCACTACTACTCTGTACCCCGCTTGATGCCAACCACTCCAAGCAAGACTCGGCAACCCTTCCCCACGGACCAGTGCCGTGAGTGCATGTTCTCTCCGGGGTGTAACATCAACAATAAGCTTAGCACCGCTAGCAAGAGCAAAGTCAGGTAGCCGTGCTAGGCGGATAAGTCGGCGCTTAAGTCACACCCGGACTAACTCTTCCGATGTTGCAGCTCAGCTTCAATCCAGCCTATGAAAACAACAAGGATGGCAACACACCGATTGCCATTGGTGAGTCAGTAATTTCGAAACTCAAAAATGCTACTGGAGAGTCACATAGAATGGAACAACCATGAGGGGGCGACGTGATCGCGATCATGAGTTGCATGCAAACTGGTTTGATTTGTTCGTTCGCACCATTCCGGTCAATGCAACCGTTGCAACCTACTTGTGGCCTGTCGAACGGAATACAAAACGCCATACACAAAGTGGACATGTCCGATGCCGTCAACGGTTTAACCCATACCGGACTTCCAAGCTTGACCAATACTTCATTCCAACTCTAGGCTAAGAGCATATCGTAACGCCATTTATCTTGAGGCACATCCTTGAATCTGATTGTGGTTGGATGGTTCACTCTCGCGGGTAATACCCGTCTGATGTAGAGGTCGCCTACGTTGATCTTCTCGTATTTAGGAATTTTGCCCTCCTCCCTGCAACATCCGATCACATCCAAGTCAACCTCGGGGTCCATGGTCAAGAAAAATGGCAGCGAATAACGCTCCTGGCCAGTTTTGTTCCGTACCCTGTGCACTGTTGCTAAGAACTTTCCGTTGGTCTGCCGTTCAAGATATTGGCCCACGTTGCAAACAAATGTGCCCGGCTTCGGGGGTGCTTCTATCCAGATTCCATCCTGGTTGAGAACTTCAAGACCTGGCGTTTTGTCTTGCAAGACCAGAGTAAGCCCTGGTTGTAAAAGAATAGTCAGCAATCATTTCCCGGGCGTTTTACTCCACTGCCTTATGTCTTACACGAGAAGTCGGAGTGTGCTCCTAGTCCTACATTGCTTTGCTCTCCATTTGGAGGTGTGGGTGGATAGTGCAATGCTGCCATGCCAGTGATTGGAAACTTGAAGAACCCATCAAGCTCCTTCTCATCCAAGTCAAACGCCAGGGCCAGGATTCTGACTAGCTTCATTGCCAGGGGCAGCACCTGATTGAAGTAATTGTAAAGGCCTTCCCGCCACCAAGGGACGCTCGTCGGCCAGATATTCTGCGGCTGTGTAATCCTGCCTGGGGGAAGCTGGCCAGTCTTGCCAACATAATCTTGCTCGGGCTCCAGGACGCAGTCGCCCATCGTAAAAGCCTCCTTTAGATCTGCACTATGTCAGCGCCAGGGAAATAAACCGAAGTGCAATAATGTTTCTCTTTCTACCTCCTTGAGTTGATGGGTCAAGCCTCGTCTCCAGCTTCGGCTCATAACCTCGAATCGCGGGGTTCTTTTGCACATGCGCCTCCATCTTCGTTTCAAGAGGAAGAGCAAAGAATCTCTTCAGCAGCTCAAAAGCCTGTTCAATGACCTCTTCTGAGATGCCATGGTTTTTTATGTAGAAGAACCCACAATTATGGCATGCATCGTAAATGTCTTTGCCGATCTTCTGTCTAGCAGCGAGTGAAGGGCTATCAATATCGGCGAGATCCACGGTCGGGATAGAATTAAAAGAAGACGGCTTGTCTGAGACTTTGCGGTATGTTGCTTCAACACCTCCATGGAAGTATATGTATTTGCTTTTGTCCTAGTATGGGATTAATCTACATTGAGTCTCGAATAGTATGACACCGCGGCTGCTCGTACCTCCAGTGACGCTTGATCATGTGATGTTGTTGGATTGATCGTGGTCTGTGAAATATCTGTTGCCATCGTGAGATGCTCCCTTATCGTAAAGTCGAAACGAAGAAATTAGACACCCTGGAAACGTTATTGTGGATGGTTATGAATGAGATGCAAATTGTCGGGGCGTGAGTCTTATATAAGGATGCCTCATATCTTCCCCACTTCCCAGCGCCTCGGCGATATTTCCTATCCATGACACAAACTACTGGGCACGATCTAAGAGCTAACCCACACCAGTCTTGGCTCGCCCCTCTAGGATTCTGGGAGAGATAAGACAGTTTGATTCCCCACTTGCCAACGTTGACGGGAGGGCATATTTCATCTGATCTCTACACTGCCAACCACCTTGACTTCCAAGCAGTGTCCTGGTGTCATCGGCTTGTGTTGAATGCCATGGCTTCCCATACCTCTACCGGCACGACCCAAATTCGGCTCTCTGGCGGCAACGGCCCCGTATACCGCACCGTCCAGCTCACCCCGCTCCGAGACGCAACGTCATCCGAGATTCCGATCATAGATGTATCCGGCATATTTAGTCCTGCGCTATCGGATCGTGCGGCTGTCGCCAAGCAGATTCATGATGCGGCAACCAATATCGGCTTTTTCTACATTAAAAACCATGGAATCCCGTCAAGCATTCCCGAGTCGGCGTGCGCTGCCTGCCTTGACTTCTTCCGGCAACCGTTCGATATCAAAGACCGCTCAAACGTGAAGCAGTCCAAGTATTTCAACGGATACAAACCTCCGATGTCGCAGCGGATCAACCCCAATGAGTCAATCGACGTGCGCGAAACTTTCTCGTGGACGTATGATCCAAGATATGATCCTTCGGTTCACGACCCGTCCGCTATCCCTGCGCAGATTGCAAAGTATCTCCGAATTGAGGACTTTCACTGGGATGCCACTGCGAACATTCCAAATTTTAAGGCAGCGATAATAGCCTACTGGAGATCTTGTCTGGCACTTGCGCGTGCCCTGGTTCGCTGCTTTTCCTTATCGCTAGGGCTCCCCGAACAATACTTCGATGCGAAGTTCACCCATCCCGACGCCGCGATGGCTTTGAACTATTACCCACCTGTTCCAGTCCCAAAGTCAGCTGATGACCCAGACACACTTGTCTCCATCGGCTCCCACACCGACTTTCAGCTCTTCACGATTCTATGGCAAGATCTGAATGGTGGTTTACAAGTCCTCAACCGGCAGGGCCAATGGATCAATGCAAAGCCAGTACCAGACACATTCGTCGTGAATATAGCCGACTGCATGCAAATGATCACCAACGATAGATATGTCAGCACGGTACACAGAGCCCAGAACTGGAGTGGGAACGAGCGGATCAGCATGCCGTTCTTTTTTGGCTTTAATCTCAACGAGACCTGTAGCGTTTTGGATAGCTGTGTTGGGGAAGGCGATGTAAAGAAGTACACAGACATCAGCTGCGAGGAATGGGTTCAAAGGAGGGCGAGGGCAATGCACAAGACGGAAACCTGATATAGGAATAAGCAGGTAGAAGGTCTTAGCAAAGCAACACTCAAGCTAGACCTTGTTTAGGTTTCGCACATGATTTGGCTCTTCATCTCAAGCGTAGGGGGACGATAACACTCATTATCCGCAAAGTCGAGTGGTACTATTGCTTTGCATGATACTTTCATGATACTACATCCTTTTTATTGATCACAACGAAGGCCGGAGCTTCCCAAAATGCTCGATCCACGTTCTGGTGGCCTGCCATCGGAGATCAGTGGATCCTGAATATTGCTCCCTTTCAATCTCAAAGTTCGAGAACCAGGAGAATAACTTCAAGTAGAGGTGGCATTGACCAGCGGCCAGTTGATGCCCTTATCCGCAGCACCAATGTTCCCTAATCCCGCACAGGTGTACAAGCCAACTGGGTTGTTTGGCGTGGCTCTCATGTATTGGAGATCGATACATTCTTCTGCTTGGGTGTTAGCCTTGAGAAACTTGACGGTACAACCTGTAGAGCTTACGCGGGCTTGTCGACGCTCCGAGTGCGATTCGTCCATCCGCCTGGACCACCCATTGTTGCCCCACCTCGGTCGCGACGCAATCTCTCAGGTAGATGGTGGCCATATCCTTCCAATTACCTGCATCGCTAGAATTAGTTCGGCTGTATCGTAGCGTGGTTCTTTTCAGTGCTCACTCTTAGCACCGGCATCGAGGCAGAGCTTAGTGTCTGCAAGCTGAATTGTGGTGTTGCCGTCTTTGAGATACCACTGCTGCTCTGGCTTGTTGTTGCGAGTCTGACTAGAAGATGGAAAGTATCAGATTAGCATCTGTTAGGGCCGCGGTGAGTAGCGAGAGACAAACACAACAATGGTGCTTCCGGCCTTTGGAGGTGCTTTCGGCACGACAACGAAGTTGGTGTTTACAAGCGAGGTGATGTACACCGTGCGGTAGCCCTCTGGGACCTGGGCAAAGCCAGTCGCGGCGAGCGCGAACATGAGGAATGAGGTCGTCAACATCTTGGTGGTTTTCGTTGTCTTTTTCGATAGCGATTGACCAAAGTTCAAGCTTGTATGAAGTGTCAGTGCGGCATAGTAGTCAGTCAACTAATTGGCGGCGGGGCGGTCATTTATATGAATATGGACAGATTTTCTGTGAAGGCAAAGCCCTGGGATCAATCTACATATGTGTACTAGCCTAATTAGCATTGAAATGCCAGACCACACCAGTAGATCCTAAGTCATCCAGAACAGAATGAGCTCCTCATTTCTTGAAAGTAGCTATACCATAACTAATTCGGTAATAACGTTCTAGATTGATGGGGCAGCCAGAGGCTGCTTGCTCGGAGGTCGGCAGATCTTCGTGGAGCAGGACACCAATGGAATTGCGGATAATTATATCACCTCCCTCCTATATAAATCGTTGGCTAATTCGCGGGAGAAGGGATAAAGTCGCCCAGCTCCGCATTAATGTTCCCTTCTACGCTAATCATTCTTGCAGGACCTCGAAAAAACATGAAGATCCAGCTCGTGCTCCTCATAACGCGGGGTTGGACGCGCAACCTGGTTCTCAGGTCGAGCCTAGGTCCTGTCGCATTGGGATGTGAGCTGTACGTGGCCATTTATTATTCCTAGATGTTCTTTGTTATGCTTTCAGGTGGTGCTAAGAGCGTGGACCGCATGAGTGTGTGCTTTCATGGGAAGTCAGAGACATGATGAAGAAAGCAAACAAGCTTTACTGGTCGTCTTGGCTTACAACCGGATCAGCTCAAGCGGCACATCCGATGCGACGTGTGCGTAAGCATTCGACAAGCATCGCCAAGGAGCTGCTTCCGGGCCACTGGTACCGACGTGCAGTAACCAATCAGAATATCATCCGACTCGCAAGGCCGAACTGATGGCCTCGACTATTTGACGTGCGTTGCTGTGCTAGGATAGCCAAGTTGACTTACTTTATATTTCTTGGAAGATTAGGAATCTGTGTTGTGATCGGATGCGGGCAAGTCACCGTAGTTGTTGTCGTGTTGTCATAAAACAACCATTCACAGCTCGGAGTTGCGATAGTTGCCCAAGATGACGACTGACTTGATGAAGGAAGGCTTAGACCCCAGTATGGGTCCAATTCCAGAACCACATCTTTCTCCCTATTCAGCTTTTGGCTTTCCTGATGGATCTGGGCCGCTCTTTGCCATAATTGAGACAGCAAGTAAAGGTCTACATCTCTGGAACAAACCGCTAGATCTTTTTGTCGGTTGGTTTGCACTTACTGCCCATCTTGTTCATGTTCTTGTAACCGTCTACCGTATCTCCTTCTGTTAGTTTAGGTTTCTTCATAACTTTGCCGCTACATGTTATTGAATCTAGGATCCGGCATCTACGATAAGGGCTTAAATAAGGATGGATTCCTCTCGGACCGTCTGCGTAGTCCAAGTGGGCTTCACCATGGATGATCACCTCCTTTATTAGCTACGCTCATCCTGGAGCAGTTCTCTTTCTTCATTAAGCTTCGAATAACGCCACAGCATCCTTAACTCACAATGTCCGTTATATTGTCCTAAGAGACTACCACTTGTCCGAGCACGACCTGCAATACATCAGGTGCTCGTACAACGCATCCAAGCTCGCATTGTGGATGCACACCGCATGGCAAATGCTTCACGTTTTCTGTTAAATATGCAAGACGTGAAAAGCTACCAGCTGCCCGTCGCGCGATTGAACAACGCGTGACGAGGGGTCGATCGAAGATGGCAGAAATTGACATGCCCCTCGCCTCCTTCTGCGCATCACACCTCACTCGGCGGCGAGACTCCTTTCCCTCTGATATCAACAACATCCAAAGCTTTGAGCAGCACCCGCCTTCATCGAGTCAACGCAGCAGCTTTCCGTTCAAAGCCGGCTTTCATCACCATACATCTAAGCAAGAAACCCTTACAAGAGCCCTGCTACCAACGTGACGATGGAGCAAGAACAACCGCCTCGTAGCCGGCGAAACAATCGCCGCCTCATATGTGTTCTAGTTGTCCTGGTCATCCTGCTCGGCATCTCCACCACCACCGCCGTCACTATCATGGCGGTTGCGGCTGCAGAAGGACAGGCAGTTCGCGGCAGCCACGTCGTCTGGCTCGTTTTGAGTCTGTTTTTCCTCGCGAACGGTGTCGTTGCTCTGGTTCTCATGGTGTTCAACCAACACTGCCTCCACCTCCTCGATCATGAGCGTATGGACTACTTCCGAGGCGCTGCCTTGTATTACAGAGATCAAGCAACCCAGGCCATGCGCTTGCTGATGCAAGGACAGAACGTGATCCGTCGCGGCGGCCGCTATCGTGTGGTTGCTGACGATGTTCAAGGCCAGGTTCGCCCTGCAGACCATGCTCTGGCTGAAGTTCCAGTCCAAGTGCCAGCCCGAGCTGTAGTTCGCAATACATCTAGACAAGTCATCGACCAGCTACCTCACCACGATAACACAGCCCAGCCTCAGCAAACCATCAAACAGAAACGCAGCGAGAAGAAGGGAAAGCCGACGAGCGATAAACTGGTCTCTACTCCAACCGGTACTGCTGCTTCTACCAGTGCCGCTGCTTCGAACCGTGCTGCTGCTTCAACCATGACGGCTACCGAAGACGGGCACCAGACTGAGGACAGAGATGCGATTGGTATAGCCATCACAACTGAAGACAAATGATCGTAACGACTGATCACCTTGTACGTTCAAAGCCCGATAGCCTCGCATCCTTCGCGTCTAGCGACAGAATGCTAACCAAACCATGTGTCAGACTTCTTGCCAGCACTTCTGGTACCAATACCAACACGGAAAACACAGGCTCCTACTCACGAAAAGTCCGACATATTGGCTGGAAGACCTGTCAGGAAGAAAACGGGTGACGAAAGGACATTCAAGATTGGTCAAGGCTTTTGGAAGGATGAGAACTTGGGAATAATGCCTTGCTATGCGCACTTGTAACAACTAGCTAAACAGATGCAATGCTCCGATACCTACATGGTCCTTGATGCTCGTGCCTTATTCTCCTTATGACGTTTCTCTTTTGATGCAGTCTTCCGCCGCTTCATCCAGGATCGGTTAAGGTCCCGCCGATTATCCCAGAACCACTTCTGAAAGTCATTGCCAGCTGGCTGCTCAGAGGACTCTGGCGCTTCCCCCTCTCCATTCTCGTCCCTTGGGATATCCTGGTCTTCTTGCTCCTCGTCCCCCGCTTCGTCGTCGTCGCCATCTTCGTCATCATCATCTCCCATTGCCCAGAAAGGCTTGGTACGGCTCGGATGGGCAGTGTCGGGAGTTGGCGCCGCGCTCCTAACATTACGCCACTCGATGTCCATCTGAGTATACGGGGTCATGGGGATTTGGCTACCTGGTGCTGGGCCTGGCGCGTCTGTCCCGTCTTCCGCATCGAAGAAGCTGAAAGGCGCGGCATCGCCAGTGCTAGGATTAGGTGTCTCGGAGTTTGGCTTCGGCCGTTTGTAGAGGGCCTCAAGCGGATGGATCCTGGAAGATGCTGGCGTGGTTGGTGGTATTTTGATCGTCAAACTCACATTCGAGCTAGAAGACTTCGGCCTTGACGATTCTGTCTTGATGGCGGCCAGCGGACTTGAGAAAGTTACTTTGACAGGCCGCTGATCCTCTTCTGAATCTGCATCCGAGTCAGAATCCGAGTCCTCTGCAGAAGAACCACTGCTGCTAGTAGTGTCATCCTCGAGGCTTTGTTCCTGAGAAGAGCGAGAGGTTGGAGGAGCGGCCTTCGGCGAAGCTTTGAGGGGTCTTCCTTTGACAGCTTCCACGACGTTCCCATCTACGTCTACCCAGCCTTTGCCCTCGACAAATTCGGTGGTGAGAGCGCCTGTCTTTGACGCCGGCTGCGCTTTTAGAAAAGTGGGAAACTTGGTTGTCTTCTCAAACTCGTGGACGACTGCCTGGCGGGACTTTTCTTTCTTGTTCTTCTTGCGATCTGACTCCTCTTGCGGCTCATTTGACGCGGCTTTCTTTGGCAATTTGGTCTTGAACAGCATTTCCTCCTTTTCGGTGTATTTCGACTTCACTTCCCGCCTCTTGTGCTTATCCTTCGGGTCCTTGTCCTTCTTTGACTTGCTCTTCTTCTCTTTTATCTTCGTTTCTTCAGGGACGGTCCACCCCCTCCTGACTTTGCGACCCCTCAGCTCAACACCCTCAATCACCTCGGGGTCTCGCTTCCTCTTCTTTGGCGATTCGGACTTGTCCTTCGACTTTTTCTTGCTGTCATTTGTCGGGGCCTCCTCCTCTGCCTCCACTCCCGTCGGCTCCGGCATGTTTTCTGGTCTTGCCTTCGTGATGCGGACCTTGGTACCCTTGAGGACTGCACCATTGAGCTTCTTCTTCAACTTTTCCGCCTCCATCTCCGGCAACTCGACGAAGCCGTAAGGCTTTTCAGGAAAGGCCTCGAGTGTGTGGTAAGAAAGGTTGCGTGCCTTTGGAAGGACGCTTGCTGGGATTATGATGTTCACCAGTCGGGTGTCTAAAGGAGTGATGTGAAGCCTGGTGTATGGGTCGGGGTCGATTTCGAGAGATGCGGAGGTCGTAGGGAGTATCTCCGAAGCTTCTTTGGGCATTGTCACTGTGCAACAGGTTGCTGTGACTGCCCGACGCTTTAAGCGCCGTCGACTTTGAAGTGAAGAAATCCAAGGCGCTTCAAAATACCTTGGGCGCAAAAACAGATATCTGGCAGTGGAGTTTTTGACAGATTGATTGGCTGTCGGATATACGTATCTCCGGCTCCGAGGAGTGTTGTGCATAACAGTGTGAACCGGCAATTGAGACTGTGCTCATTATGCTTGGTGCAGAGCTGGTAATTCGTACCTTACACAAATGTGAACCTCGAAGCATATCACCGTTGCCTGTCCAATTCATTGGTTTCCTCCACATTATTAGTGATTCAGTCTCCAGTTTCCCATCTAATGGCGCAAAAAGGCGTTCAAGGGGCTGTCTGTGCTTCGGAGCCCTGTGTTCAAGCGGAAGGTCGAAGTCAACAGTGTCTAAGCGCGCTTCTCCAGCGAGTGCTTACCTACCTAAGGTATCTACAAATGCATTCAGCCCTGCTGTACAAAAGTACCTAAGGTCCTTAGCTCACGGTGATTCTGCACTCATAAGAGGTAATTCCTCTCAGGCAAAATCGTAACCTCCATAGCTCAAGTATGGAAAGGGCATTGTCCTAGAAAGAAAGGCAGGTACGACTCCGGTATTCTGCTACTACTTCATTTCTACATGAAACCTTGACTCCGTCTTCAAACACATGCATTCTTCACTTCGGATTCCTGATATTATTACTATACCCTCTGAGCACCCAAGTTCAATATTTTGAACAATCCTGCGGCTCTCATGGGCTTCAAATCTGCATGAATTGACTTCAAGCTCCCTGTCAACCACTCACTGAGCCATAGCACATATGTGGCGCGAGGAAGGCAAACCTAGTACGGCCACCATCTCCCAACACGAACCCATAGATCATGGCAGCGCCCATTGCGATTTGCAGCATTCAAATCTGCCCCAGCCTGGCGAACCAGAGGCTGCTCCACAATCTAGATCTACTCCGGTTCCGACAGCATCCAAGCTGGACCCAGCACTCATCGATGAGTGTCGACGTAAGTCCGGCATGCCTCCGAGACCACCTAACACGATAGGCTGCAATCTCGTACGCTCGGTGCGTCAACATCAGTGCACGTGGCAGACCAATCAGTATACCCACCAGCACCATCAACCTCCGCGATGCAAGATTCGAGCCAAGGAGGATGGAGTACCGATCCCCGCTGGAGCTGGATCTTCTCCTTGGGGCATATCTCAGGGTCTTTTCCAGCAAATCATGGGAAATGTCCGCGACTCGGTTGCTGATCATCGACATATGGAGCCAGGCATGCACGCTGTAGAACAGGATGGTACCAAGAGAGAGGCAGGATTTTTCCAGTACCTCCTCGATGATAGCAAGGTCCAAGAAATTGTCGAAGAAGTTGTAATGGACATGTGCAACTTTCGTGGTAAGGATTATGATCAGATCGCAGGGAAAGCTCCACAGATTTGCGGCACTGTTCTTCAGTCCAAGTATCTCCCACGGAAGCCAAGTTTTCTCATCAATGCTATTGAAATACAGACTTCAACACTAGCACAGCCTGCCACCACCATTACCATGCCCCAGACTACATTCTTCAGCAGAGACACAAACGATGGGCACATATATACCAAGGTTCGAGAGCCGCGAGTTCATAGAACTACCATTCTATCTCCTTCCAGTATCAACGATATCAGATGGCCCAAGAATCCCGAAACTCCAGTTCTACAAGCTGAGTATCCTATAGAATCATCTGCTATGCCGTACTTTGGAGCATCAGAATTCAGCTCTCCGCAATTCAATATCTCAAGCCTCGGTGGCCAGACGACTGGCCGGAACAGTATCACCAACAGTCACCTATCCACAGAGTCCGAAGATCTTCTCGTCGTGAAAGTCAAAGAACGCCACTATGACCAGAAAGAGAATCCTCAGCCAGATTCAAGCAATGACGAGTCCGGTCTTGTGTCATTTCCCGCTCTTCGCACGCGCCACTGCGCCAACGATTGGTTGAGTGATCCTCTTGAGCTTGTCACACCAATGGCCGTCAAGACGGATAACTTGTACCATCTTGGCATCGATGCTCGCAGTGGAAATGACATCCCTGCTCCCGCAATGTACATCGAGGAGCCTGTGCTGTTTCGTCATTGTATACACGACATGTTCCGTGAGGACCTGTTTGAGCCAATCCCCCCTTTAGCTTCCAGAACCCGACGAGCAACAGAAGTAACCACAAAGCCATCCAAGATGGACACGTCGCAGAGGCTTGGGGCTTCGATTGGATCTGCAGCACATCGAAGACTGAGCACGAGATTGGATGATGGTGCTTTCTTCAATGAGATGAATCCTCCTAGCATTGTTGAAGGCGGAGTGTTGGTGAAATTCCGCAACGGAAGCAAGCAACTGACAAGAAAGCTGAGTTCTGTTTTGTTTCATGGTCCTGTTTCAGCCCGGAGTACCCGAAGACATCCAACATTGGCTTCTGAAGACCACTTGCACGACATTCACGAGCAAAGTGACCTGCCTAATGCCCACAATCTTCGAATGGTTAGTATGATTGGAGGGGCTGATGAAGTATATCCTGCGGAACCTAGCCCGGCAAGTGTATGTCAAGGTGTGGCAGGATCACAGGTGAAGGTACGCGAGCGTCGAGCCACTTGTTCGGAGGATTATCATGATCATGTGTGCGAAGATGATCTTAGTCCAAGCGTGGAGATCAGGAGTATTCACAGCTAATGCGTGGGGGGCAGAGATGCTTTTGTTTTTCGGTGACTGGCGGTGAAATTGGAGATGCACTGTAAACGAGAATATGGAGTAGAGAGATCCAACCTAGTATGCAATAGAATGCCCCTAGACTCCCCTGAATGTAATTATCATAACATTACTGTTATTTGAGGGGTGGTGACTTGCCATACTTTCCGGCCGAATGGGGGCGTGTCGATGACTTCAGGTCAGCGGATTGGCACTTCTGTCTTCTCCTTTAAGACGGTGCATCGGCGTCGCGTCTCAATTGATATTTTCAAGCAACAAAATACAATATTCATATCTTATGTGATTGAACTCTAGAGAAACACCTCAAATGCTGTTCCACTACCTACATAACATTGCAAACCTCTGCCTCCCTCCGCTTTCTTTCAGCTTCGTCGGCTTCCCATCTCGCAATTTGAGCCGCTTTGACCTCATTCTGGAGACGGGATTCCGCCAACCTCGCCTCATACTCACCTTGAGCGCGGAGCTGTGCCATTTCCGCTTGCGCGGTCAAGACTTGTTCTTGGAACTTCATGTCCTTCTGGTGAGCCCTCTCGCGCTCCTCCCGAAGTTCTTGGTCGCGTTGTTTTTGGAGCTGCTCCATATTGACCTGCATCTTCCTTCTGTCCTCTTCGTCCTTCTTCATCTTAGCCTCAAGATTCGCCCTCAGTTCCGCCAGCTCATTCTGAGAGCGGATGTCATCAGCCTTCCTGGCTTCCTCCATGTCTTTACGTAGTTCTTGCATTTCCTTCTTGTGTGCTGCTTTCAGTTTCTCTAACTCAGCCTGGACCTCAACTCCGGCCGCAGTCTGGTTGAGACTCTTGCCGCTTGCCATTTCCTTCTGAATCTCAAGAGTAATGCGGTGTCTCTGGCTGATAATGTACTGCAAGATCTTAGTTGCAGAGGCGATGCCGCTATCCTGCCTGAACACTTTGCTACCTTTGTCGACCATCCCTCCCCAAAAGTCCTTTCGTTGGATAAGCTCCTGTTCTCGTCTGTTGCCATCAGTGGGGGACACGTAGGGCCACATAGTGGTCGCAAGAACGACGCAAGATAGGCCCTGGTCGCCGCATAGCTTTCTGAAAAGGCGAATGTTCTTCATGTCTGCGCCGGTCATGCGGGTGTCATTGATTCGATGCAGGTACACAATTCCCGCGAGCTTTATGCCTCCTTTGTATGAGCGATTGAGCCAGTCCGCGACCTCCCGCAGGATTTCTGAATCAGATCGTGTGGTATCGTTGAATCCCGGAGTATCGATGAGGTAGATTTTCTGGTCGCCGACTTGAGCTCTATGGATACCAACCTCGGCCGTACCTTTGCCATATCTATCAGCCTCCTGACACTCTCGTATGATTTGTTTCCGTACTGTACTTACACGATATAAGGGATTCTCCAACTACAGCGGACGGAGCAAAGTGCGAAATAAATGTGCTTTTCCCAACGCCAGTAACACCCATAACGGCAATGACAGTGTCGTTTGGTCTGCAAGATATCGTCAGCATTTCATGATCATCCAGTTCCTACATTAGGAGTATTACCCTGGGCTTGCTACTGGCCGCGAATGCTCTGGATCAAGGCTGCGCCCTGCCTGCGGTGGGCCAGTCTCGGAGCCATTTGCGCCGGTTGACATTGAACTATATGGCGGAGGGTTCGGCACAGTTGGACCAGTATGCACATAACCCTTGCTGGAATCCATTGGAGGATGCGGGATCGTATTAAGCTGGCTGGAAGGTATTGTGTTTAGATGGTTTGATACTAAGAGAGCGTGGCAGGACCAAAAGCTAAATGGAGATGATGGTAACTAACGTCGTCCTCCAAATTGTGGGCTTTAGCAGTCAGCGGCTTCTTAAAGGGTGGATAAGATGGAAACATTGATAAGCCACTCCGGTTGCCGTCCAGCTGCATCGCCTCTCTCATACCAGGCTCGATGTTGATTGCTTACTCTTGCGGCTGCTTTCCGTGGGTGATAAGTATCGATGTTACTCAGTAGTTGGAGGCCGGTTTCTGCTAACACATTCAGCTACCGAAGGCATTTGTTTACGGCGTTCGTACACCTCGGTACCAACCCCTCCAGTATTGACCACGACTTGAGCCTTATCCCGCGTGGCGTTTCAATGTTTGTGTCTTGATAGCGTAGCCCCCACGGTGAGGCTACAGCCTGCCTCCATCCTGCACAATAGCCCGGATTATCCCGCACATCTTGTCAACTAAGATCAGGCTGCGAGTCCGGACCTCCATCCGTACCAGGAAATTCATGCGACGATCAGAGAAAATCCCGCGAGTTTGACAACAGTTCCTGGTTCTGAAGCCGCGCAAGCACAAACGCCACTTTCGCACTGTATTCAGCTGGAGGGTTTTGGGCAGAGTCTGGAGCTTGATCATTCCGAATTGGGCCGTACACAGCCTTCGTATCAATGTTTTCTCCGTCTCATTGTTTCCTCTCTGATCAAAGTTTAGGAGCAGCGCCGGCCGCATGACCCTGTTTTCTCTCTTTAGGGTAGTATCTGATCTGGTGTTCTGCATAGGCAAGTCACATATAGCAAACAGTGAAGCGGCTGTCGGCCACTGTCGGCCGCATTGTTACATTTTTGTCTTCAAAGTTCTGTGGAAGATCATCGAAGTGGCTTTTGGGTCGTCGTCATCTTGCCAACTTTACTTATTTAGAGCGCTGAAAGCGGAGCTGAAACATCTGGTCTGACAGGGAACTGCAGGTACTTCTCGGCGACGTCCAGTAAGCCATCTTCCGGTGTGATCGTTGCCTCCCCACCTTCTCAAGGATATCTCTGAGGCCTATGCTCTAAGGAGTGAGCTGTCTGGATCAATGTAATCTTCGCTTGGTTCTGACATCTAGTTCCAGAGATCCGCCTTGAACCAAACTCCAAACTATAGTGGTGTAAGACGAGGCATCTCATAACAACCAACAATTTGATACACTTGCTGAGCCCACCCCGTACCTAAACGCCATTGCACACCCTGAAGCTCTCTTTAATTTGTGGATCTAGCTCTCACTGGAAGTTCCATTCCACCTTTCGAATAATTGAGAGCATCATTGTCATGTCTCTCCAGCCTCAGAACAACAAATCTATTAATGATTCCACGCCCTTGGTCAATTCAGCACAGGAATCGACCAAAAGCCGACCTGGGGAATCCAGACCTGTGCATTCTGGAGGCGAAGCAAATCGCGAGGCTTTAAGAACTGAAACCTCCGATGATGAAGAGATGTCCACATCCGAACCTGAACCTGTGAAGCTGAATTCAGAGGGCATTCCGTCTCAATTGTCTGGAAACTCGACTCTAGAAGCTTGAAGTTCATCACTAACATCGAAGTAGGAACAATGCCGTTTTCATCATTCTTATGGGAGTGACAGGCACTGGGAAGAGCACCTTTGTATCGCTGTTGGCTGATCAGGATGTCGGGGTTGGCCATTCTCTGGCTTCATGTACGTATCCTCCACGCGTCCATCGAGCTGGCGGGAAAATAGATGATAATGAAGCGTAGGCACTTCTGATATTGGCATTTACAGCTGCCATGGAGACAATGGGCAAACTGTGTTTCTTGTAGACACCCCGGGTTTTGACGACACGAACAGATCTGACACGGAGATTCTGAAAGAAATAGCCTACTTTTTGGGAAAGATGTATGAGAAAAGGGCCCACCTTGCCGGTATCGTCTACTTGCACCGCATTACCGATCCACGAATGAATGGCACTGCTTTGAAGAACCTGCGGATGCTTCAGAGACTGTGCGGAGACCGAGGCCTGCCAAATGTTCTCCTGACCACTACCATGTGGACTGCGCTGATTGATACGGAAGAAGGTCGCATGATAGGAACCAAGCGTGAGCAAGAGTTGCAAGACCCCGAACTATGGGGAGGCATGGTTTCAAAAGGGAGCAAGATTGTTCGCCATGATGGCACCCTTGAGTCTGCACAAAGCCTCGTCTCCTCTCTCGTTTCACTGAACACTGCAGCTGTTCTCGATATTCAGGTGCAGCTTGTAGACGAGAACAAAGCCCTTGACGAAACTCCAGCGGGGAAATATGTTCAAGGCGAGCTACTCGAAGCCCGCAAGCGATTTGAGAAAGATATCGAAGAATACCAGGACGCTATGGAGGCGGCTGCAAAAGAAAAGGATCAAGAGACCCTGGAAGCACTACAAAAGGAGCGTGAAATAGCTGTGGCCATGGAGAAGCAGCGAATAGAAGAATGGAAGAAGCTCAGCATTTCCATGAAAGAGCTAGCACAGGATAAAGATAGCCGATACCAAGAACTCGCAGAGCAGATGGCGCAACAGCTTCCAGACACCCATGACGACTCAGACCAAACCGCTGAGCTTCTTACCATCCAGCGACAGCTTGAGAAACTGCAAGACGACATGAGAGATGGCGAACGCCGCCACGAGCTGCATGTTGCACGACTACAGAGTACGCAGCAAGCACAAGCAATAGCCGAGATCCAGAGAGTGGGCAGGCAAGCCAGACTTCGAGAAGAGCAATTGCTGATGGAGAAGAAGAGACTCCAGATGAGATTGAGACGATTGGAGGAAGACCGTGCTAACCAAGGTAACGAATTTCCTATAATATCCCTTTTGAAGAGTCTCGTGGGATCAATGGCATCTCTTGGTCCCGGGACCCGGGATACTCGGAGACCTCGACACAGACAGGCCTACGACAGGGACCTAGCGTATTGAGGGGAGGTGGAGCAACTCTGAATATCCACATACGTATTGAGGGGAGGTGGAGCAACTCTGAATATCCACATACGTATTAGAGTAACAAAGGCTAACATTTGCCCATTCAAGAACTTATTTGTAGTGTGATGTGATCGATGAGGGCTTGAGTGGGCCAAAATGACTCCCCAAGGCTGAAGGGAACGGTCTTTGGTGTATCGGAATCTTTTTCAATTTGGTAGCTTAGGAAAGAAAATGAAAAGAGTCTACATGGATTCGTTATTAAAGCACTTGAGTTTGTGAAATATCTAGATGCCCGTCCTAAGGCACCCCACTTATGGAAAAGAGACTGCACTCCATCTACATGACAGCACATTCAGGGTCGCTGGGACTCTGCCTCTGCCCCATGTATGGGTGTGTGGCTTCACCGCAATCATTCCCGCACCCACCGCAGTGGAAGTACCTATCCGAGTCGCAGAAACAGCAGTCTGTATTGGATGTTAGCTATAAGTCTTGAAATCCAAAGGACCTAACTTACGGTAGTAGACCGTATACAACGTGGCGTTACCCTTGCACTTGTCGCATGGCCACTGAGGAGAGTGGCGGATGCAGACATAATTTTCTTGGAACTCCTTCCGCTGCCTCACGATCTCAGCATCTCTCTGCTTTTGTCTTTCAATCGCCTCCTCTCTCTCACGTGCGATCCTTGCCAACTGTTCTTGCCTTCTCTCTTCTTCTCTCCGAGCCCTCTCTCTCTGCTCGCGCTGCAATTCTACGTGCCGTTGTCGAGCTTCCTCCTCTAGTTTCTTTTGTTTTGCAAGCTCCGCTTGCCGAGCCTCCTCCCTTCGACGTTCAAGTTGCTCTCTCTCTCGCTTTAGGCGCTCGGCGTCACGACGTCTTTTTTCTGCGAGCCGAGCTTGCTCTCGTCGTCGCGCAGCATCTCGTTCTGCCTGTAATTCCCGCTCCAGTCTCTCTGTCTCTTTCTTCTGTTCCCTGGCCGCGGTTGTATCGGTGACTGACTTTCCCTCTTGTATCATTTCGACTTCGGCTACGGTGCTAAATTTTCCATAGCCGGCCATTTGTTCGATAAGGCCGAGGCCTGCCTCTCTGGTTTTGTTAAGGCGCACGATCTTCGCCCCTTTCTCGAGCATGCCGCCCCAGAAGTCTCTTTCTTGGCGGAGTTCTTTCTCTCGCCGATTTCCGACTGCGGGAGATACTTGTTCCCAGAATGTCGTTGCGAGCACAACGTTCTTGAAACCATCTTCGCCAACCAACTGCCGGAACATTCTGAAGTTTTTGAGGGCACTTCCGTTCATTCTTGTATCACTGATTCGGTGGAGGTAAACAACGCCGTTCAGCCGGGTTCCGGACACGGCAGAGTCTTTTAGCCATGTCAGAATCGCTTCCGTGATTTCCCTGTCAGATCTTGTTGTATCATCGAAGCCAGGTGTATCAATAAGGATATATTTCGTTTTCTTGTGGAAGAATTCTACGGCACGTACGTCGCCGGTTTCTAACCGAAACGCCATGAGCATGCTGGATGGCCTAGTACGTATCAGGAGTACACTCACCGGATGTCAGATTATCACCGACTACGACATCTTTTCGTCCGCTGACGATCCTGATAAACGAAGACTTGCCAACCCCTGTAACACCCATCACCGCAATGACAACAGGCTCTTCGCCGACGGATGTGCTAGAAGAAGAAACCGAGTTCTTAGCAAAGCCATTGATTCGACTGATCTCTTTTATCTTCGGGTCGGTGTTGAACAGCATGTCTGTCTCGCGAGACTTGCGCCAAACACGAGATGCAAGCTTGCTAAGAAATTTCATTTCTGGCATTGTAGGTAACCAAAGTCCTCTACTTCGAAATTCTGCTCAAATTAAAATGGCGATATGCAAGAGCCCAACGAAGAACGCTCCATGCAGTATGTAGGAGCCTCAATAAGAATCTATCAGTGCTAGACCTCCATCAAGGAGGATAGCCTGAAACCTGGTGGGGAGACTGCTGACAGAGTAACAGATCGAGATGCAGCTGGGAATTCAAGAAATTCTAGCTGCACGTTCGAGGCTCGAACCCATGCTAGTCCATCTCATCTAAGGCTTGAAAACATGTTGGTTATCTCCATGAACTTGAAGTTGTCTCCCACGGAACAGCGCAAACGCTCGGCCGATTGTGGCGAGATTTTGGCGATAAGAAGCAGGCTGGCTTCAGCCTCTCCAGCTATTGAATGCATAAACGCGTTGCTCAGCCGCCACCATTGGACGCCACTCGGGTCGGACGGAGAAGAATGCTTGCTCGACCACAAGGACCTTCAAAACGTCATACAGTTGACACTGTGTCGCTATTTCCACCACTACGATGTACCGGATGACGTGCTCATCTGGTTTGCCTAGGCTCAATCCATACGGAAGCAGACGGATCCTTGGAGGGAGGAAATCTGCCTTGTGACGCTGTTTCCTGGAACGGGTTGTGGCGAAAATGCCCAAGAGATTTGAGACATGGAAGGATTATGTACCCCTCTAATTATTGATTTCTTCCTGTGTATTTCCTAATTCTCTTGATGTAGTCTTACAGTCCTGAGGGTTTCGGTTCTCTTAAATGCCTGTATGCGGCTCGTGACTAGGGGCCGCTTGTGGAAGCACTCCTCCAATATTCACCACCGGCAGGAAAGTAAGTAATAAGGTACTTGGATAAACTATAACTTAGTGCCTTAGGTTCACGAACGCGACCCTGTGGCAGGACACCACCCACTGCATAGGTATCTCACTCACTTGCGCACGAGCATCACTACATTCACGTTTGGCCATATTCAATCAAACGATGGAGGCAGCAAAGCGTCAAAAGAACCGATCAATACGTTTCAACAGCATGTGTCGGGCTAGTCTGTCAGTACGGCATGTACGAAGACAGAGAGGTACAAAGGAGAGAGCATTTTGAACTTTGCATTTAGTGGTAAAAGTTTTTAGGCGTTCTTGTGATTTAACATATCTAAAAGGCAGAAGATAATGAATGCATCAAGCCTAAAGGCCTAGCACACTGGTCTCCATGCGCAATGCTCTGCTATAAGCAACGCCTATCTTGATGTCAACGAGCCACCTCCTTGTCCCTCACAATCTCAGTATCTGCAGGCAAGGGCCTTCCGCTGCTACACCAGTTTGTCAGTGACCAATCTAAAAGCAGGGTTAATCCAGGCATGTGCACTCCTTTGCTTGTACCCCTTGCCAACACTGCGCAGATGGTGGGGGCCGCTGGGCGGCGGAATGTGTGTCAGTGCCAACCACTCTCCCCTCGACGCCATGAGCGGCTGTTGCTAAGGCCCAGTCTAGTCCTCCATATTCATTCTAATCTAAAACCAAGCATATTAATGGCCAGGGAAGCAGAATCAAGGATATTGTATGCCTCAATATATTTACATGACAAGGGAGCAGGGATATTACAATAGCATTTGCCAAACTGACATCCTAGTTCCTGACTAAACAATCCATTTCCAAATCTTCTCAACAAAGTTTCTCGGTATCTCGTCCGGCCATATCTCGGCGTCTAGAGCGGCCTTGCCAGACCAGAGATCGGCCTCTGCTGGGTCAACGAAAGAAGTTCGCTTCCAAAACTTCCACAGCAAAAACGGGCAGACGAAGAGCGGAATTCCAACGTAGGATGAAATAAACCCCTGAACCGACCATCCGCCTGTGGTGAATACTTCCCACCCGTTGAACAAAATGATTATGACGAAGTAGCACAGAGCGAACCACGCGCTGTACGGCTGGAATGCAGGCTTGAAAGGGAGGGTATTGCGATCAACTCCCTGAAGTGACAAAGCTTTTCGGAAGCGGAGATAGGCGATGGTGATGCAACACCACGAAATGAGGGAAATGATAGTACCGATGTTGAGGAACCACTGGAATACTGTGAATGCCCCTTGAGATGCCGCCGTATAAGCCAGGCCGCTCCACATGGCGGTGAAACCGATCGCGTAGATTGGAATTCCACGGTCTGTACACTTTAGAAAGATGCGGGGAGCCTGGTTGATTTGGGCGAGGCCGAAGAGGTATCGTGAGCCCACGAACAGGAAAGCATTGGCGGACGAAGCTGCCGATGTCACTATTATCGCGTTTATGAGGTGAGGTAGAAACGGGATGCCAGCTTGCTTAACGGCAAGTACCCATGGGGAAACTTTGCCGAGGTTAGGGTCGTTGGAAGGGACGATTACGCTGATCGCGAGGGATCCGAGCACGTAAAAAATCAGGATCCGCCAAATGAGCCGCCTGATGGCCTTCGGAATATTCTTGCGAGGGTTGGCAGCCTCGCCTGCCGTTACTGCAACCATCTCGACACCGGAATAAGAAAAGGCGGCATATATAAGAGTGGAGAATAGGCCTAAGAAGCGGCCCGCGTTTCCCTCGGCGACGACCTCCTTCATTGGTGGTCCCGGATTGTACCAATATCGAAAGCCGAGACGATCACCACTCGGGCTGCCGCCAAGGTCGATAATGAAGGCCATGATCAAGAGGCCGACGATTGCCAAAATCTTTATAGATGCAAAGATAAACTCGGCCTCGCCGTATATAGAGACTGCCCAGACGTTCAAGCTGACAATGACCACGATGGCAATGGTGATCCACGCGGCGGGGTTGGTTTTGTCGTCCCAGAACTGTATCAATATAGCAGCGGCGATTATATCAGCGCAAATGGCGATTGTGGATAGATACCAGAGGTTCCATCCCACTGCAAAGCCCATTGCAGGGTCGACATAACGGGCACAGTATTGAGGGATGGCTCCAGGAAGAGGTAACCAGGTCGTCATCTCTCCCAAAGACATCATCATGGCGTAGACGGCGGCTCCAGTGATCGAAAACCCGAGAATCACCGAAAGCGGCCCTGATTTCAAGAAAGCCGAACCGATGGCAAGGAACAGTCCTGTACCGATGGATCCTCCAATAGCGATGAACTGGATATGGCGGGACTTGAGACTGTTTGAAGTTCTTAGCAATGACGATTGAGATGGCAAACAAAGCCCTGCGCATCCACGTACCCTCTTTGCACGTATCCGAACTCTTCAGCCGTTGCAACATCTCCATATACGCCAACTGCCTCTCCAAACGCCGCAGTTGTCGCCGTTTGCTCCCCGACTTGGACGCCGGAGCCATTGTCAGGTATTACATTGTGGCTTTGTGTGGCGGAGTCGCTTGCTTTTTCGGCATCCATCGTGGAAAAAAAAGTAACTCTGAAAGCCGAGTGGGTTGTGCTTGGGAATATCAATAACCCCGGAATTGACAAAGGAAATTTGAGGAGGTTGCACGAGACTTGTTTATATACAAATCAAGTCGCAGGCCAGATTATTATCTGCCAACTGAATCCAATCTCGGAGCACTATCACGAAGACTAACCTTGTTACTAGAGGATAAGGTCAGGGGGGCCAATCCGAACCGATATCTATCTTGATAAGATAAACGTTTGGAGGGAAGGAGCTAAGATAGGTTTGCTGTAGGATAATCCTTGCGCGCAAAAGTTTGCCGGAGTCAATCGTTGCGTAAGTTTCCCGGAGCCAATCGTAGCGGGCGAAGTTGCCCGGGGACCAATAGGAGTGGGCGCAGTTGTCCGGAGCCAATCGTCCAAAGTTAGCCGGTGTCAAGCCGTTGCCGGTTTCCGTAGGCAATCCCATCCCGAATGAATTCTACGACAAGTCTCGCTTGGAATAGCAGACTACAAAAGCGATTGCTCTCGACACAAGGGACCTTTGTGCATTGCAGATTCCCCCATATTCCAACCTTCTTTTTCAGTTTTGAGAAGTGGTCTGAGAAGTCAAGATGGCCTTCGACAGCACTGCTTTCTGGTCTCGAGCCAGCAAGTTCCTGATGAGCACTGGTGTGGGTGTCTGGCCGATAATCGTCACCAGGGCCAAGGGCACATTGCTCTACGATGTTAACGACAAGGTGTACCTCGATTTTACGTCTGGTCAAATGAGCTCGCTCCTTGGCCATTCCCATCCCGAAATCGTCGAAGTGGTGACGAAGTATATCGGGGAGCTCGATCACCTAATGAGCCTAATTGTTTCAATGCCGGTGGTTGACCTCGCCGAAAACCTCGCTCGAATACTTCCAGCGCCTCTCGAGAAGTCGTTCTTCCTCTCGACTGGTGGGGAGTCGGTCGAAGCTTCCATTAAGATTGCCAAGTGCGCCACCGGAAAGTTTGAGATCGTGGCTTTCTCAGCAAGCTACCATGGCGCAACCCAAGGTGTTGGCTCTGCTACGTACTGTGTGGGTCGCAAGAATGCTGGCCCTCTCATGCCGGGTTCATTTGCATTTCCTGCACCCAACGCCTACCGATCGCCTTTCAGGAAGCCCGATGGCAGTTACGACTGGGAGACCGAGATGAGCTTCGGCTGGTCTATGATTGACCAGCAGTCTGTTGGGTCTCTCGCGGCATTTGTTTTTGAGCCGATTCTTTGCGCTGGGGGCCTTATCGAGCCGCCCGTGGGTTACCTCAAGCGTCTCAGCATCGAGGTCAGAAAGCGTGGCATGCTGCTCATTGCAGACGAGGCCCAGACGGGGCTTGGTCGGACTGGAGACATGTTTGCGTTCCAGCGAGACGACATTATTCCCGACATTGTGGCATTGTCCAAAACTCTTGGGTCCGGTCTACCTGTGGCTTCCATCAGCACGACTGCTGAGATAGCGGACCTTGCCCTGAAACGGGGATTTCTCTTCATTACGACACATTACAACGACCCCATGGCCGCCGCAGTGGGAAACAAAGTCATTGAGATCGCGTTACGAGATGACATTTGCAAGCTGGCTAGGGAGCGCGGGAAGCAGGTGCGCGAAGGTCTCCTACGGCTCCAGGATAAATACTGGTGTATTGGCGACGTCCGCGGTCGCGGTCTGTTGCAAGGCATGGAGATCATATCCGACCCTGTTACTAAAGCCCCGGGCGTCGAATTGGTGATAGCGGTTTCCGAGAAGGCGCTTCAGCTTGGGCTTACCTGCCAAATTGTAGCGTTTCCTGGATCTTGCGCTGTTATCAGGCTGACACCACCTGTGACTGTTTCCGCGGAGGAGATTGATGAGGCACTTCGGATTTTAGATCAGGCATTTGCTGCCTCGTGTCCTGAAAAGGCGTCTAAGCTATAGATTTGGGTTCAGATGCGCACGTCGGACCCGAACAAGCGGCTTGTATATACACGCACACATGAGGCCAAACATTAAGCCAAATAAACCTATTCTTCAAGATACTTGCTTGGAGGCTACATTGAGTTGTATTAACCCAGAAGCTGGCTTAATGGCAGGATCTTCGCCGAGTCGACGGTCAGCTCTGCGCCTAGGCTGCCCACGCCGAGCAGCAGATTAGTCCAGAGTTTGTACAAGGCCACTCTCTGGATGATGACCCCTGATTTCTAACCCTACTTCTTTACGTAGCTCTTTCGGTGGGGAGCTGGAGCAATTGGCCATTCAAGGGATAGCCTTGATAATTTTTTCCCACGCGTGTGAGCTCATATTCGACACGGCAGAGGTAAGGCTTCGAATTGCAAAATTGTATTTGTAATGGCAGTTCCATGCAAGGCAGATAACGAGTACTCTCCATTGCCGGCTTATATATACGGCGGAATTCCAACTTCTCAAATACTCCTAGGGACGCGGATAGCGATGTCTGTGAGCATTTCGGCCCATATCCATAATTACACGGAAGCGTCGGGTCGTCGCTATATGGCCAGTCTGTTGTATCCAGACGCGTTCGCAAATCCAATAAAGCCGTCTAGTGCAGCGATGTCCATATCCAGGTCCAAGGGTATGGACTCTTGGAAATCCAGAGTATTTGAGCGTGCCTCTTCGCATGTAGCCTCGATCTTCTCAACCAAGCCGCTACAGTTTGAGAGACAGTTGTCTGCTAGATCCCAATCATGGTTGCGACGGTGGGATTGCAGCGTATCGATCATAACCCTTGCGAGCTTTAGTGAAGGATTGCGTACGAGTCCCCTGGAGTTGAGGGCGCATCTCATCAGAAAAGTTGTTGCAGATGTCAGGGTGTATGCGTTTAGAGGATTCCAGAAATCACGAAGGTGGGATTCATCCAACTCTCGCACGAAGTCGACGATCTCCTCGGAAATCCTCCTGGCCTGTATGTAATGCTGGGAGTCGATATCGTCAATCTGGAGAGAAATTCTGTCCCAATCAAGTTGGCTGCGCCGGATGACGAGTTTAACGGACAGGTAAGCCAGTCGAAGATTTGCAACACCCGGCCCAGTAAGGCTCGTCCCACGAATGACAAGCCGTCGAAGGTTATCATTTAGCGAGTCCTCCCAGTTGGTCAGAAGACTCTCGAGGTCAAAGGGAGATGCCTCTTGTTTCTTTGAGAAGTCCTTATCTAGATGATAGACGTGCTCCAAACAGCGGCCTAGCACATCGGTCAAAGTCGTGAGAGCAACAAAGCAAGAAGCCGCAATGATCTGGCGCTCACTGGAGGTGCCTGGATTGTAGAGGTCTTCCGCAGTCGGGACTGGGACGTCGTACTGCGCGGGATGGATTAGAGGAGGGGTCCCGTATGCCAAGCTGCACCTGCGGTCAGTGTTAGTCTGTTGTGCAACGTCTGGGAGAAAAAGGGTTATATTACCACCGATCGTAAATAAAAAGGAGCCACCATATTCTCATCCTGAATTTCTTCTCCGATGGTGACAGGTTCCAGTCCGTGGGGTCTCGATTTAACCCAAAAGCGTTGGCTAGCGCAATGGCCATGCCCATCGCGCCGCTGTTCCCCAAATGGTGACTACTTGGTCTAGCAGAAACGTTTAAGATGATTGATATTATCGTTGTGATCCCAGGCGTGGATATTAATTCCGCATTGGTGGCATTCTCTGCCTGTACCCAGATAGAGCGATGATCTGGGCAAGGAACATTGCTCAGTCTCGGGGAGGTGCTCCAGTAAGTTACAGCATGTCCATACAGGTTGGAGAGTAATCCGGGCGAAATCTTTTCTTTGTGAGTCACAAAGACTCGTCGAAACAGCAACTCATCAAATATGGGGAAGGAAATGTTTACTTTCTCAAAGAACCTGGGTGGTTTATAAGCTGAGGCCGCAAGAAGTCACTTCACGGGGGACGCTTACAAATTTATCAAGTCGTTCTGATAAGGCTCAACGAGCTTTTCGATAATTCCACAGTTTGACGCTGCTAGTAATCGACTTTCCGTCTCCCTTTTTCCGCGTTTCGGAACAGTATTGAAGAGTATTGGTCGTGCGTGCCGACTTGGATTACTCAAGTTCAGAGGTAAACGGACCATACGTCTGCTTTGGCCGTAGGAAGTATTGGAAAAGTACTCTTGGAATACCCTATCATCGTCGGCGATTGCGGGACTCACGACATGAGAGCTGCCTTCCTCGGATTTGGCAATGATATCTATCAAAGCAGAGATTGAGTTGCGTTGGTGATGAATGGGTGAACACGGACGGCGCTGTGGGTGTTCTACCATTGCTTCATCCGTTGGCTCACGCGGCTCGCTTTGAGGTATAGTGTATGACTGTAACGTCCGTTGAGACAAAGTCGGCGAAGTTGACGAGAGACATCTCGTCCGAGATGCTCGAGTGTGTGAAGATCCGGCGACATGTCTCTCTTTGGAGGATATGCTTCGCCTTGGATGACCTGATGTCCTTCGCTGTGCCTGCGGGAAGACGCAGTCTGTGCCTTGCGCTTGGCACATATCACAAGAGGATGATGCAGGTCTTGTTTTGCATCGTGATTTTCTTGCTCGACAAGGAAGACAGGCAGGGTGTATATGGGACCTGTACGGCCGTCCTTCAGTGCTGTTGTGTTCTAGCTCAGTGTCCATGACGGAAGTATGATAATGTAAAGATTATCACGAGCAAAGGGTTCACCCCGTTTACGTTGGATCCAAAGATCACGTGCCAAAGGTGGGCCATTGGTTCCATTTGAATGCACGTCCTGCCTCTCTGGTATCTTTACCCATGTCAACCTGGCTAGCAACGAACGGCGATTGAGGGATCCACAGATACCAGGTGTGGAGAGGGCGGGCTTCATAGATTCATCATCAAAGTACTGAAATTTGAGAAGCATCTAGATATCTATCTTAAGGCACCTTAATATAAGAAGAGAATATGGTTTATGTAGATGATAAATAATACCCAAAGAATAAGATATTCAATAGGTATACAACCTTCTAATCATTAATTTCTTGTTATACATTTCACAATTTATCTTCTTTACGTAGAGCGACACTAGAACATTCAGAGCGCTATGTCATTTAGTAAAGTATACTTCTCAACTATCACTTAATACCAGCTCTGAAAGGCTACGTTATTCCCCTACCAGATCACTCACTCTCTAAGGGAGTCGTGGTCTTCATAGAGACACGTGAGACCGGAGGTCAGGCATCGTCAAGGTAGACTTGCACGACCCAGGCAGCTCCCACTACCAAGAGTGATATGACTGTTAAGGTAGCAAAGACTTGACAAGTACCCATAGTAGACCAAAACCCGCCATAAAATCTGGCCTGATGCTGGACTTGCCCCTTACTGGCGACCAAATCCTTCTCTATAGTCTTGCTTGTGGCAAGTTCGACGCTCTGTATTGCCAGAGCTCCTGCAAATTTCCCAATCTAAGCAGAATCAGTGGTCTATCAACAAGCAACAGTCAAGGGGTGTACTAACTTGTTCGCATGTGAAGTTGATCTTCAAGAAATTAGGGTCGTTGGGGCTATTCTTTTGTTGAATTCGGCGGGCGTACCGAGCAAAGACCTCGCACATCGTCTTAAGGTCTTGGCTGGACTCGACCATTAGTTGAAACGCATTCCCCTTGGTGATTTTGATGTTTCGCTTGAAGAGGACCGGGTTGCGGAAGCATAACTCCAATGTGGCCAGGGCCATGGATTGGGGAATGGCACAGAAGTTGAACACGCTCTGGTCGCGCAAGCCAGTGAGATACGTCAAGCAGTCGCAAACATGCCCCAGAGAATTCAAGACCATCTCGGAGCTGCAGTCAAGGGCACGCTCGAGATTTTCGGGTTCAAATAGGTCTTCAAATCTATCGACGTGTTTGGACCAAATCTCTTTGGGCCAGAAGCGGCGACCGTCATCATAGTCTTCTCGAATGTCGCGAATGATGTTATTCTTCTGTAGCAAGAGCCCCATAGATCTGTACAGATGAAAATGGTTGATCAGGGTTGCTTCGCCCAGTCCAGCCTCGATGAAGAGGCGGGTCAGGCTTTCACCCACCACACCAGCTACAAACCAGCAATAGAGGTCGTAGTCTTCGACGGTATTGACGCTGGCATCCCCGGAAGAAGCCTTTCGCGCAAAATCGGCCATTCCGTTTCCCATTTTGTCGGTAGTGTCCTTGATGATTGTTTGGTAGACAGGCTTCATCTTCCTGAACTCGGTGACGACGTTGTCGAACTGTACCAATAGTTCGCGGTCTTTCTCCTCTAGACGATTCCCAGTGAATGTCCAGCCATCCTGCTCTAGGAAGTCTTTGAAATCTCGAAGGAGGGATTCCTTTGTCACGAGAGGGATTGATGTATCATCCTCAATTGTATCAAGACCACGCAGTATCAGGTAGAACACGCACACGGGCATCAATAGCTCAGGGTGTAGCTCCTTGACGACCGAGCTAAAGCTACGACCTGTTTTATCGAGGAACTCGAAGCAGACCTTGGCTGTTGCAGACTCGTGCCTTTTGTTTCTCTCGTATAAAGGCCTACGCAGCAATTTCCTACCACGGAATGAACACTGGTCAGCAAGCTTCGCTAACCCTGCAACCTGGGCAAGATTTTAGAGATAGTTGAGACACACCATTGAACTATCATCCACAGCTGATCTGGATGAAGAGCAAAATGGACGCTATCTGATGCGAGACCCATATCTGTGAATGGCAAGCAGATGAAGCCAGAACAGGCAACCGTACTGCTATCCAGGATTGGAGGCGACGAGAAGACTTGACAAGGCGGAAGATCAAGTTTCAGAGTGCCTACGAGCGCAGGTGACCTGGCTGAACAGTATAGCAAGAGCAGATGGCAAAAGGATCATGCGGGACATATGGGAAGTGAAAAGGTAGTGACTTTTTAGCCGGAGGCAAGAGGAGCGGTACTGCAAGTCACGGTAGCTTCCACATTGTGTAGACCTCTTCTTGTATTCCTTACCAACTGGCTGTTGCAGAACATGGATGCTGTCGCATCCATGTTCTGCCAGAGGCATCCTCTAGAGATAAAACACTCTGACAAACTATTCCGACGCGTCCTTGATCAAAATAAATGTTTCCGTCGGCCTTTGAGATTGTAGGACTCCCTGATGTAAGCTACCAAGCGACCAAGCTGACTCGGTCGCCAATAGGATTACGCAGCGACAGCCCAGGCTGCCATATAAGGAATAGCTTTGCAGACCAGGCAGACAAAAAGTCCGTTCGGGAGGTAGACCCATACGAGATTTGGTAGGAGAAGCGGAGTTCTTTGGAGCGGCATTTGCGGCCGGAGTTTAAGGTAATTCGTAATGTGCGTCCGTAAGGGGTTAGGATGGAACTTGTACAAAACTTGGCAACTCGACAAGGCAGCGATTTAAACACCCTGACAAGGGTGATTCTTTTTGCGTCGAAGAAAGATGTACAGAGTTAATTGCACTGTTTGGAGCAGAATGCTACCACGAAGGGACCACCCAAGAGGTAAGGTGTGATGATGATTGGTCCGCCAACCATCATCCACGGCGGCGTCATCACTCAAATTAGAATGCTCTGACTGTGTGCTACGCGTCCGGGGCTCATGCAGCTCAAAGCGCAGGGGATCTGAAGATCTTCAGGGAGGGTTTCGGTACATATTAAGCCATGGCACCGACATCTCATCGTACTTGTTCCGAAATTGGAAGTCTGGTCCAAAACAGACTCAACCTGAGCACCTTTAATTCTGTTCCAGATTGGGCGACATGGAATATCCATCGTCCATCTCCTCGCATGGAAGCGATACCCTGAGCGGTTCGAGCGAGACGCGTCTAACGATAGGATTCTCTGATCCAGTCGCGGGGTCGGCAGCAGCAACAGGAGCGGTAACAGCAGGCGGCGGAGAAGAACGGCCCAGGTCAAGATGGCGCATACCCGTCTGGCGGGGCCACCAGTCCCAGGGCCGGGAGCTGTCCAAGCAAGGCGTTGTCCGAGATATGATTGTACTGTCCGGATCGACTGCGATAATATCATTGCTGGTTATGTATGTTTGGCTTCCTTACCCGGGACATCTGTCACTCCTTCAAGACTGATACCCAACATAGAGCAGTTCTTTACATCCTGGTCTTCGTCGTCCACCCTTCAACAGCGCGTAGTATGGCATCACACAACTTCATTTCGGAAAACCCGATACTCAAAGACGGCATGCCCATCGATGGACTCAACCGTTGGCTCGAAGACTTCTCCCGCTCCGTTATCCCCATCATGTGTCACTCCCACAACGACTACTGGCGTCCGTATCCTTTGTTTTCTGCCCTTGCCGCCGGGTGTACTGGTGTCGAAGCCGATGTATGGCTCTCCGAAGACGGCAAGGATTTGCTTGTGGGTCATGATCCGACAGAACTCTCGCCGGATCGCACACTCAAGACTATGTATCTCGAGCCGCTACTCAACATCCTTGAGACGGAGAACCCCAACAAAACCTGGGCCAATAACACAGTCCATGACCGAGCCCGTGGTGTTTTCAAAAGCCAACCGAACACTACTTTAGTTCTGATGATCGACGTTAAGACCGACATCACCAAGACTTGGCCGGTGGTACTTGAGCAGCTCGAGCAGCTCCGTGGCAAGCGCTTCCTCACGCGATTCGAACATGTCTACATCGAACTTGACCGAATCGAGAGACAAATGATGTGGCCAGCTCCCATCATCGTTGTCGGCAGTGGGAACTTGGATAGGGAGACACATTACCACTCCGAGAACAGGAAAGGGGACAGCTACAATGAGTACCACGACACATTCATCGATGCGCCGTTGCAGAGCCTGCCTGTGGAAAACGACTTTGGCCCGGACGAGAAGGGACCCCCAGAGTCCCATCTATGGCCGATCATACGCTGGGACAAGATGGATGCATACTATGCCTCGACATCCTTCAAAGAATCCATCGGATCCGCACGCATGGGCTTCAGCAAGAGACAGATATCGATACTGAGATCACAGATTCGTGCGACAAAACGATCGGGACTGAAGTCCAGATACTGGGACGTGCCGAGCTGGCCGATAGGGTACAGGGACTACGTCTGGAACGTGTTAACAAGGGAAGGGGTCGACATGCTGAGTGTTGATGACCTGGAAAGCGCAGCAAGGAGGAGCTGGTCAGCAGGCTATGTGAAAAGTGTGGCCTGGGTGTGTTTGGTGTCCATCTGGATCATCTGTTCTTCCCTGACTTGCGTCTGGCTTACCTACCGCTTCATCAAGAAATGGGAGATGCAGAGGCAGCGCATTGTGTTGGAGTAGCCTACGGGAAATAAGTCGTTTTGTATCGCAGGTCACTATTGGCGCAATGGGATCAATGGGATCAACAAGATGTTATATATGTATACAGTTCTTTTCGAAACAATCAGCCATGTACTCAGATGGCCTCATCTGCATTGCCCCGTACGCCAAGAAATGCTAGGATGTTGTCTATATCTATTCCCGGCATGATCTATACATTTGGTGATAGGAGATCATATTTCACGCATCGCTCAACCTGACAAGAGTTAGTAACGCAGGAAAGCATCCAGCCTGAGTGTACTCACATCTTCAATACTGGCTTGTAAGAACCGTCGAGTCTCGAGACCAACCCAGACAAAGATCATGGAGAAGTCGCCCCGCTTCGCCATTTCTGCACCGCTTTGCGCGCTCAGCTGTCGCAAAATCGGCAAAGAGCTGCTGAGCAGATCAACATCGGGGTTGAGACTCCGTCCAATGCCCTCCAGCAGTAAGATGCTGATGACAACGTTGACAAAGTCTCCCTCCATCCTGACATGGTGGGATCGAACCATGCTCAGCACTTGTTGGAGAATGTCACCGATCTTGACATTGCCGAGGGCTAGAGTCTTGCTCTTGACGCTAAGCACCAGATGTTGCATCTTCAGAGCAAACACTTCTTGGTCAATGACGGCGTCTGGCTGGCGGCATCGCTCGCACATCAGGTTTCCTGCCTTATAGCCGTCAAATTCCGCGACAGCGCGGAACAGGTCCAGAAAGTTCTTTCGATTTGTCGCATTCAGTTCCGTGACGAGTCCAGTATCGATGAATATCAACTGAGGTCGGAATCCCTCAGCGTCAATTTTCTTCAACTCTGCTTCCCATGCTGCTGGGTCTTTTCGATGCCGATATGGTCGCAGTCGAGACAGGACCTGCTCTGTCACGTCCTCTTTTTCTTCGGGGTGAGGTTCCTGACGAGTTTGCCGCAGCCTTATTGTTGGCTGGTCGGATTGGTAGAAGCGTACCATGATGTTGCCGGGGTGTAGGTCGGCATGAACGAAGTTGTCGATGAGGAGCATGCGGAGGAAAGCATCTAAGCCCTCGTCGGCGATATCATGCTGGAAGACCCCGCCGCCATTTTCCATGAAGTCAGCAAGCGGGATGCCCTGAGCAAATTCCTCCACCAGCACACTCCGTGTCGTGAACTCAGTGTATGGATACGGGAACCAAGCTGTACTCCGGTCTCTGAAGTTTTTCCGGAACTTCGCCAGGTTGGCCGCCTCGATCCGAAGGTCCAATTGCAATCTCATCATTTCCCCAAACTGTGTAACCTCGTCCGGGAGTGATAACCACTCCATTGTGGGGATGACATTGATAATGGAGGCAAAGAAGTGCATGATTCGCAAGTCGCGCCGCACGATTCGTTCCACCTTCGGATGCAGCACCTTGATTGCAACATATGTGGAAGGGACTCTCCGTGGTGTACTCTTCAGCACAGAATCCACGTTCTTCGCTACATTGTGACGCAGTGCTCGTGGCTCCTCAATCAAGTCCGCATCCCCTGGCGCAGCTAGAGCCGAGTTCAACTTTGCTTTATAGACTTGGGCAATGGCACCGACTCCGAGCGGGGTTTCGTCAAATTCCTCGAAGATCTCGTCAAAACTTCGGCCGTCGAAGGCTGCTGAAACAATTCGCTTGGTCGCATGTAACGAATGCGCCGGGGCGTTGGAATGGAGTTTTGACATGATTTCACACATCTCATCTGGGAAGACGTCAGACCTTGACGCAGCCCACTGGCCTAGCTGCATAGAAGTTAGCAAATGTTGGGCAAGGACATGGCAACCTGTCAGCGGCGCACCTTGATGAAAGCCGGTCCCGCCCATTCCATGGACTGAACCAAGAATCCATACCACCACAGCGTCCCACTCCTCTCATTGTCGCGATCCGGCCGCCTTGTTCCAATCCAAATGGCAGGCACAGACACGATAACAGGGACGAATATAGCCAGCAAATGCAGGAACCGCATGCCAGTGCAGATTGGCTCCCATATGTATAAGTCCAAGTAGAGTATAATGCTGTGTCTCAACCTCGACAGCCCTCGGTCGTCGTCGGAAACCCGCTTGGCGATTTCAGCTCTGCTTGCCTCCAGCATTCGACGTTCTCCCGTTTGCTCCGTGCCGTCATTTTCCTTCTGGGACAATTCAAAGAATGTCGCCGTCCCAAGAGCCCCAGCGCCGCCTGCTTTGAGCGTTACCCTCGTGAACCGATTGATCCGCCATGGTAGTTGTCGAGTATGGCTGCTCCGAAAAGTGGTCTTCCAATGGTAGAACTTGGCACCATTTAATGGCTGTCGAAAGGCCGAAGGTGGACAAAACCGGCCCAGAACAAAGGACAGTCTCATCTCGGCGGAGATTCGGGGTGAATTGGACGAGGGCTGACGGTCATGGTCCTTTTTTTCTGTCAACTTTCTAAATCAGATGGTCGTAGCATGTTGAATATCGCGAGAGCTGGAAATGCAGGCGACTGGTGACGTAGGTAATTGACGGGGAAATGTCGGGTAATCCTGGATCCCGATAAAGTCGTGACGGCTTCCTCCGACGGAGGCAACGGGAAATTTTGGGTTCATTCATCCTGATAATTTCTAGTTTCTACACGTCGACCGCTTCTCGTCAGTTTCTTTTCTAGTCTCAGCCCTCATTCTCTGTAATTTACGCTAAACGAATTCTTGGTTTCTTCGCAATGGGCTGGTTTTGGGCCGACGCGTCTGCAGGCGCAATCCAAGGAAATACTGTTGCGAGGCATGTCGCCTCAGTTTCTGGCGACAACCAGACGGGAGCACCACCTGCAAGTAACGCATGACTTGTTTTGTCGCCCTGATGTGCTAACTAGATACTAGAAAGGATGTCCCATGCACAAAAAGACTCTAGATGCCTTAAATCCCAACGCGAAATGCGAGAAGCCTGCGACGAGCGCCGCTCCAGCGACCTGCCCAATACCTCACGATGCGACGGTTTCCAAATCGAAATCAATACTCTCCCAACTTAATCCCTTGAATTATATGTTCAGCGAGATATCGCAAGCGCCTGCACCGAACCAGTCAATCGCTCTGCCGACGTCGCGAGAAGCATCTACGATTCCAAAGGGCTCTGGGGATGGCAATTGGGAATACCCGTCACCACAGCAGATGTACAACGCACTGTTACGGAAGGGCTACACTGATACAGACGTCACAGCGGTTGAATCGATGGTTTCAGTGCACAACTTCTTGAATGAAGGGGCTTGGGCAGAAATCGTCGGTTGGGAAGAACGATTTGCAGGCGGCCTTTCCCAGGGTTGGAAGATTTGTAGGAGAGGAGAGGAGAATGCACAAGAAATGATTGAGAGAATGCAGGTTGCTGACGAAAACCAACCGACTCTCATCCGCTTCCAAGGCCGTCCTAATGACATGACACCAAAGGCGGCGATGATGCAGGTAATGGGATGGTTATATCCATCGAAGTTTGAGTAAGCCACAGTTTTACCCCCAACCAGTCTTTCCTTCTAACGAATAAACGCAGAACCGATCCGCCATTTGATAGGCACGATTGGTTCGTAGCTCGAAACCAGCAGGGACAGACGAAGGAAGTACGATACGTGATCGACTACTATTCTGGCCCTCCCGAGCCGACAGGCGAGCCGGTATTCTATCTCGACGTCCGCCCAGCGATAACACCCGTTGCAGCAGCTGAAAGAATGATCAGATGGGGCAGTGACGTCTGGTGGAGAGCGACTGGTGCTGAAGTACGGGAGCAAGCGAAGACGCAGTAGATGGTTGTGTATACTGGGCTATCAGGGTTTCAACATGCGGCGGCACGGAATGGCGTTGCAAATAATGCCCACATGATGGGTTTGGGTATAATCGCTATTTCTCTCTTCTCCTCTCTTTTTGTGTCAATAGACCTTCTCATGTACCATACGATCGGAGCCGCGGCAAGTCATGTATTCATGAGCCCATGTCATCGACATAATGATTCAAATGCTATCTGTTCCACCTTACTTGCTCCTCACCAAGCATCTAGCTTAGTTGGCCTGCAAGAGCCGTCACCTGGTCCAAGAGCGCTTGATCCTCGCTCGCGGCATTTTTCAGCACTTTGTCCAACAAATGATCAACTTGAAGCCCAGCGGCCGTTGGCGGGTTTCCCTGTGCCGTCTGGATTCGTGAGACCTGGAACTCGAGGAAGAACTTGGGGACCTTGATGGCGAGACTCCCTCCAACCGATCGAATACCAGCCTCAGTTGCCAAGTATACCTTCAGCTCGTTTTCGAACGTTTCGAGATCTGAATCTGCTACTGGGTCCGCAGTGGCGAACTCGGTCAAGGCAAACTGGAGTGGTGTCTGGTCCGATTCGGCGAAGTTGACGGAAGAGAAGGAAACCCCCCCGGCGGTGACATCTGGAACGCCGGAGAGAGTTTCTTTTCCTGCGTCACATGTAATGGAACCCTCAACGCTGGTGACACTGTCGACGACTGATTCCGGCAGGGTGGTGCTACCAATGACGAAGCATGCGGCCTGACGCTCGGAAATCAAAGGTGCTAAACGCCGGGTTAGCCAGTGTTATGATGAATGGCAATGCGATCCTGGATCTCACCTCCAATAGCGACGCCGGCGCTGGCAACAAGAACAACGAAGGAGATCTGCATATTTGCAAATAAAGAGTACAGTACCAGAAGCGACTGAAAAGACTGATAGATAAACCAAGAAAAAAAGATCCCTTCCGGAAGGATGAACGAATAGAATGCAATCAAAGGTCTTTGTTGTGAGAAGAGTCACTGACCATGGTTCTGAACGTGGCTCAACCACGCATTATATGTCAATCCTCGCCAAATCTTTCCGTCCGAGGTCCTGACTTCTCCTGATTGTTCCCAGCATCTTGAGACTCACTGTAGCATTGAGCTAACCATAGCCGAGCAGGACGGGCCTCCGAAGCAGGCTCGGCTGCCAGACCAATCCTGGGTGTGGGGAGATTGGTAGCTCAATGCAGGGCGTTTTCGTGACAGATCGAGTCTCGAAAACCTGCCAGAAATACTTCAAAGCGGCTAGAGGGCTATTTGGAAACGTTTTCCATCATCCCATGCTGCGACAAGTGGGATCGCTTCAGATCCGCAAACCCCACATCGACAGTTTCAAATGGTCCGACGACCCATGACCGCTGGCCCGGTCCTCCCTGTGCAGCTAGCTAGCTCGGCCTCAGGACCAAAGAGCATTAGGGGGTTCTTCCATCCAAAAAACTTCACCCTCACTCAGCCCGGCAACGGGCCCTCTTTCTTATAGAAGGGGACCTTTGATGTGTTGTGAGAATATACTTCAAATTTATAAGTGAGGTATCAGGTGTTGAACTGGGTTAGGCGCTGTCCCAAACAGGTGTAGCGCACTACGCCGCGTTCAATTGAGCCGCTATGTACCTTACGTAGCGGACATAATTACTGGAACAACATTCGCCATCTTCAAGTTCTTTTTTTGTTTTCTTTACTTCCTTTCCTCCACATATATTGGTATCTGCAGCTGCTGAGCCATCTACTATCCTCTATGTCGCGGGGTCTACCTAGGTAGTCGAGCACGCTAGGTACGAAAAAAAAGTTACCTTAATGGCAAGCAGATAGGTACCGCAGCGATGAATCTTGCTCGATGGCCTAACAAAGTTGCAATTTCCGAGAATGGTTTTTCTTTTGGGATCTTATTTTTTTCTTATCAAGTAAAATTAAAACTTCTTATATAAGATATCACGTACTAGTTCTGTATGGCTCACATGTGGCTATCCTATCCATCACGTCTCTGGTCAGAATCATGAAACAAAACACCCGCACATGGTAATAGAAGTCCAGGGTTACTTAACAGTGAATTCTAGACAAATTGAAACAATCGAACGCCAGCGCCTCTGAAAATATTCGAGTAAATAGAGAGATGTGGTCTTAACGTGCCTCATGCCAATATTACAGTGGATTTGCTTCCCTTAGCTCCAGCCAAAACGCTCGCAGGCATGCTCTGTCTCAAATAAGGGTTGAGGCAAACAAACCCACCTGGTTCACAATTGAGGCACACAATTGACTTACCTGGAACCCCCTAGGCTAGCCACGTATGTAGTTCGTGTGCTCTACTCCGAATAAGAGTCGCGCCGGTCACCGGATACGGTGTCGACGTTTCAAAGAAAGATATCAAGCTCCGCGTGGAGTAAAGAAATCGGATTATCTGCGGCTTCCCTTATTACTGGCGTAAATCTACATCTTACTTACGATGGCTCCGACTCCAGGCTATGCTGGTCCCGTACAGCCACGGTATCCGTTACCCTCACGGCTTTCAACGGGTGGTTTTGTCTACTGTCTCCAGGGACTATTACGCGCCCTCAGATGGGCTTGGAGCTGGGTTCACCGTGTCCCGGAATCTGCAGACCTCGTCAGGACATACAGATGTCGGCCATATCTGCCCGTAAGGTGTGTACACCAGCAATAGCCATCCCGTGCGTTCTGGGTGACACTAACCCAGCTTCTCACCATAGGATATTTTTCCCTAAGGACTACGACCAGCAGACTTCAAAGGCCCTCCCAACACTCTTTGAGATCCACGGTGGCGGTTTCGTGGCCGGGGATGCTCTGGACGATGAAGCCATCAACCGCTCCCTCGCAGACAAGCTGGGTTTGCTGGTCGTCGCACTCAATTACCGGAAAGCGCCATGGTTTCCGTTTCCCACGGCGATACGTGATCTCGAGGCTGTAATACTCGCGGCATACGATGACAAAAGCCTCCCAATTGATGACGATCGCATCGCCATCGCAGGTTACTCGGCTGGCGGGAACCTAGCCCTGGCTGTTTGCCAGCTGAGTTCCATTCGCGAGCAGGTCAAGCCTCTGGCGGCAATCTCAATATATCCTGTGGCAGATGAGAGTGCGCATAACCAAGGGACCCGGCGATACTACAAACCAACCCTCAGCAAGGGCTCACGGAGTGATACCACGGATTCTCTCTCCAAGTACCTCTCACCCCTCCGATGGGCTTACGTTCCCGTCGGTCACGCCCTGCACGATCCCCTTCTATCTCCGAAATATGCACGTCGCGAACTCCTCCCCAAGCATCTCTACATCATTGCGGCCGAACTAGACCCGTTGGCACATGAGGCTTGGCAGATGGCGGCGAAACTGTCTGGGCAACCAACACCCGCAGATACAGATATACCGGGCCAGAAAGAGCCAAACAATGAACATGGTCGCCTCATACTTGACGATAAGCGCTTCCATTTCCGCCATGTCGATCCGAATGGCCAATCTGTGCACTGGCTTCTTATCCCCGACGTCGTGCACGGCTTTGATCACATGGCGCCTTCGATTCAGGGAGGACCGGAAACGGTGGAGGACGCTCGAATGAAGACCGAAGCGTATCACCAGCTCCTAAAAGAATGGCTTCGCGACGTAGTGTGGACACAGCCACGTCCCGCATCTGGATAACAACTTTCGCTATGCCGCGTAGCGAAACTTCGTCCGCGTAGTCTCGTTTATCCGTATGGTCTCGTTCTTCCGTGTAGTCTGATTTCGTCCGTGTTATTTCGTTCGTCCGCGGTGTCAGATTTCGTCCGTGTTATTTCGTTCGTCCGCGGTGTCAGATTTCGTCCGTGTAAGTCCATTCGTGCCTGGAGTCAGACTCCACCAGGTTGGGCAGTATGCGTATTGAGTCTCGTGCCATTTACCCATTGAACCTACCAGATTCGTCAGTTAACTCTGACTCATTCATTGAGCCTGATTCGTTCATTGTGTCTGAGTGGTAACATGCTGGTTAACTGCAGGCTGCGGAAAACATTGACCGAGATCAGAACCATTCGGCCATCAATGGGCAATAACATGATGTAGATCTAGTGCATAAAATACATTATCCCAACATAGCCCAATATGTTTTGACGTTTGTGCTATGAGAGACTTGGCTAGTCGTTAGAGAAAGAAACCAAGAAGGCACTTTGTTAGCGAGTATCAGTAGATAATAGACGATGAGTGATTCGTGCATAACAGGTCTCTTTCTGCTGCTTAGTCGGCCGCCATACTATTATATCCTAGCACAGCATAGAAGAGGGCCAAAACGAGTCGCGCAAAGATACATTTGGCATAACGTTACATCTGAAGTTGAACCAGGAAGGAAGTCTGTTAATGACTGTCAGCAGACTATAGATGATGAGCGACGGGAACGTGGCATGGCGAGTTTCTTACCTCAGATTGTTGCTACTCAGTCGGCCGCCATATTGACATATCGAATTGCATCACAGGAGACGGCGAAATCAAGTCGCGTAAAGATATATTTGGTATTTCTGTTATTAGTTGGCGAAAATAATGACCAACTTTAAGTATAAATAGGACTGAACTCCCTCAGTTCAGTCGAAATTTGAAAAATGGAGATTCAGACCACATCCTCAGCTAGTAGTCAAACCATATCTTACTCACCTGTTATATCGCTGCCATTCTATATTACTCCCATATTTTTATCACTACCACGACAACCTTTCAAAAACACTTACAATGATCTCTGGAAAATACCTCGCGTGCGTGGTGACTGCTGTCGCCGGAGTTGTGAACGCCCAGACCCTCCGTGTTTGGACTGGTGTTAGCGGTGGCAGCAGCAATTATCAGTGTGCCGGTGATAACAGCGTCTTGTTGGCAGGCGATAATGGCCGATGTTTCAACACCCAGGTCATTGCTTGTTGGCAGGTCCTGCAGCGCGGCTCTGCCACGCTATCGCTGTTCACCGGCTCTGGGTGCAGAGGGCAGGAGCTCTTCAGTACATTGAGCGTCGTCGGAAGATCTGAGAGCACGTTCACCACATACCACTCTTACCGGTTCAACGCGGTGGGCAAGCGAGAGCAAAACTCGACTGAGGATGGTCAGTTGGAAAACCGAGAGGAAATCTCAGCTGAGGTTGTCCATTTAGACAAACGACAGGAGAATAACCCGTCGGGACAATCAATAACCTATAATGGCCGGCGATATACATTGGGACAGTTCGTGAGACATGCCCCCGTCGCCATCAGATCGGTTTCACAATCGATTGTCAACCGAGTCGGCAGGTTTCTACATGACGGTCAGACCGAAGGCGCCGTGACGGTAGGCGAGGAGATTCTGGAATATGACGTCGGGGGAGCGCAAGGAGCAGTACCACCAACGGTTATCCAATGGATGTGGCAGTCGGCGGCAGCATATGCCAACTCAATCGGTGTATGGCACTTTGACATTGGCATTGCTAGCAGTGGAGGAAACACTTTAGCTGTATTGAGTGTCGATGCTGAGTTCGAATAGAGGTAGTTATCGGGACGAAGCTAGCAATGCCCGCTTCGGGTGTCTAAAAGGACCGTCTTCGATTAGGGTCCGACGACAAAGGATGTTTTGCCACGCTACCCACACAGCCCGCCTATTCCTACTACCCTTTTCTACCAGGCAGCCCCTTTTCCTTTCTTTTTGGACAGATTGAACAGACACACAGATTCACGTACAAGAGATCTTAGTTCCCTCTTGTTCGGCAACCAGTGTGATTTGCTTGGGATCTTGACCTCTCTTTACTTAAGACATGACATGTTTGTACAAATTAAAAAGCTAGCTAGATTATCTGCAGTAGTTAGATCTTTATGCAAACAGCCTTTGTACTTTTTTATGTTACCGTTAATCGTATATGATACGGCAAACCTATCTAGAATTCCATGACTGACTACATCACTTACCTCGCCGATCAGATGCGTTCGTGGCCTGCTCCGCCAAAAGATGAGGTGGCAGGGCCATATACGTAGCTACATGGTGGCGGGATTTGGTTCGCCGCAGTCCATCCCGATGACTGGTCCGTCTCCATGTAGGTAGGAGCTCTGGAAGGAATTCCTGTTAATGGCCTCTCTGAGTCAAGTTGGTCAGCCCAGTACCTTCTACGAAAAGCGCCGCTTTACTCAGTCTCCTAGTAATCACCAAGAGTAAATGTCTAGTCACAATCTCTTTGGAAGTAGTTTTTGTCAGATAAGGCCTCTATGCGTCATTTGGCATGTTAATGTAGCTGCTGTCGCTTCCTTACATCGACTTCGCTGAAATGTACTCTTGAGAAATTCACTGCTCCGGATCCGCAAATAACATACGACCAATCGGGTTCAGGCCCAGCATGACGAGGGTAACTCCCAGACAGTCGCTGTGATTGAAATGCGCCTTCGATGCTCAACAAAAGATAGTAGGTTAGGCACGTGTTTTGATTCGGGAACACAGTAAGACAAGATGCCGGCGGGAAGCCAACATTGCTCGGCCCCCCGAATCCGTCGTACTTAATATATTGCATCAAAGCGGTGTGACAACCAAGTCTACTTGGTGGAGAGGGGGATGTTCAACCGTCCCGGGGAATTTATGGGTCGTGCCGAGGTTGTGCATGCTGAATTGAATCATACAAGCCAGGCAAAAGACGTTACGCAGAGGTTTGTGTAAGACAAATACAGATTTATTGATGATCAACGAATGGATATGACTAGTCAAACGGACGGCACGGGATTTCAACTGCATCTACCTCTCTCAAACACCACCAGGGGCTTCCTTATCCAACCTTAAGTAATCCCTTTCTCAAGGACAATGATTCTGGTCGCATTTAGGCGTTCAATTTCACCATTTACCACGGGAGGAGGAGACCGAGAAGACCAAGGCTGAGACCGGCCAGCAAGTCATCGAGGATGCTCTTGACGGCAAAGAGCAATCCGTCAACGACGGCGGCAAGGCAGTTGAGCAAACCGCTGAGGGCAATGATCAGAGGTTGAAGGTATTTTAGAACGCAGACTGTGTCACGAATTAGCAAGGTGTTAGGACCGAAGCAAGATGAGTACTAACCCAGGCCCAGCTTAGCGAGGACAAGCTTAAGAGTGACGGAGAGCTTTGTGACAATGACAGTAACCTTGATCTTCAGGCAAGAAGAGTCACACTTTGAGCCACGCTCAAGAAGACCTCGCTTCGAGAACGCAGTTGTTGCCTCGCCGAGGAGGGCGGTGATCGCCGCGAAATCAGAGGCGATGGAGTCAGCAACGGCTTGCTTGTCAGCCTGAGACGCATCATTAGGAACAGCCGCGACAGCCTTGTCTGTGTGATCGTGAGCAATATACCATGAAACATGGAGGGTAGAGAGACTAACCCATGATGTCCGTGTGCGCAGTAATGGCAGCCAGGAGTTCATCCAGCTGAGTATCCTGTGTCTCAAACTGTCGGCGCTCTAGGCCAGGCGCAAGCACAACTGGATTGGCGAGGGAGGAGACGATCATGCCGCCAAGGGCGAAGATGGTGATGAGAACTGCCTTCATGTTGACGGGTTGAAAGTGAAAAGGTTGTGATTTGGAAAGATTGACGCTGCAAATGCTTTAAAGACTGGGGTCTGATGCTTGATTGTTAAGATCTGCTGATTGCTGCCGAGTAAGAAGAGACGATCAATACGGGATTTGGTGCTCCTATTTATGCTTTCCCGCCTCGTGTGAAGTGCTCGAGTTTCCGCCTAACTCTTTTATCTCACTGAAGTTCAAGATAGCACGCAATATTGAAAACCGCATCACGGAACTTGATCCCCTCAATTTCATATCCGACATGAGGCCATCTACCAATACTCTCGCTTAGAGATATTCTCCGAGATCGAATTCGACACACATGGGCAGGTTATGATGTCAACGTGCTTCTTCAATATCCGCCGTAGGTATAGATGTCTGCTCAGGATCTTGATCATCAGTCTCCATCGCGAAGATTGTAGAGGCAATCGAAATTAACCTTCACACCCAGAGGATGAAAAAGGAAGACTTGAATGTCGATCCCACACGTCTGCCTCTCCTCGAGAAATGAAAGCCGAACGCTCTGCCCGTCATTTGAGCCGGGAATATTACATAAATTAGTGCTACCCAACAGTTCTGGTGGGCGACGAGGCCATTCCCAATCTTCAGAAGCTCCTCCATCTGCATCAAAGAAGTCGAACTGGGCTTGACGGCAGTACTCCCCGACCTCCGAGCCGTTACTGCGTCTAGTGTGGAGATATTTCCGGGAGGCTTACGCCAGTCGACTTAAATCTGTGAAAGCAAGACGAAGATGGTGTGTCAATGTAATGCTGCCCCTTGGCTAACGAGGAGGATGTTACATCGCAACCAATCTTTGCCAATTTAACACTTACCGAGTCATTTCTCCTCCCAGCTCATGGCATTGCTCTCAGGCTCTCTTTGATTGCCCAGATTGTGTCAGTGGCTACAGTATTGGCATGTAATACAGTGCTGAGGTGAGGACAGTGCTCATTATGAAGTTCTGGAATGATCTTGCCAAGCCCAAACTTTGACACACTTCGGATGCCATGCTTGAATTCCGGTTTCCGGCCACCAACGACTTACGAGTTGATATGCCGTGTCACCCCGGAACCGCAGGCCATTGTCGTCTGAATTTCCGTTCAAATCAGAGATCGCCCTATAATGAGCAACAAGCTGACCAGCTCTGGCTCTAAGACGAGGATGCACGGGTCAGTTGACCATTCAACGACAATGTCTGGCACGGCTAATAGAGCACATCAAAGCTATTCGCGCTAAGTATCGATGTCTAAAAAAGGTTTGTCTCCACAAGCCTTCAGTATTCAGTACCGGCAAGCCACCAGATTGCATGCAGATCTCATTTAGCCAGGCACGGCTTGACATAGGAGAATGCGGGGGACAGCCGGTGACGGCTTGCGGGCTGCAACCGAGTCATATTGGCATCGATATTGCGTCCGTCCTCTGAGTGGCTGGAGCATCGCTACCTTTACTCAATTGGACACCAGGTATTGATGGATACCTGAGGTTTAAACCCATTTGTTGAGGCGATATATGAGCCAGCGAGCTGAACTCACACTGCATATGCATTTCTCTCCTTTCTCTCCCCTTTCTTTGCCAACCGACCATTCCTTGACCTTGGCGCTTCGAACCATGGGACAACTATGTGTTTTAGCCCTCCGTACTCTCCGGTCCTATACTCCATATTCTGTACTGCTGGGATGCAGGTGGCAAGTGCGACCTTGTGGTGAACCTACGAATCTCATTGCGAGTTCACGACGCTCAGTGATGACATCTTGCTTCAAAGCTCGCCCACCAAGCGCATCACAGCATATTGCAATTTCAAAAACTTCTTCACTGCATTAAAGTCAATTCTCTAGTGAATTGATCCTTCCATTTTGCCCCTGCAAGGCACGAAGGCCACATGGACTTGGTTTCGACGGCATGCACATGATCATGGTAGTTAAACATGCAAAAGTCTTGGTGACTAGTCCGCGTGGATTGAGAGTCCAATGACATCCGACTACGTGGAAGTCAAACCCCAGCAATAAACGGCGATGAACAGCGCCCCTGTCTGTAAGCGTGGCAGCCAAAGTATTAACTCACACCCATATCTCAAGTACTGGTCGCAAATTGGCACAGTGCTACAAACCGAGAGGGATATGTTGGGCCATGGAACCGGTGCCTGAAGTCAATTAGATCATACTCCCTGGGGTTGTGTCGTGGGAGCAGCAAGACATCGCGTAGACAGCTAGAGCTCAGGGTTCCGTGATCGCAACGGCAATTTCTAAATACGAGTAATGGTAATGTCTAACGCATGGCACTAACGCAGGCAGTGATAAGTATGAAATGGCATACATGCCGAGATGAGGGCATGTGCTAATGCTGACCGATACCGGGGCCTGCCTAGGACGCTCAGAGCAGTGGTTGTCTTGCTCCAAGAATTAACGGAGTGTCGGGTGGAAGTGAACAGAACAAGAACCTGTTTGTTGTTGTACATACTAGACAGGCATATCCCACGGGATCTCTATCGGCTTATCTTGCATCGTCTAGAGAACAACCCTCGAATTTGAGGTTGATGATAAAAACCAATTAACAAAACAAGAATCGGATTTAGAATACTAAACAATATTGGTTCATTCACCATTCCTGTAGTTGAAAGGAAGGAAGAAGTGATCACGAGTTAGATGAGCTGTGGAGGAACACTGACCATCCAGATTGTTTGGAGCTCATGTGATTCAATTCATAGAAATAAAATAAGGAGCGCACAATGATCAGAAACAGAACCAAGGACGCAAGCGGAAGGAAGTCATACAAGGGCTATGCACAGCACAGGACAGAATAACAGCTTTGTGCACCGGAACACAGTCTTTGATAAATGGAACAAGCCTTGCCGAGCAGTTCCAAGAACAGTCCCTTTGTCGCAGCCAGGCAAGTATATAGCCTTCATCTAAGGAATCATCCAGCTCTTCAAAAATCGCATCTACTCGCAGCACATTCGCTTTCAAACCTTCGAAAGGAAGACGTCCCATCACCATTTGCTATACCCCATGTACTGAAATTAACTCAAAAGTTACAGAAACCGATTTGCAAGAATGTGTTACCGAGTCTACACTCATACTCTCCGCTGCGACACTCGCCCTGTCATCTCCGACGGCCGAAACATCTATATTGACCCTTATGCAACCCCGGCGAAATGCCCTTGCGGCCCTGACCCCGTCATCCGGCCCCGTCTGGCATGTAAATCCCACGGGTGCTGCATGCTCACAGCGCGCAACTATAGCTGTTTATCAATGTGCCGCAAGCCCACAGTATACCACAAGTACGTGCAGTGCACGCCGCCCCGGTCCAAGTCTGTACACTTCAGCCGCAAGTTCGTGGATCCCATGTGGCGAGATCTACCATTGTTTGACGGGAGTCTATTTCATTGCATGGCGGACTCCAATACCTGCCTACAAGAATCGGTAGAATTCAAAACTGCGAGGGACAAGATTGTCGAAGTTGGGGCTATTCTCAACCATGCATTGTTAGAGATTGACAAATGCCGTTTTCAGGTAAGGAAGGAGGCCCGACGGCATCGTCGAGATCACGGATCGTGTCACAGGGTCCTGAACTCGTGGGAGTGCTCGTGGATGGACAGAATAGAGACCTTGAAGGAGCACGTGGATAATCTGGAACTCTCAGTGGAAAATTTCCAGGAGCTGTTCAGGAGCTGGAGAGACTTTCTGTGGACTTTAGAGCGACGAGGCGATAGACGTATGCATGGTTTAGAGTATTGTGGATAGATTGGCAAGGGAAGCAAGAGATTCTTCGAGGAGCTGAGGACTGTTTTGATTTACTCAAGCTATTCAACACATTCGGAGGGATATGCTACGAGGGGCGTGTTCGATTTCCTTGTTCATAGTACCAGGTTTGTTAAGTTCGTCATTTGGTTGTACTAAACCGCTTCAAGTGGAGTGGGCCTTTAGCAATGCTTTCATGTGAAATGAAAGAGTCTACCTGTTTGATAGTATCTTCTTCCATTGAACCTATTTTGTATCAGTTGTCGCCGAGAGCGTCGTGAAATATAATTACGTCTGACTCCGAATCCCCCACGCCGTGCAAGAACACCCCAATATTGCCATCGCATCCCAGTAAAGGACCGGGTTAGCCAATTCGTTCGATAAAATGCCAAGGGCCTTGTATTTTTATCATCCCTTCGCTTTTTGATTCCAATATTCTGGTAAAGCTCACAGCAGCCAGCCAAGAGAATATCGATCAGGCTGCTGCAGAGGCGATGATACCACAGAAGACTTCAGTAACACTCATGCGCACATTATCAAAGCCACCGCCATAGCTGCGTGGTCAAATTCAAGGAAGATTATGAGGAAAATGATCAGGAATATGATGAGGGGGACGCCGTGGACGATGACGATGAGGAGGAGGACGGCGAGGAGGAAGATCGCGAGGCATCTGCAAGAGCAAAATGAGAAAACCAGTCTTTTGTAACATTATCATTACATCCCAGTACAATACATGCCAGAATGCTAGCTAATACACCATTGTCAGTTTCACCCCCTCCGCCCCTGAAAACAACTTCTCAGGTAACGTCAATAGCCGACAGAATGGATTCGGCCGGAACGTCACCTCCTTGAGGTTAGGTAGCTGCTTGCGGCTTTCGAGAATCACCTTCTCCATCACAGACCGAATGTCCATCTCATATTTCCTTCGCGTCTTATCGGACATGGTGGCCATTTCGACGTCCGGCCATAGCTCTGCCAAATCTAGCGTCTCCAGTGATTTTGGTAGCCGGTATCGAATGTCGATCTCCTCCATTCGCTTGGGTTCCCTGAAAAGAATACCTATGTCGAGCTTTATCTGATGCAGAGTTTCCATCTGTGGTAGACATGACAAAGTTCCGTCGCCACCGATGTGGTCCCAGAGGTTGCTGGCAGAGATGCTCTCGAAGGTGAAGGATTCGAGGGTGTTGGCTACCAAGGGGAGGGCGTCATTGAGGTGGAACTCGCCGGCTTCGTTGTCAGGGGCTCCAGAGGGACTCATTTCCAGTAGGCGTAGATTCGGACATAATGAGCAAATGGTGTGCCATCCCGGTCCCCACATGTTACTCCTCAGAAGCCGTACCTCCTCCACATTCTTCCAGCTGCCGGCGTCACCCCAACCATCACCAGGCTCGAGGTCCGCAGGACGGAACACTGCACTACCCAACTCCACCGATCGCAGGCTAGGCAGTCTCAATAAGCAAGGCAGCTCGCGGCGAGGCCAGAACGTTGCCCCGGGATACTCCGGCATAGGCTCGAGCATAACTCGTGTCAGGGAGCTTAGAATCCGTGGCTCCTCCCCGGACTCGGCGACAATCTCGGGGGTGAGCATGGCTTTCAACTTGCAGTAGTCCCCGGCCGAGAAGGGCATTCTCATGTGAAGGCTCTGGAGATTCGGAGAGGAGCAGAGGATGAGAGCGAAGACGACCTGGGCGATCTCGAGTTCGGTCTTGGCATCGTCTATGAAGCTCTTTATACGGCCATGAAGACGTGCTGATGTGTCCACCAGGGCACGCCAGTTGGTTCGCTTATAGGGGTTGAGAATGTCGGACGGGTAGTGATCGGAGCCGAGGCAGGAGATGAATGAGAGAGTCCGAATATGGTTGCCCAACTCGGGCCGCTCGAGTAAGGTCTGAAGAAGGGACTGTAGTCTGGATTGGCCCCAGAGGTAGATTGTCTTGTAGAGGAAGGGGATAGCCATGCCCGACAAACGGTGGCAGACGAGGCTCAGGCGGTGCAATGCGGCTCTGTTACTAACGACGACGCCATCGGGGTTGGTGTATGCGCCTATGGGAATATCCAGCCCGTCAAGGGGAGGCACGAGGTGACCCACGATCTGGAGGAGCACCTCATCGGGAAGAGAGAGTAGCAGCGACATGGAAATTCGGCGTTGAATGAAAGATGTTGACGGCAAAGAAGCAGCACATGAAGTGGAAGTGAGGGGGTGAAGAGGAAAGTCGCGATGACGGCGGGAAGGAAACTTGGGGAAGCGAAGACGGGAAGTCTAAGGTAATATTATGAGGCTGCGCGCCCGACGGCCTCACCTCAACCTAAAAGTCTTGGAAGACGACGCCAAACGTTGGCAAGCTAGCGCCATGTCATCAAGTCCCGCTTGGCACATGACGCTCTCCCGTCTGATTTGATGGGCGGCACACGAAGTTTTTCAGGAGATGACGCTGTGGAGATGATGAAATGCTTAAAACCCGGTGCGATCAGGGATCCTCCTTCCAAGGTTCCTTCACTGCGCCTCGCAACAGTTCCATGGGCCAAGCTTTTGTCTGACCCAACAAATGCGCAAATGCACTTTCAGGAGGGAACATGCCAGCTGATGACTCTCATGCGGGATCTCATTTTCACGGAGAAGAAAGGGGGGGGGGAGGTGGCCACCAGTGGGCCGATGTTTAAGAAAGATGCAAATGACATGCGATTCGAGGTCGAAGGACGAAGAATTGAAACGGCGCATCTAATTGCGCGCCCGGCTACCTAGTCTAGGCCCTACCTTACCTATCCTATCCTCTGATCCCCAACTTGCAAGCTCCGTGTCAACCTCCATTAGTCTTAGAGCAGCCACTTAGCGAACGCATCCTACCGGCTCAGCAAGCTTAGTGGGTTTCTTTACAGTGGGGAGACGGCCGAGGTGCTTACTGGAAGCCTCACTCATGCAGGCGAAACTTTATAGGGTGCCAGGGCAGTTCGACGGAACCCCCTTAGGGGGTGGCTCTCAGGGCGAGAACCCGGAATACACCCCTGTCTCGCGCGAGCTCACGGCGGGGCTAGGCCCTATTAGCCCTGGAAGGGGCCCAGATCGCCGCAAAGTGGGATGTTTTCGCCATCCACACGCATTCGAGATCCCCATAAAAAGCACCAATGTGTGTATCACTTCTCTCCTGGACCCCAATCGATCGTACCACTTCGCGGGCTATTACGGGCAATCGGTTACGCTACGTCTACATAAGTGGATCTGGGTGATCGAAAACTTTTTCGGCACACTTTATCCGAGGAACGTTTGGTCGCTTGACCGTTCGCCTCATTCGGACCGCCCTGACTACGGAATTGTCTGTTCAGAGCAGATGCCACTGCTTTCGCATGTCAGTGCTTTCGACTGCCGCGTTGTCTACGGCGTAGATTATATGGCGAGCTACGGTAGTTTCGGACGGGTCGGACCCGTTTTCTGCCTGGCTTCGTCCCAGACTGTCGCGGCGGGTTTGGGTTTCTGGGAGGGAAGTCCCTGCCAGACGCTCCGGCACCATACAGCTCTCTTTCTAGCGAAAGAAGGTCAGTACTCGAGATCTCGGACAGCGCTGATGAAGCAGCCGATGCCAAGCTGTCAGGGAATCGCCTACATGAGGTGACATAGTCGACGGCCATGTCCTCGGCAGTGATGGCCTTGCCAGGTGGTTTGGAGTGCCATCCGCTTGTAGATGCGCCATTCCTCTCTGGAATGGTGGGTACATCGTCCCAATCCGGTAGTCTGGTATGCGGAGAGACTGGACGGCTTGTTGCGCGATTACTGGCCTCCTGGTGCCAGTTGATTGGCGCAAACTCCATGCAGACCAAGATGGGCGGCGGCGTGCGCAGTGGCGGAAGCATGTGCCATCGATTGCCACCAGCATTACCATCCTCAAGCAGGGACATGACATCTGCCGCTGACCGTGTCATGATGGGGTCATCCTCGGAGCTGGCGTAGTCTGGGAGGTCGTCATCGTCAATCTGAGACGGCAGGTGCTGTGGCCCGGCCTGCGGGTTAAAGCGTACGGTAGGCTCGCCCCCCTGGTTTGTATGCTGCGCCATCATCTGAGGACAGATTAGCGCAAAGTTCCCAACGATATGGCTCTGGTTGCCATATCCTTCCAGTTCTGTACTGACTTCCGGTTCATGCCCATTGTGCCTACTCTCAAGGGGACGCCATTGTGAGAGGTCAACCTCGCCCGGCGGAGGTGCGACAGGCTCGCATAGCTGAATATGCTGGTTTAGACCTGTGGCGAGGTCATCACCAGGGAATGGCTCAATATGGCCCAAAGTGGCCAGTAGGGACCAGCTCTTGGCCAACCCAGACAAACGTTCGATATCTTGGCTCCATTGGCGCAGCAGATGCCAGATGCTCGAATCGTGTTCATCTGGAGGCGGACTACCGTTCATGTTCACCCAGTACTCATGCTGGATCTTCCAAAGCCGATTGCCCACACCGAAGAACAACTCTCGCACGTGCGGAACCGATAATTCCATGCCAGCTTTCGCCGCCGGATGATTGGTTGCGAGGTACGGGCCGGCCGTGCCCTGGCTCGCCGGATTCCCATCTCCAGAGACCTCGGACAGCGGGATGACCTTGTGGAATGGCGGGAACGTACGGCATGGCTCGGAACGGTAGCAGACGAAGCTGCGTTTCAAGAGGCAGTGGCTACCGTGCGACGGACATTCTCCCGTCACGATGCGGCCCTGGAATTCCTCAGCTGCAGGGCGGTCTCCCGGGTGGATGTCGACGTACCCAGGCGAGATGAAGGGGTTGTACATGGTGAGCCCGGTGCGCGGGTTGACGATGCTGCGCTCGCGGGTCTCGCAGTTCGTGTGATGGAGGATGAAGTTGACGCACATCTTGGCGTCTCCGTTGTGTTGTATATAAAGGAATGGTGCGCTCGACAATACAAAATATGAGTGAATGTCAAGCACTAAAAGCAAGATAGTTTCGCAGTATATGTATATTTCCTCCCGACGAATTGGAGCGCCTAGCAACCCTTATAAAGATAAGCTCGCAACACAAGATCGACAACAACCGCACAGGCTCTATTGTCCTCTTTGTCCTCTTTCAAAACCACTATATCGTGGGGAACAAGAAGACGAGCGGTTTTCTATGTTTGGTGACTTTATTTTAACAATGGCCTTGTTTCGGCTCAAACACCAGTCCGTTATTGTGTTCTTTGCCCTCCGGAGGGGGCTGGTTTTAGCTCTTACCACTGTTACATGAGGTTCTGGCGGTCGTTGTCTTCTGACATTTTAGATTTTGTCAACTAGGACCCGAAATCAGATCCATCCCACTCAGCATCTGGATCTACCATCTTGAGTCTTCTGCGCTTGAACCGCGTCGAGCTCCCCTTCTTCCTTTCACTCAACCCACCACCCCCATCCTCGTCCGCGTCTCCAACAACGAACAACCCCTCTTCCTGCTGCTCACCATACTCTTCCTCCTCCTCTCCCTCCTCCTCTTCCCCTTCATCGTCCCTCATCCTCTTCTTCTTCGTCGCCATTCCTCGCTGTCCCAAAGCCTCCCTCCGCCTCTTCTTCTCCCTCCTCGTCTCCTGCACAATCCGATCAACCAACCCCGCCACATTCCCCCCAGCCAATCCCTCCATCCTCTGCACCGCCTCCTCTTCAGTCATTCCTCCGACCATGAGCTCCTTGATGCGGTCCCAGAACTTCTTTCGCCGACAGTACCACGTACGCGCATACTCCTCGCTCCGCCATTTCGAGCCGTAGCGCTCATCGAGCTCCTCGATGGGGGGCTGGCCGTTCAAGCCGTATCGGTACTCGGCCCATTGGTCATGAACTGTCTCGGCGTGCGGGTGGAAGAGAAACACGGGGCGGTGAGTGCCGCCTGGGGCAGGGGCGGTGAGTTTGCTTGCGCGGACGTTGGTGGAGAGATGAGTGGACTGATGAGGTAGTGATTTGAGCGTGGGCAATGGGGGAGCGAGGGTGGTGGATGGGGCACCCAGCTGTGTTGTGTTATCTTTCGCCGCGCCGACTTGCTCGACAGCATGATGTCTTGCCCGAGAAGTGCGGGATCGACTGGCAGCTTTCTTCTCCCCCGGGTCTGACAGAGGCGTATGTGTCCGGCCAGGCACTCTTTTCCCAGTGCTTCTTAATGGCCCCGAAACAGGTACGGCTGCCGGAGTCATGGATGGTGATGGCATCGGTGTTGCTTCCATTTCGGTGCTCTCTACCACACCATCATTTGACATTGGGGGATCGACTTTGAGATGCTTCTGCAAATCACCGTGAGCATAGGGCATTTAACCTTTAGATACAGTAGCTCCCGTGCATACTTACCACGATGGTCACCAGTATCTGCCTCACAACATTAACCTGCATCTGCAAGCGTTCTTCGAAATCCGCCTGCCACCTCCTCATATCCCCCTCCAACTTAGCCTGCTTGTCCTCCAATATATGCAATTCCCTCTCATAGTGCCTCTGCAGCGCAATGATCGTCGCCGCGCCTCCATCTCTTCTTTCGTCGCAGTCGTCTCGTCCACTCCCGCCCCTAACCTCGGACGCAGCCCGGCTGCACAATTGCCCCTGTACCAACCCATCGCCTGGGTCCACTGCATCAGGCAATAATCCTTCCGAAGGATTGTTTAAGGAATAGGGCGAAGGAAAGGAAGAAGCTGTGATTTCTGGCAGTGATGCGAGTGATGAGCCCCTCGATTCCGTGACCTGCCCGTTCGGGGTATCAAGGCGCGGCGGGGTTGGCGGCATTGGCCCCCACTCATCCCACAGCGCGGAGACGTCAGCCGTCCCCGTCCCGTGGTCCTGCCTTAGTTCCCGCTCGTCAGCCATGTACAAAGTGTCAAATTTCGGATGAACGCCTAGATCTCTCTGTCAGAAGTGTGAAAGTTCGAGGATGTAAGCTGCAGTGCACGATTGATCCAGATGCCGTGGATATTTACACATTTCTGTCCGCTTTGGCGCAGCCATTTTCTCTCAATGAAAGGGTGGCGAAAGCAGGCTGGATTGTGAATCGATGCAAGGGATTTTCTCAAGATGGTGTCCTCGACAAGAAAGCTGAATGCTCCAGGACCTCTTTGTTTACTTGTTCAATGATTCTATTCATCGATGGCTGTGCGAAGTTGCTAACCCAACAAAGAAGACTATGTGCTGTTGATGACAATGCTGTCCATTCCAATCTGCGGCTTTCGCCGGATGCGTCGATACCAGGTTGCAACCCCTCAATGCCGCTCTCATGTGATGCTCCCCAGGCCAGCTGGCCGGGGATGCTCTCTACATTCACTCCTCATGCTAATCGTCTCTTCTACTCCAGTCGTCTAACATCTATGTCATGTCTGTCTCTCCACTCTATCTCTCAATCTCATCTCTTCGTCTCACATCGCTCCATATTAGTGGCCTAAATTCAACAAAAGGAAAGAAAATCAAGTAATCCAGAACGCGTGCTGGGTATAAAACGCCTTTGATGCGCGGCGGAAACGCCGCAATGCAGATGCTGCAATTCCACTCAACATTCGCAGGTTAGGCTGTCGTCCGCCGTCCCCAGACCGGCCAACCTCGCTTGCCATCCTTCCCGCAAGACTCCTCGCCTTCATCGAGCTCGAGTCGGTACCGCCGCACACTGCCCGTGTCGTCGTCGAAACCAACATGCTGCCGCTCTTTGGGAAGGAAGCATTCGGGCACGAGATGGCGTCGCACCCAGCCTTTTACGCCTCTGCTCGCGGCATCAATGGCCGCGTACTCAAGACGGCGGGTGCGATCGCTGGTCCAGTAGTGGGTTGTCTGCGGCGGTAATGGAACTAGTGTTTCGACCCCCATCTGCTGGGCCTGCTGGACGGCAGACAGTTCCTCGTCGGTGGGATGCGTAGGAAAATGGAAGAACGAAGCTGGCTGCGGCTGCGGCTGCGGCTGTGACTGGGTGGGGTAGAGACTATGTCCACTCGTCCGGCAGGGGTAGGGGCTCGTCTTTGGCGACCTGCGGATGGACGGCCGACCTCGCGGCTTGGGTTGCGAGGACGATGCGGCCGAGGAAGCATTGGAGGTTCGGCGGCGAGACTGGGAGGACATGGAGAGGCGGGGTGGGAGCGACTCATACCCGGAGTCTTGCCGACGCATCTCGGTCGATGTGGGGTCTTGATCTTTGGGGAGTTGGTCCTTGGGCGGAGACGGAGGAGCGTATAGTTGCACGTCGTGGAAGCTATGGTAGGTGGTGTCCGAGGCGGCAATGCTTGATCTGGAGATCGAAGGGTGAAGGTTCGAAGGTATCGGCGTGAGTTTTGACATTGTGGACGGGTATGCCCCTCATGCAGGCAATTGGAAAGCCGATCCAAGCTCACACAGCGTCCTTCTCCAAGAAGAAAAGCGCACGCAAAGAGTCTCGCAGAGATCTTTCAACGTGGGTTATAAATCCATAAGGGACCGAGCCCCCGGCACGATCGGTGGAACTGGCCAAGATTATAAGAGGACGGAATTTCCAAGGTCGGGATATGAAACGGTCGCCAGCGAGGAAGTTGCGGTCAAAAAGCCCAACAACCCATGAAAACCCCCCAAATAGGGCTTGTTTTGATCTGGAGACTGGAAAAGTCGGAGTGGGTTTGCGGTATCCTTTATTCGCAATTGGAAGCGATTGCAGGACCTTCCGACCAGGGGAGCGTGTGGCCCTCTGACGAGGCGATTGGGTGGAGGGTGCGGTGAGGCGTATCGACCTGCAGGAGGGAATGTAACGAGTATGCAACGCACGTTGTTCCCTGTGGGCCGGAAATGGGGGTGGGCGGATGGGTTCGGGTTGCAGCTATGTAACCAGACAACCCTTTGACGACTAGACTACTAACTAGTGTGAACAATCGAAGTCGTTGGGGAGATCCAGCAGAAGAGTGCCCAACCCTAAAGTATGTATGGTATGGACGGCTTGTGTCTGACAAAACCGGCCGGCAATGCGTGCTATTCCTGGGGAATCTCGGGTCTGGAATTGCGGGATGCGCTGGCGACTGGAGAAGATAGACGCGAACTTCGTGTGAGGTCACTTGGATGGGCCGACCGTACTTTGTAATAGGTAGTGAGAGATGAATGCGGGAAGTCGGCCAGAGTTGCCCCCTCGTCGGGCTCTCTTTCAGAATGGCGAGCGAGCTAGAGTTTAACTTATCTCGTCGATCAATACCGAGAGACTTTCGTGAATCAATCGACAGCGGCAAAAAAGGACGCTTGAAAGGGGTTCTAGATCGGTGGGTCCGTTTTGTATCGATTTGGTAGGAGCGAGAGCAGCACAGCCTCGATGTTTTCTCTTGGCCGCCGTGTGTGGATCGCGAATGCCTTCACTGGGATTCGTGGAGCCGATATTATGTATTCTTTTTTTGGCGCTATCGGAATTTGTTGGGGCAATAAATTTGGAGCTTGATGGGTTTCCTTGGGTGGAGGCGGTCACGATATGGGGACGCTGCAAGTCTCTCTTAATGGACAAGTCTCCTTGGAAAGAAGGTCCAAATGCAGTCGGTCGGTCAGTCAGTCAGTTAGTCAGTCAGCCAGCCAGCCAGCAAAGTGAAGGGATCTCCGCTTTGCCACCCCACGCTTCCTTGCAGCGTTAGATTTCGGAGGAGTGGGTTGCTGTGAATCACGCCGCTGGACAGCACGATAGGTAATAGCTCCTCGCTACTTGAGTCCGAACCTTCTTTAGGGTAGGTAGTAATTAGTGACTGAGTCGTAACGCTTGAAGTTTCTTCAAGCCGGAGGATGTGTTCGTCTGAAGTCTGGACTATTTGATTCCCACATACAGGAAACTATCTTGGAGGGGGCCTTGGTTATTCTCGTATGGATGGCAACTTTTGCCAATGCCAGTCGATAACTTATCGTGTTCGAGTGTTTGCTCCCCTCACACCGTCTCCGTAAAAAAGGTTGTTAGGGTATTTAGCGGGTATCTAGACCGAATGATGGACCCGTGACGCCCGTGCAATGAATGATGTGACGGTGACCCTGGATGGCTTCACTGATTCGATTCCCTTAAACCCCCTGTATTTCTTGGTGTCATGTCCACTGGCCGATGTCGCTTGCAGGCGCAGGCCTGGTATCTGGGGTTTGCTCGGCAAGCTGCCCCCCTCCCGCTCGGATTTAACTTGATGGGATTAACAGAGGTGGCGGTTGAACCACGGGAATGCCCTGAGATTCCTGCACGGTGATGGAGAGGTGCAGCAGAGACGGTGACACAACCCTTTTTTCGGTTTCTGTATGTGTGAAAACCCCAAGCAGCAGAAAACTGGAAACAATCGGTGATGGGACAGATTGGGGTGATGGGAGAGAGAAAGAGAGGGCCGAAGGTGGAGGGGGCTGCCAACCTTAAAACCCGAGATGTCAAGGATCGCAGCTATCACAAGCCAAATTTTGATCCAAGTCCAGGCAATGGGAATGACTGGGTTGGGCTGAGACTGGTGAGACTGATGAGACTCAGAGACCGGGAGTGACACTGACATGCCGCCGTTCATCGTCCGTGTTAATCATCATATGACGGGGTTCCTTGCTATTTCCAGCACACACCACACACACAACCCCTCACCCTCATTCAGCCCAGCCAGACAGACAGCCAGACTGGCTCAGCAGGCCAGGGCAGGGCTCTCTTCTCTCGCTCACTTTCACATGTCTGCTCGGTCGTGTCTTCGTCATGTCTTGCCTTGTCCTGTCTCATCTTGCTTGCACACGCACACACACAAACACACCCTTCTCGCCCTGGTTTCCCTGCCCCCGCCCAATCATCTCCAACCGCGTCAAACAGCTGGAAATCCCGCCCCAATGGGGATGTCCACGTCCCTCTCCGTGCTGCTTCGTCTTCCCTCTTTGTCGTGTGTCGTGTCGCGCAATCCCAGATCCCCATATCACCGTGCTAGGTACTGTACCGAATAAGATCGGCATTCTTAACCTATCATTGCTCACTCACACGCACCACATCATCAAGCACGAATTACACAACCACACCCAACCAGCACGGCTTGAGGTTATTCGCCGATCCGGCACCGCTTTATTGGCCTATGCATAGAAAGAAACGGGAAGCGCAGAACCCCTCGCCTATTCTTGACCAATATTGACACAACCGAAGCCACTGACGATCGACCACGGCTGTCCCACGACCCCCCCTGTCCAGAAATGGCAACGATCCACGCGCTGGGGGTCACGCACCCTTCTTTGGAGCGGCGTGCAGGCGCCTCGCCCACCATTTCATTCTCGTCTCGAAGCTAAATCTGCTTGGTCTGAATGTTAAAACTCCCTGTGACTGGCCGGCCCGTTGCCGTCACCGTGCAGAGTGGCTCTTTTTATGCTTACAGCCATTCACGGATGGTCCCCTGTCAGCACTCTATTGTGATGCTGCCGGCGCGTGGTGATGGCGGAGACTGGTGTGGACTTGAGGACATCTGCTAAGGATATTTGCAGGTAGCTGTCTACACTAACGCAGCATTTGACTGATACGCGGACAAAACTCTCCCTGATATCTAGAATATCTAGGCCGAATTCATCCGCACCGCACACCTGTTGATGTCACACGCATGCCAACAACCCGGCCCAGCCCTAAGCTTCACCTCACCTCTTCTCGCCCTTAGCCATGCCCTTTAAACACATGGTCGACGACGAACAGCATAGAGACACGTAGTGTAACCTATCCGTGGGGGAGTGCTGGACACCCCAACACGGATTGGGATATGTTGAAAATATTGCGAAATTTAGCATGATATTTGGGGTCGGTGAAGAGGTCCAATTTTTGTGGATCGTGCATCCCTGGCAAAGTTCGCGTCTATGCTCTGGGGTCTACAACAATCAAAGTAAAACGTGACCATGAAAAAAAAAATAGGACAGCGTTCAACTAATGCAAGAAGTTAAAATCACATCTCTAAATCTTATTGCCTCGACATCACCAACTTACACCAACATCCATATGGAATGCGTGAACTAGAAAGAGAACGCCCAATGGAATCTCCCTATGTGGATCCTACAACACCTCCTACCATGAGGAGAGACTACGGTTATCATTGTTTTCAACATTTTCCCTTTGTGTTTCCTCTTGAGACCGCGACCGAATGCGAGCCAGCGCAAAGTCGTCCCGAAAAGTCCGAAAAGTCCAGCTCTCCTTCGCACGGTGGTTGACCGACTTCCCCTCCCAATCCACAGCGTTGACATCGGCCCCAGCATCGAGAAGGGCTCGGACGATTCTTCGGAGATTCTTGCGGCGCGTGCAATGCACATTCGAGTCCATCTCCGTGCCACGAGCTCTTCGGGGGATGCTACAAGCTAGATGCAGCGAGGTGTGCCACTGCTCATGCCCGGGAGGCGGAGTGTTGTTATTCACCGAGGCGCCTTTGTTGATTAGTTCTTCGACCATCTCCAGTGTCAGTTCTAGAGTCTGGTCACTTTCCCTTGCTTTGCAGTGGCTCAGCACTCCTTTTAGCAGGACGTTCAGATCGGCCGGGAAGAAGATACCTTTCTCATGAAGCTCAAGAAACATGCGGATGTATATATAGTAGCCCGTGATACTAAGCTTCGTGCCAACCTCCATCACGGTCTTCTGATACCACTGCCCTGGGGCGAAGCTTTCCGGGTCCAGAGCTCGGCCATGCTCAAGCACCAGCCGAATCTTCTCTTTCCGGTCGTCTGTCAGGTCCTGGTCCCGGAAGCATTCTAAGAACTCCATGACAAGGTTCTTCCAAAAACTAGCGTCTGGATCAGAAGCGTCTGTGACAATCTGCTTGTACAGGTTGTTGTCGAGGAGAAATCCCACCACAGCTGCGGGAACGGTGTCCGATTTCAGAGCAGTGAGTATTGCTGGGAAATTTCGAGCATTGTCGCAGCATGGGTTAGTCAAGTCCATTCCATGATCGATTAGCTCTTGGATTATAGGAGCGATATCTTCAGGGGGGCCATCATTGTGAGGTTGGAGCATTTCCGTCACGCTAAGGAGATGCACTTCCATGCTTGTCGCGGGGACTGGCAAGCTATGGTGGCACCTCGACCAAGCAAGACCTTGACATAGTCCAGTCGACGCCAAAAACAGGCGTCAGCTATGGGCCGCTGGACCAGCTGGTCATGGTCTATGGAGCCCTCGTCAACCGGAACACCGTCGTCTAAGAGGATCTCGAGACATTCGGGTTCGGCGCCGTGACTCATCAGACAATCAAGCAAGGGAACCCTGAGTCTAGACCAATGGTGAAGATACGACCGTGCCCCATGTCGAAGAAGAACTCGTAAGCTGGAAGCTGTGAACACCAGGTGGAGCGGAGTGTAGTCACCTCCGTAATGGACCGGGCAGATGTGGCAGCTCGACCCATTGCATAAGCTCATGGCTTCCATGTCAGCACCTAGCTCAAGCAACAGCTCGGTAGCTGCATGTTACTTGCTTGCCAGGGTGGTTGCCAGAAGTGATCGTGGGATCTCGTTGATGCCCCAAAAAGCGTCAAGTATGTGAACAGGCCAGCGCCATCTGCTTGAACGTGGGCTAAAGGTGATCAAATCGTTTAGTAGCTGGTTGTCCTCGTCGATGTCCTTTTCGTCTTTGTGGTCGAGAGGAGATCCCATAAGGTAAGCTTGTCGAACGAGCTCGAGGTCGCCATTCTCACAAGCCCAAGTGATAGCTCTGTGTCGTCCAGCTGCTACATCTCTCCACACGAGGTGTGGAATGAGTGCACTCGCCAGCTCTTGGCTTGCTAGTGCCCACTCGAGCTGTTCTCGTGGAGAAAGGTATTCGCAGATTGTGTTAACAACTCGTTGCACAGAGATGTCAAGCCGCTCGATATGGAACATCCCTTGCTGTCAAAGGATTGTTTTGCCCGCCAGCGGGTGTGGTTTGTCGCCATCTCGCTTGATGGATCCTGGGACGGGGGCGAGGGAGTTTTTGTCGGGGCTTCGGAGTCTACACAAGTTACTCGTGTGTTGTTGACCAAGGAAAATTATTACTCTTCATAAAAGAAATCGGGGAGTTCGAATCGTGTAATGTAATCGGAAGACAGAGGTCAGAAAGTGAATATTTATATATGTTGACGGAGTTACAAGAAACCGGTTGGGTCCTGTCACCATCTCAGCGGCTGTCAATGAAGGTGAACAACAAATCTCGCAGCACTGCAAATACAGTATATTTCTTAGACTAGATGAAGCCGAGAATCGGTGAGACAATGAGCACTCGGTGCATCCAGGAAGACAATCACTTTGTGCACTAGTCAAGTTTATGTTCAGTCTAACTTGTGCCGGCGCATTGTGATTAATAAAGACGGAGAACACAGCCCCTGCCGAGATCAAGCAACATTTTTGATTGTTTGATGACCTTGGGAACCAGAGTCCATTATCCAGATATGCCAGTTTCTATTTGCGGGGAGTGCAACCGAAACTGGTTGAAAACCCATGACAACCTCGGTCCTTTATATCAAAGGACGCAGAACAATACGGCCACGAGAGCGGTCGAAACCCTCATTGCTCACATCGTAGGGAATGCAGGGAGATAATGTCTGATTGAGAAAGCTTAATCAATGTTTCTATGAAAGTAGTTTTGCCGGCTTTCCGGGACCAAAGGCCACTGATCTATTTCTGGGGCAGTAATACTTTGACTCCAAAAAGTCCGTATGCGCTTCAGCTAGTCCTTCCCGGTACAATGCCTAAGAGCTGGAACGATCTGAGTAGACAGGTACCCGAGTGTTCCGGCCTTCCTAGAGAATGAGGAAATACTGAGAGTGCTAGGCCCTGCCCGACCCTTGATTCCTCTCGCCATGCATACCCGGCCTCTCAAGAGTACTTCTCCTGCCCTCTAACCTGTGGCTTTGTCGTGTTTTCCCGACATTCGATGCCAATGCGGCTGCAGATCTTCAAAGAGATCCAAGCTATACCCATTCCGGGCAGCGTAGAATAAGGCTGTGTGTCCGGCAGAGTCCTTTGCGGAGATGTCTGCTCCACCGCGAAGAAGAGCACGGATGATTTCCAAGATGTTCTCTCGGCGGCGACCTAGATATCCTCGATCAACGAAAGATTGCCATTCGACTTTAAACGAGAGCTCTGCTGAACACCCTCCATTTCCACAATTAAACCACCATGCCCCAAAAAAGTTATATTTGCACCTCGCTGTGTAGTTATCGCTACCCTTAGCCATCACTGCCTCCCAAGCTTGACAAAGGTCTGGTTCTGTATCGTCAGCCTCTGGAAAGAAATTGGAAATACACCGAGGTACCGGAGCGCTTGCAGTCAGACTGCAGGCCCAGTGAAGAGGACTGCGACCAAATTTGGTATAGTTGGTCGTCACGCCAAGCTCGACGAGTCGCTCGATGATTTTCTTTGTAATCGAAAGCGTCCCCCGTTTCACACGAGTGTTGGTGATAATACCGTCAATACAGTTCCACATGGCCCTCCCCTTTGTTGAAAGCTTGAGTACGCTTTCGGGGAACATGAAATCAAGGAGGTAGTCGACGTACGGTAACCGCAGTTCAACAGATGCCCACGACAATAGTGATAACCGGGCGCTCTCGCAATTTGTAGTTTCATGGTCCAAGAGGAGACTCAACTTGCATTCTGCTTGCGGAGGGAGCCATCCGATCGTGTTTTCATTGCACCAAGAATTCCTGTCCGAAAGATTTGCTACCAGGAGCTCGGCTGGGGTCAAGAACTCATCGTCTTTCCGCCAAATGCTTCGTGAGTTGCCCGACTGGGCTTTTTTCCATGACATTGCTCCATTTCCGAGCAGGAACTCTACGACCTTCACGTCGACCATACCCGTCATAGCAGTGTGTAGCAGTTGTGGGCTGCTGTCCCCGGTCTCGTTGATATTGAGACCGTGTTCCATTAAAGTCTCCACTGCCGCGATCATATCCGATGGACTGAAATTGTCGTTGTGAAGTACCCAAGCCAAAGGGCAAACTCGCTCCCCATTTGACGTGACCACGAACAGCTCAGCACCGAAACTTAGCAAGACCTCTAGTATCTGCAGGGTGCCACTCTTACAAGCAGTTACAAGTGGGGATGCCCCGTCATGAGACGCGTTGGGATTTGCACCTGCGTCTAGGAGCATTTTTATGCAGTCCAATTGTGCTCCTCGTTTGATCATCCAAACCAACGGAGGCTCATCTAGCCCAAAGCCCGAGATTTGAATGGATTTGTTGACTTGTCCTAGAAATCCATTGTCCAAGAGCAATTTCAGGGTTGATATGTCGGTTGCCAGATGCAGCGGGCATTCAAGCGCATGGACCGTTTCTTCGCGATTTGGCATGTCGTCATGATAGGCCCAGTCGTCGTGGTTTGTCCGGCCACTAATCCAGTCATTATGATAAGTTAGATCTGAAGTAAGATCCCCCCCTGCTCCGAGCAAGAGTTCCAGAATCTGGCTATGTCCTTTTGATAGTGCCACAAACAATGGAGATGATTGGAACTCAACGCAGAAAGGTTCTATGGAGACCCTCTCCACCCTGGTGTCAACATGATTGGGAGGTGAGCCAAACGCGAGAGCTCTTTCAGCAACGTTCAGGTGTCCGTAGTTGCATGCCCAGATGAGAGCATGGCGATTGCCCGATTTGACATCATCCTCAAAGAGGGCAGGCACGAGTCGAACTGCAAGGTACTTGCAGGTCTCCGACCATCTTGCGATCGACCAAGGGGACAGATATTGTGTGATTTCGAGAATTATTTCGTTGGGAATCGTGAAGATGCCGATAGCTTCATCCACCAAAGCAGGTGCTTGATTTGGTTGTAACGCCATGGCGGGACCGATCAGCAGCAGGAGGTGTCGAGGATGTGAAATCAGTGAATATGGCGTTTCGAGGTTCTTGATTGATTGCCTTGAGATGAAAAGATCTTATCTTCTAGAGCGGGACAGCGCCGAGGGAAGGTTTCAGGAAAGACAGGAAGGAATGCCTCTGTGATTGTATATTCAGAATGTTTGGGGCAAAAGCGGCCAGGCGATGAAATGGTGTGGGAATCTAACCTGAGAGGGAGACGCATCACACACAACTCACGGTCATTCTTAGGAAGGGGGCTAACCACCTTGGAACCACACTTCTCTCTTTGCCCTCAACTTGCTTTCACCAACCTACCTAGATACCTAGATACTCAGGTGGGTAAGTTTGATATTTCCGTCTCCCGCATGTGCCCGCCTAAGGTATTTAAACTACGGTAGGAATCTCCCAAGGGGATAAGTCAACTCGAAGTGAAAGTCATACAGATTGGATCACAGGTTAAGAAACTCATGGCAGTGTTAAGACTCAAAGTTTTTGTTGGAAAGAAAAGGCAGGCTTGAAATATTTCCTTCGATGACAAAAGAATCTCGTTTCGACAATGGTCTGAAAGTGTTAGCGTGGCTGCCGCTGCACTTTCTCGATCCTGTGATATCCCTTCCTCTATCTGGCACATCTCCCATTTACATCTGACTCTGGGTTATAACTGTCAGAAGGGCGTGGGTTGTGTCGCGAGACCGTCGCAACAACCCCCCCCCCCCCCCCCCCCCCCATGACGAGAACTGATTGGTCAGGTACGAATATTTATATTTACGAGTGATTGTGGGTCTTCGAGGGAGCGGGGGCTTCTTGTTCTTTGCGTCCTCTAAGAACATGAACGTTTCGTTCCTTAAAGCAACTCCTCAAGGCAATTCCTCAAGGCAACTCCTCAAGGCAATTCCTCAAGGCAATTCCTCAAGGCATTCCTCAAGGCAATGATGGCCTACCTATGAGGCCTGACATTGAGACCGCAACCTCAGAGCTGGACCTGTTGTGGCCACAAATAGGTCCGGACAATTCCAAAGTCAAGACAGATTCTTCAACCCGATCTAGCCACCCCACGACGCCAGATAAGTAAGGATGGCTTAGTTCAACAGTTACCCCATGTATCTCAACACGAACATGAGGCCGAGCGGCACATTCGGCGGCGTCTCGCAGCGCCGCTGCTGCTGTGACAATCTGTGCCAGTACTTCACCGACGCGGCCAACGTTAGCCGTCTCCTGAACTCGGAGACCATCACTCTCTTCAAAGGCCACCCTTTCCGACTCTCCGAATGGTCAAGCGGGGGATGTCCCCTTGCACGAGCCCTCCCGTCGTGGCTTGCCGTATCCCCGAGCCGCTCTGAGTCCGTCACTATCAGCGTCCGTCGCGCCGGCAAGTCCGAACGCAGGCAGACCGACCTGCACCTGCTCTACTTGACTAGATCTCCAGACCGCCGATCCGTGTATCTGGAGATGGTAGCGAACCCGAGTGAGTCTGCCTGCGTTGCCTTACTTCCATCCTTACTGCAATACAACATTGGTGGCTCACGCTCAGTCCCTTCCCCCGCATGACAGCTGATCCAGCCTCGTCGTTCCTGTTCCACCAGCCCGCGTCCCCGGATCCTCTCTCGCTCCAGAACGTGAGCCTCGTCTCCGGCTGGCTGGCCACATGTACGGCACAGGCCGGCAGCCACGAGGAATGCCCTCACGCCGACCTGACCGGGACGAAACTGCCCACACGTGTTATCAGCGTGGCCGGGCGCGGCGGATCGCCCAAGCTGTACATCCCCGCCGAAGGCGAAATCGGCCACTACGCGGCGCTGTGCTATGCCTGGGGTGACGCTCCCCAACCGCTCCAGACAACCACGGCCAGCATGGTCGAGTACACGCGCGAGCTGCCGCCCCTGCCGCAGCTCCCCGCGACCCTTGCCGATGCGGTCCGGCTCGCACAGGCCCTCGCGATCCCCTACCTCTGGATCGACTCCCTCTGCATCATCCAAGACTCGGCGGCGGACCGTGCCCGCGCACTCGCCGCCATGGACGAGGTCTACCGCAACGCCTGGGTGACCATCTCGGCGGGGCGTGCTGCGGCCTGCACGGACGGCTTCCTGGGAAAGCAGGAGCTCACGGCGGAGCGCATGTCCCGGGCCGTAACCATTCCCGTGGCCTGCCCCTCTGACGGCGGTGCGCATCGGACGCTAGGGCGTGCAACCCTGTACCCGTCGCGGATCGAGTACTCCGGCGAGGCGAGGTTCAAGTGGCAGGGCGCGCGCGCGCGCTCCGTCGACACCCGCGCTTGGACCTTACACGAGACGCTGCTGGCGCCGCGGGTGGTGGCTTACCACCACGACGGCATCGAGTTCAAGTGTCCCGGCGCGAGGGTGCAGATGGGCTGAAGGCTGAAGAGACGAGCATCACGAACCGGCACTGGCCACGCTACACGACGCTGCCGCTGTGCTTTTACGAGCCGAGCGCTCCTGTTCCGGTGGCGACGCTCACTCCGCTGGCCCTGCGGCGCCTGTGGCACGCGATTGTGACTGACTACTCGGGCTCCCGGCTCCGCAGCCCCGACGACAAGCTCCTGGCCTTGGCACCTGTGGCGGCGTCATTCTATCGCGTGTTGTCGGAGGTCCTGTCCTCGCAGCAGTCCCTCTCATCCTCCTCCCAGCCCTCTCCTCATATAACATTACCAACATCCGCCGCCTTACCGTTATACTTGGCCGGTCTCTGGCACCACTCCCTCGTGCACGACCTCCTCTGGATCCTCCCGGACCAGCCCACCTCCGCCTGGGCCGGGGACTTTGACGTCCCCTCCGGCCCACCGCCCGCCTTGCCGCGGCCACAGGCACCGCCTCGCCTGTATCCCATCCCCTCGTGGTCGTGGGCCTCGCTTGCCGACGGCGCCACCGCCAGCTATAATGACGTGGGGACCGCGCGGAGCCGCGAGGAGATGTCGCCACGTGTGCAGGTGCGGGCGGCGCAGACTTTGCCTGTCGCTGCCGTGGCTGGTGATGATGATACCGCAGAAAATACTACCACCGGCGGAGGCGGCGGGCAAGCACCGACACCCGCACCCTTAGGCCTTCTCCCATTCGGCAACGTCCACGGTGGCACTATCACCCTCTACGCGCCCGTGCGGCGCCTCTCGCCCATCGACGTATGGACGTGGTTCGGCCCGGAGTCGCCGCTCCCGCTGGACGTGAACCGGCGCGTCGGGCGGCTGTGGGAGGATTTCCGGTGGGGGGCGGTGGCGCGCCCGGCAGCAAGCGGCGGCGGAAGAGGGTACGGCCCCTCGGTGCGAGATCGCTGGCGGCGGAACGAGTGGGGGGTTCCGTCGGATCGGGGGCCCATTCTGTTTGTGGGGTTTGAGACGTGTGGCCTGGTTTTGGTGGAGGTGCCGCGGGAAGTTGGTAATATGGGGATGAAGGAGATGGAAGGAGGAGGAGGAGGAGGGAAGGAGGGCGGTCGTGAGCATGGGGGGCTAATGCGGTTCCTTAAGCGGGCTATGAGCTCGAAGTCTAAGGGTAGGGGCACCAAGAGCAGCAGTGGGATGGGCGCGAGTAGCGGTGGGATGGCGGCGAGCAGCAGTGGGATGGGCGCGAGCAGCAGCGGGATGGCGGCGAGCAGCAGCGGGATGGGCGCGAGCAGCAGTAGTGGTGGTGGTGGAGGGACCGTTATCTACGAACGGGCGGGTGTGTTCGCCATCTCTAAGAGGGCTGTACAGGCCGCGGGGCCGTTGAAGATAGAAATGCAGAACTTTGTGGAGCGGTGGGGGGATGGATATATGATGGAGACAGTGACCATTTGCTGAGGCTTCCGGCACTCGTCATAGAAACGGTGATAAAACGAATGAGAACTTTCAAGGGGCAAGGGAAAATATCATGTGGCGGTGCGATGAAATGAGTCACCGATATCAGACAACAAGCAGTGCGCGATGGCTTTGGTTGACAGACAGGATTGCCCGGTGAGAGTATGTCTCGATACTTAGGCACATCTTTAATTTAAAATAGAACCTCCCTTAGAGACACAAACCCTACTCGTTCAATAGCTCACTGGTGCATATGGCTCATGTTGTCATGACGTCCATCCTGCACCCTAAGACAGCCGTAAAGGTTGAGATTACGAATACATCTTTCCACATGGTAATATCCGTACAGCTTCCGAAACACACTCTCATTGTAACGTACCCATCATTAATCTTCTGGATGCTAGTCAGATCAGGTAGGTTCTCGGTTGCATCATGAATTCCGCGAAACGTACAAAGCAGTGCCCTCCGGTCGGCGTTCCCTAACAAGACTCAGTCCCGTGGAGGTGCTAGATCTGCGAGACGATCTAGACGGGGTGGTCTGTCGTCTTGCTGACCGAAGGGAGATATTTTCGTCACACCGTCGCTCCAGATTGTTATACTGGTCTTGGGAGTGCTGCAACTCTGTTGAAAGACGCGCAATCTCACGTTCTCTTCCTTGTAAACGAGCTTGCTGCTGTTGCTGCTGTTGGAAGCGAGCTTCTTCTATTCCCAAATGTAGCTCATTTATCTGACGTCGATGGTGAAGTCGGTCTTGTCTTCGCCTTTCCTCGGCGTCCTCGAGCTCCCGTCTTGCAATATCTAGCTGTTGTCTTAACCGGTTGATATCGCTGTGGCATCTGTCCAGATCTTTCTGGAGGCCGGCCTTTGCTTTCGTGGCAGTTTCAAGATCACGACGAAGCTCTTGAACTTGTAGTTCCAGCACCTCATTCATATCCTCTGTGCATTTTCGAGCATGCAGAGCTGATTTAAGCGCTTTCATTAGGCCATCGACGTCCTTATTCTTTTGTTGACAAGCCTGCTCAACCTTTGCGGCCTTCTCAACGCAATCCTTTTCGCGTGCTTCGAGCTGAGCAACACGATGTTGCGGCGAGGAGGTAATCGGGGTATGATCAGAAGGCGCTGACGAAGGTTGGTCTGATCTAATGATATTTGTTTCGCTGCTGACAGTCGATTGTTCGTCATCGGACAGCTCGTTTGTCATTTCTTCTTCAAGGGACTCAGCCTGGGGCTTCCTACATGGAATGGTTGGATGTCGAAGCACCGGTTCTGAGGTTTCTGGTAGGCTTCCTCGACTTCGTGTCATCTGATTCACACTAGCAGAGAGCCCTTGATAGATTATATTGCGTTCCTGAACGGGAGGCCCAGCTCGGCGGCGAGTTGAACCTTGACTGCCCTCAAAAATGGAGACTATCTTTGGCACAAAGTTCGAATCCGAAGAAGCCATGTCGTTATGTACCAGACTCGGTCAGAGTAGGAGTATTTCAATTCAGAACATCAAAACCCTTATGGATACTCTTTTGAGTCGGAAACAGAACAAAAAATTGGTATACCCGAAGAAGTATCTGAATCGCCGAAGCATTGGAAGAATAAAGGCCCATCCATTTCTTTTAATGCCGTTGTGCCCACCACATCAAATGCAAATCGTGCGTGGACTCGGCTGATTGGGTTCTGCACCATCATGCAGTTGGGCGTCCTCTCGAATCCAAGCTCGATGTCCAAGTCCTCTGCATAGTAGCCTGCCTCTACTACTACCATCGCCGACTAGTGCAAAGCTGCAGACGAGTTAAATGACATAAATCTATGCGAGGCGTCCGGTCATCATTCCTGCAGTTGGTCGAGATTTGTGTCTTTACTGGCAGCCTCGTTTTGCCTGCATATGCTGCGACGCACCGCTTAAGTGACGGCTTCGCTGCCAGTGATGCATCCTCAAATCGGGATGAACAATGGTGCACTTGTGCAGATGAGCGGCAAGTTGGGAGGGTGTCAACATCCTCAGTCGCCGATTTAGAGACCGATTAGGTCCCACCTACTTTGTAGTGCTCCATTAGACGTTGTGACGGCTATCTTATCCAGCTCGATCTTGAAAGATCTTTGCCTGGCCAGATATCGGAGCGCAGAGAATCATCAGATGCTGACAATAGGCAACAGTGGTGGCAATACAACTCATGTGCACATGTCTTTGCTTGACGCATATATTGCAATGATTCTTTCTCCGTACGCTATCCTACTTATCCACTCAAGACCAGCTCGAAAAGGCTTACTCTACCTGCATTGGAAGCGACATCCCAATATAGAAAGCAGGTTCGTTTATGTCATGATTCCTGTAACTATAGAAGGCCGCTGGATTAGTCGCGTGTTCGTTCCTATATCACAGCAGGTATTCACGAACCTGAGAATGCCAATCGCGCCAGGCGATATCATCATTGGAAGTTGCATGTCCAAGGGGTACTTCAGCCATCTCTTGAAGAAAGCTCGGAGAATATGGCCGTGGGCAACCTGGACGTCAAGGTTAGCCGGAGGCGGTCGATTAGTAGGGCGTGGCCACAGTTGATCATACCAAGACTACATCGGCGGGCTTTTCCCCATGCATGCATGATCGCTGAACGTCGTGGATCTGGGAGATCAGTCTGTCCAGTCTCTCCGTAATCTGCTGCGGCGACCTATGAGAAATCTTAACAGTCTGCACCATTCGTTGACATTGACGAAGACTGACTCTCCGCCCTCACAGCCATCCCGCCAGATGTCGAAGTTGGTTTCCTTGTCCAAACCCTGTATCTTCCTCCTCACCTTAATCTCAGCTGTAGTCATTCCTTCATAGTCGCCGTAGTCCCACTCAGTAATATCCTGTGTGATCGTAACCCTCTCGGAACTGGTAGAGATCGCTCCATCAAAAAGGATCTCAAACGTCTGCCGAGCCCTATCGCGTGGGCTAACCCAAATTTTTGCCACACGATCCAGGTCGATGAGCTTTCCTTTGCCGACCAGCTGAGTTGCAGTGCCGATGACTTGTTTGTGGCCCTCGGATGTGAGAGCGAGCTCGGTATTACCGGTGTACTGACCGGTCTTGGTCCATTCGGTCTCGCCTATGACCTTAAGAGCCTGATATCAAAGCAGAGGGACAAGGAAAGCCCTCACCATGGCGAGCGAGAAATACGCGGGGTGTTGTTGCGTCTAAATCGGGCATGTTGAGGGTATTGCCGTGTCGTGCGCCGTGAAGAAGAAAAGCAAACTTGGCAGGCTAACCCAGGCTGCGTTGCAGGGACTGATCTGTGCTTGTGAAATTGATCAATCTTGCTTCAATGCTGGTAGCCTTTGCATTGCGCTTCGTACGATGAGCCGTTCTTCAGTGGATGTGACCTTAAAATCGCGCTTCATGCTGGAAGATCAGTAGTGCCCGAGGTCGGCCGATGGGCTTGCTAGATGATCCGTCTCCGTCGCCCGATACTGGAACACCGACTGCCGCTAGACTTCCTACCCATCTCGTTATAAAACCGGACGGTACATCGTCTCAGTGAATATCTCACTTATAATCCAGCGGCCTGAATTTTTTTGGGTACTTCGGGGTTTCAACTTGACGAGAGTTGTTGCGTCAAAAATCAGCCTTTATAGCAACACGCTTGAGCTTTGCATGTAATTAGCAGGACGTTTAACGACGAGAACCAGTGAGCATAGGTGAAGCGCTGTCCCAAAGTAATCGTTGTTAATGGAAGCCACTGGCACACTTTCAGACGGTGGTACCCAATATCCTGTCATTTTTTCTACACACGTCCTACCCAGTCCATTGGAGTGCCTACTTAAGCATGGCCATAAATCGCTTGCTCTCCTCACTATCTGCAAACTCGACAAGTTTCTTTATTTTTGTTCCGTCGTCATTCAAATAAATGAACAGTACTGATTCAACAAGGATCTCCTCCTTTCCATTAACCTTCATGCGATACGCGACGTGCGCACTAGCCTTCTTTTCACTGACGTCGACGACAGTCTCCAGCACCTCCGTCGTCAAGGACTCGAGTGTTCCGAACTTGGAAATAAGGTGCCCTTCGTCTTGGGCTACGGACAAAGAGAAACCGGCTGGCATTCCTTGCACGCGAAGAAACGATGCCGGGTGGATGCTTCGCATACAGTCTGGCGTGAGCAGGCGTGATACGATTGTTGCATCTTTCTTCAGGAAGGCCTCTGGGTGCGAAGCGAGGTAGGCAGCGACAGTTGATCGAATTGTGGACTCCATCTTGACGTTATGATGTGTGTTTCGATTGGTATCGTAAGTCTTGTTCTGAAAATCAAATATTTGCGTGTGGTGGGTTCGTTGTGATAGTAGAAAGAACAAGATGAGCTTGCCAGAAGTATGGTGGAGTTTGCTCTTTATACTTCAAGCAGTCCAGGCATCTTCATCGTTTAGGGAATTATTCTACAGCTGATGGAACCCCAAGGATGGTATACGAATTCTGAATTAGGCAACTGACTGTTCCATTTTCGTGCTAGTGCTGAGGCGTAGGGATGTGCGCTGTAACGGGAGGATCGCTGTGAAACAACGGGTGCTATTCTTGGCATTGGAAGATCTTTGAACCACCACACCAAGCTCCAACTTGATCTGCAGTCTTGTGCCTCTCGAGAACGGTGGATGATTTTAGACTTGAAAACTCTCAACGACTGCCAGAGCCGATAATCACATGGGAGCCTCGCAGTTTCCCTAGCCAGGCATGATGAAATAATGAAGATTCGATCTTTCACTTCATCCCGGCCAAGACGAATATATTTGACTTTCATTGCCAACCAAAGGCTCTACAAGTCGCCCATGGGCATATATCGGAGTTCATTAGAAATCCTTTGGTTCAAGCAAAGCACAGAATATGCAAGCTACCATAAGGTACCTATGATGGCTTGGTAAGACCCAGTCAATGATGAACGGTTCGCAGTACTGCCCTTGCTAAGCCTATTTCGAAGCAGCCATTGGCGTCCAGAGACGTTCATTGGGATGTGTTGTTATTAAAGATATTATGTTGGCTTTTGGCGCCAAAATCGTCGTTCTTATTATCATGCTGACAACCTCAACTCAAAGTGTCGAGACGGAAGGATACTTCGTTCTTGGTCAGCGATGTCGTTAAAGGCAATATGACCAATGGTCTTACCAATACTTGGGAAGGAATCGCTTCGATCCGCAGCCGGTATGCCGCGGGTGAATTGAGTAGGTACATCCGTAGGATGTGTAGGATGCCCTATGATCTCGCCTTATTAGCCGGTGTTACTATGGAATATCCCCTGACCCCACTTCCAACGCACGCGGTACTCATTTCCAGATCTGCGTCGACATCTCTCCCGCTTCCCCCAACTGGTCGAACGTCCTGCCGGGTATTGCCAAGACACGAGGACGGAGGTGTGGACATGCCGCTGGCAGAATTCTGAGGTTGTTCGGGTACCTGATATTAAACCTATATAAAGTTTGGGCTTACTAACTGCGGAGTAGGGTTGGAGATGCTCGGTGTTCTTGTGGCGGATTCCTCTCGCGAGGGCTGTGGATGGCAAAATGCTTCGGGATCGTCTCCGATGGAGGCTTGGGGAACGCATATGTGCAGCTATATCATGGCCGAACCCCTCCCAGGACATTCCCACGACCACTGGCCTGCAGGCATTTCGAGAGCTCCTGAGACTACGTCGACCTTGAACAGCCTCTGCCACGATGGTCTCTCAAATTCTTTCCCCGAGTGCCGTACTGGTAGGGTTATTGTCTCTCGCCCACCTGGCTGCCTCCCACCCAAGAGTGAGTGACACGGTGTTGAAGCGCGCCGAGATCAATTACACACAGGTCCAAGAGAGCTATGATTACATTGTTGTCGGCGGTGGGCAGGCAGGCGTTGTAATTGCCAACAGGTTAACTGAGGATCCAGATGGTGAGCACTGAGTGACATCTTACGGATTGAAGTTTCCTCGCTAATTAGAATCTAAAGTGACCGTCCTTGTCATTGAGTATGGTTATTTCAACAATGCGCCCTCTGTACTCGAACCAACCAGCGCAACTCGCTGGGTCAAGAATGTGCAGTACAACATGACATCGGTGCCTCAAGTAGGACTCAATGGCTACAAGCAAGACATCTACGCCGCCTGCTGTGTTGGCGGCGGATCTACAATTGTGAGTATTTAGGGCCATGTCAGGAGCTTGGAGCATTAACAGTGAGCAGAACGGAATGATGCTTAATCGTGGCTCGGCAGCCGACTACAACTCCTGGGAGGCACTAGGCAATCCGGGCTGGGGTTTCGATGGCCTCTACCCCTATTTCATCAAGAGCAGTCAATTTGATCCGCCGGCCCCGCAGACCATCGAAGAGTTTAACATTACGTGGGGCGAGAAGTCGTACGGCAATGGTCCGATCCATCAGAGGTTCTCCTCTTTCCAATGGCCGGGATCAAGTGCGTAAACCCGAGTTCACAGTTGTAAACACATGCTGCGACATGGCGCTGACATATTCTGCACAGAGGTTCAAATCAAAGGTATCATAGAAGCTGGCGCGGAGTATCAGATTGACGGTTCAGGTGTAAGTTTGAATCTTTTCCCAGAAGGGAGTTTGACTGACACGCCCAGGGTGATGCATACGGCGTCTTTTGGTACCCAACAGCGCTGGACAACAAGACCGTAACTCGATCATATGCCGTCACTGGATACTGGGATCCCGTCAAGGATACCCGCAAGGGCTTCAACATCCTGACCGGCTGGCGGGTCGACGAAGTCGTATTCGACGACAAGAAGCATGCAACCGGGATTAAGATGACGGAGCGAGAGCTGAAGCCATCTGGGAACCCGAAGCCGAGAATCTCTGTCAAAGCTACCAAGGAGATCATCATCGCTGCTGGTGCGTTGCACAGTCCGCAGGTGCTGCAGCGAAGTGGGATTGGTCCGAAAGGACTCCTGAATGCTGCCGGGATTCCCGTCGTGGTAGACCTTCCTGGAGTCGGATCCAATCTTCAAGACCACGCCGTTGCAAGCACAGGATACAAGTGTGAGTCTAGAAAGCAGTCGGCGCAGAGCTTGGAAGCTAACAAACACTCATAGTCACGACCAACGTCTGGCCAAACCCAGAGGAGTCAATGAACAACGCCTCGTTCGCACAATGGGCAGCAGACGAATATGCCAACCGACGAGGCGGCCCCATGGCAGTTGCGACAGGCAATGTTGGCGGTCTCATCCCCCTCCCAGTCATCGACCCAGAACGCTACAAGTCAATCGTGGAGGCATACCTCGCCCAGGACCTGAAGACCGTCTTGCCGGCAAATTATACCGCGGAACAAATCGCCGGCTACTCGGCACAACGCAAACAGCTTGCCGCCATGATGTCAACGTCCGACAACGCCTTCCTCGAACTGCCCCTCCAGGCCAGCGGGCAGTACATCACTGTTCTAATCAAGGGCCTCAGCCGAGGCACTGTCTTCCTCGATCCGAAAAACATCTATGCTGAGCCGATTGTGGACTATCACACTTTCGTCAACCCGGCCGATATCGACATGTTGGCGAGCTCGATGCGGTTTGTGAGGAAGTTCCACCAGACGCCGAGTATGAAGACGCTCGGCCCCGTCGAGCAGAAGCCGGGTGCCAACGTCACGACTGATGCGGATTTGATTACATTCTTGAAGAGCGTGACCAGTTGCTCGACAGCTCATAACTCCGGGACATGCACCATGATGCCCAGGGAGTTGGGCGGCGTTGTCGGAGCAGATTTGCTGGTCTATGGTGTCACGGGCTTGAGTGTTGCTGACTCGTCCATCATGCCAATTATCCCGGTAAGAAACACTCGCTTACAATGGTTGCACAGAGCTAACTGTCCTATCAGGGGGCACATATCTGCTCGACTGTGTATGCTATTGCTGAGAAGGTATGTTTGGAACTTCCACCCTCGGCTGCAGGTTGACGAATACTGATTATCACTTTAGGCCGCCGACATTATCAAGGGCAGACATAGCAAGAAGTAACAGCTGACTGTCAGAACCTCGTCAATATGAAAAGAGCATTCATAAGCGACTGCGCCGTACATGTAGAAAAGCATTTGTTCACATTCCTCCAAACCAGCATGCCGATGATGTATTTCTGAGATGGCAAGACATTGAACTCTCCTGTATGTCCTCTAGACCGAAGATCTAACTGTCAAGCTACAGTCTGTCATCTCTCACGTGCGCTTTACCTGCCCTTACGTGCATCGTCCAGTCCGGAGGATGTTTTGTGTCATATGCATCACGGGGTAGATTCACCCTCGTCCCGCCAATTATGGGCGCTCTTCACTACCGGCACCCAGAACTGATGCCGACTTAAGAACGTCGAACTTCGGGATTCCCCTTACTACCCTCTAGGCCGCAATGTAATCATTATATCGGCGGTCCCTGAGCCAAACGATCCCTCATTCCACCTCATTATAATCGTGAGGATCCAAACTTTAAGCTGTAAAGTAGTCTGGGTGTAAATAGTCATCATTTCTATCAAACTCCCTGACCTTGTCCCTACGCCTAATTGTTGACAATAGCGCTGCCCCTCCCCCGCAAAACGCTAAGGATGACATGCCGTAGCGCCCATGGCCCCCCCACAACGGCACTTGCAGCCATGTCAGGACGTGGGCTGACCGCAACCTGGCTATTGTTGGCGAACAGCCTAATTCGGGACATGATCAGTCGGATGCCATTCGGCGTCCGTATGTCACCCGTAGGAAGATGCAGGTAGTCGCACGAGACATTATACCTCCGATATCCGCTGTCTTCTGCCGCTTTCCTGGTGCCATTCATCGTCGATCCGGTGCTTGTTTACCCCGCCGAGGTATATATCCTTGCTACCAGCAAGTTCATCGCCCCGTGAGGACCATTCGATATTGCAATACACAGTAGGCTTGATGGTCCAGTCTTGCGAAATTTGCTCCCTCAATTTAATACCTTGAGATATACAGTAATCAGCCTCCGAGCAAAGCTATCAAAATGCCGGGCGTGGTTGAAGAACCTCAGTTCAAGCGTGTTACGGTGAAAGAGCTCCATCCGACGTTCGCTGCGGAGGTTCAAGGCGTAGACTTCTTGAATCTCGACGATGAGGCGTTGAAGGAGGTCCTCGCCGCTGTTCACAAGGTACTGGTCATCCTCTTCGGCATCCTGCACCATGGAGTCTCAGTGACAAGAAGTTAATTTCAGTACAGTATGGGGTGTGTGTCTTCCGTCACACGGGCATGGACGACACAGCCCACGTGAGATTCTCGGAGAAGTTGGGCGAGCTAGATAACATCAAACGCTTCATTGTTGGTAACCGCAAGCTCCGCTACCCCTATTACGAGCTCTTCGATGCGGGCAACATCAATGACGACGACTCCATCCTGGATCCGGAGGCGCCCCGCGCTCACGCCAACAGAGGCAATCGCCTCTTCCATACCGACTCAAGCTACAACCCGCGGCGTGCGAGTTACAGCCTCCTGCGGGCCGTTGAGATTCCACCGCCGGGAAATGGAGGCAACACGGAGTTTGCAGACTCACGAACTGCTTTCACAGAGCTAGATGACGAGATCAAAGAGCGGTTGGTGAAGGATGACTTGGTTGGCAGGCACACCTTTGCACAGAGCCGAAAGATGGGAAGCCCGGAGTTCTTCGCCGACTTGGATCCGAGCAGCTTCAACAAGGCCGCGCACAAGATCGCGCAGGTCCATGAGCCATCAGGGCGTGTCAATCTGTTCATCGGAGCGCATCTGCATCACATTGAAGGTCTTGAAGAGGAGGAATCGGCAAAGCTCGTCGAGATGCTGAACAAACATGCCACACAGCCCAAACTCGTGGTCTCTATAGATTGGGAGGGCCCCGGTGATCTCATAATCTGGGATAACCGTGCCGTGCTACATCGTGCTGCTGGCGGAACCTTTGAAGGGAAGTACAGACGTGACTTGAGGAGGACTACGGTCCACGACGATAGCCCTACAGCATGGGGCTTGAACCAGAAGGGGGAGGCACAACCATACTTCAACACTTCCAGTGCCAAGTTGACCCCGTCGGTAGCCACAGTGTCCGTAACCACTGCATCGGCGGCCACTGCTTCTGGAGCTGCCTAGGGGATATGTCATATACTAGCTTTGCTTTTTATCGGCTGCTGGAGGGCTGGAGATAGTCGTTGTGTGAAAGGCGACTCAGACGGCAGATATTGTTGGATTTGGTTCTATCAGTGTACGCTCATTGCTCATGATTTCAGAGATTCAGGATAGTGGTGGAGCTCGCATGTTGGTACATGCCCAAACAATCAAGAGTTCCTACAACCGCAGATTATCGAAGATGCTACTGTATTCGGATGCTCTGCTACCCAATCCTTCGATGATTGATGATGCACCGGCCATGGAACGTAACACCCACGAGTAGAGTAGCACGGCAGAGGTAATGACCCCAGGCAGCCATAGATGAACTTCAATGTAACTTGAGAATCTTAATATGTCCTGCGATGCAATCACAGACATAGATTCTCTTTCCTCAGACTCACTGGCCAGGACATACCTAGATGGGAAGGTGATCACGGTCCAAAGAGACTTTTGGCAAAAGGTCTGCGCGCACAGAGGTTAGGAATGCGCACAGCTGGCTTCTTTGTGATATATCGCCACTTCGACTTCCACGGACGATACAAGTATTGCAACCCCTATGTTCACGCAGATGGCTGGAAGGTTGGTAGTCCGTATGTATGCGGTGTAAGTGGACGGATGCCAGGGGGTAGCTTCGGATGGAGACTCGGTCCCACGTGCCCCCGCCAGTGGCAGATGTACATCAGAATCAAACGGCCCGTCTACGAGATAGGTAGGTAGTTTGAGACTACCGTAGAGAAAGGGTAGCTTGGCGCTAATGTGAGCACACTAGGGGTTTGGCGTTTGGAGGGTCGACCCTTGAATGGCGGGCAGGATGGCGGCGTCCTCCGACAGAGCAAAAGATACTGGAATCGAATTCTTATGCATCGCGGGGCAAAACAGGCAACCAGTAAAGGCGGGGCAGGCAGAAAAAGGATTGCAGCTTCACGGCAAGGATAGGTCTGGCATCATCGCGGGGCTGCAGAGGCGCCTGCACGTAAAATTCTGGTAGTGGGGTCAGTCAGTCACTGGCTTCCAACCTACCTGCCGACCAAAAGAACCTTTTGCCTTACCCTCCTCCTGTGTTGGTGATTTCTCACGCAAGAGTCATCCATTTACAAAGCTCATTTTTTCTTCTCTTCTCTCCTCTTGCTTACTTACAGCTTACGTGCCTATCTCTGCTTCCTCTTCTTCTTGCTTGCGCAATACACCATTACCTATACCCGCGTCGAATCAAACCGTCAAAATGGTCGAGAAGATCTATGTCACGTACAATGATGTGAGTAATTCCGGGTTGGAGCTGGAGCAAAGCTGCAGGAGCCAACGCAGCTACCCGTCACCCTCTAGCACACCGTGGCACAAGCTAATACTCGGCCCTCCTCCAGGTCCACAAGCTGTGCCAGGAATCTGCTGCGAAGATCCTCGAAACATTCCAGCCCCAGCTCATGATCGCCATCGGTGGCGGCGGCTACGTTCCCGCGAGAATTCTGCGCTCCTTCCTCAAGCAACCCGGCAGCCCCAATATCCCCATCCAAGCTATCGGCCTCTCGCTCTACGAGTCCCTTCCCGAGGAAGGCAACGTCACGCCCGGCGAGGTCGAGACCCCGGGCACGAAGGTTACGCGCACACAATGGCTAGATATGAGCGCCCTCGGCGAGATGGAGAACCTGATCGGCAAGAAAATCCTCATTGTAGATGAGGTGGACGATACACGGACGACCCTAGAATACGCCGTTCGGGAACTGAAGAAGGATGTCGAGGTTGCCCGGCAGCGGTTTGGGGATAGGGTTAACAAGACCGAGTTCAGCATCTTTGTCTTACACGTACGTGTCCACCACACTGTACTCCCCGTAAAGCATACGTGCAGAGGCTGACGAAGCAACAGAACAAGAACAAGCCGAAGAAAGGCGAGCTGCCCGACGGTATGCTCGAGAAGGGACGCTACATGGCCGCCCGCACGGTCGGAGACGAGTGGATTTGCTACCCATGGGAGGCCATGGACATTGACGAGCATGACAAACTTGCAGCGAGCCAGGCGAGCCAGCAGGCAAAGTAATCCTGAAGAACATCCCAAGACATCATGCGAGGAAGAGTCGCGTCCGGCACAGCTACATTCACATGAGGGAATGCCACCTGTCGGGTCACAGTTGGCAAATTATCACTGGTCCTCCCCAGTTTGCGTGTTTGCATATAGACAGACTCTCAAACTTTGAACATTCTCGCATCTTTTGTTGTTTCATCTGATCATAGTGGTCTCCCAACTGTCTCGGCCAAGCGGCAGTCCTCTCCAGTCTATCGTACTCCCCCCTCGCATATAACATCCCAAAACCGACAAGGAAATCGCCTGTCAGCTTTTCTGATTACTTATTATCAGCCGTCTGACAATAATCTTTCAGAGCAGACATGAACAAGTTGCGCAGATTCTTGCAGACCAGCCAAGCCTCCTGGCCGTAGGACGCCTTCTTCTGCAGCAAAACAGCCTGGCTGGTCTCCCAGTATGCCATTCGGAAGCGAGACCATGATTGCATGTTCAGAGGGCCAACCCCCGGTCGGGGAAAGAAACGCCTATTGCACGCGACTGCCGGTACGAGCTGACGATGCACTGCTTCCTCGGTGCGTGCGAAGGGACGCATGTCGCCGAAATCAAGGAGCCAGAGAGTCGGGCGCCCGTGTTTATGCTGGCCGATTACAATCTTTATCCCCCGAGCGTCCATTTCGCAGTCCCAGTGGATAATCGCAAGGGCGACGCCGAGCTTGGCCATACATTTGTCTACCTCTCTTTTCCCGAGTTGCTTGATTAGCTCGTCGAGATATACAGGGCGATCGTGGAGTGACGGGTTGAGGGTAGATAAACTAGAAGAGGTTTCCACTCCAAAGAACGGACGAAGAAGGAAGTGCTCATTCTCCGGATCCTCCAAGGCGAGTTCGCGAATCGAGGGATCAAGGTACGTTTCCACCAGGATACGCTTTAAGCTCTGTCCTAAAGGCTCAACCCGCTCCATAAAGATGCCAGCCTTGCGCCAGCTCATTAGCTCTGGGTCTTTGATGATGTCACCACAGCCTGGCTGAACGGAGATATCGGGAGTATACCCATGGACGGCTGGGACACGGGGGAATTGGGGCTTTTGGCGGGTGGTCAAATCCTTCCCGAGCCATATTGAGAGATGGATTCTCCAGAAGCTGAAAGACTTGCTGACTATTTTGTGCCGCTGGTGTTCGTGGTAGAGGTCTTTGCACCGGTTGCTGACTTTTATGACTTGGTGTGGTCCATGCTGGTAGACTCGGGAGGAGCTGCCTGTGCCGAGAAGAGCTGGGATGGGCTCTTTGCTAAGTTTCAAAACAGAGTGTCGTCTGAGAAATCTCTTGATTCCGAAGTCGGGTAGCTTGACACTTCGTGGTCGAGGTGACTTTGCCGATGCATTCTCTCTCGATAGGAGGAGATCCTCCTCGCTGACAGTCTCTGACCGTCGAGTACGGGTGAAGGCTCGTGAAATCATTTGTTCGCTTATTCAGATGAACCTCGTGTACTGACTGCAGTACTGATAGCGGCATCATGCATCAAATTCTGTCGCAGGTGCTCTCCCGGCCGCTCCCACTAGGTCGGGTTGAAATTATACACATGATGCACTCCATCTCCGTTGGCGCAGACACCGAAGCCGGCGGAGATGGGCTGATCAGTTTGAGAGACTTTTGTCAACGCAGGGCCATGGATATGAACTAAGTTTACCGGAGATAGGCACTGATGGCTGTCTGGACGTGATCCAAAATCGTGCCATCTCAATCTGGTCAAATAAGTAGCGTTTTTGACACCCTTCATAGATACAGTCACAGTAAAACCAGCACCAGTCATGTTACTCAACATTAATCAACGTCTATAGTCTTGAGAAATATACTGTCTAGTTTGAAATCGCCTCTAAACACCATCAAAAGCCAGGTCATTGAATCATAGTAGCCAGGGAAGGGTATAACTCGTGTCCCAAAACGTCTCATCCGCCCAACGTACCGTCTTACCGATGCTGGTCCTTCAGCTTCTTCTCCATCTTCATAAACTCCCGTATTCCCACCGGAATGTCCTGGTACAGACTGTCATCCCACATGTCCTTCGCGATCTTGCTCTCTAATGGCACCGACTTCGTCTCGGAGGCAGCGTCCTTCGCGCTATTCTGCTCCGCTAAATTCTTCTGCGCCAGTGCGTTCGCACTGGACCACGCCTCCATATCTTCGCGGAACGTATCCCAAGTGCAATGGACGCACCCACTCATACAGCAGTTGTCCGGCTCCTCGGGCTGCGGAGGCACGAGAACGCCAGCCACGAGGGTAGATCGATTCCGCTGCTCGGCGAGGGCAGCTGCACGCTTGGCGGGGGCATCGAGGGCGGATCCAAAGACGAGGAGGGCCCTCTCAGCGGCGGTTTGGGGTGGTGGTGTGGGAACTGCAGAAGCTGCTTCCGCTGAAGGAGTTGGCTCTTTGGGTTTTCGCCCGTTGGTTTTCTTTTTGGCTTCCTTCTCCTTCTGCTTAGGGATTGAGGATTGCGGTGGCTCTTCGGGCTTCTCGTCTGGAATTGGCTGTGGTGTATTGAGGATGCTTTCGTAGTATGCGCCTAGAGGGTGGGATTGTTTGTCCGCAGGTTCGATTGGATCTGGAGGGGTTTGAGATTTGATGGTGATAAAGGCATTGCGTGGCGGTCGGGCTAGTATGGGTAGCAGAGGCCGCAGTCTAGGTAGCAGCCTGGCTGGCGCAGACATTTTGTCGACGGTGTTGCAATTGCAGAAAGGCAGTTCTTGAGGGACGGATAGAATTGAGGTGAGCAAACGAGAAGGCAACTTTGGATCGCTGATAAAGAGCTCGGATCCGTCATGCCTCGGACGTCATCGGACGATCATTTGTCAAACGACGGTGCCCCGCGTGATCGCTCTGATCACGTGCCTTCGCGTCACATAAGCAATAACGCATCCCAGAAGGCCCTCGAACTTTTGACGCTGGTTGTTCGAACGAGCTTGTAATCAATACGGATATTTCTAGCAAAGCCATAGTGCTTTGGATATTTGTTTCTCGCGTTTTGTAACTGCTACGCTGGTTCAAACTTTGGAGTTTGTACATCTCAGACTTTTATCCGAAAGCGGTAGGCGGTCTAGCCCACTCTCTCCCATAACGCGCCAGAGTCCCCCAACACCAAAACCTTTGCGACAGCATCAGATATCGCAGCCAATTCGACCGAATCGACGTGATTTTTTTTCTCCTGTCTCGTACAACAAAAAATGATATAATACGGAGACGCGGCTCGCGACACAATGGAGGAATCCGCGCCAAAGCGCCGCAGGACTTCAGCCAGGACCAGCGCCGTGGTGGACAATAACACCGAATCCACGACTCCACCTGATGCGCCGCCATCACAGACACCGAGTCGAAGGCGACGCGAGTTCGCGTCGCCCACCAAAGCCAGTCTCGCGAAGCACAATCCGGATATCTTGAAGAAGCGTCAAGCTGCCCGGCCAGCCGCCGTTGAAGGTCAAAGCCAGCCAGCATCGAGGCCAGGAAGCCGGGGGAGCAACGAGAGCTTGTCGGAGCTCCTGACAGCACAATTCGAACACGCTGCGGAGACAGAGCCGGCGGAGCCCACGAGCCACGCTGGTTCATCGGCAGCCACGCCGGGGTTGGCTGGCAGTGCGCGACGATCACCATCGAAGAGACTTGGAGGAGGATTGTCATCGCGACCAAGGAGGTCGCCAGCAAAACCAATTCCACGGCCGCTACCACCCCCCGCTCCCGACGGCGATGACGACCTTCTCAATCCATTTCTCGGTCGTGCGCTCAATCGCACACCACCGACTGGAGATGTCTCTCCGCCAGTACCACCAACCGAGCCAGAACTGCCCCCAACACCCACAGAAAAGGGGCTCGCGGACCCCGTTGTCACTACACCACCATCTGGTATACACAATACGCCTTCTAAAAGGCCGCGGCGGAGAGGGGACGGAAAGATGAAGAGCTCGCCGTTGAAACAACCCCCTATCCGACCAGCTGAGGTACGGAAGCCTACCAAGGTCGCGGGGGTAGCTGATACGCAAACTCACCGAGTCGAGACGATCCCCAAGCCCATTGGAAGCAGGGCGAGGAGTGATTTCCGCGCAAGAGGTCTGCATCCGGCTCGCAAAGTGCCACCATATGACCCAAATTCTGAGAAGAAGCAACTGCGGGACTCTTTGAAGGCTCAGTTGTCGCAGATGGAGGCTGACCTCAAGCTTGCGACGGAGGAGAATGAGCGTATACGGCAGATTCAAATGCGTCGACGCGATTCCGGCCGTCCGGCTCTTCCTCCCCACAGAGATGAGCTGCTCGGACTGTTGCGCCGTTATCTGCTCCCGCCTCAAAAAGAAGCACCACCAGATCCGACACAGCAGTGGTTTGATGCAGCTATGAATCCGATGTCGTGGCTACCGTTCGGCAGTTCGACTTTCTCCGCACCATCTCCTACTACGCCCGAGGAGTTGGAAGACTTGCCTCCACCAGTCTCGCATCATCCACTCCCTTTGACGAGCGATGAAGAACTACCTTTCCTCCAGGCATTTACGCCCTTCACCTTCACTTCCAAAACACTGATGCTACCACGCGAGAGCAAGGAGGCTCCACTGCTGCGACAGCACAACATCACCATCGGGTCTACCAACCCAGCCGGTCTCTTCTCTGCCAAGATCGACATGACAGTTAACACTGATGATCTTACGATTAGTGAACTCAGTGTGCCGCGGCTAGATCCTTCAGCAGTGCCGGAGCTGGGCCCCTTCATCGAAGGAATCGTCAAAGGTGGCTTAAGTAGAGCGATGGACCGCAATGTCAACATCATTACGTGGGCCATGGCTGAGTGGTATCGCATTGATGTGGAGAGAGCCCAATTTTGGTGTCTGCTGGATAAAGCAGTTGGGCAGAAGGAGCAGCTACTGGAAAGCATTTCCACAATGCGCAACAGGAGACGGAAAAGGAGAAGAAGGGACGGTGATGATGCCGACGCGCCGGACCAAGAAGGCCGGACAGCAGAGAAGGCAACCACAGAAAAACCTACGAAAGCAGATCTCTTGCCCCACATCGGGCGGACGGCGTTCGAGGTGCCCATCCCTAGGGAAGCTGATGATGAGGAACTTTCATGTTTACGGATCCAATGGCGCATTGAGTTTGACTGGACAGGAGAAGCCAAGAGCAAGGTCGGCGTGCTGGTAGGCATGCCGGGGAAATGTGAGCACCTTCCACACTCACACGTCATACAGCACTAACTTGTATACAGGGCATCAAGGGGATGAGCGGGGAACGCTAGTTGGGATATCCAAGGTGTTTGCGGACCTTGTAGAAGGACACGAAGATCCTTTAACGGCTGTACGAACTGTAATTGCGCTGCTGGCGGGAGACGTCCCCTCTTGATGGACCGAGGCCGTTGATGTTGTATATATGGCAGGGGTCCGCACTGGGTCGGCCCCTGCTAGTTATAGATGGGCATAGGTGTCCAACAAATGCACTTCAAATCCCGATTCCAACCCAGAATCAGACTACCATTTTGATACCTGTATGCCAGATGATTATGTCACCAGATGCAACTCCTGGTCTCAACCATACATCTTCCCCCCCCCCCAAATCTGTTCTCCTTTTCGGACCCCCCCCTAATCCACATCGACGCCCAGCTTCCTCAGCTCCACCTTGGCCAGATCAATCTCCCCCATCAGCTCCTTATGCGCATCCGGCACGTCGTTGAACGTCATGACATTGTAGCCCAGTCGTGCGAGGAGGTATGCGCCGAACGAAACGAGCGCCCAGAACGGCAGCTGCCATCCACTTAGTAACTTTGCTTCCTGCGCGGGCGAGGGCGAATGTCTGAAAGGGGGGGTAAAGGGCGAACGGGACTTACAACTGGCACGACTTGCTCCTGGATCGCGGCCGGGAGGGGGATGAGCTGTAGGAACAGCGCGAGGTATAGCTGCATCTGTTAGCAGGGTCGCCAACTCGAAGGCGGGGAGAAGGCGGGACCAACAGAGCTCACGAGGAGGGCGATGGAGATTGTCTGCTGCGCGCGCGTCATGGTGGTGGCAGTTCGCGGGGTGCTGGTCTAAAAAATGGGTGAAGTAGGTGAAGTAGGTCGGATCCCGTGTCGGTCGGGTCGATGAAAAGGCGAAAAGGACTGAATGAGTGACTGGAGCGCAAGCAATTCGTTGGGGCGTGGGCGGCTGAGGAAGGGTCGTGCCGAAAGGAGTCGCGAAGCTGTCCAGATCAAAATGCTGAAATAATTTGGGTGACTAAGCACAACGGCCGAACAGATTTCCCGGCAACCGCCAGTGCGAGTTGCGCGACCCGTTTGCTGAGACTGCGGATTCATGCCTACCTAGTAGTTTCGAAGCCCCTTTGTCGTTCATTGTTTAAGGCCGGTTCCTCGTTAGCTTATAGTCGGTTATAGTCAGTTTCCACCAAGTCTAGATACACTGCCTTACGCATATAGAAAATTCCAAAGGGTCAGAATATCCCATAATGATAGACTCGCTAGTCGGCTCCTCTCGAGGCCAGGATCGTACAACATGCTGTGAAGCCTCGAGTACACATTAAACAGGCGGGTAGTGCTGGGAACGTAGATAAAGTTTCAAAAGTATTGTTTACAATCAAGACAGAAAATGGTCCGCCCAGGAACATTCAGCATACTCTCCAAGTCCGAACAGTACCTCCAAGGCGTCAATCAAGGAACACCACACCTTTGACAAATAATGATCAACCCAGTATTCCTTTGAGCCGGTCTTATCTGGCAACATGGGAGTAGCAAGCGTGAAGTTCGAATCCAGATATATTTATTCAGTGCATACAGGGGTAATCCCAATCTATCCAACATGTTGGAATCGCCACATAACCAAAGTGCGCATATACCAAGCTAAATACCCTACTCCAGAGCGCCGAAGACAGTCTCCATGATGATGCCGGTGATCCTACTCGCCGTTAGTAACTACGATCAAAATTTCTCCAAAGGGTGCTGAATTAGCTTACTGGTAAGGATCCGCATCTGAAGTATTTGTTAGCGGATGTCACAACTGTGAAAAAATCAAGGATGAAACTTACTTGATGCTGGACGACGATCCTCGAAGTATCCGCATCCCTTCGCCGCGGATTCGCGGGGAATTCTGATACTGGCGCCACGGTTGGCAACACCTGAAAATTCACATTAAACGCTGCTCGAATATTTGCAATGGGGTAAGCTTTACCATAGGTGAAGGCATCGATGGATCTGTTCAAATGTTAGTGGCTGCTGAATATAAAAAGGACTTCAGAACACATACCCAGTCTCGTGTCTACCAGTGAGGCCTAGAGAGTTGAAGTCAGCAATTTGCAAAGTATAAAACGAGCTCGAAGTAAGGGTTGAGTCCCCTTGACTACCGAACACGGATTGCGGTCGATAACGTTATAAGGGAAATATTAGATGAAGCCATGCAGGGTACATACGCTTCTCGTTGCCCTCGCCGTAGACCAGGATGTGCTCCTTGTGTCGGCCCTCGAGCTTCTTGATCGCAGCCCTATAGGACTATTAGCTAAAGCTTCGAAGCATTGGTAAGAGTATTGCTGACTCGATATATTTCATGCCGCCTAGAAAGCTGTTAGCCACTGTGTACCAAGAAAAAACTCGTCAGGTAAACTCACCCTCAGCACGCATCTCCCGGGTGCTGAAGTTGGAGTGCAGACCAGCGCCGTTCTGAAATCAAGTCAGTATTCAGGAAATATGCAACGTTGATGAGCCCCCGGCCGTTGTCAACACGTTCAGAGCAAGAGGCTAGAGATCCAGCACTTTGAACGTGTGCCATGGCCTCCGGAAGGGGTGTGGATTGGGGGAATATTGGTACATACCCAGTCTCCCTCTGCAAGACAAGTTGAGTCAGCGATTGCTTTTAATCATGGAAGAGGACAAGTACATACCGATTGGCTTAGGGTCGAAGCTCACTTTGGCGCCGAACTCTTCGGCGACTCGGTGGAGGAGAAATCGTGCTGTGTTTCAGGGTCAGCCATAATTCGAAAAGCCACAAATCGGGGTTCATAGACATACCCATCCAAAGCTGGTCACCCATCTCAATACCCAGGCAAGGTCCTACTTGGTACTCCCATTGCGCGGGCATGACCTCGGCGTTTGTGCCGCTGATCTTGATTCCTGCGTAGAGGCAGCACTTGTAGTGTGCCTAAATAAACAAGTTAGCTAATGCTTCCTTCGTAGCAAAGGCGGCCAAAGCGGTTGGATCATCCTTCCTGCATGACAAAAGCCAGGGGCGTACGTACCTCCACGATGTCACGCTGAACAACCTTGCCAGCACCAACACCGCTACAGGATTATCAGCTTTCGTTCTTCCGACGTCTTATGCTCTAGCCATGTCTAGAGGCCATGTACCCCCTAGTCACGCGATCGATTTGGGATATGTGCGAGCTCGGGGATTGCATACCAGTAGTATGGGCCTTGTGGTGCGGGGAAGCCGTTTACGGGCCTATTGAAGTCAGTGCATGTTCTCGATGACGGGTTGAGTGCTCCTGGACTAAACCAGGATCAAGGGTAAACTCCACAAACCCGGAGGTCGTGGAGAGCGTCCCCGAGATCCTTGGGATACGTCCGGCAGGGAAGTATCACGTACCAGCCATAGGGACGACCGTTCAGGTCAAGGAGGGTATATCTACCAAAAAAGTCAGTAATAGCAAGATTCGGGGCGTTCCCGTACTGACTCTTGCTCGAGACCGAACTTTTGTACACGTTAGTAGAGATTACAGCGAAGGCTTTCCAAGACAGAGGCAAACTCACCCAGGGGTCGTGCTCGGCGTGCTTGTCCATAAGAAGGGCAGCGTCGTGGCGGTGGTTGTACTTGTTCTGAACAAGAGGTTAACATCACCCGGCGGGATCAATGGCGTCCAGAACTTACGGGGGTGCCATCGCTCATCCAGCATTCGGAGAGAACAAGGATGTTGTCACCACCAGCAACACGGAACGGGTCGGGGTAGACAGCAACGGGTTTCAACTGCAACGATTGTCAATGGCTTGCTAAGGCGGGCCGGGAACCGAGACCACTCACGTAAACGTCGCTGTTATCGCCGGGGGCTTGGCCGGTGGAGGAGCCTGCAAAAAGGGACCCCGTCAGTAAATGCGATCACGTGACGCCGAATAACAAATGCGAATGACAATTCAAAAGCTCGCTGTTCGTCCATGCGATCCCCGATCTTGTCTGCAGTGGTTGAAATGTGTGGGTGGGGCTAGGCGGGTGCTGTCCATACCATCGAAGTTCCAGGTGGGGAGGTCATCAGGCGCGTAGCCATCAGACTTAGCGGGGAGGGTCTAAATTGCAGCAAATGTTAAAAAAAAATGCAGTTCCTTGCCAAGACCAGCTCGGTGCGATTTCGGGGAACCTGCTCTAGACTTTGATCGAACACCACCTTCGCTATCGATCCAGACATACTCGGCCATGATCTGGCCCTTCTGGTCCAAGTCCAGGAACTTCTTGAGCTGCCAGAAAGTCAGCGTGTTTGCCTCCTCGTGTCCAAGCCGCGGGGTTTCGAGCTTACGTTGCCGGAGCTGGAAGCATATGCATCGGTGGCGGCCTACACGAGAACACATCACAGGTCAGCAGAAGCTCCAATGGTCGCTGTGGGTGTGCGTTTGGTGGGAGTTCGCCCAAAAAACTACGTCACCCGTGCACGACGAGGGGCAGAGTAGTAGTAGACTGACCATGGTTGCGGTAGTTTGAGGGGGGTATAGGACTGCGGGTGGGTTTTCTGGGTAGACAAATGTCGTGAGGTTGCAAGATTCGAGAATCAAGTCGGACTTGGGAGGCGCAATGTACTTGTAGTCACTGGGAAAAGTGCTTGGGAGGAAAAGAAGAGGAAGAGGAAGGGGAGGAAACTGAAGTTGAGATAAGCGGGTTTGAGGTATTTTAAGTGGTGGGATGGGCTCATGGGCGTTCGGTGGGGTGTGGTCTTGTTCGTGTTGGGGGAAGATAGCTACTTTCCTCGTACGGGAGGGCTATCTATGGCAAATACGTACGATGTACACTCACTCGGCAAGTACCCCTTTTTCTCTGCCTCGCCCTTTTTCCCCTTGTCTTATTACTATATTTACCTACATGACCACGTACGCAACGCACTAATACTTGCCAGCTACTTGGTGACTTTGTTGGTAATAAACCTAAGTGGGAAGAAGAAAAGACCCAGATCAGGGGTCGTTGGGATGCGGGGCAAACAACGCTACCAAACTTGTGTCTCTCCCATGCCATGTCAACCCAGACCAGACATATTACATGCCGTACCTACAATACTTTTGCCCACCCCGTTTCGAAAAAACCCGGACTAGGTTGAAGATTGGACCTGGAGCGGGTTGGGGGTCGCCTTATGCGGACAGTCGTCACGGGTGGGTGCGGGTGTGCTAGGCCGATGCATCTGTACAATCTGGACTTTGCTACCTACCTACTGTACCACCTTACCCCTACCATACCTGCGTACCCTGTCTTGGTACTAATTCAACCTGGGCAGTTCTGCAAGCAAAGCCTCGTCCATTCCGCACTCTTCTGCGGTTCCGGTATGGGTGCCCCTCCAATGATCTTCCATCATAAGCAAGAGAGAGAGCGATAGAGAGACAGAGGCAGAGACAGAGAGACAAGAAGTACATCGGGCAAGCTTCGATAACGTACGCATTAGCTAGCTGCAGCACATAGATAGAGAGATAGATTCCCCAGGCCGCGGCCACAGTTCTGCCGTAGGCAATATCAGCATCAGCAGCTCGGCCTCTCCCCCCCCCCCCTCCCTCGATTCGAACCGCTGCACCGGCCACATGTCCGCAGACGGGGGGTCCAGGTCCTTCCAGCCCGGGTCTTCTCGCTATAGCGTTCCGAAAGCAAAATGGTGGGGTAAAAAACTGCATGCAGGTGTGGGCAGGGGGGGCCCGGGGGGGGAATAAGTTAGTTGAGGGGTGGCCTGGCGTCCCAAGAAAACCCATCGTCCAATGTCTCGGAGAGTGGGGTGGAATGGAATAAGTTATGGCGGACAACTGAACTGACTTTTTGTTGAACCTCGTGGCCGCCGTAACTTGGTGAATCTCTTGGGCGAGTAGGGATACCTGCGATACTACGTCAAATCTTCGAGGGCCATGTCATCAGATGTATCTCTCTCGTCTTGTGTTCCCCGGAGCTGGAGCGCCACTAACCACCAGTTACCTAGTCACCTTTAGTTTAGTCCTTCGTGAGTACCCTCTTCCCGTGCTCCTGTCCCGTTTCCTGTCAGTCGGTCTTTGTTTTACCGCATGTTTTTCTTTGTTTCCGCAGACAGACAGACACACCTACAATGCGCCTGCCTCTGAGCTGTTCTTTTCTGTCCACCTGCCCGGCGACCCCCCATGCTTGAGGCATTTTCAATCCCTCGTCCATGGATGGCTGGATGGGAATATGTAGCTGGGTGCTGGCTTGCTCTCACCCAGCAGCAGCTTTGCTGTACCCTTTTAACGCTCATCACACAGTAGTGTGCGTTCTTTCCATACCTGTTACAGATCCCCCCCTAGTTTGACGTAGTCGGTAATGGAAAAAGATGCCCTGTCCATTCACTTCTGCCACCGCGCCACCAGACAGCAGCACCACGCTACACTATGCGGCTCCTACATTTTGCCTAGGTACCACCTCCTCCTACCTTCAGAGAGAGGTACGGATGCAGCATCTACGAATACCTTCTCGATACTTCTTGCGCACATACACCCACGATTCCGATACCGCTACCCTGGACGAAGCCGATCTGGGCCGACACGAAGGCACAACCAAGAGGGAAAACGACTCAAACCCCCAACATTCCTTCTTATTACTCGACACGAACACGTCCTAAAATCTCCCACAAGTCCCGGCTATTACATAACAACTCATCGCTTTCAGTGACTCTCTTCCCCAAACTTCGCCCCCCCAAGTTTAGCCCCGGAGGAGCCCATCGTAGGGGCCGAAGGGGCACCTATCGCGAAGGGAACTGGCCGTTCACCTAAAAAGTATCCAATTCAATTGTGGAATCGTTTGACCGCCCACCTATCATGGACCACCACCACCCACAAAAGGCTACGCACCTTGACACCCCCCCCGGCCCGGCGGCGTCACACACTGAATTCAAAAGAAGCAGCCGAGTGCCACCAGGAAGAAGCCAAGCGTGCATGCCATCTTATCGTCTCCGCCTGATTGGTCATCCCGTTTCTCTTATGCGTTCCCCTGACTGGTGGGGCTATTCTCCCCCCCCCTTCCATGCGCCTTTTCGCCACGTCCTGCACATCCTTGACTCGAACTGGACGGCAGGCCTGGAGGCTGGTGAATCGCGCAGGGCAGCTGAAGATGCTGGCTGAGGGGGGGTCATATTTCGTGCCCCGCGATACTTTATTACTTGTTCGACCTATGTGCATGGTGCGTCCCCAATTTGCGATATAAACTTCTACCTCAACTGCGTTCTTTATTTTGCTCGAGTCGCGTGGCCGTGTCGCGTGTTCCGTTGAGCATCATCCTCATCCTCGTCAGCATCATCGTCCACGGCAATGCCGCCCTGGACACCCCGAGAAATGCGAGAGCCAAAGTCGAACCCCATTCCCGGCGGTGAAAGAAAGCTCTTCCACCATAACGCCCGCAAAATGGGTAAGAAATCCCCCAGCAACGAAGTGTCCACATTCAACCAACTTGCTCCCGCTGATTGGCCACCAATGCACCGACGGCCGCTCATCTCCTCCGCGATCTTCAATTACCAAGTTAGACTGAGGGGTTCGTGAAGTCCAAACTCCTTCAAAATCCATCTTTTGCCCTGGGAACATCCAGGTCCCATGGGCCCGAATTCCGCGGGAACGGAACACCGCAATTGCGACGGGCACGGGCATGCGACGCTGACAGTGAAGACCAATTTATTAATAACCCGACTCTCAAGTTTACGAGGTGAAAGCTTGAGATGGGTTTCATCAGCATTATACATCTCGGCCTTTTCCCCCGTTCCCAGCCCAAGATTCTGGCTTGTCGGCTCGACCATCCATCCAGATCAAGCAGAGACCCTGTAGTCAGTGCTTGCCTGTGCGATTCTGCAAGGCGAGATGCCATGACTCCCTGTCTCGACACTCGAGCGTTGTCTGACATCCGCATGGCGTTGGATCTCCAAGTCAGCAAATGATGCCGAGCCTTGCGAAACACGTCAGCCCAATCAGTCCTACGGGTCTGCAATATCCAGCGCCCGGTGTCTTTGTAATGAGGATTTAGCCCGTGGAAAGCCGAGTTGATTTATTTGCTAGGTAGGCGCGGAAGGGAGAGTCTTTGCCGCTCTATGCTTGGTTGTCCGTGGTTCTCAGCTTTGCATCGATCTTGCATCAATCTTGCATCAAGCTGATGTTTGATCGTGACAAAGTCGGAGACGGGCTCGACTTCAATGCAATTGAGCCTAGTGTTGTCTTGCTTCTGGTCCCTGGTGCCAGCGGCCAACGCGAACGCCGATTGAGAGAGTTTGTCTGCACGTACGAATTAACCTCCAAGGACTGGTGATGCCCTCCGGCCTCTTCTGATTACAGGTTTTGTTGAATCGGCCCATTCCCAAGGTCTCGGATCGTATGGCCATGCACTTTGGATTCATATCCCAGCAAGGATTCACAACATGCAAGCAGCATTCACATAGGAGCTCCTGGTCTGGAGGGCATGGACTTCTGGAACCAGTCGTGTCATAATCTTTAATTACATTAAATGTTATTATCTTGTACTGCTTTTTCTTTTTTCAACACCGTTTTGTTCAGCTCGTCGCGCAAGTGACCGGGTCACCAAGACCAATCTCCGAGGCCGCCAGGAGGAACTCCATGAAGGCGGCCGAAGTCTCGAGCACGTTGAGATGGTACTGCTCGTGCGTCGGGTAGAAAGGGCACGAAGCGTCTTCGTTCCCGAACCCAAACTCAATGGTATACCCGTAAATCTTGTTTACGCTCGGGTCCGCAAAGTGTCGCGAGTACGCATAGTCGTCGCTCGCTCCCGACGTGGGGTACAGGTACGCCGCCTGCGTGACCTCGTAGTGCCGGCCAGTCGCCGCGTCCATGGCGTTGCCGGTTCTCATCGCGCCGTAGACGGCGTCCTGCCAGTCCTGGGTCGGAATGTACTCGGAATACACGATGCCCTCCTCCGGCGCGTCGGGCATGAGGCCTCGCACCGGGTCGTATGTCGAGTTCAGAAAGTTCATCCCCGGCTTGCGGGACTGGTTCTCGTCGCTGCCCCAGCTGTACAGCACGACGCCGTAGAAGGAGTGAAGGTCCAAGTACCACCGTACCTTGCTGAACGTGTCCATGACCCACTTGATGCTCTGTGTCTCGGGCTCGGAGAAGGGGCTGATGCCATGGTACACTTCAGAGTCGGGCTCGTTGGAGGCCACGTTGGGGGCCACGCTGGGGGTGAATTCGTTGGGGAAGTCCCAGAGGAAATCAAAGTTGCGGTTCAGGTCAATGCCGACCGACCCAGGAACTCCGGGCGTGGCTTTGGCGGGGTTTCGGTTCTTGCGCCAGCAGCTGTTGGTCTCCTGGTCGTACGCCACACCGTCGGGGTTGCTGAGGGGCGTGAAAACGACACCGGTGGACATTGCCCTGCGGACGTCGCAGTTGGTGTAGGTGCGGCCGCCAAATGTCAGCCCGGTGCCCCATTTGTTGGCGTAGAGCAGATCCGACAGGAAGTACAGCACATTGTCGGCGGAGCCACGCTCGCGGGCGTGGATGTTGCCGTTGAGATAGACGCGGTACGCGTCAGAGCAGTTGCCCTGGCCGCCGATCTTGCCGCCGAAGATGGTCGCGTTCTCGTATGTCTTGTACGGGGTCTCGAATGTCTCAAACCCGTACTCCTTGGCGAGGCCGTAGAACGCGCTTTCGATCTCGCCGACGTTCAGGATCGAAACCAGGTCGGTGCCCGGGACCTGGGTGCCGAGGCCGCGAGGGAAGGTGGCGCCCCCGTCGAAGCGATCTCCTGCGCCGATGGCGAGTCCGTTGTCCTCTTGTCGGCGCTCGAGAGAGCGGGCTTGAATGGCGAGCTCCGCTTCCTTGGACAGGAGGCAGGCACTCCCGAATCGTGCAAGGCACAGCAGACTCCAGACTTGCGACGGCTTCATCGTTGCGGATTGTCGGACAGCTCAATTGGAAATGACGTGGAGTGCGGTCGCCGGCTAGGATCGATGTTGCACCAAGAGGCAGCCCAGCCTATTTATACCATGTAGCTATGGCGGGTATTAACCATTACCATAGCTGTGCTACCAAAGCAAGGCCTCAATCCGGTTACACCATGCTTGCCTCAATTGGCCAATTCCGCCGTTTGTGCTCGGCGGTGCCGCTCCATTCCCGCTTCCTTCATGCTCGCTCCCCTCCTTGACGCGTTGTGATTTGTGCGACAAAAAGTCCAGCCATTTTCTTGATTGCAGCGTACAGATACGGGCCCAGCTACGTAATCCTGCCTTGCTGCTTTGGGCAGCTCGATACGCGTCGATGATCATGCCAAGGGCCTCCAAATTTCCCCAGACCTGGTTCCATTTGCGATCTGGGTGTGAGGGCCCAATCACGGAACCCCTGGTTGGAAGCTGGCAGGGTGACAAGCCGCGATGGGCGGGGCGGGTTGGCGGACGAATCGGGCAGGTCACCTCCGCTCACTATCCTGTCTGTGCCCTGGACAAGCAGTGAGATATTAACTCATCCAGCTTTCTGCGTCGTGACAGCCTTGGATCGGCGATTGAAAGAGTAAGATACGCTGTTTTGGCAAGAAGTTGCCCCGATCCTATGACAACGAAGAGCAGCTCGCCCGTGGCACATCAATTGCAGTTGGCTGGCTCTTCATCGCAGCATCAGATCGGGGACGAGAAACACAGATCGAGGCACAATCAAAAACCATCCCCGCAAAAGTCCCCGAAAAAAAAAGGCTTGGCATGGATGCATCCCACCACACCGATAACGTTCTTATGCCGCCAAGTCAATGAAGCTTAGCTCCTGTGCGCTAACACGCTCGTCCGGATCATGGTGACGGGATTGGGTGTATCCCCTGAGCGCCGGAGAAACACGACTGCAACGAGCCTAGGGTTCGCCTGTCCGTCTCTGGTAAGTCGACATATCGGCCCTCAAGTAAGCTTCGGGGGTGTTGCAGTGCTGCGACCTGACCTTCCCAAAGCCTTGGGCGCGGGTGGCCCGGATGGGCCGGCATTGGTCTCTTGGCAGGCACAGACATATTATCTGGAGACTGGCTAGATCAAGCGTTCGCTTGAAGCTACAGGATCGACTTATTCTAGAGGATTGCTTTAAAAGGAAGTTCCATCGCATGTGAGCGACGATTACATGTTCTGGTTTACAGATGACCGAGGGTCCAGAGCGATATGGACTCGAGGACTGGATTATCCGCCTAGGAACGGGGTCTGTTTGGGGGCATTCTCTACTCAGTCCAACTCCAATATATTGCGAATGCGCCTGTCGTTAAATCGTTGCCGTCAATTTGTGGCATCTCCTACTAGCTACACGATTTTGAACTCTCGAGGTTCTACACCCTGAAACCTCGCATCACTTCGCCATTGCACCAAGCCAAGTCGGCGGAAAGTGTTGTCATGCTCATCGTCAACAGGCCCAAGAATCATGACAAAGTAATCCTTGTAAACCTCGTCACTGGCGGCGCTCGTCATGTCAACTTCTCCAAGTAGAAGACCATGCACCGTTGCTATGAATGGCATCAGCTCCTCTCCTTCCCGTGCCATGCTCGGGACATTATTTTCTGTTGTGATGAAACAGTCGACTGCAACCAGTTCCTCAAAGCGCAGTAGCTTGCTAATATTGGGCTCCGTGGGCTCAGTGTTGTACCCACGATAGCTCCTTGGCTCATCGCTGCGCAGCGAAATCTGAACTGCGGCACCCCTCAGAACGAGATGTCCTCCAGTCACCATCCCGTAGGGGTTGAACCCAGGGACGTTGCAAGTAATATCCAAGACCTCTGCTCTAGCTCTGAACTCGCGCACAGCTAGGTTGGCTAGTTGGCGAATGCTCCCGCTGATTGATGCCCAAGACCAAGACGGCGCGATGGGCTCGACTGGGGCAAAGCATGGTATTGCGTTTGGGGCAGAAGGCTCGTACAAACTCACCCAGCAGAGGCTAGGTAAGAGATAGCGCTCCCAATGGCCAGCTAAGTATCGCCCTTTCATCGCCGACTGAAACTTGCTCGCAACTCCACTGAGCGCTGGTAGGCGATCATTCGGATATGAGAGGTCTCGAGTGGCGAAACTCTTCACCAATTTCTGCCACAAGTCATACGTCTCGGAGATCCCAAAGATGCCTTTCTCTGTCTTCTCTTCATCTCCGCTATTGCTGTTCGTCGTCCCCGGATCATTCAATCTTGTAGGCAGTTTCATCATGTCTCGTTGATGATAACCGAATCCGTCCTCTGTGATAGATTTCGTGTTGCAGATCCAGCTGACAGCACATGGTGTATATCGTATTGTTCGTGTCGCGAGAATCGCTTCCTGCCAAGCCCATGCGCGCGTGGTCAAGATGTCATGCTGATCAGGTATATCGGCATGCCCGATCTCTCGAGCGATGATGGAGTATTGCCGCCCATCTGTGCCTGCGAAAGCAAATCTTCTTGGAAGCCACCGTTCATCTCTCTCGCGTAAGAACGAGACTGCTCCGTTTGGTGATGCAGCAGCTGCTATGGTGATTGTGGCATTTTCGTAGTATTGGCACATATTTCCTGCTTCGGTCTCCCAATCAACTACGCTATCCTGCAGAATGCAAAGAGAATCGATCCAAATGTACTCTATCTTCAGTCGGCGGCAGACATGGATAGCATCTTGGAACACTGGTGAGAGTTTGTCCAACGGTATGCCTTCCCTCATCTCATGAATGTTGCTTGTTCTTGTTTTCAAAGGCTGGTGCCCGCCCCAACAGTGGCTCAATGCTGCATAGGAACCGTGCAGACTCTCATCATCAAGAAGCCTAAGGCTCTGTTCCTGAATAAGGAGGAGTCGTGTTGGAAGTTTGCCCATATCAGGCTTCGTACACAGAGGGTGGGAGGACAAACACTCGGCCATCTGTGATCTGACAAATTGATAGCAATCTTCCGAGTCTGCGTGCTGCGAAATGTGACCAGACGAGCCCAAAGTTTCGATGTCAGGTAACTAGTAGAAGTTAGTTCTAGTACGTTTATTCGTCCTTTCTGGACTCCCGGCACTGCTGTTGACAATGCAAGGCTTGCATCTTCACACGTCACGTCCATCCAGGGGCTTTTTTTCTTCTTTTTTTTTCAGTGAAGCGCAAAAGAGGATGAAAACGACTTGGCGGCGAGAGTGTTCAGTGTTTAGTATAAGACTTACCAAGTCTCCAGCAGGGTAGTAAAACGTCACTGCGTTGAGTGTGATGATGTTGAAGAAGCTTTTACCTTGTACTTCAACTAGGCGTCGGAAATCGATTTGTGCCGGTCCCCCTTCATCTAACCTCAAGTGTATGGCATCCGGCATCGATTCTGCTTGAACCAGGTCCCCTTCTTGCTTGTAGTGAGCTGTCAAGCTTCGAAGTAGGTCACAGAATCTGCAATCCTCTTGTAGATCCGTGACATGGATACCAAACGGTTCGCTTTGAGGGCGTAAATCACGGCAAGCGATGCAATGGTGACTATTTTGCTGTCCAAGTGTTGGAAGCCATCGTGGCTCGTCAGATGCTTCAGATGCAGCTCTCACTGAAGGGCGAGGTGATGTAGTGAGGGTCGTCTCCGGCGATGGCTGGTCCAGAGTGCAACCGCGATTTGTAGTTGGCGGAGCAGGCGTAGTTCGTCTGATCAGCGCATTCTTTAGCTTCGTGAGCTTTTTGATATAGAGCGATACAGATATCCGGCTCTGCGATCGGCCGTGCACTTCTCTCATTGGAGTGGAATGATCAGCATTTCTCTCGATTGTGGCTACAGTTGCTTTCTCCATCCTCTTCATCGGCGGTGGATTGAGCTCTCCACACTTCTTCTGCTAGAGTTGGTAAATACTAGGTTTTGATGTACTCGTGTCTCGCGCTGAATAGGCAGCACCCCTGAGATGCCAAAAGAATTGCACAAAATACCTCCATCGGCCTTGTTATGTTGGCCAGGCTGCGATGTTGTGTGAAACATGTTACGTCGCAACGCAATTAGAATTTAAGCGCCAGACGACCAACAACACATCCCAAAGCGCGTAGGCATCCTGTGGATGATGCACGATGACCAATAGCTTCAGATAGCGCCAACAAACCTCTTCCTCTTCAACCGAAAATAAATAGCTCCATATGCAGCTGCAGTGTCCAGCTGCTGACTAATTACCTAGAAATTGGCTATTATTGAACCTCTACGGTCCGTAGTTATGTCTGGATTCGGTACTCATTAAATTCTGGTCATTCAATGCTTCACTCGACTTCCAGGTTGCTTTGGCACATGAGTTTGATTAACCAACCTCGCAAGGTTCTGGTTGAATTGAATGCCAGAAAAGTGCCAGAGTAGCTTTTCATTTCAATTGCTAGCCTAATACCATGCAACTATTGTCTATATTCAATTCCTAGGAGATAACGCCAAGAGCTCTCTGTATTTCTTAAGAAAGCTTCTCAGATTGATTACCACGGGACTCGTCGTGACTCTATGGTCTGTATGATCTTGCTCTACGGTATTCGTGGCTTCGTCCCATAAATCTCATATATAGCACTCCTCTCTTTTTCATGTTGCACTTCCCGTTGCAAATGGTGTGTGCCTCTCCACTAAGTATCTCAGGTCTCGATAGAGTCCAAAATATTGCCTCTTATTGGAGAGCTCTGGCTTCACGGCCCTGTCTTCCTCATTGTTGTCGAAGTAACCGAAAGACGACAACGGAGAGGTTGTGGTTTTGGCTAAAGTCCTGGTCTTAGCTTTCACTTTGGCATTGCCCTTGTCCTCGCATTTGTCTTTGCTGGTAAATTTGGAAGCTGGGTCTTGTTGTGTTTTCATTCCGGTCTTCGAGCGTGATCCTGCTCCTGACTTTGCTCGTGTCTTAACTTCCGCTGGTATACCCTGCTGTTGACCAAACTCGACGACTCCGTACTCTGCCTTCATGGTATACTTCATATCTCGAATGCTGCGGGCCGCTAATTTGAGCTTTCGTCGATCATTGATTTTCTCAACTGCCTTCTCCATCTGGTCAATCGATTGGACAATAGCGGTGCTGCGATAGATAAATTTCTGATACTCGACGTCCTTTTGCAACTCCGCATATGCCGCGTCAGTGTTGCCATACTGGAGAAATGCAGCCTCCTGATTCATCATCAGATGTTTTACCAGTGCCGTAGGGTACATGTCATCATTCAAAGCAACAGCGATAAGCACATCTCTCTCCTTCACATCATCTGCTGCTCTTACCTTGTCAAGGCAGCGCAAGTAGGCGAAATGAAGCTTGCCATCTTCTCGCTAGTGGTGCTTTTCAAGATCCTCGTAGACTAGATTCAGCAGGCCAATATTATCTCCCACCCGTTCTTGAAGTTTAACCTTCATCGGGGTGATCTTTAGCTCAAACCATCGCTGATCCTCCTCTAATATGGCTGGCTCAATCCACTCTATAACCTTGCAACGTGCGATCAATCCATTGAGACTTTGGGTGTAGCCAGAACAAGCACCCGCATTGACTGCCTCCAAGGCAAGGAACTCGGCCAAGTCCGGTCGGCGTTCTTGCTCGGGAAGCATTTCGTCCTTCAAGGTGTTTAGAATATTGGTGTAGAGATGATTCTCGCTTATAAGACGCTGGAAAAAATTGACTCGGATTCGTGCTTCAATATGTGCCAGAAGAGAGGGTGTAAATCTTGCAGACTCACGAATGTGAGGCATGCAGGTCTCCGCCCTGCGTGCTCTTTCCTCTGGTGCCAAAGCTCGCCCCCGATTATTTCCAGCCATAGTCACTGGTGATTAAGAAGTGGTAGAGTAGATGGTTGCATCTCTGGAAGTGTTGAGAACATGGCTTGAGCAGGTTTCCGTGACGTGGCCGGAATGAGAAGTTGAAGTGAGAGAAATTTAAATGATGTTGGTGAGTAAGAGATGAAATAAAGTCCCTGCGCCTCATAAACACCATATGCCCAGGGTTATCCAGTGGACAAAAGCAATGAGAGGAAATGCTGTGCTCATGAGAATGATACGGAAGGAGCTGGCCTGAGTTATTTTTTTGAATAGCAGTCTACCTGTGTTCATATTCGAAGAATTGAGGCATGCTTGCACTGTGGTGATGTGGTGAAAAGTAGGTACCGAGGGGCGATACGGAAAGAAGTGTTGCTAATTTTGACAGATCAAGAAGTTGCAACCTGCCTAGGTGGGAGCTGGGGTATCAGGAGAGAAGGCTGGTAACGAGGATGAGAACTGTGAAAGAGATGAGAGCAGAGCTGGCTATGAAGAGAACAGTATGGAGAGGTGCTAATGTTACAGAGCATCGTTGGCCTTAGCTTCGGAAGGCAATGATCAAAAATGGCGATCGCACTACTAAGGTAGCAAGGAGGAAGAGGGAAGCCTCGAGACTTCTTACAATAAATCATACTGTAAAGCAATTTACAAAGGAGGAGGTGAGAACTGGACATATCATATTTAATGGCTTTGAGTAAGAAGTTACAATGTCTAGATATAGACAAATCGAGACCTAAGATCCCACGCCTTTGTTCCTTTATGTCCAAGCTATCCCAACAAGCTGATGAAGGAACCTGGGCTGCTACGCAATATTTCGTTGCGCAGAGTAGTCACATGATATCCACGCCGAAGGCTTGCAAGGTTAGTCTCATTATTGTTAAAGTACTCGAGTTGCAAGGGTCCTTGGATTATAAAAACCCCAAAATCAAGCACCGCAAAACATGATCTACCTCGTCCCATTTTCCATCAGAAGAAGGACTGTCGAATATCGCAAGTGGTCCTAATTCGTGCAGTCAAACTTTGCCGCGAACAAGTCCTGCATCTCGTTGAATTTTCGGGCTGCGTCCTTTCACCCTCACCACCAGGAAGTTGTTCCCAGGACCAGGCAAGGTTCTAATAATACTGCATCATGGTCAGCTACTATTACTGTTCCTCTATCCTTTGGACAAGCCACTGACGAGTTTATGGCTGCTGTTCAGCCATCGACGAAGGGATACACGTCCGTATGGTCTTGTGTCAGTGAGAAGCCTACCATCATTCTACCTGTGTCTAACATCTGCAGTGTAAGTGTAAACGCGCTGGAATCAATACGGCTGTTGATCCTGCCCCAATTGTTACTAACCTCGCTGTGCAATCTGCCAAATCGAACGGATAGCAACCTAGAATCATCAACACTCGACGAGCTCATCCTGACAACCATATGAATCGCATCAAAGTACAGCCAACATGGACAACAACTTGTAAGATACCTAGAAAGAGCCGTGGGGTGACAGTAACCGGCATTTCATGTGTCTCTTCGGTCCTTCCGATATTTTCCTCTTGATGCGGCTGGGCCTGGAAGATGGATTTCCTACTTCGGAACGGTCGAATGAAGAGTGAATGTTAGAGAACCTCAAGGATATGTGCTCCGACTGCGCCACTACGTTTTCTATTACCAGCACTGTGTAAATGATTTTATTTGCTTCTTGGGTTCGGGTCGATTTAGTCATTGTCAGTTTACATCCAACACTAACACACACACCCACATCTGACGACCCGATATAGAATCCAACAATCGTGAGAAAATGAGAAATCAAGGCGTGGAGGTAGGTGTCATCGTCGTAGATCCTGAGGCTGTGGAAACCAGGACGTTAAACCTTTCATCAATAGAATATTCATTGTCTCAATCGAGAACATCTTTCAACCCATCCAGTCTAGGTCACCTCGAAAGAGGTTAAGTGCTTGTAAAAACGTTATCGGTCTTGACGTCTCTAGTTAGATTGAAGAAAATAGGCATTAGCTCCCTGACAGCTGTTTAAAGGTAAGCAAAAAGTTAGCCTTCTATAATTCAGGTCCATTCTCAAATGTGGCTACTACGGTGCTGAGTGACGAAGACTGCCATGCTCAGTTGGGCATGCGCGTGGTAGGCTTGCAATGTGGTAATGAGATGCAAGGTGCGGACTTACAAGTTCAAGCTAGGCTCCTCAAGAGTGCCTGCAGCTATATACTAGGTGGGTATCTGGTGACCTCCTGAATAGTGCGAGCAGCCAGTTAGTTTAGGCCGAGGCGATTCCCTGCTTGCCTTCATATAACTCACTGGTCAACAGCAAATAAACCGTGAGGCGGTACGGCGAAAGCGCCCCAATAATAGTCCGCCAAGGTTTTACGTAAGGGGCGTGTATGTGTAACCATCTGGGCAGCCTACGTGCAGCCTCGCCAAAAATTTATGTCAAGCCAACACCGTGGTGTTTCTTTTCCTTTGTGCTACGGACTTGTTTTTAGTCACTGAGCTGTCAATTATCACACATCCTGAGCAACTGATGTTGTTCTAGTCCAGTGAATACTCTTGCTTCAAAAAGCCTGTTCCGGAGTGTCTTTAGAATTCTCTCTGCCGGTACCTCAATCTTTTTCTCGTCGTCAAGATGGAATACAAGTACACTCCTCTCAAAGACCCTCTCGACCTCCGTCTTCTCAGTCTGAAGCCTGCTATCTTATTTGAATCGCCACTAGAGTGTCACTTGCGAATCACAAATCTGTGGAAAGGGGAAGAATTCGAGGCGCTGTCTTACACGTGGGGAGATGGAAATTTGAATTCGAGAATTCTCATCAACGGAGCACGGCTCGGTATTACCGCAAACCTGGAATCCTTTCTTCGCCATCGCCGCGAATCTTGCGAGGAGGTGATGTTATGGGTAGATTCAGTCTGTATAAATCAGACAGATAATGAAGAGAGAAATAAGCAGGTCTCCGAGATGAGCATCATATACTTCGCGGCTACCCGCCTGACAATATGGCTGGGTCCAGCCAGCGACGATAGCGACGTCGCAATGAAAGAACTGCAAGGCCTTAGCTGTGCAACTCCCTTCTTGAGACTATCGACACTGGACCGTCAAGCCACGGCTGCGATCAAGAAGCTGCTAGATCGCAGCTGGTGGACCCGAGTGTGGATTGTCCAGGAATTATGTTGGGGTGCGGGCGGCCCATTTTTGCTTTCTTCATCTGTCAAATGCGGCGAACATTCCATCAATTGGGGCCATCTAGTCGTTGCATGCGCCAGGATCAAATTTCACCAGGAAAATCTGCGCGTCAATATCGAAAAAGTCGAGAAGATCCTGCAACTTGAAGCCCTTCGCGGCAGTGCAGTGCAGCTTGCGACACAGGCCGTGAACGGTGGTTTTGATCTAATTAGCATACTGGAGTTGATAGCGGAGTATCGACACTTTGAAGCAACTGACCCGAGGGACAAAATCTATGCGTTGATGAGTATGGTGATGAGCAGGCAAGATTCGACGAAATCGGTGATCAGGATTGATTATGGATCGTCAACTAAGAAGATCTACGAAGAATTCGCCATGAAAATGCTGCTCGGAGCGCCTGGCTTGGAGGTTCTCAGGCATTGTCAGACAAGGGTGCATGAGAACGACGACGGACATGGACTCTCTCTACCATCTTGGGTTCCAGATTGGTCCTTGGAGCCAACAGAACTGCCTATTCGGATCGCGTTGCACCGCAAGGAGAGAGGAGGTCTTCCTTGGTGGATTGCTCCTGTCGGCGATAGAAAGAGTGGGTGGAAATACAGTGGCGACCAAGACGAGATCAAGAACAGGATCCAAAAGGTGATAGAGACGAGTAAGAGGAGTCAGAGAATGGTAATCAATCCGAAGTCATCATCGTTCATGGACGTGCTGCATCCATCCCAAGCAAACATGTTGCACCAGCTTATGACCGAGGGCAAGTTAATCGTGGCAGGTTTGGAAGACTTTTATACTAGTCCTCGAGATTCCAAGACGGCCAGAGAAGCTGCCGAGGACGTCATGGATGCGAATGAGCTAAGAATGCAGGCAGACTTCGCCAGCGAATGGATTGAGAACCAATCAAAACCATCACAATGCTACCAGGCAGCAGGAAAACTCCCCGCGCTTTTCAATGCGAACCTTGACTGTGGGGAGTTGACTGTGCAGGGTATATCGTGGGATAGGATCATGGCTACAAATGAACCATTTGTGGGTAGCCTGGGATCGGATTGGACGAATTCGACTCAGTTTATCGTTGCTATTGGACGATGTAAAAGAATGGCGATGATGGAGTATGGAGAACCGAATCCATATGGAAATGCTGAGGGAAGAATTAAAGCGTTCTGGGATGCAATTTTGGCTGGCCAAACGACCGAAACTAAGGAATACTGCACATGGTTGCCAGAACGTCCTAATACTTGGACAGAAAGCGAGCCACCCCTCACATTTCTGAATCACCATCGGCTTGAGATTGCAGAGACAACAGCACTCATGAAGAAAACGTTTGTTGGCATGGAATCAAGACGCGAAGTGCGGGTTGAATACGACGATGACGGAGAAGGCTTGTATCCCAGTGACTGGAGCAAAGAGGAGCAGTTAATCTTTACCAGCAAGTTTCGCGAGCTCGGTAAGCTATGGATGGACCAACCCTACGACCTCTATCATCGCCCGTTTAATCTCCCTACAGTCGTCCCAGATCCATTTTGGGAATGTCGCCGAAAGTTAGATAAGAGAGCGCTGGCCCAAAGCAGCAGGGTACGCCGCGACAAGCTCCTAGAAGGGATGTTTGCGGACAAATGGACCGAGACGATTAAAAGTAGGAAGCAGTTTAGCCGAGCCTTAGAAAACGATGTGTCTCTGGCTCCTCAGGCAGAGGAACTCAAAAACCTTGAACAATACGCACTTAACAGGCGCTTCTTTGTCACAGATCGTGGATATTTTGGAATAGGACCCATGTCTTTGAACAACGGTGATCATGTGGCGGTTTTTACTGGATTATCCGTCCCTGTGGTGTTACGGCCTTCCGGATTGAGTCGATTTAAGCTTATTGGCGAAACCTATGTAGCTGGTCTTATGTTTGGAGAAGCAATGCAGCAATGGGGCCTGGGCAATACGGAGTTCCAGACGTTTGTAGTAATCTAGGACCCTCTCTTACTTTGTTTATGAATATAGAGGCAATTGGTCCTTCACTCCTCCTCGATTTACGATTACAAAGCATCCTCCAAGTCATGGCTCACATTTGAAAACTGCCTCAGATGATCTGCTCTGAACCTAGACGATCCTAAGACACTGTCGGCTAGCCTAGTGGCATCGGCGAGGCTGTGCCGCAAAATATTGCATGTTAAGAGCTCTAAGTCCGCGATAAACCAGCGCCACTTCCAAGTCTCAGATAGCATGGGCGTGGAATGTCACCGTGGCTGACACAATGGATTTGCATACCGTGGTCATTTGACTCGGGCGAGACTGTTTCTGTGAAGGTAGATATTCTACCAATTCTATACTTTGAAGACGCGACTCATGATTAAAATTTGAGATACTGGCTTGCTTCAATTACCAATTTGGTCGATCTTGTTGTGGAGACGTCGTCCAGCCGCCAGACGGGATGTATTTTGAACTTTAATCTTAATCTAACTTAAGGTAAGGTGCGGGTTCATGGTTGCTTTCTCTAATTGTTGGCCTCTGTAGTCCATTTGTACTACTTTACTAACGCTTACCTAGACTTTAAATACCCGTCATATTAGCATTTTCCAAAGGCATGGCGTTCAATCATGCTTATGCTTCATTTGCAGCTCAAGGTAAACGATTCAGACGCGTCAGTACGGACCACTGTAGATGAGACCACGACGAGACTGACCTCGCCATCCGAACCGTTCATCTTTGAACCTGTTAGGATGTATTCGCAGACTGCTCTACGAATTGTGGCACCAAGTTTTACGAAAGTCGAATTTCACTTCATTGCGGTGATTGCGTGTCCAGCCATAAGAACACAAATGTACACTGTCCGATTCTCGGATCCACACAAAGAGTTGCAAGTGTTCTTCACAGGCGATGCAATATGTGCAATCCCTCCTCAAATGCGATATAGGCCGTTATGGGTAGAGAAGCGTTCACTCCTATTAGGTTGTCCGTTCCGATAGTTGATGTGGCTTGGACACCTGGACCTCACCTACTTGACATGTCGACGACAAAATGCAAGGACGCCACTGGTTCCACCCCAGTTTAGGTGAGGAGACTAAATGGTTTCTATCATGCAGCCCGGGTCGAAATTAACAGGCAAGGAGATTAGATCTTGATCAATTTGCCCCCAGCTCTGGAGCGGATGACCTCGGCTGATGCGTCTGAAGCCAGCAACATAACCCTGGCATCAAACAGAAGATTGCACTTGGTACCATAAAATCTACAAAGGAGTACAGCTTGATGATGATCGTGATCTCCCTGAGCTATTGCTAAATTATTAACAGGATTTGGAGGCATCAGAATTTACTTATCTCATGTAGCACCTGAAGTTCAACGGCTATTTCACTTTGACCCTATAGCTTCAAAGTCAAGAAGCCAGTGTTCGAATAGTAGATTCAATATAGCAGCAAGGTTACGAGCCTAACAGTCCATTTTACACTCAATCTACTGCTGTACTGCCTACCTAGGACACGATGTATTGTAATGTCCCCAATTGCCCGATGCGATCACACATCTAATACTAACAAAAGCGTTCCGCGTCTGTTACACCAACGTAATTGCCTCAAAATATATACAGGTGCAAATCAAATATTGGCTTTATTCAAGAGATATCAATCGAGTTCCCGCAAGAATACAATACACTGTGCCTAGGACAGTTCATCAAGCTCCGACATTCAAAGGGCAAGAAGAACTTAACATTCGGCATTGAAAGCGTGATGGCACGTCTCCGTCGACTCAATTGGTTGGAATATACCCTGTTCTGAGTCCACCTAATGGATTGTGTTGTGTATCACATCACATACCTGAAGCTGTCAACAAATGTGGCAATATGGATCACAAAAGAAACCGCGTAGGATAGTGAGATGACCGTGACAGTTATTCTTCGGATATTTGAAGTGCTCCGCCGATGATTTCCTCCCTAGTGGTAAAGTCTGAAGAGTTACAGATACGATGATGCAACTAGAATGTCCAACTCGGTATTGTTCAGTGTTTCCTCGTTCTCATGCGCGGACCAATGTGCGTTGCGGGATATTATGGAGCTATCAGATTGAGTTCGTGGTCCCCACGTAATCTTTATGCCAGTACGAGACTTAAATTCAGCGGCCCGTCCAGGCCCGAGCGTTTGTGCCGCTTTGTGGCTCACGTAGAATATGGATCTTACGCATCGGGCCAAAAGATGTGAACCGTGGTCGCTTCTGCTACTGGTCTCCTATAGGCTTCGCAGCGTGGCCCGGCAGATCCACGAGCCGCTGTTTTTTGACATCCTACTGCCCCAGGTCCATTCCAACGCATAGATAAGGCGACGGCCAGCGGTTCTCGTTTGATTGCCCGATGTAACGCCATATATTTGTATCATTTTACGACGAATGGCCGGGGTACGGGTGTAAAGGAGGCTGACTAGAACATCGAGTCTGTCTCGCTTTGTCCAGATAGTGACTGTATGGCTATGCCTTATTCTTGATCGTGAGCAGCAGACGGAGTTTACTTGGCCACAGATACGGTATTATCAACATCAATGGCCCCGACTACTGGGAAGTGTTGCGAATGGAGGATTCATCATTGACCTAGATACTGTCATTACGGTACCTAAGCGACCTTGAATTGAATCTCCACAAATGCTGTAAGCTAGCCCCCAAACCGTTTTTGGCACCCCCAAGCCGTGGCAGGAGATACACCATCCCCCCTGTGCATTCGTTAGTTGGTACTTCTAATCAGCCACCTTGCCACACAAGACGTGACTATTGGTAGTCAATCGGTAGTTCGATGGTAATGCCGTCGCGGTTCCTGTACTTTACATTTTGTCGCATTAGAAACTTTTGAGGTACACATTGATAACTGAACCATGGTTTTCGTAGTGTAAATGATCTCCGTGACACTGTGTACATATCACTTGGCGTACCATGCGCAGGAGGTCATCAAAAAACTTACAGGCTAAGCGAAACTGCCAGATCTTCGAGCTGTTTCTGCGCGAACTCTTCAAGGGCAGTACATAGAATAAGATTCGGATACGGCCTTGACGTTATACTGCATAATTGGTACCGAAAGCCTATGTCTAACCAAACTGCTCACCGGTCGGATAATGCACTTTTGTTGGTTTCCCATTTTGTCCTACGGATTAGCTTACCTATTGTAGGGATATTTACCGAGTGGAAGGCAACGAAGAAGCCGTATTGATACAGCACACACCTTGTGCCCACAAGCTACATAACGGGAAATGAAGAACATGAAGCACGTCCCCATGAGTATCGCTTAAAACGGTATAGTCCTACTCCAGCTCCAGATTGACCGCCCATGGGCTTAATTTCCTACAAGAAATAACTTAGCCGCGAATATCAGCCAAGAGAACGGTGTTCCCCCAGGACCTACTCGAACTTGGGTAGGTTATTCGGAACGTCACAGAGATGAGGAGGTGCAATCCCTAGGTGGCTCGGAACTGGCCATTTCAGAGTTTTCTGCTACATCGGCAGCAATGCAAAGGGCTGATGCCGCCCTGGAAAAAGGGATAACAAGCCTCCCCGCCACTCAGACAGCCTGTGAATGGCACAAGACGGACAGGTTGTATGGCCAGCTCCATTCCTATCAGACGGGAAGTAGGGTATGACCAGGAGTCGGTCCGGATGCATGATTATCTTGCTGACGATGATATCCCGAGAATCCCACTGCAATGCATCATGGATGCCAGGGGCACCTACGAAGTACGCATGTGCTAACTACTAAAGGAAGAGGACAGAACCGCACGGTATCACGTTAGATGGGCCCACCTTCCCTGCCGAAACTATCCCTAGTGTCGTCTACTTGGGCACGGAGTGAATAAAGAAGCCGACTTGGATTGAAATTGGATTCCTCCGATATTCTTTTCAACCTAGTGTGAGGAAAGGTCGCGCCCCCCACCCACCAGGGTTTGGGAATACGGCAAGGCTGCCTGCCATACATATATATCAGCCACCAGCACCAGCCTGGTCTCAGTCTCTGCTCGCCGAAGGCGTGTTTTACGGCGAAATATTTGTTTAATGACCGAAAATCCAAAAGTTTCTACTCTGTTTTCGTGGACTTGAGGGTACCTCTATTTTGGTGTGTCGAATGGGACCGAGCGAATCACCAGAACATTCTCGCCGTCGGTTCGTTGATGATCTGGCATTTCATAAATCCACTACACCAGAGAGATCCAGTTATTCGAGACCATCGGATTTCTAGGGCTGTCTTTTTTAGGCAACACCGTGCCCACCTATCACATTTTTTCGGGCACTTCTGCAGCGAAAGCGTCGGGCATTTTGCAGCACCTCTGTTTGGCCTGCTGCGCAGCCTTGATTTGAGGAACTGGAGATAGGTTGGTGGCGGAGCCGAGTCCCTGCTGCTGCTGCTGCTGCTGTTTGGGTGTTAATGGAGTCGTCGTGGACGTATATACCTGAGAACTTCCTACAGACATAGGTTTACATTAGCATTACATCATGGTTAGCTTTCAGCATCGATTTATCTCAACTTTAGCAAGCCACTGACGGTCTTGTGTCTACTTGCCAGCCATCCAAAAAGAGATACGCCTTTGTCTGGTCCTGCGTAGGTAAGGAGCCTCCCATTGGTCGATATGACTCCTAACGTCTGGTAGTGTAAGTGTGGGCGCGGTGGCATGAATGTCAACGTTGATCCCTGTCCAAATTGTACCGAACCTCGCTGTGCCTACTGCCCAATCGACCGAATACAAACCCGGCACCATCAGCATTCGACAAGCTCATTGTCACAATTGGATCTATCTCAGCAGTATATCTCCGACACGACTGGTGACTCAGAAAGTATCGAGCAATTCGGCGTATCATAGACGGAAAAGGAGGGATGGAGTGAAAGATAACTGGTAAATTTGTCTCCGTCTTGACTCCCCGTTTTGTTTATGATGATATAGACAAAAAGTTGAACTATAGATTTCTATTAGCACCATTAGTAGATTGGGTTGAGCAGAGGACTTTAATGACAGATCCCATATGTTTTGGCATTTGTTTTTTCACTCTCTGTATTGCTGATTTCTAGACGACTTGCGTTATTTACTCGCTCTTGCTTCCGTAGGATTCGGGTTGACTTTGACCATAGTCAAATTGCATACATCACCAAGCCTGGACACGTTCGGCTAATACCTGAAAAGATCCCGCACTGGTGGACAAGCTATGGAGGGCTTACTGGTCGCGGATTCCCAGGTCATGGGTGGTGCTTGGAATCAGCGGCTTCGATCACGCAAAAGACTTGACCACGCTGATGAAAACAAGTCTTGGCTTGAGAATCCGCATTGCGCCGAGACGCTCACGCGCGTTGTCAACGGCAATATCATCCAAGGTCTCATGCGAAATGTTGGACAACATGAATCCAGTTTGACTGAAGTGCAAGCGGAAATAGTGGAGGCATTCTTTGCTCGTGAGCGGCTGCTGGGTGATCTCAAGAATTCGACCGGAAACGTGTCAAAAAAGCGAGTGGCATTGCTTGATGAACGATGCAAAACAGATCAGGGATGGATTTCACGACTTAATAAAGGCCCATTATCCGCGACAAACCTTTACCACCACCTAAGCAAACCAGTGAGTCACTTGCTGATACCTTTCTTCGATAAGATGATTGTCGTGTCTGGTGATGTGGTGTCTGAGGCATTGCGCCAGCTAAGATGTGGATAACAGCGTTTCAAAGGGCCGCTAAAATCAAACCTCGCCAGCGACGCGCTCGAAACCAAACAGAAAGACGATGAGCCGGATGCGGAGCGACGCTTGATGTAGGTCATATGGTAGCGTATTCCATATTATAGTTACTGAGTGGCACTGCGTAGTTATATTGTCAATCTTGACCCTTGGTCTTCATTGGCGCTTGTGGCGACGGCTCCGTTCAACCAAACTGACGTCCTTCGAGACTACTTATTCAAATACACGGCAGCTCAAGCATCAGTTGGTGTGACTTTGCGAGTAAGTTTTGAAGTAGCACACTGTACAAAGGCTCTTCCCATGTTGATGCACAGCATAGGGTGCTCAATTCAAACTGGAATGCCATCTTCCGTTCTTCTCATGGAAAAGAACGAAAGGCTTGGTGATAGACCATCGCGTGGATTCGGATGGTCAACCTCTTCGATCGTCCCATGACCTATCGGATCTAGGCAGTGCCACACCTTTGGATGCTACGCTTGGTCTTACTGAGTGTTTGTACAAATCCCAGGTATCTATCATGATCTCGGGTCACGATGATTGGCGATGGACTGCATATTGCTCTGTTGACACATTTTTCGACGAGGAATCGTCCAAGGACATGGAACCATACGAAGAGACCGTAGAGTTCTACGACGACAGACGTCAATATGACGATGTAGTGCTGGATCCGATTTTGACTCATCGTGGCCTCGCTAGCAACCTCCTTGGGAACCCGAGAGAATACTTCCTTGTTGCATTGAAGAACTGGGCACAAAAGGTCGATGACGAGTTTTACATCATCGAGTTTAAGCTTGAACAGTACATAAAGTATAAGGTATGTATAATTGTGGAGAGTCCTCTTGATACATCCTTTAAGACGTATCTGATCGATTTCCTTGGCGTGGAAGGTCAATATGACGGTCAGGCCGCTAACATGCTCGGCATCCGCGATCGAAAGACCAAGGACTACGCTCTACCACTGTCGCGATCTGTCTCATCCCCGGAAGCTGCTGAACGGCGAGCTAAAAAGATCAAAATATTTCACGACTGGACAATAAGAATGGTTGGTCTGCTAAGGCTCCTGATTGACGAGCTCTACAATATCACCGAGGCATGGAAGATGTTCTGTGAAAATGACATCTGCTATTTTCGCGAGCTTGATTCTACAACCGAATTTGCCCTTCGGCTCGGAGACTCTCTATCAGCTGCTGGGCAATCAATCATAAAGCTACAATCCTATCATCGAAAACTGGAACGTCTGAAAGAACGCTGTGAAGAATGCAGACACGATGTAAGTCCGTACTAATGTGTTCCACCTCGGCGACTGACACCTACAGCTCGAACTTCAACTTTCTATCGAGGATAGCGAGTCTATGAGCGTTCAAGAACGGACATCTGTTGATGTGAAGGTGTTGACGTGGATTACCCTGGTAAGACACCTATGCTCCTCTATGATTCGTTCACATAACCAACATATTTCGCAGGCTTTTCTTCCATTTGCTCTCTCGTCCTCACTGTTCAGCACACAAGAGGGTGTAAACCCTCTGCCTCAAACTTTCCCCTCAATTCTTGGTTGTACAGTCGTGTTTGGTGTCCTGATATTAGTACTTCGGCACGCACTTCTCAACGGCACTTGGCCGAATAGTCTGTGGATTCGCAAAACCACAGCATTTGCAGCCGTACCAACAACTGCAAAGCCCTTGACGGGCTTAGCTATGTTAGGGCGAAGGTTCACTCATCATCGAGAGGATGCCACAACGCTGCCTCGCTTCTCACCAGTGATCATTCCTTCGCCAGAAGACATGCATGTTCGTGGCTGAGGCGCATTGATTGCCCCCTGTTCTACTACCTTTTGTTTTTTTGGATGGTTTCCGTTCATATCAGCACGCATTCATTTAACAAATCATTTGCTCGTACGTAATACCCAAGAGGCGCATGCAATACCTTCGGTCCTCGTTGGCAGGCTGTCTTGGTCATGTGGCAATAACGCTCATGTGTTGACGCTCTATCGATGCAGCTCGGGCACACCGAACGTTGGATAGGCAAGTCTTCCAGTTAGCATATTCCTTCAACCACATCTCCCGTTCCATCACCTTATCTCCGTGCAATAATGAACTCTGGCGAAACTCAGCCCCACCTGTGTGCTACTCTCCACGTTGTATGTATTTTGCTACTGCTGACTTCGCCTCGGGACCGCACTTTATTTAGCCCAATCTGGTGAGTGCTTCCGTCACGAAACTTTAACTTGCCAACTTCCATTCGGCTTTCAACCAGCTGCCGATGCCCAAGCTGCCCAATCCTCATTCAACGGAATGGTGGAAATCAAGAAGGGCCATCTTGTGTAACTCACGGGAGTCGTCTAACCCATGACAGGTTGGATTGCCACAGCAAATTATTGGACGGGAGCAAACAGCTCTCGGCAATTCGCAGTCCCATAAAGGATTGCAGGACCAACGACCTTCGCTTCCGAGATCAGCCGAATGCAGCCCAATGATTTGCAGCCTCATATTTGGGTTAACACAGGTCTTGGCACGGCTCTCACCGACGTCTCCTTTTGTAAGTGCTATTCGCCGGACACTTGCCCTTAGCGCAAGAGCAATTGCCGTCCCTGATAGACGACGAATCAAAATACTGGCGGCAAGAGCGTTTCGGGGAATCCTCTACTGGAAAATGCACAGCCATCCCTAGCGATTGCGGAACGGGGTAAGCAGCCTTACCGCAGCAGTAGCCGACGGGCAGCGCCGCCAGCCGTTACAGATATGCATATGCAAGACCAGTGTCGTTAGAGCTAAGCAAAACTCGGTAAGAGACAATATTGATGAGCTGGCAACTTCCATGGTAGATGAGGCTGAAAGCCTGACGATACGGGAGGGAGACCCACCGTGTCTGCAGTCAACGGGAATGCTGTACGCCTTCACCGGCTCACATGACAGTGTAGAAGGGTTGGTAACGCAAAGGCTTTGTGACTTGTGGCGCAGTGCGGCACTCATCTGACTACCATGCTTGAGAGGTTATGACTTGCATAGTATCCAATCACACGGTCTTGTAGATTAGCATTTGTGTGACATTGGCCGTTGGTCTCGTCGTCCAATGAATATTGTTTCCTACTATCACATTTCATTCGCTGAAATGGCATATCTGTCTCGACTTCTTGTGTACATATCGGCCGAGCGGTTGGCCCATGCTGCATGAGAGCCGAGGGCTCACGCCCTCCCGCTCAGCCTCACTTTTGTTCTCATGTCAGTCCTAGGCCCTGCAGACAGCTTGAGCTCCTGGAATGCAGCATCGCCAATAACGGTATCTAAGTCGGTATACGATACCCTTGGCACGTCACTCTTTCTTTGCACGACCGTCTCAAAGTCAAACCACCTCGCGGTAAGCAGCAGCATGATGCGCATCTCATCCATTGCCAGCTCTTGCCCCATGCACGACCGTGGTCCCCTCCCGAACGGATACCACGCAAACCGATGCGGCTTGGGCTCGTACGATTCAAGCCAGCGATCGGGCAGGAACCTAGCTGGCTCTGGCCATAGGGAGGAGTCGTAATGTACGATGTGCTGGCATGTGACTACCATCATATCTCGGGTAGGGTAGGTCTGGCCGTTGTACTCGAGAGAGGCAGTGTCGTCGGGGGCTTTGCGAATGGTGAAGCCAATTGGAAACAGGCGCAAGGTCTCCTTGATCACCGCGTTGGTGTACTCCAACTCGTTTGTCTTGGCGGGAGACTCGCGCAGCATGCTGACCGTTGTAGCGAGATCGGGATGGAAGATTCTGTCATGCTCTTTGCGGAGCTCAGTCATGACCTCTGGGTGCAAACCGAGGAGCAACGTGATAAACTGCAGAGAGTAAGTACCACCTACATCATGAATGGGCAGTTGCTCTTACGGTGAATGTATCCGTCGTGGTGCCGTGGCCGCCAACCAGTAGTCCTTTCAAGCTGTTACGCAATGTCAGCTAGATACTGGCCCAGCCTCGTCAGGCATCTTACTTGTTTACAGCAATACCGAGGAATTCCTCATCTAGACCGGCAGTTTTACCATCCTGGATCTGTCCCAAGATGACTCGATCCATGATACTTCTTGCGTTTCGCCTTGTTGGGGGTTGCTTTTCGTCTTTCATGGTCTGGTACCGCTCCTGAATGCTTGCTGTGAGAGATGAATCGCATGCCCGTTGCGCTGATCTCCTTTTCAACCAGGCTGCCGCTTTGGTTATTGGATTATAGGACATGCGGAGCACGCTGCTGAGATCCAGGATGGCGCGCATGTCTGACAATAACGGCGAGCCCCCTTGCTGGGCATCGAGCGAAACCCCAAAGACCAAAGTGCCAATGATATCAAAAACTGCCTTGGCCGTCTCCTCCTCCATGGAGAAGGCGTCGCCTTTGTCCGCCAGAGCTCTCAGCCTGTCGTGGAAGACCAGAACATGATCAGCGATTGAAGCAACCATGCTCTTGACAAAAGCCGGCGTGAAGGCTGGCCCTAGAATGTGGTGCAACGTCTTCCACGTTGGTCCATTTACGGCAGCGATGACGCCCTTACCAAGCATCGGTTCAAGGAAGTTTCCTACTTCATCGTGCATGGGGTATGGTTTGACGGTTAGAATCTGCATTGCGGCCTCGGGTCCCGCCAGGATAACCTGGGATGGCCCAATGGGCCATAGGTCGATGTAGAAGACTTCAGGCAGGGAGTACTTTTGGACCAAGTAGGTGTAGTAGAGCTGGGGATGGACGTTAGGTGGGAAAGCGGCAGTTGCCTCCCCAAATAACTTGAGGTGACCAAACAGAAACGAGTGAGGCGGTTTCGGCTGAGTATCGTTAGATCAATTGCTTCCTTGGGAGGCAAAACGCGGATTGAGGAGCAAGATGCAATGCTGGGAATGCCATGGGACCGATTGGAGAAACGTACTAGGTCCTTGAAAGAGCGTCGCACTTGAACGAGTCGAAATACAAAGTATCCCAACGAAGCCAGTCCAATTGAGGAGACCAGCAGCAGATTGGACACCCCAAACATGATTGCAGATGCTCTCCTGCCAACAAAGTATTTTGCTTTCGGATCTGGTCCCTTTTCGGAGGCTCTGCTTCACAACTCACTCGTGAGACTGGACGAAAGCTGGAGCGTGGGTGGTCGGCGTGGTCGGCGTGGTCGGCGAAGCTCTTCTCACTGAACGCCGGGCTGAAGGGTTGCTGGCAGCTGACAACGACGGAAGGATTCAGGCAAGACCACGAGGAGCAAGGTCGACTTTATCTACTAATTCCTGCTAGACCGCCAGCCTTGTTTGCCGAGCAGCTAGGCAGGGGACAAGAGCTTAAATCTTACAGGCTGACTTGCAGTAAAGATCATGGCTATTCACAAGATTGCGTCAAGCCTCCTGCACGCACTGCGATTGGAATATCCCTTCGATCCCTCCTTTAGCGAATCGTGCTAACAGCGCCATCTAGCCACTGTAAGTACAGGTCACAGCGCCCTACAATTGTCACTAATTATATTTTATCAGGTGTGAGTGGGACGGGACGCTATGAGAACAAATCTGGCATTAAACTGGATACAGGTCGCTGCTCAGTACATAATACGCACAAATGACAGTACATCAGAGCAGTCGAAGTGATCGTTCGGGATCAAAAAATAATCCCCAGCCCAATACGAAGGATTTCGGATTGCTCTGCTTCCACAGTGGTAGCGCACAATGGGGCTTGAATATGATTTGCTAATGTTACCTTGCAATCCGAAAGTAGTAAGGCTGAGAGCCTACTGGACTGATGTCTATCTATTTCGCAGGCAGGCAAGCAGGTAATTAGGATGCCTCTCCCAGACTTGGTCCCGCTTATCGAACATACAGAATGAGATTGACCCTTTCTGTTGGCGTGCGCAGAGCCAACTACGCTACAGGAAACAATGTGCTCTTGGTCTACTCCGTCTCATTAGTTACTCTGTGCGGAGTACGGAGTGCATGGCACAGATCTTCCAGTCCGCCATTCGTATTTTTCGGATTAGTTCAATTGCGTTCCCTTCCTGCGTATGCAGGATTTCCACCCCCTGGTCGTCGGTTCTGACTGGCGGGCGCGCCAACGAAGATAACCTACCAAAGAAGTGGGCCGGTTGGGCCGCGCTGTTTTGACACCGTTTTCACAAGCCAAGATAAAAATTCGAGTACTTCGAGGTATGTAGGGGGGGAGCGGAACATGGCATTGGGACTTCATCTTTGACGAGTACAGTCACTATTCGACAAGCATGGAGTTTCTCCGTACTGGATTGTACTTGTCTTCACTCAAGATGACGGTGTCGAAGCTCCACGATCACCTCCCTCCCGACCCCCCGACGCGATGTTGGAATATGTATGACACGGCCCCGAAGCGACCTTTAGTGGTATTGTTTGTCACTCAGGCCTCTCTCAGCGATATCCCCTATTATCCATTGTCCATAACCAGGTGGAAGCAAATGGTGGAATGGTGGAATTGGCCTCCTGTTTCTCCGCAGCATCACCTCGTCATCGGATTAATTACCGCGACATCTCCACCCCAGGAACCTCATGGCCCTTGACGACTACCCAAATTGAAACGGTCCCCGCTGCCCCCTGATCGTGCATTTATATTGTATCCTGATAGGGCTGTGGCGCTGCTCTTAGCTTCCAGGAGCACATGGGTCTAGCGCCACGTATGATCTGCGGGCAACTCGAAGGAAGAGGGCCATAAAAACACGAGTTTCCGAATCCATCCTCCGAGTTCCTGCACGAGTTTTCACTATTACCGAAGCGAGATAGCAGCAAGAGTCGGTCGCGATGATTGCGGCTCCGCCACCAGTTGCGCGAGGTGGAACCTTGCTGGTTGGCGTTAGCGACAGGACAAAAAAGGCCAACCGGGGGGGAGAGGAAGAATCAAATACGCCGTAAGTCCCCGCTTCGCTGCCAGTGTCTCCAAAGCCAGCCCGGCAGTCAGACGGTATGGGCGTTGCTCACACATTGGGCAGACCACCGCAGCCTTCTCTTGATGACTTGACCGGCACATTTACGATCGGCAACAAGCCCCGCACTACCAGAATAAGTGTCCCGAAGACCCGAACAGGGTGCCTCACCTGCAAGTATGCAGTGTTCCCCCAGGCGTCTGTGAAAAGCCACTCACTGTCATCACAGGCGGCGACGGATCAAGTGCGATGAAACCAAGCCAGCATGCAAGAGATGCATCAAATGGAAGGGTACCTGTGAGGGCTATGCCACCAACAAGAAGACTGCTTTGTACGTGCAGCGCCGAGGACCTGCAGCCAAAGAAGGTCGGCTGCTTTTGGAGCCAAGCGACGAGTTCGGCATATTCTCCAACCAGATTCAGAAGAACCAGTTCGATCGCTGGCTCGCTTTCATGTCCAACTCAACGCTATTCCCAACCAGTCTCTTAACCAAAATCTTGCCGCAGCTGGCCAGGGCTGAACCTGCTCTAAGACATGCCGCCTTCGCCATCGGCGCGGCAGCTATGGACGGCGAGACTTCGCAGTCACTAACCCAGGCTCCAAGCCTGTCACAGGAGCAGGCGTTGGCGCACTACGGTCGAGCTCTTCGTCTGATACAGTCTTCCAAGGCAACAAAGGACAACATCCTCTGGGCGATGCTCTCATGCATACTCTTCATCACATTCGAGTGCCTGCAGAACAACAAGAAGTCGGCGCTCACCCACATCAACCACGGTTCTATCATGATGGATCACTACATGAAGCTTAGTTCTCCGAACCGCCGGCCTACTCCGGTGGAAGACGAGCTGATCCTCAACTTCCAGCGCTTGACCATGCAATCGTGGACTCACAACGGGGAGCACCCCATAGCCGACGACGGTGAGATCCCATGGTGCTGCCGCGGGCGCAAAGCCCCTTATGCCGTGGATGAGATGCCCACCTCTTTGGACAATCTGGTCGAGGCTCGGCAATGGTGGGAGGTGGTGCAGCACCACATCATCTACTGCTGTCCTATGATCACAGGGTTTCAAGTGCGTGACGTAAGCGTGAATCATACCGGCCGGCAACGTCCGATCTTGAGCCCGGAGCGACTACCCATCTTTACCAATTTGGCCGAGAAGTGGCATGAGATGTTTGCGCCGCTATACAAGCAGGCAGTTCTCGGCGACTGCGGTACGGAAGACAGCCGTCAGCGGTATCTCCAGGCCGTTGGACTACGGATCTCCTACCTATCAATCTATACCAGTCTCAAGTCTATCAATTATAGCAGCATCAAGCTCGTCACCGCTATAACGCCTATATTCAAGGAGATCATGGACCTATGCAGAATCATGCTGACCAACCAGCCCGCCACATCGAGAGGCGCAGCCAGCATAAGCAGCATGGACATCACCACTACCTGGGCACTGAGTCTCTGTTCCATTCTCTGCCGCGACAGAGAAATACGCGCGGAAGCAACGAGCCTGCTGAGGGACTATCCGCGGCGTGACGCGCTGTGGGACTCCAGAGTGTTTTTGGCGCTAGCAGAACGCGCTGTGCTGCTGGAAGAGGAGGAAGACAGGCTGGGCGACCCCGGCGAACTGCCGCAGCAGCGCTGGCAGAGGACGTTCCACCGCATGGTTGTGTTCGATGGGGAATCTGTGATCTGCAGAATGCTGCGGCGCGACCCGGAGACTATGGAGTGGCGGATGGTCGAAGAGAGGCTGCGGATTGAGGACGGCAGCAGCCCATGAAGTGCGTGGTGTCGGATGAGTGATTGATGATGATCTTGAATCTGCTCTTGGGAAGGGCGACGTGAACACGGGGCGTATTGAAGGAACTTGGCCGTATCCAAAGATGATAGGATGAGAATGGAATCTAGAATTCAGATATGGCTATTGCTACATTCCACCCTCGGTGAGCTCTAATCCCACTTCCTCGGGTCGCATAGTTCAGTTGGCCAAGTGCACTCCCCTGTTGCAAATTCACCTTGGCTACACTCGGACTTCAAGGAGACCGTTTTCGTACAAAGAATGGCACACATTAACAATGGGTCGTGCACGAAGCCGACCTGGAAAAGTCTACAGCCTTGTTTGAGTCTCAAGGCTGCTGGTCGAAGCAGAGAGCGCCGCCTGTACAGATTGGAAGTGTGTTTTTATGAGTGCCTACAGTGCTGGCGGACCACATAAAAATGACCTCTTTGGTTGCACCAAGGTTTGTGCCTTTTTCGAGTCCACGTTTGCGGGATACCTATGCCCTAGCCCCATTCAGAGCAGAACCAGGAGTAATCAATGTTTTATGCCACCAACCATTTCCATCTCGAGTCCCTGACAGCAGCGACCCCCTGACCTAATAAATACCCTCCACTTTTGAGCCCTTTAATATGAGTCGCGCGACGCGTCGCTGCTCCCCGTACAGCCCACTAGTTACCGTAGAACAATGAAGGCGTCTGCCCCTGAGTAGATATTTTTCCATCTTCGACCCCTTCAAGGTTGCGGGCAAATTTCCCTTGCTAACTCGTGATTTTAGTGTATGCATCCATCTTCCAAAGTGCCCTGAAAGGGTGGCCTAAGACAAGGTAATCAAGTGCAGTGGTGGATGAACCCGTCCAGATAACTTAATATTAAGCCAAGGCCCTAACTGGAACTCAGAGCAGGCCTTACTTATGGTGCCGGTCATGCGCACCCTGATTACATATTTATTACTACTCGACTCGCCTCCCCGGGTTTGTCACCCCTCGTCCTCTAACAATGCGGCACCGGTTGGTTGGTTGCGCATGCATAACGAATTGGCCGCAATAGACCAACAAGGATGTCTTTTTTGCTGCTAACCGACGACATGCTATTCTAAATCCTTCACCATCGCCATGTCGATGTCAAAATGCTCTCGCTTCGAGTGCCCAAGCGATTCTTGGCCGTCCCATCCATCATTGTGCTGACGGCCTTCATCAGCGCTCTCTTCTTGCTGTTTCTCTACCATCCAGAGGATGGCTTCCTCCACCCTTACATCCCCGACCGATTGAAAGGGCCTAATCACCATGGCGGCTACGGACACGACGAACCCGCAGGCGCATCGATGCCCCCTCATCCCATCGATGACCTAATTAAGCTCGCTCAGTTCAGGTTTGGACATCAGCTCTGGGCGACCTCCGAGACTCTCGAGGATGCTGCGATGCGCTATCGCCAGCGTCGCGGCCGCCATCCGCCCCCCGGTTTCGATCAGTGGTTCGCGGCCGCGCGCAGGATGAAAGCTGTCGTTGTCGAGGACTTTTTCGATCGCATTTACCACGACATCAATCCTTTCTGGGCTCTCAAGCCTCGCGATATGAGGGTCAAGACCCACAAGCAAGTGTTCATGGTCCGGGTGCGGAATGGCAGGGTGGAAGGCTCGGCGGACCTGAAAGAACTTCCTTTGCGCATCAGGGAATATGTGAAGCTGGTGAAGGAGATGATGCCGCACCTCCCCGATCTCGATTTGGTTATAAACCCCATGGACGAATCACGTGTGCTCGTGCCTTGGGAAACCATCAACGAGTATGTGGCGGAGGAGCTACGGAACCGAACCTTGATACGTCCCGAGGACGCCATTTCCGAGTATAGCGGATTGGCCGACGTCAACGACGTGACGGAACCATACGACCCTCACTGGATCAGCGGCCAGACCGCGATATACTGGGATCATTTGCGCGCCACATGCCCGCCCGATAGTCCTGCGCGCAACTTCTCCTCGCTTCCCTCCTTCGACATCCCCATCGAGTACCCTCTCGAGCCCATGCCGTACACCTACCATGGTTACGTGCAAAACTTCACGGCATCTCAGGATCCGTGTTTACAACCACATCTACGCGGCATGCACGGCACATTCATCGATAGCGTCAGCATGTCCACCACGCACGAGCTTTTCCCCATGTTCGGCGAGTGCAAGCTCCCACAAAACAACGAGATCCTCCTCCCCGGGGCCATGTACCTAGCCGAGGATGTGACAAGGTACAGCGGCGGAAACTATCACGGTGGCGCTTGGGGAAAGAAGAAGGATGGCCTCATATGGCGCGGCGTCGCGTCCGGTGCCCGTACGAAAGCGGAGAATTGGTGGCATATCCATCGACATCGGTTCATTCAAATGATGAATGGCACGACGCTCAGCGCTGTGGAGGCCGGCGATGCTACCCAGGCTCCCACGTTCCGACTTCTCCCATCCGAGACGTACAACATCCCTGCTCAGAAACGAGGGGAACTAGGCGATTGGATATCGTCCTTCTCTGATGTCGGCTTCATCGACTTTCTGTGTGATCCGCCGGACTTTGAAGGAAAGAAGGCGTTGAAGACATGCTGGTTCATGAATCCGTTCATGTCCATCACCAAGACCGTGCCCATGAAAGCGCAGTACGATTACAAGTACCTCCCCGACGTCGACGGCAACTCCTTCAGCGGACGCTGGAGGGCCTTTCTCCTATCCACGAGCATGCCGCTCAAATCAACCATCTACACCGAGTGGCATGACGACAGGCTGATCCCGTGGGTCCACTTTGTGCCCTTTGATAACTCATACATGGACATCTATGGAGTCATGGACTACTTCCTGCATGGCCACGACGCGCAGGCAGAGAAGATTGCAAAGGATGGCAAGATCTGGGCTGAGAAGGTGCTCCGGCGGGAAGACATGTTGCTCTATACCTGGAGGCTGCTGCTGGAGTACGCGAGGGTGGTGGATGATAATCGAGATCGGCTGGCGTTTGTGGATGACTTGAAGGCTTAGATACCTGTATTGCACTGTACCAACAGGATATGCATAGACTACCTATATGGGATGACACGGCTTAGCTAGGAGTTATCGGGATCAGGGAGGGGCTTTCGTGTAGTTCGCATGGAACGGCCAGGGTTAGAAGGCATCTAATCCCCATGTGCCTGCTGGGTCTAATACACAATGTTTGTTCTACGTTTGCGTTCTGCCGAGTTTGGTTCCCGTCTTACACAAGGAAGTGTTCCCATACAAGCGGGGCTCCTTCCCTGATTAAGCCGTTCATGCTAGGCATCACATGCTGGAGCCAACATCCCCTGACCGCAGCCTCACCTTACCGCAGCCTCCTCACCTTACCGCATCCTCACCTTCCCGCATCCTCACCTTCCCGCTACACCTGTGCCAACCTCTATATATCAAAATAGTTCTTCACATTCCCAACCAGGTGACAATGATGAGGGGAGTTGGCTCAGCGGGTAAACCCGCTGACTCACAGCTAAATCCTTACCTAAACCTCCGTCATGTCCCATACACAGCTCCCAACCGCATCGAGCACCCCCTGACGCAGGTGTGGTGTTCAGGTTGGCCTCGTTCCGCAGTTTTGACAAAACAATGGTATTCAATGAAATCCTGCGAGTTCTGATGCCACCGGGGGTCCCCGCTTGAGGGAGGGGGATAGAAGCTGAAAAGAAATTGCCCTGCGAATACCGTTACAGGATCCTCGAAATGAGGAAGGGGCCGCGCTACAAGCCACACAACCTGGTTACCTAGTAACAATGGTGTGGTGTAGGGCGTCAAGAAGAGCTTGGAATGGGGCAGTAGATAGAGTAAATAATTAAATAAATTTCTTTTTTTGTGGTTTTGTCATGAGGCTTCATCGTTCAAATCCAGTGAATGTTGTCTTTTTTCTTTCTTTTTTTCTTGTGTTTAGAATTGTATGTGTTTTTCTCTTTGAATCTTTTTTTTTCTTTTCTTTTAAATTGGTTTTAGTTAGATGATTAACATGGTTATTAGGTAGTTAGACTGGACTGTGAATGTTGGTATGGTAATGATGGTTAATGTTGTTAATATGAGTGTATGGTTGTTGGTTTAGAGATGGATTTTCTCTGTTATAGATGGCCTTGTGGAGTATTACTCCGCCATGATGGTGTTGTAACTCCACAACCAAAAAATTCCGGGAAGCTTTTAATGGCTTCTGTAGCTTATTTTCCTGCAGTGTTATAATAGGCGGCCGCCTTAGATAAGATTACAGATGTAAGAGATGTACGAGATGTACGAAGGATCCGCGTGTTGATGGTACCACACTCCTTCTAATCCTTCCGCCCTACGAAGCAGATTGGCGAATGAACTAGCTCGGTGTCATCAGTAACGAACTCCGCGGACGGTTTCCAAGTCCGCCCCCGGCACAACAATTCCGAGAGGCTTGCATCCTGCAATCGAACTTTCCTCCTTGCCACGCGTCGTGAACAGCGTGGCACCATCCATTGAAATAGTGATGATTTGCATATTCATTCTCGGTCCCGTCTTTGCACAGCAATCTAATTAATCGTCTGCAACCTGCAAATATAGATCGATGGCCGGCAATGAAGTGAAACTGGAGATGCCGCCGACAGTGGCAGTCATTGGTGGTGGTACGTACGATTGCGAATTTCGGAGCACGCCATCTGTCGATAGGACATGCCTGACAAATTCACAGGCCCGACGGGATTGTCGATGCTCAAGACTCTGCGTGAGGATGGATTTTCAGCCACGCTGTTCGAGAAAAGGAGTCGTGTCGGAGGCCTCTGGTCATATACCGACGATTCGGGCTTGACGACCGCTCTACCATGTACGACATCGTGACTGAATGGCACGGATACGCTATTGGCAGATACTGACATTTCTAGCTACTGTGGCGAATATCAGCAAGTACACATGCGGCTACTCCGACTATCCCATACCAGACGGTAAGTTCTTGATGGTGTTTCCACCCTCAAACCAATTCTCTGGCTCATGACCTTGCAGAGTATCCGCCATTCATGACCCAGGAGAACTTCCAAGACTACTTGGAGAGATATTCCGCGGCCTTTGATCTGGCCAAGGACATTGTCTTCAACACGTCCGTGACTAGAGTTGTGCGGAATCCTGATGGGACGAGATGGCAAGTCGAGATGGTCCAATCTGGGAAGGACGAAGTGAGGGAGTTCGACAAGGTCGTCTTATGTCATGGCTATCAAACCGTTCCTAAAATACCAATATTCGAAGGACAGGATCGGTTTGAAGGGCGATTCATGCACTCCCAGCAATTCCGAAAGTATGAAACCAGAACGTCTACCCCCGTTGCTTCGAGGCTAATGACTCCCAGGCCGGAAGACTTCAAAGATAAAAACGTCGTTATTATCGGTCTCGGCCCAACAGGTTGCGACATTGCCCCTATCGTCGTTCCTCACGCCGCGAAGACGTACATCTCGCACCGTAGAGGCGCGTGGGTCTACAGTAGATGGCGCAACGGGGTCCCGGTCGATCTCCTCATCACTCGCGCCAAGCGGGAGATATCATTCTTCCTGCAGAAGCACTTGCCCCCTAAGCTCTTGATGGCCTCTACCCAGCTTGGGTTCAGGTATATGATGAGAGGCTTTGGTGATTTCGGCGCGGCATCACGATTATTGGAGGATCCGCCGCCAATCGCTCTCAACGCATCCATCACAACTGATCAGATGCTTAATCTAATACGTGACGGGAAAATGATCCCTATGCATGGTATACGGCGATTCATCGGAGGCAAATCGATTGAGTTCACGGATGGAACTGTTCTGCGTGACATTGACGCTGTTATCTGCTGTACGGGATACAAGGCAGACTTTTCCATCACGCCGTTCGTCGAGTTGAGCAAGCCACCGACGGACGCCGCTGGACACACCTACGGTGGCCCGCTCATTGCTCGGCTTTTCATGAACATCTTCCCTCCCGCACACGCAGACAGCATCGCCATATTGGCATACTCGGCGTACGGCAAGAACAACGGGTTTTCCTTCGCGGACGTGACCTCCATGGCCATCAGCAACATATGGCGCGGCACAAGTAGCGAGATGATTCCCCCAAGGTCCGAGATGGAGCGCAGGATCGATCGCCACCAGGCTTGGAATGCCGGACGCTGGCATATGGACGACAAGGTGGACGTCTCTGCTGTCAAGCAATACGAATTCCAAGGGTTTCTGCACAGGGCAGCGGGCACGGGAATGGAGAACCTGGGCTGGGGCCTGAAGGGATGGCAGTTCTGGTTCAAGGACCGAAAGATGAGCAACCTGCTGAACCACGGCGTCGAAACGGCGCATGCGTATCGGTACTTCGAGACGGGAAAGAGGAGGACTTGGGATGGGGCGAGGGAGGCTGTCATTCATGCAAATGAGATGGTAAAGCTGCTCAAGGCCAAGAAATGACGAGTCCAGAGCCCCGAAATCGGGGCTTACTCTCGCTTTAATAGACTTGCAGCCGGGGGATCTTTTTTATTAATGCTTGATTATTAAGCTTACTTATGTATCTTTGGCAATCTTTCATACCTGCAAGTAAGATCAAGGCAATCACAGAGTACGGGTGCTGTCATAAGCTTGATAGTTCTCCCCGCACGTCTCGACAAAGAAGGCCCGTCCGCCGCCATCACCGTCACCACAGTGGTTTGGTCGCTCTTCTTATAATTATGTCTATATTAGACCTGTGGAATTCCAGTTTGGCATCCCAGCCAGCTCCGCCGAGCATAGGATCCTCCCACGGTCGCCATGGCCGTATAAAATTATAAGCGACTGGAGGCTCGAAGCCCTCGTAAGGTTCGTGACGTAGATCTGCGGTCGTCCACTCTAGTATCGTAGCTGGCAGGGAGGCTGCCACATCCACCCAACCTAGATTCGGCGTGCCCAGACAAACAAACCCCAATTTCAGATTCGAGATCTTGGGCTGGGCCACGATGAAGTCAATGAAAGGCTGCGTGCTTATGATTATGGCGCTCAGGTGCAAAGAGTGTAGGTTGGGAAACATCATAGGCGTGGTTCCGTCTTCATTGAAGACCAGGTTCGATAAGGAATGAGTCCCTCGTTCTGGAAGAGCAAGATGCTTGCTCGCCCGGATATTAAGGCTTCGCAGCGTGGGCCGCGCGCAGTCGAATAGGCCTCTCGTTGCAGAAGCAGGAGCGTCCTCCAGGAGGAAACTCACATCTCGTATGTCGAGGGTTATGCTTTCCAGCCCCGTGAAGACATGCCGATTAACCTCTGTGTCTTCCAGGCCCTTGGGGGATATTCCGTAGACTTCCAGTATCTTTATGTGTCTCCGAGTCAGTTGAAGCGCTTGGGTGATGTCCCGTAGAAACAAGGCGACTTTCGAGGTTTCGAAACCCTCATCGTCGAGCACCCTGTCCCTGCATTAGCCACAGATTCTGAGGAGACTGGTACAAGAATGGGCACAATACCAATACATCTCCATTCCCGCGAACATCTTCTTCGAGAATGATGGGCCTCTAATCTCAACATGCTTGAGAAGCGACATTTCTTTGAACAAAGTCGTGAGCGGGCCGATGATGTCTTCCATGTCTTTTTGCTCTGCCATCTTCCGCTGCCACGTCTCTTCGTCAAGACCAGTGGTTGGTGCTGCTGTGTTTCGCCGGCCCTTACTTTGCCAATGCTTATAAGCCTGCCATAACCCTTCAGGCTAGATATTAGTATGCATCGAATGTAGCCCCGTTTCACTTGCTTACCGTTGTGATAGAAGGAAGGCGAGAACCGGAAGGTCTTCACGTAACGCGCTAAAGGGAGCACTTCCGATACTGCCGCGCGAAGACAGCCGTATTCGACGGTGCGCTCTCGGCCAATATGGCTGTACATGGGCATTTGCTCGCTCCCTGAGAAGCTCAGCACCGAGAACAAAAGGCGTGCAGCCGTGTCGGAAAAGGTTCTGTTCACCAGTCTCAACGATCTGAGATCTGCCAAGGATAGATGAGCCGAAACATGCTCAAGGAGCGATAATGGTAGTGAATCCATGATACAAACCGTATGTGTTTGGGGACCGGCAGTGATTCAAAGTTACCATAGGGAGCGACGTTCGAGATATCAGTTGTGTTGCTTTTGCTCGGAACTTAACGGCCCTCTTTTTTCCTCACGAGTTACCAATACTACGCCGCCTGCCTACATCCATTGCATCAATGCGCCTGTTGCCTAGCGCCAGCTTATCTGTGTTGCCATCCAGCTGCAACAACAACAAAGATGCCTAGGCTAAAAGTCGCACATCCTGTGAACAGCTAATGTACCTGCGACAGACAATCGTATATAGGTGCTATACTCCGCTCACACGCCTTACACACCCGGGTCGGCCTTATTTCTTGAGCAGATGCACAAGAACAGGCTAGCTGCTACGCTGTGAGCTGGCCGAAGTGTGCCCGCCCCATACTTAGTGGCTACCTAGGGCTCCGAATACTTTTTGGGGGGTTAATCCACTGTGGTGAAGTATCTCAATTTTATAGCGCACCTACTGTACCAACTACGTAATCGAACATTTGTACGGAGTACCTGCAAGTGCTACCTTGCAGGATGACCGCCGCCTGGGATCTCCTATTCCGACGCAACGAACTTGGGGTATTCCACTGATTCAAGCAGGAGCGTCAAAGCTCGGCAGAATTCCTGAGGCATTGAGCCAGTCCCGCGAGTTCAACGGCTGTGAGTTTTGAAAACGAATGTCACAGCCGCGTGATATGAGAGCGAAACCCAAGATTCTCGACGACACGAACATTACCACAACTCCGAATTGCTTCTGGTCAAAATCACAAAAATGATACTTGTTTTGTTCGACGAGACCATTCCAGAACCAGAGATATATATAGCCACTAAACTGACTTTTCAGGCTTGCGGTCCACTAATTTGAAGTATGGCTACACCAAATCCCCCCCTTTATGCAACTTTGATACTCGCTGCGAGGAAGGCGGACGCATTTCCCCTGACCTGAATAAAGAAGTCCATGTGTCTGTGGACACATATCAGAGACACGTTTCGAGCTACATCAAACACTTGGTTTGCACATACCTCTTAATTGCAGCCAAACTGCCAGTTGTCCCACTGAATGGCGTGGCCGCCTGTGGCTGGTGTCTGCCACCAGGTGAAGGCCTGTGAAGGGTTGCCATACCATGCTTGAGACCCATCCTGGGAGAAAGCATAGACGTAGCCGGGGAGACAAGTTAAAGAGTAGTGGTTGTCTTGGTCAATGCGCACGCCCCAGTCATTGGTGCAAGTAGTCCTGCCATTATCGTTGCTAAATGCGTAGACAAGGCCACCAGGAACCGAGATCAGGCCCTCAGTGTGAAGACAGCCGAGAACAGAGGTGATAGGAAGGAGGTGGACGGCGATGGAGAGGAGGCCAGGGAACTTCATGGTAATCATTCGAGAGGTGGCCAGTTGGTGGATTCTGGCAACTTGGGGGGTTGTGCAGTCTTGACGGAAGGAGATGCAGTGGAAACAGGTCGTGTGGTGAGTGTCGATAGCAGTGTTCACCATGTACGGAGTTGGTCAACACTTATATGAAGTCTTACCCTCTGCATGTGGCTGAGGTTTCAAAGGATTCGTCCGAACAATGGGTGATGGCGGCTAAATGGTTCGATTGAGGCATAATAAGGATCCTCCTTAGTTAGCATTGTGTGGTAGGTGGATTGTCGGATTGTGGAAAAGAACTTTCGTAAAGAACTTTCGCGAAGACCTCTCGCATAGAGATTAAATACTCTTAATGTGGTGTTTTTAAGTGGTTCTCCCTCTCGCTCGTGATTGGGAGGAACAGCTCCTTGAGGAATCCCTCCGGTAATAAGGGTTAGCTTCTCATGATCGGGCATATAAGCATCTGGATGTCCAGATAGACGGCAGGCGGCGAGGCCGTTCACGGCTCTACACTAAGTGCATATCGGCCACTTTGACAATTGGAAAATATGGGCGCTTTCAAGCCACCAATTGAAGCAATTTCCTACCTCTATACATATACATGCATGTATCAATCTCGTCTGCAGTAGTATTAATGGCTGGCTTTGCTGCATTTTCACAGGATCACATCATGACGATGGCCATGACGAAGGAAGTCCAATTGAGGCCCATGTAAGAGAGGGTGGAATTGTAGGATGTGAAGCTAACGAATAGTGATTACACGGGACGAAAGGAACTTCCGCAGCAGGATTGTGACATAGTCTGCAGTCGATCTCAGTACGTCCCTGTCGGGGCTTCGGGTATGGCGAAATTGCCCTGCATCGTGCATATATGACACCACCCACCAGACTGGCCAGTTACCGTAATGACGTTGACTTCCTGGTACGTAGGATTCTGAGTGGTTGAAACTTCAACTTCCCGTCGCTCACACTGGAAATGCTTCGAGAGAAGTATTTTCTCAATCATACTTCGAGCTTCTGCTTTGCTACAGGTTTGCCCTGCCTTGCTTTCTGTATGTTACTTCAATATGTACTCCGACGAAACCTCGATAGGTTTCTCATTTGTCGCTTGTCATATATTTAGAAGTTGAGATTCAAACCTTCCAACTATGGCGCGGTGAGTGACCTTGTTTCTTAGTCGGATCGATTTGGCATGAAAATGTCTTGCGGTGCGGTATATATTGATGATTTAGCCTCTAACGTACCTCCGCGTCTTTATATGTTCTTGAGAAAAATGTCCGCCGATATCTGGCTTACTGTCAAATAATCGAGCTTCAATAAGACCCCCGATCGTGATAAACAATAAGAATAATTAGCACAGACAGTGCTCACCCGGGTGCAGCAATAGTGTGAACATTAGGGGCTGGGCTGAACTACTTGTATACTGGCTACTTGTATACTGGCAAGGCACAGACATGATACAATTGAATCAATCAAAAGAAGAAAACAAGAAGAAAAGTTCATCATTCTGCTAGGGTAACATCACAAGTTGTTGGCTTTACATCTGGGACCAGAGGTTAACTATGTATGTCGTCTGACCGAGCCAATCGATTTGTCGCCAGCGCGCTATGTACACATGTATCAGTGGTTCATCAAAGGGTGGGTGATCCGAGCGACGCACGATTACTGCGTTGAGGGAAGGCTCTTAAAGGGGAGATAATGGCAGCCTTTGCGGGAAGAGACGTCTATGTAAGTATGATCTTAACCTGGGCAAGGCATGGTACCGGCTCCACCGGCCAAAGATGGTGGTCGAGTCTATGGACCGTGTTGCAACAGGCAACGAAGACCTTGAAAGCTGCTACTATGTAACTTTTCACATATCTTGTCTGTCAGAAACCTCATTTCGGTATGAGCCTTTAGGAGGAGTTTTAATCCCGCAGCATGGGCACTATCTCATATGTGTGTTAATGCCTATCGATAATCATCTTCTATTAGCTGCACATAGATGTGACCCGTTCATGCGTGCGACCCACGGTGGCCTCGCCATCAAGTTTGTCCCCTGTGCTTTGGCATGATGGCTGTATCTGGCTTTGGCTATTGATGCCGTGTAGCCATGGTCAACGCCGAGGTAGCTGAGCACATCATTGAATGGTGTGCAAATTTTTATGCGCCTCTGGTTTTTTTGAGTGTCATCATGATTTGTAGCATGTTCTGCTTAAGTGTATCGAATTAGGATTGGATAATGTAAATGTCGCACAGCTGAAGCTGGAACTAATGCAGGATACGCATGTGAATAAAGATAGGTATAGTGGATATATGTCCCTGATGGCAAAGCCCTCGAGAATTCAGGGGCTGAAATATCGCAAAACTAAGTAGCCAATACACCTGAACCAGAACATCAACAACACCAAGCCTACTATACCTCCCGGCTCTCTCTGCATCCGCAAACGCCATCAGTCCATTCATGGATCAGTGCAAGCCCCAATTCCACCCTCCTTTGTGAAGCAAGTCAAAGATTTGCATTAAATGTGTCCCACTAAGTTTAGTTTGTCTTGACCCGCTGACACTGACCATAATTTATTCCACACGCTGCCATGCTACACTCTGGTTATCATTGCGGCCGACTCTCCCGTATTCTTAGAATTGGTGGAATTATTTCCTGCCTCATTGGGCATAGATTATCTCTTTCATTATGAATCAACTTCTATGGAATTTGTAACAAGCGGCTGGCTTGAACAATACCATCGTGCTGATCAAAGCCTATCAATATAATTCCAGGGTTGAATTACTGCCAACCCAAGATTTCTTGTGTCTTTGCAGTTGAATAGATCGGATGCCCTGTTACTGGTTGTTACAACTGGTCAATACTATCCACGAGTGGCGACCTTGCCTCCCTTTAGACCCGAGAATCTAGGGTGGGTTGCGCTATGAGTTGTAATAATGGTACAAAGGATGGTTCCTATCCTCCGCGTTATCTAACATGATTTTAAGATCCATGTTACACAGAGAACTAGAGTCTAATGGAATTTACATACACTCATAGCACTTTAGCGAGCTTGTCTAATATGGGTACCCTTCAGTAAGTAACAATTACCTGGCAGCAATAATCGCACACTGCGCCTAGATCCAGTTGCTTGCGCCTAGATCCAGTTGCTTATCTTTGGATCGAACTCAATCTACAATATCATTGAATGTACCGCTGTGAAATATTTGACAAACGTATTGTACTTGCCTTAGCTTTCGCCAGTCCAGAATTGGCAGAATATTAGGCAGCCGAATTTCGTGAGATTATGTTAATCGTTGTATCTTGTGAATACTTTTGCCCTAGCCATTGCCCCTACAACCCCCTGAACTACCACCTCCCGCAGAGTTCTGTACTTTGTTATTGTTGTAGCATCTTGATCTGGTCCATATAGGTGAGTTGAACCACGCATGCCATTCGTAACCATTCGAATCCGGCTGATCAAAATATTTGAAGTTCCAATTTGTAATACCTAAGCCGAAACAGCTGGTAGAATTAGGCCGCAGACTCTGCTGGCCGAAGTCCCATGTTGCCCAGCCAGCACCATAGAGGTCGTAAGAGTCTAGGACAAGTTTGTACCACCCTTCGCATGATTCTAGAAGGGCATCAATCAGTAAAGTTTCTACAGCACAAGAGTTCTGGCAGGTTTCTAGCAGATTTACAACAACCCGATTCGACTTACGCTTAGGTTCAGTAGGGTATGGCCATAGCCTATTCTGCCGCCTAGGTTGAATGGTATACTTGTAGCTACCAAAAGTATAGTCGCCGCCCTGCTTCCAGTTCATTGGGTTGCTGCTGAACTTGTCGCATCCGTCTAAAATGCCGTTGACCGCCTTGACGCACTGATCATGATCAAACGTGCTAGCACCGCCGGATAAAGCAAGCGAGAAGTCCACCTCATCCAGCGTCCCGGAATAATATGTCTTGGTGTATTGCCAGTTTGCCACACCACCAGACGCGCCCGACGCTGCGCTGTCACAGAAGTCGGCCGTGGCTGAGTACGCGGCATATGACGATATGTAATGGCCAGTATCATGCTCGTCAAAGCATTGGAGCGTATCGGTGACGCAGCCTGGGCCTGGAATCCCAAGGTTCTTGGCTCGAGCACCCCGCACCGCGTCGAGCGCAAAGGATGCAATGACTTGGTGGCCCAAGATTGTTGGATGGAAGATTTTTCCGATACTGTCAGGAAGCAAGTAGCCGATGACATTTTTCAGTACTCCTGCTGGACAAGTTGGCTGCGTGATGCCGCGGGCTTGCAAAAGGGGATATGGCACGACTTCTGCAGCAGTACGTGCCTCAAGATAGGCTAGCTCCGCGGTTTCTGCCTCCATGTCCAGATTGGCAGGGAAACTCTCACTGTAGACATCGCTAACATTGCCACGGATCTTGATAGGGCCAACAGGAACGTCGCCTAGGTTCACATGGGTGGTGTCGAGCTTGAAAAATATCAAGTTGTCGTTGCTGGAGTCATCCGGGTTGGGATTCTGGCCTGGAGTACAAAACTCACCCTTCATGTAGTAGGTCCAGTAATCCCAATCAGCTACGACTACCTGCGCATTAGTCCAGCCGCCCGCGTCTGCAGCCTTCTTCAGTGCTGTATTGGTGTCCTGCACAAGCTTGTCGAACGTGACGCGACGATCCGCAGTGAGTGGAAGCCCCCCTAACGGCCAACCCCAGTTCTCAGTCTGGCAAGAGTCGGTTGTCCAGTCGAAATATTGCGCATATAGTGCTAGTACAATAATGCCGCCGAATTTCATCTTTCGATCAAGCTCCTGAAGGAGGGTTAAGACATTTTGCTGAAGATAGCTGCTGATGGCGTTGTTTGCTTGATCCAAAGCAGTCTGGCAGTCGCTCTCTCCGGCAAAGCGACTGAGCACACATTGTAAGATGATATTTGACTGCTTCATGTTAGATTCCAAATCTCGCGCTTCAACTATATGACAACTTACCAGACATAGATCATTGCCTCCTGCGGTCATGACAGCCAGATCAATGTTACCATTCAACTGATCGATCTGTTGAAGGATGCTAACGGATGTGTCCCCTGAACAAGCCGGATACTGGAAACTGTTGACACTTCCCATAAACCGTTGCATCACGACTGGATATGAGCTGTCGTATCGAGAGCAGTCTTTTGAGCTGCTGTCGTCACTATAGATCCTACCGGCCCCAATGCCAGCAGTGAAGCTGTCGCCAACGGCGGCGAAGCTCTGCACCCAGCTCCAGTCGTCATAGGACTGTGCTGCGACCAGTGCCAAGTTGGCGATCACGAGACAACATTTGTACAAAGACCAAGCCATTGTGTTATTTTCCTCCTGTACAGCGGTCGCGAAACTCTGATAAAGATTGCAAAGCTGAGCCAAGCACACAGTAAATGAATATTTTGAAGAAGATGCAACCGCACCATCAAGCCAGGGCTTTTACTGTAGTGCACAAATCAGTCTGACTGCGACTGGAATAGTTGGTTCCAAGTGAGCAGTTTTTTTTTGGACTTGACAAGAAGTCCATACCTCTTCTGGTCGTATTTACTTGACTGAACGTCTCCAAGATAGGCCGGAGATTTACGCCCTGACATCTCACCATCAGAGGACCGCAACCCCCTGCTACGATGCCGAAAAGGCCGGAAATCTAATGTAGGTAAGCCACTCTATAATCTCACTCCTAGGATAAACCGATGCAACGTTCGCCTCAACTGCAGAGCTAGGAGTTCGGATTTCGGAGCGGACCACATTTCCGGCGGTCGGTACCCGCATTCGCAACAGGGATTCGCAAAGATCGCAAGATATAATTTTAGGGATTGGAAAACTATGGAACATGAATTTAAGCTTGGGAGGCTTAAAATACGGGTAGTAAGCTGACACAAGTACAGGTACATTGACCACTAGCTTGATCCACTTGGGCAGGGCAGGGAACTTGTCAGACAGATATGAGCTAGTTTAACTAGTCTCTCACCGGAATGGGAAACAAGTTTTGTAGAATTAAGCACTGTAGGTTTGGTGGTCATATGTATTCTAGAAGCCGAATCAGTTCCTCAAAGAGTATCTGGATATCAATAGAACGCAGTGAGATGGAAAGGGGCTCGGGTAGAACGGCCCCGCAAGGCGGGGAATAGAATCTGTTGCTGTTCTGCCTCTTTCCAAATCCACAGTCATCCGAGTTCACACTTCCTTTTGATATCGGAGTCTTGCATCTGCTCATTTTCTCAATCTTTCAAGCTTGTTGTCTAGAGATTCCCGCCATGTTTTTCATTTTCACCTTGTTGAGCGCCTTGCTCCTTTGCCCCGTCCTGGGTCAAACTATACCATGCGACCTCAACACTCCATGTAAAATAGGATGCTGCGGCAATGGGGGCCTAGCGAACAATCCGTGAGTAACATTCTGGATTTTAGGAGAGTTACATGTCTAAATATGCCTCTAGATCAATATGTGGAACAGGTATGAACAAGGTCAAAGCCAGCAATTCCATACAAATAGATGTTGACACAATGTGTTACAGGTCCTACATTCTGCGCTCCAGGAAATTGTACTACAAACTGTGACTACAAAGCCGAATGCAACCCAGGCGGCTGGGAGCCTCAGTATTATTCATCGGAAAACTGTCCTCTGAACGTCTGCTGTAGCCCATTTGCGTTTTGTGGTAAGAAACACATTTTCTCCCAGTATCAAAGCCTGAACACAATTGATTCTGTTTAGGGACTTCTGAGGAGTTTTGCGGTGGTGCGAGTGTACCGGAGCCGCACTGCAGTGGAAACAGCATTGCTGGACGGATCATTGGCTACTACGAGGGATGGAGTCTGGAAAAAAGCTGTGGAAGTAAGTTTCTTGGCCCATGTGCAGCGAATCTATCCCCTCTAATAATCGCAGCAATGTCTCCTGATCAGATTCCTCTTGGTGTTTACACGCATATCAACTATGCATTCGCCTCCATAGATCCTGTCACGTTTGGTATATCGGATATGGACGCTTTTGTCGGCTCCTTATACCGTGATATCACCGCCCTCAAAGGGCGAAATCCAGGACTAGAAGTCTGGATTAGCGTCGGCGGCTGGTCTTTCAATGACCCGGGGCCAACGGCAAACACATTCTCAACGTTGGCAAGCTCTCCTGCCGCGCAGCAAGCATTCTTCAGCAGCTTGATATCATTTATGTCGACGTATGGATTTGACGGCGTGGATCTAGACTGGGAATATCCTGTTGCACCTGAGGTTTGTTGACTATTCTGATTGAGTTATGCTTTTACTAGGCGGTACTGACCTATTTCAATCTTAGAGAGGCGGAGGTCCTTCTGACTTTACCGACTTCCCAACGTTCCTCCGAAATTTGAGGGCTGCAATGAATGCTAGTGGTTTCCGCTTCGGTCTCTCGATAACGTTGGTAAGTGATTCTGGACACTAGACGCATGTGGAATGATAGAGATCCTAACCCAGAACATGTAGCCCTCGTCTTATTGGTACATGCGGAACTTTGATATCGTGGCTATTGACCCAATAGTCGACTTTCTCAACATTATGACGTACGACCTTCATGGCACTTGGGACTCGACAGACCCCTATATCGGAGCTGTGGCCGGGGCCCATACCAACATCACCGAGGTTCGGATGAGTCTCGATCTCCTCTGGCGCAACAACATCAACCCAGCAAGAGTGAATTTGGGAATAGGGTTCTACGGTCGAAGTAGGAGAATATGAGCCCGCTATTCCTGGCAAAACATGGTTATCTAACAATTAGAACAGGTTTCACTATGAGTGACCCAGGCTGCCTGGATGCGGGATGCCCGTTCTCGAGCGGCGGTAAACCTGGTCCTTGCACAGATAGCAGTGGTATTCTGTCGGCGGAAGAGATCCGTGACATAGTGGCCGCTGGGGCAAATGTAAAACTAGACCCAGTGGCTGGCGTGGAGATAATCACCTGGGACAACGACCAGTGGGTGTCGTATGACGATGAGCCCACACTCAAGTTGAAGGTTGATTTTGGTAATTCCTTCTGTCTCGGCGGGTGAGTTTTCATTCCCAGCGAATCTTCGAGTTTGAGATATATTACTAATGCGTGATATGGCAAGAATGCTCATCTGGGCCGTTGATCTAGATGATTTACAAGGAACATCCATTAACTTCCTGGCTAAAGCGATGGGCATAAACCCTAGTAGGGTGACGGATTTAGCTGACGATTCAACTACTGGACCAGACTTGGGAACGGCCGGAGACGGTGCGGAGGATCCTCTTCAGCGCCACCGGCTCAAGACTCGAAGTAGCAGGTTCCCTAAAGGGTTGGGGCTTTAAATCACTATCTAAATAAAACGTTTGTATTCTTTCCGGGCATCAGGTCGACCTCCAAAAAATATACTTGTTCATCCTTGTGACCGAGTATAATATTAAGATATCATCAGTTCAATTGCAAGAAGCAAAAACCTCCTACAGCAATTGAGACCAAATTACTAGTACCGTTCTTGCATGTGGGAGTTGCATGGCTCGCGAAGCACTCAGCTCGAAATAGATTCAAAGGCCGCGAATGTGAACTTTCGGCAATGCCTCGCGGGGAAAAGCTTGTTCAAGCTTACTGAAGCAGCCCCGCTGCTTTAGTATCCGCATCGGATATCTACCAAGTTCAGACAAAGGTCTGACAAGGCCATGGAATCACTGTGCAGAATGTTATTGCGAGCTCCGCTAAATGGTCATGCGCTACAGGGCTAAAATTTCAGCATACCGAGTTTGTACCTACGCAATCATGATGTTGCATTTTCTGGCATCGCTTACTAAGATTATAGCTTCTTTCACTGTGGTCACGGAACTCCGTGCTTATTTGCCATGCCATGACTCCGCGGCCGTTCGTTATGGCTGCGGTCTGGATGGCGAGAATCCACATGAGGGGGGTGGCTGGCTCAAATTCTTACAATATACCCCCTCCACATCATTTCTCCACTTCGCGTCCACTTTCGTCAAACTAACTACAGATATAAACGTGCTTTCATAATAGCGAGTACGAAGTAATGCATCCTAAAGCCCTCGCTGCCGAACTTTGAGCATAACCTTCGAGTGAAATCTTCGGGGAAAATCACCTTCACCGATTCTTCACCCTCTAAGCTACTTTGTTTACTCGTAAACAATACGATGAGAGCATATCAATCATGGCCGCTGTGCCTCTCCCTGTTTTCTGTTGTACTTGAACTTACGTCGGCATGTCCTCCAGATGGATCATTCATGGTTCTCCAGGATGGGAGTATCCGCGGTCCTCGTGGTGACTGGTTACCAGCCGAGAACAGCACCAAACTCGCAAAACATGAGCTTCGTCGGCGCTGGATTCACATGATTCCGCCAGCGCAAACACCAAATGTCGGACAAAACCAGAACCACTTTGGGGAAACTTGGGATGGGAACACAATCCCATACTGCTTCGGTAGCGCAGTGAGTCTCGACGAGCAAACAATTTTACGAAGAGACCTTAAGGCCGCCTGGAAGTCTTGGATCAGTGCTGGCATCAACTCCCGTGTAATCAACTTCAGGGAGGGCACACCTAGCGAATGTATCCCTAGCCGCCGCGGCGACTATCTGGAGGTTCTTACCCATGCCACCCAACTCGTCACTACTCTGGGCAATAACGGTGCTTCTACCATAACCCTCACTACAAATGGCGATTTAGGCTTTGGCGATCGCGTTGCAAACTATGCCCATGAAATCGGCCAGTATGTCATCATTACCTCTACCTCTTCTGTTCATTCAGCAATGTGTTAATCATGTTCAATGCAAAGTGCGTTTGGCCTCTTGCATGAGCAGCAGCGAAACGATCTTTGGACATCGGATTATGGGGGCACCGCGTCAACAAACACATTCAACTTCATCTGTGAAAATCTTGCTGATTATGACGCCAAGCTCGGGCCTATGGCCCCCAAAGATCGGACAGCCACATGCAGGTCGCATAACTTGGCAGCTGGTGTAGCCGGTGGCGGTTTCAGCGCCACCGAGTTCCTCCCATTCTCCGGTTATGTCAAGATGGGCGGGCCTTTCGACCGCAAATCTATCATGCTTTACACATCGAAGATGGGTGGAAAGACTGTGGGCAATGTCAAACAGACTGTTTACACGTTGGCCAATGGGGAACTGTTTACAGCTTCAGGATCTCCTAGCGCGGGTGATGTCCAGAATCTCAATGATTTGTATCCCGCGGCAACACCGCAGGCAACACCATGTCTGTTCTTCCAAGATTGTAGCCCTTTCCAGACGGTTTTTAGGTCCGTTACGGGGTGCTTTACTACGAGTCATTAAGAGGGAATTATTCAGGTGGGTGCTATTTGGGAGTCCTTCGCCAGATGGTGCCAATGCATAGCTTGCCAGTTAGTCAGATAGAGCAGATATTTAATATCTTACTATGCATTCATCCACGTAAGCCGATTGGACTAATTTCGTATTTTACTTCCTCCGCTCACAGCGTCTTCATGGTTTTGGCCTCGATCATTATGCGGCAGGACATCCATAGTCAACGACTTGTGTCAGCCGGCCGGCGGCGGCGGGCGGACCGGCGATAAGCCTGCTGATCCCATGACTTTGTTGAAGTGGCGCGCTCTTGAACTTCAGTCGGCATCTATTATGGGAGACAAAAAGATGCCGAGTTAGCTTACTTAACCCTGGTTATAGCTTGAGTAAGAGCATGCCGAGTTTCCCGACTGTGGGGGGATTGTGGCATGTACTGTACTTCGAGAAGTAAGCTTTCGTCCCGCCAGTGCCCCTTGCATCTGCAGGTCATGCTAATCCCACACCATGCCAAGTATGGATCCATGTGACTGGGGTTTATTCGGGGGATGGGATGCAAAGTCCTTGGCCAAGACTACGACCAATTTCGTCCGAGAGTGCCACTCAAGAAGAAACAGCTCGTGCCAAAACCAGTCACGGCATCTCCTCCAGTTTGCATTTGAGTTCTGTTGTTCTATTTCTTTTCCGGGCTGCAATCAAACTCGGACAGATCCGGATTTCTGCATTCACATGCCCGTGGTAGCCCAGCTCCGTTGTGAAACAAGATGTTGTCCCCAAGCTCTATCGCCTTCATGGCTCTCTTTGCTTTAGGCGCCTCAGCGGAATCTCATGAAAATATCCTCACTTTACCGCACATGATCGTCCGCAGAGCGCAGACTTTAACATCTCCAACCGGGCCGCAGCAGACCGGTACCATTTCAACGTGTTCGTATAAGATGGCAACGAACTGAAACTTGAACACTGACTCCATCTAGGTAACAAGTGGCATAATGTGGTGGCTGGTGATTCTTGCAGCACACTTGAAGCGGACTTTGGGATAACACACGCGCAGTTCCTCGCCTGGAATCCTGCGGTTAGCTCCGATTGCACGCAGAATTTCTGGGGAGGTTATACCTACTGCGTTGGTGTGGGATCTGGAGTAACGACACAGGTGCCAACGAGCACAAAGAAGACGACAAGCTCCAGTGCTGTGGAGACTACGCCAAATAAGCCAACTATGTCTGGAATCCCTTGCAACTGCAACTTGTACTACGATGTCGTTTCTGGTGATTCATGTTCCAGTGTTGAGACCAAGTTCGGAATCACTCATGCACAATTCTTGAAATGGAACCCGACAGTAAGCGATGACTGCGCGACAAACTTCTGGACTGACGAGTCATACTGCGTGAGTGTGAGTAATGGTCCCTGTCCGACGACTACTTCCCGGACGACCACTTCTACACCATCGTCGACGACGAGCAGGCAGCCAAACACGGAGTCGTATTCCATTATCGGGGGAGAAACGTCAGCTGTTCAGGTGGTCCGCCCAACAGCCACTGGGTGGCCACCATCACCAACAATGGCTGGCACGGTAGACAACTGCATCCGGTACCACTATACTAACCCAGGTGACACATGCGAGAGCATCGTGGCTCGTTACTCAAATCTGATTACAATGAGCGAATTGTGTGTCTTTCCATTTTCTTAAACCCCTACAGATGAACCGCGACACTTCTAACCTCCGCCTCATAGTCTCTCTTGGAATTCCGCTGTTGGGCCCAACTGCACAACTTTGTATGTGAACTACTACTACTGCGTTGATACACCGATGGACTCATCGAGCCTACCTGATGCCACCACACAATACTTGCCAACCTGGACACCTGTTGCTCTACCACCTCTAAATACAACCGTTGCAGTGCCTCAGCCAACCGCACCAGGCGCTGCTTTGGATTGTCAGTCATGGTATCAAGCAGAACAGGTCAGATCCTTCTTGGATAACTCAATTCTGCTCATTTCTGACATAGCTCACTTTGCACATACAGGGAGACACATGTAATAGTATTGCTGCCGCTCTCGGCTACCTCGGAGCCTCGGACATCTCGTCTTGGAACTCTGGCGTCAACTGCAACGGCCTTACAGTGGGCAGTTATTACTGCGTCGCGGATTATCAGGACGGTGATTTGCCTATGCCATCTGTTGTTACTACAGCGCCGTCTCCAACGCAGACGGGGATCACCGGCAGCTGCAAGGCATGGTATCTCGCGGCAACAGCAGACACCTGCGATCTCATCCCACAGTACTTTGGCACATTTTCCAAGAACGACTTCTTAAGTTGGAATCCAGCTTTAGGACAGAATTGTGCCGGACTAGTTCCCGGTGACTACTACTGTGTAGCGGGTGAGTAACCTCCAAACCTGGGACTGGTGGCCCTGTAAATATATATGTGTGAGAACATTACTGACTGATCCACTGCAAAGTCCCTGCAACCCCGACTACAAGGACTACTGGCTTGCCTTCCGCAACTCCGACTGAAACCAACGGAGTCGGGCCGCAGCCAGAGCAACCTGGAATTCCTAGCGATTGCATTGCGTATTGGCTCGTTTCGCCGTAAGCATAGATAGATCATCCATGCAGGGCGGTATATGCTGACCGGCTATGAAAGTTCTGACAACTGTACTACCATCGCTGTGGCAAATGGCATCACCGAGCAGCAAATCGAAGATTGGAATCCGTCCCTAGGAGATGGATGCCCCAATCTCCTCGCGAACTATTACATATGCGTAGGTGTACCTGGCGAGACTTCTCAACCAGGTGGTAGCACTACTTCTAAGCAGTCGATGACTACAACCACTAGCCCTCGCCCTTCAAGCTCGGGTCCGATAACTACAACATCCAAATCACCACCCACGTCAACCATAAAGATCGCCACACCTACTCCGACGCAAGTATGTCTTTAATCTCTATCTCCCCACTTCCTTTTTTTCCTTTTCCAGCAGTAGACTAATCAAACACAACCGTAGACTGGCATGACAACAGGCTGTCAACGATTCTACCTCGTCGAATCCGGTGACGGTTGCTGGGCCATATCCGATAGCGCCGGCATTGCGCTAGACGATTTTTACTCATGGAACCCAGCCATTGGTAACGACTGTAGCTTGCTGCTCAGCGGCGTGTACGTGTGTATTGGAAAGAATGGTCCAGCCACCACAATCTCTACTGGACCACCCATAAAGCCTACTCCAGTACCCACTCAGGTAGCCATCTTGTTTCCAATGTGCGAGATAAAAAGAGTGGCCTTCTAACTCGGGGATACTAGGCCAACATGATATCCGGCTGCAGTCGATTCTACTTCGTTGAGAGCGGGGATAGCTGTGGGGCAATCTCATCTAGCGCTGGAATTTCGCTCAGGTGAGTCAACTGCAGTGCTGTGCGATATGTGTTCATTTGAAACTCATCTAATGTGCGTAGCTCTTTCTACTCGTGGAATCCAACCGTAGGGACGAACTGTGCCGGGCTGTTGTCCGGATTCTTCGTTTGTATCGGCACTGATGGAGTCCCGGGTACAACCATCACAAGTGGCGCGCCTGTTCCGGCGAAAACGCAATGAAAGACGTGCGGTGTCTGTGACGGACCTTACTGGGGGGATTGAATGTCTATTGAAGTGCTAGTAGCCCAAGTATTATGTACCAACTAGCCATTCCAACTGAACCCAACGAGAATCATCGCATCGTGAGTCTTTTCAAAAAACATTCAATACCAGATCCACTAGCACGGGGACCACACACCAGACAACTGGCAACCCCATGTGCCTCACACCGGCAGCCGGCGTCTCCGTCGGAGTTCCAGAGCTCACAGAATTACTCGCTGTCGTCGTTGGCGGCAGAGAAACTGAAGTGCTGTCCGAGGTCTGCTCCGCCGGAGCGAAGACCGGGAAAGTAGTCGTGGCACACGTCGCCGTGAGCGCTCTCGTCGGCGTCCCACAAACAGAGGCAAGCAGCGTGAAGTAGCTCTTCACAAGCACCGGGTTGCAGTACGCACACATGCATTTCCTATCTCCCATTAGCGCTTCTGCCGGAGCTTCTTGTGATTGGAGTGCTTACTCGGCGACCAGTTCCTGCATGTAACATACGCAGGGGCTTGGTCCTGTTTCCACGGTTTGCGGTTGGTTAGGGTCGGCCGTGGTCTCCGGACAGGAAAATTGAGAGTCGCTGGCTAGAGATGCTCGAACTGAGTAGGCGCAATCATCTAATGCCATCCTGTGACATTTGTTAGTCTCGTTCGCGAATGCCGTATAGGAGAGGGGGGCAGTACTCTGCGGAATAAATGCATTCTTGATCGCGGCCGCAGGGCGACTGCTCTTGACATCTATTGATGAGGTCTTCGCCTGCGGATGTGATTGTCGATGTCGTGGAGGTTGATGTGGGTATGTCACTTGTGATGCTTACGGTGATTGACCCATCTTGTGCGAGCGTCAGGGGTAATCCCACGGCCAAGATGATGAGGCTTGTCAAAACCCGTGCATATCGCTTCGCGACCATCTTTCGTGACTGGTTTTGGCACCGAATCGATCTGAACAATACCACAAGATTTCCGGGAAGTCCCCGGGTAGTTATGAGATGTCTATTCTTTCGAAGGATGCGATCTTTAAGAAAAGGAGCGACTCTGGAGATTAATTGCAATCTCGCTATGAATAGTGGGGTCGATTTCTCCCGCTTGAACTCGCAGACTGTGCCGCATCAATGGAAATTTGGAAGTTTAAGAGGCAGCTGCTCCATTCGTAGGATTCCCAGATAAGACCAAGGGTTTGGGAATATCCACTAAGTCAATTTACCTTGCTTGATGGGCTCGCTTGTTACATGTCCTGCTGCTCTGGGATTGACGGAGCCCCCGCCAGGTCAATGTTCGACTTTATCACTGTAACCGATTTCGGCCGAGTCTCGGACGCGATCCAGCGCAGCGGGCAGTTAAACAACCATTCAGTATGAATGTTCATCGCCCTCTTTCAGAAGAAGCATTGAGGATACGGGTAAACTAACATTTTTCCGTGGATAGAAGTGGTAATGATATCATGGTATAAGCAATTAAAGAACTAATATATAAACAGGGGACCGAATGCCAGGCAAAGCCGTTGCCATAGTAAACGGGGCGACGAGACCTTACTCTCGTTTATCTTCCTACCCTGTTGAATAGGGATCGTCATCGGGGCATAGGCCCGCCGGCCAAGTCCCGCAAGGTCAGCCAACACACTCTCCCCATCGTAGCTGTATATCCACTCGCTTCTCATGTTTGGTCCCATGATCTTATTCATGGTCCAGAGACCCCATTCTCTCGCCCATTGATGAACAGCACTCTTGCTCTTCTTCCGTAGACGACCGTTGAACGTCGCTACGTCGATGATCTTTGAAACACGCGGAATGCGGTGTTTCTCCCAAGCTTCCACGACGGCTGCGCTGGCGCTGGGTTCAAAATCGCCGCTGTAGATCTGACCGAAAGCATAGGCGAGAGTCTCGGAGTCCTCAAAGGAAATAGCACCCCCTAAGCCAGCCTACATCAAGCGATCAATGTTAGTTCAATGCTTTTCCAGCATGATGGCGATAGTGGCAGGGATAAGACTTACTGCTGGAGGCATTCCGTGAGTAGAATCGCCGATCAGAATAACCCGCTTTAGAGGTGAGCTCCAACTCTTACCAGCGGGTACCTGGTAGAATCTAAATGAACGTGTAAGTCTTTCTAACCTTTCTCTGATCGGGTGTTTCGGATCTAGAACTCTACTCACGGCCAAAGAGTCAAGCCTTCCGGCGAAGCGCTGTGAGTGATAGCTCGCACCAATAGAGGCCATTTTGAATTCAGCGGAAAGCCCTCCTTCATCCATCGGGATAGTTCCTCTTTGTCGTTGTTGAGAGCAGCCCACTCGGCTTTCGATCGTTCTGGTACTTCCCACGTGGCGAAAAAGCTCATGACATCCCCGTCCGCGGACGCTGGTATCATGATGATGGAACCATTCGAAGAGAAGCTGATGTTAGGGAAGTGCATGTCTTCGTCGACGCCAGGTAAGTCTTTCATATCGCTCAGTCTAACTGATCCTGCGATGCCCGCGAGCCCCTGCCATTCTGGCCCTTCTCCGGGGCGGGCGAAAGACCGTATCCGAGAATGCAGCCCATCTGCGCCGATAACATAGTCCGCAGTCACTGTTTCGCCATCCTCGAACTCGACTGTTGCATCCTCTTTAGTCTCGCCCTTGATTCCGACGCATTTCTTCTCGAAGTAGATTGGTATTCGCTGCTGCAGCACTTCTTCTAGGAGAGCTTGATGGACAAGCAGCCGTTTAACTCGCAGATTGGGGAAGTTGTATTGCTTTTCGCCACCGTTGCAGATATCAGCGAACTTATTACCGCGAATGTTCAGAAATGCGAGCTGCTCGGAAGGAAAGCCGGCGCCACGGAACTTTTCATAAATGCCAATGTGATGGAGTGCTCGGAGGGCATTTGGTGGGAGGGCAATGTGCCCGCCTGCTTGGTAGTCTTTCGGCCTTCCCTCATAGATAGCTGACGTGATGCCATATTTCCTGAGGTAAAGCGCGAGTGCTAATCCCTAGTGGTAAGGAATAGTCAGTAAACGAACTCTGTGGAGATGCAGGAGTCCGATCATGAGCAACATACTGAAAGACCACCGCCGATAATTGCGACTTGAACCATGGTGGGGTAGGCGATGGCTTTCGCGAGGCCTTCAAGTGGAATTGCCAACACTTTGTAGGGTAGGGAGTGAGGAGTTCCGTGTACTTAGCTGGCAGATTGTACGACTTATCCAGACCAGCTGGTGGGATGTTGGACCCATTTTGTGTCCTGGTACACCCGTCTGGACAAACAGGATGAACGTCAGCAATTCCGCTGGCCGCCGCGAAGGCACGGCCAGGACTCCAATAAGTTTTTATTGTGGCACCATGCATGGACTTGATGGTAGCTGGCTGCGTGGTACTGCTCACAAAACGACTGTTGGTGATCCGATGCTGTTCCGGTTGCGGACGGAGGACCGGTGGACAAGGTCGGAGTCGGAGCCAGCCACCAGTCGCTTGACTCAGCTCTTGACCACTCTTCGCATTCGCTAGTAGGCCAATGAGAACGAATATAGAAGAGACATTAAATTGATAATTGCTCAATTCCAGATCATGTACAGGGCGTTGTAGACATTCTGCCATGCCAGCCCACAAGGCGTTGACCACCCTTCAGCCAACAGAGGTGGTGAAGGCATCGCGGGGAAGGAGATCACAAGGGAAATGATCGCAAGAAACGTCAAAACATGCGCCTTTGAATTTTAAGACAATAATAACAGTTGCCCAAACAAAAAGCAGATGGTAGTCAACTGGGTATGTACGCGTTTGGGCAATACAGAACTTCTTTGGGGATAAGTCCTCCCCATACCCGCCCCCAACAACAAAATGTGTTTTTCAGCCATGGGCAACATCTGAAGCAATCATGTCAAGCTCATGCTCGTTCCACTGTCTCGATTAGGGTGAAGATCGAAGCACAGCCCTATAGGCGTCATTCGTAAGCGCTCTGATTGCAATGCAGTGTCTTCCCAATGGAATTGATACCACGGAGAGGTGCGGGAGGGAGGGACATGTCTGGATCTGCGTGTCAGTGGCTGTGCGCAGAAATTAGAGCAAGGTTCCAGCTCCTACTGACGATCAAATAACGATACGGTCGTAAAACACCGCACTCTACAGGATGAGACGACAGCGCCGTGCTACGGGAACTGGAAACCAATGAGAAGCACAGATTTTGATTGAATCTGCCGTTGTTTTTCGACTTCCAGTGGAGTGCCGAGCAGTGAGCCACAAATCCTCGGTCATGCATGCTGGATCCGCCACAGCTTGTCTCTGACGGCGGCCGTGCACGGTTTGGAGAGATCATGACATCGTGGGGCATTCCGAGCACTCTGCACTCAGGTGGGTTTGACTGCTCAAATTGGCGAAGCTTTACTAGCAAACAACGAAATATCTTGATATCTGGCATACGTAGTGGCCTGAATGCCGGACTCTAGCAGGCTGAGATCAGCATCCGGTATATTTGAGCTGCCGACAGAACTCACTTAGCCAGCTGTATCCAATTGTCGCTGTATGTGGGTATGGGAAGCAATGTGGAGGAAGAACTTTGGAGCAGCGATAGGTGCCCCTAGACGCGGGCCAGGAGAGTGCATGATTAAGCCTATCGCCTGTGTGGCTGAGAAAGTCGCTCGAAATAAGTGGTAGACCGTAAGGCTGAGCGGATTTCAAGATTTACAATTTCCAAATTAAGAATGATAAGCGAGACGTCTTCACTGCTATTATATGATCCTGTCCATCGCCAAAACTACATAACATACGTATTTCTAAGGCATCTACGATTCCCGCTGACAAGTTGGAAAAAACATAGAATCCATTTCAGACTAAGATCAAACCACGATGTTACCAATTCTCGTTGCCTCAGCCTTCCTCGCAGGAGCCAGCGCCTACTCCCAAAAAGATCGAACATGTGGCGGAAACCTATGCCTTACGTCCTTCCACTGGTGCCATGATGGAGGTTGCGACTATCCTCCAAACGCTTATCCATTGAGGGCAAACATGGCAAGTGAGCCGGGTTATGCTATGCTGCAGCTTAGGGAGAACTACACCATCTCTTGGAGGGGTGCAGACACCAGATATCCGATAGAGATCGGCTGGAACAGCCTGGCTATTTCCCCTACAACCTTTGAAATAGAACAACAATTCCAGTGGTCAACCAGTAAGTGCCGTCTATTCCCTTGATAGTGTCGGGTTAGATTTGTAACAGCTATGCGCAGGCCATCCAGAAGGGCAGTCGGAAGGATCGTTCGTCTTCAACCCACGCATGATCATTGAGGAATTAACATCCGCCGAGGACTCCAAGCTCAACTCGCTCGAGGCCCGCGCGGTGGCTGCCGAGATCCTGAATACCATCTCCGTCAAGCAACGCGTCAATGCTGATTCTGCACCATCATTGGTCGACACTAGCCAGCAATTCAGCGTGCAAAATGGCCTGGCTGTGCAGTTTGCCAATGCGCAAGCGGAGCTCCAGAACGAAGCCAAGAATGAGAACGACAAGAAATGGAAGTTGGGCGTTGGCATTGGTGTTGGTTTGGGAGTTCCGATCCTGCTCGTTCTCACTTGGTTCCTCGCCCGCTGGAGTGTGAAGCGGAGTGTGAGGAGCCGATATTCCAAGAGCTGAGTTCACAATCGTCGACTTGTTTCACATTAGAGAGTCATTATAGCAGGACTAGTTGTCTAAGCCGCAACCCATATACCCGAGATGAACGAAATTCAATGCCTTCCATATGAGCTCCCCTGAGCTCAAGGAACCATATCAATTTGATATTATTTGCGCGTCAAGGCGTGGCCCTGCCTGGGCAGTAAATCATATGATACACTCTTGGCTAGCTCTCAAGCTTGCAGCAACCGTAAAAGACAATATAGGAGAAATTAGATAGCAGATCTGCCGAGAGTAAGTGATTGATCTGAGCTCATCTCGTTCGTCGATTTTGGACTCACAGTAAGCAATTTCGCAATGTTCGATTCGTCCTCCGCCGCACCGTCGCTGACTTGGACGAGGGTAATCAACTTCATTGCCGGGGGACCCGTCGGCATCAGCATTAACGCGAACCACAGCATGGGATCCGGGCCGAGAAAATCGGTTCTTGAGGCTAGGGCGTAGATGATGCCGATAGAGGCCACGGGCCATATCACAAACCTGATGACCAAGATAAAAGTGACAGTCACCCACGGCAGCGATGTCCCTGCCCCAGTCCCTCTGTTCCGCCGCGCTTCGAGCATTGACGTATACAAAGACACGCCAGCGATGACAACCGGCAGTGGGACGAAGAGACCTCCGATGTTCTTGAGCGATGCGGTGAACCAAGCGGTGAATATCCCACCATCGGCGGTATCAGCAAAGAATGCAACATGGAGAACGGGAACTAGACCGATAACGGCGCCGATGATGGCTGCGATGAGGGGTGCGTTGAAGAAATCTGAGAGGAAGAGGAGCCACCATTTAACTCGAGGGTGGAGGGTCATCCAGCGCTCTTTGGGAAGAACGGAGGGCCGCCGGTCTACATATTTCGGTTGTGCCGATGGCTTCCGACTGGAGGGGAAGAAGGAATTCTGTGAACCGAAAGGATTGGAGAACTGCACGGAGTGTCGAACGTGGAGCAGGCCGGTCTCTTCGTTAGCTTCGGGGTCGGCTTCGGGAGTCTCGTCGCCTTGTAACGTCTCTTCCTCCTGGTCTTTGTGCTCGTCATGCTCCGGCCCATGCTCTGAGTCGATCAATCTCGGTCCCACGGCAAACGTCAAACAGCTTGAGACAGTAGCATACACCAGAAAGTAACTCTTCGCCCTTTCGATCGCGTCCCGTGTTGTCTCCCCCTCCCCAATCAATGAACTCAGAATGCCAGTCTCATCCAGCGCCGCGATAAGCAACAACGGGTAGCTGGTCGTGTTGTTAAACATGACCGCAACAGTTGTCCAATCCGGCATGCCGAGCCCCAGGTGGGCTACAATGCCAATGACAAAGGAGACAAGATGGCAGACCACGGCCCAGAGGAGGATGATAAGGTAGCGCTGCGCAGAGCCCTGGTGCAGCTCGGCGCCGATTTTCGTGATAAGAAGCGCGGGGAGGAACATGCGGACGCAGAGCTTGGAGATCTTCTTGGAAGATTCTGGCGTCAGGAGGGAGAGATGGGCCGCGATCATGCCATAAGAGATGACAAGGAGGACGGAGAGGGAGGCTTGGATGGCAGCGACAAAAGAGTCGAGGAGGCCTGTCGGCGCGGCCATAATGTCCATCGTTCAGGATGCAGGTCAATTGAAGCCAATTGTACAATTCTGCTAAGTTGATCCCGATGTAAAAGACGACTTGGACGAGACTGCGAAGTTTTGTTCAAGTAGTTCGCGCCAGGCGTGATGTCATGAGAAGTTGCAGCAAACCTGGGGAATTTACCCCACGCTAAGAAATGGCGAGAATACGCCGCAAAATGACGCATCGGATCTCCAGAGATATTCCCCACGATACGGCATTGTAAGGTTTTCTGGGTAACCGGCATCCGGGAATAGAGACCAAAAGAAAGCCCCGCGAGACCAAAACTGTGGCAATTGGTCCGCTGATGGAGTCTGGGAAATTTCCTCTCATGCCACAGAGAATGCAGCAATGCCCAAAGGCACACTCATTTCGGTCCTGTGCAATGTCTCCCACGATGGGGGGTGGTTGGTACCTGGGGAAGTCAACCAAGACACGCGAAACTATCGTGGGGTACGATCCCAGCTCATCCGCAATGCATCGTCGTTCATGGGATTCTTGGAACTCGGGATAAATCAACCAGCCGGACCGCGTCTCCTAATACCTATGGAGCAGTGAAGTGGCCAGCTCTACATTCATCGGATATGGAACGCCTGGTTGATTCCATTCCTGTACCAATTTGGCTGTCCGGAACAATCATACTGTAGCATCCCCACCATGACTCCCAAGCACGCAGACGATGAGCGCCTCACCGAGGTGACTGTGGTAGCGCTTGTTCACCACGCTTAGCAGGTCGGAGGCGGATGTGGGAGGTTTATCATGCAGTGATGCTAGTTAGTGACTCGGCCCTCTAGCACTGGCTCGCCTGGCCTGTGGCCTTTCGAAATGAAATGCTCCCCAAAGCTGCGATTCAGTGCTCCCTAGGCCCAAACACATCCCATTATGGAGCCCGTATATAGGCGTATTTGATTGGTTCCTTGTAACTTGAGCTGGCCGTAATTGAGCCAGCGTAAGTGGTCAATGCCACAGCCGCCCGTATAGCCTCAGTATTGGAGCCCATGTCGTATGACGAATCCTGTTTAAGAACACTGTGCTCCTCCTACCGTAATTCATAAAATCAGACTTGCCATTCTTTCTTTACAGACGGTCTATATTCTCCAACTCTCTCCTTTGGCATTGACTGGCAACAGTCATGATTACCTCTCTGTACTCAGATTTGGCCTCACCATCAGCATGCTCTTCAATCTCGCTTCCATATCCCGACCTGTTTGGGGCCGAATTTCTGTCCCTGGAGGCCAACCTTGTCACCAATCATTCTCAATCTATCCATTCTGGTCTTTATACTAACCACGGCCATGTCGAACTATCGAATGTCAACTTCTGCAACGTGACATTGTCTTACACGCATCCTGGCCAGAACGACGCTGTGAACGTTCAAGTTTGGCTCCCAGTTGGCACTTGGAATGGCAGACTGCAAGCTATTGGTGGGGCCGGCTGGCAGGCGGGCTTACACTATGCCGGCTTGCAAGGGATGGCCGGGTCCATTGGCGAGGGCTATTCAACGGTCTCGACTGATGCCGGGTTGGGATCTGAGTCGTCGCCAACTAATTGGGGTCTTCTAAGCCCTGGAAACGTGAATTTATATCTCCTCCAAAACATGGCATCCGTCTCACTTAATGACGCTGCCGTCATCGGCAAGAGCATCACGGCCAGCTTCTACGGACAACCGCCGGTATACTCGTATTTCAGCGGTTGTTCTCAAGGTGGTCGGCAAGGACTGATGTTAGCGCAGCGATATCCGGATGCCTTCGACGGGATTGCCGCGTCTGCCCCGGCAATCGATTGGGGTTCGTTTTTTGTAGCCGACTACTGGCCGCTCTTCGTTATGGACTCACTTGGACAATATCCTGCCCCTTGCGAGATTGACGCAATCACGTCTGCGGCCATCGCACATTGTGATGGGCTGGATGGTCTTGTGGATGGAATCATCTCACTACCCGATGCGTGCGATTTTGACCCCATGAGCGTCGTTGGAACCACAATCAACTGCACGAATTTCGAGGGTGAAATCCAAATTTCATCTCCTGCGGCGAACGTTGTGAATGCAACAGTACGTTATTGCCCCATGCTGACCGTTCAACACTGATCATTCTGTTCATCTCTTAGTGGTCAGGCGCAAGAAGACTGGACAACTCGTCCATTTGGTTTGGCCCGCACAAAGACGCAGTCTTGACCGCATCCATTTTCGGCCCAGCAATGATTCCAACGTTGTGTAGCGGCCCCGGGAACTGCACCAGAGGTGATGCAAAGTTTATAGAGGACTGGATAAAGCTCTTCGTTCTCAAGGACCCCGAAGCGGACTTGCGTAGCCTCACACACGAAGACTTTGACCGCATTGCCCACGCTTCAGTTCAAATATACAACTCTATTCTTGGCACGAACGACCCAGACCTGTCTGAGTTCCGCGACCGAGGCGGAAAGATTGTGGGATATCACGGACTGGTAGGTTATTCAAGTTTCGCATTGTACTTGACGGAATGGCAAGTTCGACATCGCTAACTTGGCGCAGGCTGATGCTATCATTCCGAGCCGTGGAAGTGAGCACTACTATGATGCAGTTATGGCGGGTGACCCGAGTGTACACGACTACTACCGACTGTTCATGGCTCCAGGTCTAAGCCACTGTTTCGGGGGACTAGGGCCCTATCCCGATGGCACGTTCGATGCGATGCGAGAGTGGGTCGAGAACGGGATCGCCCCCGAGACTCTACTAGCTACGAGCGTGGGGGCAACGCCAATACTTCAACGACCGCTTTGCCCCTACCCGGAGAAGCAGTATTATAGCGGTAGTCGTAAAGGGAATATGACTTCCAGCGATGGGTTTTATTGTATGTAATCGGTGGCAGATTCCGCCGACATTTTGAGAGAAGCATGTGCTTCGACGTAAGAAGCGTTGAACAGAGATCATATCAAGAAAGGCAGTCAGCGTGCAGGCTCCGGAGGCTGAGACTCAAGAGACTTTAGAGCATGAGAATACTCAGCAATAAAGAGTTTTCAACATTTAAATCCTGGGGATCTAATGCCTTAATCATTAGATTCTGTGCCTTACAGCCTTGTGGCCGGGAGCCTTGTGGGAGGGAGCCTTGTGAGCGGGAGCCCTCTTCTCATAAACGCCTTATTGTCGTTGAAGCCTTATTATCGTTGGAGCCTTGTTGAAAGAGCCTTGATTTCTTGGTTCTGACTCAACGATGAAAGTTTATCTGCTGTTGCTACCCAAGGCTCCGGGTACCACGGTCGGGTTCTCCCGCAGCTTGTTACTATTATTTGGTGAAATATGCCAAAGTCTATCGATCGACACCTGACTCTGTAAATGAGCAGGAGATAGCGCATCGGAGAAAGGTGCGTTAAGCAACGAAGCTTTAAAAAGCAGATCCCGGCCGAGAAGTTCTCGCCACATCATCCTGCCCCATCCTGCCCAATACTGCCAGCCAAATTCAAAATCAACCTCGAGCAACTTCTAAGATTACGGGCCATAATCGTCTTCATAAACTCCAAACAAGTCAAACAGGTCGAGATGTGTGCCATGTCCACGCCAGCAGGACTCGAAGCAAACACGCCCACCGATGACATCCTTCCTCAAAACCTTACAAAGGAGCAGACGGTCCGACTTGTGATCGCCCAAGCTATGCTCGATTCCCAAGCTATCAAGGCAAAGCACGAGCCTCAACTCTTAGAGCTCAAGAAGAAGCAGTTGGAGGATATCGCCGTGTTCAATGCAGCCGTACAAGCCGCGCGCGCCGACCGAGTCACCAACGTCCCTGACTATCCAGAAGGTCACCTACAGAAGGCTGAACGAGCAGTCAAGCACGTCTGTCAGAGTGTGTGTGACCTCAAGAAGCGTGTAGCACTCTCGAAGAGACAGTATAAGGAACGCCAAAAGGTGCTCAAGATGTATAAGCAGGAGCTGGATCTACTCGATGGAAGCTATGGCGACTGGTTGGACCTGAGTAAAAATGGTGGAGTGTACCCGGAGGATTGCATCCGGGAGTATAACTGGTTGTTGAGTCTGGAGAAGGAGATTAAGGTGCAAGTGTGAGTAGTTGAGACAGAGCTGGATGGAAGAGGGTCTCGTCATGAACTTCACAGGGACGAATGAAGCCTCGAGGGCGCAGAGATAGCTGCAACAAGCATAAGAGATGATTCAAGCGGAAAGGAATGAAAAGGAGTTAATATATTCGTTGGTCATGTCAAAAACTTGCAGAAAAATGTGCAATCGGCTTTCCTCCCATCGGCATAGGCAGCATACATCGGGCACACACCCCACTCGGTCCATCCGGACCGTACATAGAAGTCCTTTGCCGGCGTCTCCGTGGCCGTGTCTAGCACTAGCATCGTCCTCCCAAGATCCTTGAGTGCAAAGCGCTCTGCGTGGTCCATCAGCTTTCTCCCCAGCCCGCTTCGTCGCATATCCGGATGCACGAGCAGCTTCTGCACCTCTGCCTTGTACGCATGAGTCTGCTTTGGGTTGCATGCCAACTGCACCGTGCCTAGTACAATAGGTAACGCGGTCGTGGTCCGGGTAAGTACGAAGAGAGATACCAGGGGATCTGGGGTTGCGATGTTTGGCCATTGACCGAGCCAGTATGACGTGGCATCGGCGTCGGAGAGTGGCGCGAGGAAGCCTATTGAAGATGTTCCAGGATCCGGATTTACGCAGGCCTGAAGGAGTCTGCGAAGTGAAGGTACGTAGCGCTCGAAATCGGCCGCCGAGGTGATTTGTGTGATAACAAATTCCGGCTCTGTGGTGGACGACGCCGTTTCCAGGTCGGCGGGAGTCGCCATTTCAGAACCCCGGACTTGAGTGCGCGAAAATGTCTATCGTCGGCTAGAGGGTGTTTGAGAGCTCGATCGCCTCTGCTGCTGTTGTGGGCCACTTCTGGGGCTAAGCAGCATAGAGATTCCCAGAGGGATGGGCAGTGGAAATGGCAAAGGGTTGGCTGGGTTGATGAGCATGGCGATCGATAAGGTCTGGTTCAGCTGTTTGGCTGTCCCATCACCAGCAGGGCGGGTTTGTGGTTGTGACTCAGCACTTGCTGTGGGCGGTGGTGCTCAGCGAGCTGGCCTGCCGAATCTTGACTGCTTGATCCTCGGATCGGTCGGGTAGGACATGGTTCAGTATGATTTGGGAGCTGGCATATGTGCAATTCACTGTAATTCGATGCACGAGTCGATATATTGGCTGGTCTAGTTTATTTGCCCTTCTCTATAAAATTAAGTATCAAAGTTGTGCTTTGGCTTCAACCCTCATTAGTGAGCTATTCGCTAAGCACATTTGTAATGGTCAGCCCACAATCATCTGATGATAGCTTACACGTTTGATTCAAGTGCGTTTCAACCGCATTGGCACTTCGACAGCTGTCACCGATTCTCAGCCCATTTCATAGAAGATCCGGGTCCCTATTAAGTCGGACATTGTTATTCTAAAAAGCATTTATTCTCCAACGGCAGCGCAGAGTCATCCGACTTGTTCAACCATGGATTCGTGGATTCGAATCCGTCTTCAACTGGTGGGGGGAGACCGGGGCCCTGTAGCGAAACAAATACAGGGGCTACACTGCTGGTCAGTCGCTTCGGCATGGCGCTTAATTAGCTAATTACCGTGGACCCCATCTGATAATATTGCATCTCAGCCAAAGACCGAATAACCAGTCTTCAGACGCAATTTCTGCATTGTCCAGTTTGCATGAGTTAATAGCAGAAACTTTGGGACAGAAATCTACATGCAGACAGTGAGCTTCAGGGCTGACTAACTCCCTTCTGCTCCCCATTCTACTACCATAGCATCAACATTATGGACAAGGTACATGCCAGGATCCGTATTCTTTTGAGCATAGGGGTTAGTAGCTTCCCAGACTCGAGGATGACATGTATTTCAGGGAGGATAGACCGGTCACGACTAACCATGCCTTTGGATGTAGCAAGTGTTCTTGAGTGTATACTTAAAAGCACCCAGTTGACTGCACCGCAAGAAACGCCTATAGGGCCGGCTCCCCTTGAAACAGAACTGAGGTTCGTGAAAATGTATCTGTAGGTATATGTACAAATAAGTATATAACTCTAAGTAGCCCCCCGGAACATCAAGTCCCAGTCACTTCACGTGTAGTGTTCTGTTAATCGCCGACCCTGAGGCCGGACCACTGTAGGGACACAGCCCTCTTCTCGCGATGCATGCTCTACAGAACCGTGAACGCCGGTCACTGTTCTCTATTCCCTCTAAATATACTCTCCTGGATCCTTTGATTTCCTTCACCACTCTTGGGGCATTGCTCGAGTATAAGGACTGCAGTGACCGTAACTAAAACCGGACAACAGGTGCGGGTGTAGCAGCCAGAGGCGCATCAGCTGCTGTAACTGTGACTAGAACCGTGGTTGTACCTGGAAGTAGAGCAGGGTCCTGGAAGGCTCCAAGTTAGCAACAGTATACCCACATCACACTCAGAGCACGGGTATCTTCCAAACGGAAAGATCTCAGGAGCGAGAAGCAGAGGAGCTACGAGCATTCTCAAACACCTCACTCCTCGAACCAGGGCTTCTACAAGAGATAAACTTAAGGTATGGGAATACTGACAACGATTGGTGCCGGTGCCGGTGCAGCCTCCGCGGGAGGTGGTGGTGCTGCCTGTTCTTCTGCGACGGGAACAAACGCAGCAAACTCAACGGGAATCGATGCCACCGCTCCGCCAGAGACCACATTCCCGTCAATGTTGTTCGGCGCTGCCGCGGCGAGGTTGGCATAGTCGAGGATTTGCTGGTCGTTTATACTATCATCCGAACGTTAGGATGGTTCAACAATAGGCAAATCCAGGGCTTACGGGTTGATGACGAGGACCTGGCCTTCCTGGCAATGGGGTCCCGTAGCGCAGTACAGAAACATGGGATCAGTGCTAACAACGGGCATGTTAAACGTGCCGACCGTAGCCTGGCCGGCAGTGAATGGGATGTGACCGCTATGGATGGCGCCGGGGACAGTGGCTTGCAGGGGAACGCACGCCTGGTCTGCTGCACTTTGGGTGACGGTATGGTTGCCGCTGTTGAACTGGAACTGTACGATATCCCCTGGAGCTGCCGTCACGGAGTTGGGGATGAAAGTATCCTGTTGTCCGCCAACCACCACTGGGATGAGCCTGCTCCCTGTTGCCATCTCGGTGGCCTGGACTGTTGCTTATGTTAACTTCGACCCTTTGATGGAAAGTTTGAAATATCGGCGTAGATCACGTACTTGTGAAACCTGTTTGTCGTTTGACCTGCTTCATTTCAACTGCTGACCGTGGGAACGCTGCCACCACCACCGCAGCGGCCAAAGAGCTGACGAATAAACGCATCTTGACAATTTCTGAAGATGGGTAACTACTTCGAGGTACCGATCAACAGTACTAATTTGAACAAACGGAAAAGACGGTGAAGGAAATGTAGGTCCGGCCTTGTTGTTCAAAATACTTTAAAAGGCACTAAGGGATATTAGAAGTTCGTTGATGAAAAGAAGGTTAAAGTGTCTGGTGGGCGGGCTGACAGCGTATATATCTGGCTATTCGAAATGGGCCGTCGCAAAGACATCATCTATACTCTTCGGATCGTCTCCACGGTTGCGACAGCCAAGAAAATACAAGAACTCCTGCCCCTTTGGAGCGACTTTTTCAGATATCGGACTAGCTGCAGCTCCAAGCAGCGGAGCAACAGTCTACGTACATCCAGGAGCTCCAACCCCTCCTCTTCCTACCTTTCCCCTCATGCGTACTTCATTGTGGACCAAGGTAACGGTTTGAACTCGCGTCTTGGGCTCCACTTCAAGCATTGAGGCTCTTGGCATTGCTCCGATGGTTCTGCACAAAATGGGTACGCGGCTCGCATTGTTCGAAGATCAGTCGATCGCTCATGCTTGTCGGGTCCGCCATTGGTCAAATAACTGTCCGAGATCACCCAACAGGTGAGCTATCCGCGTCGTCGTCATTTGATCGTTTCCGAAGTTCAGATTTCGTTTTGAGACGATGGAGCCCAGGTGGTGAGGTGTGGGGCCGATGTGGGCGGTTTGGAGCTAATTGGTGGAGACGGCCCGTTGTTCAGCTCTCTGAACGGTTTCGGATCGATATCAGACCCTCTGTTCAATATCTTGGACAAGCTTGGAAGCTATTCGTAATCATCACTCAGTCATGATGCTACCAGTTTCAATTTGCGACCACCTTGGCAGCGCGGGTGCTATGGATCATCATCAAGCACTTTAGAAGTTTGGTTGGAGGTACGGAATGTATGCATTGACGATATAACTTCAGACCGAAGGCGTATGAGTCGAGACCGACATCTAGTCCGCGTCCCAATGATCACTTGTTCTCCTGGTGCTATCCTCTGTGGTACGAGTCCTTCTCTTCCTCAAAGTATTGCGACATCTCGATCCCAGAGTTGAAGTACTGGCACTTCGCGCAGAAAGGTTCGTTCTTCGGACCGCAGTTCAAGATGTTCTTATAGCATCCCACATTCTTGCTGACAGAGTCCAAGGCTTGAATCATCTTCAAGCCAAGCTTGAGCCCCTGGAACTCTTTGGCTATTGTGATTTCCTCAATATGACCGCAAATGCCGCGGTTGTGAATGCTGCGGCAAGTGTCAGCATCATGACATCTGGATCACATGCTTCTTCGTCCATGCGTTTGGGAGAATTCGAACATACAACTTCTTTTCTGCCACTAAGGATCCGGTCCCTATGATGCGACCCTTGTGCTCGATAACAAGTAGGTAGTATGGCCCTTTTCCTTGGGTATCCATGTCGTCATATCGCTCGTTGAACTGCTTAAGCGTAATGTCACCCACCCATGTCAACACGCGAAGACAATCCAGGTACCCCTTTGCGTAGTCTGACTTTTCCAAGGGCCGGATGATGAAAGATTCTGGAAAGGAAGCAGCCACCTCTGGAGATATGAGGGACGCTGGGAAAAGCCCCGGTACATTGGTCATGACAGCGACGGAGAACCGGCGGGATTGCTGGCGGCAAATGTTACGTGCCGTACCAGGATTTGACTACTCCAAAGAAAGAGTCTGACAGCTGCTTCTGGCGAGGGGAAAGTGGCTGCCGATGGTGCAGAGAGCTGCAGAGTCTGGGCAAAGGCTTAGCTCCCGTGGTGCATTAGAGGAGGACAATCGCTTGTGTTTCTTCCTGGGCCCAGCCGAGCCTGTTTACGTACCTGTCACTGGAGCTCCGTCCGTAGATGCTTCAAGTCACGAATTTACGGGGCGGACCTTCTTCTCGGCCACCGCCTCCGTCCCAGACTCGCCGATAACCGGAGGATGGATGGCACACTAACAATTTTATGTTCAGGGTGGACCCTCTGGCAGCCTCCAAATCTTGTTTGTTCGGTATTTAACCATAATGACCAACAATGTCTATAATCACCTTACTGGCGATGCTTTTGGGAACTTGTCTAGAACACTGTGTGTATTGCCGCTGATTCGGTTACGCCAACTTCTCATCACACGTGCTCATTGACTCAACTTGGTTGCCGATGCGTGTTGTAGGCGACGTTTCCATCCTCGACTTGAAACAGTCAATCCTCATTCCTCCAGGTTAAAATCAAGTCAAATGGCCCTCAATGAAGCGCACCAGGAGTCTGGCCTGCGCCGACGGCACTAAATGTCACAGCGGCCAATAATCAAGCGATCTACTAAAATTTAGAAGCTGTCATGTAACGGCAGTACCAACTCGATGCCTCATATGCGAGCCGATTAAGAGTCGTCCTCTCGATATTGCAGATTGCCTCTATCTCATGAGCAAGTTTCTCCCGAGTGTATTGGAAAAGGAAGGAGGACCGAATACCGCGTGGGATATGCAGCTTCAGCCAGTGACGCTTCCTGTATGTCGGACGTTATGCACACCATGCTGCAGCTGTACGTGACTAGACACCGAATCCGAGGTTACTGCATGGTTGCATCTTGGCGGTCGTCGTGGACTTTGACGCGACTTCAAGAAACTGCACGACCATCATCTACGAAATCATGCGCTTGAACAGTATCTAGGTCACGGTGTTGCGACTAAGAGAGCTTGATGCTCAAGACACCGGGACCCTCAAATAGAATGAATATCGAGCCTAGAACGGTTCAGGCGAGCACTGAAAGCTGGACGGTGGCAACGGAGCATTTATTATGCTACCCCTCGGCAGGTCGGCACCTAGGAAGGGCCTCGTAATCTAACTCTGTTTGTCGACTGATGCAGTCCTTGATGCCGGCCAGTATCCATCGCAGGTAGGGCTATGCGAATGGCAGCCTCTGGGGGTTGGTGTGTGTGTGTTCAAAAGCGGGTGTGGAAGCACAGCAGGCGGCCTGTCCCATGTTTAGCACGTCTCGCAAATTTAGCTTCCGAGCTGCTTGGGAGGTTCCCGGGGATCTAATTCGGAATGGTGATAGGACGTAATAACTTCGTAAGAGCAATGACATCCAACGGAGATGGACTCTGTTCGCCGGGCATGGCGTGGGCTGATGGCGGGGTATGACCACCGAAACCTGCCTATCATGGAGCGCCGAGATCCATGGCAGGCAATCTTCAGGATGGTCCGGACACTGGTAGACTTTTCCATGGGTCGGTCTTCCTTATTAGCAGTGCCTCGTGATGGTCCCCAACATTTCCCTGGTCAAACGCGTAAGTCCGATTCATGCAGACGCATCCAAACCACTGGCAAGAGAATCGGCACAAATAACTCAACCCCTCCATCGCAGGCGCCCCGCCACGAAAAACGCAGCCATCGGATCAGGGTCCCATATCGGAATCCAGTGGAAGTCCTTTAGCGCCAGTAAGACCAGTGTCGAATGCAGATTGTCCGCACTTAGATAGGTATGTGGCCGGGTACTGCACACCCTCATCTGGCTAGTAGTGGTGGTATGGAGATCAAATCCCGGGGCAAGCCGCCGCAGGCGACGCACAAAGGACGCAAATCCGCACAAACCTCGCAGCGGTTGATTGGACCGATTGGCACCCCGTCTGACGTCGGCCTGGATGCGGGCCTGGTTATATAAGGCGTCCTTCCATCCCTCCTGTGATGCGTATCCTTCTCTCTCACCAGCGATCAGAATCATTCCAATCACAGAACTCAAACAAGACACTTTCCATACCCAACCTTCCACCAACCAACCAACTCTTTCAAAATGAAGGGCGAATGTGGCTGCTCCGGCTCCAGCACCTGTAAGTCTCTCACCTGATAATGGCCGCCAGGCCGTTTGTGTCTGTACGTGAGACATCAAGCTGACTGACTGTTCCCAGGCAACTGCGGGTCTGACTGCTCTTGCAGCAAGTAAACCGTCTACAAAGACGTCTTCCCTTCTATGATACCGATCGTTACGGACGACCGATTTCGCAAGATGTTGTAGTCGTTCGTCGGTCTTTTTCTGCAGATGGCTTGAGGTGGGGGGTTTGCCTTACAGGAGGAGGTCCTGGGAAGTCATGTGCCGGCTACCTAGTAGTTATTCGTTCCTTGAGAATACAACATTGATTTATCGAACACCTAAATCTTGCTGCCATCCTCTATAAGCTCCAAAGATGATGCCCACTTTCCGCTAAAGCAGGTGGCTTGTTTGCCTATTGAAATAGCATTCATGCATACAGTTCGGCTGGTGTAAGGACGGCTCGATGCATTGCAACATCCTTCGTCGATAGCCCGTCCCGCATGGCAGGGGTCTAGCCTTAGGTACTAGCCATGCACCGCAAACCCTGGTCAAGTCGAGCATTTCGATGTTCTCTTGTCCAAGTTGCCAAGTTGGCTCTCGATCTCCCCACCAGGATATCCACATCTCAAAACCATGAAGCAAGATATCCAAGACCGAAATGCAAATTCGCTATTCAGGCATGCATATGGGCTGGGTAGGTGCGTCCAGGCTGCTCCGCAACGAACTTGGATAACTTGCTCCGCGGCGTGGCTCTTCATACATGATTAGATATCAACGTGACGTAGCAAGACTTCGGATCTGCAGTACCACTGCAACCGATAATCAAGAAAACGAAAATGAACCGAGGAAGACGAAGCGGTGTGTCGATAACTTCCTAGCCAACCGCCTTTGGCTACAACTCGATCGCGACGATGCAATTGGAGACATAGGTAGGATGTATAGTTCTAGTATGTTGTACAAGGTGTACAAGTAGCTGTACAAGTGCCTCCGACTAGGGACACAGATCTCCATGCGACTGCCATATCGCATCGCAATCTTCCTCGGACCGATCACGTCCTCCCTCTAATCCAAGCCCTCTCCTTCGGCTTCGTAAGATGCTCATGACCTGTAGCAGGCAGGCCCCTCTTCTCCAGCTCCTTCTCGATGACCTTCCATCGTCCAACCCACATCTCCTTATCAATCGGAGTGATCCGACGGTTATATACTGTCACATTCGGCAGTTCGGTCAACTCGCCACGCCCCTCGATCACGTCAATTAGTTTCGTAGGCTTGGGCGGCTTGACGACAATGCTGAGCAAGTGACGCACGCTCTCGACCTGGGCGAGTTTGGCATCAGGGATGAGGTGGCCGGTGAGTTGAAGGATGCGTTTGCTGAGCTGGGTTGGGTTAGTAAAGTGGTTCTGTTCTAAAGTGACGGCAAGGGGCCAACGTACTGCAAATTTGAGGCGGATGTCTTGCAGGGAGATGGCTTTCCAGTTAGCGTCCCATGATATGGCCAATTCTCGTGCTTCTTCGGGAGAAATGATGCTGGCCTCGGACACCTCCTCGTCGAATGCCTCACCTACTTCCTCGGTCGATTCTTCCACCGAAGCTGCGAAGGCAGGCTCTGGCGTCCGGTACAGACTCTCTACAAGAGCAGAAGAATCTCCCTCCAAGGAAACATTTCCATCCTCGGAAATCTTGATCCTAATCGCCGATGCATTATCAAGTCCTGCACGATCACCAGCAGCCCATTGTTTTGTCAGGCTATCTTCCTGGCCTTCCTTTCTCATTGCGAGCACCTCAATGACGGCTTGCCGTACAAGGACCTCGCACACAGCGGCATCAGTGACTTTCTGCCCTGGCGAGAAGCCCACGTATTCGCTCTCCTTGCCCCAATGGCCATCTCGCTCCCACCAATCTTCCAATCCACCTACCTCTTCTAGACCCTCTGAACTTGTGGCTGCCGTGTATTCCCCGGATTGTAGTTGCTGCTCGCGAGGTGCCCATGTCCGCTCGTTCTTCACCACCAGCCGCGTCGTGGGTTTGCTGAGCGGCGGCTCGTCCTCGGCCTCGTACGTCTGAGCTGCGAGCTCTGCTTGTTCGGCTTCGTACTGGGCAAGCTCTTGTTCCTCAAGGAGCTTTCGCTGCTTCTTTTGCGAGGACGATTCGGCATACGGATCTTCGGGGCCGGGAGGTTTGCCTTTCCAGAGCGCCTGACGCCAGCGATCTGTTGATGATTTTTCGTGTCGGGCGGCGCTCGTGTTGAGGGTTCGACTGGCGGCCGATTTGGGAATCTGTGTCGTCTGTGGGCTGCATTTGGCTGCAGCTTGCAGCAGTTGCTGCTGCCGTATTCGCGGAACTCGACGCATTGTTGTGATTGACGGTATTTGTCTCCTGAAATTGATAACTGGAGCTGATCTTGAGCTTGGTGAACTTTTTTGATGCGCTGGGAGGCTCGGCGAATTAGAACCGCGAAACTCAGCCACAATTGAAGCCACTGTGGCTTATTAGCCTTCCTAGTCGAAATGCCGACCTCCAAAGCGAGCTCGAGCCTCAACGTCTGAAGAGACTGTAGACATCTCCGAACCAAAGAACAAAAGATGCATCGAATATCTCTTCTACTGCTCCTAATAGGGGCGCTTGTATGCATAGCATCTGCTGCATGTAAGTTTCATCCTTAACCCCCCCATTAGCATCCCAGCGCAGCAGTCCAGTTATCTCCCAGCACCAGTTTAGCAATGTCCATCCTTGCTAACTCAAGTCCAGCCGCGCCAACATTCTGCAAATGCACCTGCTTTAAGAATAGCACAATCATAGCCCTCGGGCCCCAGCATACGGAGCCGAATGAGCGCTCATCCCTCCGGTCTCTCCCCGAACTCCATACTGAGTCCAAGCGCGCCGCCTCGGCGTCCTGCTCCCAATGCACGAAGGCCTTCTGTCTGAGCAGAGGCATCGACTTCTGCCAAGATGCAAAGGACGAGGATGTGCAAACCATGTGCTTCCAGCGCGACAGCAACAAGGATCGGATAATTGTGTGGGGATTCATCTTGGGTACCTCGGGGTTGCTTGGATGGGCTGCATTTAAGAGGGTCATGGAATTGAGGGAAGGGAAGAGGCCGGGCCTGGGCCTGGGAGCCGGAGTGCCGGCAGCGGGTGGGAGCAGTATGGGCAGAGCAGACTATAGTCCTTTGGCTCCTGGAGGGCCTTCTGCTGGCTAGCAAGATTGCCGGTTGATGGCGTTAATGTATTCTGCTTTAGCATGGTAGGATGGTCCGCCTGGTCAGGTCCGGCGGAAAGAGAGAGGCGTTCTGGTTTAGAGATTCAACTGGATTAGGGTCAGTGAAAGATCCGGAGACAATACCAAGCAAATGGCACCGCACCAATTCTAAGCGTTGATTGTATGGGATATGTTCAGCTTGATTTTTGAAGCTATCTATTTCGAACGTTGGCCCTCGATATGTCAGAGTGCGACATAAATCGAGAACCGAAGCAAATTCAGCATCGCCATCCCCGTTGCCTGATGCGCAAACTTTTGAGCCCACATCTCCGAGAATCGTCAAAGACCAAAGACCACATATGCGCGTCCACTGCTTCCTGAACCGCAGCAGGAGAAGACCTTTTTGTTACACCCCTTTTTTGTTGCAACACAGCAAGGGCAAAAGAAGACAGCCGACATCAGCCAGCCATGCGTGACCGACTCTTGCCCCCGTCGCTGACTAACTTAAATCCCTAGGAAGGTAGGCACCCGCCTCGATCACTTCAAGCCCGCCTACATCGGCGTTATTCCTCCTCAAGAGTGCTGACCTTGTGGGCATCTTGGTGACCATTCGATGTGCCGACATTTCGTTCTCGTCGTGCTCTGACCGCCGCAGCAAGGTCATCAAGGACGGTGATGGTGCTGTCCCAATCAATGCACGCATCTGTGATGCTCACACCCTTCTTCAGCCCGGCGGGTCCTTCCGCGGGCACCTTCTGGTTACCCTCGTTGATGTTTGACTCGATCATTACACCAATGATGGCCGTTTCGCCCTCTTTTAGCTGGTCTGCGATACAAGCTGCAACCTTGGGCTGGTTGCGGTGATCCTTATTCGAGTTTCCTTGATATCTGTTAGTAGCTGTTGACTCCCGTCTCCTTATTGATACGACCTACCGTGCGAACAGTCCACCATGATGGCTAGTTTCTGGCCCTTCTTTATCAGGATTTCCTTGGCTTTCTGGATGTTCTCCTTGTCAAAGTTTGTTCCGTGAGTGCCTCCCCGGAGGATCACAAAGCCGTGCTCGTTGCCCTTTGTTCGCGTAATTGCGGCAAGACCCTGCTTGGTCACACCCATGAAGTGGTGCTTGGAAGCAGCCGCTCCAATGGCATCAATCGCAACACCCAGGTTGCCGTCGGTTCCATTCTTGAAGCCTACAGGGAATGACAAACCGGATGCCAGTTCCCGGTGAAGCTGAGACTCGGTAGTTCGAGCACCAATAGCACCTACCGAGATGAAATCGGCAAGGAACTGAGGAGAGATCGTGTCCAGCATTTCACTCGCAATCGGCATTCCCGATGCAGTCAAGTCACGGAAGAGCTGCCGAGATACCCGGAGGCCCTTGTTGATTTTGAAAGTCGAGTCGATGTCTGGGTCGTTGATCAGACCTTTCCATCCGACGGTAGTTCGAGGCTTCTCCAAGTAGGCTCTCATAACGATGCAGAGGTCTCGGGAAAGCTTCTCAGATTCAGCCTTGAGCCGTTGACAGTACTCAAGGGCTGTGGCTGGGTCATGAATGGAGCAGGGGCCGATGATGACCAAAAGACGGTCGTCCTTGCCCATGATGATATTGACAGCTTCCCGACGGCCCTTAACTACCGTCTGCAGAGCGCTGTCTGTGATAGGGATTTCGGAGATGAGCAGAGCTGGAGGGATCAAGGGGTCCTGACCCAAGACTATGCCACCGATTAGTGTCATTGATGTCTGCATGTCGAACTTGTTGATGAAAGAGCTCGGGCATGCAAGGTTGAGTGGTGAGACCACGAACAGACTTTGAAGTGACTCGTATTCCGAAGGGGAAGGTACGAAAGATCAAAAGGGGCATGGATGAGGTGCAAAAGGGAACGAGCCACTGATCAAGTGATGCTGCAACAACTGGAGTATGTCGGGAATTGCATCGTACCTCGCATGTCATCTACCGTCAAGGGCGCCATATCGAGGCCCGGCATCTTGCTTGATACGTGCGATCAGTGTACAGTGTACTGAAAAGACCAAGTGGTCTCTCGACGAGATTTTTTATTGAAAATGTGTGGGAAATATCGTTGTTCCACCAGGCCACGTCAAGGTGAAGGCACGAGTGTGGAGGGAGGCGTTTTGAGGCGGTGAACCAGGCAACTCGAAGGTGTACGGGGAGCTGGTCGCAAATCAGACTACTGAGTGGTGAAAGATTGTCTTGAGAGAAAGTTCACCGACGTAGGGTGTTTATGTGGGTTTGCTCGAGGTGACTCAGACAGTTGGTGAGGACGAGAGTTCTTTGTGGAATAAAATAAATATTTCTCCGCGAGAATCGGGGCTCTATCGGAGGCAACTACGCCGTAGTGTGCTCATACGAAGGAACAACTGTCACCGCTTTGTACGGACTCTTGGGGTTCGTCGTTCACCTGGCAGTTTGTTCTGCTCTTTATATGCCCGAGTTCTGTGCTCTCATATGCCCCCAATGGATCAATATCAAGCCTTCTCAGTTAACAATTCGATACGACATGGATGACGGCGGGAACAATCAAATGGCGGGGCAATGAGGGGCATTGAATTTTTTTTCCCCTTCTCATCAGCTTTATCGAAAGAGGTGAATTGGGGGAGAGGGGTGTGGCGCGAGAGCGGACGCCCTGATTCTCAGCTGAGCGTTGTCTACTACAGAACCGTAGGGAGTGCTCCTATGGACCAAGCCAGTTAACTGCATATTGGCCACGAAGCAGCCAGCCAGCGTCTGCTTCTTGATCACTGTACGAATGGAGAGGCGCTCATTGGATAGCCCAGCCATCAGCGTCAACCGCTCATTCAGTGTGGGGGGACCCCTGCGTTCCCATAATGAGGAACGGAGCCCGCCGACTTATGTAAAGTTCTTCGATGCCAGATATTCTTGAATCCCGGATATCTGGGATTCAAGACCATTCCCATTATATCTCCTCATAACCTCTTTCTTGGCCAAGGACTTCCCCAGGTTTGTTCCCGATGCCCAGCTACACATGACTGAGGAGAGGAGCTCCTCAGACTGGATGCAAATAGCGTGAGACAAAGTGCTTGAACATGCGAAACATTGATCCCCATCAGGCAGGGTGGCCATGCTGCATGTCGGCCTCAATATTGAGTGAGAAACCAGGTTGCTTGCTGCCCGCTTGCCCGCTGGCTCGCTTGCGCTGATTGCCGAACCAGCCACAGTAAACATGCAGACCAGAGCCCGGGTTGTCATGCCCGGCGATGTAGGAAAAGAAAGGCAAAGGGGCAAAAGGAAAGGGGTTAGCTGCCCGACAACCGAGAAGACAACGAATTAGTTCATGTTTGAGGTGCAGAAGATGGTTTGTCTACCGCCCGCAGTTCGCCCGGCCTTCACTTGTTGCGGGGTTTTACATTTTTGCCCAAAGTGCCTTACGTACCACAAGTCCAGAGCGTCCTCATTCACCTCCGAAGTCCAAGTCCAAGCTGACGTCTGATGTTCTGGCTGGGGCTTGCAGATTCTGCCGGGCCTATCGTGACATTTGAACGGCAAGATTCATGATCTGTGTCCTCAGAGTTACCCGAACGGTGCTGCTGCAGCAGTGTCGTGCAGATGGCTCTCAACCTTTCCCAATTCGAGTGCTCCTCTGCGAGCCGCTGGCGATTGCACACACGGTTGCGATAGGATATGTATGTACTGGCAATCAGGTATGATATCCCCTTTCACGAAGCGAGGCCGGCTTATGAGCATCTCTTATGTTTGGTTTTGCCGCGATCTCGGGATATGCAACACTGGGGATTTCCTGAGATGGGGATTTGCGGTGCGTATAAAGAGGCGGAGCCTGAATGCTTTAAGCTTACCATGGCTGGACCCATCTGGCCAGTGTTAGCCAACGACTAGCGTCTGCGGTTCTGGAATGCCGGCCAGTGGTTTGTGTTGGTTGTAGTGTCCTAACAAGACATGATGAATCTGGTGGCTTCCTATCGCGGGACGGGAAGTTGATAGACGCCTCGAGCAGATCAATGCTCGGGCAGCCGGTTGGCGAAGTTGGGTTTGCCATTCCCTCCCACATGAGGAACGGGGGAAAGGCGGAGGAAGAAGCATTAGAGCTGAAGCTGTAGGTCTCAGGGGCGACGCCATCGCGAGAGACACACCAAGGGCATAGCTACCAATTTTACTCACTACATATGTCCAACTATCCTCCCTCGGCCATCAAGGTCGTCGTCTTCCGTGGACAATCATTCAATCCATCCATCCATCCCTCTTGTCTGTCCTGGGCGCGTTCGAGTTTCGACTTCTCCGAATCTTAAATCGTCGGAGATAACCGTCCATTGTCGCAAGGGGAGCGCCCTACCGCCGCAACCCACCCCCGCCGCTCATGAAGCAATCCTGAAACCACGCACTCATCACCATCGTCAACTACGCCGTCGACCCGCAACACATGCCACTCTGCAGGCCCGGGACGAACACATTTCCAAACCGCTGGGTGTGTGCACTGATCCACACGTCGCGACAAGATCGAGTCCAGGTCCAGGGTCGAGAAGGGCCACCAACTGCAGCGAAAAGAAACACCCGAACTTCATTCCTCGTGAACCGAGAAAGGGTTGTGCTGTTGCTGAAGTACTGGCCCTGCCCTATCGTCGGGGCCCTTATATTTACTGTCACATCTTCTCGATTTTCTCTTGCGACTGTTCCAGTGTGTCTTGAAGATATTCAATCCCTTGCCTGGTGCTGGTGTCCGTTTTCCTTCTTTCTCTTCTCTCTTGTATGAGTTAACCTACATTTGAACTGGAACTATTTTTTTTGTTTAATAATTCACTCCTTACTACCCTCGGATTTTTCTATTCTGATTCGTTGTATAATTCTTTCGGACGCAATATTCCTCCTTGCTATACGTCTGGGTCGATCGACCGACAATCTTCTTTGTGCGCTTCTCAAACCAACACTCATTTTTCTGTCCTGTTTCCTTTTCGTGGCGGAGAAGGCCTTCAGCTCCTCCAGCCAGCCAGTTTCCCTTGTCATCCATTCGACGCTACGGCACGGATACATACCTTACAGTTTAGCCTCCCCCGCGCGGTTGAGACCCAGCTCGTCACTGGGGACTTACTCCAACTCACCAACCACCAACCGCCCAACCGTCCAACCACCAACCCAGCCGACCGACTGAAGGGAAGGGAAGGGGAAGCCTGCTGCAGCAGCTGCATTGTGACGGATCCGCCCTTACTATCACCTTCACGAGTAGGACTGTTATCGTCGCTTGTAATCCGTACACCACTAGTCAGACAACTTTCGACTCCGCCTCCCTGCATCTTCCAACTCTCCCCTCCACGCTACAGTACCTCTGTCAGCCTATCTTTAGGAAGGGGAAGCAGCAACCAATTAGCGCCAACTGAGTCAAGACATCATCCAGACCTTGCTTCTGCTGCCTTCCGGTGGTCCCTGACTTTCACGGCCAACACCACACATATACATATATCGAACAAATCTCATCGCTGCACGATACGGACGGACGCGTGCATCTTCTGGCTTTGCTCAATCCCACGCGCTTTCGTAACTCGTCGTCACAACATCCATCTCCATGATGTTCGGCGTGCACACCTTTCCGGAGACGACACGGAAGAGAGGCAGGGACGAGGAGGACGAGGCTGGCAATGGGAGTTTGAGCTTTGGCGAGCATAGAAACGTACGCTCATCGACTGGTCCAATCCTTCGTGAGTTCGCAGCTAACTGGAATGACAGAAACGCCTCCAATGCCTCCCGCTCCGGACGTCGCCCACATCCCAAAAGCGATGGTCCGCGCCAACTCTCCTCCCGACATCCGTTCCGCAGACTACGACCATCACACCCGCCGATTCAGACTCCGAAGAGGCCCAGCTCCCGAAATCGCATTTCTCGCCGTGGTCATCCTCACCAGCAACCATGTCCCAGCAGATTTCGCCGTTTCAGCAGGAGGCCGACCTTGACATGGACATGATGATGGACACCACATCCCCACCAAGCAGCCAGCACCTCGACCCAGGCCCTTTCCACCAGGAACCCATAGCGCCCACCATAATGGGCCGAATGCCCACACCGATCCAACCCAGCTTCGCTGCGCAGGTGCGGGGCTCCGGGTGGTCTACCCCAGGCACTCTATCGGGCAGTCTGCACGGCGTCGTAAATATGGGTCATCAACATCGCGGGTTCGGCATCAGCACCGAGGATAGAAGCGTTCCCCGTACAATGAACCACACAGAAGACTGGCACGCCGTGCAGAATCGCCGTCTTCCCTCCCCCATCAGCGAGGGCGAAGACTCGTGCAGCTCACGCGGCAACGGCAGTCTCAGCCCGCCAGGCATGGTACTCGATGGCGGGTTCTCCAGTCAGCTCGTGTCTCGCCTCGAACAATCCTCTCTGTCCAACGTCCCACGTGACATGGGCATGATGGATGTTGAAGAGGAGGAGCATCCGCTGATGGAAGTAACATCCGCGCCCGCGACACCATCGCCGGGAAGGAAGTGTCACATTCGGTCCCGCCACACGGTCAACAATTGGACCTGGCAGCCCGGCATGAAGAAGAGCTTCAGCATCGGATATCGAGCCGACTGCGAGAAATGCCGCCTCAAGGTGCCTGGCCATTTCAACCACATCATCATCTCCTAGGAGGGGACGTCGATAATGCCGGGTGCGTCGGAGCCTCTGTAAAAAGCAGGGCTTCGGTCAGGGTGTTGTACAAGGAGTGGGGACGGCCGATGAAGGTTGCGGGACTGGACGATGCATGATTTGAAAAATGTGTAATTGACGGGGAGTTAGAGGGCAGTTTTGATTTTGGAACGGAGGGATGCCCGGCGCGGCTTGCATTGCATTCGGCAGCATTTTTTGTTTGCAGAGTTGATTGTACAAATTAGCTCCATAGATAGCTATGGATGAATGGTAATCAGAGTTGTCAATAATGATAAACATTAGAACGGCGTCACCGCACATATGACAAGCTATGAAATTAAGTAGTCTGTTGGTAAGGCCATCGTCGGAAGCACCATATTTAGGAGTTCGAAGACTGCTCTCTGTTGAATGACGAGTTGACATTTCCTCCAATATAAGCATCCGGGCGCCGCATAATGCACAATCCGTCTACAGTATGATACAGTCTCTCTTTCTATGCAGAATTCCCTGACAGGGTCGTCGCTTTACCACCACCCCTTCTTTTCAGGTACGGGCTTCTTATCCAGCCCAACCTGATCCAAGGCCCCGCCTCTTCTTTGGTTCTCCTTCTCCTTCTCAAACGCCACCCTCGCCTTGTCTTTGATATACTCTGTCCTCTCCTCGGCTGCCTTTAGCAAATCACCTTGCCGTACCCCCGACACCTCATCCTCCTCGCTCCAGCTTATGTCCTCTTCCTTAGATGTTGAGCTGAATGGCCACCAGCCCTTCTTTTCCTTGTTGAGAGTCTCTACTGTGGCGGAAGTGGATGTGAATGCCGCCTCGGGTGCTGCGGCTGGATCGGAGCGAACCGGCGCAGACGCTGCCGTTGGGGCGCCGAGGAGTGGCGGCAGCTTGATGCCTGTTTCTCGCACCCTTGCGTTGGCTTCCTCGACGAGAGTTATTTGCTCCTCTGTTGCGGTGCCGTTGATGAATGCCAATCGAGCCGAGGAAAGGCTGTCCGCTTCGATCTTCTTCTGTGCCTCGATGAACTCTACTCTTCGTTTGCGATTGTATACTGCCATATCGTAGACGGAGTACACAGTAAATACGCCAGCAATTGCTATATATCAGGTCAGCCACAACCGCCATCAATATTCAAGGTACTACAAAGCGCAGTCCTAGCGTATCCCGCCTCATCCATCAACTCCAAATGGAGAAAAGAGCTTACCAGTGAATCCTATAAGCCCAGCGATCGTAACCCGATGTGCAATATCAAAGAACCTTCTGCCCCGCCCCACGACCTTGTCTAGGCTGGACAGCTGCGCATTGCGTGCCGCCTCGTGGGCCGCCCTCAGCCTCCGGACGCGTTCCTCTGGTGTTTCGCGCAGGCCGGGGGGCGGCGGTCCTCTAGGGATGGACTTGGAGGACGCATGTGGGGTGGTGGATGTGAAGCGCGTGGCTTCCGATGCGCTCCGAGGGCCAAGTTTCGTAGCCATTGAAGCTGAGCGGGAGTTGAATGGCGTTGAGGGGAGGAAGGGATCGTCTCGTAGTCGAAGCAGCATCATGCCATTAGATTTTTTGGTAGTCCATGCGGGTAGAGTGATTGGGCTTAGCGCGTTTGGCACGGATCGAGGGCCGCTGCAGCTGGTGACAGCTGCAAAAGTTGGCACACCTCTATCATTGAATCCATATCCAATCCGTCGATTAAAGACGACTTCTCGACAGACTTTACGCTCTGCGCCGTTGGAACTGTATATCTATCTAAATAGAATATCTCTATGCCTACTGCTCAACAGGCCGAAGAAGGCGGGACAGAAGACCTGGTTGATCATGGCCTGACAAACTGCCTGGCCAACTTATATCGCAGCTTGCAGAGTGCCAGATGCAGCGTATTATCCCCAAAAGCATCATCAGTCCCATTGAGAATTCTCATTTATAAATATTCACAAAGAATGGTCAATCCAAGGCGATGACTCGGTGTGATGTCTGGGAACTCGAGCGCAGATACTGAATCGTCCTGAATGGGTCAAAGCACCCTCCAGAGCTCATGCAGAAATCTGGTAGGGCAGAATTAGGAAGCCCGAGAAGTAATGGTCAGGAAATGAGGCGGCGATGTGCCATACCAGTGCACCTCCAAACCTCATCTTCTTGCGCATGAGACGACTCTACATAGGTACCTTAAGTAGCTTCACTGGGAATAGAGAAGAAGCCGAGAAGTATGGCTACGGGCTGGGGCAGGTGGGCTTCACTATAGAGCACATGATTAATCAGGTGACCGGACGCACATTCAATAATTCGAGCAAGAAGCGAATTTTGTGAGGTGGTGGCCCCACTAATTGAGCAGGTACGTACCGTTCGTGGGGTTTTCGTGCCCTGCAAATCTTTTGACGAGTCTCTCCAGAAATTCCCAACGTCGCTGTATCACGACAATTACAACAAGCTCTTGATCGCAAACAATCACAATGGTGCGTACCAGGGCTGCTTCCCTAGAGTCTATTGCAGTCCAAATGGGCAATGCTAATATTTACTCCTCCAGGCGATCAAGCATAATCAGCAGATCCCGCACAACCGTGAGCTTCGATTCCGACAACCGACGACGACGTGAAAATATACTGACCGTCTCCAGATTTCCGCAAGGATTGGCAAAGGCGAGTGCGAACGCACTTCGATCAGGTATGAGTTCTCTGACGAGGAAAAAATTGGTTTGAGGATGAAATCCTGATGCATTGTTTGGATAGCCTGGCAAGAAGATCCGACGCAGAATTGCCCGCCGTGCCAAGGCTGTTTCTGTCGCTCCTCGACCTGTCGACAAGCTGAGACCCATTGTCCGATGCCCTAGTATGTTCTTTCGAATCGGGATTCGCTGGGGAAGGTTCTGACAAGTCTGCAGCTATCAAGTACAACCGAAGAGTCCGAGCTGGCCGTGGCTTCACTCTCACTGAGCTGAAGGTATATTTCCCAGCACCCCAAGCCACCCTGGCATTGATACCAGAAGGAGTTCGGATATTGGGGCGGCAAAAATAGAGGGCTAACGTTCAGATTAGGCAGCTGGTGTTCCCCGCAACTTCGCTCCCACCGTTGGTATCTCTGTGGATTACCGCCGACAAAACCTCAGCGAGGAATCTCTGGCCGTCAATGTCGAGCGTCTCAAGGCCTACCTGGCCAAGTTGATCGTCTTCCCTCGCAAGTCCAACAAGCCCAAGAAGGGCGACTCCAAGGACGACCTCAGCAAGACCGAGATTGTCACCCGCACCCTTGCCACCCTGCCAATCCTTCACGCCGACAAGACCATCCAGAACATCAAGAAGAGCGAGGTGCCCAAGCCAATCGAGGGTGGTGCTTACCGAAAGCTTCGCGATGCGAGAAGCAACGCCAGATACGTCGGTGTGCGGGAGAAGCGATCGAAGGACAAGGCCGCGGAGGAGACTGCCAAGAAGTAAAGTCGTGGTCAATCTCTGTCTCTGCATGGAATCGGGTTATCTTGCTGCTTTTGCACGTTGCTATGGAATGGTACGACTGTGGTCGTCGGTTGTCTTCTGGCCTGGCGTGGATCAGTAGATGAGAGATATTCAAAACAGAACCATCAAAAAGCATCTCGTGATCATCATCTTTGTGTTTGTGCTCGAATGGTTACAAATGATAAGAAAGCCAGAATAATTAGTGTTCAGCATATTGCAGGACATGGTTATGCACTCAATGCTTGTCTCGAACAGATCTAACAACACAAATTCTGTTCAAGAGGCACAGAGGCCGGTGAATGGCTTCCCTTCTTGATGCTGCTATACCAGATGCAGCTTTAACAGGTGGTCATACTACTGTCTCCTTCGCCCCGGCTGTATCTTCCTTCCGGTCCCTTGACTCGGCTACAAGCTCTCCTCCTTGCTTCAGCATCTCCTCAAATGTAGCCTTGCGTAAGGGGGCCAGGTCATCAGGATAGTGGCGAAGAAGCTCTGCTACTAACACCAGTCCGTTTTCCCTATCAACCCCTGCCATGTCGGCTGATTGCGTCGGGTCAGCCTGTTGAGGCTCAAGGCCGAGGCTGCTCACCAGCGCTGCACTGTTTTCCAACACACTCCCAGTAGTCCCAGCGGCGTTCAGTCCCAGAGTTTCTGTTTCCTCTTCTGCATTAGTCTGCCCCATCACAGCCTGCAGCAGTGCGTTGAATGCCACTTGAGGCTGCAGCACATTCATCACCATCAGAGCACCGTCTCTGGCGCGTGACATGAGTGCAAAGATGAACCAAGCTTCGCTCCGCAACACTGGAAACTTGGTTTGTGAAACAAGATATATCAGCGGCTTGCTCATCCCCGCGTGTTGCCGGTAGAACCGTTCCCTGCGGCCACCACCACCTGAGCCATCAGAGATCTGGCTTGTCGGCGACAAAGGCTTTCCTGGACGAAACACGTATCCGTCCTCGTTGGGGTCCCAGTCCGGCAGGACCGGGGGTATGGGCATTGTATGCAGGACACGGCAGACGGCGCAAACTGCACGCGCTGCTTCCGTCTTGGTGGCATCGTTATCCGTGCGGTTGAAGACGTCCAGAAGGCGATGCAGCTGCGTCGTGTCATGCGACGGGGATAACGGGTCTGGATTGAGCGGCGCACAGATGCGGCGTATGTTGAAGGGTGTGTTGATGAGCAGGAGCCGAGTAAGGGATATCGCGGCGAATTGTACTTGGGGCACGGAATCGGAGTTCCACATTCTGGGTAAGAGGTCGTGGTTGAGAAGGCCTGCATCGCCAAGGATGGCTTTGTTTGGGCTCGGGATTGCAAGGTTCTTGAGAAGGGAGAGGGCGGCGTGTAAGAGTAGGGTATCTGTTATTTGCGGGTTGGACAATATAGCGATGACAGGAACGTGGACCTGTCTCGCCACCAGTGTGACACTTGCCTCGTCTGAGCGGGCAATATTTCCCAAGGCAAGGCAGGCGCTTGCTTGGAGAGCAATGTCCGGGATCTGGAGCCAGTACTCGATGGTTTGAATGACGTGCATGTATGCAAAATCGGGTAAGTAGAAGAGGTCGGCAATGAGCGGTATGAACGACGTGCGTAGCTGCTTTACCTGCGCAGCCAGGTCTTCGTCTTCGATGAGAGAAGGATCAAATCGTGTCTGAACTTGGTAGAACGCCTCGAGCAAGCTGGGCACGTTCCCCAGAGCTACCAGTTCGGTTTGGAGATTCGCATGGGTAAGGTATGCGAGCGCGACTGTTAAAAGGGAGACAAAGTCTTCCACGTCTGTGACAAGTTCGGAATTCAACGCTAGATTGAGGAGGATGTACGGGGTTTGAGGATGGGTGAGAGACGGCTCCGGTTCTGAGAGTGTTAGTTACCTAGAGATTGACCAGAGCGGGGGGTATCTTGCCTTGAGTGACGAGAAGCGCAAGAATCTTGCTGATGAGGTTGAAGAGATGTTGGCAGTTCAACACGCGGGGACTGGAGACAAGGTCAACCAGTTGGTAGCTCAGGAGAGCGTTGCAAGCTTGAAGCTGAGCTGGTTCTAGGGCCCGGTTAGTTGGAATCCGCACGGACATGTACTAGAACTTGCCGTAGTCAACCAGCACATTGTACAGAACCGGGATGACGAAGGCGAGGAGTGAGTCGTCGATGAGGTACGTTATGATTGCCGGGATGGCGTTGGCTGCCACCACCCGAGCCCGGTTCTCATCTGTCTCGTGCTCCTGATTAGCTAAACCCGAACTTCATAATCCAGTACAAGGTTCGTACCCGTGTCCGCACATGAGTTGCCAATCAGCCGCAGTGTATGGACCTTCAGGGTCGGCCGGATCCCAGGCACGGGAATGACGCCAAGAAAGAAGTCCAGTATCCCCGAATCTCCGAACGGAGTTCTCCAGGCCGCTGGGTAACGTATTAGCTGGTGCGGCATCACCCCGGGTCACGACTCACCATCTCTACTCGCATCGCCAATCTTCTCGGCAAGCAGATCAATCTCTTCTGACCCTTGATACCATAGATGCTGTGCGGTCAATAACACCGGGCCCAGCAGAAGAGTCCGTCGAGCATTCTCCTCATCCGTGTCATCTCCGGTATCACCTACGCCGCCCTCGCGAGCTAGCAGAGCTTCAACATAAGAAGGAGTCATGAGAGTGTTTATGATCTCAGGTTCCCCAGCAAGGAGAGGGAGTGCGTTGGAAGCCATGTGTGAGTATCTTCCTCCTCCGCCCACGTAGCCTTTGGTGCCTTGACAAATGTATGCTAAGTGGTACTACAACAGGCTATTGATGCTTTCCTGATTTCTGAGACTGCGGTCTCGGCTTCGACATATCCTGCACGTTGAGACACGGGGATGAGGGAGGCTCACGGATGAGGCCGGGATTTTAGCTATTGGCTTTGGTGGCGTCAGGATTCGGTCAGTGGGCGATCGCAGGCTTCCGTGGCTGCCTGTCCCCTACACGAGTGCCCCGGAAAATCCCCCGCTGCCGCTGCCCAATCTGCAGGATTTACAGGCATTAGGGTAACGAACCATTCCATTCCTTTCCATTGTGGTGGGATTATCGGCCGAGAGAGGGGGGGTTCAAGGCGTAATTATTAATCAGCGGGGCAGGCCATCAGGGTCCCCATTTCTGTACAATCTCTTGACGGATAATAAACAAAAGAGATACGACGTGGATCTCCTGCGACAAAGAGTGAGAGGCGATGAAATAGGATGAAAATCGAGATTGAGACGGAAATGGGTATGAACGATAACTTATGATGTTACCTTGGTTATGGAGAAAGATTTTGCTGGGGGAAATCCGCCGCTCAAGGGCGTCAACGGGATTTGCTAAGGTCCAAGCAGCTCTGAAAAGACCATGACCCGCATCTCGCCGTCACAGATATCGACCACGAAATTCAAGTTCTGCACACACATTCGCCTCTCCTTTGGCAAAGCAACGTTCTTCCAGTCGGCGATCTCCCACTCTTCCTCCCCCCCTTGACTAGGCCCCATCGGAGCCATAGGCGTCGTGGCTGATGCCTCGAGATCAATCTCTAAGCTGAGCTGGCCTGGCACTCGAAATCCCGCCAACTTATGCTCCTGCTTTCTTGATTGGCAGATCGTGCAAGTCCATGGATTGGGACCGAAAGGGCAACGCTGGTCTGGGTTCATTTCTTGCTCCAAGTGGAGTCGTTCTGCCTCATGGTTGACCAGTTGTTGCAGCTCATTTTTGCCCATGGTCTCCATGTCCGCGCAGCCTGCTGCCCTTCTATCCATCAACAACCAGAATGTGTCGTCCATTTGCTTCCTGGATGTAGGACGTGGTTGAGAAACCGAGCTCTTCGTCGAGTTCTTGGATTTGGTAGCTCGCTGTGGTTGTACTCGCGTGGGAGCCTTGGCTATCTTGAAAGGTTTCCCTGGTGCCTTTCTGCCTTTTCCTGTCGCATTCCTGTACTTTCTGAAGTCACAGAATGTGCCAAGAAAATGTCGAATGCAAAACACAAACATGCCCGGAGCTGTCTGTGGAGCATTCTCCACTGGGCTCGTGACTGTTTTCAAAGCCATGGCTAATTAGTCCCTGGGAGTGTCGGATTCTTGTGTTTGAACTGGCAGGTTGGCAATATTCCGAATTCTTCTAAGATTCCGGCTTTCACACTCTATTTCATTACCTCAATGCTACGGCTGCGATGTCGAGATGTGGGCGTTTTATATGTCCTGTTAAATCCCCCCTAGCTATCCTACTGTTATGTCTTTCAAAGACCATCTCGAACATATTTACAAAGAACATGAAGTGCCCGTGCTATCATGTCCACACCGAGTTCTCGATACTTGACAAAGCTCTTACAACAAATCTCTTTATCGTCATATTGCCAAGGCACCCAACTTACGCCTTTGATCCGTCAAGACAGGCAGACTAGCCGACAACGAGGGTAAACACTATCTCTCCTGGTTCAAAGAGCTCCTAATCATATGTCATTGCTATGACGAAACCACCCCCTTCCAGTCTTCTCCTATGACTAGGTAGTCATACCCCAGCATAACGTGGATGGGGTGAAGGATGAAATACGCCTCATCACCTGTAGATGAGATCAGCACCATCCAATACCAATATAAGAGGTATCATTGACAACAAAACTAACCAGCGACGGCTTTCACGAAATCCGTGTCCGTGGTGATTGCCTTCCAGTCCTCTAGGCTGTCAACCCAAACCTCGGCAACCCCGTCGAAATCTATCACCGGGATGCCCAACGTGTCTGCCTGCGCACGATATTCAGGTGTCACATGGAACTGCGAAGTTAGACCGCGTCTCATCGATTTCTATGCGCTGGTACGTCGGATTAGGAAGTTTACCTGGTTGTATCTCCTCACTCTGTCCGTGAAGACCTTGTTTTCAAGAGCGATTTTGAGGTGATTGCTTGCCCAGTATGCATGGAAGTACTCGTCAGTGACGGTGGGAAGCTTTTTTAGGAACAAAGAGACTTTCAAGTATTTGCCGGGTTGAGGGACAGATCCGGTGGGGACAGGCGCAGCCATTGTTGGTGCTTTAAATTTAGCGTTATATCGATAAAGAAGGAAATACCAACAACTAGAGTAGGCCGGAATTATTGCTTTAGATTATCGAACATAAACCTTCCAACGTGATATGATCTATTTATCTACTTTGATGCTGTGTCGGTCGAATGCCAGATACCACAGCGCTCCCCCACGAACCACATTCTCCCCACCTGTATTTCAACTACTCCGCACCTATGCGTCTATTGCGCTAGCTAGGAAGAGTTAGCAGTCATTTGCAACCGAGTTCCCCATGACACACTGCAGAGGGGAAAACCTTAGCCGCGCAGGGTCTGAAATCTCAAGGTCGATGACAGGTATAAGGCTACACATGTCGGGGCAGAATATTTCCGAGTGATCATATTGAGATCAAACAGCCTATTTGAACCTGTTTCAAGTCGCGTTCCTTTGCGTGGCATACATTGACATCGCCTGCAAACGTCACATGCCTAACAACCAACAACCGAATCCATTCAGTTAACCAATATTTGCAAAGCATATCGTGCAATCATGGCGAATAACATCTCCGGTCGTGGACTCTTGTTCGTCAACTCCAAGATATCCAGACCAGATATCATGGACGAGAAAACATACATGAACTGGTACGATAACGACCACATTGCTGAGATTCTACTGACGAGCGGATTCCACTCGGCATTTCGGTACAAGGATGTCGAGATTGGAAAAGTTGACAAGCCATACTTGGCCATGTATCCAATGGAGGATATCGGCTTCACCCAAGGGGAGGAGTTCCGGAAGATCAAGGTCTTTAGCGACCTGCTTCCGAACGGCGGACCTATTTACGACTTCGCTGAGGTGGACGTGAGATATTACAACATCCTCCAGGTGTTTGATCCTACGAGTAAAGGAAAAGGTCTGTGAAACGAGCTGCCCTTTTGGAACTAGGATGATGACTGTTAAAAGGCCAAACCAAGACTGTTATTGCTGCGCAGTTCGATCTGAACCCTGAACTGTCCGCTGAGGAATTTGATAAATGGTATCGAGAAGAGGTATGAAAGATATTGCCATCTCCATTTCCAAACTGAAGGTGTGCTAAAGCCAATGCTTGGCGTTCAAGCATCTGGATGGGCTTGCCAAAGCAGATGGCTACCTGCGGACAACTAGATACAAGCTCGCATACGCTCGGTCAAACGCCCAATCACGAGCTCTAAAAGGTTTGCCCACTACAGATGAGCCTCTGCCTGAGCCTCCAGTGTGGCTTGCTCTTCATGAGTTTGGGAAGGACGAGGTTGATATGCCGGCGCTGCTCAAGTTGGTAGATACTGAGTGGACAAAGAGAGTGATGGAAAACTCGAAGAATGTAACCATGATTTATAAGCCTGTTGTAGCGCATGGAAAAGGAGATCTGTTCTATGGAGCGGAAGTATGAGTCCATGACTGGGAAGTATGGCCAACCTATATAGCCAAGTATTCATCAACAAGCCGACGGGGACGCAGGAGTTAGCTGGCATTGTATGAAAATGTATAAAACCAAGCAGCTTCAAGCTATCCCAAGTTTGATCTTATTACTGTTTGGACGTGCAGGCTCACGTTGCATTCTTGGCTACTAATTACTTGATCAGGCTGAATTTGCTTAGACAGGCGTACGATATTGGTACTAACAACGCACCATGATACTGAGACAGGAGAGTTATGAGAATTGGAGATCATTGTAGTCGCCATATAGCTCACACTAGATATAAAAGCTGAGGATAGCAGAGGCTTACAGTTTACCTCTGCGTCTTGCAGCCCGCGAGAAAAACAACTAAAGTTACAACAGGAAATACAATATTCAGGTCCTCCTCAGAATCCAAGCGAATTGTCAAAGAATCCAATAAGAACCTCGTTTGTTCCTATGTTTGCATTAGTACCGCCTACATTCGTCGCAGCAAAGTAGGCCTCCTTCACCCCCGGCGCGAGCAGACCGTATGCGAAGTTTAAGTTATTGGAACCGTCGTGAAACAGGTACTTTCCCTTGACCCTCTCATCCGGTGGGGCGATTACCCAAGCCCCTGGGGTGTACGCGTTTGTTTCGTTGCCGGGAACCTCCTTTAGAAATGGCGTATGCAGAGTCTCGAACGCCTTGGCTGGAAGTACACATGTGTCATGCCCCAGCAAGCCATCCAAGTGGAGGGCCAGAAACTTTCCGTAAGAGGCTATTGTGCAATGGACTGTGCCTGCAGGCCCAAGCGCCGGAGGGTTATCGGAGAGGCTGTCGGGCACCACGGGGATGGGATCCGGATTGCCCTGCTGATGCGGCCATGGGTTGTCAATGGAATCCAGCGTGCGCTGTGGAGGCGTGCCAAAGCCGCAACCTTTCATCCCGAGGGGTTTCCACAGCTTCTCTTGGATGAATACCTCCCAGCTTCCACACGATGATCCGTACCCGGCATGAGTATCGATCAGGTTGCCCAGTATCATGTATCCAAGATTTGAGTAGGAGTGGTGCGTGCCAGGGATTGTAATCGGTTGATACGAAAGCGCCCTCTCTGTTACGAGTTTGCGGCCGACGACGGGTGTGACAGATTGATTCTGGAGGGCCAGTAAGAGATCCAGCTCATTCTCAGAAAAAGCCAAATCGCTGATGCCGGAGTAGTGAGATCCCAACATCGCCAAAGTAGTGTTACCGTGCCCTGTCGAGATGTTGCCAATGTGCGGCAGCGCCTCGGAAAGGGTGCTGTCCCATGTCAAATGATTGCTTGGGTCGTTGATTAGAATAGCGACCAGGGTAGCTGTCATGGCTTTTGTCAAAGAGCCAATATGAAACTTGTCATTTGTAGTCATCAATGTGTCGTTTCCTTGCTTGCGGAAGCCAACGCTGCGGGCGGAAACTGGCTTGGCTGGGCGGAGCCGAATACGGGCACCAGCAAGGCCGGGAAGATGGTAAGCGGTGCGAATGGATTCCAGAGCCTTATTTGGGGATGAAGGCTTTGGTACTCGCGCTTGTGAATGCCTTGAGTCCGGTAATGTCAGTAAGGCCGCGGATGCTCGAAGACGGGCAAGGAAAAGATTCTGTACATACCCGATGAGTAGACTGACCACGAACAGCTTGATCAGGCGCCACAGGGAGGGTGATTTAATAACGGCCATGTTTGCGAATGAAATCCAGCGAGTCTAGAGTGTGTATTCAAAAGAACATTGAATGGCAGGCATCTGTCCTGTCCTCGGTGAGACTGGAAACAGAAATGAAGTGGACATGGAGCATATTTATGTTTCCAGCCGCTCGCCAAACAAGTGATCTCCGGCTGGACAGTCTCCTTCGAGACGATGACGAATACCATGGCTTAGCCACTACGATCGGGCGCCGCAGCGAAACCCAGTAGATGAAGAAGTTCAGCAAAGATTAAGATATCTCTGCTCACCTGTAACCAGGTTTGAATATCTCCAAGATCGCCCCATTCCGATTTCGAGTGGGAGATTTTGGCCAATGAGAGCATTTCCGCCAAAGGCTGGTGATATGATTGGCCGGGTCGGAAAAGACGCTCGGGCCACCATGCCTATCCCAGTGCATACATACGTATGCGGCCCCACTTGCCACTTTTGTAATTTGCAGATCAGGGTTTCCAGCTGAGGCTGATTTACGAACTGATCCACCCGACGAACAAGGTCGCGGATTCTTCTCCCCGTCTACTCTTCCAATGTTTTCATCAACTCTCTATCGATGGCCCTAATATCGTAATGGAAGCACCAGGAGAGAAGCCCTGGATCCCGGATGTCTCAAGGCCCAAGAGGACAGTTGCACGCCATAGCAAGGTGAGAACAGGGTGCATAACATGCAAGTATGTCTGCCGCTGCAGGTCTTGATAGCTTGTGCCGTCATAGCTAGATCAAGTTGTGTGACACATTTGACTCAATACTAACCGTTTGTTAGGATTCGGAAATTACGCTGTGATGAACAGAAACCAGCATGCAAACGCTGCGTTGCGACAGGTAGAAAATGTGACGGTTATGCCACTGCGGCCGTCGCTTCAAATTCCCCTTCCCCAGGATCTGACTGCATGCGCAGTCGCGAGTCCTCCATTATCCAGAGCACGTCGAATGGGATGAGAACACCTCCCCCGCAAAACCCGCCCGTTCCTCTCCCCCGTCATAATTACCAAGAGCTACGCAGCTACCACTTCTTTCTTGATGTGACGGCTCCAACCTTGGCCGGCGTTTTCGACGTCGACTTTTGGCTCAAGGAGGTTCCCCGAGCATGCCATAATGATACAGCCATTTGGCATGCTGTCATCAGCTTAGGCGCAGTTCACGAGTGCTACTCCTCCCCTGACCGGACTGTAGGTCCACGGGGCAGGGCGATTAACAAGGACGACCAGGTCCTCTTTGGCTTGAGGCAGTTCAATGCGTCCATAAGGCAGCTGCTTCAACCCTCCTCACGCGTTGAGCCTGACAAGTGGCGTGCCCTGACTGCCAGCATTATCTTCACCTACATCTGCTTTATTCAGGGGCTGCAGAGCCAGTCATATGTTCATCTTGGGGCAGGTCAGACGCTCTTGGATGAGCTCATGCTGGAGAAAGAAACGCAAAGTAGTCTTCCCGCTGCACATGCTCTGACGAGAGAAACCTCCAAGGGCCCTGTTTCCTTCAGCCACCTCCACGCAATCATCACGAGTCTGGATGTTCAGGCACGAGCCTTCCATAACGGCGGTCTCAACAACGACTTTCATCGGCTCGTTGACCTTGACAACTACACCGCCTGGCGTTTTTATAAAGCACCTCTATTCTCTCAATTCTCTTTGCCCTCCGCGGGGCTTTCCACCTGCGCTACACCGGAGAACCTGGCTCGGACAGGAAGGGCATTCGAGTCTCTACTCAACAGCATAATTGCATTCAGCCAGGAACGAGCCAGCGATATTGCCTCCGTCATGTCTGGCGGCGATCCCAGCAAGATAGAGGACTTGATCAAAGGACAGGAGCCATTCACCCGTGCGTATATAGAGCTTAGCACGGCAATACGGTCGTTCACGTCCGAAACTGGATCATTCACTTCGGATTGGAGCCCGGCCCACCAAAGCGTGGTACTCACTTTTCTGCTCTACCAATCCACGATCAGAGTACTCATGTACCGCGATCCAGGCCTACCATACCAAGAGCCTGTACAAATCCCGGCCAGTATCGGAGCCAAGTTCTCACGTATCGTTGATCTGGCAGAGGAGATACTTCGATTAGATGCTAAAATAAGTGTGGGCGAGTCGTTCGTTGCGACCCCATCCACAACACAGCCACTGCTTCTTGTCGCACACAGCGGGTTTCCGCAAACAACACGCCAACGTGCGATTGAAGTTATGCGAAAATATCCCCGGCGGGAGGGCTTATGGGATACTTCTTTTACAGCGGAGGTTGCGGACCACATAATGAAACGGGAGGCAACAATTCAAGATACGTCAGGGATGTCTCGCATACATGACATGCGAATATCTTTCGATGGCGATAGGAAGGCAAAGGTTGTATTGCGCACGTGGACGGAATGGCAAGATAATGTACCTGGAAAGGAGGAAATCATACGGTGGTGAAATCGATAGCCACAATGAAACCAAAGAACGGCCACGACTGATCAACGCCATGGTTTTAGTTGGCGGTTCTGAGATGAAGCTGTCGCTCGCAAATAAGCCATATTGAAGCATGGATGAAAGTTCTTTTATTGTGTTTGACTTGATAAAACGACGGTGAACAAGTCAAAGCTGATTAGGCTGCCTAATTATGGCTAGCAATATACCACCCGGTACGCCTCGCTAGCGACCAGACCATGAGCTCTGCTATGCTGGTTCCACCCGATTCAACTCAGCCTCATTCGGCATTATCTGGTATCCTCCCAACAAAGCAACTCGGGTATTCAAGCAATGCGTACTACGCTACTAGCTAGACTGATTGATCACAATGTGATAATGACAGTTATTTTGGCACCTCGTCAACATGAAGCCCCTAGAGCAAATGAAATCCAGCGATACACGATATAAGCCCGAAAGCCACCTGTCTTATACATATGTTGGGGCAAACACAACGCCTCCCTGCTCCGCAGGCGGATTAACCATCATTGGCCCTGCGAGGATCGGATTGAAAACAAACGGCGGTACCTCACCGCTGGCTGGGGGAGCAGGCTCAGCAACAGCCGACGTATCTGTATACGTCGTTGGCTGAGTCACATCGGCTGGCGGTATCATTTCTGGCGCCTGGACGGCTGGGATTGGCTGTTCAGCCTGAGTCGGTTGAGCTTCGATCAACTGCGGCTCCGTCAGCACATAACCGGGCTGAATGTTGTCTACTGGCTGGTATGGTTCTGTCCACGCAGTCTCAGTTGTGACAGGCTCTTGCTGTGTGTTCTGGTTGATCTCTGTGTACTCTGTTTGGGCGTACAGGTTGGTCTCGGTGTAGTCGGTGGTTTGGTAGTTCACTTCGTTTACATAAGTCTCCTCGACAGTAACGTTAACATTGTTGACTATGACAGGATACGGCTGCGGCGGCACGTCTTGCTGCGGCAGTACATCCTGCTGCGGTGGTTGGTCGTTTGGATACGCCGGTTGCTCTGGGTAGTAGTATGGCTGCTGTTCGGCAACGGGTTGGTCTTGCGGGGGCATGCATGTTTCTTGCTGTGGGGGCTGCTCCTGATAGTAATATGGTTGCTCTACAGCAGGCTGTTCTTGCGGGGGCATGCATGCTTCTTGCGGAGGAGCTTGTTCTTGATAATAATATGGCTGTTGCTCTGTAGCGGGCTGCTCTTGTGTAGCCATGTATGGATCCTGCGGAGGCTGCTCGGCATAGGTGTCGGTAGGTCCAGTCGGTTCGTTGGCGTACCCCCCTTCATCTACAGCTGCCCCGGTCTCTCCCGTTTCTTCATATTCCTCGATCTCCTCGGCTTCTTCAAAATCTTCATCCTCGCCGTCTTCATCTCCGGCAAGCTTCGAGGCTGCGCCGATCAAGTTGGTGGCAGTGGAAAGATGCTTCATCTTGCCAAACTTTCCCATCTTCTTGCTGGCGACCTTGACGCCGAGGCCGGTTAGCTTCGCCGCGGCAACGGTTGCCGTAAAGATTCCGGATGGAGAAAGGTCCGCGGCCGCTGACAGTTTGGCGACGTTGGATGCGACGCTGATCGCTGTGGCTGTTTTGGACGCGGTACTGGATCCTTTAGCTCCCTTTTCTTTCTTCTTGGCTTTGACAACTGTGCCAGCGGCCGTAGCAGCTGCGGCCGCTGTTGCCACCCCTGTTGCGGCGGCCTTGTTAAGCTTCGGCCTGGGCTGTTCGCCAGGTCGGTCCCATGTTGCAAGCTGAAGTGCATCGTGCACATAGAACGGGACACCGTCCGGGGTCTTGATCAGCTTCCACCCGCGAGGTAGAGCGTTGGCGTTCCTGGGCTTCGTCCAGGACGACGCATTCGTGCCGGGGTGGAAGTAGTACAGCTTCCCGTCTGGTGTTTTCATCTCTTGCCAGCCGGGAGGAAGTTCTGTAGTGGCAGAAGCCTCGCCACCGGTAGCAGGTTGGACATGTGTTCTGTAGCCGGTCTGGTTATGCACGTACCAAAGCCGACCAGATGCGTTCTTGCGCACCGTCCAGAGGTGCACCGGGATGTTCCCGTTGGGGGCCTGGATGCGTATGTCCGACTCTGTGGCCAAGTAGGAGATATCGTGCTCGTGCGATGCAGCGGCTGCGCCAGTGGTGAAGCACCACACGCAGACATTCGTGCTGACATGAGCCGTGCTACAGACGAGGCAGGTGAAAATGGAGACGTTCTGGGCGATTGCTAGTGGATGTGAGCAGGTTTTGGTCGTGATTTAGACAACGAACTTCTCTTGCAACAGGAACAGTATAGTGCTGAGAAGAAAGTACATGGCACAGTACGTACCTTGCTTGCATAACGCGCAAAACTTAGTACCTGCATCTGCCGCCCAAGGATCCTGCTGCAACCCTCCTGGTGTTGTAGCAGGACTCAACGGCGTGTTAGGACCAACACTGCTCGTCCAGCCGCTGTACTGTGATGACTGTGATTGTACGCTGCTGGCTGTCACGGTGCGCTGAAGCTGGCCCGGTGTTGGCGTCGGTGCTGGCTGATACGGAGATTGGCCCTGATAGGAAACAAGGCTAGGAGTCCCTGCTGCCGTACTCAATGAGATGGGCCTAGTAGCGGGAGGATATTGGGATTGGAGTTGCTGGCCAGATGGTGCCGGGGCAGTCTGCAGCACAGGTGTATAGGCTGCTGTTGTGGGAGCGAATGCGACCGGGGATGCTGAAGAAAACGACGACTGCTGCGGCACTATGCTCGTGGTGATTTGGCCAACCGGCTTGCGACCGACGGGTTTGCGCGAGATTGACGGCCCGTTCATATTTGCTCACTAGTGCTAAGATGCGTAGGGCTGCGCAGGTCTCACTACGGGGCAAGCAGGCTGATGCAGCGAAGCGCGATCTCGTCAGAGCCGACACGGATCGCTATCGATTTACTTTTCTGTCGTTGCGATGCTTGGTCGGAGGCGCGACGAATGATGAGACAGTCAAAGACAGCCGAAGAAGTGGGAGAACCGTGGGCTTTGTGGGCGCTTTATGGGCGCAATGGTTATATAAAACAGTCCATACTCAGCTTGTTATGGCGTTTGCGCCATGGCGGCCAGGCCCGAACGTGAGTGGTTGGCTTGCAACCGAGACTTTCAGCTGGCTGGTGGCGACAAATATTGATCCTAGACCTACAGTGGCGACATAAAGATGCTCGCAAGGCTCCGGATGAACCCCCTGAGGCAATACAATGTCTGATGGACAGGCCCCAGCTTGGTAGCCCTTCAGCATATAGTTGACACGGCATCGTCACATTTCTAGATCCTAGAGCGATGACGAGATACCATCCGCCCAACATAACCACCCAGTGACATTCACTAAGGCGCTATTCATACTCTAGAGAAAAACATACGAAGAATTGGCTTGAGCCTCAGAATATTCAAGTAATGGGCGGCACTGGACTTTCAGCATGACTTTGAATTTCTTCTTGACAATTCCGCTGTTGACAATTCCGCTTACTATAATTACTAGGTACTAAGTGTGTACATTATTATTGCCCTCCAAGGTCGCCGGCAGTTGGGTGGCAGCCTTGCTAATGCCAAGGAGGCCCAGACCCGGCGATCAGGCCCAGCGAGCTCTTTTGGGAAACGTTGGTCGAGGTTAGATGTAAAAAGGATCTCAACCAATGGCCCACTTTCTAACGACTAGAGGTCTTCAATGAGATGACCGCTGTTATCGAAATCCTTCTACACGTCCCATGGCCCATCCCCGACGTACTTCAGCAACTCTTTGTTCAAATTGCGTTCAAAGGTTTCGTTGACCTGAAGCCCATCTCTGATCAGGGCACCTATGCGGTTCGCTGCCGCTCCCCCTTGGGCAAGAATTGCCAGAAACGCATTGAAGCTCTCCTGCTGTTCCTCCACTGCAGGGAACCCAGTACGTTTATTGATGATGTTCTTAGCAGTGGCGATTGCGAGATGGTCCCAGCCCGCAACACGGCGTGCAAAGGTGTCGACGTATTCCTCGAATTGGTCGTCTGGGATTGAACGGTTGATCCCTGTTGTTAAGTATCAAGGTTAGATTACGATTCGGCGGGGCAGAGCTAGCTAGCACAGAGAGGGACGACATACATCCATATAAGGCAGCTGTGTCAGCGTCGAGATCTTCGGCGCCGAGCACGATTTCAAGTGTTCGAGCTCGGCCGACCAGTCTGGGCAACATTTCCAGTCCGCCTCCTCCTGGAAGTCCCCCTTGAGTTTCAGTCAGCATCAATTCGAGGCATGGATAACTTGCGCAAAAGATTCTCTCGCTGGTACATACCGGCGCCAACCTCGACCTGTGCCAGAATAGCCTTCTCTTTACTGCCGAATCTGACGTCCATGGCCGCGGCGAGCTCGGCCCCGCCACTGCGGCAAATACCTCTAATGGCGCCAATAGTCAGTACGGGAAGATTGGCCAGACGAGTCATGTTGCCCCAGTAGGCGGTCCCGGTCAGCTCCGGCGGAACAGGATTAACGAGGTCGAAATGCCCAATGAAGAAGTTCTCTGCGATGGAGTCGAAGACGACGACCTTAACGTCCTGATCATTCGCAATTTGGTCGATGATTGCGAGAAAGTCCAAGATAAAAGCAGCGCTTTCGATATTGAACGGCGGATCGGAGAAGGTCGCGCGCCAATAAGCCGGGGTGACTTTGGTGAGAGCGATGACGGGAGGCGTTTCTGGAGCGGTGCAGTCCGCCGCGATGGGAAAAACGACGAAGGAGATGAAGGAGATCCAAGTAAGGAGATGCATTTTGTCTGATCTGTGGGTTTATTGCTGTGAGTAGAAGAGCCTTCTGGATAAGCCAAATGGAACTGGGCGGACTGGATATTTATACGTCGATATATATGCCTTCGTCGGCGTCGGGCCAACGAACGCGTTCTCATGAAGAGTCCGCAAGGCTCAGGATTTATAAGCCCCCTTGAGTAATATTTTTACTAACAATTGAGCAGGATCCATCCCACATTGGCGTTGACCTGGCGCATCGTAACTATTTTGTCCTCTCTTCGGCCGCGCGGACGCGGCCAACCAATCTAGCCGGAGGAATGCCAAGAGAAAAGTTATTTCCTGATTAGGACAGTTTGGCCCCACTTTACTCGAGAACCGAAGTGCAGCAGTCTCTTGTCCGTACAGATTACAAAATTCGTCGATCCAGATACTAACCTCATCTCTCATTATCCTGATCGACAAATTCACTCCTATAAAAGGATCCCTGGAGAAGTTAGTCGGCTTAGTTGAGGGCCTGACTTCCTGCATAGCCGTGGCAAGGTAGGCGGAAAGAGTGACAGGGAACTGATGGTACATTTAATTCACAATCTACATATCGTCAATTGTCTAACTCCGTAACGAGCGTCCCCTTAGATATCGACGATACACCACTCAAACACCCTCTTGCCTCCCTCATCATGAATTCTATCGATCCAGAGGAATTCCTTTAGGGCCTCCTTTACTTTCAACCAGGACGCAAGTTGCAATGAGTTCAAACACTCGGCTATAGCTAGCTTAAGCCAGGCCTTGGACCCAGTGCGAAACAGGGACAACGCAGCAACGAACAGTAGCCATAGTCTCATTTCCCACCCTCCCGTATTCACAGGTATACCCAATGCTAAAATTACCGCCTCAGATCTGGAAGAGAGGTGGGCATACCGTACCTCCATGTTGGCAATGTGCAAGAATATGGTTGTGGTAAAACCTAGCATACCTAAGCGCGCTGCTTCGTGAACTTGGTCCTGGGTATCGCCCACTTTGTCAAAGCTAAATTCATCCGAGTAGTTCAAGTGCAGGAGACGGTATTGGACTGATACTATGATCTCTTGGAATAGCCTGGGTGGGAGTTTCCGGTTCGTGGAGTAAGCAAGATTGACGATTGCGCAGAACTCTTTCGTGTCAGTCCAAATATCACCTAGACGGTCGTCGGCCTCCGAATTCGAAGAGGCTAGGAAGGCATCGAGCTTCATGCGTTGCTGTGGCTGGCCATTCTGCGAGAAATAGGGTTCCCAAGATATGCCTTCGGCGAAGAAAAGCGGCATAGTGCCGGCGCTTATGGCTAACTGAATATCGGCTCTGAGAAGTGTAACAGTCAGAACGGACGCTGAGGTGTGGAGGGCTAAGGTATAGTCGGCCACTGACCTGTAGCATTTGATCTGAAGATGACCATGGTTGAGAGAGCCGACACCTCCTCTTAGTGTAATTACCTTATGAAGCCCACGTACGTGCTTCCTCGCTGCTTCGACGTCGCCGAAAATATCTGCAATCATGGCGAGACAGCTAATCACTGATATGGTTGAGTCTGTCGTGGCTGTTGCCGAATCTTCCAGCTTGCGCTGTAGTAAAGGCAATATTTTTGCCAAACGGTTGGCCGATCTGGAGCCATACCATTGCCCCTCCATAGAATCAGCATATGCGTCGGTTGAGAACGACATCATTTGCAGGAACAGCGGATCATCGCTCAGGTGCTTGAACCAACCAGCGTCGGAGACACTGTAAATGAGGCAAAACCCAGGCGGATACAGTGCTTCGTGGAATGAAGTGAAGGCTGGGCCATTGTTAGTATAACAGGTAGTTCAACAATTATACTCAGGGTAAAATAACTTGCATTTGTAGAAATCGTTGAGCACGTGTGACGGTATCTTGGAGTTAGAACCCGAGGAAAGCAAATCGTATCTAGCGAAGGATGGTGCCGAGACCAAGGTAGCCGTGCTGTCTCCAGAAGCATGCTCTTCCGTTCCAACCGTATGGTCGGGAATCTTCAAAGGGTCTTGAACCTGTTGACTGTCTCCCCCGTTTAAGCCATCAAACTTTCCATCATTCTTGATCCAAGACCCGATGCGTGGCTTCCTTAGACCAGCCCCGGGCGGCCGGCCTTTGCCACGAACGGCATGGCTCCTGATCGACTTCCTGTCCAGCGAATCAGGCTTGCCGAAAGGGTCCGAGGCGACGAAAATAAAACCTTTACGGCGGCTGTTCTTGGCTTCCGATTTGTGGGCCATACCAACTCGGGTCTTCACTGTTGGAGGCTGATTATTCATCATGAAGAGCTGGCGCTACGTCTTGTCCAACATCTATAAAGACGAGCGGTTGATAGCTCGTCTTGGGCGAGAGGTTCTGTATTGCGGTGTGATTAAGATCCGTTGATGCGCGGCGTACCCACCTAGTCCACCGGCACGACTAGCTATTGATGCGCGTACGGTATTGCGGACTCGGGCTTGTTCTGTTGATCACTAATCCAGGTATGTCGTGAAGTTGGACGACGTGTTGGTCATCGAGTTCCGCCGATCCGAGTACAGTGGAGAATGTCAGCCTGTGCATCCAATAGCAGTGTGAGTTTGGGGAAGCTGCGGCTTGCCAGCCGTCGGACTGCCAAGACAAAAGTGACATCCGAATTGGGATGCCCTTAATTAACGCCAGGGGCTGAATCCTTCTGCGAAAACTAGCTGCAAGCTTACTTGGTAATCGAGTAGTCTACAGCAGCCGCTTAGTGACGGTGAGCAGTTCTTTCGACGCTCGCAGAACTGGCTAATAATAAGGTCCTGTGACCCCTCTCGCGCAGAGATCAGATAGCTCGAAGGACGCGCCCTTGTGAGTACCCTGCTGAACATATACCAAGTTAAGTAATAAATCCGGGCACAGCAGTTATTCAAGCCCGACAAATCGTTACGAACCTGCTAGTTTCTTTTGTTTTCATGCTAACTTCTGGTTCTCGTTCTGTTTCTCAACAAAGCCGAAGGGCCGTAGGGCTCGTCATACGTAATAAAGATAGCCACACTCCCAATTCCCTAGGAGAATATCTATTCACCTATACTGACCAGCATCTGAGAAACGGCTTACGCATAGGGTAAATCCAACTGAGGATCACGATGCGAGGCGTGATTCAAGAATCTCCTAGTTCTTTAAAAGTCCATTGTCTCTCTCTTGGCTAGTCTTGATAGCTACTAACAATCAATCTAAGTACCTGGCTTCATCAACTTTTAGACAACGATGATTGATCCCAAATAACGAACTGTGCTTTCAGGCCAACCGAATCTTTGGTCAAGGTTTATTCAACCAAGCATGCCTCACTTACTGCCTACATAACCTAGACACCCGATGTTAGGACCTGTATTAGCACGATTGTGACGTCGAACGACATACACATGTGATCACCAACACAACCAGTACCGAGGGCGGCCGCTCTGGGAGGGGGAGCGGCCGACGTCCCACCAAGGCGGCTGCCAGTGCTTCCTTTATAGTGGAGCCTTTCTTCTAAGAAACGACTTGTGGTTGCAGCCAGAGAGATTCTTAATCCCACAGCCGCCCACCTTGCCGTGCTCTAACGTGACTTTCTAAGGAAAGCTACAATGGTCGGCCCGCTACGGTCGGCCCCGATACAAGACACATGACGACATGATCGCAGATCAAGAGAACAATACATATGAGACGGGCTTATTAGCTTGCCGCTGGAGCCACGCATAGTCTATGCTACTCTGGTATAACGTCAGGTAAGCTGATCATTAGTGAAAATAATTATCGCAAATGCTAGCCATACTTCTTGCATGGTCTAGGTCAAGAGTGCCACAATATGTCTCTGTATTAGGCATGAGGAGTAGCCGTAGAAAATATGAAAAGAGACAAGATATGCATGGGTGCTCAATCAAAGGCTCGCCTCAAAGATGAGAGACAAACCCCTGCCGAACGGGGGGCGGAAAGCTGTTCGCTGATCACGTCCCGTTTAAGCAATAAAGTATGGGTCGTGGAATCGAGTATCTAGTTAATTGAGCGAAGACATAGCGAAGTTCTCATTTACATGAAGTTGCAACGCTTTGTGTGTACAGATGTTACAGTGTTTTGGCCCCGGGACAATCGCTCTCCAAGTCAAGCACTACTAAGCCCTTATGTATCTACTGAGGGGCATACTCGGGTGAGAGTTGCCAGACTATGGGATGCAATCTTCTATATTAGAGGGTGTTACAAAGGTATAAAGAATTTGGTCTGGACAGACGTGGGGCTGTAGAAAGACTCAGAATTTTGCTTGGGCGTCGTCTATTCAGTGCTGGACCATCGATTGATTCTTTTTTACGTTTCCAAGACTGGAGCTGGTAGCGCTATACTCGAATCGGAAGAACAAGGCTGGCACATCACTTTGACAGCAAAATATAATTACCAACGCAGTCCCTTGTATTATGGCTGCTTTCCATGCAAACTCCAGTATGGCTAGTCTTTATCAAGAGATGGATTATTTACTATCTGACTGTAGAGGCTTCAATCTTCCTTTGTTTGCGATATCCCACCGACCCTTGACTCATGCGCAGATACCAAGTTATTGGCATCACCGACCATAGTAAACCACGTGTCGGGTCATGTAATTAGAGAACTAGCTCGTTGGCAGGCGTGGCATATTGTCGCCAGAGTCTCTGTGATTTCTTGTTGCATGGGTTGTCGACTTACAGTTTATCATGCATCTACTGGCACTTCGGGGAGTAAACCTGCCAGCAATCTATGGGGATATGATCGGGGGATGTTAAACTAGGATTAAGATTAGTGCAATGGCACGAGCGAGGCCGAGCCCAGAAGATGCCGAGGCTGGGTCTAATTAAGGTACCATGTGAAGAATATGCACGATGACGGGATCGCTCCGGGGCTTCTCATTGGCAAGGTGGGGGTTTTAATGGAGCCACTCCCAACAAAAAAAGAATTAATTCTATCCTGGCTTATAAGGATGGATACCTGGCTTACAAGCCGCCCAACATGTTGATATCCACCACGGGGTGACGACGTCTTTGGCATGCTGCGGACCACGTATGTTGATAGCTGGAGAACTAAATACCATCATGCCACCGCCGTCTATTGAAACTCATTTCGCAGATCGTAGCACCACATATACTCACCTGCTGGCACACATCGTATCAGAGTAACGCCCATCGCAGTCTTTCAAACGCGTCACATCACAGTATATATGGACACTCACAATGATAGGAACTTCAATCTGGGACTATGTCTTTATTCGCACATGCATATTCTTTCTGCACCTAGTCGCGCCTCTTAGCGTCCTCTATTCCCTTACAAGCTTTCTCGTCCACCCATCATTCCATATCCCCCGCATAGTAGAAGTATGGCTTATCCTCGAGACGGGTTTCTACCTTTTCGTTTATCTCCCTCGCAAATATTACCTCCAAACAGCTGCTACACATCCTGCTACCGTCTGCCGCGATGATCGCCGTATGCTCTTCCACCGTTGCCACAAGAACATTCCAGACCCTGAACGCTATCTCGCGAAATGGTTCATGGATGCTCCTGCAGCGGAGATCAAGCGCGAAAACGTAAAGGAATTCTTTCGATGGGCGTTCCTGAATGAGACGGAGCCCGACCCAGTTCATGAAGAAGAGCTGGAGGAGTATACCGAAGAGATGGAGAAGTTGTTGGGCAGAAAGTTGGAGCCAGGGCGTGGCGATGCAAAATGCCTGCGCTTAACATTCGACAAAGTCAAAATGCTACATCGGAGCCTGATATGGTATTGTGTGGGTTTCTCTTCTCCAGGACACGCCTAATAAGCTTTCTGGCCATAGAGAACAGAAGGTTAGTCGCTAACTGCGCTTTGATCTGTAGTGCGTATTCGTTGTCGACACCATAGCATCTGGCTATTTGCGCTGGCACTCTTTCAACTTCCACTCCACTTCATTCCTTCAATTGCCTTCTGTCTTCCCTTTACGTCCCCTCGCTCCCTTTACCGCCTATCGCTCTCCTGCCAAAACTCTCACTTACTGGCATCGGCCGCATATATCGAAAACCAAACTCCCCATACTCTTCATCCACGGGATCGGCATCGGTCTCTACCCATACGTTAATTTCTTGGCCGAATTGAAGGAATCCGATGAGGAGGTTGGGATCATTGCCGTGGAGATCATGTCTGTGAGCTTCAGAATAACAGCTGAGGCGCTGCTAAAAGATAAGATGTGTGAGGAGGTTCATTGCATACTCAAGGCCCATGGCTGGGATAAGCTTGTGCTAGTGTCACATTCGTGGGTTTCTCCTTCATTTCTCTCCGCGTCTTAGTTCTTCCTCGATATGAATACTGACTTTTCAAAGGTACGGAAGTGTCATTGCAACACATCTCCTCCATATGCCACCGATAGCAGAAAAGATCGATTCAATCCTATTCATCGACCCGGTTTCGTTTTTGCTTCATCTCCCTGACGTGGCTTATAACTTTGTGCGATCGCAACTGTCCTCCGCTATGGTCTCATGCTAACCTCTCTGACTACATAGATATACCGCAAGCCAAGTCTTGCTAACGAGCATCAACTCTCATATTTCGCCTCCATGGACATGGGCATATCGCACACGCTTTCTAGACGCTTCTTCTGGGCCGATAACATCCTGTGGAAAGAAGATATCCAAGGTCATCGCGTAACTGTAGTGCTTGCTGGGAGAGATCTAATTGTCGATACCGAAGTTGTTGGGGCATATCTGACAGGCGCAGAGGATTGGATTCTGGATACTGCTGGCTGGAAAGGTGGAGTTTGGAAGGGAAACGGGTTAGATGTCATGTGGTTTCCAAAATTGGACCATGCACAGGTGTTTGATAAGAAGAAGACCAGGAGTATGTTGGTGGATATTGTTAGAAGCTATTGTGCCCAGGAATAATTGGAGTCCTAACTGGTTCTACTCTGTTCAGCTCGAATAAGTTGCATCAAAGGTATCAACTGGACAAGCGCTGATAAAAGTCTTTGGCACCGGCGTGAAGCGATCTCCACCAACTGGACCGTTCTCTCCAAGATATCTTTCTCGTTGCAAGAAGCACGACGCACAAAGAATTTCCGAGGGCTCGTAGCTTCCTATCCACCTCCGTCCTTGTGCCCGATAGAGCATTGTTGCAGCATCGCTGAATGGGTCCCCTTGGACGCTCTCATGCATTCCCATTTTGTCATACTCCTCGCAAAGATCATCAATGCTTACTTCAATCTCCTTGTAGAGTTCCTCTTCGACATCTTCATCAATATCACCAGATTCGGCTTCGAGTCGTATGTGCGTCACACCACAAGCGTGCAGATAGTCAGAACACTGACAGCTGAACTTATGTTTGGTGACCCGGCACTCCTCGAAGGCTATGTTCACAGGTTGCACGAGTCCAGTACCAATCTTGGTATAGTCATCGCCGCAGTTACAACAACGATGTGGTGCAACTGCTGTATCGGTTGTGTCAGCAGAACTCTCCTCCCTGGCAGTTTGTATGCAGAGTGCAAATGACTCTCGATCCATTGATAGCTCGCTTAGAATATACTCGAGCTCCGCTTCAACAAGCGGCCTTATGTTTGCAAGGATTCGCGGGGACATCTTAGTCCAAGTGGTATAGATCATCGGCAGCGATCGATTGATATCTCGTTTGCCCAGACCATCCGTGCCCGGGATAGGATCAAACCCGTCGACCTGGAGAAACTGGCAAGCTTGGACAGCCAGCGGTATCAGATCTTTCTCGCTGGCTCGGAGAGCTAGCCAATGCCCAATTGCACGGATATGAGACTGATACTCAGGGCCTTGTTTCCCTCCATCCGCACGTAGAATGTTCGATATGACCTGACTCTCATGCTCCTCAATGAGAAACGCCCGTACAGCTTGCTGCACGCCATGCCACACTGACTTAGCACCCAGTGCCACAAGAATTTCGGTCTGCTTCTGACTGTAAAGCCAGTGGACGCTAGTCTGAGACATATGAGTTTTCTCTTTAGACATTGATGCTATCAGATTGTGGCCCACGACCCAGCCGTCGCCATTAAGTTCTGATATATCAAGACATTCCTCGCCAAACAAACGCATCATGCGGATCTTCTCTGATGCTGGAATATCTTGACAAAACTCGGACCAAATGCCCAGAGGGGATCTAATAAAGTTCGTTAGCTCTTCCAAGGATCCTCTGGAGTTGATGACCAGTTACTATACAAGGCATCGTCCGTCGGGCCTTCATATACCAGAGATTGCTTGTCAGCCCCAGCCTCAATTAATGCGGCGCAAAGATCCACATGGCCCGAGGCGGCAGCGAACTATGTCAAGTCAGTCATATTACTGATCATCATCAATGGCACGCTGGCGAGAACTCGGACGGCTTACATGCAAGGGAGTCCACCCTTTCGGACTGGTGTCTTTTAGAGATGCATCACCACGAGTAAGCATTCGTTGAACGGCTTTGATATTACCATCTCGGCACATATCGAAGATAAGTGAGTTTTCCGGTACAGCCCTCACCGCTGCAACGTTGAACCTCCAGCCGGATGTTGGCGACCACTGGAGATTGGCCTCAGTGCCATATCGAAGACCGAACCTAGTAAGCCACGATGCAGGATAGAATATGAATGAGGTGATGACCTCTAAGTTGCCTGATGATGCGCTAGATCCCTCAGCAGCTTTCAACGTGCTCGTGCGAATCCAGATCGAGCCAAGCACCACACCCATTGAGGATTTCTGATGGCACACTTTGGAACGGCTTAAGCGGGGTCTCTTTCGTGTATGGTCCTCGGTGACATCTTCCTGCTTTTTTATCTCCCCTTCTGACATTGAGACCTTGCGAATATCATAGTTTTCGGGATCGTAGGAGCCACGATAGGTAGTGTCAAAGGAAGTTGCTTGATTCAGACTTGACTGCATGAGGTCCTGCACGGTGCCGCTTGCGAAGAGGTCATCCACGGCTAAGTGAAGAGAGCGCTGTAAGAACTTCTGCACCATCGAATTTGAGGTGATTCCAGTAATTGCGCTGTCTTCGCTCGTTGGAACCAAGTTGCCCGTTGTGGGTGAGCCTAAAGGCTCCTGCGGTGACACCATTCCAGGATTTGATGAAGGGAAAGCGTCGTAACCAGGCGAAGTCTTGGTAAGAATAGGGTTGTTCAGTTGGCTCTTGGTATCTGTAGTCTGCGCGGCGCAAATCTGCACAATCTGGACATCTTGATTTGTGAAACAAAGCCGCGGCTTTTGGATACTAGATGTGCACTTATCAGTACCGGCCTCGTTCCTTCGATGCTAGGAAAACACCATAACCAACTGCCATACTTCTGGTACATTAGCCCAAGCATCAGTGTATTTCTGACCTCGCTTAGGGATTGCTGAAACTTCCCAAGCTGCTTCAACTTGGCGTTCATCTTGAATTTCGTCCACAGACGTTCTCGCTTTGGTACGGCCATTACAGCTTCTGGTTCGAACTCGGCAACAATTTTCACAAGCATCTGTACATGTGGTTGGCCAAGTAAGCTTTGTGCCAACCGTAAGTGTCGAGGTCTATGAAGATCTCAAGACTTACGTTGACCTGTGTTTGGCAGGCATCGAGCGTGAACGCGACCGATGGCGACAAGTCGACCTCATTTGACAAGTCTTCTAGTACCTTGGTAAGGAGCATAAGATCATTTTTAATTACTTGCACGGCTGCCGGTGCCTCTTGCAACGATTCCCAAAACTGATACAGCTGGAAGCAACTATGTGCTAGGCGTGCTGCGGCGTCCACAAAGCTAACCGCTGTCGGCAGTAAGCACAGTAATGATACAATGGAGTTTAGCTCGGAAAACTTACTTCCAGCTGCTACGGAAAACGGGTCCATTGCAGTAACTTCTTTGGTACTACTCGTTCTCAGGTGGCATCTCTAGTAGTGTAGCATCATCTTTGCACATAAGAAGCTAAGGTTGAAGCATTAGGCTATGATTTAAACACTTACTCAGATGTTTGCCTCCCCTGTCTTGAACACGTCTTCGACGCACGATTGACATAAAACGAACTTGAAGGCTTGATGACAACAAAGTTGTGCAGGGATTCGCGGTGGATCAAAAGCAGCCGTGATAGGCTCTGTGATGATGGCTGCAGCGCGGCGCTTCGAAGAAAGGCTGTCCATTGGAGCCACAAGCAAAAGCTGGAGGAAGTGGCTTGAATTTCGACTCCAAATCCATCACTCTGCTTCTCTGATGCAGGTTTCTGCGCTATTGCTTTATATGGTCCAACCATGAGTGTGAAACTCGGTGCGGCTGCCGCGCCTTCGGCTATGAATGATTGCAAGAGCCAAACGAAATGGGACAGCAACCCTGCTCGCTCAGAGGTGTGCCCCTCCTCTGCTCGGCACTGGGCTATATACAGTACCAATGGTATACGGTGTGCATCGGCTTTATCTGACAAGTCCTCGGAAGTAATTAGAGAAGAACAGGCTCCGAATCTGCGGTGGTAATTGCTCACAGGAAAGGCTGAGGTAAAGATCTCAACAAACCCTTGGCTCTGTTCTCAAAGCTTTCGGGCTGTGAGTGCTGTCAAAGGTTCTTCGCTTTGTGGAGACATAATTCAAAATCCGTCAGCCCCAATGCTGAGCTGCAATCATTAGTGCCATCGTTTACGTTTTGAAGGAGGGCACTTGTAGTAGTACCGTGGCTTCTGAATTTTACGAACAGAATGATATTCTCCCCGCACATGACAAGCGTTTCCAACTTGACGGTATTCCTTGAAGGCATGGCGCCTTTACTGAATTCTGCAAGATAAACTATGTATTTCCAGGCCTCAATAAGCAACAGGACCGTTCTTCTCAAGAGAAGCAGGCTTCGAGGTAGTATAGCACAAGCTCGCCGATATTATTATGATCTAAATCTATTTGGAATATCTCTATCATGTCACACCCCCTTCTTTCACTGCCTCTGCTTCAGAGCCTTCAGATAAAGTCGTCAACATCTTCCCACCACTCCTTAGCTTGTAACATTGCGCTGTCGCCATCATGAAACCAGATCGCACCATTCAACATAACCTCTAGAAACCCAACTCCCATGTGGCCCATATGCCTCCGCCTAAACTTTGGACTAACCTAGGGCAAGTTAGATTTACCAAACTGCTGATAGCCATAACCAAAGCTCTAGTCTATAAATGATCGTTTATTTCTGCAATAAATCAGAAATCTTTTACTGGCTAGCAGTTCCCGAATCGGCTCTCCCCTTGAATGCTGGATCATGACACTGCAACAACTCCACATGCTGCAATACTTCGTCACTCCTAGTGGATATGTATTTGGCTGGATGATACGCAACCAGCGCAGCCAGAACCCCAAGCATTAAGACAGAGTCAAAAACATATAGGTATACTTCGTTGGTCAGCAAAGGTCCATCAACTCCGCCGATGTACTCGATAAGCCGAAATAGCGACCTGATGAATATCAAGCCACTGGCGGCATAGAGCACAAGCATCACCCCCTTCCATCCCTTCAATATCCCTTTGTCACCCGGGCGCACGGGGATTGGCGGCGGGCGTGCCAGCATGCGCCTATGGAACACTACCGATACGACTAAGAACCCTGCAAAGAACAGGATCTGAAGCGCCAGCCCAAGGAGGATAATGTTCTTGCTGAGAACGGTGATGTCGCGTTTTCCGTCATTCATCGACAGCATCGCGGCACCAAGGGCCTGTACCACGAAGGACAGGATATCACCTCCGACGAAGACAACGGTGAGCCAGGAAACTCTAAAAGGGGAGAGATGCTGCGCTCGCAAAAACACAATCAAGCGGCCGAGAACCATATATATAGAGGCGGCGAAGAGGTTGGGAGCTACTAGGAGAGAAAGGCCCTGCAGGACGTAGATCGGCAAGCCCTTGGGGCGCGAGTGCGACACGAATCGACAGGTGTAACCAGTGATTTCGACTACATCATGTTAGTAATATTGTATACTCTTGGGACAGGGGACTTACGGATGCCGCCGCAGACGAGCGGGATAAAATACCATGCTCGCTTCTGAAGGATTATGTAGGCGTGCCACGCGGTAGCCACAGCGAAGCCGCAGAGGAATATCATGGCGGCAACGCCTGACGGCGTGTAGCGGTAGAAGTTGATATTACTCGTGTCGGCCATGATCGGATATTGATTTCAAGCGGTTAATAGACTTTGATCGCGAGCGCTGGATGAGTTGCTTGGTTTTTCTGAATGATGAAAATAATAACAGAGGAGAGTAGCTGGAATGGCTATCGTTCTACAGTCTATATGCAGTATGGCATGTCGCATATGTCTCAGGAATGGGGACTTCATCATCCGCTCCACTTTCGAACTTTCGCACCGCACCCAGCCCTCTGCATGCGGTGGAATGGGTATTTATTGAGGTGGATTCCATGTGGTGGATTGATCGCCTAACTGAGACCAATAAGAAACAGAAGCTTGAGAAAACTGTCGAGACCTGAGGACAGTAGTTCTACAAATTAAACATCAAATGCGACTACTAGCTGGCAGAAACCGAGCTTTATTTCATGAAGCCCTGAGCCGAACCAAAACTACTCAGGTAGTGATCGACAGTAATCACAAGCTCAAGCAAGTACGACAGGGTTACAACAACCCTCCTGTTAATGATGGTCTCAAATCTAAACTCAAAACCGATGACAGGGATGGTGCCTCAAGTTCCAGCCAATGACGCAGAGACAACTTTACTAGATGATGGTTCAACAGATACCATGGGTCAGTCATGCTCACACCGTATCCTAAAGTATAGTCTGGTGTGGATTTCAAGTTCTTGGATGCGCATTTGCCATGCTGCTATGTATTTGTTTGTCGTACATTCTTAGTTAGTGGCTTCATTTGGTGGAATTGATCTCACACAGATGACAAACAGTGCTGTTATAATGTCCTTCGGTATATAAACCGACAACCTCGCTGGACTAGTCCCACACAACGAGTGTAAATATATGAGGTAAAGAGCGAATAACTATTGAGTAAGGTACTAACCGGGTACTTTTCTAAGATGAGATCGACAATACGTATGGCTTTGTTCAAATATAATGGTCGTGGACTGCCGTCTAACAGCCATCTTTCCAGACCATAATGGACAAAACCGATTATTCCAACCCCTGTGTCTGAGATCGACGTATCTGGGTATAGTCAATCCGAATTCGACTCTTAGTATCTCGATCCTTGGTTGGTGCTTTCTGAAGATGCAGCGGTATAGACGTATGCAGTATGGTGATTCTTTATAGAACCATAGGTTACCAGCTTCTGCCAGGGAGGACTGGCGATCATTAGAGAATACAAATGGACGGCAAGCTAACTCGCTTTAGAAGTTTAAACTTCGTTGACTTAACAAGTGTCCACTGGAGCGTAATCGAAATAGTTCTACAATATGTGTGGCTGCTCCGATTTGTTTGTAGTCTTTCTTTTGTCTACTTCTGGCAGCTATATTTCCATGCACTATTCTTGTTTGTGTTATATAGTATAGACTGTTATAAGATGATACTAACTTGATCACTAGACCTGCACTGGAAGGCGACTAGTGCTTCAACCCATCGGGTTCACAAAGATAGGCCAGGTGCTATCCTGTGTATAAGGCAGACGCCGCAGAATACGACAGTAACGCGTTATATCACTTACCTACTGGCTACTTTGAATCCGACCTTGACCTATGCACACCAAGTCCCCTCCTCTCTGACTGAGGCAACTTCAGCCGAGGTGCCCAAACCAAGGATCACTAGGGCTAGGCTAATTCAGGTCAAGCAGACAAGCAACGGCCTACATGAACTAAGCTCGGCAACAACAGTCGCGGCGTTTGAGACTTGCGTTCTGCCGTCTCGAGTCCTGGCGAGTAGTTCACCCGACGGAGACGTTATTATCCGACATCCCATCCTAATGGGACCCTGTACATTGCGATCCCTGTTTGTTGTATAAAATATACTACGTACTTCCAAAAATAGTGCGGTAGGGTATAAAGTGCAAGTATCGCGAATATTAAAAGCGCTCTTCGCTTGAGTACTACGGGGCAAGATCAGCGGAACTACGCTAACAAACATTCAGGGAGTACGAATATATTGTAGTAATGAAGCAGGGCCAGGTAAGACGAATTGCCCTTATAGGACACATTGCCCTTCTAGGAAGCAGTTAGCCCTGATCAGGGTAAGCACTATTGGGATTATGTGCAAGGGTCTCTTCATTGGTTGACTCTGGCCTCCAAAATGCATGTCCCTGTTAAAGCAGATGAACCGAGATCACTAAACAATTCGCGTAGTACAACTATATTCTCGCAACTTCGCAGGCCTGGAAAATCTGAAACCCAACTAAAGCAGCGGGAGATTTGAAGATATTAGTGCGTTCACCAAAAGTGCTCATCCTACAGTAAAGGCTGCGGCGGACTTTGGCGAGCTGACCCGACGTCTGCAGATGCGGCGTGGAACTATGAATAGGCCGAACTGTAAGTGAAGGTGAGGTTGCGAGCGGCGTGTCGTCTCAAACTGGAAATCCCGGCGAGGGCACCAACAGTGGTCTGACCTACCTCTACGACAATCGCAGTAACGGCTAGGCATTTCACGAGCATGCGGTATCATCTTAGTACTCGAGGTACAACGTGAATACGAGACATGGCTTCGGGTAACACCTGTAGATTCCGGTCAAAACAGAGGTAGCAGTTACACAAGTACTTGTGCCAGAAATAAGTCCAGCTTACTTCTGCAGAGTACGTGGTAAGCTGGCATTCGTATATAACTGATTGACAGAGACTTATAAAAAGCCCTATGTCAGTCACTTAATGTTCTCATTGCAGTCCTTTATCAAAATTGCATATCGATCGAGGACCATCATAACCGGCAATGTACTCCCTACGAACCGTTCTCATAGCTTTTGCTGTCGCAGGCTTCGCTGCCTTTGGCCAGACCACACCCACGACCCAGCAAAAGGTCCCCATTCCACCGAGCAAAGACCCATGGTACGCAGCGCCTGCCGGATACGAGAAGAGTCCTCCTGGGACAGTCTTCAAGATCCGCAAAGCTCCCGGAAACCTAACCGCCATCTTTAATGCCTCGGCCGTTTACAACATTTTGTATCGCACAACAGACAGCCAATACAAACCCACGTTCGCGGTCACCACGCTCTACGTCCCGTTCCCCAGCAGGACAAGAGATCCAAGCCCGTTGCTAACATGGCTTCATCCCTATGATTCCAATAACATCGACGCCAGTCCAAGCTATCTGTTTTACAAACCATTTCCATTCACGGCCGATTTGCCCGCTTCCCTCGCCAGAGGCTGGTATGTCAACGTCCCTGACTACGAGGGGCCCAAAGCCTCGTTCACTGCAGGCGTTATGACCGGCCATGCAGTTCTCGACTCTGTCCGTGCGATCCTGGCCGCAAGTCTTGGAATCAGCAAGACCAACCCATCTGCTTTATGGGGTTATTCCGGTGGCGGCCTCGCCGTTGAGTGGGCTGCCGAGCTCCAAGTCCAGTACGCGCCCGAGCTCAAATTTGTTGGGGCCGCCATTGGCTCACCGGTGCCAAACATCACTGCAGTGTTACACAACGTCAACGGCGGGCAACTCGCCGGTCTAATCCCCGCCTCCCTCCTAGGCCTCGTCAGCCAATACCCTGATGCTGAGCAGTACATCTTGAGCCAACTCAAACCCGAAACAAAAGACACATTTCTTTCTACCAAGAACATGAACTGGATTGAGGAAGTGACTTTCTTCATGAACCAAGATATTAGCGATTATTTTATCAACGGTATCTCTGTTGTGTATACTGCGCCGGCGATGCAGAAAGCGTGGAACAATGAAATGTTCATGGGCTACCATGGGGTGCCGCAAATGCCACTCTTTGTGTACCAGGCCATTGGTGATGAGCTGACGAACATTGAGCTTACTGATTCACTCATTAACAGGTTTTGTGGTGTTGGCGCCAATGCGAGATTCGAGAGGAATACAGTTGGCGGCCATATCGAAGAACTGACAAATGGTGCACCAAGTGCTGTGAGATGGCTGTCTGCAGTGTTTGATGGAACATACTCGACAAAATACTCACCTGTTGGATGCACTATTGAGGATGTTACTGTTGATATTGCCGGTTCTGGGTCCGAGTAAGCCTGGAGAAGAGCCTTCATGCCTTGTGCTCCAGGTAGCCACATATGACCTGAATTATTTCACTCCACTTCTTGGCGATAGATGGACTTACCAAAGTTCTTTTTATTTAAATACATTTATATTGCTCTTACCAACATCCAACAGGAGCTCTGTATTAATGCTTCGATGTTCCATCTTTGTATCGCTTCAAAGCAAAGCTTCGTACCTTAGCAACCATTGTGTGATTCTTTTTTATTCGTAACAATGAGCTTGTAACTTGCGGATAGGCGATATGAGTTGTTGCCTTCATACCAGTTGTGAAATCGATGTAATTTACATTTCCTAATCATAATCCAACATTTATTCCATAGAGCATTGCTTTCGCGTCGCAATTTCGAAGCCTCTTTGGATTGTTAATCTCAACACTCAGCTTGCCTGTATTGATACCGTTGTACAATTCAATCAATGTTTGCTCTGCCACCTTCAGTTCCCCTTTGACAATCGTCTCTTTACGTTTAAGTTTGCCTTCATCAAGCCATTATGCCAGTTAGCGACGCGCCTCGGGGTATTCCTTTATGAAGTCGAAGACGATGAAACCTTGCATCCGAATGCGCATTTTGATGACATAGGAGAAGTTCTGTGGTTGAGGTTAGCTCCGGATATCTGCGCTCTTCGCTCGCGGGAAGACTTACACGTGGACCTTGGGGGGCTGTGGAGTTGTATTTGCTTTTTAGGCATGACTTAGCCGCACCCGCTCACATCCGCCTGCAACCTTCCTGCACCCGCCCGCACCCGCCGCCCGAGTCAAACGTTCCTTAGGCTTCTTCGGCAGCAAGGTACTAATTCGGCAGTAAGACCGTAAGTCAATGCTAGCGGGTGGCTGCAGGCCAGGTCCTCACCGTTGTTGATTTTGTCGCATTCTCGGTAATATTGTCCGATACTGGCCCACTAACGAGCTTACCCAGGTAAACAAACCCCCTGAATCCCGACGTCAGAAGAAGATACCCTTGCCATAGCTTCTGTCATTTTCCAATACCTCATATTCATGTCACTACCAGCATCGTTGAAACTCGACTTGTGTGGTTCTCTTCCGGTATATACTGTCTTGACATCATCTGGGGCGGTAAATGTGGTTCAGCAAAGCAACCATGGAACACAGGCATCCAGGTTACGGCTCCCTGTTAATACTCGCCTTTGAGTGTCCGAGACAATCGGTAATAATATTTCTTGACATAGATATACAACCATTTCCTCCATAAGTCCTGATGCATTCAACGCTATTGTTGCATATGAGTAAGCCTTGTTGCGATCCCTATGTCCGTCTTGGCCTTGGAGCAATTACATATATATTCGTATTAATTTGTCTATCTCAAAACTGCTTAAATCACTGTAATTATCGGTGTCTTAAAGACGCTCCAGTTGTTTTCAATTTCCGGGGTGCCGAATGGGTTAAGTGCGGCAAAACGCATACTATATTCAACATTAGCAAGACTGTCAGGCGGCGCGGGTCCGCAGCAGGGAGTAGTTCTCACGTGTAATTGCCTGGCTTGATCTTATTTCCGTCACCAAGCTTGCCCTCTGGCCACCAATACTCATGGAAAAGCTGGTTTTGACTGGTATCGGCATTGCGATTTACCCATCGAACAGGAAAGGTTACCGTGATGTTCGGGTAATCGACGGACCCCGTCGACTTGTCGATGCCGTGCACGGTACCGACATAGCCATTTTGGCCAGGCTTCAGGGGCCAAGACCATTTGCGTTCGGTCCAGTCGGATTCGAAGATCTGGAGGCGGTTTCGATTAGCAACTGTTTTCTCTCGCAACTTCCAAGTCCCGGGGGGGGGGGAGGGGGATGTTGGCTTTCCGGTCCACTTCTTGGTTCTGGAAACGGACTACATATAGAAGAAGAAGATATCGGTGTAATGGGCACCAAAAAAAAAACTTTGATAAACTTACATCCCATCTAATCTGGGCAGATCCCCACTTAAGCCGGGTGACGATACGTGGGAAGTCAAGCGTGGCGTCGCTATAGTTGAACGTGAAAGTGAAGTCCTGTTCGATTGGGGTGTTCGCTACCGTGGAGACAGCAGTGGGGAAGCCGGCGCGGTAGATGGGCGCCACGACAGCTTTGAGATTAGCACCGAGCCCGAAGTATGGCACAGAGAGCTCCTCGCCATTGCTGCCCTTGATCCGGATATTACCACTGTACGCGGGTAGTGCAGCAGCATTCCAACCTTTGGTGCTGGGATTGGCAAAGTTGACCGATACTTTCTTGCTCTGGCCAGGCTTGAGCGTGAAGCCCTTGGGGAGGTTCACATCGACCTCGAGTTTGATGGCCTCCAGCTCTGCCCAGGTCTTGACTCGGCAGTCGCCATCGGGGCAGGTGTAGGTCTCGAGGCCGGCGGCAGGGGCGTGGCTAAAGGTGTAGTCAATGTTCTCAACGCCGTTGTTGGTCAAGGTGATGTCGTGGTAGCGACTGAAGTAATGTGTGTCATTGAGGCTCATAGTCTCAAAGTCGAGCTGCGTATTATAGTTAAGGACCTTCCAGCCGTCAATGAGACCCGAGCCGACTTGCTCGACTGGAGCCGTGAAGTTGGGATCGACGACTCCGCCATGATACCAGGGGATGGCCTGTCCGCTGCTAATGATACGACGGCCCAAGGTGCGAGCCCAGTCCTTGCCATTTGCCTTGCGACCTCCGTTCTTCCCAACCCACAAGGCGGCGACGCCGGCAACGTAGGGGCAGGCCATGGATGTACCCGAGAGGACGGCATAGCCGTCGTCGAGATACGTTGAGTAGATCTGACCCCCCGGAGCACCGACATCTGGTTTAACGGTCAAATCGTTCGCGGCACCCCAAGAAGTAAAATCGCTGGCCTTACCGGCAGCGGGCCAGTCGATATAGGTTGGAACCTCCGAATCGGCCGAGAAGTTGCCTGTGACGTTACCGCCGGCCTTCACAACCTCGATGATCTTGGCACCGGTCTCGGCCGTGAGCATGGCGGCGAGAACCCCTGAAATGCTTGCTGGGGTGGTGATGGTGCCGGCGTTGTTATAGAACAGAACATACTTAGCGCCGAGAGCGGCCAGGTTTTGCGTCTTGATGACAAACGTGCAGGTGCCACGTCTCACAAGAGGGATGACCCCGTCGAGCCTGGGTGTGCCGGCGGGATACGGTGTGCAGGCGTCATCGGGAACGGTTGTGTCCAGATTAAGCGGGCGGATCTCCCAGCCATTAACAGCCGTGGGGAAATTATCGGTCGCAGGAAGGTAAGCCTCCGTGGCCGTAGTGGTAGTGCCGACAGCTGGGCTGTAGGTGGCTTGCCACGACTTGGCCGGCAGCTTCTCGGCCGAGATAGACGCCACGGCCAATACGTCCTTCCCCGAAGCGCCAGTGCTACCGAAGAAAGGACCAGCATTGCCTTCATTGCCGGCCGAGATAGAGACAAAGACTCCATCGCCTACCAGCCTATCTGCTACGATGGCCCAGGCATTTTGCGGCCACCCGTTGAAGTTACCGATACTGCAGGTGATGATGTCGCAGCCGTCTGCGGCAGCCATGAGGAAGGCATCAATCACCGTTTCATCGTCCGAATCGGCATAGCCTTCGGCCGAAAATACCTTGTATATACGAAGGTTGGCCTTTGGTGCAACGCCGCTCCAGTAGTCATTCTCGCCAGCGACAATGCCTGCCACGTGAGTGCCATGGCCTTCATACATGTTAGTTACGCAGCCGGTAGATATGGAGACCCTCTCGGTAGGAGTAGCTGATCACTTACCTTGGTTATCGCTGGGGTCGGAGTCCGGTGCCTTCTGTAGGCCCGGGCGCCATGGTGCGTCGCCTACAAAGTCGTAGCCGCCGAGAACTTTGCAATCGGGACCGATGCAGCCTCCTAACTACAGAGCCGCCTTCGAGTAAGCATACAGGCTCTGGGAATTGCGACGGTGAAGGGGACGAAGTAACTCACAGCGGGGTGTTCGTACCAAGCACCGGTGTCAACAACACCAACCACGGCACCTTCGCCAAGGATACCGGCATCGTGCAGCTTGCTAACGCCTGTTGTGTTGTGGATCATATAATCGTTCGGCTTGAAAGGAGCTGCCTGTGCCTGGGCCTGCGAGGGCTCAAGCTTGTAGATGTTGTTGCGCCACACATTCGCCACCTCGGGCAGGGCAATCAAGCCGTCGAGGTTGAAGGCCTCAGTCTCGATGCTGGCGCCTGAGAAGACGGCGCTGTTGTAAGTCTTGCGCACTTGAATATCGCCCTTGCTCTCCAGGGTATCGCGTGTTCTGAGCACGTCACTGTTTGTCGCATACTCGACAATATACTGATTTGGTCGAAAGTTCTGCCCAATTGCAGTATCAACGAGCCCAATTGCCAGCCAGACGGCAGCAATGCGTAGGGAAGGCATCTTTGACACGAGAGTGAAGACTTGGCTGCACAGCAAACTGCGCGCGTTGCATGGCTCGGTGGAAAATGTCCGTGGCTTATAAGGGAGGCTGCTCGGAGTGACCTTCTACATTAGGCAGGCAACGACCTATCAGAGCTACATGATCAATTGATGGAACAGGCTAGTTCTGTTCGCAAATAGAGAAGGTCTGGAATGGATTTGCGGGCCTTTAATATATGCTTGGACGGGCCGGGATGGGGCACGGGGGCACAGGGCCTGGCCTGAGATAATTATAGCGGACTCTGTTTGTAACGTACGCCGTTAGCAGTGGCACAGGAATTAATTGGGTAGTATCCCTTCGCTGGTCAGAAGGCTTTGTCCACTTATGCAAGGTACGGACGTAGAGTCTCCACTAACCCTGTGCGCCCTTTTTTAAGACAAAGACACTGAAGACCTTCTAAAGTACACTGTCTTTATGGGCTGCTGCAGCTGTAACTCCCCCTGCGTTCGTGTATGATGTGCTGTTATATTGTTCATGGGTTTTAAACGGACTGTATCCCTGCCTAGCTAGTACTTCCGTGGACCCTGCCGCCAGTCGAAGGGATAGTCCCATCCATGGTGAATCAAACTGTGGTGCGATCTGAAAGGTTACTATTATGTGTAGTATCCTACCCAGCCAGACCGACATCCTCCTGTACACATCTCCCGCTTGCCTCCTAGTATCCCAGATGAGCTAACTAACTCCTACCTTGCTTACCGTCTCAAGCTGACCGGTCTTGCCCAGCAAGTATAGAATTCGCGATGCCCGGCGCCATCCCCAGCGTACCACCCGTTCCTCAACTAATCAAGTCGAGCTGCACGTACCACTGTCTGCCACCGGTCAATACCTCACAAGAGGAGGGCTAAGTTCTAGCATCTGTGCAAAGCTATCTAACGTAGTCTATATTCAATGGCACAAAGTGTTCAATGCTGAAGCTTTTGAGTACCACAGTGTAACTAACTTTCTTACCTATTCCAACAACAGCGCCCTTACATTATTCCTAAGACCAGGGAGTCTTGACGGGTAATGAACGCTGACAAGTGTCCTTTTGGCGAAGATTTCGTGTCTCTGCTACTTCGGCCAGGGATGAAGCAATTCAGATATTTTCCATGGCGCAGTGATTTAGGGTACCTGCGGTGTGTTCTGGGTAATTATCCGGTGGCTTAAGCCAAAACTGGGTCGTCTAGATTAACCTAGCATGGGCTAACAGAAGTGGGTAACGGTCGTTTGATCCGACATGCATCCAGATTGAGGAGAGTCCCGAACTTTAGCGACCACATTGGCAATTGCCACCAAAGGACTAATGAAAACCACGTGTCCACACGAATGACGCTCATATTATGCAGGCAAATGATGAAATGAATGGCGCTGATTTGTGATATCTCCTGATCTATCTGGTTGGCGGCAAATCCTTCTGGTATCTCAAGACAAATGACGGGAGCTCTAACCTGTAATTGGAAGATGGCTTTAAGGTAGGTCATGGTCAATCAGCTCCCACTTGTTAGCTGCAGAGTAATTAAGTGTTGGTCATCATCCAGTCCAAGCCATGTGCAAAATTCGGGGGTTAGACTGCATCCCTTGTCCCGCTTACGGAGCTCCCAACTTCCTTCTTTCGCCAGCATAATCATTTTTGCCGCTCCGTACCAGCCTATTTCGTTTTGGGTGCATTAACACGTACTTCCGTTTATCACAGACTCGGATCGGTGCGCATGTTGAAACTTAGAGAATCTGATGTACAGAGCACAAAGAAAACCACGAGTACTGGTCTTTGTCGGCTTTGGTGGGAGAAGACAAGAGGGATGTAAACATACTTATATTCAGATACTTATATTCAGTAGTTCCAGGTCTTTCGTGACTCAACACCATGCTCTACCAGCCATGACTATTTGAATGCTAGGCGAAGGCTGGGTCGTATCCTCCAAGCGGAGACGACGGCGAGACTAGCTTCAGCCTCTCCTGAACAACCTTTACTTCGGCCTCATCCACCGGCTTGCCTTGTGCCGCCGCCTCGTGCAGATGATTTAGTATCCAGAGCTGATCATCGAGTTCGGGATACTCAATCGGGGAAAACGTATCGGGCCACGTAAACCGTGGAGGCAATAGCATTTCATACTTGTTTCTAAAAATCTGGCAATACTTTGTGGCATGATATGGGTCGTATCGCGGGCGATTGAACTTGGTTGCGTGAATGGGAATAGGGCAAGGAGCGTTGCTGGTTTTCGATGTCAAGAAGACAATTAAACCTTGAAACTGATCTGGAAGAAGAGGATATATGGTATTGGGTCCTAGTCGAAGAGAACCATGAAGGTATACCTCCTTACTCTTCAGTATCAGTGTTAATGTGAAGTCATCTCTCGTGATTCTGGACCCACACTCACCTCGGCATCACGATCACTTCGGTCAAATAGCACAACTCCACCAAAGATTTTGGCTTCCGCCCAGTATCCGACTATGTCGGATATGCTATGCGGATATTGCTCATGTACCACGTATGCTCGATGATAGAACGGAACAGGAGGTTCGATTGGGTAGAATTGGAACTTTTCGCACCCAGCATCCATTTGTCGTTGTTCTTCCGAGATCCAGATGCTATACTCCTCGGCATGACTACTACCTTCAAGTTGATACAAGAGTCTGGCAATTTGATGGCAAGCCACTGCGGCCATCTCAATTAATGCAAGATAGAAAGCTCTGCTTCCGGGTGTCGCATTTTGAAAAGCCTGGAGGACCTTGTTTTCGTCACTCCGTTAGAACCATGATTTGATATTAGAGGATTTATGGAATTACTTCTGGCTCGAACGTGAGTGACAAAGGATCGAAATCTGATCTGAAGGTGCGGACTCTATCGGTAATTCCTTTACATAGCGCATGGTGCTTCTGGGCAGGGTGATCCTTGGTCTTCCCGAGTGAATGAAAGTCATAGAACGACTCGATCGTTGGGAGCCCATCTATTATTTGACCAAACGTAAATTCGGCAAGGTCTGTCCTGAGAATGTTGGACACTGCAGTTTTAAAAGCCTCCAAATGATCTCCGTCCAGGTTTTCTGCTGCTAGGGTGTCGGTAATCGGGGCTCGAGGAGACGGCACCAGAGGGGTGATCTCTCCCTCTCGCAGAGCACGCATGATGAAGATATTATCTGAGAATGGATCTAGTAGTCTTAAGAATGCTGCTTGAAGTTGAGCCGGCAGTATTGGCATCAGGCCGATATAAGTAACAGCATCTTGTGGTTCGGTGACATGTCGCGAATTGTCGAGTGAAGCAGAAGGCCCGTGCAGCCAAGGTTCGAGTTACCGCCCACAGATTCGGTCGCCATCTGCTGGCAGTTGCTCGGTTTCCATGATAGGCGGGACCATTGTGTCCTGTACCACGACGAAATTTGAATAATTGCACACCGATATCGGGGTTGAATCCAATAGCTTGAACGATATCTGATGGAGGGATCACTTCAATACCTCTGAGGCAATGAACGGGGTGTGAACGAAGAAGTAAAAGCATCATAATTATCGAGTGCCAAAATCATGTGGCTCAGGCGTAACTTACTTTTCATTGTCCAGGATTGCAATCCTTCAAGTGAAATAATGCTTGGACTGGTAGGATCCAACTGGATGGAGCGGTAAGAAACGTTGTCCCTCTCTGGCACTATCAATACAAACGTTGACAATAGACTTGCTGTGAATAAGGTGTTGAAGCCGGATTCTACTCGCCCGTGTTTGGTCGGTCTTATAGAAGCAAAATGCCGCTGTTGCCCCCTTTTCAAGGTTTCCTGCCTTACTTTCTGATCTATGTATGTAAACAGCATCATGCCGGCAGGCGAACTCCCCTAACCACGACACATTGTAGCTAACCAGCGTGGTCAGGATGGTATCTCGCCACTTGCGTACGGGCTGAGCTGCTACTTGCGATCGCCAACCTCAACACTCAGCATATTCTCTGGACCGGCTCGGCCGGCGCCTAGCGCAGCACTTGCCCACTTGCTGGGCATATCCAACTTGTATGCGGCGGCCATTCGCTTGTGCACAGCATATAATGTGACGGACCCAAAGCTCTACTACCTGTCGATGTTTAGCCTTGTCATGGTAGTGTTCATGTGGGGCACTGAGGCGTTCGTTTACAAGTCCATGGGAAAGCCCGTGGCAGTCTATTCGGTTTCTGTTGCGGGCTCGGCCTGCGTTTGGATGTGACTGCAGCGCGATTGGTATCTTGGTTGAGCTGGGAAGTTGATGGATTTGGCTTCTACATTGGATACTACCCATCTATTACATTCGGTGAAACCTGTGGACCCTTTAAACAGCTGGCTAGCAGTGAAGAATGACCTGTGGATTCTCAAGCAGCTGAAAACCTGGAGACATTTATAGGCTTCGGTAATTCACTTGTTTAGCCTGTGTTAAAGGGATAGTTCATTCTAGATAGTAAAGGTTTGCGGATTCTAATTCTAGTGGGAGGCCAAAAACTAAACACTTTGGAACTGCAAACCAATGTAACCGAAACCATAGCCAAGTTGAGGTTCCGCACCATTAAAGGCAAGTTGCTGGCTCAGCTTCACTACTAGATCATGTTGTTCTTTTTCATCTCCCCACTAGATGTAGAGAAGCTTGCCGTCCGATCGTCAATTTAGCACCGACACTACCCCCACAATCATCAACAGCCTCTGATCTGGGTCATTAAGTTCCCCATATTAGGAAGGACCACCACCCCCATGGGTAACAATAGTTATAAGGCCCCACTCGTTGCCGTTGAGAGAGATAGGCCCAGCCGAGACCCCCGTCAACAAACACTCAACATGAACGTCGATATCGCCGCAAGTGTCAGTTACAATGCTATCCGAGATCCTCACGGTATTAACACCGGTCCTCTTGGCTTCGGCATTCAACTTAGGGGGCTGCTTGCCGGAGAAAAATCTTTCGACACGCTTCGCCAGAATGATGTCAGTCGTCAACTCAGGGGTCCGCGAATCGACTCCCTTCGTGGGCTTGCTCAAAGGCATAGGCGTAACTTAGAGGGCTAGTATCTTCGTGTGCTTTGGACGCAAAGGTCAGGTCGACGGGCATCTTGATAGATAGCCGGGATCGAGTAAGAATAGATAAATAAGTTTTGTCCCCTAACTTTTGTTGAGCTTTTGGAGATTATCAGTGAAGTGCCAAGTTGGAGAACGATACTGGATACCGAATAAAGCTGACCGAGAATCATATGCTTCTGAAGTTTCGCACTAGCTTCTCCGGATATAATTCAACTCTGTTCATAGCCGTGAGGCCCCAGATGGTGGATCATAGAACGGGGCTTTTAAATGATACCCAGAGTTATATGCCTGTACCAGAGCATAGCAGAGCCGCATCACACTAACACTAGACTGACCATGAGGAAATCGAGGGGTAGAAAGAACCCTGGGCTGAGCTGCTTGGACGGTAAACCCATGGAACTGGATGCGCGGACAAGCTGCCTTTTACTCCACAGCAAAGAGATAACTAGGTCAGTTACCTTTTGGACGGCACCTTTAGCCAGCCTAGCATTCCGTATCCCTTTTGTGTGCCATACTCTACCTCCCTGCCAGATTGTCTTTACAGCGGAGACCATTTACTACTCCCCATAACACATGGCTGATCCGTGTAACTGCAAAGAAAGGGACTAGGAATTAATGGCCGTTATGCAGATACTGGCTTGGCCTCACACAATCAAGTTCTCAGCGAGCTTGGGCGACAGGATCCAAGGTCGGGAAACCTATCTCAAAGGCGGGAGAGCCATCCTAGATCGAGCAATCCAATCTAAGGAATGGAAGAACTTCGTTATCGGAACGCATTATAAGAACAATGTCCCAGATTTTGACGGGCATGTGATTCATATGATAGGTATTAAACTTCGGCTTGCAGACATGGTGGATCTAGTTTCAATTTGCATCTGCGACGGGAATATGAACTTCAGGAACCTCAACAACGTTCAGAGAGGCGCATATGAGAAACAGGGCCCGGACACTCGCCCGGAACCTGTCTCCATGGTAGTATTTGTTATCTTGGACTCTTGCAAGGACGAGGGCACGCAACCCTGGGACTTCCGCCACACATCTCGAACAACCTAAACTTCCTCTTTGCGGGCGAGAATATCACCACCTACCGCCTGGGCGACAAAGGGCGGCTGATTTTAGCTGGCGGACGGGACTTCATTTGCCATACCGATCGGGACTGCTCTGGCAGCGCTCATTCTTGCGTTTGCACACCTGGCTCTGTGTAGATAGTTGAGGAGGCAGAGAGATATGTCGATACACATACACTATGAGAATCTTGGGGGTTGGGGGTAACACATGGGCAGGACATCGTGAAGTTGTCTTGTATATCTATTCCCTGTCCAGGACAGCTTAGGGGTCATTCATCAGCAATCACCTCAAATCCTCGATCCGCAAGACTGGACTAATAACTACACTTCCTAGTCTTAGGAAGGGCAACAACCAAGTGCCTTGGCCACGCAATCCTGATGCAGCAACTGCCACCTGTCTGGTCAAGTGTGTGCAGTTTGCCTGGCCCCGATGTGGGACTGTTTGAGGCTATCCGGTTAGCCGGGAAAGGCAGAGCTGCTTCTTAAAAAGTAGACAACTCAAAACGGGTTCGGAGGCGCATGCGAATGACGACAACAAACTGGCAGATGTTTAGATGGACTGAAACACACTCTACGCTGGGGAGCTTCGGGATGTCAGCCAGCGTCACGTCATTCTCCTTGCAGCTGGGTATGAGCGGAACGGAGCTACCAGCTCGGGAGATAGCTGATTTGGAGAGTCGCAATCATGCTTGCAATGACTTCACATGTCCGATGATGGCAATAATGAAGGAGTTGATTGCATCTACCAAAGCGCCGAACAGTAAGCTTGATGAAATACTATCTATGCCCCCATTGATAGGCCGACGGCATATCCGGCCTTCACTCGAGACCTTGATTAGTCGTCGCGTCGCCACTCAAAGCATGAAGCCCTTCAGTACGGTTTGTGTGGTGTGTCGCCACATTAGCTCTGTCTGGTCGGAATGCAAGTCGCGTTCGAGGACATGGCAACCGAGGCATTCTACTTACATGCCTGACATGAGCGAGCCGACGGTCAATGGGACTTATGCACTTGCAGATCATAACCGACATCCATCCCGATGGCAGCGTAGCAGGAACATTCTCATCCCGTCGTACCATTCACCACCTGTCGTACCTTCAGAGCATTACCGTGCCACTTTCAGCAGCCGAAAGGAGAATTCGAATCGTCGTCGAACGCGTTTGGACACGCGCCCGAGGTCCGCCATCCACATGAGGCACGACCAGCGATCGCCCTGTGCTACCCAAGGCACGGAGCAAACACCCATCCCGTTATCGCATCGCGGGGGAGGGCGCTCCACCAAGCCCGTGCCCAATCTCCACACTTGCACGACCTCTGGCAGCCAGGTATTCTGCAATTTCACTCGTGAACGACAACGAACCGCCCGTGGCCTCGCGCGAAACCGCCATCCCTCCGGCTCATTTGCTCCTCTGCGTGCCACGGATGTGACGGCGATGTCGTATGCATTTGCAGGGCATGGTGGCGTGGTCAGCCCGCGGCTGACGAGCACAAAAAGGTTAGATTTTTAACCTTACCCCGCGATTTGCCATGCGAGGCGCGGATCAGACGCGCTATCTGGGAGGAGGAAATTGGGTAAACAAATGAACGCGTTCTGCCCCGCGTTGGCGTTGAATACATACAGTATGTGATTAAGGATCGATGGGCTTGCGGCGATGCTGCACTTGCAAATGACTCTCGTGATAGATAGGAATTGTAAGATGGAAAGTAACTTAGGTCTGGATAGAGAGATTCAAAGACATGCTTACGTCACTGGCTGGGCTGCAGGCGGGATTCCCGTTGCCGCTGCATCTGCCCGTCAAGCTTTGCTCGCATGGCAGTTGGCCGCAGACCCGGTAAAGCTTTTACTTTCTTTGCACTTGGCCATCTTGGCCGATCTCTCCAAATACCACTACTGTACGGAGTACCGCCGAGGTAGGAGATTCCCAACAACCAACAACCACCGTGTCGACACTTTGATTGTGGACGGATTGTTCCTCCACTTACAGCTGCGACAGATATTACAAGGCCCAGCTGAGCGTGATGAAATTTTAATTTAGCAGCTCGAGCCGTGCGGTTGGGATTCAACTTTTCCAGGGCCAAACGCCGAGATTGCAGCCAGAGTGGGGTGTGCTGTCGCCGTCCCTGCGGTAGCGAAACGAAATAAGCCTGACAAGGGGGGGGGGGGGGGGGGGAGCGTGTGAATATCAAGGGTCTATTCCATATACGGAGCATGCTGAATGCAACGTATGAAATAGATGAACGAAGCCTTCTAGAAATCTGATCGCTTTCCCTTTGTGTAAGGAGCCTGTCTTCGTCTGACTTTGGGCTGAATGACGTCTTCCGTGGTGCGGGATGGGTGCCTGATGGTGATCATCAACACGAACTCACCAGGTCGAGGCATCTCAAATTTAGCTTGGGACTGCCGGCATGAATGCTGACGAAGGATCTCAGCAAATCGCAGAAGTGGGATTCGCCAAGTAGCGGAAGGATGGCAAAGTCTTCCTGACACAAGCCACCCATTTGCTACTGTGTGGTGTCGTGAATTGGGGCTCTGTAGTTCCGCAGTTGGGTTTCCAACCCGTCTCTGGCGATACCTCGAATGCTTCAACTTCCAAACCGAAAGCCATCTACGTAGCATTCCTCCTCCCACGCAGTCCAGGCTGACAGGGCGCCCCAGCTTACTCTGTGCATCTGCAGATTAGCCGGTGCAGCAGCCAAAAGAATAGAAGGTGGCATTTCGTTTAGAAGGTTTGACGTCAAAGTCAGACGAAACCCCACAGTTCCTGGCCAAGCAATCAAACTGTAACCGCCTCAATGCGCGGCTCTGCAGCTAGGGATGGGCGGCGCAAGCTGACGGCGGACCATGTCATCACGACGACGGGGGAAAAGCAATTTGCAGATCGGCAGGGAGGCTCAGGCAAGACATCGCTGTCTCGTCCGGTGGGGTTTCGTCGCCAGCAGGCCGAGACATTCTCATCGCTTAATCGCCAGGCAAATGCTTCATCACCGGAGCACGACAAGGCCGGAGGGCGAGATATTGGTCTCGACCCGAAGGAAACGCGATTGTGGATGGCGGAGAGCTAGCGGAGGCGCAATCTCAGGCAAACGGCCGGGTTGCGCACTCGCGGCTTGTAGGCTCCACAGAATCGAGTTTCCGATAGATATTCTTTTGCTGTTTAAATGAGAGCGCTAGCACTCGAACAATTTTCGTAGGCTTACGAGCGGTCTACGTTGCCTGCATGCAGTTATTAGACAACTGGGAAGGTAGGTGATGTTTCAACGTTTGAATGTCCCGAAGATGGAGACGACGGCTCGGCGATGCGAGGCTAGAGGAATCTGACATTGCCCATCCTCATGACGGCAATGTCTCGCCGCCTCCGCTGGGCTGGGGTTCGGAAGGGGGAGATGGACGCTGAACCCGTCGCCTTGGATCCAGCAGCCGCTAGCTGGCATGATGCTGGGAGGGTCGTGGACGTCAGATGTCATAAAACTTTACACGGGGAAGGGGGGGTTTGTGTGGGATCAAGAATCAGGAACCAGGGATGGGGCCTGATGAGAGATGCCCGAGAACTGGCCTTTGGCTTTGACTTCCTCTGCTTTGCTTTTTGTGCTTTCTTTTGTCCCGTCACAATTCGCAACATCCAGTTCTTATCCGAGTCAAACGATACTCACGTGTGGGTCGATGAAAGCGATCAACCCCCTTCCCCCTGAGAGCACGTCTCCCTCTTTGACTTTGCTTCTTTTACAGCAACAAAGTGTTGATTGACATACCGACCGGTTGGACATGCCACCCACCCTCTTCAAATCATGAAGAACAGAAAAAGAAAAGATCCAGGGGTGGCACGACCTCGGACAAAAGAAGCAAAGCGCCAGGAACAGAAGGCTGATTGGCCGCGGCACGCTGGCTGCCGATCCGCTTGTGTGGGCCGAAGCTGGGCTGCTTCTCCACAGCCAGCTTAAAGGGGGGTGTGCTGAAAATTCGAGCCACGTTTTGCGATTTGGGGGTCACTTTTGTGCCGGGTGGTACCTTGTTTGCACCCGCTGAATAAAATTGTGCAATTTATCACTTGCCTCCAATGAGCCACATTCCTGCCTCTGAATCTCACGCGGTGGGAGGCGTCAATGGATCTGAATAGCGATCGGTGAAGAGGCGGCACCGCGATGCATCTTTCGGTGAGACCGCAGTCGGGATAATACAGATTAAGTTGAAGTCAGAGGCACCCCGAAGGAGGAAGCCCGGTGAAAATTGTAGCATCCCACGATTAACAGTAGCTGCTGCCCTCGAGTTCTTTCATCCAGCCGTTCGCAGGTCCCAAGACGGTACACGGAGCATGCGACCACCATGTGGTGATACTTCTTCAGCCGATGGACAGACACTCCATGCGTGGGACAGAGTGCAGTGGCACTCTCGCTCTCGGCCCATTAAGACCAGAGCGGTATTGTGGCAAGGACCAATTCCACAGAACAGCGGCAGGAAGAAGCATCTCTACCTCCATGCCCCCTTATGTCGGTCGACCATGATGCCCCTCAGTTTGCACTGCATCGGACGCCCGTTCGATGATTTCTTCTGCGGAGTATTGCTTTTTACCAGCAACTGCTCTGTAACTTGATTTAGCAACAGGGTCCCGCAGCTTGTAAATACCATGCTGGGGTGTTGATCCAAGAGACATCGACAAACCAGCGGCGCCGTGGTACTTGGATGTCGGGGCCACTGATACTTCCTGCGCAGCGTCCTGCCCTGGGCACGTCATGCTGGGAACGCACCGACAACGGGAACATCCCGTGACGTGGAAACGGGGTGTGTGGGACAGCGGCCCCTATCTCGCATGAGCCGTCTGGCCGCTGCACATAAGGGAGCCAAGTCCATCAACGCCTGCTCGGACTTGCAAGATATTGGGAGAGACTGTCTCGGTGTTTCTGTACCTCCTCAGACAAGAGCGGAGACAGAAGGTTGAAGACTGCATGAGACGCAGGAGAATGAAAAACAACTCACAAGCAAGACTTGATTCACTTGAATCCGATATTTCTCGTCCGTTGTCTGCACTGCAATGCGGCTCGAGTCAGTGGACTACACCTGCTGCGGTCCCAGGCGTATCGAATCCAAAAGAAAGCAGAATGGGAGGTCCAGCCACGCGGCATGCCTCCATCGAGGCTGGAATAGCGCTGAAAGGCTCTTCCCGTCTGTACACAGTAATTGGGAAGGGCGAAGAAAGGTGGCCTATTGGAAAGCACGCATTTGTCGCCGAACAGTAAACTAATCAGGCCCACTGATGGCGGGGGGTGGGGTATGGGTGTGTGTGGCGGGTGATTTCCGGGGCATGAAGGGCGAATACTGGCCTGGGGAAGCATAGCAGAACGATGATTCGAAGATCAATGCAGCCAATCCCGGGAAAGTCGCAAATGTCGAAGGGGCCGGCTTCTGGGTTAGACAGATAGAGATGGCTCGGGATGGAGATCCAACTGATGATATCTGAGCAATCCGATGTACTACGAAATGCAAGCAGTACTATTGTGTGAGTGGCGCCTTGAGTGCACTGTTGGCCGTTACCTGATCTCCCTCCTCCCCCTACCGCTCAGATGATTAGCAGAACAGAAAAGGGGGGGTGGTGCGGGAGGAAGCGAAGAGAAGGGAAGGGCTCGGGAGTCTTTGGGGTGGCACCGGAGCGCCTCAGCGCCTTCACAAACGGCACAGCGAAAACCCCAAGCAACCTGACGAGTTAATGGAGGGTGAAGGGCAAAAGCTCTGAAATGGTTGGTTCCCGGACTGAGTCGTTCTGATGCTCGAGCTGCAGGAACTGCTGCGGTGATACTGAAAGTCGCGCCGGTGGGGGTGTAAAAACCAAGAAAAGCAAGCAAAGAGCAAGAGGGGAGAAGGGAGGAGACGATGGAGGGGGGAGGGGGGGATGATGTGGCGATGGACGTGATAGATGTGATGAGTTCATGTTCATACGGACTAGTTAGTGGGTGACACAAGCCAGCAGCAGCATGGTTCTTTGTTCATTGTTCATTGTTTTGATTCTTTTCTTTTTTCTTCTCTTTGGCAAGTTGCTATGGCGGGACATGGACCTACATTTTCATTAAGACAGCTTGGCGAGGCTGAGGGCAGAGGTATGAGTAAGATCTTGGGATGAAGCGAGGGCAAAAGTTTGCGCGGAGGAGCATCAAGACAGCTTAAGGGAGCACTGAACCGGAACCTTAATTAGAGCCTGGAGGTAGTGGGGAGAAGATGGGTACAGACCGTTGATGCCCACTGCAGCGTCCACTGAACGCTCAAATTGAGTTTATGTAGGCCATGAGATTGCTGTCTCGTCAGCGGCCTTTGGGAACCCCCCCCCCCCTATTTTGTCCCATCCGCCTTACATAATTAGTAATTATTATCTTCCCTTCTTCTTCCTCCGTGGTTCGATTGGACGCGGACATTCTAGCGGGGTAGCGCTTGCGATGCAGTTCGAGCTCGGTGGTCAATGCGCAATATGCGGATTGACGCACAAAGTGTGCCTACTGCTGTCCCTTGAGTTTACCTGGATATTCCTACAGAAAAAGCACACTAAGGCAAGAGAAAGCTCGGATGCTGCATCGACGCGGGCGGGCGAACTCGTGGATGAGGTGTTACTGCAGGTGGTAGACACCGTACCTGTGCCATTTTTCAAATTCAAGAACCGAACGGACATCCACACCCTAGCGTTGAACAATCCCCGTCGGTTCGCCCCCCCTTTAGGCCCCCCAATGGCAGCGTCAAGTGCCGCTGGAACGGGCCCCCTGATTTACCGTCTGCACTAACTACCTAGTGTGCCCCGTACATGTGTATGCGGGTACTTGTACCTACATGAATACTGACGTGCTAAAATGTAAGAGCATGCTGGGAAATGTGCAGGCAGGGGTTGTGCATGTCGGAGGGATGCACTCGCTCTCGCTTGCATCTCATCTCCCGCGATTGATGGATTTACGCCCCTCGCCCATTTTTGAGTCGAGATTTGGTGGGCGATGATCGAGTTGCGGGAACCGATGTAGAGGAGCAAGACAGAGGCTTTGCTTGTACATATGCTCGAGGTGATGTGAGAGAAAGTCGCAGTCTCACACAGATCTAGACGGGCATTGCGACCACAGGCAAATGGCTACATCAGACCATACGGGGAGGATGGGCCTGGGTCTGTGTTTGTGCCCCGTTTGCCAGGAGGAGAACCGAAAGAGAGAGAGAAAAAAAAAAGGGTGAGACCAGACGTTATTAGGTCTCCCGCTTCAGCATTCCCGCCGCTGTTAGGCTCGCGAATTGACGTCTTGCCCAGGCTCCATTTCGCCTTAGCTTTGCGTACTCGCCCCCTAATCCGGGCCTAGGGGGTGATTAGTCCCCGTAGGGAGCACGCCAAACCGGTCCAAACAAAACAGCTGCCAGTGCTATTGAGCAGACTTGGAACAAGTTTGTGGTGTCTATTTGCCCCGGGGCCTAGCAAGGTCGCCCACACTCTCGCATGTTCATTCCGCCCGTGGGTCACGCTAAGAAAGAGCGCTAAGCAATGTAAGGTACAGAGGCAAACGCCCTCTCTCTACCCCTGGCTCCACACCACACTCAATTGATGGACCACGCCCCCCCTATCCGCCAATCGCCCGCCAACTTTCCAGTGGTAAATGTGCCTCCAATCCCCAGGCCATCAATAACTTAACTAGGGTCTTAATTTCACCCCCCATCACCCCCCCCTCACTTCCATCCCCCCCCTTCTTTCTCGTGGCGTACATTGGAAAAAGGTCCCGTCCAGGAACCAAAAGTTTAATCAACCAGGATCTCTCTCTGATCTCTCTACCTGAGTCCCGGTCGCACCAGTCATGCCCTCTCTCTCTCGTCGCTCAGGTCTCCCAATTCTAGATTCGTTCTGTCCCTCCCTGTCCTCCACACACGCACCCCTTGTCGACATCCCATCAGAACGTTAACAAGACGCTTCCTCTCCTTCTCCTCCTCTCTGTCGTTCTTCTCTCTCCTGCTTCTTCTCCCCCCCCCTTCCGTCACTCCTTGAACCAGGCCAACTGTTTTCGATTCTTGCTTTGTCTTGTCTGAAGAGTTTATATCCTTCGTCCACTCTCTATCTGCCTACTCTTTTCCAAACTTGCAGCTGCCGCACCGCTAACCCGACACCAAACTTCGATATTTAAGACAGGCACACGCATCTCAGCGAGATCCAAACTGCCTCAGCAAACATTCCACAATCCCAGACTCGGACCCCGTGACATTCAAAACGAGTCGAACCAATTTCCCAATCCAGACTTTGGCCCTGGTCCCAAACAAAACTCCATCAGAGACCCAAAACACCATCTCCTGCACGCCCACTGCAGTCGGTCACAAGACCCGCGGACGATACCCACGCACAGCTTGCTGTCGCCAGCCTATTCTGCAGGAATCCATTGCACTTTGGTGTGCCCTGTGTGGTGTGACGCGAAGACGGACCCTCCGCCCCACGCATCTCCAATATCTCTCCATCACCATCTGTCAAAACCCCATATCTGTCGTCGACTCGACCTCGGGACACTTGACAGTCAAAGCTTTCTACTTATTTCTTTCTTATCCAACGAATTCCCATCTAAACCCACTGGGCTGCTGTTTTTGCTCCGGGAAGGGGGAACGATTCATGCGACTTTGACAGACAAACCGGGTCCGACTGCCCTGTTGAAACACTCCCGACACAGACCAACCACAATTTTAGGTACGTTCCCACTATCTTCTTGCTTCCGCTCTATTATCTTCCCTGGAATTCATAGCGGAGATCGACATGTCTTGCGGATCAGAGTCATTTGCTCAACGCCAATTGCACCTACCACCCAATCATTCCTGCCCTGTCTTGGCCAAAAGGAAAAAGAAAAGCAAATGTCCCAACTCCTACTTCCTCTACTTCCCCCCCACTCGTTGCGTCCCAACTTGTCTGGAGCTGTGACCGGATGCTTTGATACACTCCGTCTAGTTAACTCCTTGCTGATCCGTATTTTTGTTTCGTGCAGACATACCCCATACACTTCCTAATCCACCGCCTGGCCGAGGACTAGGTTCAGTGTCGTTCGAATAATACCCGTTCGGCTCGTCCTCCGAAGTCAAGTGTTTCCGTCACATCTATGGAAGCTACTTGATACTCCAGGCACCTTCGACACAACGCGCTACCATCTTGACGATCCGATAGAGCCTTGGATCAATCCATGAACTGCGCTTACCCGAGCTAAAGACCGATAGCACATTCACAATGAATCGCTTCCGAACCAAGAAGAAGGCGAAGGAGGAGGTGGTCGCGCCACGGCCCTCGCAGGAGGCAGAGCCTTCTGGCCCATTCAGAAGATTTGGCAAGAGCAAAAAGTCAATTGAGGAGCCAAAGAAGGAACTTGACATCGCTATGGCCCTCCCGTCGAGTGACGACTTCCGGACGAGTCTGTTGATGACTGGACTCTCGGCGCGGTTTTCCATGCTGAGGGAGCAGGATGACCCGAACACAAAGATTGGGAAGGCCAGCGACGACAGCGTGCTCTACCCGAAGCGTCAGTCGAGGCTGATGGACTACGGCTTCACTACCGGTGGATTGTCGGACATCGCAGAGGTCGAGTCCATAAGAGCGCCGCCACCGTTCGCTCGGATGGATTCGATGTATTCGTCCGATGGGGAGTCGATGACCGGCAGCGTGATGAATCGCGCGAAGCCAACCGAAGGCAACAACCTGTTCGGTGGCCGGCAAAAGATCTACAAGATCCCAATCGGAGGCACATCGACGAAGAGTGGTGGCGGTGGCATGGGCGGCAGAGCATTGTACGAGGACGATGTTTCGGTGACCGCATTCCAGAAGTGGAGGCAAGCCGAGAAGGAAAGGCAATCCTACGAACATCAGCGAAATAAGTTGTCCGCCGAGCTGAATCTCGAACTGCCCCGAGCGGAGTCTCCACCAATGCACTACAATCGGAAGCGCGAGACCAACTCTACCACCTCATCTGCTCCATCTGTTGGCCGAAATTCCACTGCAGGCACATCCTTCACCTCGCAGCCCACCCCATCCATCAAAGACTGGCAGTCCACAACAACCGCATCCAACTCTGCAAGTGGTACACCAGTGCTTGAGAGAAGCGTAACCAGGGCACGGAGGCTGTACGAGACTGGGCTGTCTACTGATCTCCACGAACAACAATCCTCGGCCTTGTCCCGCATCGATAATCTTTCTCGGCAACGAACGATTGGCTCTAGGACCCCAGACTTGCTTCAAAACACATCCTCGCCCACCGGCAGTCTTTTCAACGATCGCTTTGGCGATCGAAGACAGATAGCAACCAAGGCTAGCGCCCCAAACTTGCGATCAATGAGCCCGCCGACAACAGGGTCATCCCTTGGTACCATGGACACCAGCATGAAGGAAACCAGCACTACGGAGCAGAAGAACACGTATGGCGGAGCGCCTCCATTGAGTCCCCCGATCAGTGAGAACGAGGAGTACCCCGTTCTTCCCATTCAACCTAACGACCGCGGGAAGGCGACTGCTTTGGGTGTCTTCCAGAAGCCCATGGCAGCGTACGACGAGTCAAAGTATGCCCAGAGGCAGCTCCAGCTGCAGCATGGTCGTGAAACACCCACCAATCGGTACCGCGCAGAGTCCAATGCCTCGTACAATACGGCTAGATCCCGGTCGTCGTCATCTGTCCACAGACAACCCTTCGAGAAGCCGGATTTGACGTTTCAGACAGAACCTACTGTCAAGGAAGAGCCAATCATGACGTCGTTCCTAGATGATTCGGACGACTTGCCACTTCGCCTTGCTCCCTTTCAGCAAGCCGCGATTGTCGAGTCGCCCCTGAAGCGTCCCGCAGATCACGAACATCCCGCCTTTAGGGAGTCAGCGTTGCCCACTCCGCTGTCAATCAATACTAAATTGTCTGGAGAGCCGTCTCCAATCTCAGAGAAGCCGGAGCTGTCGGCCTCAAACTCCCATCAAGCTTCGCCTGAGGACTCGCCCACACTCGGCCCCAATGCTGGCCTGAGCGGCATGGTTCGCCAGCATCTTCGAACAGATAGCAATGCCTCGTCTGTTTACGGTGCTGCGCCCCATACGTCTATCCTGGCTACACGGTTCCCCATTGATCCTTATGAGCCCGGCACGTTCGAAGATCTGGGTGTGCCTTCGAACCCCTGGGACTCGCAAGCCCCAGACTGGACCATGTCTTACTATGGTCACCTTGATAGTCCGGATAAGAAAAACCCACCTGCCCCGGAGCGTTCAGCGCCACGACAGGCATCCGAATCTACACAAGACACAAGGTCAAGTGGCGAGATGGAGAAGGAGCATGATGAGTTCGCTAGTCAACTTGCCGACGGCGCACGCCGAGTGCGGGAGAGGCTTACTTCATACGTCGGGACAGAGAGTCGGGATGCATCGCCGCAACCTGCCGAGTCACCTCTAGAATATCCCGCTCGGGAACAGCAAAGTACGCGACCCAATGCTCTTGGCATCCTTAAGGCGAAGACTAGTCGTGGTTCCTTGATCGACCGAAACCGTGAACCTGTCACTCAGTCATCCAAAGCTACGAAGTTGTTAGGTATCGGGGCCACAACAATGAGCACCTCTCCAAGTCCCAGCAGACCCAGCTTCGAAGAGAAGGACCCCTTGTCCCCGATGGAGGAGGAGCCCACACCCGCACAAATCCATGAGGAGCAACAGCTACAAGAAGAGAAGGACGAGAATATGCATGCTGGATTACGAGCTTTCAGACAAGCGAGGAGGGAACTTCAGAGACTCAAGGAGATGGAGGTACAGCAACGCCACCCTAACGCGCCACCTCCTCCCCCGGCAACATCGCGCACGACCCCTACCCGGGAGCGAACAGCGAGACAGCGAACACCATCCCGTGAACGAAAACCGCCACCGGTCTACTATCAGACCAGAGCGCCAAGCCAAGAGTCTAGCGACGCCAATTCTCGTACCGGGTCGCGGCCTCCATCGAGAACTGAGCGTGACAGGAGTGGCTCAGAAAACAGCAATGGCGGTCGGTCTCATAGCCGCCCTGCTAGATTACGAACCGCATCATCACCTTACGAGGATCGCCAGCTTGGACCCAACGGCCCAGCGCGGCCCATGATGCGATCTCCTGGCCTGCCTGGCACTGACATTCGCCGATCGCCTATCATGCCACCTCAGGCATATCCCGGGTCCGCTCCATCGCCAAATTACTTTGACCGATCAGCATCTTCGGGCAACCTCAGCGTCCAACCCCGTCATCGAGGCTTCGAATCCGGCCAGCCTTCGCCAATCTCCCCGTTGAACGGAATGCCTTCGCCATATATGAACTCAAACGCATCGACTCCCACAGTGCTGCCTTCTCCACGTCGACCCTCTGCTCCGAGCACCCCTGGGCTTGACAGCGGTAGCAATGTAAGCCGCATCGATGAGACCATGAGACGAGTGGTCAACAAGAGAGACATTTCCGAGCCGACATTCGTTTCGAGCACATCGCGAGTCCCCACCGTCAACCTCCCTCAGACCGAAGAGTCAGGCATGCGCTCAAGAAGCGGTTCGAGATCGAGATCTGGCAGTCTCTTGGGATCTGCTTCTTCAACACCCAATCTTCATGCAAACCACGCTCCACCGTTGCCGCCTATCAACCCGAAGCGACGAAACATGCTTGGCAACTTCATGGGCCGCAAGGGTGAAGAAGACATGAGTGCAAGCTCGCCTTACTTGCCCCTGTCACCACTCAGTGGTGCGAGCGAGTACGGCGATGAAAACCGGAGCGCCTTCTCTGTTAGCGACGACGAAGAGGGCAAAGGATCCCGTGAACGGCGAAAGCTTCGAAAGGCGACCAGCGAGGCCAACGGAATGAATGCCCGAGCACGGCATACGAGACACGGCAGTCCCCCGTACGGAACCACGACTGCCTCTCCTCCAACCATCAATGCTCGTGGCGTGCCGAGCGGCATGATATAAAAGTCGCATGATCCACCATACACTTGCGACAATTCTAATACCTGTTCGATATTATACACATTACTGGGTGGAAATGGATGGCCATCATGATTCCACGAGTCGATACTCATCTCCTGTACTACTTTCAAGACCGGCACACACCTGGTAATACCCCGCGGTGTTGTACATTACCTACTGTACATCTTTTATTTCCTGCGCACACGTCGTATTTCTAATTCGTCCACTCCTTCGCGATGATCCCTCAGGGGCATCTTTTCTTTATCTTTTCTCACAGGCTGGGATGGGACGGGGATTGGACTGGAATCTGATCCTGAAAATTTTCAACAGCGTTCTGGCGGCGGATGACCTGGAGTCTTACTCGACCGAGAGTATTGGGAGCAAGGTTGCATGGAGCCCACCATCTGAGGTATACCGGACGGTGTTTTATCTGGAGATGCTGAGAGCTTGAGGAAAATACGATGAGAATGGCCTGGTTGGGATATACCATGTATTAGAACGTAGTGTGAGCAATCGAATAATTCAAAAAGTACAAGTGTCCCCCTTCCGTGTCCCCTTTTTGTCCACGTCTGTGTTCCCTGCCTAACAGCTCTAAGAGTTATTCTGTCTTGGAGCATGTCGGTGTGAAGGCGTGTATCACACATGCTTCCCCTCATTCATAAGATATCCCGACTGCCGAGTTGCTCTTGGGGGAGGCACGGCCCGCAACGCCGAAAGCATAGCCCTCCACTCGCCTGCCAAACCCGGTGAGCCTTGTCCAGCCTGGTGGTGTGCCTATAAATGTCCTCGGATGTGAAAGGGCTACATGGTCGGATCTTAGCAGGATTCTGAAAAGACGAGTTTATGAACTTTGCACTGGCACACCTCACGTGGGACACTCTGTTGCGGTCTCACCTTACCCCTCTTCAAGACTTCCGGAAGACGGCTTCTGACTTCACTCACCCTCAGAAGAAGATATACAAACGAAATGGCGTTTATCCGCCCATACAAGCCTTCGGACTTTGAGGGCGCAGCTCACATTGCAAGTCCCCACAGCAAATGCGAATCCCTCCAACTCCTTCAATCCTTAGTACTTCCCTGGCCTTGTTGCGCTAACTTGCTCCAGTGCCGCGCAACTCTTCCCCCGTCCCTCGAGCGCAGCGAGCCGGCAACCCGTCTGGCACCATACATCTGGACACACCAGTACACCCTCCTCTCGCCTTCGACCTGCCACATCCTCGATGACGGCAAGGGCAACGTAGCGGGCTACTGCATCGGCTGCCCGAACGTGCCCGACTTCGTCGCCGCGTACCCTCGCTACGTGTCGGAGGTCCTGGACCCGTCGACCGAGGTCACGAAGCCGCAGCTCGAGAAGCAGGCGGCGTGGTTCGTGCCGGGCACGGAAGAGGTGAGCGAGGAGTGCCTGCTGCAGCTGGCGTACCATCCCGAATGGTCGCTGGTCAAGGGAAAGGAGGTCCTGTGGGGGAGGTGGAAGGCGACGATGCACATTGATTTGCTGGAGGTGGTCAGGGGGCAGGGCTGGGGGCGGAAGCTGATTGAGAGGTTCGTGGAGAGCATGAGGGCTGCCGATGAGAGGGAGAAGGGAGAAGGGGGCGAGAACGGGGAGAGGGTGTACGGGCAGGGGATTCACATTGGGATTGCCGGGGAGAATGGGAAGGTGGTAGGGTTTTATGAGAAGCTGGGATTTAGGGTCCACGAGGGCGGTGAGAAGGAGGGGGGCATTTGGATGGTGAAGGATGTTGAGTGACTGAGGAGACGAGCGGGAGTTGATGAGCGCTGGTTATGACCGTGCTAGTATTGTTCCTGAACAAATCTCGATTTCTGTACTACTTCAAGTGTCTCGTCTACTTTACGAATTTCAAGCTGAGTCGTCTGTTTCGTTGTCATTCTATCTGCCTAATGCATGGGTGACGTGATGCTAGGCATACCAGGATGCATACATTGCTTGTTGTCGGAGGCAGTTTGAGAGCTGTTATCATGATGGGCAGGCGATGTAGGGTTAGATGTGGCAGAATTGGATTTACAGGGGTATGTGGAGCGAGCTGGTCTGTCGAGATCCATGGAGTTGGCAATGCTTCTAGCGACGGACCAGATCAGATCGAGCTCGTCAAATGTTTCGGCCAAACTGAGGCGTCAGAAATATGTGCTTGTTTCCTATATGCAACACTCAATACACCCGAGCAGCTAAAAATCATGCCTTCTGGCTCCGTAAGCTCCCTCGCAACGGCGCGTTGAACCCCGATATGTACCCCGTCCGAGCATCCCTCCTAGCCCCTCCTCCGACCACGACTCCGCTCTTTCGCACGCCGATCCCTCTCAGGCTCTTGACCACGGAAGCATAATCACCGAAGAAGGCATGGGCACGGACATCTCGCCCAGAAGTCAGACCGTGGCCCAGCGTGACGCCCCAGAAGCCCGCGACGTTGAGCGCGTGCGCGGCGCAGTTCCTGTCGGGCTGTAGGAGGATCGAGTAGATGCTGCCGGTGTACCACACCGGCCGCTCAGCAATGTGGGCAGGGAATACGAACGTCTTGCCGTTGGTCGAGATGGGGTGCCAGGGCGTGACGATGAGGGGGCCGACTCGGCACATGATCTCGTGCCGAACAGGTGTCTTCAGCACGGCCATCACGCGGCGGGGTCCAGCTGGTGTCTGCACCGCCACCCCGCGTCGTAGGTTCCGGATCGGGACGGTCTGTCCCGAGGCCAGGCGGACTGGGGTGGATGCTGCGAAGCACACGCCCGAGGAGTTGTTGTACATGCTCATGCTGACATGGCCACGGTAGGTGGTGTGGTTCGAGGGCTTGGGTGCGGGGAGAGCATCGAATGCGGCGTCCAGCCTATCGCGGCACTTGATGAACAGCGGGCTGTTGACACCGTACTGCAGCGGCCCCGGGTCCTTGAACGAATTGCAGATCTGTCTCGTGTGCGCGTTCAGGAGGGAGGGCAGGTAGTGGTGTCCCCACTTGTGGTAGTAATCCGGGTTCCGCACCGCGAGCGAGATCTGGCCTTTTGGTTCTGGGCCGCAGAGGTCCTCGACCAGGGATTTGTTTTGCGCGTCGTCGTAGCCGTGGCAGGGAGCATTATCGACGAGGTAGGAAAGTTCCATCAGTTTCTCGTCAGGGACAGTTTTCAGTGCCTCGTGCTCTCCGTCGTCTTTGAGGGGGATCATGGATGAGAGGAAGGCACAGATTGCAGATCGTGACAGGTGGTATGCTATCTCGGCTGATGACAGAGCGGTGATGTCGTTGACGCCGCATTGCGTGGTTTGCTTGTAAATGTTTCGCGTCAATCTTGAGTATTGGAGTACTGCCGTGATGGTTGGGGCGTCTCCTTTCTCCAGGAGGATCTCTTTCAGGTTCACATTCTCCTTGTAGCGAAGATACATATCCCGGGATTGGCCGTACTGTATGTTCCCGAGGGAAATGGTCAGTTGCATCCGCTGGCCCTTCTCGTCTGGGATTTGCGTCGGTTCCTGCTTGTCAACCGAGTCGCCTGTGGTCTCCTCCAGCTGCAGCTCCGACGGGTATGTGAGTGTGACGGTCGCGTTATTTGCGTATGTTGCCTGGAGGTTGGCGACTGCATGGACAAAGACGGTTCCCTAGATGAGACGATATTTAGCATCTGCGTAAGTGTTCCCGGGAGAAGACTAGTTTCCGACTTACGATCATGCCAGCGTCAGGGATGAAAGCGTAGTTACCGCCGCCGATCTCAGCAATGGACTTCAAGAGCCCTGACCTGAGGTTGTATCCAAAGCCAAAGGTGTGAATGCTCGCTGGGAGCTCCTCCATCGATCGAATCTTGGGGACGTATCCCTGCGCAGGACACCTGCCTCCGTTAGTGGGGAGCCGTGCTGCTGGATTAGCCGGACCTACATATGATTTGGCATGCCGTCGGTCAGAACCATCAGTGCGGGAACTCTCCCGGTCTTTGCCTCGCCGTTGAACAATTTCAAGGCCTCGAGAATACCGTGCCAAAGGTTGGTGGCATCGATAGGTCGCATGCCGTCGATGTTTTTGGCGGCAAGAGCCTTGTTGCTCCTGGTCATGGGGATGAGCTTCTGGACGAGCTTCGCCTTGGACGCGAAGGTCACTATTCCCAGTCGGTCGTTCTCGCCCATGGTCTCCAGGATGGTCCGGGCTGCATGCTTCGTCAAGTCTAGGACCGAGAGACCGAGATTTTCGGTTTCTTCGCCAGGATTTGCCGGGACCGGCGCATTGCAGGCCATGCTGCCGGAGACGTCGATGACCAGGACGATGTCGCATGGGGCATGTGAATTTTGCTTCTTGGGGAGTCGGGGCGGCTGGATCTTGACCAAAAGCCCTTCCCTGGACGGTAGAGGGTGCAGAGAGACGGCGGCATCATCGGAGCCATTATTTGGTTCTGGTTGGAGAGATGCGCTGGAAGTGCTGATGGTCTGCTGACTCCAGCTGGTGGAGCTGGTGTCGGAGCGAGTCCTCATACTCAGTTCGCCCTCGTTGGGGCCGCCAAAGAGGTAGTTGGAGACCTTCTTGATCTAGAAACGATGTCAGTCGGCTAACCAATTTTGACCGTGGTCTGAGTGGGATTGGCATACCACCATGGCGATGGTTCCTACTGAGGTATGAAGTTGTGTTGTGTGGCGACTACAAATAAGGGACTTTGGTGTCGGGGTTGGCGGGATGGTGGAGAAATAGAGGATGTTGAGGATGCTAGCTGGAAAGCAAGCGTCTTATCCTTCCGTACCTACGGAGACGGAGGTCGCCCGCGATGCAATGCGATGCGATGCGATGAGTGAACAAAAGAAACAGCCTCGCCGGAGCCTGACTGTGCGATCGTGTGACACTCCCTTTCTCGCGACGACAAAGGGAGGATGATGATGCGAAAGATGGAGCAGAGGAAGCGGGGGGGGGGGGGGGGGGGGCTGTGAGGCTGATGCTGGGTTTAGTACGTTTTTCTACATACTCTAACACCTCCCTTTGCAGACGAAATATCCATTTTGGGTGCTAGCTAAGGTAGACTACCTTAGGTGGTTTCGATGGCGCACTGCGCTTCAAGGCACGCTGCACAACTAAGGTAGCCGAACTGCTGGTGGTCCAATAGTGGCACGCTGATAAGGGGGTCACTAGCCAGGACTTCACTAGCATCGCAGCTCTAACCTCTGCCGATGCCTGCATTGATCTGGCTCTAACCCGCAGCTGAAAACAAAGTCGATGATATGCAGCGTGTCAAAATTGAAGTGGTCCAGGATATCTACGCCCTAGCTAATTAAGAGGGCAATCCGATCTCCAATAGAGCCGTTACCGAACTCTGCTCCGTCTGCTAGAGTAGTAGCGCATTCTCGGCGTCACCTATTACACTTGACATCCCGGCTGCCTGGCTCCCTCCAGGGCTCTTTCAACCAGGCACTAATTAAGTGAATCGCCTCCGACGGGCCCAAGCATAGGCGGCAGTGATTGCAAGCTTATTAGCTTGGTGATCACCTAGGTCAGGCAGCTTTACCTGGGCACCATCGTGGATATCCACATCATAGGTCACTTCGCACCGCATCCCGCCCCAGGTAAGCGGGATTTTAGTGGGACTTTAGGCATCTGAGCCCTATAGCCCCAGTGGAGTCCCCTCGGGCAGTGAGTCAATTGAAGCACCTCGTCTCGCAAACCGAACAGCCTGTCCACGGTACTGTCAGCGTTTTCCGAGTTGGGCTCGGATGCCGCGAGCTCTCACCGCATGTCTTCCTTTTTACTCGGTTTCGAAGGACCAGTGATATCGCCCAGGTAGGACAGGATCGAGATGCAATCCTGCAGACACAGGGCGGCCGGTTGTGGCTATCTTCTGCATCTCTTCATTGGATCGAATCCGAGCCGGCGAGGTCCTAGGGCTGAGCTTCACAGTTGACATGTCCCATGCATCTGGGAGAGTGTGGCAGTGATCAACGTTTAGTCTCAGGTTTTAGTCCACTTTTTCGTTTTAGCGGGGCAGGAGGGCGGGAGGAGGGGGGGGGGGGGGGGGGGGGGGCGGCCAGGCGTTCCAGGCTGCCTCGTTTCGGGTGGGTGTCGAATTTGCGAGTAACTTATCACCAGCTTCTTTTTTCTTGCAAAAACTAGGACTTCATCAACATTCCGGAATTTCAACTTCCTCAACGTCCCCCAGTAGAGGAGATGCGATCATCCCGGGCACATCGTAAATTGACCGAGAGTTTTACTTCGAATCTGCCTAGCTAAAGCCGAGTTGGCTTTCCCGAAAGAAGTGAACGTCGATGAAACATGGTAAATTTGTCCGGCCTTGTTTCGAGAGTTGGTTACTCTTCCACGACTTTCAAAGAGTTTCCGCCGAATACATGAGCATTGGGTCATCTCAACGGGTATCCTCGGTCTGCTGCCTTGCCCTGGATTGCGGCGAAGACATCAGGCTTCCTCCGACGTGCCGTATTACATGCTGTACTGAATTGCCTGAGATGGCCATCCCTTGCTAAAATGGATAGCTTAGGCAGTTATTTTGATATTGATATCCATAACCCTTCGTTACCATGAAACGATAAGTAGTTGAGCTTCACATACCTTCCCGACATTGCCGCCCACTCGGATATCTAGGAGGAATGACACATGGAGGATCCGGTACATTGTGTGCGGACAAATCAGCGTCCTTGTATTTGATACTGGACTAAGAGCCATCAGACAGACAGCTGTGGCCAGCCTTCAAGCTAGGGTATATAGATTCTACCATACAGAAATTCTGCCTGGTCGGTAGGGAAAACGGTATTTATGTCCTTACCCCATCACGGTCGGATCTGATGTAGGCTGAGCTCTACGCCGTAGTCACTCATCATAAGCTGACAGGTGACAAGACAAACATAAAGGACTAGATATGTCACTGCATACACGTACTCGTACACAGCCGTATTCCCCTCCCCCAGCACCCGAGCTGGCCACCATACAAAAGCAACAGCGACATCCAAACTAGCACGCCCATCGACAGTCCATCTGACGGTTCTGTGTCGCAGTATTAGTAGAGAGCGTAAACTGGAGGTTAGAAGAAATGAGGCACTCACGGGCAGATCCCCGGGTTTGAAGAAGATCCTCGTAATTTCCGTAAATGGATCCCAGGCTGCATTTGTATCCCACCCGCCAACCTCGCAGCGAGGAACCTTCTTCCGATCCTCGTCAATGTCGTTGGTTGACCATTTGGTGTCTCCTGCCTCGATGACAATGTCGTAGCCCATATACGCCAGTGGCCGCTTGTCCCCCCACCCTTTTTCGCCTGGCGGAGGCCTGTCGCGTCGCCTCTTCGTCTTGAGTCCTTCGTCCAGAAACTTGAACATGAGATCGTAGGGCAGCTTGGTGCTATCTCGAGATATACTCACGAAGTCGCCAAATTTCTTCATCTCGCTATCGAAGGGATGCTTGTAGAGCTCCTTTTGCGCACCGTCGTACACCTTGATCTCGACCCGGAATCCATTGGTGCTGGGCCTCGCGATCTCCATAAGATGGGCAGTGCAGATTCCTGAAGTGAAGGGCGGCCGTGGTGGAGAAGGAGCTGGCGGAGGAGGAGGAGGAGGAGGAGGAGGAGGAGGTGGTGGTGGTGATGGGGGTTTGGTGGGAACAGGGTCCGCGGCAGGTGGAGGTGGTTCTGTCTTGGGTGGTTCGATGACCGTGGTCTCCGGGGTCGCGGCCGCCGTGCTGGAGCCCGGCTCTACTGTCTTGCTCTTGATAGCACACGCAGCAGCATCGGGCTCGGCTCGGCGTTGCGGTTCCCCTTGTGGCGTGAAAACTTGCCCGAAACGAGGCGCCCAAGCATCCTCGTTTCCATCCAGCGGTCGGCCCTCGAACCAGACTCTCCATTGCGCCTGGTCATTGCATGTTGGAGCTGGCTGGTACTGGACAAGGAGTTTACCTCTCTGACTGAGGTAATTTGCATCGGCATAATCGAAGGTCTTTTTGTTTTGTGAGTCACCTTTTGGCATCCGTGGGGAGTAGTCGATTACTCTGATTGGAACATCGTATGAGCCGAACAGTGTCCGTATCTCCCCATGAATTCGCCCGACCTGGATAAGGTACTCCAGCTTTCCTCTGTTCTGTTCCCGGTCCGCTCTCGGGTCATCGATTGAGGCGCGGTTTCGAGGAGTCATGATATAGACGCGCGGTTTCGCGTCGTCGTCAAATACATTCTCCATTCCAGGAAAGGGCATGCCGGTCGTTCTGAAGTTAGCAATGCCCGTGCTGTGTCTGCCGTCTCCAACCCCAATTCCATTCCCATGTCTCAACGCCTGGAGGACATCGGTTTGGAACAGGGCCTCGTCCTGGAAAGAATCTACCTCCCACATGTGCGTTGCCCAGGCACCACGTTGAGAGACCACGACCACGGACGTACAGCCGTAGAGACCTTTGACAGCTAGAGAGTCTACAGACCCACGAAAGAGGGAGAAGTGCGAAGTCGTAACTCCTCGGATTCCGTCGTCCCGATTTAGAACGGCTTTCAATGCATCTGCAGCTATGGCAACCTCGCCGCGCATAAATTTCTGTGCGCTGTCGCCATAGTTCTCTGGACCGGCCCACTGGTTCACAGGCGGCTCACTTTCCCGTTTAGGGGCCTTATTGGCCCTCTTGGATAGGAAGCCGGAAGATCTAGCGCTGAGCGAAATATTCAGCGACTCGGTGCCGCCATCCGGTCCGCTCTGAAGTTCTGATTTCGGGTGCCCTTTGAATGGTAAAGCTAGGTCGGGAAGACTCCGCCGTCCTTTTCCGCAGTCTGTACCACAGGTGTCTATACCGCATAGCACTGGCTTCGCCGATACTGTTGATGTGGCAGTCGTCGCAGTGCCAGTCACCGTACAGCCCGCCACGGTGCTGTAAGCGAGAGTTGAGCACGGCAGCTCATCTCGACGCTGATTTGCTGTGCTTGTAACCGTGCAGAAGACGCTTTGATATGTTGCCGTGATAGTAGCTGTGCAAGAACTTGTTGAAGATGATTCGCTTGATGCCGTCGATGACGTTTGGTCTTCGTCTTGCTCCTCTTCCTCATCACCATCACCATCTTCATCACCATCACTATCTCCATCACCTTCTCCATCTCCCTGGCCATCACCGCCGCCGCCGCCTCCTCCTCCTCCACCACCACCACCACCACCACCACCACCACCATCATCATCACCACCATCGTCGCCGCCATCGTCACCACCGTCCTCACCGCCATCATCGCCGCCATCGTCGCCGCCATCGTCGCCGCCATCGTCGCCGCCATCGTCACCACCGTCATCGCCGCCATCATCGCCGCCATCATCGCCGCCATCATCACCACCATCATCACCGCCACCACCTTCGTCGCCAGTTCCTCCTCCAGTTCCAGCTGTTATGTTACCAGAAAGATAATCAAGGTAAATGTCGATCTGACTATCTTCATCTCTTATTCCCTCAACCGCAGATGTGATAGTATCCAAGTCTGTGGATCCAGCCACCTGACGGAAATCGTCCAACAGCTCTAATACTTGACACATTATCTGCTTCAAGATTTCTAGAAGATCTGTGACTAAGTCACGTTTCGAAATGCTCTGAAGAGGTCCCTGGATTATTCCGCCAAGCTGTATTTTGACTAAACACCCACTTCCGAGACTCTCATCGCCACCTGGAAAGTCGTTGATCAGGCCTGCAACCTTTGGTAACAAGCCTTCTAAAGCCGCAACGGCAGCAGTTGATTGAGCTGGTTCGGGCTTGTCTAGCCAAGAGAAGATAACGGGCTGTATGGCATCATACTCAGCTAGAATTTCGGAAACTCTAGACTTGGCCAGCTCGCCTTCCGGGTCGATTTCGGTTGGAGCAGGGGTAGGCAGGATAATAGGGTATGTAATATGGCCGCCTTGAAGGACCACGATCGTTGTTGTGACACCGTCTATGACTGTCGTCTGTTGAACAATGGCGGGAAAGCTCACAGCTGCGGGAAGAGAAGTTTGATCTGGAGGAGCAACCGACGAAAGAGTGGTGACCGGGGCCAGTGTCTGCGTTTCCGAAGGCTGTCCAGAGGTGCTGGAGATAGAGAGAGAGGCCGAGTCGGTGGCAGATGGATCGCAAAGTCCTAGTTGAATTTGACGTAGGAATTGACAGGGCGGCGCTGAGCCAGTTTTCGGAGGTTGTGTGTCACCATCGTTACTCTGATTGGGACTGGCAAAGCACTGGATGCCCATACATAGCACCAGCAAGGCTGGAAGCCTTCTGAAGCACGGCCGGAGCATGCGGTCTGTTGTCTTTCTGACAGATTCGTGCGTATATTGAAACGAAAGTTGGAACGAGATGCGTTTGTACAAATATGAGCAAGAACTATTGAGATCGTGGTGCCTTTTCAGGACCAGTGGAAACGGACCTGAGTTTATATGTTTACAGCTGCATCCGCTCCTGACATCTCTCTCTCTCTCTCTTGTGAAGATCATATCATCCGGCTTACCCCAGCATAGTATCGTGTTAGTCCAACTTCTAAGCCGTAGGCAAAGTGGCGGATGAAACAATTCATCACATAATAACGACGATTTGGGGCTTGCAAAGACGGCCGCCATGGGAAGTTCATTCTCTCATGATAGGATACAACAACCAAACTACATATCAGCAAGGCAGGCCAACATCACTTAACCGGTGAATGCGCCTTCATGTTGGTGAGAGACGGACGCCTCTAGGCCAGCGGCTACGGGATGTTGGGAGACCCGAACAAGGTCAGGAATTGTTCCATCCCGATTTATTCCATCTCGATTATCGGAGAGCACATCATCGCTCTAGAGCTCCTATCGACCCGGCGTCGAGCTAGATACAACGGTAGAAGAGCCTGGAGTAGAAATAGTTATTGTCAGGTTCGCACTGTCGTCCGCGGTAAAGCGGTCTTGTATGTAGGCATTTGCTGAGTCTATGCTTTGGTTGGAGTGGGATGAAAGAAGTTTGCCAAGAAAACTGCAGAGCCGCTACAACCTAGCGGCATCATATGCCCAACACTACGTAGGGACTTGGTTAGGGATTGATGAAGTCCGGGTAGGATTGTATCACTCCTGTCTGTTGGCCTGGTTTCGGGGCGCTGAAGCATCCACTGTTAGTAAATCACGTTTGTGGCTGATCAGCCCTGCAACCCTTAATTATTATTCTGAGTCGACTGATATGTGGGATTCCGGGCTGACTGGGGAGCCTACTATCACTCATGATTGCACCGGGAACTGTGTTTTGGGAGCGGACGAGAATTCGGGCGTCAATGAGGATTAGCTGATTGGCTATCCTTGTTGATAAAGCAGCAGATTCCATAAGCGCCTCGGGACCCAGTTCTGATCCCCCGCTGCGCAGTTTCAGGAGCTGCAGGAGCGCCAACAGCACGAGCTCCGAACTTTTGCTCCACCATTGCACTGCCAAGCCAACACGGCTCTAACTCATCGATGACTCCGCAAACCCACCAACGCTTGTCTTCTTCTTTTGATTTACGTGAGTGATGAGGCGACCGATTTTTGCTTCTTGTCATTCAAGCATAACACCATTCACTTTCAACGAGATCGAACATGTCTAACCGCCTGCGAGATGTTCCCATGCATTATTTCTCCGTGGTCAAGACAGGAGAATTTGAGCCCGGCCATCCTTTTTATGGGGTCCCTAGTTTTGAAATCGGTCAAGAAGCATCCAGACGACAGCTCGAGACAATTAAGGCGGGCCTAAAGAATGAGAACCGCAGATTGGAAAGTAAATTCGACAGTCTTCCCCCACTCCCGCCAAGACTGCCTCCAGGTTCCAGAGGACCAATACCAAGTGGCAACGAAGTCATCTCGACTTTCTACAAACTCTGCGAAGAAGGGAAAGTCCAGGAGATCCAGCAGCTAGCTGAGGGACAGAGCATTGCCCAAGATGTACTCCAAGATGTTATCCAATTCGGTATTTACCACGCAGCGGAGCAGAACCAGGCCGAGACCATGGACTACCTACTGAGAATCGGCGCCAAGCTAGATAGCTCTGTGCTCGAAACAGCGTGCGAGAAGCCATCCCTTGAGGTTTTCAGAGTACTCGTAGCTCATGGCTGGCATCCTAACCAATCCATGCAGGATTCCTCAGTCGCTCTGCGGTGAGTTTGCGTACTACTCCCGTCCTGCTTGTGATTTCGACTAAGTAAATGAGTTATTGCGTTCAAAACATTCATCTTCTGCGCTACCTCCTAGACGAGGGCGCAGACCCGAACCTGGGACGATACCAGCTGCTGAACCCGGGTGTGCCGACCGATCGCAGGTCAGGAGAAGCCCTCAACGCGGCGGCAGGATGGTGTGAGCCAGAAGTTTTCGATCTGCTGGTAGAGCGCGGTGCCAAGCTGGAGTATGCGTGGCCCTTGCACTGCGCAGCAATCAACTATCCATTCGCGCCCGGAAGCCTCGTTATGATTGAGCACCTTCTCAAATTGGGTGTCGACATCAACGGACTCGATAGCCCGCAACGCATGTCTATGTTTGCCGACGGTACGCCATTGCATTCCGCCGTCCGCTTTGGGGGAGCCGAGGCAGTCAAGTTACTTCTTGAGTTGGGCGCAGACCCAGCTGTAAAGAATAGGTTGGGTCACACGCCTTTCGATACTGCTATGAAGCAACAATATGGGGAATGGAGCTACGGAGATCCACACTCTCAGCCAACCTGGTTCTCGGAGTTAGTTGAGAAGATGGAGAGAAAGGGCGAAACGAAGGTAGCGCGACTAACGTCATTGTTGGAGAGTACAGAACTTTGATATCCGAAATTCTAGGCATCGGATGAGTCATCGGAGCAAAGTAAGTTAGTTAAGTCAATTAATTTGGACCGTCAGCTCGAAGCCTTTACTGTGTTTTTATGTCCCCATCTTTTGGGTAACATGGATGATGATGGAGGGATGGTCTGGGATCTCGTTGGTCGTTCGGGACTGCGCACATGGCACTCGCCTCTGATACATACTACTACATAGCATGGATCCCATTGGCATCTTGCAGCAGCGTGGCTGATTCCTTCGCGTGGGGAGAGCGCTAAAGCCCCTCATTCATTCATTCACCATGCATCCCACTCGCTCTGACTCCGTCCCCTCTGCGAACCACCTCTCACGAACCGCAAGCTTCGCAGCTTACCTGATGGATGAGGGTAAAAGATTTCTCTGCGGGACCATGTCTCTTTCCTACCAACGTCAGTCATACGAGACATCCATACATTGCCTATCATGTGGTGTTCAAACCCAGAATTCCCTAGTAACGAGCGAGATTTTTGACTGTGGCTTTCCAATGGGGACCCTTGGAACCGCAAAAGCCTTGAGTGACCCCTCATGATCTCCGAAAGATCGATTCTGCCTGGCGCTCTGATCTCGCCACAGCCGCCTGCAATTCAGGGTCCAACCAGGGAATTCTTATAAGTCCATGTCAGTCACCACCGCCCTTCAATTTTCCCTCACCTCGTTTTTGTTGCCTTTCTTCCTACCCGCCAACATCATATTCCAACTATCAAATTACGATTAGACTACAATACCAAAGTCGTTCGATCCAAAATTCGCCATGTCCACGTCCAACTATTGCTGCAAATGCGGAAGCATGATCGTCATCAGCACCTCGTGTCCCTCTTGCGGCCACAAGGAATGCAAGACTTGTTACTGAGCAACATACATACTCTGACCCAGACCAAGAGCACCGGAGAGAAAGAAAAGTAAGGGAATCTTACGCCAGCCGCATGTACAAGACGAAGGATGAAAGCTGACGCGGTTTTACCCTAGAAGCCGATGGATTCCGAGAGCTGAGGCTGTGATGGGGGGATTCTAAGTTTCGAATGCGCGCGTGACTCTTTTGCTGTGGCGACTGTGGCTTTTCATTGTTGCATTATGGATTATACCCTTTTTAGTCTTTGGCGTCGCTTTAGGGCTCGGCTTTAAGTATGCAATGTCAATTGAAATGATTGATGGTTGGACATCGCATAAACTGATTACAGAGCCGTTGAATGATCCTTGGCCGATGTTACTAAACACCCCCAAGTACGATATGATATTGGCATTGCTGCCTCGGAGTACTTCCATTCCACCTTCTTCACCGTCCCGAAATTCGCTTCTCCAACATCCTGAATGGTACATACAGTAGTCCGGTTACAACAAACGCCAACTCGAAGCCAATGTCGCCCGTCGTCTTCGCTATCGGACCCGTGTACCACACCTGCGACATGCTCGGCACCACCAGTCCGAACGACATGACGCTGGCCGTCAACGCAGCGATGCCCGGAGGTAGAAGCTTCGCATTATCCCATGACTCGAGATCGTATGATGTACAATCTGCTTTACGGAACCAGAGGTGCTCGACAATGACCACAGCAAGGAACGCGGCTGACCAGTAGCCGATGAGGGCGATGAAATACTCAAGAGTGAGGAAGAATTCGGCAGCTGCGCGGATGCCCACTGGGATGACGACTATTGTGACGAGGATGGCGAAGAGGTAGCGAGGGACTTTTTTCATCACTGGCAGGAGAATCTGAAAGTTGAGCGTGACCGAGTAGCTCGTTGCCGCGATGTTGCCCAACAGACTGAAGGAGAGAATGACGGTGACGAACTTCCCAAAGCCCCCGGCTGGCGAAAGCATGGCATTCATGACACCCCCGACCAGATGGGAATTGTACCCTTCATCCCAGGCAGGGACGCTAGGTCTGGCTCCAGCGATGGCAGCACCGAGCGTCATGAAAAGAATGGTCGGAAGGGCGAGACCAGCATACGTATACATGAAGATGAGTTTCCTACAGTTATGGTTAGCTGAAAGTCCCTTGCAGTTTCGGATAGTCCAGTGCAACTGACGAGGAAGTCTTGGGTTCGAGATATGTGGTGAAGTCGGAAGCCAAGCATGCCCAAGGGATCATATACGACGCCACAATCATGCCGAACGACATCACAGACGGGGCTGTGACTGGCCCAGCTAGAGGTGCCTGATCTTTCAGATGAGAGCCGCCGCAACCAACTGCGATGATGATCGATATGACAGCAGGAATCCACGCCCAACGCTCGTACATGTGCAGGACGTTAAATCCGCAGAAGGAGATCGCGAGCGCAAGCAGCGCCACAATTACGATGCCCACTGCCGGGCTCAGACTGCCGCCACCAACGGCCGAAAGGCACTGGCCGCCAATAACCGCCATGATCACACAGAAGCCAACTAGCGTGAGGACGTTCAATATGACTGGAACGGAGACGAGGTACCGGCTGCAGAGTGTTAGTCATGGAAGCTCCGATAGCCGCAATGGATTGTTTCGTACCCAAAGCTAAAACGAGCCTGGATCATCTGCCTCATACCCGTCTTCGGCCCCAGTGTAGACAAATAGGCTGGTATAGTGGTCGTCAACAGCGTGAAGAACAGGATAACCAGAGCCGAGTCTTTGATAGCGAGGCCATAAACTGGCCCAAGCATGCCAAACGTGATACTGTTATGAGTTCCAATTAGCTTTCTTGACATCTCATGGAATCGTCAACTCCGACTTCAACTAGACTTACGGTAAGATATTGGCATTCATGCAGCACCATAGGGTAAAGATGTTGACCGTTCTGGTCACGGTTCGCTCTTCGACGGGAATAGGCGCAACGCCCCGAACTTCAACGCGTCCGAAAGTGACGATCTTCTCCATGATCCCACGCCACCCGCCGGCTGGCGCGGATCGGGCCTCTGCAATAGAGATGGAACTGTCTGTCCCATTTTTGGTGCCATGGAGTGATGAAGACTTTTCGGTGACATGACCGGCAGCCTTCCCGGCTTCCACATTATCGGCCATCGTGGTGTTCTTCGACCAGCAGGCAGAGTTGATTGGAGGTGAAGATGAGTCTCAAGGACAATATCAAAGTAATAGCCAAACAGTTAGCTGATTGGAGGGTGAGAGAGGCTGTCTTAACAGAGATTTTCGACGCTCGCATGAGTCACTTTGAGAACGACGATGGCCGCATGGGTCTGTTACTTATGCATGGACTGATGTCCAATGCCCGTTGAGATAATGATAATCAAGGCTGATCAATCTCATTATCGCATTCGACACGGACTTTGACCTGCCATCTGGACTCAACACAGCTTGGACACGACGCGCTGGTGAGGGCTAGAGCGATAAGAGCATGTCTTGGTATGGGGGCAATTGATAAAGACGGATGTAATCTCAATCTTGCCAGAAATTCCGATAACAGGGCGCCATGGCCATGTGGATGCATCTACTGTAAAGGACCCGCACGATCCTCACTCAAGCGTCCAGGCAAACGACTTTGCCGGAATTGAGGTGGAGCAGACTGTGGGCGGAGCTATCTGCGCAGAAACTTCACTCTTGCCCGAACTTGCCGGATATGCCACGGCTTTAATTTTGAGGCTCTCAAGTGTTCCCGCTTGCTCTGATTCTACTGCACTAATTGACCAGATGTGACGCCCTACCAAGGAATCTCCACACGAACCCTTCGGCACAGCATGGCCGTTGTCGGAGCTGCCCGAGATGTCTCCGGTATGCAGGCGGTGGTGCAGAGCCGTCATGCCGGTTACGGACTTCGGTGAGAACCAACTGAGTCAATCTGAGTGATGCAGAGCTGTTTCTCACGTTCGAGCATTGTAGGACAAGTGCCTGTCATGGCTGGGATATACCTTACGCAGCCTTCCATACACCAGACCACGATTAACAGAGAATGTCAGACCTTCAGCACCATGCTAAAGATGAGGTGCCCGGTGATAATAGCCCCGAGAGACTCATGATGCCCGTCACGGAGGGTCCCCTGGAGGTACCATACAGTATCTATACACGCAGAGAGAAATGGTTCATAGTTGCCATGGTGGCGGTTGCTGGCTTTTACAGGTCTGTCTCAATGTCCCTGCAATGAACCAAAGGACAAATGGGCGCTCTTTGGCCGAGTTTGATACTTGTAACTAACGCATAATAGCCCCTTGCCTGCAAACATCTACTTTCCGGCAATCCCAGTGATGGCTGACGCTTTTCATGTCAGCACCGAGCTGTTGAACCAAACCGTCACTGCATATTTGGTCATGCAGGGAATATGTCCGTAATCCCAGGGGCGCGGCTCAGTGCAATGCTAATTTGACTGAACTCACCACTAACACGTTGCCAGCACCGATGTTCTGGGGCCCTCTATCAGATCGTTTTGGGAGAAGACCCGTTTTCCTAGCATGCTTGGTCGTCCTTATTGGGTCCTGCATCGGGATTGCCCTTTGCCCGACAAACGCGTTCTGGCTTTTGATTGTGCTTCGGTGCATGCAAGCGTCAGGATGTGCCAGCACCATCGCACTTGGTAAGTACCACAATGCCTAGGCGCTTGTAAACCTTCAAAAGTATCAAATTTCTAATTATATCATTCAAAGGTGCTGGTGTAATAGGGGATATCTCGACCCCCGAAGAACGAGGTGGTTACTTTGGCACGTTCAACCTTGGGCCTATGGTACGTACACATGGATTAATGAACCGACAAATCCGGAGCTGACATGGTACAGCTTGCCCCCTGCATTGGACCGGCAATTGGTGGTGTTTTATCAGAAAACCTTGGATGGAGATCTATCTTCTGGACCCTGGTGATAATGGCTGTCCTTTGCTTCGTGTTCATCTTCTTGTACGTAACTCCTTCTCTGCCTTCTCAGCAGCCCCTTCTGCTTTTAAGAACCCAGACTAAAGCTGCTATAGATTCTTGCCTGAGACTATGAGAAATCTTGCTGGCAACGGCAGCATTAGTCTCGGGGGCGTTTACAACCCGCTCCTCCCCATTGTGGGGCGCAAGTCAACCAAGCATCCGAAGCAACCTGGGTGCAAGGAGATGCTTATATCACTCAATCCATTTGTGATACTCGCCTACCCAGACGTTCTAATTACACTTATCTTCACTGGCATAGTGTACGCAGTTAACACCACGATTACTACCACCATTGCGTCTTCTTTCGCCGGGATCTACCCCTGGCTGTCCGAGACAGTCCTTGGTCTCTGTTACTTGCCCACCGGAGCTGGCATGATCGCTGGCAGTACCTTCACTGGAAAGCTTCTGGACTGGGATTATGCCAGAATAAAGAAAGGTGTTGACGTCCAGGACGGCACCATCTTGTTTCCGAAAGAATACGCCCGCCTGCGGACCATGCCAGTACACCTCGTGGTGTTTACAGCTTGCGTTATTTCCTGGGGTTTCTGCATCGAATATGCTGCCCCTATCGCGGTACCCCTGATCCTGCAGGTCATATGTAAGTGCTTGTCTGGTTGCTGGCTTGAAGAAAAAACTTGTGTCTGAACTATGAATTTGCAGTGGGATATACATCTATCGCAATTCTGAACGCCACCATGACGTTGATGATCGATATTCTCCAAACAAGAAGCTCATCCGCAACCGCATGTGTAAGTGGCGTCTTGTATTCCTTGATTGCTATGATGGGTGCTAATCCCCGTAACAGACCAATCTTGTTCGTTGCTTGCTGGCCGCCTTACTGGTTGCCGTGATAGACAGAATGACGGCGACGCTTCGTGCGAGTTGGAGCTACGTACTACTCGGGGGAGTGTGCGCGTTGCTTTTGCCATTGATGTACGTCGAAATCAAGATCGGGCCAAGATGGAGGATACGGCGAGATTCCAAGGTGGTGGATAACTAGGCATATTTGGTCAATGCGCTATATACAGCTCACGAGATTGATGCTCTTATAAAGTGATAACTGGGACATCCTGTATCTTGGCCGTCCATCGAGCCAATGATCATAGGAAGGAACAAAGGGTTGTTAGAGAGGAATGAAATGAAAGTATCCGGTGACCGTGATGTCTCGGAGTGTGGCCACAAAGGCTAGCTCAGAGGACATGAACACTAGAAGAGAAAGCTTGGTCTCAAAGAGAAGGGTATCCTGAGATCGGCTGGGAATCTGGGCCAAGAACACAAAGCTGAAGGAGAGAAATTGCACATTTGGGCTGGGTTTAAACAAGGCTCAGGGAACAATAGAACAGCGATGTGTTCTCAAGAGCGTAATATCATGATACACCGGTTTATCGTGGGACGTGGACCTACTCGAGTCACCACAAATAGAAATAAATATTCCATATATTAGGCGAACAGCTCTAGGTAACTGGTATCACATCTATCTTGTTCCCCAACCTGCTTGCAAGCGATCCACGGCATCCTGTTCGGATACGACATCTGCATACTTAGAATCGAGGTCGAACAGATTTGCCTTTTGAATCTCGGTACTTCTATCTCCACACGCTGCAGCCACAACCTACAAACAAGTTAGTCTTCAAGATATTTCCTAAAGAGGGAGTAGTGTCATATACCATGGGGCGGAATCCACTCTGCATCGCGTCTAATGTGGTCGCTCTCACGCAGCCGCTGGTGCTAACCCCACAGATGAAAACAGTATCGATCCCTCGACATGTCAACTCTGTCGCCAGCGTCGTACCGAAGAACCCGCTTGCGTACTTCTTCTTGACCACCGCATCCCCTTCCTTAGGTGTCAAGTCCTCGTTCACCCAATCGGCCAATCCCTGTTGATGAAGCTCGCTGCCCATCTGCCACACAGCCAGCGTTTTTGCTTTGAGCCAGAAAAGCCCGGCGTCGGCCATGTCCGGTGAGGTATACTCGACGGCCGTCCACACAACGGGGACGCCACCTGCCCGGGCTGCGGCAACCAGCCGAGCCGCGGACGCAGGAACTGAGACGGCCTCCGGGTTAGAGGAGAGATCTAGTGGGGAACCCGGGGTCCAATATGCTTTGCAGATGTCGATCAACAAGAGGGCAGGGCATGAACCCCACCCCATGCGGTTGCCGTAGCCTGAGGCGGCATAAGAGGCTGCATCGCTGTGTGCGATCTTGGCGGAGTCGGGCTTGATTGCCATGGCGTGTAACTAATTCTGATAGGGAGGACCTGATCTGCAGGGACAATTCAGGGCAGTCAAACAAAGTAGAGGATCTTGGTAAAGGCCATGCTCGGCATTTGAACACGAATGTTTGAAGGCATATGCAACATGCCGATTAATTGCCGGGATTGACATGATGTGCATTGTGCCAGGGCAATGTGGAGTTTGGATTGCCTGCCGGACGGCTAGTGCCGAGAAAGAGCGGGCAAACGATCACTATCAATATTGCCGCTTATACCGGCAATACGTCGAACCCCACATTCGTTGGCGGAGACTGAATGAGATGAGCTGGTATGGTAATGGATCGATCATATCTCAGTGCCGGGGCAACCCCGGTAAGAGTTGTTGTGCATCTGCATACCGCCTGCCTCTCAAAATTTAGTCCAGCTCACATGAGGAGTCCAGACTGGTTCCAATCATCTAGCAAACCGTAATGTAAATCGCCGCTGAGAAAGGCGGCAAGCTCAGCGTCGAATAACTCGTTCGGAAATGCTTCCATTTCCGTGCACGGCGGTGCAGGTCTTCGACCATCATCGTCATCGGATTGTTGCCCATTCTTGCCCAGACCACCTGAGTGATTTTGGTGATTCAGAATCCGAGGTGATGGAGCATTGAAGCCAAGGCTTCCTAACGTGCCTCGCCGACTTGACTCGCCCTGGTCATCCTCCATAGTGGCCCCCTCGCTGCGGCCATCTAGTCTTGTAGCGGATGGACTGTCGATTGCAGATAGAGGGCTGGCAATGTGCTGCAATCCCCTTTGCCACTTCGCACTCGTCGGCCAGGCCTGGTGCAGCTCACTCAGCACGTTTAATGCGCGCATCGCCATGTCTTCTGCCTCGCCTGCAATATGCGGGCACAACTGGGGATGCCGCCACAGGTACGATGCCAGTGAGCCGCACATGTAGACACAGAAAACCAAGATCGCTGGAAATCCCTCGTCCCTCGTACGCATGCTGAAGTAAGCGTCGACTTGTTCGTGCAACTCTAGAACGTTGTCGAACAGCTCATATGAAATAGATTTCCAGAATCCTTCTGGGGCTTGGGGTGTTTCCTCTTTAGCGGCAGGTGCCGACAGTGAAGTGGACAGAGCAGAAATAATATGATCTAGATAGATCCGCCTCGTGACAATGTTGCTGAGTCGTAGAACCATAACAACGGAGAGGTATGCCAGGTGTAAAGACTCTGCTCGCCAGCCCCGTAGATTCCATACGCTCCATTTGTGCTTCGGAGGCATGCTTTGCTCCCACTGTCGTAACGATTCCGTTAATTCTTCATACTTGCTTCCGCTTTCCCATGGTGGTGCACCAGAGATGCCGCTCAGCATCGGATCCGGAAGACCTGCTCGACGTGCTACCTGCCCCCACAGATTGTGAGCCTGAATAAGGGTCGCAAACAGACATCTCTGTGGGCTCGCTGCCAGATGCTGATGCAAGATCGCAGGAGGTGTGCCCGCCAATGTTGCTCTCTCTGCAGGTATGACCCCAAACGAAAAATCGGCCTCGTCACAAGGAAGATACACTGTAATGTCGTCTACAGGAAATGGTGCTGGCGTCGTATATCCGGACTGAAGATTCTCCTGGCTCTGAATCATCCAAAACGTCCGCCGCGCTGATTCGGCGCGCACAACTTGATCAGCTGGCGCATCCGCTGGAAGAGTATACGTCTCCTCTCGGTGAAGTTTCAACAGAGCAGCCATACGAACCGCGACTCCCATATCCATCGAGCTTCGGTCTCGATCCCCATTTCCCCACTCAGCGATAGCAAGCAGGAAAAATGCTTGCGTCCTGTCCAGTGATGGGCGATACATCTCCGTCGAAGCCATCGCTCGCGATTTCTCCAGGAAGAACTCTGTTGCTGCAGCGGCAGAGCCATAGCGGCGAACCAGCGACGGCGTGAATCGTGATGAGATTGAAAGGATACATGAGAGGAGAAAGCGGCTTGATGATGATGGATTGCGGATGAGGTTCTCAAGGAAGATGGCTTTTGGGATGAACCCTAGCTGGAAGTAGGAAGTTACAAAAGTCTTGCAACCTTCAACCACCTCGTCATGCGGAGGAAACGGGTCGTCATGCTCCTCGGCTGGTGAAATCTGATCCGCTGATCGAGGGTTGGCGGTAAATGGAGCCACTGGTCTCGAGGGAGTAGTCCTCACAGACGGAGTTGGCAACGATCCTGGCATAGGATTTGAAGCCAGATTGCTGTCATAACCATGCCGACTTGCAAGGGCAGTTCGCTGGACAGCCGTTGATGGGGATGATGCGGCAGCAGCATTCGCGGAACCACTGTGCCGCTCTTGAACAGTGCGCCGACGATAGTGCCGATCAACATCCTGCTGCCCTCGACGAGGAAAGCTGCATTCTGCACGAATTGAGCCACCGGCATCTTGACAGGCGTCACAAGGAGCTTGCCCTTTGTGATTGATGCATTTTGATCGTAGCCGGCGGCAGCGGCGGCAGGCGACTCCTCCTCGTCGCCGGACTGGTGGCTGAGGAGGATCCGACTCGAGGGGCGGCTGGCCGAGGTGAGCCTCGGTGGGCTCCGGATGGAAAGCCACCAACGATATGGAATCGCGATTAGATGCCATATTTGACGGGCAATGAAGTCAGAGGAAGAGATGATCTGGCTCGCTGGCCATTGTTGCTCTACAGCAAGCAAGATTCACACGAGTGTCTGAACCGGCAATGGCTCGGGCAGACTTATCGGCAAATGACTGGCCCCGCAAGGCATTAGGTTTGACACGAGACCCACTGACGAATGGCCTAACTACCTAAGGTACCTGACCTCCTGATTAGGGGGGCAATAGAATCCGCTAGCAATAACCCTGTTGGCAACTGGAAGACCCTGCCCTGCAGCGATTTAGTGGCTACCTAGGTGGCCCATCCCTAAGAACACAGGCGTAATGGCTATTAATTTTATCGCAGTGACGGCACTGGGACCGCTTGCTGAGCCAATTCCACCTTTGAGTTTGGGTATGATTGGAAGAACCTCACCCCGAGGGTCCTTCTTCTTATGTGCAGTACAAGCAGTCACTATCAATGTCAAGTCTACAAGAAAGGACAGACAGGAAAAGGAGTCCGGGGCGTTTTATATGGGAACTTCCACAGGACAAGAGAGCGAGGGATTACTCGGATCGAGATGCGGTGGGAGGATTCATCATCCAAGATCTCTGCCTCATATCAATCGCGGTCTATTGTCAGCTTCAACTGCCCAGCTTTCGGGCTCGTAAATCAATGCCCTGAGATTAATGTATGCTATTAATATAGTAGAGTACAGTCACTAATTGAAGCTGCCGCTATGATATTCACTTCTTCCTCGTGCATCATATGCCGGGACTTAGTTTATACCCCCAATTTGTCGTTTGTTGTTTGTTTCCCCATTTGTACAGCCGTTTACTTTTGCCCTTCCAAGCGTAGGTAGGCCGGCCTTGACAAGATCCGCATCAATCTCATCCAGGTGCTCCAGAAAATGCGCATGCGACCCATCCCACTGGTCCGCCGGGGATAAATGTAGACTCTTCGAACCGTCGCCCCGGATAGCCCACTCAGTAAGGAGCAATGGCACACTGATATGGAACATAAAGGCCACGGTGCCCTCACATACCCGCTCAGGTTTCAGCTCCCTGGTCGTCGCGTTCTTCCATGTCTCGTACGTCTCTCCATGCGGCATGTAGCTTGCCTCGTAGCTCAGACCCCCCGGCTCGAGCACATGGCTGCTCCCGCCATATGTGCCATAGAGGAGTCCCATCATCTCTGTTGACATGTTGCGGTGGTAATACGGTGGTCGGAAAGTATTGCTTGTGGAGATCCATTTTGGTGTGAAGACGAGAAAGTCTGTCAAGGACACACCCGGGATTTTGGATTTTGCTGTTAGGACGCAGTAGACTGTTGGATCTGCTTGGTCGTGCTCGACGTTCGCCACGTTGATGAACTTTTCTGTTGCGTACTTGTATGGGACAAGATTGCCTCGCCAGGCCACGACGTCAAAAGGTGTATGCGCTTGCCGACATGAATGAAGCGAGCCGGCCATTTTGTAGACGATTTCCCAGTTTGTAGAATCTACGTCAAACGACGCCAGGGGGCTCTCAAAATCATGCGGGAGAGCCATGCCGTTAGATCCCAGAGGACCAAGCTCGGGTAGCTCGTAGTGTGCGCCGAAGATCTCTTGGATATAGCCTCGGCTTGGTCCATCTGGGAGAAGAACACGGAAACGGATTCCTGCTTGGATGACAGCGAGTTCGCCTGGCCGCACCATCATCCAGCCGAGCTCAGTCTGGATGTTCAGCCTGCCATGCTGAGGAAGAATAAGAAAGTCGCCGTCGTTATTGCAGAACGCTCTGCTAGTCATCGATACACCAGCGGAGTACACGTGCACAGCAATGCCCTCTTTTAGTGTCGGATCGCCTTGGCCTGCTACTGTTCTGATACTTTGTACGAAGTCGACACTGGGCGATGATTCCGCATCCGGACTCAGCAACGGGAATGGATCCCAAGCTTGCTGGCCAGCGACAAATTCCACCCGCTTGTTCAGCGGCGAGAAACAAGTCTCAAGATGAGGGTTTAGTTCTGCGGCAGACGAAACATCCCCGTGCGCGACGGATGGTTGTATACGGTACATCCACACATGCTGCAATGTGGCCCGCGAGCTGATGAACGAAGATCCATTGAGCTGTTCCGAGTAAAGATCATATTTGCATTTCTGAGGAGCGTTCTGACTGCGTGGTAGCACACCTGGTATTGCCTCAGATGCGAACCTGTTCGCAAACCCCGTCTGATATCCATGAGGGTCAGATGTCGTTGGGACGGTTGAAAAGGCCGTCTTGGCTGTGGCGCCGACCATGATTGGGATGAGAGCAGGTAATCTTGAGCCAAGCAAATGAGTTTCCGAAGTGTGGACGCTTACTACCGCGGTCGTCAATGATTCTAGGACCACAAAAGCCGTGAGTGTGTGGAATTGATGTTGAGAGGAGGTCGTGGTGTGGTACGAACGAAATTGACGCGACTGTCGTGAAACTTATCCGCGCCACTGCAGAATTGAGACTCCTTCGTTAAGATCTTATCATACGGGTGGCGTTGACATCTACCAAGTAAACTCGGCTCAAACTGCAGAACTTGGTTTACAAAACGTCGGCCAAACCCATTGGCATGGAGCATGCATAGGTGCCATTGTAGCTGATGACATGCAGTGGCGGCAATCGTTTTAGTGCCGATCTTGCCGATCTTGCCGGATTGTCCACCGGCAGGCAGGACATTTCTTGAGATCCATACAATACTGCCCTTTCCAGCAATTCCAGACGGGCATTGCTTGTGATATGCCGGAGATAGCGAGGACCCACCTAGTCTTTCGTCAGGCAAGGCAGGCAAGTCTTGCCGCCGATTAACTCCCTGACTCGCCAGTACCTCGGTGGGTTTGCCGGTGCGGGCAGTCAAATTCGTGCAGTAGGCTCTCATATGGCATCCAACCTTGCCGGCAGGCACGCTACGCAGCCTCATCGAACACGACAGCAAAGGGTGCGGATGGTTTCTCACGAGTGCAAATGACACACATGAATGTAAAGTGCCGTATATCTTGCAGGAGATCTCGCATACTGAAACCGAGATCGTTGGTGTCCGCATCCCCTTGGCGTCTTACACTCCCCCAATGGCGCTCTTGCAATTACTCACCTCCAAGAACACCGGTCTGGTAGCAATACTGCTGGTCGCGTTTCTTGGATATAAATTTCACAAGCTTACGACACGATCAAGAAGAAATCCCCTGCCATTGCCTCCAGGACCTCCAGGCCAGCCCATTCTGGGTCACCTTCGCGTCATTCCGGCCAACAATCCTGAATTCGCTTACGCGAAGTGGTCGAAAGAGTACGACTCGGATGTGCTGTACTTTAATGTCCTCGGGCAGGATGTGGTGGTTTTGAACAGCGTTCGCGCCGCAGTCGATCTACTGGACAAGCGAGGCGCCAACTACTGCGATAGGCCGCGATTCGTGCTCTTTGAGGTTATGGGATGGAGGAAAACGCTCACATTCTTAAGATGGGGTCCTGCATTCCGCATGCACCGCAAGATCCTGCAAAAGAGTTTCCAGAAAAGCAACATCCAGGTGTACCGCACACTGCAGGAGAAGGAGGCATTGATCCTGCTACAGGGCATCATGCGCCAGCCAGAGGCGTGGGAAACGCTACTCCGGCGATTCGCGACTGCGATCGTGATGGGTATTGGTTTCGGGATCAACGTCAACAGTGACAAAGACCCTTATATCCAGATGGCCATTGACGCATCTTACGCACTTGGACATGGCGGTGCGCCAGCGGGAACCTTGGTTGATTTCTTCCCCATTGTGAAGAACCTCCCTAACTGGTTGGTCCGAGATCGCTCGCTCAAGTTTGCGCGGGACTGGAAGTGGGCAATTCGGCAGATTCACGATGCCCCCTTCGCAGCCGTCGAGGCAGATGAGAACCGCGAGGATAGCCTGATCAAGGTGCTTATGGACCAACGCCAGGCACAGCTGGAGAAAGGCGAATCAGAATTATCTGTTGACGACATCAAAGGCGCTGCGGGAGCCGTGTATGCTGCTGGGCAGGACACTACTTGGTCGACACTGGTCGTCTTTGTGCTGAACATGGTGCTTCACCCTGAAGTCCAGTCCAAAGCCCAGAAGATTATCGATGAAGTTACCGGCGGCAGCAGGTTACCTACGTTTGAGGACCGACCGAAGCTGGTATACATCGACTACATCGTCCAAGAGACGCTGCGATGGTGCCCCGTGTCCCCCGTCGGCGTGCCTCATCGATCACTGGAGGATGACACCTATAACGGCATGTTCATTCCCAAGGGCTCGTTCGTGTACGCAAATGCTCGAGCCATGACCCATGACGAGCAAACCTATGAGGATCCAGACGAGTTTAACCCTGATCGTTACATTCCCGTTCAGGACGGAGGACGGGGCGAGCCATTCCCTGTCGGCCAGTTTGGATTTGGGCGGAGGATATGTGTGGGCAAGCACCTTGCAGAGGCAAGTGTTTGGATTGTGGTGGCCGGTATGCTGGCGACACTGAACATCGAGAAAGCTATCGGTCCAGATGGGGAGGAGCTGATCCCGGAGGTTGTCCTGACGAATGGCCTGACGAGCCACCCTCAGGCATTCCCAAGCCGCATCTCACCTAGAAATCGGGAGAGTCAAGATCTTGTCACAAACAGCGTGCGATAGCAAATATGATTTTTGCGTGTGAGAAAGCCCTGGCGTGGCTCATGACCTTGACACAGACGTCTGCAGGTAGGCAGGCAGCTAGGCAGATTGATAATGACAAAAGCCCTGCCCAATCGTCTCCTGCGGACACCAGTGATCATTGGAGCACTTGGGATGAACAAGGTTCAGGTTATCTCTCGATCGGGGCCTACCATGGGAATGTGTTGTCCAGCCATGGGTTTCCCTAAAGGCTGGCGGGACGCGACACAGTGTGCGAGATACGGTGTTGGGGTAAAAGAAATGACATCCATGATGCCAACAAACCCGATTTATACAGTCTTGTCGAGAACTAGAAAGCCAATACTACTTTGAAAATAGATTTAGCAACATAATGGAGACAGAAGATACCAGTAACCACATGAGATGCGTCCATCGATGAATGTATCGTTCGCCTTGCACGAGATGTGGTGCTGCAAAGGCTGCTACTGGTGTGGATTAACTTAGGTAATTCTTTAAGTTCAGGATGGTTCGGGGAGTTTTCACCTAATAATTGAGGCATCAACACATTTTCTCCGAAACCCCGCATTAGGCTAGCGCCGTGACAGCCGACCACTGCCAGCCTCCTCCCATACCCAGTCCAGGCGATGGATGTTCGTGATTTTCCCAGCCGTCCGCTCGGTTCGCTCTCCACAGCAACCGCCCACCTCCCATCACCAAAATCTGTGCGGCCGAAGTAGGTGTGATTGCTGAGACAGGAGCGTGCCTCTCTCCCTTATCGTTGAATATTCTCTCTTCCCTTCAACCCCCATTCTCCTGCAACGCTCTCTCTGCTCGCTCCTTCTCCCCGTCGCGCCATTCAAGTCGCTCGTTGATCGTTGATCCTTGACGTGGAGCTTCACGACCCCTCTGCGGTTCACATCATTCACACCCCTCGACCCCGTCCGCGCTTTGACCTAAGAAACGACGGACGTTCTCTTGTTCGTCAGCTCCTCTCTCCTCAGGCTTGTTTCTTTATTTCAGCCTCGACTAACTTGCTGCAGTATCATGGCGTCTGATTCGGAGACTGCTGCCCAACGGGTCAATGGTGTCGTGGATCACAACCGATCTGTGCTTCATGATGATCCAGCGACCCCCCAAGAGCTTGACGGTCTTGCACCCACATTGTCGCAAATAACTCTTCCATCGACAGAAGCACCGCCTTCCCCGATAGATCCTAACGAATCATTCAAGACGGAGGTCAATGATGACAGACTTCCGTCCACCGCTATCATCCCGTCCTCCCTCACTCCGCCGCCCTCGTCGCAAGTCCCCACCCACAACGGCAATGGTGCTCTACATTCGGCTTACCTTGGCTCTCAACGCTCCAACCTATTCTCCCCCCCCGCCACGACATTCAACAACATCCGACGGGATGGAGTCTTGGGCATGGATTACGTCGCCCCACCCCCACAGCAGGTTCTTGAGTCGACCGCCGACGAACTCCGAGCCATGATGCAAACGTGCATCGCCGAACATGCGAAGCTGAAGATGGAGGCCGCTCACCACAAGCTACAATACAATTTGTTGAGTCTGCAGGCTGACGAGGATGCCAAGCGCGCTGCTGTGGAACACGAGATGGCTAGACGGGAAGTTGACGCACTACGGACTGCCGAACATTCAAGACAGGCACGCCGCGAGTTGAGTGCGGTATCCGAGTCGGCACAGCTCAAATATGTGCAGATGAAGATGTGGTATGAGGCCGCCATGGAGGAGAATGACAAACTCAACGAACTACTCAGGCGAGCAAAGAAGGTGATACACCAAAAGGAGGATGAGATCGTCGATCTCACTGAGGAGCGGGACATACTCCTCAATCGCATCCGGGAGAATCGAGAGCACTTTCACATGATGTGCAGCCCAGGAGGTATCTTTCACGGGGCCTTGACGCCGAAGCAGCAAACCGTTTCAACCCCGCAGCAATACCGAGCTACACCTAGACAGACTCCGAAGTCTGCCCACCGAGAATCCAGGACCGATCGCGACCATGGCCAGGAGCCGTTTGCGGCGTTAATTCAAGTGCTTAGCCAAGAGAATAACAGCGCTCCGTCCACGCCAACCACCGCAAGCCGACCAGCACCACGGAACCCCCCAAAGCACACGCGTAACGTGCAATCCCTTTCCTCTCTGCCGACAACTCCAACCTCGAGACCTCGTGGGGAACATGCGGGTCTCTTGCCATCCGTCGACCTCGTACCCCAGACCGAACCCATTAGCAGATACTCGAATAAGCATTTCGTTCCTGGAACACCCACTCCGACCCGTGATCGTCGCCGCAAAAGCCGAGAAAGCACTATTTCAGCGGATGATAACGAAGAACTTGCGCGACAAGCGCTTGCAAAGTCTGCATCTTTCCTCTCCCAAGCATCACAGACGTCCCGTGGATCTCGACGCCCGCTTCCCCGCAACGACGATGAGGAGGAGGAGGAGGTATTCGAAAGCCAGGCTAGCCAAGCCGCATCGGAAATGCTGCGCCGGGACCCGCGAGAGAGCTTTGAGGTCGCAAGCTCAGTTGGATCACGAGATATTACTCCCGCTCCTGCAGAAAAGAGTGCGAAGCTGCAAGCCAAGATCTTTTCTGGCATTACCAAGAGCGGAGCCGAGAAGCGAAAGTTCAGTGGTGCCGTGGATGCGCCGGAACAACCCCGTCGGGAAGTTCTTGCAAGCCCTACAAAGAAGATGCGTGTTGCAGGTGTTCTCGGCCCATCCCCAAAAGTGGGATTGGGAATTCAGTACGAGTACAACCAGTAGTGAATACTGCCGAGTTTTGCTAGAGGTTGCTTAACAAGTAAGATGGCTATACGCAGATGGCTATACGCAGATGGCTATACGCAGATGGCTTTACGTAAAATTTAAGGCTTGGAGATGATTTCGCTTGCGTGCTTGTAGTATGCAGTATGCAGTATGCTCTTACATCTCCGTCACATCGTCAGGCTATGGGATCACTTTGAACACTGTACTAAAAGATAACGACCTTTATGAATTAGGATATGGTTCCTAATAGGTATCAGGGCAGGAGGGCGTGCCTTTCTTCTTTCAGATGGTGTGTACAATTACTTGGAGGACCAGACAGCGAAGAATGAAACCAGAATCTACACTTGTCTTTGTTTGCACCATCACGCACCTCATGCTCCTTACCCTGTTGATGCCGATAACCATGTGCCACTCTTTGGGTCCGTTTACCCAACCACACGCTGGCCAAAGCCAAAAATATGAATACGGGTCTGTGGAGTTGGCAATGTGCGCTTTAGGTACGCCCGAACCAAGGTACGGCCAGAGCAATTATCATCGCAACTAGTCCTTACAGAGTGTTCGCATATCTCCGTGACTGGGAATCAGACTTACGCACACCTACTTCAACTTATCCTACCACAATCCAAAACGTTCTCTGCCCATCACCGCTTAGTCCTCCAAGTCCCATCATGGAATCCAAGAACCGTACGAGCATCTCCAATGACTCTATCTGCGAGACCGATCGTCCGTTGAGTCACTGGTTTAACCCTTCGGCTGCCTCCACGTCGGCCAAGTCCCCGCTTGCCGAACTTGCGCGACATCGAAGACAACAATTTGAGCTTCGTAGTTTCAAGGGCTCGTCTGAGACCGATTTAAATGGGAGGATTCGTGCTTGTCTTACCAAGGCCCTTGAACAAGTCCCAGAGACGCAAGCCAGCTTTTCCATAAAGGCGAGTAAGAACAGCGACTTTGACCTTGAGAGCGACAACCACGAGTCTAAGACCGAGGAACTCAGTTCTAGTAAGGCTACACATCGCCCTCTTCTCAAAGTCGCAAAATCTCGGCTTGTGGAGTCTCGGCAGATGGAGGACCAGCTATCGAAGGTAAGAGGTGCCCTGATCTTCGTTCAACGAACATCATCATAGCTTCGAGCCACTAACCCTTTACTCTAAGATCATCGACAACCGCGACTCTGAGATTAGCTCTTGCCTGCAGGCTCCAAGTTGGCCTGACCATTACGAACCTGTTGATTCCATGGACTCTGACGATGCTGGGATATGCACGCCGCTGTCATCGGTCGCCTCCGAAACTTCCATCCTGCCTCCCCTTCCATTCTCGCATCCTCTGTTTAGACAGAGCCACCCTGCAAGCCATAATCGGAACCAAGAGAGCCTCTCTGCGTCCGTCGCCGCTGGACTGAGCTTTGGTCCGCCTGCTTTGCGTTCGGAACAGCTGTCTAGAATTAATGAGGAGGTGCTGACAAACCAACATGGCAAGACGAAACTGGGTTTCGATGAATTTGGGGTGAAGTCGAGTCTGCACGCACGAGAGGGAACCAGCTATATTGGTGGCCAGAATGAGCTGGATGCAGCGTTCAACAATCGGCCGCCGCCGCCTAAAGAAAGTCCTCCTCGATATCCTCAGTTTATACACTTCGAGCGTGTACCGCAGCAGAAGATGACGACCAGACCGGCGTCTAGTGTACAGGTCGATAGCGTCCACGGCAGCTGTATCCATAGGCTTGGGAAAGCCACACATCTCAAAACTAGAGCGACATGCAATACGTGCGGAAAAGACACCAAGGCAATGGCATCCGGTCACAAGAAAAAATACAAAGACAAGTTAAACGCGAAGAGGCAAGCGCGAAAGCTTGGTTCAAAGCCGCTGCGCAATATTTCAGTCCTGGAAACCCAAAATCGAGTCTTGGAATGGTTTTGCGGCGTTCTTGTTGGTGTAATCATATCATGTACTTTGGCGTTCCCCGGCCCAAGTTGCCTTGAACTGGTTATCGTGGTTGGCAGCGCCGTGCTGGTTGGATGTTCAATTGCCAGAGCATCGAAGAAGTCACGCGAGTAGCGACAATGGAAGCGAGACAAGCCACAGGTTAGTTCTCTCGAGACATAGCACAGGGTTGGAGAGAGTGCTTGATCTGGATATGTTAGCGCGGCTCGTGGTGGTCTCAAAACCAGACTCAGAGTACCAAATAGACGTTAAAAATGAATCGCAGGAGTTGCAGGACTTAAATCATCAGTAAATTGTATATGGGAAGTTTCTCGTCTATTCTAATACCAAGCCTACCAGCAATCATGGCTTGCAAGTTGTCAATGCTGAGCAATTCAATGTCAGAGACAATCATAGCGAAACACTGTCTAGTAGTAAACGATAACCATTTATATGTTTAATTGTATAAAGCTTTTATTATCAGTCTGAACACAAATGTTGCTAGGCTGTTCTAATAGAAGCATGCTGGTAAGTTCAATGCAAGCTTGCGGTAGACCATGACTGCCCTCTAAACCTCCGATTTTTAACAGGTTGGCCTCGCCAAAGCATACGACGTCTTGCACCCAATCAAGTTGCAGACATTTGGAACGTTGCAGCCAAGATCAATGTTCACGGTTGCCAATACTTTCGGACAATCACAAGGGTTGGAAATGGCCGAGGTCGTAGTGCATCCTGGCACGAAGCAGCTCCTGCACGCGGTGATTGTAGCCGTAATCGTTGGGCAGACAAGTGCAACTGCGGAAGACTTTGTCGTGCTCGAGGTAGACGTTGTCTTGGTCGGCGACACGGGAGGCCAGTCAGGGGGGCCAGTCGGCAGGTCGGGTCTACGCGTAGTCGAAGTTGTTGTAGGGGTGGTTGACGTGGAAGTAGTAGACGTTGTGGACGTAGTAGATGTCGTGGAGGTAGTCGAAGTTGTACTTGTCGTACTTGAGGTTGTCGATGTGGAGGTTGAACTTGAACTTGTAGAGGTGGAGGTGGAAGTTGAGCTTGTTGATGTGGAAGTTGTGCTTGTAGTAGTGCTGGAAGTCGTCGTGGGCTTTCCGGTGGTGGACGATGTTTTAACCCTTGATATTGTTGTCGGCGTCAAAGTTACAGGAGGCCCTTGAGGAAGTGCGAATACGCGCCTAGAGTAAGGATGTCAATATTCATGAACAGCTACAGTCAGTATTAAAGTAGACTTACAATGTGGCTGCTGAGAGCACGATAAGAGATAAAAAATGCATCTTGTCTTCCGGTCTTGTTTTCCAGACTCAAGCACAGGAATTCCGATATCGTCGTTGATGAACACCGCGTAGTTGTCGTGCTTGCCTTTTGAATTGCTGGTGGAAAATATACCCAACTGGCTGGGCTTTATTGAGAACTATATATTCAATCAAGCTGCTCTGGCCCTGGCCAGACTGGACCTGAATTGCCCGACTAGATTGACTGCAGTATGCAGTACCACTCGTATTGCCACTTTGATAGATGTGCGAAGAGAAATATCCAGCTGCAGTAATATACGACGGTTAAAGTCTCGGCGCAGCAAAAAGATTGACCTGGAATTCGGATGGCCTGCACTACCATGCCCGCCCTGGAATTCAGAACCGGTTGGCCCAATAAAATTTCGACAATCCCCACCCACTACATTGCCTTTACATTGACCTTGGAGTCTAATTCAACGGCCCAGTAAGTTGACGTAGGATCAAGCCGGAGCGGAGATGGAGATCCGAATCGAGAGATCCCGTTTCGTGTCGCCACTCATCTGGGTGGCAAACGTGACTTCTTTCCGGCTGAATCCAGGGACTTGGGACCCCCGCCAAGTCCCATGTCACCATGACACTAAATATAATCTTTGGACCAAGAATAGGTCTATGTAGCATTGAGGCTCGTCGAGACGGTAACGTCAGTTTACTATTGGATGCCAGAAGGACCTGTTCACAACTTTTTCACGGAGCTCGCAGTACAATCCATTTCGAGGATCTCCGTTTAGTTTACTCGCCCCGTTCATTTCCAATTATCTCCAAAATATGGTTGCGGAGAAGCGAACGCATCCATACGCTCCTAGCAATGTCGCAATTGGCATTGCAGTCTGCAAATACAAATCGTTTGCCGACATCTAGCAACGGGGCCCTAGCGTCCCAAGATGCGGATGATAATCGCACACCTAGCTTAATTTTTATGAGATGCGCAAGAGTTTTGGTCAGATATTGAACTTATGGTCCCATTAGTCAAAGGTCTCCAGCTCGGGGTATTAGAGTCTTCTTAGGGCCAAAATGCATTTTGTGTGGGAGAGGAATTGATTCTTTGTGCAGCTTTGGGGGCTAGTTCAAGGGAAGAAGCTGTCCCGAAAACAATTACCAGCTTCTTTCTTTGCAACTTACAAGCAAACGGCTTCATGAACGCTCCAGGAATTCGTCCCCTCGAGTAGCGAATCCTCCTATGGTACATTATACACGCTCCGCTGAGCAAGTGAACTACGCTCCGTCGCCTCGATGAGAACGTTGGGCTCAAAGTAGACGCCGACCGTGACTGTGTTGTGTCTCTTGTTAGTTTTGCCTAGCGGGCCGGATTCTTGAAATGGTTGGATAGATTGCGTATCAGTAAATGCTGCTAAACCCCCTCATGCCATCAAGCGACAGCACGAGTACGGATATGGAGATTGTATGGCACAAGCTGGTTACATCCTAACCCGCAAACATCTTGGTGCTCCAAATGTTCTGCGCCGATCTCGCTGGGCCAAATTGTAGGTAGGCACGTAGCAATTAAGTATGAAAATAGCTTCCTTCACTCCCAGCCGAATCCTCGGAACGTAGTGGCCCAACGGTCAAATAGCTCAGAAGAGCGGGATTCATAAGGTTAGAAACTAAAACCATTAAGTTTCGAAGGGGGAAAGCGAGCTCGACTTGCCCCCCCTGCTTTTTGCTGGTTCAACCCCTGATGTGATCATTTCTTTTTGTGGGATTTTTCTTTCTTAGGTACCTGAGTTTGAAGATTATGTGAAGATGATCTGATAAACAAGGACTAAATATCTGCGAGGAATCCCGGCCTGGCTGCTACAAAAAGCCAGCCCGTTTGAGACCTAATCCTCTTATCCTGTTCCATACAGAATGACAGCAATTGGAACTGCATACGTTGGCTTTCTTCTATTTTTCAGCTGTTCTGCACCTTCTCAAATCCGACAGTGTGGCATCATACAGCCCGAATCGTGTTTCTTTGTCTGCATCTATAGTAAACGGCATTGTCGACCCCGATGTTACGAAACAAAGCCATTGCTATAGCCATATGCTACTTGATACTAGGCCTTGTGCTATATCCACGTTTATTGTTCCTAACAGACCGTTTATTTCAAGGCTGTTCAAGATCATTTACAGTTCGATGAAACTTTAGAACTAGTATAAGAGAGGCAATAATTTCGGAAAGATGTTTGCTCTCAAGGCAAGATCTAGTCAAATTGAGTTTACAACAAGACCACCTTCTTTCCGGGAATCGACAACAACCGAGAAAATGTCTCCATCAAATGAGTTTGAGTATACATCCGACAGAGCTTACTTCAATCCTCTTCTGACAGCACAACATAACCTACCGAAGATCGAAGTGAAGAACAAGCAAAAGCAACGAGTAAAGGACTGGCAGAAGGGGGAGCGGAAATATGTGCCACTACCTCAACCTACAATTATTCGCGAAGCAAAAGCCTTCTCCCCTGTCCCTGCCATCTCATGGAAGGACATCACCAAGCAGTTGGCCCGAGAGAATCCAACCAAATGTAAACTAGTCTACATTACGCGACATGCTCAAGCCGAGCACAATGTGGAACAGGAGGCATGGGGAAAGGCTGTACTGTACGAACTTTTGGCATGTCTTCCTGGAACGAGAGAGCCACCACTAACAGAGAATGGTAAGAATCAAGCCTTGGAGACAGCTCAAATCATCCGAAATAGTGGAGCGCCACTGCCGAAATCAGTCTATTCGAGCCCGCTTAGACGGTGCTTCACGACTGCGATCGTTGCAATGCACGGGCTTGATCCAAACTCGGTGCCAGTGATACACTTGAGTGAAGATCTTCGCGAGTGGATGGGCTGGGATCACAACCATGAATCGGATGCCCGCGGCACTTTGGGGCAGATTAATCAATGGGCTGCGGAAGCTGGTGGGCGGACGGTGGTTGACAGCCAATTCACCGCTGCAGACGAGAAGTTCAACCATAAGCCACTGCGGGAGACATATACTGACGTCGACCAGCGAATGCGAGCCTTCTTGGGTGAGCTTTTCGCTAAGGAACGCAGCAATTGCGTGCAGGTCTTTCTTCACAACCGGTGTTTCCGCTCCTTCCTTCGTGCCATCGGCCATCAGCCATACTCGGAGGAATTCGACCTCGAAAACGCAGCTACAGTCCCATTCCTGGTGAGGCAAACACAATTGACCTCGGCTGAAGCAAACGAGCGACGAGTTCGCGAGCAAGAGCTCAGAGAGAGGGACCGGGCCATGATATTGGCGGAAAAGGCCGCTCTCAAGCACGATGCGGAGATGGATGTAGCTCAGATGCCGACTGCTAACCTGGAAGAACTGAAGAAGCTTCTCCGAAGCAAGGATGCACAAGTTCAACTCTCACGTGTCCAAAAGATACGTGGGAAATGAGGTAGCAAAACAGGTAGAGCGCGATGAAGATTCTCTTAGAAACCCAACTTTGAGCTCTGATGCTCAAATCCCTAGATAGTGTTTAAGTACTGAAGTTTGAAGGTTCGTAATTCCAGCTCAACCAAAGGCGAAAGTCCGACCGAGGTTGTTTGAAACAAAGCCAGCGTGAAACATTGTCGCCATCTAACCGATTGAGGTAGAAGATCAGCGAACAAAGTGCATTCACGTGCCTACTCCGGCGAAGCCCCCTTTTCCTACTGGTTACATTTCCACTTCTGTTCCCGCATTTGCCTATGGCACGGCCTGCTGTTCCATTGATTTCGGCGATGAACCCGCCGCGCAGCTGTCGCCAGCTGACATCCAAGCCTTTTCAACTTAGTAATTAAGCTAGCCAACGTCGCCCCGCGCGACAGTCACATGGAGAACCCTTATTATGGCGCCCTTCCAGAATACCGAACCTAATGCATCGCACTTTGATAATCTGTTATTTTACTTCAGATTATAGACCAAGCCCCAAGATGACGAACATGTCATCGCAAGATGATATGCTTAGCGCGCAGCGTACCGAGAAAGCAAAGATTACACTCACCGGTGCGCAAGAGACTATGCTTGCGACTCTTTACGCCAAAGCATCTGATGCAAGTGCAGCAAACCCCATCTTGGGCGATCGCTGGGCAGCGTACTTGATAGACCTCATCGACTACGACTTTGCCGGCGGCGCCGGTATGAGTACATCGGCAATGTATGCCGCGATCGCGCTGCGGTCCCGTACGCTTGACCGCTGGACGGCACAGTTCATATCGATGCATCCAAAGGTGACAGTTCTGCATCTTGCATGCGGGCTTGACGCGCGAGCTCTGCGACTGCTTGAAAATCCCGAAGTTCGAGAGGGAGGAAGAGCGATTAGATGGGTCGATGTCGACTTACCAGACGTGGTCGAGCTCCGCAAGAAACTCGCCCTACCTGTGCCGCAAGGCGTCGATTATCAACTCATGGCATCATCTGTGACAGATGCAGCCTGGTTTGAGAAAATACCAGCCGACCGGCCCACTGTGGTTGTCTTCGAGGGTCTGTCAATGTATTTGCATGAAGAGGATGGTAAGGCGTTGATCCAGCGTATTGTGCGCCGCTTCCCGTCTGGCGAGATCCTGTTCGACTGTTTCTCTACTTTGAGTATCCAGCTCCAGCGGTGGAACCCTCTAATACGCAAGGCCGGCGCGATTGTGTACTGGGGCGTGGATGACGCCAAACCTTTGGAAGAGCTGCACCCAACCCTGACACTTGTCGATAACTGGCGCTGGGTTGATATGCCTGGCGTGGAAGACTTTCCCCTGCCGGGCCGTGTGCAGCTATGGCTTCTTTCGTGGGTTCCTCGACTCAGGGAAGTGGGTCGTATTCTCAGGTTCAGCTTCTGAGCTGGTGCCCTGATTCCCGAACAACGGAGTCGTTTGGGCACGATGGTAATCGATAAACTCTTATAACATACTGGGTGAGAACGCTGGTTCCGAATGGCGGGTTCGAGATGGTGCTTTCTCGATGAAACACAATCTGCAGGAACTCCGTAAAGGTCAGCTCGAATGCAGCAAAGGCTTATGCAAAGCATGGGAGACACATTACCCAGTGGACAGTCACTGGCTGCCACCGAGTGGATGAAGTCACGGCGATGATATCATCCACTTGCAGCGTTGGAGAGAGCCTATGGTTGTGAACCTGAGAAGATGCTACGCGTCTTTTCTACCACTTGCGTGTGCGATACGGGTGTGAATCCTCGAGGTCGTGGTTTCCCCCACTATTGTTGTTCACTGCATCTATCACATACATACGCGATATTGCCTGGATAGAAATGAGAGTCTTTTAGAGAGAATTATAGAGGAATTATAGGCGTTGCTACGGCTCGGGTACTCAGCAAAACTTCAACGAGCAGATTATCTAACCACATCGGTCCAGGTTCCGAGATCCGGGTTGTTATGTAGTGATTCTCCGCCTTAAAACAAAGATATCGCGCATGTTGCTGTACGACGCGGGCGCGAGTGTAACCCTTCGCCCTATGATAAGGATAGCGCATGTCTTCTTTGCACTATGGGAGTGTCAATTTTCTCGGAGAGGGCACCGATACGACACTGATAGGGTACTGTGTTGAGAGATTAGACTTTAAAGATGAGCTTGTTGATGCAAGATGCGCTTCTACCTGTCGTGATTCGTTCCCACGCAACTGGATACCTCACGTGGGTTTAAAAGCTGGGTCCGGCTGCCAGTCAAGCCGCAATAATTAGTTGGTTGGTCGTGGGAAGCGATTCATCCACAGATTGACGAGGTTGCATTGGCGCATACCGTCCTGCTGCCAAGTTGAATCGTCCATTATTCAAATCCATCCGAGGCAGCCAAAACGAACAACCGGCATTCAATGCATGCGGGCCAGGGTACACGCACAATATTCTGCAAGGCCAGGCTCCTGACAAGGAGGTGGTAGCGCGCCGTGCTCTCAGTTCTCGGCAAATCTCTGTCCCGAGCGAAGGATAAAATCATGGAACTGGGTATTTGTCAGTTTACACAACTTCTACGCTAAGACTAAAAGATTAACGAGCTGGCGCTGCAAAATGGTTGCGCCTGCTATTGCCCACTATCAAAGGGCCGTTTACAAGTCCACCTCGAGGCCCCTGGAAATCCCTTCACAACCCATAGTGTAAATGACATGGGCCCATTGAACCAGACGCGATATGGATAATTGCATACTGGTTCACGCGTCTCGGAGGAAGTTTGGAATCCTTCGAACCCAACACACGTCTTTGATGGCTGGCAGCAAATATTGGGGGAGTACGTAGCCTCTTGATCTGGCCTTTATCCATGAGTGACGGAAACTCCACCTGAATGTAACATGCTAGCTAGGTGGTGCCGAATCGAGGCCAACATGTTGTTCCAAGAATGTTCTAATGGAACACTTGGTCGGTGTAGTCCGTATGTGTTCTCGAATGCGTATCTTAAGTCCAATGGTTGCGGGCGGCGTGCGTTATAGGTTTCATTTGCCCCTGACGTATTTAGACATCGCCAGATAAACAGAGTTGGCTATTCACCACGCCTGTCTAGTCTCTTGGTGTTTAGTATTGAGCCAGACTTGGAGCATTCATACGTCCACCTTGAGCTGCAGCAGGTTGACCGTCAGCATTCCTCTTGGCAATGGGGCAGTATCTGTCATCCCATTGTTAAAATCATTGATCGCATCCGTAATCTGATTAAGGTACTCCGTGGTAGTTTCCTGCTTGATTCCCCGGAAATGTTAGGGTCAAAGTACTTCTTGAATCGGACAAACAAATGGACTCCTTTCTTCGTACCGGTGGCGTTTCTGATTTAACATCAACTCACAGGGTGGGTCGCTCGCGTTTACGGTAGATCTCTGTGGGCAGGATGTAGATCTCCGTGGGTAGGATCCGTGTTTTGCGGCATACGGATCTCGCCTAGGCACTTAACCAAGGGCCTGGGACCCCCACCCGTCCAACCTCGACGACCTCGCGCCCAGCACAGTCCACAACGACGTGTTCCAAGCGGTACATCGTTATCTGGCGATTGGTGCGAGAAGATCTGGACGCAATTCGCCATTACGGAGGCGCCGTTTCGGAGATTGAACCCGGCGCTCAATGCAAATTGTGAGTTGAGCATTTGACAGAATGTTTGCGTGGCCACTTGAGGTTGTGAACTAGCTGGAAATATTTTATCTGCTATTACCCAATGCTAGATATTTTCGGACTCTGCAAACCAGGACAAACCAGACTGCACTAAGAGACGTGATGAGGAATATTCGCAGCGATGAGCAATATCAGCAACGAATTAAGAGTTCAAAATGAAATCGAGTGAGAAATTTCATCATAGGGCGACCAGGATGGGGCAAACCGGCGTTAGTCAAATATGCCAGCTATCGGGCGTTTGTAGAACTGGCTGCCTATGGTGTAGGAACAGGCAATGATAATTGACATCCTTCGCTGACATAACTGCTAGTGGAGCATTATGCGTGGATTTATTTGAACTCACAAAGCTCTGTCTAAGAAACAGTATGGGGTAAAGCGAAATAAAACTTAGGCTTCAGGTGGCTGACGGATATACCAGGTGAGAGATTGTTACCTTGGGGTGTGGCTGATGCCGAGGCCTGATTAAATGCCTTCCGTCACATAGGTAAGAAAGGCCATTCTTTATCACCAGAATGCCCCCTTCTCACGTATTCTGACTCGCTGAATAACTATAATTCGGTATGCTAGGCCTTCACCGTGGGCTGTCAACTACCCACATTCAACGTTGTCGTGCAGCTATGTCGTATCTTGATCCTAACGGCTTACAGGATCTACACCAATAGAAAGCTCTGGATTATATTGACGAGCTTCCATTGGATTATTAGCTTTATCTCATGTCGATTTATGTCGACCCCATTGATACAACTATGGACGACAGACAGATCAAGCCGGAATCAATCATATCTGAGGCTACCTAAGCCGAATTGAGCCCGCGCATAAGTAAGCAGGTAATGGGGGCTTCTCTTGGCCAGCTAAGCTTTCCAGTTAAATTAGGAGCTGCACATGTCATATGTGTGCATGCCAAATGATCTGAAAGATGGGGCATCTCTTGGTGCAGTCGAACCACCAGCGTTTCTGAAAATTGAAGCGGAGCACTTCGGCGCCATACGAATGCTTGTGCCCTGAGGGCTCAACGGTTGTTTTTGTTAGGCGCTCCGAGCATGACCGAGCGTTCCATGTTTTGAGGGCTACGTCCTTATCAAGATAATTTGGTTGTGGATGTGGGATTTCGAACCACGTGCAGACCTAGATTCAAGATAGAACCCTCTTCTTGACTGTGGGCTGTCAACTGGCCGCTCCCAACGTAGTAGTCGGGTGAACAAGCCGCATGCAGTAAATGCCGTGCATGTTGTGCCAGGGAACTTCCTTTTAAAGGTTGATTGGCCTGCGTCTTAGCTCAGAAATGGGACCCCGATCTCCACAAGCCTGCATCGAAAGATCTGATGTGGAGAAGATGACGGATGGTGATTGGGAGATTCTCTGGGGGCCACTTGATTAATCTTGTCAGATCCACGATGACCGCTCCAGCAACTATTTGGTGGGCAGGGTCGACCTGGTTTCCGAATTTTGTTGTTCGCCTTTCATATCTGTCCAATTTGGGCAGGTCTACTTCATTTTCAATTGGTTAGCAAGCTCTTGGCAGGCACGAAACTGTCGACAAGCGGGATGGGCGGCGGGCGTTGCAAAAGCTTTATACGCTCGTGATTCGGATCAAATGTGGAGGCAGCAAATGACCTCAGTTGGTCTTCACGAGCGACTGAACAATTTATAAATACAATGCCTCGACAGCCATTGCATAGGCTCAAGACTTCCTGTCATTGGTTCATTTGCATAGGTCCTGGGAAGTGAGATATCGACTCTAGTCATGGGTATTAAATCAGTCATTTCGGTTTCTTTGCTCCTTCTCTGTGGAGTCGCCCGCGGCCAGAACCCCCCTGCCGACGGTGTCCTTGGTCCGACAATCCCGCTGCCCCAGCAAACAGGAAGATATATTGTTGAATTCTCAAAGGCGGGCTCGGCCAAGTACAGAAAGCGTGATGGAAGTGCTGTATGTCAGAGGCGCTCCGGAGCTTCCCGGGCTGGCAGACTAACTGATCCTAGGACACTGCCGGCTTTTTCTCGACCCTCAGAAATGCTGGGAAAAGCGCATCCCCAGCCGTCAGCTTCACCTCGGATATATTCCATGGCGCCTCCTTCGACCTGAGTGGTGCTACCGACGATGCGTTAGCTGAGATCCAAGCTCTCTCTGATGTGGAGCGAGTATGGCCTGCTGCTATCTTCACAATCCCGTCGGTCGCCGAGGACGTTGCTGCTGCCGACGTTCTTGCTCGTTGGAGTCCACACAACCACACCAATGTGGCTACTGCACACTCCCGTGGCCATTTTGGAAAGGATGTAATTGTGGCTATTGTGGACAGCGGCGTTGACTACAACCACCCAGCTCTTGGCGGCGGCTTCGGCCCCGGTTTCAAGATCGAAGCAGGTTTTGACTTCGTCGGCGATGACTATGAGATTGGCGATATATACATACCCGATTTTGATCCTCAAGACTGTGCAGGACATGGAACCCATGTCGCAGGTATCATTGGCAGCTCTGACCCTGATTATCCTGGCGTTGCTCCAGAAGCCCGCCTTCGTATGTACAAAGTCTTTGGATGCGGGGGCTCTACATTCGAGGATGTTATTATGGCAGCGTTCATTGCAGCTCATGAAGACGGCGCTGATGTTATAAACGCGTCTCTGGGCTCAAACTCGGGATTCCCAGACAATCCTATTTCTAAGATTGTTTCAGGTATTCAAGCGGCCGGCGTTATAGTGGTAGTTTCTGCTGGAAACGCCGGTGCGAATGGTATGCTGGTTCATCGGGGTTTTCGTGAATAATTCTAACAGAGGAGTATAGGCCCATTCTTCAGCAGCAACCTTGGTAATAGTATCGATGTTACCGCCGTCGGAAGTGTTGAACATGACCAGGTCGTGGCCTTTACGTTCGTAGCCCACTCGACCAGCGGCGAAACACGGGAAATTGTTAGCTCCCCCAAATCAATGTTCTTTTGGATCATACTGACAGATAATCTTCTGGTAGGCGTACGTGAGCGACAGCAGAACGCAGTGGGAGTTGAATGGCACAGTCCCCACTTACTTCCACCCCAACACCCGCAACGTCAACTCCTGCCGCTCAAGTGCTGCAACATCTGGCGATACCGTTGTAGTTCTGCCGTAAGTGGATTTCTCACACAATGTAATCAATCCTCTAACTTTGCAGGCGAGGAAACTGCGTATGGCAGATTATGGACAGCGTCATGATTGGCAATGCGAACTTTCTCTTGTTTTACAACTATGAGGGTGCCGCTTGGGAGGTTCCCGACAGACAAGTGTATCGGGAAGACCAGCCATTTGGTTGTAAGTTATGAGCACATACCCCCATCTTCGACTATCTTCTTTATCACGAGTATGATGTGATCCTGACTATTTGAAATGTAGTTGCCGTGATCAGCTATGAAGATGGTGACTGGCTTGTTAGCCAGAACGAAGCCGGCTTCACGACAACCTTTGATTTTGTGGCAGACTATGATGCAGCGGGCATCTCTGTTCCGGGTCTAGGACGAATGGACTTTTTCAGCTCTTGGGGGCCCACTCTAGATGGAAGAATGAAACCAGAGATATCAGCCCCAGGTACATATTTATCCTTCTTGATCCAAGCCCAACATCTCTAATATCTTGACTGCAGGAGGAAGCATCTACTCTACCTTGCCAATCAACCAGGGTAGCTGGGGTACACTTTCCGGCACGAGCATGGCATCGCCTTACGTATGTCTTGCTTGGTTCCCAGATGAGACTAAAAACTAACTTGTTACAGATTGCGGGAGTGGCAGCGCTCTTTTTCGGCTCCCGGGGCGGACGCACAGCAATTGGCGAGGGCGCGGCAATCTTGGCACACCGTAGGATCGTGGCGAGCGGTAATCCAGTTCGCCATTATGATGGAACCGAAAACCTTGCGTAAGTTTACTACACTGTGCCAAATCTTTCAAGCAGCTTACCCCTTCTCGTAGGCCTGTCGCTCAACAGGGTGCGGGCCTTGTTGATGCCATCCGGGTCATAGAATATGATACGTCAGTCAGTCCGGCGAATATCAACCTGAACGATACCGTGCACTTCAGTGGCAGCCATGAAATTCATGTCACAAACTCGGGAAGCGACACTATCACATACCATATCTCTCACCTGGCGAGTAACACAGTGCACACTAAACCCGCAGGGGATGCTTGGGTTGCATTTGATCCACCATACTCATCATTGGAGGGGGATATCGCCGAGGTTCGATTTTCCACAGAGTCCCTCATCGTAGGGCCGGGCGAAACCGCAAGCTTCTCAGTTGCATTTACTGAGCCATCGACTATCAGCGCAGATATGCTGCCAGTTTATGGAGGTGCTATAATAATAGCTGGATCCAATGCAGAAGCTCTTCGAGTATCTTACATGGGTAAGTTGGATCTCTCCGCCAAGTTATCAATGCTAACGTGCCCCAGGTATCAAAGGATCAATTTACGACAGTGATATTTGGGAAATGGAGCGCGGTGTCCCATTATTCTTCAATGCATATGATGGCGGCTTACTGGTCGATGGGTCCAATTACACATTTGAGAATGACAACAACTCTCCACACGTATTTTTCAACGTCCTCTGGCAGACTAGACAGTTGAGCCTCGATGTAAGAATACGTTTGACGATTGGTTTGAATTGTTTGCTAACACTTTAACTAGTATGTCGCGAGAGATTGGCAACCGAGTGATTGGAGCTATCCGCCAATTCCGGGACAGAGCAAGTTTCATGGCTTCTTCAAGACAATTCCTGGTGGGCTTGAAAGTACTGTAACCGACTTCCCGATTTTCAACGTCCTACGTAACACAGGTGGTTCTTTCCGTGCAATTCCTCAGGGTGTTTTTGCGACCGGCGACAAGATTCCCAGTGGAGAGTACAGAATTCTTGCCAGAGTATTGCGAAACTTCGGAGACGCCAACAATCTAGACGATTATCAGTTCAGTCTTTCGCCCTGGTTCCGCCTCAACCCAGTAGATATCACAACCATAACAACAGCTTTACCAACTCAAACAAGTTTGGCGGTCTCGACATCAACATCAACATCAACAATCAGTGTCGATCCTTGCACCGCTACGTACACCCCAATCGCGTTGGATGTGTCAATTGAATCGCAAGTGGGCTCTTACAAATTCTACCAATACTCAGATTTCCTTGCAGTTGACCTACTGGATTCCCAGGTGCCATTGACATTTTACCTAACCGCGGACGGCCACCTGCAGACTCGCGTACCCAATGAGGCCGAATATGTCTATTTGGCGGTACACACAAACACCAATAGCTTGATTTATCTTTACCCACAGAGGCGAATAACTGGCGCGTGGTCATTCCTTTCATGTGCTATCATCGATGGCACGCTTCAGTGCACGTCAAATAGCAAGACAGCCTTCTACAGCTGCGGTGGCACCGATCTGGTGAGACATGGATTGGCTCCTCTTGAGAACTGCAATCTTATGAGCATCGTGGGAGAGCTTAAACCGGACCTTAGCTGTAGCACCACTACAACTTCAGGCATCAGCTCAAGTGTCTCGGTCACATCGACGAGCTCAACTATGTCAATAACTTCTGTTGCTAGTTCGAGTGTCTCAGTCACGCTAACGAGCTCTTCTTCAATATCATCCACCACGAGGCACTGCATTCCCCGCCCTCGCTAGGTCGTTTTAGGTAGTGCCGGAATGCACACACGCGAATTACAGATGACTTGGGAGTGGGTCGATGTTCATGCTCTGTCTTCCATGTCTGTGTGGCCGGAGCATGCCGGAGATTCGGATAGCCTCAGAGAAAAGAAACCCCCAGTATTTAGGAAACAAAAAGGGGTAGCTAAGTTCGCGTGTAGCAAAATTAAAGCATGCCTAAAACTGTCGAGTGCCGAAGGTTATGAGAGTCGATCAATACCAATAATCCAACCTGATTGTCAGAAAACAGGACAAAACATTTCACGATTGCTCAGGAGGCGAACAGATTTGCGAAAGAAGTTGGGCTCTTCATTTAGTAAGCGTAAGGCATATGCGTGCTCTATCGATCCCAGCACACATTGCAAAGATTATCATCCATGCCGCTTCCAGGCCCTGCATCCTTCAACTTAACTAAGCAGTGCAGATTGGGCCAAGGAAATCCAAGATGTCCAAGAGCTCCTGCAAGTCCAAATCCACACCAGGAATGGAAATGACAGGAATCGTAGGAATTATGCCAGTCAAGCAGTTGAGGCATCCACAAAGCTATTTGATAGGTTAATAAGAGATTACAACGGGCAGGAACCGCATTTTCCACTCTTTCACTTACTTCAACAGCTTTGTTGACGGCGCAAAGACCGGCGGCAGCCGGGTTTCCAGCAGCGAGGGCTGCTTCGATGCAAGTGATTGTGGGACCGATTGAGAGGCAGCTGAGGATGCTGCATGCGCGCTCCTCAATGATTGGATTGGCTGGAGAGCTCCCAGGGGCAGGGGCAGCAAGACCAGTGCCGGCAATGGCGAGAGAAATGATTGCGGTGGTTGCGAAGTGCATTATGGTGAAGTGTTGCTTTCTTGTTTGAGATGATAATGTGAGGTTGAGGGATCTGTTCTGATAATGTAGCTAAGCCTGATGGGATGAAGAATAATCGAGACAGACAATAGAGAAAGGGAATGGGTTTATATAGCCTTTCTAATCTGTTCACGGCTTCGGCAACGCCGGTGTTCGCGTTGTGGGTATGCAACCATCTCATGTCATCAGACCAGACATCTCATGGTTTGCAGTTCGGGTAATACATCTCTCCGTCCCAATTGACAAGAAACCCCCTTGATCGGGAAAACCGATACATGATTCACTGCTACATCCCCCTTTCAACTCTTCGGAGCCAATAGAACTCTCACGGGTCTCTTATCTTGTCTCCTCTCTTCTGAAAGGGTGGCAAAAGCACTGCCCCATTAAAGTTCGTGTAAACATGGCGAGTAGACAAAAACTTATGATAACAACTAATATTTGCGCCTTTGGCGACAATTGCCAAGATTACGATAGAGAAGTCCTTCAAGCCAGGTCCAGCCGGCCTCGCCTTGTAAAGGCTCATGGTCGAGACCTGGCCCCCCCACATCTTGTAGATTCTCAGGAGGCATGTTCAATGGATCACCTCGATTTATCCCTTCATATGCGGATTGGACCTGCAAACTCAAACTTGGTTGTCACTCTGCTAGGGGAAGGGCGACAAGCTGGAGCGTAATGCTATCGTTCTTTGCTCTTGGAGAATTGGGCGAACTGGCTCTGACACTTGGTCATCCTGTGAGGCAAAAATAAGACTTCATGGTGGTACTCGAGGCATGTCTCGCATCCCACGTTCTTAAAAGTGGCTAAATTATGATACAATGCTCCATAGCAAGTACAACTAGCGCTCTTCTACGGGGGGGGTCTCCCGCTTTTAGTTCGATACGTGCCTTAAGCTAAGCTTTTAGCAACTACCTAGCTAGATAAGCTTCGACCGACTGGAATGCCACACTGACTCATGTAACCATAAGTTAACCTATCTTACAGCTGTCATGGGGTGTACCATCCATTCGGAGCGCAATTGTCTACAGCTGCCCTCACTTACAAACAGTCTACAGAGCGGGATGCATCGAAGTATACCCCATGAAGTGCCGAGAACCGGAGACGTCGAATTAGCGAACTTGGTTTCTCTGGGGGCGTTTGGTATTCGGTTCCGAAAGCTGAACATCGTGCATATGCTCGCACAAGTGGAGACTGCCATATTCGTGTGGTCATTTATCATAAGATCACGCTTCGGAGTGAAGTGTGCCAAATCAAAACCTTCCTCTCGGAACAAAACAATCGGAATATTCCCGCCGTTCGCGTGGCCGGCACCCGTGCAGGCGGCCCGCAGTAGCGTTATCGTTTCTCAGAATGCTTCCAGCCATCGCTGACTCGCAAGCCTCGCCTTCTTCACCGGCCCAAATCCGACAGGTTATTAACTTATTCTTTCCCACGCTTTAAACCCGGGGACCTCGGGGACCTCGGTGATTCCACAGGTGCCACCTCTATGGAACAGCCACTGTAGGCGAGACGCAGACGCTAAGTGTGGGCAGCGGCCCGAGACGGCCTCTGCCGCCGCCAGTGATCATTGGCACCATCATTAGTTACGTTTCTCGGCTTCGACCGCGCCGGTGGGTCTCACCCCGGGAATGGCAATTTCGGTTTTGCATGAGCCTGGGCCTTCATACCAGCAACGAAAGTATATCACAGCTGGCCCGCCGCAGTGAAACTTGTACTGTGTCAACCCACAATTGTCAGATGCGCTGTATAACATAAACTGGCCTTTTAAAGTTGTTCGCCAATTTTAGACTTTTGAGACTCAAGTAGAAGCTCTTGAATCTTAATTACGCCACTTAGAGGGCGGTCAAGTCGGGGCTTAGCCTCAGTTACACAAACCAAACTGCGCAGAGAAGCCCGGGTTCGTCCAAAACGACCTGGATTTACAGGTGTGGACACTGGGCACTGGGTTCTCATATCCACTCGATAAATGTCGATCGCACCAGCCACCTGCAAGTCCAATGACTTCCAAACACAACATTCTTGTCAAGTCACACACGTTTGTCCAGTCTTGCAGATTCTTACCCGCCGTGTGCGAAGCATATCTAAAGATTGCACTTTGGCAGCCAAGATATTATACATGGGCCTTCAAGGGCCGAGACCTGTAGTAGCTAGATAACATAGATCCAATCCCCTATCCAATTAGCCCTTTCCCCGCCTTCTCGCAAACTCCTATCGATAATGCCTGTGTCCTAAGGCCATGATACAGATGGAACAGTGCTTGATTTATGATCATTGATGTCAATGTAACTTGTACAGTCAATAAGACTTTGTCCAAAGAAAGGTTCTCACTGCTGACTTTTGTCAGTCAGCCCTTTGGGAGGTAGATCGACAGCCACAGTGTCTTATCGTCTGTGCTAGATTCTACAGACAATGTCCGCAGGTCATCCGAAACCTCTCCGTGCCTATGACTTGTTATTACATGATGGCATTCAGCCAACCATGGTGAGCCATTCAAGGCAATGAGTGCGGATTGCATACGTCCCACAAAGGTGCTTGGCCACCGAGCGTGAGGGAACTGTGGTGGGGCTCGATGGACGGAGGGCCCGGAGTACTTCTTCATCACCAGCAGGATCCCCACTGGATACTAGATGCAGAGGCTATCAAGTGGAGTAATGGGCTGACTAATATCTTTCAAACCAAGGATGATGCGTTGCTGTACCCATGGTATCCTCCACGTGGATAATGCTGGGATTCCAGGGCGAGATTCTCTGGAACTTGAGCTCGGACAATGAAAAGAAATCATAGATTTTGATCAATACATGCTAGACTGACTCTTTCATGTTAGCGTTTCGACGTGCGTTTCAACGTGAGTGTCTTATCTTCAGCTGCCCTCCAACAGTCCCAGAATTCTGAGAAATGTAGCAGATCGACAAAGCCAGGTCCCAGGTCCCACAATGCAAAGTGTCACTCAAAGATTAACGCAACAAATTGCTATGATACCGATATATCTTTTTCTTTATAGCTATATTTATAAGAGGGAAGCAGGCACAGGCACATTGGCTGAGGAATTGGCCTTGCGGCACACATGTTTTTAGTAATCGGCTCTGCATCGCATTTGTGGTGTCGCGCTAAGCATGGATCGGGCTTCCCACGAAAGAATCCCGTTTCGCAGGGACAACGACATGGATGAAATCGCTTGTGGCGACTCATCGACTGGTGGCCTTACTGAGGCAAGCAGTAGTAGATACTTTTGCAGTGGGTTGCCTGGTCGGAGGCAATCGCACTATAGAGGTTTCTACCGTTGTCCCGGTAGCAGTTAAAGCTCTTGAAGCCGTTGCTTCCCCATCTAGAACCAGACATCAGTGAAATACTCCAGCAATGATAGTAAGTAGGAGAATCCTTACCCTGACCAGCTATACATAGGTCGGCTCTGCGCGTCACGGTCGATGTGCGAGGTGAACGTAACTCCGGTTGAGAACGAACATTGTCGCGAACTGCCTTCCCACTGAACAAAATCACTACCTGCCATGTTACACCGGTCACGATTGTCAGGAGGTGAGCCGTTCTGCGAGGCGGCGCTAGTAGGGTAATACTAAATCCAAGTCAACATACACATTCGTCACGCAAGATGAGCATATAGAACTTACGACTATCCGAGACCAATATACATTTGGTCGGCAGCAATTCGCTGAGTTGACGCAGTTCACAAGATAGATCATCTCAGTCTCCCTTTTCTCAAGTGGCGAGACATCCATCTGACTGGGGTCCAGAGGAGTGGCGTTGGCAATCGCCAAAAGAAGAGGGAGAAAGGCGAAGGCTCTCATGTTGAACTCGTTTATTTGGATGAAGTTTGAACTCTATGTTGCCGTCTAAATATAATGGTGCTCGCCTCTTATTTGGATGAAGTTTGAACTGTATGTTGCCGTCTAGATATAATGGTGCTCACCTCGTGCGTTTATACATGAACAGACATGAAGTGTACTCTGAGGTATAACAGGCCGAGTCAGAACAGACTTCAATGTGGACGGTAGAAAAGGCAGCATGGTCAGCGCTCTTATGAAGTTCATTGGCTTTTAAAACACGAGCGTTCTCCTTCTCCCCTGTCGAGTCTCATTCTCACAGGCATTGACTGTGCAGCGGAACGCAAGATGAACTAAACCGTAACGGACCCGAGATCTTGGGAACTCCACCGGAACTGCTTATATCACACAGGGCTAATGCGGTAGCGCGAAGAGGTAACTTTTCCGGAACTGCTGATTTAGTAAGCTGCATGAAGTCTGAACTCAGTCTCAGTGCCGCTTATAATTCAGCTAGGCGAACGCTTATGATGGCAGTGGGTCGATATCGACCTAGCAATGCATCCATCTAGCCTACACTACCCTAATTCGTAAAGGCAGAAAACGAGCAAACCTCACTCTCAACCAATCAGTGCATCTGACACGAATACAAGTAAGATGCCCACCTCACTTTCTAGTTAGTGTTGCAGCCTATCCATGCAGATCCTGCTTAGATCGCGGATAAGTTCATTTAAGCTTATTATAGACCAAATCATGTAAGCATATAAACCGCCGTCGACGAATCGGCCTGCTGAAGTGAATGGGCCCTTGTCAGATTGCCTTGCCCACTGAGAATTTGTAAACTAGCGTTGTCTGCGGCACTGCAATATGGTGAGATTTCCCCCATTATGGTTCTAGTTCCTCCACTGACACTCTACCCTGACACTAGGATCATGGTTCTTTAGATCCACCACACCTTGCATTAGGCCTGGCAGGTGGTTCCGAAAAATGAGGAGCGGTGGTTTAGGTGAATGGGAGGCTGTTTAGCGTAGGGACCACCACTCCTCATTTTCCGCACCCACTTGCCTTGGCACGTTGGCACCACACTGTTATTTGGTTCCGACCCCTGCGAAGATAAGGTAATTACTACGCAGTGCTCAAGGCAACTTTACTGAGTCATCTGACCCGCAGTTGTTGTTGTTTTCGTACTCGACCGATGCCTACTCGCATGCCATTCTATGCTAATTTAAAATCAATAACATACTCGGCTCATGAGGCTCAGCACCATGTCGCCGATTCCGACGAGCGGCTGAGTAGATGAAATGGCTGGTAGTGCTCTGCACGGGTACTAGAATGTTTTCTCGGAAGTCTCACTCTCCACCACCAGAGTTTGGCCTGGCTGCATCTGAGGAAAACATCTGCTTCACGTACAAAACTATGAAATCGTCGTGGATCAACGAGCCCATCATGCAGCTCTGCGACCTTGAAGCCTATGGCGAAATGGGCTACAACGCCGCAAAGGCGCTCTGCCTAGGCTTTATGGCCCCCGATTATCGCTCGCCGCCCACGCAGCCATCTCTTCCGTCAGGACGGTCTGAGTGCAATACTGTTACCTTGTGGGCCTAAAGTCTTTCAGCAACAGCCTTTGCCACTCATCTTCGAGCTAGCCCGAGTATCACTGGTAAGGCGTGTGCTTGGTCTCTCGGCGCATCGGGAGTTTCATTACCCATTCTAACATGCCCGACAGACATGCAGTGGGATAGCCGGCAAAAAAAAATTCCTGCAGGACCACGAATGGATAACAACCCCATGGGAGGTCAACGGAAATGTTGCTAGCCGAAGAATTATCGATATCTCCGGGATGTGGCCAAAGGTGCCGCCGCTCTAGATTGCACTCGATTGCATCTTTAAAGAGTCTTCGGACGACCTCGTGTCGGCTCTCGGCCGACACACCTATAAAGAAACCAGCGAAGGCTGCATCGTCAATATCAACAATGCTATTCAGCTGGTGAATAGTAGAGTGGACGGGGAGATTTCGTATAGAGGGGGGAGACCGCCGGAATCTCTCGTGAACGTTTGCACAGCGGCTGTCGTGGGAATATTTCGTCCCGGAAAATCCCCTTCTCTTTCGAATGCCTGGGTTCCATCGACTCTTTCGAACCCATCCAATTCAGGGATCACGGTTACTGCCCTGCACATATTACCAGCTCTGCGGCAGATCATTGAAGCAATTTTCGACAAGGGGGCAAATCCTGGCCTCTACCAATCCAGGTACTACAATGTTCATCGCATGCTCCGCATATAGGAATATGAAGCAAGAGGTCGGTAACCCTCTGTGCCCCATGGCAACGCGAGATGATATACTTCGGGAGACGTACTGTCTAACGAACACTCTATTGAAACACGCGTCTGCCTGAATTATCGATGAGTCGGAGTCGGCCAAGGACCAGTACCAGAATATTTCCGACGTAATCATGCGCTCCATCCTTGCCGAGTATAGAATAGATGTTGCCTGTAATGAGCCTGAGAGCTCGATAACTTCCCTCAATCTGCTGTATGTATCTCCCATTTCTTTAGAATCATTGCAAAAAACTTAGACAGAACGACTTGGTAATCCCGCCGTTCCCTGCTAGACAACAATAGAAGCCAGGAGTTGTGTCATACCGTACTTGTTGGCAACTTTCATATCGTGTAATCGTGCAAAGACCAGGCTATCCTCGCAGGACTCTATCTCGCACCGGTCCGTCACTTCAGAAAGTCGTGGAGCTAAAAGCTCAATCTGGCGGACAGCATTGGTCACTAACATGACATAAGAACGGTAGTCCATAGAGCCCTCCGCATACACGGCCATTAGTAGCAGGGCCTGAACTGTTTCCTTGTCTGCAGGCTTCAAAATCAGGTCTGGAAGAACCAGGACCGCGTTGCGGTAATATGCTTTAATAACGCAGTCAAGCTCGTATTCAGACACAGGTGCTGTCTTAAAGCGAACCGCCATAGCAATGCACGTGTTTATTATTGCCCATCGGCCTGGATTGCCCGATGGATGAGTGCTGCTGACCGCGTTCTGTTCGGCGTTGAGTCTGTTCAGCGTAGGAAGATCGAACAATGGGTAGACTGCAGCAATGTCGTCATAGGTAGTCTCGAACATATGTTGAATCTGCCTCTGTGATACTAGAGGAACAAAACCCTCGGGGGACTTCTGGTCTTCTTTGACGGCCCGCTTCAAGTCTTGAAGAGCCGGAACACTGTTCTCAGCATGTAGAGGCACTGGATATATCTGTTCCAGAAGCACTTCCATACCCATGAACTCCTCAGATAATTCGAGATGCACTTGCCGTTCAGTTATATCTCTTATCGAGGCCGGCGAGCCATCATTACTGGATGAGTGGCTTTCGTCAATGTCTTGCACGTCTTTCCGCTGAAGATGAGATTGTAACTGTTTATGTCGCTGTTCCAACTCTTCGTCCCTCTTTTTCCTAATGAACATGGTTAGCGTCCACATAGAAGAATTAGAATGCAGAAGGGAAAGAAATAGAGGACTCGCTTCTTCCCAGGACCTCGCATCTTTCGGTTGGGTAAATACTCGCACTGCAGGGCACGACTGGCACAGCTTGAGCACACTGGCGATTTCCCATCGCATCCTATTTTCCGACCCCTACAAGGTATGCAAGCCTATAAAGCATTAGTCAAAGTTGAATGACATGTAGAGGGAAGTGGAGGCAAGCGTTGGGCAGAAAGTTTGCTATGGGCCGTTTTGAATCTCTAGGGGTTGGGGAATACCATTCGGACGCGTGTGGATGGGAGCTGGGATGTGAGGGAGATTGCTGTACCATAAATCCTTTTCTACGCTTTCCTGTATATGCATCCGGGTTGAGTTGCAGATGCTCCCCGGGCTCCATCTTAGCCCACCACTCTTGAACAACTGTCCACGCGGTACAGATACTGGTGGTGTCTTTCCGTCTTGGTCGACAAACAGAGCCCGCGGAATCAAAATCAAGGCGCCCGGACTCAAATCTGCTTAATTTGTCAGCGCCGGAACCAAAGTGCACTTGTCCTAATCAGGTAAGCGCCTCCGCAGCAGCAGGCAATACCAGGCCGACGTCTTCCAACTGTGCAGAGTGAACCAACCGCTTCATTGCCGGAAACTAATTTTGATTCCGTTCAAACTTAAAGAAAATATATCTTGTTGTAAGGACGAGAATGATGGTGTGGTTGGCTGTCTTTGGTGGAGGCCACTCTACGTACCTATCTATATAAGATTGTCTAAACTGGAGTCAATTTACTATGGCACCTGCATTCATTTCCGAGATATCTCAAAGTAGTCTCTTATCACAGATCCCAAAAGCTTGATCCAAATCTCTCGAATTCGCCAGAATGGTTGTTGTTGCAGTCGCTGGTGGTACCGGTGCCGTAGGCCGGAATATTGTCGAAGCCCTCCTCTCTCATGGAAAGCACAAGGTTATAATTTTGAGCCGCTCAGTATGTTACTCCCGATCCAATCTCCTTTAGACGAGCTAACCTTTTCCCAGGACGACGCCACTAAAGAAGAAGAACTCGGTGCGCGCCTTATCGCCACCGATTATAAAGAGGTGGCGACACTCACCAAAATCCTCGACGACAACAATGTCCATACCGTTATATCTACCTTAGTGATGATGCCCAACGCGGCTGGACCTTTGGAACCGAACCTCATCCGAGCCGCCGATGCTTCGAAAACGACTAAGAGATTCATTCCTAGCGAATTCGGGTTCCCTCAACGTGACGAGTAGGTACCGTTCCCACTCGTTGCTCCCCGCAATGACTAACCTATTGTTTCGATAGGGATGGAGATCTGTTCCCTTCTATCCGCATGAAGCATACTTCGCGACGTGTACTTGAAGCCAGTAGCTTGGAGTGGACGATAGTCTACAATGGATACTTCATGGACTACTTCGGGATGCCTAAAGTTAAGTCTTATTTAGCACCTTACATCGTGCTTCTGGACCTTCCCGGAGACGCGGCCGCCATTCCGGGCGATGGAAACAAGCCGGTCACTTTCACACATACCTCTGATGTGGGCAAGTTTGTTGCCGCCACCATAGATTTCAAAGTTTGGGTCCCTGAAAGCTTTATCATAGGCGATAAGATGACATTGAACGAAGCCGTCAAACTAGCTGAAGAAGCGAAGGGTAGGTTTTATATTGGTCAAACAGTAGTATCATTGCTGATCATGTCGCTTTAGGCACCAAGTTCACGGTGGATTATGATCATCTCGCCAAACTGAAGGGTAGTGAGGTGACCGAACTGCCTTCCCAAAAAGCACTCTATTCTGCTATTCCTAAAGAGTTCGTCCAAGTGATAAACAGTAGGTTTGGAATCTGGGTTGACCGCGGAGACTTTGATTTCGACGAGAATGCGTCCTTGAACGCAAAGTTACCAGATATCAAGCCTATAAAGCTGAAAGAGCTGCTAAACAAGGCGTGGAAGAAGTAGAGGTTGACAGGACAGAGGCAGCGAACATAGTCCTAGTCTAGATAGACTCCGTCGCACTCAACTTGAAATTGCACCCCGTCATCGGATGCGAGGAACATCCCATTAATGATGACATTGAGACTGTATAACACCCATCTCCCGCGTCTGCCCAGACGCTGCGAATTCGTTCATCTAGATTGTCATGATCTATGTTCGTTGCGGAGGCAAGAATCGGAAGGAAGCTTCTCGCTCTTCTCAGACGGCCCCGGCTGAGGCGATAGAACATCTTCGCCGTAGATGAGGCTCGTGTCGAAGAAACTGCCATCGGAATAATTCTCTCAGGCCTTGTCAGGCTGCAGAGGTAGCGTGCTCTGCTCGCTTTGGAGTCCAATAAAGGCCACGTGAACCGACCGAATGAGAAATATCCACTGCCAGGGCTCTGATGGTGTGGATAGAATAGCGGCGGCTCTGGTACTCTGCCTTTGGTAAGGGTCGAGCTGAACGCTAATTTACCTAGCTTAAGTCATGACGTTTCAGTCTTTTGTTAGATTAATTGCATCGGTAAGACTGTCTTTATTAAGTTCTATTTCCAAATCACTTCAAAATTGCCTCTTGTTTTCGCGTCAGCAACAGCAACCTTCACGTCTTCTTCCAAGCACTGCCAGAAGGTAGGACCACTCTCAACCCAGCCTAACTCTCGTAGCCTTGCCGAGTCTGCTCGACTGTTGGACCCCCAAATATACAATAGAATGGTTTCTGCACCTGGGGCAATCGCGGTCAACTGGCCCCACGACCACGAAGAAACTTTACTATCTGCGGGAAGCCAGCCATCTCTAGTGCCGATTGCGTGTATAGCCAAGGCAACATCTCTCCAAGCAACTTCCGATGTCACAGCGAAGTAGAAGCCCTGTTCGCGTATTAGTGCAATGAAAATCCGAGGATGTTGTAGCGCGTACCTCTGGGCCCCACAGAGCATCTCCGCCACCCTGGATTGCATTGTCGACGAGAATCAAGAAAGCAGTAACAACATCTTGAATGTGGATAGTTGCTCTCAGGTTTTGTCCAGCCCCAAGATAAAAGGCTTCTTTCTTCTTTAATAGAACCTTGATATACTCAGGGACTAAAAATGTAGCTCTTTGTCCTGGGCCGGTGTTCTTCCCGTAGATGTCTGACGGACAGACCATCGCCGTCTTGATCAATTCTGTATTGGATTCGTTGATTTGTTTATCAACAATACGATGCAAAGCATCGAGCGGAAGATTGTTGATTTCTTCAATATCATCAACATCAGACCAAACACGCTTGTTCGCGAAGCCTTCCCAGGTGTTAGAAAGCCGATCTGAGATAGTTCCAGTTCCTGTGAGATGAATAAGGAAGCTTGGTGTTGTCTTTTTCGATAAGCCCGACAGGATAGCATTGACACAACCCTGGTGGTTGTGATCTCCGGCATCTGTCATTTGTTAACATCTCTCTAATACTATCAGGTAGTAACTGTAACGTACGAATGATAATGTCTGCATCCTGCGCGGCATTTTGAATTACGTCAAAGCTGTCAAAATCTCCAAGAATGACTTTCGCGTCGGGGAACATGCGTATAAACTCTTCAGATCGCGATCGAAGCAGTGCAGTAACTTGTACATCGGGAAATGTTCTGACGATGCCGTGAAGCACGCTTCCTCCTATGAACCCAGTCCCGCCAGTGCTGTGATTCGATCAGATCTGAATGGGAAGAGGCTAAGGTATTTTCTTCTCCTGACTCACATGAAAAGCTTTTTAGAAGCCATATCGTTCTCACAAGCGACTATAGTTCCTGGTTGAAAAGCCTTTTTGGTAATTCCGTGAAAGGAGACGTGAAGTAGAGTTCAGCTTGGAACGGACCGGGAAATAATGTACCCGTACAATAGATCCCGGTATGATTGTAAACTCTATTAATAAGCGAATGGATATACTCTATTCCATTTCAGGTTACTCAGAGCTGAAATCTCTTGGTAGATTACTTAAATGCTGTTTAGTTTCGGTGCCATGAGAGACCAATGAGCCATGGTTTCCAATCCCAAATAATACTTTCTCGTCTCAGTCAAAATGGCCAAACCATATGTTATCAGCCGGTCGGACCCCATTTTCGACGCCTTTCCTCCTGCACAAGCTTCTCTCTTCCTCCCCAATCTCCTGATCTTTTCTAATCTCATCCCCACGCACAGCCATTTGCATCACCATACCTGCCGCTGCGTGCCATGAGTTGTGGCAGTGGAATGCCCATATTCCCGGATTGTCTAGCACCACGCGGATAATTAGCCACTGGTAACCCCCAACGGTGACAGTGTCTCTTTTGAGGGGATTCTGCAAAGCGCGCGTGTCTCTTAGGTATCGTGGCAGGTCCTCTGATGTGGGTGGGTACCCTTTGAGAGACGGGGTCAGCACGTAGAACTTGTGGCCGTGCAGGTGAAAAGGGTGGGCGCCGTCGTCGAAGTTGTTGATGGCAAAATCGAGCGTCTGGACCCCCTCCGTTTGTAGCATGAAATCATTTTCGGGGTCGAAGAATTGGTCATTCACCCCAAATATCGGTTCAACACGGTTTCCTGCTGTCGGTTCTGAGGGTTTCGAGTTCAAGAAACGATGGAGCGTGGGATTAGTGGCGTTCTGGTGCCAGGTTGATCCGTTGAAGAACCCTCTGCTTAACCTCCACGCTCCGATCATGAAATTTACCCTCAGTGGCACCAAAGCGACTGCCGAAGGCGGTGTGTCTTCTATAACCGGATGAAGCGTTGAGGTGTTGAGGTCCCGGCACGACACCTCTATGGCATCCTCCCAGCTCCCACTCGTGGGGTTATCTAGCAACGCCATAGGCTTCTCAAGACTGTACCTGACGATGCCTCGTACTTCCTCTTGGAGATACTTGTTTTCTCTTTTGAAACAGTGGGTAACCATCCTGGCCCTCAGCCAGAATGATTGCGAACCTGTGGCATTTGTGTCTACCACGATGCTGTATCTTTGAGCGGGTAGGATGTTTAACCTGTGAAACGGCTGCGGGTGGACATCAGTACCGTCCACTTCCGTGACGTAAAACGGGTGTTCGTCCAACTCCATCTGAAACTCTGCAAATGCCCCGACATTAATGACGCGGATGCGATGCCTCTGGTTCGGCGTGAGATCGAACATTGGAATGGCTAGAGTAGAGTTATCGCACTGCCAACCTACAAAGTCGTCGCAGTTTCGCACGCCGCGACCGTTGATCAAAGCACCATCAGGGACGGGCTCCTCGTTCTCTCGTCCGGGTTGGAGGTAATCCATCAAAAGCTCTGCTGTTGTGTTGTGGTAATGATCCTGGATCATGAGGATCCTGTCCGTCGCATATGCTATTCTCTGCAGATCCGTTTTCTCGTTCTTTCTGTGTACCACCATCGGACCTAGCAACCCGTCACTTGCCTGCGCGCTGTGGTGAGCGTGGTACCAGTATGTTCCGCCTTGGCCCTTCACATCGAACTTGTAGGTGTAGTTAGACCCCGGAGCGATAGGACATTGCGTGACCCCAACGACGCCATCCATGGAGTTTGTCCCGTTCTGGAACATTCCATGAAAGTGCATCGCCGTAGCGTTGACACCTCGGTTGATGATGTGTACGATCAGCGTATCCCCTTCGTTGACCTCGACAAGCGGGCCGGGGAACCGGTTGTTTATGAGAAGCATGGGCCGGAAGACACCGTCAGGATTGAGCATTGCGTCTGTGATCGTCCAGTAGTACTCTCGGATGGTGGGAGGGGATTGGAAATCCCAAGATTCTGAGATGATATACTCGGAGGAAGAGCGCACGAGAGCGATTGATGGCAAATCTTCCTCATACATCTCGTGAGGCTGTCGATGCTCAGAGAGAGTAGTGAAGGGCTGTTGGCCGCCTCCAAAGATGATTGTCGTCAACGCCAGCAACGTGATTCCAAATACGAAAGCCAGGGACAGCGCTGCCGAGCAAACATCCCACCCGTTGTACGGTTTTCGCCATTTGCGATGAGTTTTCTCAAATTGCTCGTCTTCAGCATACTCCGGGAATGGATGCTCCTCGTGGTCGCGCTCTTCGTCCGTCGAGCTCATCATCTCTCTTTGTGTACAGCCTTCAAGACCAGCACTTTCAGATATTGGTGACAACGACTCCTGTGATTCCGTCTCGCGGCGGCGGCTGCCGCCTCCTCGCTGGGTTTCAACATGCTGTCTTAGATCCTTTCCTCGGCCAGTCTCTACATCCGCCAACATTTCCGGGAAGAGCATCCACTCAACAGTCGCCAATTTGGAAGCTAGGAGCTTGTTCGTTCAAGAATCATTTCCTAAGCTCGAGAGTAGAAAAATCCTTTCATGGCAAGAAACAGCAAATAATAATTGAATGCGGTAATCATAGCGCTCACGTCATTGGATTTTGTGCTTGATCTCTCCGCCACCCGCCCATCTTCACTTGTGCGGCCCACCTGCGTCTAGCAGGCGACCGGATGAATCGGCACTGGGAATGACAAAGAACACAAGCAAACAAAACCCACGTGCTCGACTTTCAGGCCAGCCTGTCTCGACTCAAAACAAACACCACCCATTTCGACATTTCAGTCCTCTTGTCAAGGATTGAACTATGGCTACCCGAAGGGGTGGAACGGATTCTGCCCCGCCCACCCTTACCTCAACAACATTTGGTTGTATCTAGAGACGCCAAGCATCGTTTGGGACACCGAGAGGATGATTCGGAGCGGCAAACAATCCACTTCGCGCAATGTTCATGACCAGATTCTGAGTGGGAGAGCATGTTGCGTTCCGAACTCCGATCCATGCCAGTCTTTCTCTGCCTCGAGCTCCTCAAGCGCAAGACCCTGCATGTAGAGTTCTCTAACAAGCTACGCACCTTATATGAGGTCGCATTCCTATGAGCATGGCATTTAAGTAGCCGCGTCTGAGTCACCTTGCCAAGCAAATCTTTAATACTCTCTTTCTACCTGTTGCTCAGTTCAGTCACAGAATCATGTTCTTTCAAGCTGCTGCCGTCATTGCTGCTGCCGGTGTTGTTGCCGCCGGGCCTTGCAAGCCCTCATCCACCATCAGTACTGGATGGGAGACCATCTACACCGCGACTGGCACCGCTGCAGTGGCTGCCGCTGCCGCCACGGCTAAGACCAGCAGTCCGACCAGCAATGTGAAGGGTAAGGTATTTGATCGTTACGTGTCTATCTGGTTCGAGAACACAGACTATGACAAGGCCATTGGCGACCGTAAGCTATCATTTCTTCTTTTCACTGTCAATCCATACATCCTAACGGAATGCCAGCCAACTTCGCGTCATTTGCGAAAAAGGGAATCACACTCACCAACTTCTTTGCGGTCTGCCACCCATCGGAACCCAACTACATCTCTGCCTTTGCGGGCGACTACTTTGGCATGCAGAATGACGCCTTCAGCCGCGTCGACTTTAATGTCTCCACCGTTCTCGACCTTCTGGATACCAAAGATATCTCCTGGGGTCTTTACCAAGAGGACATGCCCTACAGCGGGTATGAAGGGTTCGACTGGGTCAACCACCAGAACGGGGCGAACGACTATGTCCGCAAGCACAACCCGGCAGTGATTTTTGATTCCATCGCCCACTCTGAAGATCGACTCTCGCAGATCAAGAACTTGTCTATGATCGACAACGCGGCGTCGCAATTTCACACTGACCTAAAGAATGACAAGCTTCCTCAGTGGATGTTCATCACACCCAACATGACCTCCGACGGGCATGACACATCCGCGACCGTTGCAGGAGCCTGGCTGGATGCTTTCCTGACTCCTCTCATGGAGGACAAGAACTTCATGGATAACACACTCGTTCTTGTTACCTGGGACGAGAATGAGACATACGAGGAGCAGAACCGCATCTTGTCTATCCTGCTCGGCGATGCCGTCCCTGATAAGCTGGTGGGCACCGTCGACGCAAGCTTCTACAATCACTACTCGGAGATCGCCACCGTCGAGGCTAACTGGGGCCTCCCGACTCTGGGCCGTTGGGATGTCGGCGCCAACGTCTTTGGTATGGTAGCTGAGAAGACGGATGATACTGTCCGAGAGTGGGGTTCCGATAACGATCTCGATAGTTACTACTGGAATATGTCGTATGCTGGGGTTTTCAATCTGAACGGCGGAGATCCCGAATACCCTGCCCCTAACTTGACTTTGGATCACAGCCTAGCGCACCGCCAGATCTTGGGGTCTGTCAAGAGAACCTGGGCAAATAGCAAGAATCCGACCTACTACGCGGACTCGATTGAGCTTCCCGATGGTCTGCATCCCCCAAAGGGGTACGCTCCAGTTGTCTGAGCAAAGCGATGGATCCATGGGAGCTTGGGAAAGCAGTAATGGTTCATAAACTAGACTGATATTATATATGATTACGAATAGAAAGTCTTCCAATCATTGTCCAATTCCTAAGATGAAAACACTGTAGTCACAGCTTGTCGAAGTGAACTTAATCATCTGGGTAGCCTTTTCCGTAAGGAAACAGCTCAAACAGTATTGCGATCAGATTCAATTGAAGCACTGCAGTTCATCATATCCGTCAAAGGTCGTCCATCATCGTGTCCGCCCAAAGTAACACACTGAGAAGTGGCGGGTTGTGGCGCAACACGGCTGTCCGGCAACATCATGGATCACTAAGCTCTCCAATCCCCACTTTCGGGCCGTTCGAAGGTGCCGATATGGGACTAATTAATGCAAGGAACCTCCGCTGTGGCGGGCTTTAAGTTTATCAATACTCAATCAGAGAACAGATGTTTCTCAGCACTTCCCCCACGTGCAGAATCGAGAGGCTCAAAACGGCACATTGGAAAGCTTCACATGCACTAGCGCACCCCGGATCTCCGCCCCTTAGCACAGACCCGGAGATCGGGTGCTGAATTCTTGGCTTTCCCAACGGCTCGGTATCAACATGGTAGCAAATCCATCGCAGAAATTCGGGATCGAAGTGCCGTAGCGTGGCAACCTCCAAGGAAGACATGGGCTCTTCACCGAGATACGAATAGGGAAGGAAGAGAGGGTTTTCATACAGGTAGGGGGCGGCGTGAGAATAGTGATAGATGGAAAAGCTGTGCCGAACTGTCCGGGCTGGCTACATATCCACGCTTAGGACTAGGATCTGGCTGCCAGTGTAACATGACAACACGATCGTCGGATGGCCCCAAACGCTATCTTCTGTCTTTCGTCAGCACTTCATCAGTCCGCATCTCGGTTATGACCGCAACCTCTGCCTCCCTCATTTGCTCATATCTTCGTGATCAAGTCCATATCGCGGAAACTCAAGACTCGCGCAAACATGAATTACTCGCCAACATCACCCGGATTCATCCGCTTCCTCAGCGACTTCACGCTTGGCTTTGCAGATGGCCTCACCGTCCCTTTTGCTCTTACAGCAGGACTCTCTTCACTCGGCCGGGCTGACACGGTCATCTACTCCGGTTTGGCCGAACTATGTGCGGGAAGCATAAGCATGGGCATAGGGGGTTTCCTCGCAGCTCGGGACTCCCTGGCTTCTTCACAGAAGCGGTCCGAAAGTACCGACGTGGAAGATGGAGACATTGAGGAGATGAAAGGAATGCTCTCTCGGGACAGCAATGACCGCAACGATATCGGGAGTGCCACGAATGGAAACGAAAGAGATGAAGAACTGCTGATCAGGAGGCATCTTGAGCCACTGGCACTCCCCACATTTATTCTTTCTGATATCCTCGTCACAATCAAGGCACAGCCGGGGAATATCAAACGTGCAGCAAGAGATGTTCTATCGTACAATGAATTGCTCTCTCAATCGAACAGTATGCAGGCAGCAACGGGCAAAGTCTCGCCGGTCCTGTCTGGCTTGTCGGTTTCTCTGGGATATATCATCGGGGGTTCATTACCGCTGCTTCCCTACCTTTTCGCCGCCACGGTTGGGTTGGGTCTGCTCTGGAGCGCCGGCGTGTGCATGGTCGCGCTGTTTGCGTTTGGGATGCTGAAGAGCTGGGCTCTGGGAGCTGTGGAAGGAATAAATATGAAAAGTTGTTTGTGGGAGGGACTCCAGATGCTGGTGCTGGGTGCGATGGCCGCAGCGGCAGCGGTGTTGTGCGTGAGGTTGGTTCATGCCCAGGGGGAATTTACCTAGGACTGTGAAGGTGAAGAAGATAATAAACGGGGAAATTAAGACTTGAGTCTGTCACATTGAAGTAGCCTGGAATGTCCTGTTACGCTGAGCGAGGCATATCATGCTGCAGCCGTGTTTCTGCCCCCCCAGGATTGCTGCAAGGGCGCCACACAGTCCACTGATCCCGGGTGGCCGGTAGAAGATCCCGGGTTATCAACCCCATAATAATTACCTCGCGAATACGTATGGGGGGCGATATGGGATGGTATCGCATGCAGGTATTATCTGCATTTCAATGCCAAAACCCCTGGAGAAATATTGATTAAGGTGTCTCTTGCGCAGAATACGCTGGAGTATCAGTTTCAGAGCCAGTTTCAGAAAAGAAAGATGCTATGATGAAATACTCCCAATGCGGCAGTTTTGCCTTCTACATATGTATCGACTCTCTTCCTAAGACGGTTAGCATCATCTTGTGTGGTATTATCCTCGCACCACTCTCGAGCATCACTGGGCTGGGGTGGTCCGTCAGCGGATCGAGGGGCCATCAATAATTAATTGATATCCTGTTGGCTGACGCAGCAAAGAGACAATATGAAGATCGAAGTGGAGATATTCCCAGTCACACAGATCTGAGCCGTTGACGAGCATTGTAAGGAGAGCAAGCATATCAAACCTCCAGCAGTATACTCCCTTCTAGAAGGATGGCTTTGCTCGCTCTCCAGCTAACACCATTACAACATATCCTGGTGGCTGGGACGAGCAGGATGCGCTTTCAATTGCCAAAATCCTTCCACCAACAGCATTTGCAGGGATAGTGCGTGGCCGCAAGCATGCGGCCGCAATGTTTCTCATCACAGTTGTAGGGCGGCCCTTACCGCGCGCCTTTACTGCAGAGGGACCCGACAGACCGGAAAGCATTGGGAATTCTAGACAGCATCTAAAACCTTTCCCTGCATCTGGTGTGCGTTGGTAGTCCATGTCCAAACCCTCCCCCTGCATATGTGGTGTGTTATGTGGTCAGGGGTGCCGTACATGTCAGATAGCCGCCTTGAACATCCAGATCTAGACCTTAGCTGCTTCAATGACACCGTGTGGCGACGAAGCCGACCAACTTAAATGCGTTGTGATCCGTGTTGTTGTGTATGAATAAAACTTTGAATTGGACAATTATCTTTAACGTGACTACTCTTTTGCCTACTTTCACTCGTGCCGATTGATCCATATTCTTGCCCATCCTGCCAGTTGTGCTCGAATCATGGATTACGCAAGCAATCATTTAAACGCAGTCAGCTTTCAAAAGGAGCTCGTTTGGGATGAATCCGGCTCCGCACACATCGGCGCACTCAGGGATTTCCTCTTGAACTTTCGCGGCACAATCGTTGACCAAATTTCGTTTGATGATGAATCTGGAAAGGCAGAAAGCCTTTCATATTACGAACTTTGGACGGAGGAGATTGGGTTGGAGCGCAGCCGGGTCGAATTGGCCATCAAACTCTTTGAAAGGTCCAGAGATTGGGCCAGGTCACTAGAATCGTCTGATTCTGGCACCAGAGTTGAGGACTGGCGCCTCTATTATACAACCAATTTCATTAAAGAAGTGGAAGAAGCAACGAGAGCGAGGCATGACTCAAAAACGTATGATCTATATTGCCACTCTCACCTACTAATCTAAAGACTGACTCGTGTCCAGGTTTTCACGTAAGAGCCAGTACCCTGACCCGGGCGAGTGCCATCAATTGTGAGTCTCTAGTCCGATTTACTCGCCTAGTGAACTAGCTAACGCGGGAACAGCCTGCAGTCTTCGGCTCCTCGGCTATTTGAACTTTATGGCAAGTCTTGGGATGGGTCTGATAGGCCTAGGGTGTATAGGACTTGCTCCTCTCTTTGGTTTCCAGCCAAGGATCTACCCGCGTTTCAGGATATCCCAACAGCGGAAGTCGACTCTTGGCAACATCTGCTTCAGGCACAAATCCTTGAGATCTTTTCAGAAGCTACGGCAGAGCACTTGGTTAGGCTCGGGTTTGAGCCCGATGCCGCCGATCCAGACTCGGAATTACCGATGGCTGTTGTTGGCTTCCCTTTCTTTGTTGCAGACTTCGACAAGTACACTCATGAGCCTTGTATGTGCTCGTCATCTCGAATATGTCACGTTGGTCGTCTTCGTGCAGGTAGTGTATGTGCTACGGCTCTAAATATCTTCCACCGTTTGAGGGAGATCGCCTTGGAGAAGATGAAGAAACACAACACGTCCGCGCCCCAGTGCAGCCAATGATAACAATGACGTTCTGCGCGCAGTATGTACGCGTATGGATTGCACATCGAATGGAAGATGGTGGTAATATTGTTAGTACCTACTCTGTTGAAGAAATCACAGTTCCGCTAACAATCTCGCCTAGAAGATAAACTGTATCTGGAAAGGAGACATGACACAACTTCGCGACGTCATTGAGTTGAAGGTCATCTCAGACAATATCTCGACTTGGGTAACATCCAAGTTTCGCAACACAATCTCAGATTATGTGACACAGTGGAAGAGTCGATTTCCGCAGGTTTTTCCGAGTGATGATGAGGTCATGGACGAGGATATCGAATCAATCGCGGTCCGTATCGGTAAACTCAAGATTTCTCGGACCAATAGTCTCAGATTCGATGGCCAGTCTCCTTCTATCACAACGACGACCAACGGAACATTCCAGTCATATCTGCCAGACGCTTCTTTCAGCCAGGCACATTTACAGGAGGAAGCTCGGGGCCCAAACATCAGCGACCCTGCATTGAACTTGGGCGAAAAAGATAAATCTGTAGGGCACCTTGAAACTATCTCGACAAGTCGTAAGGATACTTTTACCCTTCTTGGGCAATCACGGGTTGATGAGACCGAGATCATTGTACATCAAGATGAACTCGCAACTGCACTCGATACTGCTGTGAAGGAAACAGCTGACCTGTTGAGAATTCCCGAAGTGCCAATCATTTGCACATCACTAACATCGACTCCTTCAAACGAGTGGGGTAGACTTCGCGTAGGAAAGCCGAGGAACGAACGTCCACGCTCATTTGATGCCAGGGAATTTGAAGGCATCAAATTCGCTTTTGACGTGTCTCTTGGGCGAGCCAAGGATGATGGACATCTGAATATGAATATGCCTAAAATGCATGTCAGAGTCTTTAGCGCGCACGATCTGGACGTCGAGAAGTTCACGTTTGTGGCCCGACCGGCCTTGGCCAAGGTTTGAGTTGTGGAATAATGCTGATGGGATTTGGTCAGTTCGCCTAGTTCGAAGGAAGTCATGCTTTTCCAGTGGGGAGAATGCACTTTGCTTCGCTGATACCAGTCAAAGTAGCTCTCTTCGGCAGCGCCTAGCCCAGATATATGATCGATGATGAAGCCGTCGCATTGAATAAGGCGATTGCCGTCCAGGAATGAATAGCTGGCTGGCATTTCACCATGCGCATTGTAGATGGTGTCCGTAGTTGACTCTGGATCATAGTTTCCAATTCACTTTCTATCTGACAAGTCCATTGGACTTGCCAAACCCTTCCATGTAGATGACTAACTTCAAGTAAGCTAGTTTGTTGAACTTGTTCTGACCGAAACTTCATTTCAGTTTGTCTGAGCACGGGTTCGAGAGCAGTCGTACTGGCTACAGTCTCTATGACAAATTAATTTTAAATGATCTATACTGACTAAGTATCAGTGAAGATGGAGGCGTACCAAAGAAGAATTTGCACGTTAAAATCCTATGCTGAAGCTGGCTTCTCACACTCAGGGGATGCTGTTCAGTAAGGACTATGTTAACCCGATTCCGTTGACGTCCCATTGACATCGCAGTTTCCATCCTTGGGCGACGCCAGCTTGCGACTCATGGATAACATGCACATGACATTCAATTGGCAGGTATAATGGAGGCCAGGTCTATTGATACACCGGGTTATTCTTAACTATTGCTCTTCAATCAAGATCTTTGGATGCCGGGACCACAGGTATGTTAACTGGAAGGGAATAGGCTTCGCGCTTCATGCGGAACGTTCCGCCCATCTTTCGTAGTGTTCCGCACTCCCGAGGTTGGATTTGCCCAGCTTTGTCTGCAAAGAAGTGGCCCGGGACGCCTCATGCACCTCTACAAGATGAGCCCTTTGTGGCATTGCTACTCCATTCCCATTGTCCTGACGTGATTCGAAGTCCCTATCAATGCCTCTTGATGCCCTATCACTTCGGGAGCAAGACAGCCAAGCGCAAGAACGGCAGAAGAATAACCCCAGTTGCCAGAGACACGCCGGCAGAAGGACGAGCGGCCAGATGATGAAGGTGATAGGGTACAACAAAATCAAAAGTATCTCCACGATTATTCCCCGTTGTACCTGCATGTGCCCCCTAGGCAAAAGCTTTTTGTGCAGAATAAAGCAGCTTCCTAGTCCGATAAATAGATATCCTATAGCCAATAAAATATAAAGCGGCAATAGTGGCACTGGGGGACGGTAGTCTTTCCTCGGCGAAGAGGTGGCGTCGTGGTGTCCCAGGATAACATAGACGGTATGTGGAACCATCGGCGCCATGTTGCATTGGTAAGATATGTAATGTTGTTTGTGTGCTCTAGAGTTTGAAGGAGCTTTAGAATGAAGAGAGTCTTCAGTTAGTGTGATGTGGTAATCTGAGTTGGAGGGCTGATGTTACTGTGTTGAGAGTCGACCAGCTCGATGATCGCAGGATAAGTCATAAATATATAGTACGCAAAAGAATATCTCCACTGTAGTATAACTTTGTAACGCTGTGGTACCAGGCGCCAGAGAAAGCTTACATGCGTTCTCGGGGTCCCCGACGAGAAACACTGAAATGCCACCCGTGGCTAGACATATGAGGATCAGAAGAGGCTTTGCATATGCCGAAAAACAGACACATTGGTTGAGACTTGAGTACTGAATCAGGTTGAACTGCCTTGGATCTCGAAATCAAGCTGTTGTTCAAGCTCACCATCGTTTTTACTATCTGCTAGAGAACATACTACAACTTAGTAAGTCTTCGCGAAACTTCCAGGCTCGCAACACCTGCAGGCTCAGCATCTTGTACATGCTGATTATCCGCTTTGGTTTCATGGTCTACTGACTCATCTAACAGCGACCGTTCATAAGTATCGTGACTTTCGTACTCGGACATGATGCAATAAGAATTCGATGTCCAAATTTGCGTTTGGTACAGAATGAACTCCAAGAAGGGGTTACGATCATAGAAAGGCTTGGTGTAGATAACTTTAACCTGCCCTTGGTCGGAGATACCTGCCAACTAACCGGAGATCGGTGTGCTAGGACAACTGATGGCCAGATAAAGATTTGACATTCGATCCAAATTTTGACCACCAACGTTCCTGCTTTGTTTCCCTATTCCAATGGACGAGGAATGGCGCAGTGGTGAGATAGAAACGTGTGATCCGATTCGGCGGTGAGACCCACAGGTGTGTGAAAGTAACTGATTATCGCATTTATCAATTACACAGAGGCTACTCTTACATGAAAACGATCAATGGCTGCGGCATGTTGCCTAAGGCTACAAACTCCTCCTCCGTGGCGGCCAAACAAAAAAGACAGGTGGTATCTCTGCTTGCCATGAAAAGAAATGCACCAAAGACAAGTCGCAACGGTAGTATTACATCAATAAAAGATTCCGTCTGATCAGAAGCCATTATCCATCCCCCTTTAATCAACGTCTGCTAGGCTTGTGTCTGAGGACCCGTTAGCTCCATCGCCTTGACCCTCTTTCCAGCTAGCCATCTCCGCAACGGGGACACGGCCCCTCAACCAACGAAGTGTAGCATCCGTTCCACGTTCCAGAACACTCCACCTAGGAACTCTGAAGCGGTTACCGGCGACTTCGAGTCGTTCCAAACCCCCAGTACCACCGAGAAGGCCTAGCCGAGGGTTCAGATGTGCGATGTCGTTGTTACCTGCGTCAACTATCTTCATGCCTTTGATCGCGTCCGGGTCAAGATCAGCCAGGTGATTGTTGGCTGCGAGAAAGACTACCAATTTCGGAAATGTACTGCGAAGGTTTGGTGGCAGTGATGCAATGCGATTCAGCGAAATATCAATTTTCTCCAAAAGAGGAGCATGGAGGTAAGTGGTGAGCGGAACCAGGCTTGTAATATGGTTGCTAACCAGGTTCAACTCTCGCAGAGCGGGTAGATCAAGCTCCTCGGTAAGATAAGATTCACCCAGCAGTTGGTTGTGAGCAAGAGACAGGGCAGTCAGAGTGTCGGCAAAAAAGCTCAATGAATTGGGAAATGTGGTGAAAAGGTTGTGGTGAAGTTGTACCTCTTGAATCTTGTTGTCCGCAACAATTTTGGAGCAAATAACAGGATGCAAGGATGATGATTGGGTATTCGAGCGATCCAAAAGACCGCCTTGCTTGACAGGCCACGTTTGATTCGCAAGGGTTTGAGAGCGTGATCTGGCTGGCGAAGTTGGAGCAGAGGTAGGTGGCGTGGCAAAATCATCCATGTCAGACCGACTGTCCTGATCTGGATCATCGATAGCAACTGGGGACGCCATATCCATGGGAACAGTGGCAGAAGTGATTTCTACCACCTTCGGCGCATCCAGGGATTCCGTTGTGATAGGCTGGGCACTTCGTTCCACGTCTTGATACGGCGGGGGCGGCTCCAGTCGACCTGCTAGGATCTCCTTCAGCTCTTCTGTGCCGATTGTGACGAATTTCTTGTCGCGCAAGGGATTGCCAGTCAGACGAATCATTGCAAGGTTGTCCATTCTGGCAATCTCTGTCGGGACAACGCGTATGTCGTTGCTTGATAAATCAACATGCCTCAGTTTCTCGAGGCCGGTGAATCCGTCTGGGAAGCACGAGATGTTGTTCTCGTCTGCGGCCAACGTAAGAAGGCTCGACCAAGAGCTGACATCCGGCAGAGCTAGAAGCCGATTCATCGAAAGAGCCATTTGGTGAAGCGAAGGTAGGTTAATCGTGGATCCTTCCGAGACTAGCCGTGTCAACTGGTTGCAAGAGATATCGAGTGATTGGAGGTGAGGCAGTGTTTCAATGGAGTCGTCGAATAGAGTTCCCGTGATCTTGTTCCTCTTAGCAAGGAACTCGGTGAGAGGCAGTTTGGCGAGGGGTGCGAATGACAGCTTCTCGAAGCTGTTTTCACTGATATTAAGGATCCGCAGTCGGGAAAGGCGGTCGATACCAGGTGGCAGGGACGAAACATTGTTTCCGTGGAGGTCGAGGATTTCCAGTTCACGAAGGTTTGAGAAGCAAGAATCCAGAGGGCCATATAAGAGGTTATTGCCGAGCTTGAGGTCGCGAAGGGAGGTGATCTGAGAGATCGCATCAAGACTGTTGTTGGTCAGGCGATTCGAAGACTAAGGTAGATAGAGTTAATCACAAGAGATGTGCAAGGCCGGGGCGGAATTGTATTACCAAGTTCAGGGAGGTGAGTAAGCGAAGTTGTCTCAATCCCCATGGCACAGAAATCAAAAGATTCCCATGCAAGTCTAACGTATCCAGCCCTCCAAATATATTGCCATTGGTCTCCTCTTCTTGAGCAAAATCGTCCGCGGTACGGTCGGGGAAAACGTGGGCTTCGATAACCTCCAGCTCGTTATCAGCAGCAACAAATCTGGTCAAGTCCACACTCTCTGCCCAACTTCCGTCATATTTTCCGAGAGCTGCCGAGTCATACATATTCATAACGTCCGCAGGGATTTTTCTGAGGTTCATGGCGGAAATGTTGAGTCGACCCGTCGCCCTGGCATCGACCAGTCTTTGCTGAATGACTTTGCTCGTCACATGGTCACTCCTTCGTTGGTTGAAGGGATCGTGCGTAACAGCTATCCCGAAGTCAAACCCAGCATCGGCCGGCACGATGGGAGATGCCGACGGTTCGGTGCGCGATGATTCTTCAATAGGGGCTGTCATTTGAGCATCCTGAGCAGCAGCAGCAGCAGCAGCAGCAGCGCGCTTGGCCGCTTTTGCCTTCGCAATTTGGTCCCGGAGTGCAGCAGAAGACTTTCGGCTGTCAGTTGCTGTTTCTGTGGATTCTACAGTGGCAGACATATTTGCCGACCAGGTCGACGACCTGGGCGGGATGGTCCCATCATGCGATGCTGTGGAAGACCTCGCGGACATTGGCGAGTTCTTGCGGGCATTATTTGCTTCGCCAGCGGCCTTCTGTATTGCCGGAAGGGAAGGTTTCTTGAATAAACCATTCACAGAGGCTCTCGGCTTCAACGGCCGCGCTGCAACTGTCCTGGATCCAAATTTTGGAGGAGCCATTGCCCCGTTCGCCTTCGTTGGGCTTGGACTTCTGTCGGTTCCTAACTCGCTAGCGGTGGGAGAAACAAAGTTGGTGGAAGCGGATGATCTCAAGCGGGGTGTACCTCGGGTAACGGGTGTTTTCAGTGAGCCATTGTTCAATATACGTCTGGATGGGGTATCGTCTATGGTGCTCAATGGTGTTTTGTACGAGTTGGTGGACGCACGGAAGCTAGAGAGAGTCTTGTCGTCGGGGCCAGAGCTGGATCCTGGCCTGCTCTGCGGCCGAGAAGACGGTCTGATGGATCCATCAGAGGTGTAGCTCGAACCAGGCCTAGAATTGCCACTTCCAGCCCGTGACCTCGGTCTCACTGCTCCTTCGTAGTCAAAGAACACTGACGACTTCTTGCTTATTGCTGGAGAGGAAGGTAATTGAGAAAGGGTTTCGATTGTTCGTTCAGAAAGAGAGGGTCGGGGTTTATAAGGCTTTGCTCGGGTCGCATCGAAGCTGGAGCTTGCCTCTGCAGAGCTGGTTGGATGGCCGCTGTCTTCTGGGGGGCGGTTGGCCGGGCTCACGGACGCTTGAACCGAAGCCGAGAGAGGGGTTGTTGCAAACACTTCGGACGGCCGCCTCGTCAATACCATGGAGCGTTTTATAAGGACGTCGTCTGTTGCAATTGGCGGGGTAGGAGTGACGGAGTCTCTCGACCCCCTCAGCTGCTGATCTGAGCTCTTGTGCGTCAGAACCTCTCTTGCCCTCGGATCGGTCTGTCTGTGTCCTGTCTTCGCAACATCTCGAATTGGCTTCCCGCTTTCCAGACTCTCGGCCCCCTTTGTCGCAACATGTGTTGCCAATTGATCTCGTGAGGCAGCTGGTCGTAATCGAGAACTCCGAAAGTCGGTATTCAAACTCTCTTTTGACGGGGCAGCTCGAAGGGAGGATGTCCTGGGCACCGGAAGTCGTGAGAGACGGGGGATACCGCTCACAGGCCTCGAAGGCACTCGTTTGTCGTCCATAGCGAAGAAGCATGCAGCAGCCTTAGGGTAGGCAAAGTGAAGGGAACAATGATGCCTGTTGGTGTGCACGGATGGTGCTTGAAGTCTTAGCGTTCGGGTGTTCAGTGGCTCGGTCAGTCTGGGGATTGTTGCATCTGTAATAGCGCGTCGGCGAGCTAAGTGACTTTGGGTGTTAGCGCGTCAAAGGAAAAAGAAAGAAGTGGCGTTGAATAGCGATGGGAAGACTTGAAGGCCGGAAGGTAAAGACAGTGAAAGTGTGACTCTTGACTACCAAAGCCCAGATATCAAACGAGCCACGCAGAGCAAATAGGAGAGAACCAGAGGAACCAGAAAACTACTTTTTTCTGCAGAAGGAAAGGGAAAGGGCAGATGGTCGATTCTCATGCAGGGTTGAAGCTCCTCATTTCCGCGCTCGCCAGGGTGGTGAGGGGCCATGAGGCCTTCGGTTGAACTGGAGGCGGCCCCGGATCACGTGGAGTTCACGCTAAACTTTGCAGTTCTGGTTTTTTTTGGATTCAGGGTGTCACGGTTGGCAAGTCGTTTAGTATTCGCAGAGTACAGATTATCCCTCCATCTATCATTACCATCATCATCCACAGCATTTGTTCAACGTCAATTGGAGAATATGGTCAGTCGGTCAATCTGTCAGGTAAGGTAGGCAGGCAACCTGTCTGTCTGTCAGTTCAGCCAACACTACGGCAAATGACCAATGCTAGCCGTTTCGCGACAGACTCTCTCACGAGACCTTGTGCATGGCTGATGTTGAGACTCGACCCTGGATTGTTTCCTGGGCCCTCAATGCAAGCAGCGGGCGCTTATCAGCGATTCGTTCCATCCGTCGATCGCAAGAAAAGCCGAACGAGGAGAGAGGGGAATCGGAGTGGTAGCGTGGACCGGACACACTTGCTGCAGTCCATGTCAGCCCCTGATCCCGTCCGTCCGTCTCGCACAGACATAACACAGATCAATATCGATCGCCCGAAACCTCGAATCGCGTGTCAGACCAACCGTCGATGACCTGTCGTCCAATGCACATCATGCCTGGAAGCACTCGTCCGAAAGTTTATGACAGCCTGATCACTGTGTCTGAGCCTTGGCATACACCGCTTACTATTGGGATCGAATGGTCGACCCAGAAGATTCGACAAGTCTTTTCTTAACGCGTTAGTGACGGGCTTCGCGATGGGATCCAGCACCCCACTATCACCGCTTTGGTACCGCCTGCGCACTACATACTACCTGTTCGGATGGAGCGGCCCATGGTACTTGAGCACGTTTGAATGCTGCTTTCGCACGAGCAAGTCGCAATAAGCTGCATGGTAACTTGGCTGGTGCAATTGCTAGACAAATCCAGGATGCACGCGCCCCACCTCCGGGTTCCCGCCCAGAACGTCAATGTAAACAAGCACGACGTCTGAATCATCATTCACTCGCAGTCGTCACAGTGTTCTTGTAAATTTTTCCCGGGGTTCATTCTCGACCCGGTCATAATCTGCTTACAACTGACCTCCACTAGAAACTGCAAGGGCGATTAAAAATCCTCCGCCATTGCCGACCAATGCCGGCGACGGCCTCATCAGCCTGTGCTGAAGGCCGCTCCGGATAAATCCTAGAGGCGTTTTGAATACAAAAACCCAGACATCCAGACCTCTTCCCGCGTGTCCCTGACCCAAATGCCCCGAATGTGACGGCGCTTTTTCCAGGTTGGCCTTCCAGAAATTCCCAGTAACTGGTTGGAAAGTGGACCTCATGCACCACACGTCCGGGTGATATCAAATCCGCGTTGGTTTGGGTTAAGACAGCAAATGGCATCCTTCGCAATGAGCCAAACACCGGGTCAGACACGGTCGCACTCGTGAATCATGATACCGACGGGAATCATGACTTAAACTCCAAACCCCGGGTTGGCCGACAACCCAATATCGCCGTTTCAGCGAACGAAATCATCGGGCGGCAGCATTCTTAGTTTGTCGTTGCTCCCTCGTCGGCCCCAGCCATTGCCACCAACCACGGTGGACGATATTTTGACGTCCATTCCTCGTCGCTTACGCCTCTCTTGGCCTTCTCCAGCTGTGCGTGGCAGCTGTTGCAGCTGGCAGTTTCTTTGGCTTTCTTCCACGATCCGGGCCCGAGGCGTAGGAAGCTCATCTGGTGCTTGTGCTTCCTGCACCTAGAGCACCTTTTCAATATGCCTGATGCTGGTTGATGCATAGAAGGCTCATTTGTGACGGTACCAGGCGCTTGTGGTTGCAAATCGGGCCGCTCAGCGAGCGTGGTGTCTTTGTTTGGTAGGCAAAACCTCAGTTTCTTCTGGTTTCGTTTGGTCGGAGTTGCATCACATGCGCCATCCTCGACTTCCTCCTGTTGCTCGTTCTCATCCAGCATACCTTCAGCCAGTCTTCGTGCATCAAGACTAGCTTTCCTCTTCAAGGAGCATAGCTTAGGATTTGATGCGTCGCAGGTTTTGTCTACTTTCTGTTCCTGCTCTCGCGTCTCTGGCTGAATGTCTTGTCCTCCCTCTGGCCCTTCATGTCTCCCGAGTGTGTGGGTGGCGTGGTTGTGAGTTGAATCTTGAACAACTGGCGGGGGGGCTTCCGTGCCAGTCTGGGGCTCGGGTCGGGCAAATGCAGAGGCAGCCCACCATTGACGGCTGGCTTCTCTTGTCATCTCGTGGGTAATTGTCCCGGGTGGCAGCTCGGCAACATACTGTACAAGTCAGTATATCCTGCTTGGAGAACGAAAGGGCTGGAACTTTGATGAATGGAGATGTTGAAAGGCGCATACTCTTTCCTCACTGCTCAGATGGCCAGTGTATCTAGGCTTCGGCTGTGCATGTTAGGCTCCATATTCCGGACACGGGGTTGTCTATGAGGTAGTAGATACTAACCTGATTATTGGCCATGGTGGGATTCCAAGTAGCGGAGAGGAGGGGGGAGATGAAGCTTGGAGAGAAGGGATGATGTGAGTTGCGATCTCCTGTCGTCACAGTATCATTGTGAAATTTCAATGAAAGCCGGGACTTCAAAGGCTGCGTGTGTGACAAATGGCGGGAGCTATGTTGTGTTTGGAGGCGGGAGCTTCCCGGTCATTCCTTTGCTGCTTAGTTACGACTTTGGGCCAATGGGTCTTGCTCGTCCGACTGCCCGTCACACGCCCAGAATTGCCTGGGTTATAACAGCAGTAACACGTGCACCATTGCAATCATAATCACGTAAGGCCACTTGATAATCTGGCTCTATGCTCGGCCAAGGGATGTTTTTAGATCTTTTCACCCCTCACGCAGCTTTCGTCTGACGGACCCCGGGATAAACCTCATCTGGCTACAACTCGACAGACCCTCTATGAAGACGACGGCCCGCTCCACCATGTGTTTGAGTATTGTGGATCCCTGAAAATTCGACTAAACGTCGCTCCATATTGTGAACCTCGTAGATTGCCGTCGCGTAGAGATTATTATCTCAACAGATGGCTGTCCCAAGTGCGTAGGCTTGGTGAAAGTCGGCGAGAGTCGCGCCGTGCACATTTTGATTTATGGCCAGGGGGCTCAAATCAAGGTGCCAGCTTGAGATCTGACCAGCAAACAAGATGCCGATACTCTTTTTCATTCTTCTTACCTATAGGCTGTGCTTTCTGTAAACCAATGTGTATAATGTCACCAACACCATTGTGCGGCTCTCAGCATGGGAATCTGGCTGGACCAGCTGTGGCAAAATGGCCGAGACCTCCAAACCGTCAGTTGATACATCCAGCGCTACCGCAAATACAAATCGACTTGCAAATCATCCAAAGCTCGCAATCAATCTAATCCAAATCTAAGATATCCTCAATCTAATTTAATTAATCTGAATAGCTTTAATATTTAGATAACTTATAGAGCCATATCATATGACTAGGCACGTGTTTAGACATATATATTATCTTCCCCTTACTCTATTATAAGGCGAAACGTGGTCAAACTGACGTGTTTTCTAGGTCTACCGGGTAGAATCTAACTTTATATTACGAATTACCTTTTATCTAAACCTTCTCGAGAGTCTTTTTCTTATAATATCTAATTCTATCTTCTTAATAGCTTCTATAGAAAGCTTAAATATGTTTATTAGACTTTATAAGGTATATCTAGGTATTATCAAATAGTTTAAAAGATCTTATAATATAATATTATTTATTAATCTGAAGATCTTTAACCTTTTATTTATTATTTAGAAATAATATTAGTTTATATTAGAAAAGTTTATTTATTAGAAAAAATTAAGATATTTATAAATATAAGATTATAAAGTTTTTATTATTAAGCTTGATTATTATAATAAGATATAGAGAATAGACTAATATTATAAATTATATAATAGAAATAATTATTTAAAACTTTTTAAAGTAGTAGTAATAAGTTTTATTATAAATTATCTTCTTAAATAAGCTATTTAATAAAATTATCTATAATTTACTAATAGTTTATTAGAAAATATTAAGTTATTAAAATATCTTCTTATTTAAAATTAAAATCTTTTAAACTTTATATCTTCTAATTATAAAGAGATATTATTTTAAAATATTTTTAAATATATATAATAATTATTTTCTTAATTATAATCTAATATATTTAAGATCTAAATGTTATTTTTATTATAGATATAAACCTTTTATTCTTAATATTCTTTAATAAATATTTATAAAAGATCTTCTTTTTTCTTAATATAAACTTTGCTAAGTAGGTTTTATAAGGCTATAAGATTATTTAATAAGATCTTAACTTTATATTTAATAAGAAATAAAAAAAAATAGCTTAATAAATATTAAAAGTCTTAACGAAAATCTATCTTAGCTTTAATATATAGATTTCTCTTAATTAATATATGATAATAATAATAAATAAATATTTTATTAATAATAAGAGGGCTTTATAAAACCTCTTATTAATTTTCCGATATTAATTAGGCTTTTATGATAATTAAAACCTCGTTTATACCTTTAAGAAGGTTATCTAATATTAAGATATTATTAAGAAGATTAGATATATGATAATAGATAATATTATAAATAATAATATTTATTTATAAAGTTTATATTTTTATCTTAATGTTTTAATAACCTAATTAGATATTAAAAAACGTTAGATATGTTGTCTTAGGTATATCTTAAACTTAGTTGCTTATTTATTTTTATATAAGGAAGATATTAATATTTTTAAGTAAAAGTTTATTTTATATAAGTTATAAACTTTTAAATAGTAAGATCTATATTATTAAAGATAGAAAGGTGTTATTAAGAAGTTTTATAATATTATCTATTTTATCTAAGCTTTTTTATAATAAAATAAAATATTTAAATAAATTGTTAAAAAGTTAAAGATAAAGAAAGATATATATTATTTTTATAATAAATTAATTATTAAATTTAAAATTATTTAGAATAATAATATATATTAAAATTTAATATATTTTATAATTAATTATATTTTAATAAAGTAGGTTAATATTAATAAGTATATCTAAGTTTTAAATTTAGAAATTAATTAGTTAAAATATCTTTTTATTAAAGATTACTTATCTATTAAAGATTAATATATCTTAAAAAAGGTTAAAATAATTCTTAAACTAATATACTATTTTACAATATAGATATAAGGTTAAGGTAAATTAAATAATAATATTTATATATAAATAATTTTCATAAGTTTTAAATATTTATTTAAATATCTCGAAGATTAGATTTTCTTATATATAGCTTAGCTTAAGATAACCTTAGATATATTTAAATTATAAATTATTACTTAATAATAAGTTAGAGATTTATAACCAATTAGATATTTAATTTTATAGTTAATAAGCTTAATAATTAAGTTAGTTTAAACTTACTAACGGCTTATTTAAATTAATAATTATAAAGTTTATCTTCTTAATAATTTTAACTTTATTATTCTGTTAGAATATTTTTAAGATAAAATAGTTAGCTTTTTATAATTAGTAATTAACTTTATAAATAATATTATTAAACTAAATAACTTAAACTAACTTTATATTTAGACTTTTATTATTAATATTTAATATAAGGTTAATAAATATTATAATAAGCTAGAAAAATCGTTTTTCTTTATAATAATTATAATCTTATATTTAACTTTTAATCTAAGTTAGCTTAAGGTAATCTAAGATTTTTATAAATAATAAAGATAAATATAAAATATAAAAAAGTAACTTTAATATTATTTTAATTAATAATATCCTTATATAGACTTATTATCTATATATCTATTAAACTTTTAACCTCTTTAATAATAAGATCAACGTTAATATTAATATTAATAAGAGGTAAATAGCTTTATATAGTTTATAAAAAGTAAAATAAAACCTTTATCTATTAATATAAAAAAAGAATTTAAATAATATTTCTAATTTAAGATATTTAATCTTAAAGATCTTAACCTTATCTAATAATAATATAATTATTAATATAAATATCTTCGCTTATATCATCTTATATTAGATCTTCTTATTATTCCGGTAATAACTATTAATTACGAATATACCTTTAGCTAAGTAAAGCTAGTCTTAACTTTATAAAGGTTCTTAATATTACCTAATATATTTAAAGCTATTTAGTATCTTAAGAACTAGCTCCGTAAGGACTATATCTGGCTAGGAAGCTATTTTACTGTTCGGAAGGAGGCTGATGATAAGACTGAACAGTTATTATAACCTCATCTTATCAGATATAAGGGCCTAGACCCCTGCTTCGCAAATAGATCAATTCAATCAAGTTCAATCAATTCAATCAATTCGAAAGCTTCAAAAACGTAATCAATCCAAATACGAGGCCATATTTGGATTGATTGTATTTGCGGGAGCGCTGGATACATCAGAGTCACCATGCTCTTCAATGGAGAACATTGAGTCCCTGATAGCGGCGTGGTTGCCTCAGTATGAGGTGAGAGACACACCCCGCAGGCCCGCAGGGTTTCTCGGCTGTGGCTATATTGCCGTCATATAGCCAGAAGCACTACCGTTCGTTATCTTAACTTTTGCCGATGATTCAGCGACGGTCTCCTCCCGCAATGCTCTCTCAGACCTTCTCATTGGTGTTGGTACGCATGGTGTCGATGATTAACACGCAAATTGATACCAGTAAGTAGGGCCTAGCCGAGTTATGCTGGTTGCGTACATTCGGCATGACTCGAGCAGCTTTTTCGGTATGAATTGGGAAAGTCGAGACTCATTAGCGCGCTGATAGACTTTATTCTAACTGGTGGTTCCGGGGCCGAGAGAATTAAGTGAACTTACATCCGAGTTCTCTATAAGGTTTGCAGATCTTGCCTGTCGCACCTCCCTCTCTTCAACCTTTGGAACCTTACACGTCCCAGGACGAGCGACAGCGCAGCATGATCGAGGCGTCGACCACCGCTTTGTTTGTAAGTCCCGTTCGTTCTTGAGTTATCCATGCGCAGCTTTCTAACGATGACATTCTGTCTCATTGTTAGGCAGTGGAAAAGTCATTGGCCATTATCACTTTCGTTCTAATCATCGCCCGGCTTTACCTTCGGCTTCGGATTCAACGACGAAGGTTAATATGGAGCGATCTCTTCATCTTCTTCTCGTGGGCTTCGTTTCTTACGGTGATTTCCATCGACGTCCGAATCTCCCAGCTCGGGTTCTACGATCGAGAAGTCAGCATGACATTGGCGAACGTTGAAGCAACGCTGGAAGAAATCACATTGGCTGCGAAGGTGGGTATGGGGCTTTCCTACTCAGGGAAGCTGCTTTCAAGCATTCGAAACTTGGCAAGGAGCTTACTTTTGTAGTTGTGGTTCATCTCCAACTTCCCCACCTATCTCTGCCTCTACCTCAGCAAACTGTCACTCTTGACCTTCTATTGGGAGCTCTTTGCTGCGGATTTCCCGAAATTCAGATGGCTCCTTCGGATAGGGTTTGCGGTTCTGATCGCCTTCTTTGTGGCCACTCTTCTCGGGGTGGTGCTAATTTGTATACCAACCTCGCAAAACTGGTATGTGGGACGCAAAGAAATCTCCGTGTCCTGTTTCTAACAGGATTACAGGGATCCGCTGGATGTTTCCTGCCAACACAATGCGTCGGGTACCCTCAACCTCATCTCGTGGTCATTGCATTTCTCCTCTGATATGATGGGTATATTGTTTCCATTCCCGTTAGTCGGCGGTGTTAACCTTGCTATCTCCAGTGTTCTTGTTACCGTTATCGATCCTAGGCTCGCTCAAGCTCGATCTGCTTAAAAAGATCAGCGTATTTCTAACATTTGCACTTGGTTCGATTAACATCTGTGTCTGCATTGTTCGCATCATCTTCTTTCGCGCCTACTTTACTGAACTGACAACGACAACTGCTGGTGAGCTGCCGAGTGGATACAACTCCCCGTGTGCTCAGGCTAATTTGCGTATCAGAAATTCTCTGGGCAACCGACCTTGGGGTTTCTGTCCTCATTACCACTCTGATGTCTTTGAGACCATACCTCCCTTACTTGACCCGTGCACTACGACTTAGAGAAAAGACAAGAGAGAATCAGAGGGATGAGATAGAGCTGACCTCGTCACGTGCGACTACAACGAAGGAGAGCTTATCTTCATCGCACACCGTACGATCTGCATCCGACTCAAGGCAGAACCCTGTCCATGGCTGAACCGCGCAATGAAACCAACTTCAATCTATCGCGGTGCAATACGTCGCACATTCGAATGATTTTGACTGTAGCTGTTCTATTCCGGAGCTGCATGAACAGCGGATATCGATCGTTCAGTAGCAGTTATCAGGGATGCAGGAAGGACTTGCTGGAAGCTGTTCTCTGTGGGACCAGAGGATCCGGGTGCGTCGAGACACCAACTCCACACCACCTAAAATGACGAATACCGGGCTATGTCTGGGTGATCCAGGCAGATTCGTCCCGGCGGGCCCCAGTGAGCTTGCCTTTGACCCGAGGTCATTCAGCATTTATTAGGCCTGCGCAATTTATTGCGCTTCCCGAATGTCCTTCTCGTCAACTCCCGGCTGATCACATACCGGGCGCAAGCGGTAAAGAGGAGATTCCTGTTGGGGTGCATTTGCAACGGGGAACCTCCTGCGCCGTTCTCTGTCTGCCCTGTGGAGACAGTCGTTATAAGATCAGTTGTATCCATGCGGCTGTACGTCGTAGTTGCCATCGCCATCCACTGCCTGTCGGAAACCAAGTATAGCACCAATCGACTGAGAACCAAGCATCTACAGTCACTAGTCACATTACCAACCACATTTATTGGATGCAATATAAGGCGGCGACCACTCGGCATCCACACTGCCGGATCTAGCGGAATTATGAGACTTGATAGGCTGTCCAGATCAGAAAGGTGAGTGACTGTCAGCCTAGTTGAAGCTTCAAGGAAGTAGAATGCGACGGTCCTTTGCACACTGCTTCAATTTATAAGGAAAAGAGCTTGGCCTCAATTGAATGATAAGATATGGACTCCATAAAAACTTCATAACAGAATAAAGGGTGGATATCCACGGGACAAAACCCGTTGAAGCTCCGAGTAGTGATTTAGACAGATTAGACCGTTGCACAAAGATCAATCCTCGCTACAATATTGCCCATTCTCTTTTCTTGACTCCGTATATGTTAACAGGTTTCCTTGATGAAAGTTTGAAAATGATGACTCTATGTTTCAAATATTACGAAAAGAATGGTAGTGTACATGCGGAGCTGATGACGGTGTCCATTCTGCGAAGGTAGCTCAGCTCGAAGTATTCGTCTTCGTCGGCTTCAAGGTCACGCTGTGACCAAAACATTGAAAGGCCGATTTTCATGCGCAACATGTTGCTGCCGTTGTGTTTCGCCTCTGTCTGGTTGATGAGTTCGAGCAGGACCATTCGCTCCTCATCACTACGTGCCTCGGAGCCGAGTATTATGAGCGGAAAGGACCGCTCCCACGCGTGGAGTTTTTCGATGAGATGAAATGCCCGATCGATCAGAGCATATAAACGTTCATCTCGAATACAGGGACTCGCTGATCCACGCCAAAGGTAGACGAGAGTGGCAAGCCGATACAGCTCTGTATTGATATCATCAGCCAAGTCTGACTGTGTGGTAGTGGCCTTAGGTAGTTTGTTAATAAGTGCACCCTCGAGTGAAGCGATTCTGCTTTGATACTCGTTAGTCAGAGCTTTGGGGTTGCTGGGCTCGACGAGGATATCAGAGACCGCAGCAAGAGGTTCCAACACTTCAAGAAGTGAGCTGTTGTGATGCAGCGACTGTGGCAGCAGGATCAGCTCAGGGAACATTTACACTGGCATATATATGTTGACATTGTGTGTCATGCTCGGGCGCACTTACTAGGGGCCACTTCCCGTGACTCTTGGACGTCTTCGGGGCAATCTTGTCCGTAGTTGAATGCGGCAGCGTGGAAGTGTGTTTCCAATGCCGCATGATAAACCGTGACATGATGTCCATATAGTAGATCCAATCCAGAAGAAGATGGAGATCGGCAGGGTCCGATCGCTTGTCGTGGCTCGTGGTTTGGATAATGTGCTTGGCACCCGCAACATAAAAGACCCATTGACCTGAAGATTCGGAGTGCTGCTGGGTCTCAAAAGTGGCCAAGAGCATGCAAGCAGCAGCATGCTGTGCAGATTCCAGAGCATCTGGGGGCCCAGATTCAGCCGATTCCGCGAGGGCGTTGATAGCAGCGATCTTGTACCGGAAAGCCAAGCCCTGCAGGCCATCACGATGCAGCGAGGAGACGGCCAGCAACGACGACATGAGCGCGAAAGCGGGGAGTCCACTGTTTGAAAGTGTCATACGAATCAAAAGATTCCGCAGGCGGCCAGGATCAACACACAAAACCGACAGCGTTGAATAAGATACATGGGCAACTGCAAGGGATGCGTGTTAACAACAGGAGCCCGAGTGCCCAGGAGAGGTTTCGGGATTAACAAGCTTACAGTAGCGTACAAGCTCCGGAGCCTCGGAGTCGGGGTTGGTTGGACACCAGGGCAGAGGAGGCGGAGGAAAGACAAAGTGGGCTGGTTGTTGCTCATCTGAATACGCAGGTCATGAGAACGGGTCAACTCTTTAGTCCGCCTTGGAGGAACGTTGGGATAGTGACTATGGTGATGGAAAGAAACCTACATGCCTTGGTTTGAGGCTGTCGAAGGTAGTGGTACATCTCGATGTCTCGGGAGAATGTGTGTGCCAGCCTCAGGCTCGGAGAGTGGCGCTTTGCGGCTCTTTGCGAGCGGAGTGAGGGCGGGTTTGCAATGGCCACGACAGCTCTCTTGGGATCGCTGGTTCGCGGCCATGAGAGTCGCATGCCGTAACCCAAACATTTTCGATTAGATTTGGCGCAATTCGAGCAGCTGGGGACTTGACGGCAGCAGGAAATACGACGATCTGAATGCAGATGCCATCCACGGGACCTCTGGTCAGTCCACACACCCTACGAACAGCCAACGGGAGGGTTGAAGACTCACCTTTGCAAGTCCAGCATCCTCTCCTGGGCTTCTTCTGCTGGTCAAACAACTTGGACGTCATGGTGGGTGCGGGTCCGGCTGGGGAAGTGAGTCAATTTATTTTTGCGAGATTAGTGGTTTGGACGGACGAACGAGTGGATGCCGGAAGTGGAAGTTCTGAGGCTGGCGAATAAGTTTACTGCGTAACTTACATCCCGAGTTAGAGTTGATACGGATCAAGCGGGTCTGGAGTACATGATTACAGAGCATTTATTAGTAGAGGCAAAACCCCGGGCGGAGGCCCCCTAACTAGGTCAATTTGAGGCGGGATTCGGTAGCCAATTATGAAACCAAATCAGAGCCAGTCGGACCCACCATGGCAACTTTCCGCGAACGTGAACATGACCTCAAAATTCAATGTAATCCAGTAGACTGACTAGAGAAGTCTAAGGTATAGACTTCACTTATACTAATATATCTATTAAGTAACTCTAAGGTAAAAAACTAACTATATCTTAAAACTATAATTAGAGTTTTATTAAGGTTAATTTCATTATAAGTTTCCAGCTTAAGTAAGTCTATATATACTTTATATTTTTAGGTATTACAGATCTAATAAAATCCTTTAGAGTAATTTTTATTATAAACGTTAAGACATTAATATTTACAGCTTAGCGGCTGTTTATATTGTATATTATAAAAAAGGCAAATACTTAGTATAAGGTTTATTATATTCTAATAGATAAACTAAATATGGATATTTTATTTAATAATAAATTTTATAATTTTTATAATCTTTATTAATATAATATTATTTTTATAAATATAATTATAAATTATACAAAGACAATTATATATTTTATTTAATATTATCTATTATATAATTATAAATATTATATAAATTATAATATAAATAATTATATTAAAAGATTTTTTTATATAATATTAAATAATAGAAAGTTTTTATAGATATCTTTATATAATATTTTTTTTATATTCTTCTATCTTAATATATATTTTACAACTTTTTAAAAAATATAAAATAAAATTAAAACCTTATAGATAATAACATTTTAAATTATAAATATAATTGTCAAAAAGAATAACCTTTTTCAGTTTAATTATATATAATTTGTATTTAATATTATAAAGTTTAAGATAATAATATAAATATATTAAATAAATCTGTCTATATAATTAAAAATAAAAATAAATATCATATATAATATAAAAATAATATTTAGCTAAATAATAATATTTATAACTATTTAGCTATTTATTATAAAATAAATTTTTTTTTCTTTAATATATAAATTAAAAAGTTGTCTAATTTTAAATATAATACAATCTTCTTTAGATAATATAGATAAAATAATAAAAGCATATCTTTAATAATGTTTATATTAATAAATTGTTTATAAATTTCAGCTTATATAATAATATTAAAATATATTTTTATAATATTAATTAAAAATATATTATATTATACTTAGCTTATAAAGATATTAATATAATTCTCTATATATAAAAATCTAATATTCTTCTTCTAACGAAGTTCTAAATTGGCCCTGGGATATCAAGCGATTGATTGCTTCGGCCCTAGTACTCAAAAATTCATTGTGTATAGGAATCTGAGCAGCGACCTCTTCGCACACTACCAAGCAATTACTGTGGTCAAGTCACTTACAGAACCTCTCAGAATCTCGTCGATCAATTCGAACACGTATAAATCAGGGACCACGCCTCGTGGCTTTGCAACTATGGTGTCATGCTGCATGCTCTGTCACAAAGATATTAGCATATTAATGTCCCGAGAGGGTTATCAATTCTGGAAGACGCATTGGCACATGGCGAGTAAGCACTTGCCAAGAATTCTCCAAGCACTGCCGACCAGTCAGGCATTCTCATCATGATCGGTGCGTGGTTCGGAACAAAACGGAGGCTTATTGGAGATGTTCGCTTGGGCGTTCAAGGCATCTCGCACTTGGAAGGAGGCATTGGCTCTCATCAAAAGCGCAGATTCTAAGCGCACAAGAGCACTTCTGAATTCACTTCACATTCACGACGTTCAGTGCCAGATACTGCTTCGCACAGGCTCGCTGGCCAGTGTGCTCAAAGAGCTTGATCGGGCAATCTTGTATGGAGAAAAGGCGATCGAGAGCACCGAGAAAGACCATCCTTCACTCGGGGAGCACTAAGAGAACCTGGCCGTCATGCTGACGAGGTGCGGCTCGATTGAACACGACCCTGAAGTCTATGCTAAAGCCAAGATATACTTCTTCTGGGCCACTGGCGCACAAAATGCTTCACCGCTGGTCACGATACCAGTGGCAAACTAAGGCGGGCTCTTCCACTGGCACGACGATAATTTGGCAAGGCGCACGAGCTGTTGCAAGACGCCGTTGTTGATCTCTCGAAACTTGACCCGCGCGAGATGCCGACAGACGATCTTCTACACGTCTTGCGCGAGCTCTCAGGCCTGGTGAGCGTGGCGGCAGCCATGGCCTTGGACGCTAAGAGGCTTGTTGTGGAAACGCTCCAGACGCTGGAGGCGGCAAGTTACGTCGTTTCGAGTCTACTCATAAGCGCCAAAAGCGATATATTGAAACTTTATTTTGTCCTGATTACGGGAAGCCATAGTTGCTGCAAAGTAACTTTCTCCTATATTTGCAGGAGCGAGAGACGCATCAGGCAACAGCTATAACATCTGCAATACGCTGCGTAATTAACATGAAGTAACGATATGCATTGATTTATTTATTAACCTTACTTACCTACTATTATAGAAGGATTCTAGGCTCCAACGTACCTATAGATCTATACTATATCGGTGGCTATCCTGGGACGCGGCCTAGCATTAGAATAAGGGACGAGAGTAGTGCCGTGAGCTCCCCGGAAGGATTGCGCTGCATGAGCCATCGCCTAAACTACACGATGATTGATACAGCCTATCGTGTCAAGTACCGGGACAGGGACGTGGACGGGTAAAGAGAGTTCAAGAACTCCCCGTAGACAATCCTCTAAAGAGAGCTCAATCACTGGTAGATAAGCGAGATGAGGCTAATGTGCTCCCGCTGAGGCTCAGCAATTATGTGTGCTTTCGCTAATTACAGACATCATGATGGTTTGCTCATGTTTTTCGTGACAAGCCTGGACCTGTATAAGTACTCGTGTGAATTCCGTCAAAGGGAGGCATGTTTTCTATCATCCACTCTCATCCACTCTCATCCTAACCTTACATAAGACATAAGTCAAGCCAAGCTCCCGCAGCTCCCCTCTCCCCAATCTTGACAAAAGACCATCCAGATAGGTCTCCCGCCCTTTTCTACAGTATGTGGTGCATCCCACACTCCGGATCTTCTCTCATAGCCAGCCACTGACCGATCCCTTCAGACAATGCGCTTTACCACTCCATTCTTAATGCTCGGCCTGGGCCTGACAGCAACGGTTCAAGCAGATCGCTGGTTCATCTCGAGCGTCTGCTTATTGACCAGCTGCAGTGATCCCGGGACCTGGTCCAATGACCACGGCCAGTCTTTCAACTTCAATGCGAATGAAGGATGCCGGGCGCCGGGAGTACCGGGAGTCAAGGACTTTTGCATAGACTGGAAGAACTCCCGTGGACACTTCAATGAAGACAGCGGCGAGAGGAGGAGGAGATGCATGAGGGAAGTTGATTCTGAGCTCGTAGATTGTGGTCTCAACACCTGCATTAGCTCAACGTGGGAAGAAACCGGCTGCAATTGGTAAGACGGGTGTTCGCCCACCACAAGACTATGACTGCCGTCTGAGGGTCAAACTTGAAGATGGCCTATGTCCTGTGTGATGGCCCATATGCTAGGGTGCTTGGTTTTGTGGATGGCTGGTTGTAAGCGGGTTCGGTGGTTGACTCGCGCACATGGGGCCCGTGAAGGTTAGACAGTATCAAACTAGGGAGATGGCCTTTATAGCTAAGACAGACAACAAGACCTATAGCAACAAGGCTAACAAAAAAGCACAACTCGCCCGTCACATCTCGTTAGTGTAACACAGATAAGCTTAATCCTTTGCACAAATCTAGTTTGTGTCCTGCCTAACTCTATGTCAGCCTATATTACTTTATAGTGAGGTTGATATATGGCTGTCACCTTTTTCCCGCTTTGGACCTGTGAAACCTCCATAAGCCCGTTCTACATCATATCCTTGCATATTATTTTTAACCTATCTATTATTTCGTTAGGGTAGACTCACGGTTGAATAAGTTGTTGGAAAAAGTATGCTGCTTGCTCTCGAACATACTATGTAGACTTGATGGCATATGAAGGTTGGCACATCGCACCGATGGAGTTATTGGAACTTTTTTTTAGAATAGACTTATTACCGTCGTTGTTGAGATCTTCATATCTTGTTGTTTTACGCACGAGTTGCCCTTAATAACCCCCAGTCACCTACTACACCACTTTTTACCGCCTTGCTTAAGCGCTGCTTAAGCGCTGCTTAAGCGCTACTTAGGACATGGTTAGGGAAGTTGTTAAACCTGGTTTAGTTAAGTGGGCAGTGCTCTGCGACTTAATGGATTTGCGAAAATTTAAAATGTTAACTTTTCGCGAAGGAATAGTTTTAGGCTACCTGTGTCTTAAAATAAAAATTATAAAATTATTTTTAATATTTTGTTTTTAAATAAAATATAAATAATCTTAAGTTTTTAATTTTAAAAGATTAGTTATATTAATTTTATTATTAATATAATATTTTTACCTTTTTAATATTATATTTAATATTAATTATATAGTTATAATATATTAAAAACTTATTAAAAAAGTTTTAACTTGTTAATAATTATATAGATAAAAGTTTATTTTCAATTTAACCTATTTAAATTTAAAAGTTTAATATTAATATTTAAATTATAGTTTTTTTATATAAAAAAGGTTATTTATTATATAAATTGCTTAATATAAAGAAATTTAGTTTAAACTTATTAATTATTAATTATGTTAGTCTAAATATCTATATACTTAACATTTCTAATATTAAAAGCAATTTTCTAAGTAAGTTACTTATTAATCTTTTTTCTTGTTATATCTTCTTTTTAAAAAATATTAATATTATTAATATAATAATGTCTTAATAAGCTAAGATTAAAAAGACTAAAGGTTTTACTTTTAAAGGGAGACTGTTATTATCTAAACTTTTTATTACTCTAGACAATATTTTAAAAAGAAAAAAGGAGGACAACAATGAAATGTCCTCGTCAGGACAACTAAATTATCATGATCATGTTAAGGTTAGTTATAATATTAGTCTTAATAATAACTATTAAGGTTTATATTATTAAATAAGTTAGGTAATATTAATAAATAATATTATAAAAAAAGCTTTAATCTAAACTTAATATTATAAAATACGTTATATACGATTAATAATCAAGGTTTAAAACTTAATAAAGCTAAAGATTTAGATTAATTATTAAAATATAATTAAGAACTATCTAATTATAAAAAAGATTATTCTTATATAGAAATATAAAATCCTTAGATTATAATCTTCTTAGATTATTATAATCTAGTTAACCTTTAATCTATCTTATTATATATTTATTTATAAGTCTTATTTTTCTAATAACTTTTAATTATTATTATCTTTTTGTTAATAATATAAATATTATTAATAAAGGTTTATAAATGATCTTTATGTATTAACGTTTTATTTTTATTATAAATAAATTAAACATTATATTATATATTTATTTAATAATATTTAATATAATATATATATCTTTAATCTTAAATATTATTATATAAATTTATTTTATTATTTATAATTATTTATTAAAAAGGTTATATATTATAATTATAATATTATATTTTTTTAAGGTCTTTATCTTAAAAGCCTTATTAATTATATAAATAAATTATTTCTTTATATTTCGTTGTTTATTAGGTTTTATGTTTTTATTTATCTTCGTTATATATTAATAATATGTTAGGTTATATTTTAAAAGTTTATTTTTTATATAATCTTCTTATCTTAAAAGTCTTTAAATGTTAATAACTAGCTGATTATATAGACCTTTTAAACGTTAATATTAATATATTTTATTTAAATTATTTTAGATAAAATTTAATATGTTATATAAGTTTTAATTTATTATATTATTCTAAATATATTTATTATAATTATATAAATTATAATAATATTTTTATGGTTTTTTTATAAGTTTTTATTTATTTATTAAGTTTTCGTTTTCTAATTTCAGTTTCTAATTATTTATCTTATCTAAATATAAAAAAAGTTAGAAAAAGAAAAAGAAAAAGTTAAAAAGGTCTTTTTTATTTTTTAAACTTAACTTTCTATTATTATAAATTATTTAACCTACTTTCATCGTTAAAAACAGGTTATTATTAAGCAAAATAAAAACATTTTTCATTATAATCTTTAAAAGTTAAATAATAAAAATAATATAATCTCGATTTCTATATAAAAATCTTATATAATAAATAATATTTAATCTTTTAAGGTTATTAAAGATATTAACTAGGCTTTTTTAGTTTTAAATAATAATTTTATAAATCTAGGTCTTTTAGTTAATTTAGGTATTATAAGTGAAATTATTATATTAAATCTTAATAATTTTGTAAATTTTTAAATAGTTTTATATATTTTCTAAATATTTATAATCTTTCTATTTGATAAGATATTTAAAAGTATCTTTATTATTATATTATAAATCTAAGATTTATTTTACTTTATAATCTTAATTATTAATATTAATTATGATAATATTTTATAATTTTATGTTATCTAATATTAGTTTTAATAATAATATATAAAATATTAGGTATATTTTTATAATATTAAGTAATTTTAATTTATAATTAATTTTTAAAATTTTCTTTTTAATTTTAAATAATTTAATAAGTTTATAATCTAATTTATTATTTAGTTTAATAATTTTAATATTTTATTATATAAGGTAGATATTATATCTTTTTTTAAAAGTTAATCTTTTTAACTTTTTAATATTAATATATTTTAATATCTTTATAATTATTAACTTTAAGTCTTCTTAAAGAGATAATTATAATAATCATAATATTTTTATATAAATGGTTATTTTAGATATTATAAAGTTTTCTTTTAGTTCTTTATATATTATTAGTTTAAAGTTATAATTAATATAAAATAAAGAAACTTTAATTAGTTTTATAATTATATTATTATAAATAAATTATATTAATAATAATTGTTTAACTTAATTATCTTATTTATAATTAATATAATAATATAAATATTATTTTAATATTTAGTTTGTTTTTTCTATTTAACTATCTATTTAAAAATAAAAACTTATAAAGAATTTATTAAACTTATATAATATTAAAAATCTTAATTATTTAAAAGTTAAGTTATCTATTTATTAGATTATTTTAATAATCTAGTTAATTTAAAAGTTATTTTCTTTTAATTAGATAATATTTAAAATTACTTAATATTTTTTAATATCTATAATATTAAAGATAATTATTTCTTTTTAATTATAATTAAATATTATAAATTATATAGTTTTTTTAATAATATAACCTTTATTATATATAAATAATTTTTCTTTTATAATAGTTAATTTATATAAGCTCTTCTTAAGTTTTTAAGATAATTTTATATTATTAATTAATATAGAAATAATATAGTTTCTTTATATATTATTATTAATTATAGCTTATATAAACTAACCTCTTATCTTTATTAAGATTTTTATATATATATAACTAATATTCTTATTATAAATTATATTAAAGTTTTTTTCTTTATATCTTTATTATTATATTATTATTATTATAATAGTTTTTATTATCTAAACTAAGTTATATATAATTTGTTCTTTTATAAATTATTTTTTTATTTTTTAATTATAATATATTTTATAATATTTAATATAATATTTATTCTATTTGATTTTTTCAAATAAGCATTTTATTAAAAAGTTAAGATATAATATAAATATTATATATCTTAGTTCTATATACCTCTTTATTAAAACTTAATAAAATAATTTAGTTATTAAATAAGGTTTATTAATTAGTTAGCTTTTCTTTTATTAAAAGTATTATCTATATTACCTTTTATTTAGTCTATATATAATATAATTATCTTATAGATAATCTACTTAATAAATTTTATTATATTAGAAATAATCTTTTATTATTTATTTTTTATTTCTAAATATTATTTTGATATTTTTAGTTTATATATTAAGATTTAATTATATATTATATTAGTTTATCTTTATTAAGGTTATTTTATTATAAATTCTTTTAAATATTAATTTTAATCTTTTATTAAGTATTTTGATAATATATATAAAAAAGTTTATTTTAATTTATTTTAAAAAAGACTTTTCTACGTTTAAAATATCTTTATTTTCTAACGTTTTAGATATTTCTTTAATTTTAAATTTAAATTTTGAAAATTAATAAACACGCACACTATTTAGCTATCTACGCATACCCCTTATCCACGCATACCAAATGGCGCCCTCTGATTAACCACAAATTTCTCTATTAATACGCCTAAATTCTACCGTTCTTTAACAACTAGCTAAATATTATATAACTAACTTAGCTAAATACTAACTTCTATAAGATATAACGTTTTAATTAATTCTATCTATTTATTTATTATAATTATTAGTTTTTATACTTATAGGTATGATATTATATTTTTAAAGGTTTTATATTTATAAGTATAAAAGCTGGCTAGATTACGTTAATATGAAGTAAAATTTTATTAACCTTAGGTTGTTAGTTACGTCTCTGTACCTACCTAGTTATATCACGTTAGATAAAACTTAAATATTTTTAACATATTAAAACCATTTCTAGTTAAAATAATAATATTAATAGATTTAATTAATAAGTTAGTAATTAGCTTTTGTAAACGATATTATCTAACTAAATCTAAGCCTTAGAAAAGATAACATTATAATTATATATAGTTAATAATTTATACTTTATTTAATAATAAAAGCTTAATATCTTAATCATAGCCTAGAATAAATTATTCTTCTTAATTTTCTAATATATATTCTAATTAACGTCAGGGAAAGACTTATAAGATAATATAATATATTATTATAAAAATTAAGAAATAATATAGCTTTTTTACATTGATAAATCCTATCTAGCATTATAAAAAGCCACCTCTATCTTATAAAGAAAATATATTGTTAATATTTATAACTTAAGCCTTTTTTCTTTATAATTAATATTTAACTTTTTTATATCTATAATCTTAAACCTTATTAATCTATATTCTAAAACGATATAATCTTACTCTTTCTAATATTAGTCTACTTATATATTTTATATTTAAAGGTCTAATCTTAATTATAAACTTACTAATTCTTAACGATCTAATTCTTAATATTTAAACTTTATAAAATAAAGTTAATAATTTTAATAAATAAATAAACTTTATAATAAGATAATCTTAAAAATAAATATTAATAAATAAGTAGAAATAGATATTTATTTATAATTAAAGAGATAAGCTTCTAAAGCTTATTAATATATATTAACAAAATAAACTATCTAAAAAGATAGATTATAAATAAAAAGTTTTTATTAAAAACAAATTAATCACTAAGTAATAATAGGTCTTTCGAATATATCTAAATCTAAAATATAAATAATATAATTATAAATTAAGCCTTGGTTTTAAAGTATATCTAATATTATAAAGGCTAAACAAATCATTAAGAGTATATTTAGAATAATTATTTTAATAAGTTAACGTCTAAACAAAAGATATACTAAATATTATTAAGAAGAAGTATTTAGACGTAATAATTATTTTATAAGATATATATAATATAAAAGCTTAAATGATATAAACTTAGCTTAATGGTTATAATTTTACTAATATCTTAATAAAATAATTATAATAAGAAAGCTTCTTATATATTATAAAACAAGATCTTAATAAGCCGGACCATCTAGTTAGCTTAGTTTAGATATTTCTAACTTATATCTAGATATAATAACATTTTCTAAAGGTTTTAAATTATAATAATATATATAATATAAACCTTTATAAGATATATTTATTTTAGGTTATAAAGAAAATATATTTAGATATACTTTTTAATATAAGATTCGTTTTTATTACTAACGAGACGGTCAAAGGTTTTAATTTTATTATAAATAGGTTATAAACTTTTACTAACTAGTATAATATCTAATTATTAGATATTATTATTATTAGCTATGATAAAATAATAAAGATAATAATAAAAATAATATTTTTAGATATAATATCATAATTTTATATTTAATATATTAATGTTAATATTTGGTTATATAAAGATTAGAAATAAGTAATTATAATAAAAAATAATAATAATATTATTAAGGATTTTAATAATAAGATGATATACTTAATAAATGTTAAAGGTTAGATTATTATTATTATTAATAAATAATTAGATTTATTTAGTTAGCTTATTTTAATAGATAATATATTTAAAATTAAAAGTAATTTAGTTTTTTAATATTAATATTTTATTATATTTATTAAAACTAAAACTAGGTTTAATATAGCTTAGATTTAACTATATATAAAGTTTAAGGTTTAATAAGTTATTATATTTTATCTTAATAAAACTTATATTTTACTATAATCTAAGTAAGCTTAATATTTTATTTAGAATAATCGGAATTTTAAGACTTATATAATATCTAATATTAAATTAAATAATTATAACGTTAAAACCTACTTATTAAATAGGATAAATACCTTTTTTAAGATTATAAAAGTAATATATTAAATAGTTCTAAACTAGAAACGGCGTTTTAATATTAAGTATATTTAAGACGAGATTAATATAATATCTAAATTTTATAAATTAAGCTTAAAATATCTAAGCGAGCTTTTAAATATTATTTCTAAATAATATCTAAAACTTATTATTTATAAATATATTTAAATATTTAGCTTAATCTTAACTTATACCAATTTATAACTTATTCTTCTAAGGGAATATATAAAAGAGTATTTAATATTATATTAGATAAGGATATTTTATTATTATATAATTAATATAAAGATTAAAAAAAATAAAGTTCTAAAGAAATAAGATATATATCATAGATAATATTTATAAAAGCTAGAAGATTATAACCTATATTAATATATCTTCAACCTAAATATCGTTACTAATCACCGTGGCTGACCAAAGAATAACCTTAGCCTTTTATTATCTAGCTTTTTTATATCTTGATTATTATAATATAATTAATAAGCTATAGGTATAAGTTAGTTATTTTAGAGATATGGTTGGTTATTAAGAAGTTAGAATTATAATTTAAACTAAATATCTAAATAATAAATATCTTAAAATAATATCTTAATAATTAGTTAAGAATTATAACGTTAAAGCTAACTGTTAGGTAATAAGAATAAACAGATAAAGTAATAATTAGATAATATTTTAGTTAAAAGTTTATCTTAAATTATTAATAAGTAATCTATTTAACTTAGATCTAGTAAAATAATAAAGATATAATAAAACGGTTACCGATTATAACCTAGTCTACGTAAAGATCTATCATAATAAGAAAAATTATTAATATATCGAATAAGATCTATATAACCTTAACGAATTAAAACGTTTGTTAATAATATATCTTTTATATATAATAATTTATATATAATATATTAAAAGTATATTATAATAAAAGATAAATAGTAAGATATCTAATAACTAAAAGTATTTATAAAAGATAAAGATTATTAATAAATAAAAAGATTATTATTATATTATATTAAGCTATAATATAATTAATATCTAGAGTTTATATAGATAAACAAATATTATAAAATAATAAAAAGTTTAAAGCCTTAGATATAAAAGGAGATAATAGCTTACTTAGATTAGAACGGTAATAAAGATAATTATATTAATACTTAAGCCGTTTTAGAATATTAGTTAAAACTATTTACTAGACATAATATAAATAAACTTATAAAGAAAGTAATAGAGGATATTATAAAATAATAAGTATTTTATAAGGTTATTAATTAGCTATATATTAATAATATAACTTATATTATTTGATAATAATATTAGTTATACCTTTCTTTATATTAATAAATATATAATAGAATATTTATAAGCTATAGGCTTTTATACTTAATAATATATAACATAATAAACATAAGCCGTAAGCCTTTTATATTTATAAGGTTATCTTACCTATAAATATAAAAGGTAAACCTTTAGAACTAGAAATTATAGATATAACGGCTTAATAAGATAGGTGGCTATTATAGACTATCGTTTTACCACCTTTAAATAATAACTAGTTAGCGGCTGTTAAAATTTATAACTAATTAGAAAACGTTATTTAGTATATATAGATAAAGGGTATACGTAGATAGTTAAATAGTGTGTATATTTATTAATTTTCTAAGTTTTTAAGTTATTATCTAGATTTATTATTTAATAGTCTTTATTATAAAACTTAATTATTATAATATAAAAAGTTATTAGATTTATTATCGTTTATATCTTTTTTTAATTATTATTAAGGTTTTTTCTTTCTTATTAATTATATAAAACTTTTCTAAGTTAATTAATAAAGTCTATATCTTATATATTTTTTTGTTAAGTTGGGTTTTTTTTATATATTATAATAAGTAAAATCTTTTTAATTTTATATTATATAGTTAGCTTAGTGTTAATAAGTGTAATTTTTTATTATATCTTTTATATTAATTTTTTTTTTAATTTTTTTGAAGTCTTATTTAATAATAGGTTCTTAATGTTAGATTATTAATTATAAAAAAAAATTTATATTAGTTATTATTAACTTTTTAGTTTTTTTTAATAAATTATATTAAAATGTTTATTTCTAAATTTAAATTATTATTATTATTATTTAAGAATAGTTTAAAATAGTTAATAAAGTTATTTAGTAATATTTAGAAATTTAATATTATTTATTTGATTAAAATTTAATCTTTAATAATCTTTAAGGTCTATTTATTATTATTTATTAATTATTTATTAATATAAAAGAATATATATTAAATAATATTATAATATTTATAAATTAACTTTAAAAACTATTTTAAGTTAATATATTAATATTATTTATAATATTTATATCTATTATTAAATTTTATATTATTATTTCTAAGTTTTCTTATTATTATAAATTATTTAATTTTTATAAATATAATGTTTTACCTTTTAAAAATAGATATTTTGATCAAGCTTAAGTTGTTTATTTCGTATTTCTTTAAGTTATATTATATATAAAGTTTAAAATAATATTTTACGTTTTCTTTATCTAATTTATATATAAGATAATCATTATTATAATATTTAGATTAATATATTAATAAATATTATATTATATCTATTATTTATTAATTAGTTTTATCTTATTTTATAATATTAACTTATCGTTGTTTATTAATTAGTTTCTAATTAGTTTTTTTTAAAATATTATTAAGATATATATTTTAATTATTTATATAAAAAGTATTTATTATTTTTAAAATCTTTCTAATTACTTTTATTCTTTTAAGTATAATTAATAAAGTCTTAAATTGGTTTTTTTAAAATATATTAAGTTTTATTAGTTTATTATAATATTTATAAATAATGTTTTATTAATATACCTTTTTCTAATTATTATATTATTTTCTAAAGTTAACATAATAAATATTAGATATTATAATATATTATTTCTTTATTTATTATTTATATTAACAATTATTAATATATATTATTATTTTAATAAGAATTAATAAGGACGCTTGATACTTTTACTACGGACGTTTGACTTTTACGGACGTTTGATTTTTACTACCCTTGATTAGTCACAAACTTTTTAGACCTACCTATACTTCCTCCTAAAGGCGGTGAAGCGGCAGTTGCTAATAGTCCACCATACTAATCAATTCCAACTTATAAGTTAACCTTTAAGATCTATAGATTAGTCAATTCGTAATCTACAGATCTCAAAGGCTATATATCACAGCCTAATATATAATTCTTAAAGGTAGAATATAGGCTTTTATATCTATAAATATAAAAGCCTGCCGTTATAATAAATGAAATTAATTAAAACACTATATATTATACCTATAAGTATAAAAGCTAACATCTAGCTTTATAATATGCTTAGCTTATTAATAATATAAATAACTACTTACTTTATAGATTTTATTCGTTATAAAGAGATATTATTATTATTACTTAATAGCTCTTATTAACTTTGCCGCCTCTAAGTATTAGGTTAAAGTCTCTTTCTACTAATATATATTTTAATATTTATTCTAACTTTAATAATACCTAATTAACTATATGTTTACCATAAGTTTAGCATATTAGCCTGACTACTTATCTACTAGCTTACCTTAAGCTTTAGTCTAACTATTATTGATTAGTTCCGACTTCTTAACGGTCAACCTTACCGACATACTAATTACCTTTAATTAGCTTATTAACTACTTTATTAATTAACCTATTAGGTACTTAGCTAATTACTTAGTCTAATAGTTAACCTTATTAGAATAAGCTATAAGGTATTCTTAAACCTGCCGCAGAGTAAGATAACGATTTTCAGGTCTAATATTTGGTAATATAGATCTTATAAAGATAACTACCATAGTTACTAATATAGATAAACCTCTTACTTAGTAAATATTATATTAGATATTATTTTCATATAGACCTTATAATAATAAAAAATCTTAAACTTAATAAAAACTAAATACTTATCTATATAATCTTTAATAAGCTCTAGGAATAGGCTTCTACTGCTTAATATTACCTTATAAGTAATATAATATTATTTATTAATTAACCATAAAGCCTTTGATAAAAATAATAACCAAAGTTCGCCTAAGTATTTTAAGCTAAGACTTATAAACTTATGATCAATAAGAACTTTATTAGCTATATAAATATCTATAAAATCTTATTTTTAATTATATAATATATCCTAGATAACTTTTACTAAACTATATAAATAATTCATACCATTAAGAAAATAACTCTTAATATTATTATTACTAACTTCTATATTAGATATTATTTAAATATTAAAATTTTAATATTTCCAAATAAAACATCGTACCTATTATACACAGATAAGCATATAAGTCCTATAAAGATATCGTAAAATAGCTTGTTAATTATTAAACTCTTTATAAAGGTTTTTTTATACTTTTTCGTAAATTTCTTTAATTTCGGTAAAAAGAACAAGCTTCTACATTATTAAGACATCTTAATATATATAAAGAATTATATTAGATATAAGTATATTAATATCCTCTTAGTCTACTTAGCTTAGCCTAACATCGTTTAGTAGATTATTATCTTTATCGTTATCGTTAAAACTATTATCTATTTACGTTTTAATTTATTTTTATTTTACCTTTAATAAGACATTAAAATTAATATGATAGATATAAAGCTACTCCTAGACGTTAAGGAACTGGTCATTTAAAACAACCTTCATTGCATCGTCAAAATCCATAATAATAACATCTAATTTTTAGATAAAATATTAGCTTATAAATTATCAAATACTCTTAGAGAGGAACTAGAAACCTTCTCGCCTCTTATTATCAATTATATTAAAAATAACGTTAAAAACAGTTTTAAGATTTATCTGTCCGGTTACTTAAAATAACAAAAGCTTATAACGGTTAATATTATATATATTATCAAAACTGACAACCTCTAAAAACTATTTCCACATTCGGATATAATATAGATAAATCTAAATAAGGCTAATAAGACGATCAAGCTTATTAGAAACTTACTTAGTAATATAAAGAATTCTTTACTTATTAAATAACTTAATAAAAACTCTAATAGGCAAAAGGCCATCTATTTTATCATAATTAATAAGAGCCTTAACGTTATATATATCTCTTTATATAAAAATAGACTTTAGATATTACTCTTAGATAATTATTTATACGTCCTAGGCCCAGATTCCAACCTAACGACTAATTAATTCCACTATTAACCTTATTATAAAAATAAACCGTCGATAAGAAGGATATAAAGATAGATATAAGCTACACTTATAATTATATTAGTAATATTCCAGGTCTCTATGTTTATATAAAAGTTATTAATCTTCTTCTCAAGACTCTATAATAACTATCTATTTACACCCGCATTTTCAAAACTTTCGACATCATAGATTTACCTTTTAAATAGGTTTTAGTTCTCTATAACGATCATATCAAAGAAAGTATTATTTTATATATCTTTTATATTTATACCTATTATATTTTATAATATTAAACCTATTTTCCTTTATAAAAGAGGTAATTAAGTATAAAAATATTTTAATATTTAGAAATAGTTTACTAGGTATTAATAGATTTAGGATTATGTTAGGTAAAAATAATAAAGATTATTTAATAAGAGAAGATATTATTATTTAGACGTTCAAGATTAGAATTATTTACATAAAGAAACTAAGAAAAAAAGAGTATAATAGGGGAGATTTATATATATCTAAGTTAATTAATAATTATCTTTATCTTTCTCTCTACGGGCATATCTTTTTATAAAACTAAGTAAGTTTAAGTATAATAATATAACCGTTTTTAATAATTTAGCCGATTATCTGTAAAATAGATTTAAACTTATTTCTTATTATTCTTAATAAACCTTAGGCTGATCGAGGTAGTAACTTTGAAAATAGATCTAAAATAAAGCTTAAAATTAGGCTAACGATATATTATAATAGTGGTTATCTAGAAGGGAAGTCTTTTTGTAGATATAACTCGTGAGGTTATAAATACTAGTTAGTTTCGTCTTACCGTTATAAGTTTAGTAATAATAAGATAGTTATAAATCTCTACAGTAAAGCTATAAAGATATTAGGAAATACGTTATTATTATTAATATTATAATACTAACTAATATATAACGTAATACTATTTACTAAACTTAATTGTTATTTTGCTTATAATGACCTTTAGTATTGATTAGGTAGTAAAAGTAAGATGAATTTAGGATATTAGATTTACCGACGTTTAGAAGGAAGTAATTAATTGCTAAGACTTAAGCTTTAACTACGTCGTAACCTTAATATAAGGTTTTAGTTTGACATAATAGGCAATTAAAATTATTAAAAGTTATCAAAAGCTTTAGTATATCATATTAAGTTTTAATTAGATTAAATAAACTAAAGTAAGTATATTAGCTATTATAATAAAATTTTAAATATATTAATAGAAAATTTATGATTAATCAAAGATAATAAAAATCAAACGTCCGTAAAAATCAAATGTTTATAATAAAAATGTTAAACGTCCTTATTAATTCCCATTTTAATATACTTAATTAAACGTTTAAGTTAATCTTTTTTAATTAAATCGTTTTTAATTATATCTTTAAGTTTATTATAAAATTATATTATAAATATAAATTCTTTCTAATTAACTTTTAAAATTATTTATTAAAATATTAAGATATAATTAACTATTAACTTTTTTTAAGTTAAATATATTAATTATTTCTTATTTACTTTTTTTTATCTAGGTTACTAAATATTTTATATAATATTTTTTCGAATTTTATAAATATAAAGAATATTTTTATAATTTTTATCTTAATTTTATCTTTTTCTTCAAGGTATTTTTAAAGATAAAGTTTAAATTAGATTATAACATTTCTTATTAAGAATAATATAACTATTTTAATTTAATTTTTTAAGAATTTAAATTTATATTAATATATATCTTAATAAAATTTAAGTTAGGTTATAAAAGCTTAAAACATTTTAGACTATCTTAAAAACTTTTATAATAAAAATATCTTTATTTTATCTTTATTAATCTATATATAAAAGACTTTATTTTCTTTTTTAAACTTTTAAAATATTATTATAAAATATTTTAAACTAATTTTTTTTTAAAAATATTTAATATTATATTTACTTAAAAATAAAGATATTATTTATAATAATAAATAATTTACTAAATAAAAATAATTAAAATATTATAATTATATTAAAATTAGTTATAATATTAATTTTAATAATAATTATTAAGATTTATATTATTAAATAAGTTAAATAATATTAATAAATAATATTATAAAAAAGATTTTAATCTAAACTTAATATTATAAAGTATATTATATAAAATTAATAATTAAAATTTAAAACTTAATAAAATTAAAAACTTAGATTAATTATTAAAATATAATTAAGAATTATCTAATTATAAAAAAAATTATTTTTATATAAAAATATAAAATCTTTAGATCATAATCTTCTTAGATTATTATAATCTTAGATTATTATAATCTAGTTAACCTTTAATCTATCTTATTATATATTTATTTATAAATCTTATTCCTTTAATAACCTTTAACCACTATTATCTTTTCGTTAATAATATAACATCGTTAATAAAGGTCTATAAGTAATCTTTACACGTTAACATCTTACCTTTATTATAAATAGGTCAAACGCTGTGTCTTACGTTTATTTAGTAATATTTAGTATAATATACAGATATACACTTTAAAAATCTTATCCCACGCTAGCCAACGTTACCAACGTTACAAACTTAATAAAACAACGATTTTATCTATCTTATTAAAGTTATTTTAATCGATCTAGATATACCTTTATCTAATAATACTTAGTTATATATACTCCCGGCCCTTTTTATACTTATTACTACCTTCTTATTTAATAATAAGAGCAATATAACGAAGAATATGTTTAATAAACCTTTATAAGATATATATTAACATATCAAGCTAAGTTTATTACCACTTCCGGATTATTTTGGCCTTTGATTTCGGGGCTCTATATTTAATTATATATCTCTTAAGCTAAAACTAAGCTAGCTTAATAATATTAAGATCAAGTAAGTTATCACACCATAAAAGATAAGTAATCTTGTTAATATTATAATAATGGTCTTAAATCTAATAAACGTAGTTTAAAGCCTTATCTTCTTAAATAATTATATTTAGATAAACTAAAAGATATTCTTTTACGAAAGGGAATAATAAAAGGCTAAAGATAATTATCTAATATTAATATTAATCAATCTTGGCATTAGTCCTTTAAGATAACTTATTATGCTTTACGTCTTACTTCTATTTAGGTTTCTTATTAAAGATCCTTTAAAGCTTAAGATGGTTTATATAAGTTAAAAACTCTTACTCTTCCTTCTTAATAAGCTTAAGTTCTTTGTTAAGTAAAATAATAAACTTCTCGGCAATCTTCTTCTCTTAGGTAATCTCTAGAAGCTAATAATAGCTTAACCCTCTCTCATCATATATAAAATAACCTTAAAACATAAATTCTATATAACCTTTCTAACGTTTGCAAATATAGCTCTTTATAAATACCTCTTTCGAAGTTCTCTATATTTTATAACCACCTTGATGATGATTTAAAAGAATAAACGTCTTATCAGACCAGATCACGTTCTTCTAGTCTTTAAGAGTTTAATATTAATATTATAAATACTATTAAAGATGTTCAGCTTTTATTCTCTTATTTAGACCAAGCTTTTTAATAAACTTTATTTTCTAATATCTATTTTCTCGTAAGATCCTCTAGATCATAATTTCTAATATCTTAAAGCTAACGTCGCTAAAATCACCAACAAGATCAATATAGAACTTCTCTTGGCCGTAACGATTTGATCGTACCTTATCAAGAGTTTATTATATAATTTTAGAAATCTTCTTCGTTAGACGGCTAGATCGAGGAATATTTTATAGATATTCGTCTTTTAAGGATATTAGATAATAATTAAGATTAAACCCTCGTTTAATTGCTCTAACATAAATCTAATTAACCTGATAGGTTGATATTCCAGTTAGCCCGGCGATTTCTACAGTAGTTTTGCCCCTAAGAGGAGACTTAAGTATAACAATAAGGGCTCGCGTTACGATATCTGTTTTTTTGCCTCGGCTTATAGCTATTTTGAACAAGTAATATTGATTTAATATAGAAGAGATATACAATAAATCGAATAGCATGAGAAGAATATTGTAAGATGCTTCTGAGGGGTTGTGAAATTATGGCGCAATTAAACGAGCCTTGGCGTCTTGGCGAGGACAAGACTTTTGAAACGCACGTCCGTATATACCTCCGATCTTAGATATTGTCACGTGAGTGTGTTCTGCCGTTCGTGACCGCCTGCTGGAGGGGTTACGTATTATGGCCTTGACATGAATGGCCACTTTCATTTCCGCTGTCTGGCAACTATCTGCGAGAGCGCTGTCCTTTCCAAGCTGCGGAAACCTCCATGCATCCCGCGAGAAGGCGCTGAATTTCAACTATGATTATCAATCGTGTCATAGCTGTAGACAATGGGTAACGCATCGACCATGTATAAAGCACCACCTCCGCGCTCGTCTTCGGCTCGAGAAGGACCAAGAGAGCCAGATCATCTTAACCAGACGTACTCAGATCAGCCATTCATATCACCAGATCTCGTACTAACGCGTCGATATGGCCTCATATCTCGTCACAGGCGCTTCGCGCGGCATTGGAGTAAGTGCTTGAACATCCATTGCACCCCTAGGGTCGTGTGAAATCCTATAAAAAGACGATATCTGACAGCTCCCAAAGTTTGAATTCATTCGCCAACTATCCGTCGACCCCAAGAACATTGTCGTGGCCCTAGTCCGTGACAAGGAGGCAACCGAGAAGAAGATCGCTGCCGAGATTGGTGCCCCGAACATCACAGTCGTCCAGGCCGACATAACTGACACCGCCGCCCTCAGGGCCACTGTCGACATCGTATCCAAGGCGACCGCGGGCAGCCTTGACTACATTATCGCCAACGCGGGCAAGATATCGGATTGGTCCGGTATGGATGACGTTCAGGACCTAGCATCGGCCGAACCCAAGTTGTTGGAAGAAGACATGTTAGACTTGTTCCGAATCAACGTGGTTGGCAACGCGCACCTCTTTAACCTTTTTATTCCGCTTGTCCGGAATGGTCGTGCCAAGAAGATCATTGCCATTTCATCGGGGTTTGCCGATGAGGTTGTGACCAAGGACTTGAGGCTCACGATAGGATACCCTTACTCGGTCAGTAAGGCCGCGCTGAACACACTCATGACCAAGTTCCAAGCGCAGTACATCGATGAAGGGATTCTTTTCCTGGCCGTGTGCCCTGGGACAGTCGACACCCGCCCCGCGCCCACTCCCACCGAAAAGCAGATGACCAACCTCATGGCCATGGGGGCCGCCTTCCAGAAGTACCAGCCTAACTTCACGGGGCCCGCGGCACCGGCAGACGCGGTCGCGGACGTGCTCAAGGTTATCGAAAATGCTACCGTCGAGAAAGATGGTGGTGCCTTCGTATCGCATTTCGGGAACAAGCAGTGGTTGTAGAGTCGTAAGAGAGATATGGCGGCTCATCCTGATTGTTGAGAAATTCAGATGAGAAGTTGCAGTTTTGAAGTACATTCTTGGTTACAACACAACATCCCAGACTTCATTAGTATCAATCATGTTCCAAGTGATGTGCCAGAAACAGCATACGCTCGGAATTCAGTCTCAATCAATCACAATCTCAAAAGCTTAGAACCCATGAAATACCAAATCGTCTATCCTGAGCCCAGCCGACATGCCACCATGGCAAGTTCGATGAACTGATCTATGATCTTCATGCTACACCGATCGCATTTAGGGAACGCAAGGAACATCCAGATGACGGCAATGAAAATGAGTCCGGTGAAGAGCGCATGTGGCCCACACCGCACCAAATCCTGGCAGCCATGGTTTCACCTCTGACACATTGAGGGCATAGATTGATCCATTGCGGAGGCCAAGTTTTAAGTATTAGCGCGGTCTATGTCCTTAATCTAAGTGGCGTCCTTTTTATACCGATCTTCTGATCCTTCTACTGGAGTAGTTCTTGGAGTGATCACCAACTTCAAAGCGGTATCATAATGGGGGTCGCGAAACATATATCCAAGACTCCGCTCCTCACTGTGTCCGTGATATCGGAATCAAAATCCATTGACAATATCATCCGCTATCTTCTCCGCGAGCATGTACACCGTGCCTTGCGGGTTTGGCGGCACAGCAAAGGGGAACGCACTTGCATCCACCACTCGCAAGCCTGTGACGCCAAAGACGCGAGCATGCGAATCAACAACAGCGTTTGCATCGCCCGGCTTACCCATCGCGCAGGTCGCGCTTGCGTGCCAGACAGTTGAAGCGCTGGCCCGGATATAGTCCAGTATTTGCTGGTCAGTAGCCACGGCCGCTCCAGGCACAATCTCCGGACCAGCACGTACAGGATCAAGTGCACTAGCTGCCCAAGCCTGACGACAACGCTTGAAAGCTGCTACAGCAACCTCAGCATCGGCCGGATCCGTCAACCAGCCCAGATCAATTACTGGAGGGTCGGCCATATTGGTGCTGTTGATGGTGACGCTTCCACGCGACAATGGTGCCGTCAGCGTCCCGCTCACGATGCCTAGGGTGGTACTTGGCCCGGTCGGGAAGCCGAAGACAACGTACTGAACTTCAGGCCAGTCGGAAGGGAAAGTCGAGAGGAGGGTCTTGGTACGGGCCGTGAAGTTGGCTCGTAAAGAGGCGGGAATCTTCTCGAAAGAGAAGTATCCTCCTGCTGAGCTGTAAGGGCCAGCCGCATTATCGAGATACTGTCGGAGGACGGTCTGCTGAGTCGCTGGGTTGGCTATTATGCCAGCGCTAGTCTGTGTGGCTATGCCTTGGAGAACATTGAAGGAGATCTGGTCCCAAAGGTTCTGGCCGACGCCTGCGAGGTTCGAGATCACAGAAATCCCGAGTGATGTGAGCTTGGAAACCGGCCCGACGCCTAATCATTGAGATCAGGTTAGCTATCAGATTTCTTCTCAATAATTCAAAATACGTACCGGATACCATCAGCAGTTGGGGAGAGTGAAACACGCCTGCAGACACTATGACCTCCTGAGTAGCTGACAAGGTGTACGTCAATCCTTGTGTATTCACAGCCACTCCGCTGGCCTTCTTTCCTGGTGTGAACAAAATCTTCGTTGCTTGAGTGTGAGGATACACCATGAGCCCAGTGAAGGCAACAGCCTCCCGCAAGTAACTCGTCTCCGAAGATGAACGATGGGCATCAGCCGGATCGATGGTGGAGGAAACCCAAGCGCCGAACCCCGTCAGGTTGCCGCTATTTTGGCCAACGGGGCTTAAGGGCATGCCAATCGCCCGCAACGCTCTTGAAAGCCACTCTATGGTGGGATCGACAAAGTTCCCCCATGATACTTGCAATGGCCCTAGCCCAATGGAAGCACCACAAGCTAGCGGGTCGTAGTTTACCGTCGCATTGGGATTGTTGCGTTTTGCGAGATTGGGAGGCGTCAGAGTGCACGACCGGCGAAAGAATGGTAAGGCATTGGCAAATCTGTAGCTTGTGTCCCCCACGAGGTCAGCCCACCACCTGTGGGTTCCGACAGTGCCACGGATGTAGGCCATGGTATTGAGGGCAGAGCTACCACCAAGTGTCTTACCCCGAGCATAGTGAATACGCCTTCCTCCAGCACCGATCTGTGGTACAGAAACAAGATCCCAATCCGCCAGAGGCTGCCTGGGATATACTTCAGTGGTAGCTGTGACGGGCAATGCCAAAGCATAAAACGGAACGACGCTCTGGTTGCCGTTGTCGATCTCATAGACACCCCCGGCTTCAATTACGGCGACGAAGAACTGCTTTGCCAACCGAGACGCAATGGCAAGTCCGGCAGTACCACCCCCGACAACTATTTCAGCCAGGTGAGCATATTTGCCGCAAAAAGAGTGATACATATTATGCTCAAGAAATGAGAGGCTCTCACCTACGTAGTCATAAGTCGTATCTGTCCCTGGTACTGCGAACGCGCTGGATGCTAGTCTCCGCGGACCGGCAGCCCAAGCCGTAGAGGCGAGCGCCAAGCCGGTCATAATGTGAGCCGGTGAGCCCAGCATTGTCGCCCCGGGTCGATGGTGAAGAGCGTGGAAATGGGATGATCGGTGTTGGCGGGATTCAGGCGAGACGCTTCCTTGGGGGCAGGAGAGCACCATGCTTGAGGAGTAGGATCGCCCTGGGATTTAAAGGCCTGGGAAATCAGGGGAAGCCCAAAATAACCATGCAGCCCTGCTCCCGTGCTGACGGGCCAGTCCGGTTCTCTTATCCATATTCGTGCTTCCGAAAAGGAATCCTGGCAATAGCGCAATGTACTGAAGAGACTGGTGTGCAGAAAGGAAGGCCATTGCGCTGATTTTGGGCTGCAGCCGGGGCAAGGTTATCTTGTTCCCCGGACTGACCCTTGCAGCATATCCCAAATCATGAGGGGAACCATCTGCTGCGTCTCCAGCTTTTGGTTTGCTGGACTCATGGATGCGCAAGGTGACAAGTAACGGGGACTACTATCCCCTCACATGCATTTTATTTTATTTTAATTTTAAAGTGTTCCGAATGGTCTGTTACACCACCAACAAACTCGAACGACGACTGTACTTGAAGTCTATTAGTAGCCCGCTGTTTTTCTTGGTAATTTTACTACCTTAGCTAGTTTTTTTTTTGTTTAAATCTATTATATACTTAGGCCTTTTTAGATTTTTGGCGTAACCTTTGTCCAATTGTCATCTGCTTGGGGTTATGACAGCGTTTGGTAGGGACCACCAGCGGAAGCTACTTGCCCCTTGAGTGCTGCTTCGACGCCACTGAGGTACCCGGCTGGCCAACTGACCACTTCTTTTACGAGAAGACACTAAACGCCCTATAAGGTCACTGTAAGTATAGGTTACGAGTCGCTATGGTCACTGTAAATTGGTGGTCGAATCACTATAAAATCGACTTAGGATATATCATTTTTATTGGCCACAATCCATGTAAAGGCCCGCGGTGGCGTCCAGCAGCCAAAAGTTGACTTCCAACAGTACGGGTTTTTCACGTGATGACCCCCCCCCCCCCAACAAGCTATATAGAACAATTTTAAACTAAATCCACCATACAAAAGAGTCGGCTTAGCTCAGTTGGGTAAGATTTCTCCACTTCAGGATTTATTAAAACAAATAACTAACTATTTCAAGGAGAGCATTGCACTGAAGATGCAAAGGTCGAGTGTTCAATCCACTCAGACGACACTCTTTACTTTTTTCATTTTATATTTTTTATTTTTTTTTATCTCGGTTAAGGTAAAATATTATTAGTCTTAAAACTTAATTACTTTTTATTTCATTTTTATTTTTAATTGTGTAGAATATAACTGTTCTTTATACAATGAAGAAATAATTTTGCATCATTTTCACATAGATTATACATCCTTTTCACGTGGATCGTGCATCCTTTTCACGTTTCCACCCTATGCAAGCAAAGACACACTATAGTTTTACTCCAACCTTCCTCAGTAGTAAGTTCAGTGGTATGCCAGTATCAGGAGTGCACTCTCGAGATCTAGCAGGACCTGGGGCAGTAGCGGGAAATACGAGGATGGCACATTTCCTGCACTTAACAGTCCGACTTTCAAGAGGAGTAACGCCGTATTGAGATCTGTAGCGTTGGACCAGTTTTCAGCATCCGCCTTTCGAGGATTGAGCTGCACAAATGACCGACTGAAGCGCTCATAGATGTCTTTTGGGGAGGACCCAACATCGTACGAGCACTTCAATGGCCCGGCCTTGTGACAGTAAATGAAGAAGGAAGCTATAATTCCATCTAATTTGGTGACGCTCCTCGAGGTATAATTCGTCAAGTAGCTTTCGGTGCTTACAACGCCGTCTAGAACCATGTTTCCTACTTTTGAAGGAAACATTGAAGCGAATGTTTCGCCAAGGAATGTGCCGTAGCTGATTCCATAGTAGTTCAATAGGTTGCTGGGCTTAGCGGTCCTTTTACCATCTTCAGTTTCCGCAAACGCGTTGACAATGCTGAGCATGTCCCTCGCGGTGGTTGCAGTGGACATGTACGGGCCGATGCCCCTTTCTCCGCCTATTGCCTTCTCGCATTGCTCACCAAGCTCCTTGCCTAGTTGGATAAAACTATCGTAATAATTATCCCAGACTCTCGGAACGGACCTGGGCCTTGGTATCATATTCTGATTAATCGTGGTGTTGGGTGAGCAGTTTGCTAAAGGCTTGCTGAAGCCCATGCCCCTGGTGTCAAAACCGGCGATATCCCAGTTGGATCCTATGGCGGCCTACCTCATAGACTCAAATCAGCTATCTTCCATTTGAACACAAGGCAAAGGAGAATATAGCGGTAATTCGGGGAGTGCATATCCATATTACACCAGTTACCGACCTGTTTTGCCAGGTCATATGCAGTAAAAGGCTTGCAGCACTGACCTGAATGGCTGTGGCATAGCCCAGAGCCTCGTTCACACCTGAAACCCCAGGTCCGCCAGGATTTAAAAGAACCATGCCTTGGTAAGGTCCACTAGGAGAGTTTGGTTGAGCAAGATATTTGACAATGGGAACCGAAGCTCGACCGAAACTTGCATGCTGGTAATTGAGCGGCACCTATACAACGAGTTTAGCGTAAGGGACGGCGATACAAAGAAGATGAGACAAACATCAAGCCTCGCGCAGAAGAATCCGTCGTAGCATGGGCACCAAATGAGGGCCGTGGACGACGGCATGTCATCTAAAGTACAATTCTTTGCACAAGCGGCCGTTGTGGTGTGAAACAAACCCAGCAGGGCAAGAAAAGACGTGAGGTTCATTATGATATTAGCCGATAAAACGAAGGACGAGCTAGATGTAAAAAGACTGGAAACAATCGACTTGAAGAGGGCATGCGGCACGCCTATATATGGCACATTACCTAGGTACTTCTCAATGACAGTAGGCCGAAAGGCAGCGAACAGCCCCCGCACTGCTTTCTTCGATTGATGTTGCGCCAAGTTTAGAACTCGCTGTCTATCCCTAGATGGAATACGAGATTTGGATATATTCTTCTCCACAGCACGAAGCTCATCAGGAATCCCTACAGTGGAGCCCGGCAAGGAGCATCTCGAGTACAGGAAGTGGCCGGAAGCCTCGGTTGTGAGGAGTGACCTGCGAGGTTCAGCGCAAGTAGTAGGATTTTAAGAGCGCTACTCGCAACAGCAATGTTACGAATCACCATTTGGAAATGCGACTTGACTCCTTTCAAGATTGACGAGGATCCGACGAATTGTGGTGGAGCACGGAGTCAATTTACCAGCCTGGTAAGCAGGGTCCCTACGAACCGGCCAATCAGCCACGAGAGCTGGAGCCACAATGACTCCGCATGCTCGATTATCCCCGGCTTGCCTTTGATTATTCGAATGCCGCAAAATTGAACATCTCTCTATCCGCGTCAGAGCAGGGTCCTTACGAGCATCTCCAAAGTTCTTTGCAGCGCCGCAGGTACCGAGCATAGTGGCGAGATGTAATAGTGGATCTCAGGTGAAATGGCCCAGTATAATGCCTAGCCATCAACAAGTCTGTGCTGAGAAAGAAAGGCCACACTCAGATCTTGGGAGCTAGTTTCGCATTTCTAAATCCCGAAAGAATCGCTATTCTCGAGCGCCCTACGAAGCATACCTGGCATTAGAGTACGGGGCATAGCCTTGAGGCGTATCGGGGCAAAGTTCTTTGGGGACCGACACGTACGTGGTTAACCCTCTCGACAACACCCCCCTTCCTTCCCTTGGCGTGGTGACGCACTGAGCATTGCTTTCGAGCCCCAGTCAGTGGACTGCCGTGGACTACAGATGCCCAAGGTCGCACGAGGACGGAGGAAGCGAGCGTATCGACCGAAGACTAGGTCGGGCTGCCCTACTTGCAAGAGTAAGAATCGCAGGGTCGCGCTAGAGATCAAAGTTGGATCTAATCGTCATTGCAGTACGACGAGTGAAGTGCGACGAGACACGGCCGGCTTGTCTTAGATGCACATCCACAAGTCGTGTCTGCGACGGCTACAATGCCACTCAACCACCGGACTCGCTCCAGTCCAGCACAGTCTCTGCGGCTGCAATAGCAGGTCCATCCTTTGACACGCACCCTTCCCTTCAATCCAAGAGATCGTTCGCTTTCTTCTTGCAGCGAACCTGCCCTCAGCTTGCTGGATTTTTTGCATCTGACTTCTGGGAAAGACTTGTCCTCCAGGCCGCATACCATGAGTCTGCTATACGCCATGCTGTTGTCGCCATTGGCTCGGCCCATGAACTATTCGAGGACCAGACGGTAAAACCGACGGAGGCTGCCAGGACTTTTGCACTGGAGCAATACAGTTTTGCAATTCGAGATCTACTAGCTCCTCTGTCTCAGACTGGGGAGCGGAGCGTCGATATTTGCCTTATCTCGTGCATTCTTTTCGCTTGTTTTGAGGTATTAACCCCCTTGCACATCGGTGGCATACTGTTTAAATGCTGAATTGCCTAGAATATGCAAGGCCACCATACGTCAGCAATATCCCATATCCAGAGCGGCGCGAAACTTCTGCGTGAAACTGTCTATGACCAGGAGAGTGGAAAGATCCAACACCGGGTGCTGGGGTCAAGAGCTGATATCGACTCATTCGCTCCATTCGAAGTCCTGGCACGGATGTTCGCCGGACTCGAACCGCAAATTGCACTGGTAAAAGTATCTACCTCCGATTGCCTAGGTTCTACTTAGCTGACGCATCTGATTAGATGATAGGAGACTACCGATTCGGTGTTTATGAGGTATATTTTTCTGGTACAACGTACGACGGCGGTCCATTCTCTTTCTCTAGCATCAAAGAGGCCAAAGTCATTTTTGAATATGGCCGTGGTCTGTTTGCCAACATTCATGTCGCCCAGCCATTCAACGATTCTATGCATTCACGTGCTGCCATCGACGACCAGATAAGACATTTCACGATCTTGATATCGAACTTCTCGATAGGATTGCAGGCATTTGTAGACTCAAAGAGCCCATTTTCTACGCAGAGGCAAGACATTGCCGTGGCCGTGCTGAGGCTGCATGTTCTCAACGCCCATGTTTCATTCCATGTTAAGCATCTTCCTGAAGGTTACCGGTCAGGATGGGAAGAACACATGCCGCAGATCATGGAAATTCTTTTCCTAGCCGAGAAGATTGTCCATTATGTCTCGTCTAGAAACGGCTACTCGGGACGAACGACCTCATTCTGTTCAGATATGGGTTACATCATTCCTCTTTATACTGTGGCTAGTCGGTGTGGAGACCCCGCAATCCGCCGAAAAGCCATTAGTCTCCTTCGCTCGGCATCGCGTCAAGAAGGCTTGTGGAATAGCTTGGTAGCTGCAAAGGCTTCCGAGAGAATAATGGAAATTGAGGAGGGCCTGGTAGAAACTTCTAGCGGCACGGATCAGGCGAGGTCGTCGGGCATACGACCGGTTCTACTACTCGATGGAAGAGGGGCTCGATTACAGTATAATAGTGGCCCGCGTTCTGTGGTTGAGGAAGTTTTTAGCTGGCAAGGTGCATAGCTTACCTGCTGTACTATATGCTGCTTGCCTCTGGGTGAAAGTTGTTATTAAAACAGGACGGGTGGGGCTCGTTAACCCACTCTGATCATCTCAACACTGTGCCCCGTGGTACGAGATGGCCATCGATGATGAGAGGCTGCTTGTCGTCCGCTAGCAATACCAGCGCCACATGGTCCCCGTATTTGGCGTGGCACACCTGAGAGTTTCGTCTATACAGACCTGGAGGTACTTGCAGCTTCGCAGCTGCTCGCCAGCGTGATTCTCATCAGTGTTTTGAAAGTAGACCAGATCTCTTCGGCCAGTCTTTTGTAGAGCTTGGGATTGCGGGACAGGTAAAAGAACATGGCGCTCATGGTGGCTGCGGTGGTGTTGCACTCAGCAATGACGAAGAAGGCCTCTGCCCAGAGCTCGTTGTCCGCCAGAAGGAACATAGATCATGCTTAGCTTATTTGTCCATAGACAGACGATTCTTGATCATTTCTGCGGTAATCTTGACATCTCTGTCTCGGACCTTTTTGCACCGAAGCCCTTCGTTTTGACGAGTATTGATGATTCATTCCTGGATGTAATAGCACCGCCGAATTCTATCATCTCTCCGCGCTCCAGGTCAGCAACGCCTAGCGTCCACCTTCTTTCCCAGACTTGGCCATGCCCAAGTTTACAACCATAACATCTAATAAGCTCGAAGACGTATATGTCACGTTCCAAAAGTACACAGGTAAGTTATCCGGCATGCCAAATAGACTGAAGGTCAGTATCAGACAGAATAACGCAGAGAGCAGTCATAAAATTCTATTACTACAAACACCATATCTATTTCCTGCTTCTCATATAAGCTCGCTTCAACATTGCTTTTCTGGAAGGGAACAACGATAGGATTGGCCAACCCGAAAACTCCACTTCCAATGTGAGATGCAGTAGGGTTGCCACCGAAAATGCTAACATAATGACGCCAACCACAACGTCTCGGCCGTCTGGTCTCTTTGGGAAACGGTCGGCCAAACGTATCTAGTCAGTCTCGCTCGGGCTTCCGCCCATTGAGTAACCAGGGCAACTTCGCTCCAAGCTCGGATACATCCAGAAAACCAGATCTTTAGCTCGCGAAAAGTGGTGTCATCAGGGGGTCCATTTGCTCCAGCCAAGCTGAAAGCTCCTACAAACACCCTCCAGAACCAGTAGTCTCGGACAATGCCGCTTCTAGCTCTCATTTCGTCCTCAGAATCTTCTATGTTTTGCTTCAGAATCAAGAGCAGGCGACGATGAAGCCGGCTCTCCATTGGCTCGCCCGCGTTCCAGAAGCCCAAAACGCTATGCAGATATAGGCTAGACACAATGGCTACAACGGACCAAGGAGAAGGGAGTATATGCCGTGGGCCACCACATGCTGCCGATTCTTTGCCACCGCCGTAGACGGATCGTGCATGTGAGTCAACGAAATCAACCAATAATCCCGTTGGACCGCCATCGTCCCAAACTTGGTCCAAATCATCCCCAACGTCATCATTGCGCCGATCAGGCTGCCGAAGACCAACTACATCTGTTATATCTCGCAGGGAGAGGATGAAATGATTCGCATCAATGTGTTGCGGCTTGCTCCCCGGCGGGGGTGAAGTAAAAAAGTACGGAAACATTCTCAAAGCCTTGAGTTTTTGCTCAAGTCCGCCAGGCTTCTGCATATGCAATAGGCGCATCGCGCGAAATGCATCGGTAGGGTTTGACATGCTGATTGGTACGTCGGGATTGTGGATGAGCGAAGAGTCGCTGAGGCGACTCTTAAGACCGTGGATGACGTTGTATGCTCTAACGATAAATAACATTTCGTGTCAGAAGTACAGCTTGCGGTGATGACAATCAACTTACATGATGAAGTATCGATCTGCCATATCCTCTTCTACAGCTTTTGTCCTATCGTGGTCTCGCTGCTCTTTGATGTCCATGAAGGTCATGAGACCGTCAAGATGTGTCTCGGCTGCAGGTACATTCCCCGAAAAGCACTACACAAGGGTGGTTTATTCAGTATATTGTATACACACTGCAAAGATGGCAACCTCCTGGACATACCTCAGCTAAGCAGAGCATGGAAATCTGTTTTATGCAGTGCGTGGCGGTACTCGCGTGCCAGCCTTCAAGCCATGTATTGACCATTCGCATGCTCTCGACCTTATGGAAAAGAAGAGTGGATTCAAACAAATTCCTGTTGCCAGATCTCCAGGCATAGTGTAAACCCGCCACTAAGAGCGTGTTACGAAGTGCGAAAGAGTTCTGAGCAAGTAATGAGATACTGCGGACGTGGGGTTAGAATTAAGACCTCCAACCAGCGGGACAAAACAGTTTGACCAACCAGTCCCGAGTTCCGTCTTTTGGCAGCACGTCGAAGGGCCCACAAGCTCGGCTAACTATTATTCTAGAGTCAAATACACGCCAGATATAAGATCAGAGGCAAGCATCCCTTACAATATTGGAAAAGCTCTTTCGACCTGAACGGCATATGGATAGGGAGGACATCAAAGGGGTCCATGGCGGTGCCTACAACTGCTTGCCAAGAAGACGAAGTAGTAGGAGATGACCTTTGTGGCATTTTGACTGACCAGGGCGCCTGCTCCCAGGGTGCCAATTGCTTGCCTTCTGCTCTGCGCTCTCTGAGTAGGGACTGCGCCTTGCTATATTCACATGACCTCGCTGCATTTAAGCAATTCAAGCTGTTGTTGTTATGATTAGTTGCAGAGAAAAACAGTAGCCTGTATGTGCGGAACTAGACGGGCAAGCTGTGATAGGCTTTCGAGCCCGATTGATATGCGGCCCGCATCGAACCCATACGCTTGCATATTGTCTCAGCCAAGAGAGAATAGAGAGATAACCTACCAATGTGGCCGCTGCTCATCGCATCGAATGCGTCGCTGCTTGCAGTTGACACACCCAGTCCTACTACGAGTATGATACTGTCGTGTCTGCTTTTTCTTCGATTTCGCACTTTCTGGGGGAGATTCCATTGTGAATAAGAACTGCCCAGGAATATTACGATGCACGCTGTTATCTGCAAGCGGCATGGATGGAGTAGGATTCGAAGATTCAAGTGTTAACGGCTTTCGAGGGGAAAATTGAGAATGAACCCTCCAGGCAGAACTTCAGTCTAACTTGAGTAGGGAATAACCCATACCAAAGTCCCAAATTGGTCCGACCCATGCATGAATGGTACACATGACAAGGATTCGAAGCACGTCCCAGCAGCAAATGGAACAGATTGACTGTGGGAACGTAATCCGTGGGTGGTAAAAGTACTTTCGTATGCAATATCTGCTTAATCAACCATCCGGTATATAAATATTTGATTCTTCATCATGCGTCGACTGTTCCGGGTACTAGCACCTGCTAGCCATTCAGCTGGACTGAGGAATCCTCAGTTAACTACACCTAAGTCCATATTGTAGCCAGACTGAAGGGCACTTGCATCCATGACCCCATGGACGTAGGAATCTCCAACGAACGCATAAGCCGCCAAAGCCTCTTGGGGACGCAACACACATGGCGTCTGTGCCCCATCAATCAGCCAGATCGCATCACTCTCCCAGCCAGCGGGTTGTGAATCATACTCTATCCGAGTTCTCCCGAATATCCTCTCCTCGGTCTTCAATTTCGTCTACATCCGAATCCGTGATACCCGTGAGCTTCGTCACAATACTCGCAGCGAAAAGATCACCACTGACATTAACCATGGTCCGGAACCTGTCGATGAACCAATCAATCGCAACAACCACAGCGTACATGCCAGTAATAGGAACGTTTACGGCGTTGGCAATCATGACAGTCAGGACAAGAGACGAGCTGGGAATTGGTGTTGTTCCGATTGATGCCAGAGTGGCAAGAACGAAGACGATGATGTAGTCAGCCGCATTGAGAGTGATGCCATTGGTCTCGGCCAGGAAGACAACAACGATGGGGAAGTAGATTGCAGTTCTGTCCCGTCCAGTCAGCTAAACATTCTGGTAAAACTTCTCACGGATGGGAGCTTACCCGTCCATGTTGACCAGAGTCCCGAGAGGAATGGCAAACTTGGTGACGGTATTGGGAATGCCACGCTCCTTGCAACATCTTAATGTTACGGGCATAGTGGCCGCTGAAGAAGCCGAACCCCAGGCCGTCGTCCAAGCAGGCGAACACTTGAACCAGTATGAATACGGGTTCTTTCGGACAATGACAAAATATATGACCGGGAGGATGATGAATAGGTGGAGCGTCATGCCCGCAATCGAAGACCCAATCAAGATACCCAGGTTCCGACCGATCTCCTCCAGCTTCAGCTTGAACATATTGGGCAAAATGAGGAAGAAAACACCGACGGGGGCAAGCTTAATAAGGAAGTTGATAATGACTATGACAATCTTCTCGATTTCTCGGATTGCCTTCATGAGCGAGGACGTTTTGCCGTCGATGAGATAACCGATGACAATGGCTGTCATGAGGACAGCAAGCAGACTATCGGTGGCAAGTGCGTTAACGATGTTGGCAGGGACGAAAGAGTTAAACAGTTCGACGACAACCGCGGGAATGTCCATCTTGGATCTGTCCGCAATGAGTTTCTGATCACTCTCAGAAGACACTTCGAGACTCTCGTCCGATGCTTTGGTCATGAGCGTTCGCCAGAGCAGCGAAGTCAGGAGGACGCTGTGGGTGATGGAGATCAAGGTGGTTGCTAAGTAATATCCAACCGTCCAGCGAGCTAGAATAGCACCGCCACCTGTCATATCTTTCAAGTTCTGGATCGCAAGGATCATAGCGCAAACAATCAGAGGCAAGACTGGGACACTTTAGCCAAGATATCCTCATTCGGACTTAAACGGCATCCACACATACCAATTGCTCTCAGGCACCGAAGCCAGAGCTGTCCCGGAATTGCGAGTAAGGTTGGCGCAGCAGGGGGGATGTCTTCAACCGTCGACGTTACGATCAGACCGATAGCAATGGCGAGGATGGCTGCGCTGATGATTTGCAGAGCCGAACCTGGCTCCTTGAAACTCTTCCACATACGCTGCGGTATGGACTTCTTCTCTTCGTATCCTTCGCCGGTAGCCACTGTAGTTTGCTCCTGGACTTGCTCCAAAGAGGAGCCCTCCTTAAGTGCCTTATCGTTTTGCGCCATGGCTGCCATCTTAGCGAGGATTCTTCTCTGCAAGGCCGACGGAAGAAATGAAAGTTTGGCTCAAGAAGAAAACGATACCAATACAAGAGTGAAGTCGCAAAGGGCGATTGACGTATAAGAAGAGGGGCCAGAAGCCCGGGTCCTGGGAGGCGGGTTATAACCATGATATAAGAGGTGGTGTAGTTGTGTGGCGCACTGGTTTGATTCCACAATATGCCCCAGACTCCATCCCATGGCAACTAATGGCCGACCGAATGATATCAGCAGCCGAGGGTATATCACCATCCAAGACATTGGCGTCTTTCACTTTAAAGGAAGGTCGTTCAGTCCATGTTCGCATCCCAGCCAGAAACCACAATCAGTTGGGCGGCCGCCGATCCTTCGCCCAGACTATTGGTAACGGGGGAGTGAAATGAATGTGTGTTTAATGGGCAGATGGGGACTTTACTGAATAATGGACAAGGTTTGGGCAATACGACGTGATGCTTGGGGGTGGAGCACTTGGGGTCGCCGATGCTTGGCTTGCTGTATGGGTTGTCCATCTCTGGCATGAAATCGCCCATCTCTCTTTCTTATCGCCGTTATCACTTTGCTGTTTCTATGAGCCAGATCTCTATCGAATCTTAGAGCCTTTTCTTCTCAAAGCATTTGGTGGGCTGTTTATGACGCTTGGTTTGAAGACAGCGGGTGGACACATTCCACTCAGCGCAAACCCCATCGAAGACTCGAGCCCCCAGCATTAATGGATGATAGCTTCGCCAAGCAATCGCACTAACTGTCATAGCCACCAGCGGGGTAACTCCAAGGGACTGCGGCCAGATACCTCGCTTTTCTGTGCGACCCGGGGCTTGATTGCGGTCATGAGACGGATGGGGTGCTGTGCCGAGCCCGCCGAGCCTCTCGGCATCTTAGAAGTTGGTGGAGGCGAACTGAGCGTGAGAGATAACGAAGCTATTGGCCGCAAGGCTATTGGCTCAATGGCAAGATATCCATTGCTGGCACTAGTGGTAAATGGGCCAGATTTAGCGTCATGAGCAATGTTATCGGACCTTTGCACAGACTGAAGTCGGGTCGTAGGCAAGTCTGTGACACTAGCCAGCGAACTTCAGAAGACGCTAGGGAAGGACAGATTATGTCATCCTAATTACCTATTATATCACCAATACCATGCGACTTTTGAAAGTCTCGGCAAGAGAAAGCTCAGCTGTTCCCCGTCAAGAAGAAGTGATCGTGCGTGACCGGGTGACAAAGCTAAGTAAAGTGGAGTCTAATTAGTGGACAGGGAAAATCGTGCACTCCTTCACAGGCCGAAATGCACAATGAAGCCCTATATCAACGATCCTGGCTGTCCATATAGAACCAATTCTAAAGATTGAAAGCGCACGACGACGAGTAGACGAAGAGCCATTCGTGCTAGCCAAGGCACACCATTACATGCATCACTCGCGAGAGATTAAACTCGAGCAATTACTATAGACACAAATCTTAACATAAGCTTCTGACAAAACAACCTTCGCAGATGAATGGCTCATGCGGGTTCGCCCCCGACTTGCAGAACCACTGCTGCTCAGCCGCATTTACGAATCTCTATCGTAAACATTTTTACAGGTACACAAAGCTCTCTCCCCAACACTCTCAACACTCTCTTGTCAACACGCTTGGCAGGGCACACAGGTCTCTGGCCGACACTCTTGCTGGCGCAAGTACGCCTCTCGTGCACACTCTCCCATCAACACTCGCTCGTCGACACTCTCGCCCACATTATCCTCCAAACCCAGTAATTAAAACTTATTATCCTTTGCTTAAACATAGACTAACATAAAACTTAAATATGGCTTATAATGCTGAACGTATATAAGTACCATCGTTTCAAACCGCGAGCATAATATCATCGTCGTCGTCATAAAGCTAGTAAACTTTAGTCCCAGCCGCTTTCCAAGCTTAATATACTACGTCCAAACTTCATAGGTAGACATTTATTTGCCTTATTTACCAAAATCTTCAAATGTTTCGAACTACCTATAAAAATAGTCCAACGATACGAAATAACTCTATTAAACAATCCCTTCAGTCCTATTTCTATTGTTGAGGATTTTATTAAGTCCGGTCAAGATATAGCTAATGAATACTTGATATTAAATAACTTCTCTAGAATTCTAATATTATCAACTTCGAATGCTGCACCGTAAGTACAGCAACCCGCCGTCTCACGATGTACTGGTCAGGGTGTGGTCTGCCCTGCTGAAAATTGAGGCCTAAGTAGGCTACAAAAAAATGGCAGCCCAGATAGCGACACGGACAATATCACTGAAATACATCTTTGCAGTAATGTTAGCCTTCAGACAACATTCGGTGGGGTGTGCATAGTGAGCTGCACCTTGACGCGGGCGAAAATTAGAGGTCACTATCGTGAGTTGCTATTCGCTACAATTCGTATCTCCGCCCCTGCCGAGGTCAGCTTCGTTTCCGTGTGCGTCCTGTGGCTTGGCTTCCAATAATTAGCCCGCAGCGAGGTGCGTTCACTAGTGTCACCATGGGGCAGAGTGCAGCTCCGCAGCCTTACTCCAGGAACTGGCCCGACATTATTTTCTTCTTTTCTTCTTCTTCAATACAAGGCTTAATTTATGTCCATCTGTTCTCGACTGAACATAGTTTCATTAATCCGTACGATAACCACATTGTTTTATCGTACAAAGAAGCTGCCGTCGCGTCTATACCGGAAGTCCCCTGGTTAGTTGACAAAGTGCGCAGAATCGTATCCCACCCGCACCTCCAGTGAGACTCTCTGGACCAGTAGCTCTTTCAACTTCGTACCTATGGCATGCTTAGATGTCTCCTCCAATACTTTTCGGACCTACACCAGAGTATCCACAACTAAAGAGACGAGGGCCCAATTCTGGGATGCTAGAGCTGCGGGAAGCCAAAGCCATGTCCTCGACGACGCTGCTTTGAGAGCAAGGCTGGCAACTTTGGTATGCTGATGCCGCGCTTACCGGCTGGAATCAGATGTCAGAGGTTTGGGTCATATTTGGCTGACCTCAGTTCTAGACCTCGTTTTGGGAAAGTGATGTGAGCAAAGAAGAAGTTGGAGGCGCTGAATCGAAGTTTGTCCTCATGTGAGTCTTCTTTCTTGATATCATTGGGATGAAGCGTCGGAGAATTCTTGTTGATAGTCTTCAGAACACTGGCCGGAAGCCCTTCAAAGGCGGACGATCCATTACAGATCCGTCCGGATACCCTACAAGTACTCATAGATGTCGCCGGGTTTTGCAAACATGCAACAAGGAAATTCCTCGCCACACAAATACCCAACACCTCGTTTTACTTACAGTACAGCGATGATGAGGAGAGGCCTACATCTATGAGTCAGTCCCAGATTCATTATTGTCTCAGCGTGTAGGAAACTGCTAACTTGTTTTCTCGGCACAAGCTGTGCTCTTTCGCTGCCCGAAAAACAGCAACTGTCTTCTTGGCTGCATACGAATTCAGTTCTCCTCTCTAAACTGTCTGGCTTTCCTCAGCAGCCGTTATGCTGATGATGTTCAAGATGTGCGGTTGCGCTGCTTGACGGATGCCCACTTGTTAAAAGAGCACCCGTTATACCTACTGTCATTCATCTACGAGCACCGCTACCAACGATGGTCGGATTGGTTCGCCGAACTCTGGAAAGAGGTCGTCGAGATAGAGACCTTGACAAACACGACACGGCCGCAGTGGAAATTGCAAGACGTCGATGCAGCTCGCCTCCAGTCTCTGTCTAGTGCCGACAATCTGCTCAACCAACTTCACTCGACCCATTCGGAGCTATGCCACACGCATACAATCATGTCCTTTGCAGCCAAATTTGCTAAATTTTGTTTTGATGTCGTAGCTGAAACTGAAAACAGGCGCCAAAATCTCGGGTTCGCCCCTTTGTCGATGCGCCGCAGATCCGGCTTGGAAGAATCCTTGAATTCTACGCTGGTCCGATGTGATGCGACAACCAGCCGACTTATCGAGGTGAAGGATAGGTTGATGGGTCAGATTACCGTGGTATGTTGCTTGTGATCCTCCATGACCCGGGTCCGATCTCGAAGCTCACCGTTCGGCAGTCATACAACCTTATCGCTCAGAAGAACAGCAAGATCAACCTCGCCGTCGCCCAGTTGCAAATTCATGATAGTCGGACAGTGAAAGGTATCGCTGTTCTAACGCTACTCTTCCTTCCGTCCACGCTGGTCGCAGTATGTGTTCATGCGTCTTTTTGTTTTGTTCAGGGCCCCCCTGCCCTTGACGAGATGTAGACTCGCCGATAGACTAACAAAGTGCAGACACTCTGGACGACAAATCTGTTCAAACTCGAGGGTGATACAAACTGGCGCGTATACCTAGTAACATCCATACTCTTGACTCTGGTTGTATTCCTCTGCTGGTGGGTCTACGTCCGGTTATCTCGCAGGCGTCAAGATATGCATGCGCCTGCCCATTTCACGATCGACAGTCTTAATCTGTCAGCCATATAATCTTGGAACCCCCTGGGGTCGTATTGCATCAGATTCGACGGGAGTTTCGGTTTCAATAATAACTTGCTGCATCATTTTTGGAGAGCCCTCGAAGATCATATAAGTGAAGATAAGCACGCGGCTCGGTCTCGTGGCCCTTGGGAATTGCACCAGACGATAAGCAATATGAGACATCTTGTACTTAAAGAGAGAGGCTCAGCTAGAGCAGCATGCTTTTCCAGTCTCATAAGACAGATACTTCACACATTCAAACGAGCACTCTTGCAAATGCAACGAAACTCATTTGGCCTCTCATAGATGAAGCTGTTCCTCGACATTTGACGGCAATCATTCACGTGAATCAATGGCATTCTTGTGGTTCTGGTCTTCCCCGCATTTCAGACGTTTGCCGTTGTGCTGCTGGAGGCTGTCGGCAGATCTATGATTGGCCAGGAATAAGCGGTCGGTTCAAGCCTGGCTCAAGGCAAGCCGCCTTTCTAACCTGTATTAAGCCAAATTAACATCTCTGATGTCAGGTTTGGGAGGACGGCGCTAGTTTTGTGTCCCGTGTCGGCTACATCGGGGAGAAGTCGGTGATCTGGGGGGGATTTGAATCACCAGAATGAATCCTCTGGTTTCATCTTGAATCCTATTTTATTCCGACAAACTTCAACAGTTGTCTTGATCTATTGCGCGAGAGGTTCAACCCTTAATCGTCGAGAGCTCATCATCATCATGGCTGGGGCACTAGATAGTAAGGATCACGGCATCGTGGCCACGGTCATCCAAGATGTTACTGAACACTGGAAGCTCATACTCCCTCTCTTCTTTACCGCCTATCTCCTCTACACCCGATATGCTTCGCCTCTTCGTCGGTATCCTGGTCCTCTTATGGCGTCTGTGACGAGGCTTTGGAAGCTCTTCTCGACCTTATCCGGCCGTACTCATCTTCATCATATCGCTCTGCACGAGAAGTACGGACCTGTGGTCCGCATAGCTCCCGACGAGGTTTCCATCTCCTCCCCGGAAGCAGCGCGCCTTGTCTTGAGTGCCGGGAAGCGCTTCTACAAGACCGATTTCTATGCAGTCTTTCCTCCGCCTGAGAATCCAGATATCTTCACCGAGATCAGAGAAGACAAGCATGCACTCAAAAAGAAGGTTGCGAACATCCCATATAGCATGGCAGCAATGCAACAACTTAGTCCGTTCATTGACGATACGATTGAAGTGCTGATGAAGAAACTGGATGCATTTGCAGCTCCTAGTCAGGGCGGGTACGAGGACCCTCTGAAGAAGCGAGAGGCCGGCGGTCCAGCGGTGGATCTCGGTGCGTGGCTACACTACTTTGCATTCGATGTCTTGGGCGAAGTAGCCTTTTCACGCAGTTTTGGCTTCTTGGCTGAAGGGAAGGATGTTGAAGACGCGATTCGCACAATTGACAATTCCCAGATGTACAATGGTGCTGTGGGTCAGATGCCTTGGCTAGATCATATCTTGCGTCGAAACCCACTCTGGAAGCTCATTCCGGCACTGAACACCAAGAATGCGCCTATAACCAGAATAGCCCTGAGCGAATTAGGCCGCAGAAGACCTTTTGACAAGGAGAGTGAGGGAAAGCTTAGGAATGAAGATGGGAGGCAGGACCTGTTGGCAAGTCTGATCAAGGGACACCTTAAAGATCCGGAAAGGTTTTCCGAAGGCGATGTCTTCGCCGTTGCTCACGGTGCTATGTAAGTTGCAGCTTGCTGACGAACTGTGTATACCGCACAGAGCTGACATTACCTGCAGCTTCGCCGGGTCTGACTCCACCGCATCCACCATGCAGTCTTTCTTCTGGCACGCCCTGTCTGACATGCGCATATACCAGGCCTTGGTGCAAGAAATCCTGCATGCGGTCCAAGATGGCACAGTTCCAGCGCATGGCAACATATCCTGGACGGAAGCCCAGTCTCTACCCTACTTCCAGGCATGCTTGAAAGAAGCAATGCGGAAGCGGCCGGCTGTGGGTTTGAATATCACCCGTTATGTGCCTCCTGAGGGAGCGGAGTTGGATGGGCATTTCTTCCCCGGCGGGACCAGAATTGCCGTCAATGGCTGGGTCCTCCATCTGGACAAGAAGACTTTTGGAGACGATGCGAAGGACTTCCGACCTGAGAGATGGCTAGAGGATCCCGAGGTTGCGAAGAGAATGGAGAGATATATGTTCCAGGTGAGTTTGCAACACAGTCTATATAACCCAGCGGCATGAAGGTCGACAAAAGCTGACTGACGCGTGCTTGCGCTCAATAGTTCGGCGGAGGAAGTCATGTGTGCATCGGTCGAAACCTTGCGCTACTCGAGATCAACAAAGTCGTTCCCCGACTCTTGAGGGATTTTGAGTTCGAGCTTGTGCGCCCTGATCAGCCACTTAAGGCATTTGCAACGTTCTTTGTTGTGCAGGAGGGTTTGGAAGTGTACATCAAGAAACGGCAATTGGGGTAGAACGGTTAAGAGCAATCTGAATATGGTCTGGCTAGGGTCTTGGATTTCATTCCATTTACGTGTATCTTTTAGTATATCCGAATGCTCATTGAATGAATAATGAAAACTCCAGTTTGCAAGATCTCCAAGTCAGAGTCAGTTAACTCATTTTATTGTGAAGCTCATCACTGCCTGGCAAAGATTTGCGCAGCCAAGTCTGTGCGATGCGGGCAATGCGCATTCTTCAAGGCTTAGATTCTATGCACTGTCGTGATCGTATTCTGTTTTCGGAACCCATTTATCAGAATCTCTCCAGTCTGTCACTGGTGAGTCCCGCTCTTCCAGGATTCTTCATGCCGGCTTCGAGTTGTCTTTGATATGACACGTTGCGCAGCCTCTCATATTCTGCAGGTGTTAAGTGCAACTTCGTGTAAGATGTTAGCATGTTCCTACAGTAATACATTGTAAACACCAAAAACAGCTTGTACTCACGTAAATTTCGATTCCTATCGCATGGATGGCTAACGCTAGCCATAGAGCCATGCCGAATGATATTCCAAGAGCTGCCGCCACCTCGGCACTAGACTCGCCGTCAATATTTGCTGATACGAGAGACCACTGATTGGAATTCTCGCCAGAGAAGTACGGTGCACAGTCAGGGAATAGTTTCAGGGTTCTGTTGGGACTCCCAACCATGGATTCGAGCTGCGCACATGGCCGAGCGGCATAGTAGTCTCCCGTTGAACTGATCACGAGAGTGGCGATAAACATGATTGGGCGATTGGTGATGATGGCTCCAGCCTAACGTTGTTAGGATTCAGGCGCAGGAGCTCCATGGGGTTCACAATAACTTACATAGAACCAAGCTCGAAGCATCCAAGCTCGGTGCTGCTCAATTTGGAGCCTTTTGATGTTGATATATGCCAATGCAAGGGACACCATAAACATTATAGACATAAGTCCCACAACGACTTGGGTATCTAGGCCACCACCAAACGCATGCCGCGCAATCATGATTGCCCCAACTGCACCCAGTACCGACAAAAGTATGACAAGGTATCCATTGATCCTATGGAACAAAATGGCCTTGTGCCGAATGGCAGGCACAAACTGGAAGCAAACTAGAAAAGAAGCCGGCAATATACAGCCGAGATGAAGGATTATACCAACTCTTTCATGCCCCATACGGTAGAAGTAACACTCTCCAGGAGCTGCGTGGTCGGTTGCACCATTCCCCGGGCCGCAGAAGATGCCGTTGATATTGAGATATTGAAGGCGTGCGAGGGTAAATCCCATAAGAGCACCAATAAATATGAAGGCCAGTACAAAATTGTAGCCTTTGGCAAAGCCAAGGGGGTTGTAGAGCTTTCGAACCGTGGCCACGAAGCCGTTGGCAGGGGGTCGTGTTGACTTGGCCATAATGCAACTCGGAAGTGCGATCGATTGCCAAAGATGTGTGATAGGAGATACAGTCGGGAGTTGAGATATGACCTATCTCTCGCTCAGGGGCTGGTAATGGTATAGAATATCAGTGCAGTGCTAAGCAACAGGCCAGCTTTCATCTTCAACTTCCAAGGCACATCATCAATATATAGACGATTATGTCGATCCCCATCCATCGCAGAGAGCTGGTCAAATGGAATCCGTCTTTGTCAGTCGGGGTCCGCGTTTGAGAGGACCGTGGCAACGCAACCATTGTATCAGAGGCGCATAGTGCGGCCTCCAATCTGTATTAGTGAAGTTTGATGGCATCATCACAGTTCACAGTGCTCTAAATTGTGCCCTATGGCGGGTCGCATTGTTGAGCAGATTCACTGCGCCACGTTCGAACAAGACTTTCTCGATTCAAAGATGACGACCAATAGAACGTGCTTGCTTGACGTATGAGGAGGGACATTCGAAGACGATAATTGGAAGATCGGGATGGTGGATGCGCGGACACAGATCAATCGGGATCCCAAGACCCGGCTCAGATTAAGAGCTGACATTGCCCGCGCGAAATGCTTCTAAAGGCGGAATAGCGGCCAGGCTCTAATTGGACCTCAAGGTCACTTAGCTTCGAACGGCGTAAGCCCCACTGAATATCCTCTCACTAATAGTTTGACCGGCCTTTACACGCGAATTGGCCGCGACAATCCTGTCGTCATCCATTTTGTTTTTTTTTGGGTGCACATTCCTCCCACCCATTCAGCGCTTCACTAATCCTGCCGCCTGGCCATGCTACTGGCGTGTCTCATACGTTCTGTAAGCTCGGTGCATTTCTCAGACGCCGAACGCTCATACCAGAGCACTGTGGTCGTCGTACTGAATCCGACGTCGACGGCCTAATCTAATATTTACGTCCCGCTCAGCCCTAGGCTCCCGTTTGGCCTTTTATCAAACGCAGCTAGTCGCCCGTCATTCCAGACTCCGCGTAGGAAAAGACCCAGGCCTAAGCCGCTGTCCGCGTGTATCGGTGTAACGACGTTCGGTCTCGCATTCACCCGAAACTCTGATGGATATTGCTCGGCTGCACCTCATCACGTTCATGCCAAATATTGCCTTGTAGTACTACCCACACCGTATTTTTTCAAGCGCCAGTCGTCGGATAGTGCCGCTATGGTCGGAGTTCCGGGGAGGTCTAAGGCGTGCAATACGTGCCGAAGACGGAAAAAGGGTGTGAGTCTGCGCATCTCTACTCTCTGGCTGACGACCCCCATGTCCGATGCTAACCCTTGCAGTGTGACTTCCAACGGCCTGCGTGCGGACAATGCCAGAAAGCACGCATCGAATGTTCAGGCTATGAGCGTCAAAGAATTTTCGTCAACACCGTGAGCAAGCCAGACCGTCGGACTCAACAAGCCAGCCGAACGCCGCCAGAAGTGACCTTGCCAGATTCTTTGACCCGTTCAGCCTATGAAGACAGGTATCTCGGACTGTTCTGGGATGTATATCTCCCGAATAGCAGAGCATTTACAGAAAGTACTTTCCAGTACACAACAGGAGGATGGACAGTCGTCATCCAGGACCTTTACACCACCAACACCGAGCTTCGAAAAGCACTCTTAGCATTGTGCCTGGGCACAATCAGCACTCAAGATGGGCTGAAGTGGATGTTTGCCGAGGCCTTAAAACTGTATGTCGGTGCTCTCGGGGACATGACTACCGCATTGACGAAGTCAATGTTATCGAGGGGAGACGCCTTGATGTGTACGTCTAGAGTTCTCAGTCTGTATGAAGTGTGTATTCCTTACGCATGCATGTCCCTATATGAACTATACCAATCAGTTCTAATTGCTATTTCAATCTTCTAGCTCTTGTTTGGCTTGAATGAAAAAGACAAGGTTGCCCAAGCGCGAAGCTGGCAAGAACACAGCCTCGGAGAGCTTGCCATGATGGTTCAACGATCTCCGGAAGCCCACACCCAAGGCCACGCTCATCAACTCTTTGTTGATGGGAGATTACACCTAGTGAGTACAGCAAGATTCTCGAGGATACATGTTGCTGACGTCTCCCAAAGACAATCTCCTCAGTGAAGCTTAGACGACGATCAGTTCTTAACAACCCCGAGTGGATGGAAGTTCCTTGGATGAGGAAGCCGAAGACGGTGAAAGATATGCTGATCGACATTCTGGTCGGGGTACCGGCTCATCTAGAGGATCTTGATAACATGCGGTCATCTAGCGATGCTAGGGACAAGGAGACGCTAGGACGTCAGCTTGTTGAGGACTGCTGGCGCACTGATCAGAAACTTAGGTGGTGGTCTGAATATCTCAGTCCCCAGCAGGACTTTGACGACGCTGTGACTCACCGATTTGACTGCCCCACGCAAGGAGATCTAGCCGTCGTACACATCATGACTCTGCATTGGACAACATGTATCCTCGTTTACAGTACCCTTCGCATGGCAGTCGGTCTCGATGAGACACTGCCCGACTACACCAATCCTCGTCGATATTGTAGGAGCATTGCAGACGTGATGCAGATATTCTTCCAACCATCAGCAGGTACCTTTGCAAGGCACCTTGCACCGTTTCCCTTGGGAATCACCCTCTCGTATCTCATCTCTACAGAGAAAGGCTCTGATTCTGAGGAGAAACGAAAGCTGGGCAGGTTCTTTTCAATGAAGGAATGTGGAGGGATGGCTATCGGCCAATTTCTCCAGAGCATGATCAGAGATACTGGTCGCCCGGAGATGGTTGATATCGATGGTTTCGAGGCGATTAAAGCCCACGCGAGGGCTTGGTATGGGATTGACTGATTGAAATGAAGAGCTATAACTGGCTAGGCATTAAGCCTGGTAACAGTATCAGTTTTCTGTTCTAAAGTTCGTCTGGTGAGATACTCAGTGGATGTTTATACTCACATTGCTCATTAACTGAGCTGTGTTTCAATCCTGGACAAACGTGTGTGGGCTTCCTTGCATATATGGAACTTCGAACCAGTAACTCCAAAGCCTTTCACTATCTGAAGTTACTCGCGTTAATGGCGAGATTGATTAGAAAGCTGCTCTGCATACAACAACTCGGCAACTTGTGACCCATAAGCTACCCTCAAGTACTCCTGCAGATGCCCCTAACCACGTATGTCTATATGCTTGTGATACAGATCTGATTCTGTGTGCCGCCTTGGCGTAGGATTGAGTCCTGTCGAGGTGTCATTCTCGTCGCCTAGTTCCGAATGTTCGTCGTCCATCCTATCGTCCATCTCGGCCATAACGCCTAATATGCTGCTTGTTCTCCGGGTTCCAGCGCTATTCTCGGCTAGTGCGTGTATTTCTGGAAGTGTTATCTGCACTGATAGTCTTTTGATGGCCTCAGTTAAACTAGATCGCAATGATTTCTTCGGAGTTTCGAGGTTGTTGCTTGGTAGCGATGCCGGCCTGTCCTTATCACTTCTTCGAGTGCAGAAGCTCAACCCTCTGACTAGTGGGCGAAGAGTGGGTACACAGACGCAGGTTATGGCGCAGCATAACTCCAGGTAGGACCAAACCTCAACGATAACAAAGTTGTAGGTTACGTCCTCTCTATCAAAGCTTCGAATTATTGTCAGGCGTATAATTGATATAGCACAGGTGCTGTTTGCACAAGCATGTTAGCGAGAATGACAGAGCCTGCCGATAGCAGGAGCTTACAAAAAGCCGAGACCAAATGTGGCAAACAAGGCCAGTTTCTGGGCCCTTGATACGGGAAGAGTGTTCAGAAGCGGCAACGGCATCAGGACGATGACTATGTCGTTCAAGAAACTTATCATCGCTGTGGCAAAATACCAGGCTCCAACGTTAAAGCAGACGCCTTTGACATCTGGATTCCAGAGAGCATCCAATGGTATGCAGTTCAAAGTTCCAGAAATCAATAGTGCAATTCCAGCAGCTACCGTGAACCCAAGAACGTAGTCGCACAATCTTTGGAAATCAGGCAGAGCAAACGCTCGTCGGTATTGGAGGAGGAAGGTTGCTTTGATTGACGTCATGCACACGGGGTTCAACGCAACAGTCGCAGACAAAATCTGGGAATCCAATTAGATTTTCTCTTTGAGATCACTCTTGACAAGTTAGATGCCTCACATTATTATACGTGAACCAATCTTGTTCGGAGAACGTCCAAACATGACGTCCCTCCCCAAAAGAAGCATCTAACCACGTAAGTTCAAATCGAGTGATTAGATTCGGCTAAAAGTTGGGTGAATACCTACTAACAAGCATTGTAGTACCAGTCACTAGAACAAGTATCTTCCATTAGTTAGCCACCAGCCTAACAGTGGTGTCGCGGAAGCAGACGACTCGCATATGATACAACTAGAAACGAATCATCGATGCCCCATTTCCTCATAACCAAGGCACGGACGTAAACCCTCAAAGCTGAAATGAGTGTCGCGAATGCGAGGAATGCAGCGGTCGTAGCGATCAGAAGCATTTGCCTGTCCTGTTCAGGTAATGTTGTGTCTCTTGAAGGCACATGCCGGCTAGCTGGTAGGCCAGCGGCCGGGGCATCGCTAAAAGAGAGCAGCATGGTTCCTGTTCCTCCTAGCGTAATTTCGTCGGGATTTGGAGATTTACAACTGTAAGGCGGCTGAGAACTCAAAAGTTCGGCTGCCAAAAAGTAAGTGCTCCCACTTGATCATAATTGGCGAGCATCCATGGAATTCGAGGAAGAAATGAACCAGCCCCTGATCAAGATTGAGTGGGGAGATAGCAGGTGATTATAAGTGAACAGTCGAATCTCTCCTCTGTCGGTTCTGGCTAGACAAGTCTGGCGCCTCATTTTAGAGTTCATGGAATGTCTGGGTTCAGGTGGATACAGCCCTGGTCTGGATGGACCGGATACATCATCATCCAGATAGACAGCGCAGGCTAGCCGTGACCTGAGTCGTTCATTTGATGTCATTTGGATAAGATGATGCAAGCAAAGCACAACACGGTGTGTGCTGAACATTGACTTGAACTGGTCCTAGGTATGTGGTTTGCATTCTGGATGTTGACAGTATGCAGCTGGACAACTTAGAGAAGCGCTCAAAAACAACGCCACTCGTATTTGCCACTCTGTCGTCACCAGTACATGTCACTGTATAGAATTGAAATGTGCGTGGGCCACCTGTCAGCCGTGCAGAGGCGCGGTTGGTTTTGGACCTGCCCACAATCCTCGGCAATAATCGTGCATTCACGGATGTTTGCTTGGATCTCATGCAGAGGCTGATTTAAACAATGACCACCATGTTTACTGTGCATTGAACGACCACAATAACCTTCTCAACTTCAACCACCCCATTCCGGACGGTACTACGTTTACTTTATATCCTCTTTAACAAGTTCCCGAAGTGCAAATCATACCACAATTCCGCCCTCGATCATCTCGGGTATGAACCTTGCCCGGGCATCTTTCCGAACGCAAAGCCGCCTGCAAATGCGTGGTTTGCTTAGCGGGCTTTCTGCACGTCTTCGTTGCCAGTGGTATGTCCGGTGGCTACGATGGCCCACATCTTCCGCATAGGACGGCGTCCTCACGCATAATAGTTTCTATCTAACGTGTTGTAGACTGAAGTTGTGGTTGAAAGGCTGAAAGTCGATGACACTTTGCGAGGCTCCTCTTTCGTCCTCCACTCGCGATCCTCCATTGTCACTTCAGCGGGATTCAACAGGGGGCCAGCTCCATCCTCGGGTCCAATGTATCGAACTTCGCATAAGACAGGGACTTTATCATTGAGGCCTTCCTCCAGCCCAACTGTCGACGATGCAGCGTTACTATCTTTCAAAATATGCCACAGCAAGTGGTAATACTGGGACTTACATATGAATATGTAGATGAAGTCTACAATGAGTGGAAGCCACGCCAGCACGGCTATTATCTGTCCGAATGTCCACTTGGTCTCATTGTTCCACGGGCCGGACATGTTTGCAATCTGGGACCGCAAGCTAGTTAAAAGTCCGATCCAAGCCCACATGCCAATTATGCAGAAGATAGAGCATGGAATTCGCCACCAAGTTCGTATAAACTCCGCGAATCTTCTAATAGTTGCCGATTGAGTACTTTCCAGTAGTCCAAGATGCACAGCAAAGACAGGGGAGCTGATTAGACCTATAAGAATACTTTGAGCCAAGGCGGCTTTGGGATACTGGTCTTGAGGAGGAACGCAATAGAGCTCAAAAGTCAGCGAATTTTTATAATCGCCTTTCTTCTGCTCTGAAATCGAGTCGGTTGTTTTCGAGACGATGGAGGCGGAGAGACCTAGAATCCAAAGAGTGAAGAGGACGCATCGTCGAAGCCAGATTCGTCTTTCATTGTGAACAAGGCTGTCAAGAAGAAAGATGGGAAGAAGGGAGAACGATGTAACAATCGATGCCGTATTTTTCTCATACCCTGTCATTACTTCCGATGACTCTGTCGACTGGTCAATTCCGCGGAGTGCGGCAACCATCAAGGAGAAGCTGAAAAACACGGCGGTGCTGCGGAAGTCGGATAATGTACCTTCAAACGCTGCAGCCGTTCGAGTTTTCAATGTCATTTTCGCACGGCCGTCATTCAACTTCGACGCGCTCCCTTTTGGTCGGTTAAGCCCTAGTAGGAACACCACTGCATAGATTGTAGCCAAACATGCTACGAAGACGTACGAAACATAAACCTGGTTTCATGTGTTAGAGACGTCTGAGACTCGGCAACCGCAAGTGGTAGTTACCCCTATGCCGGCCAAGTCTGCATTCCCTTCCCACTGCAGAGCTCTACAGAATGTTGGAAGGCACTGCTCTGATTTCAACACAGGATCGATGAATGTTTGTCGGAAGTCCCCGAACTCAGAGGTCTCGAGGCTGACATAAAAGTCGATATAAGTAGAAGTCCCCGGGTTTTGGCGATCCTGGCCATCGGGTACACTTTCTCCGATAATTGATGGAGAAATTGCAGCCTTCATATATTCTTGGGTTATCAGAATACCGGGGAACCAGTCGACGTAATGACCATCAGCTTCAGCGGAGCTCAAGAACCACGACGCTGCAAAATCTGCCGCAATCCAGCATTATGTTTTGTCCAAGAGATTAATCTGGTTCTCTGGAAATTCATCCTGGATCGTAGTCATTGTCGAGTTGGGCTGGGCGATATCTGGTTGGAGTGGGAAAAGATTGACGACAAACACCAGGAGCCAACTTGAATGGGACTCAAATGGGTAGGGAGAACGCCATATAACAATCCGGCGCGATATTCCCAGAACCAAGCATGACAACCTGGAAGATTACAGCATTCTGCGTACTCGTTTGTGATAGTGATATACACATGGTGGCTGCAGTAGCTTCCACCTTCTAGTATTCATTTGAAGCCACAAGGCGATGTTACTGGCAATCTTTGTGTATCTGCGCAATACGCAGCCGCACATTTGCTGCTACAATACTTCCAAAGACAGCACTAGTGGGCCTCTTTCCTCTCTTTTCTCTTTTGCCAAAATAATATTATGCACATTTCATAATTTCCACCGGTCCCGATAAACTGGGTGGCGCTACGTATGGTTCGACCTCCGCGAGGAAAAGGCGGATGGATTTAAGCCACCCTGGAGTTAAACAAATGTGATTGGCTTATGACCAGTCAACTTGCCATGGTGGCGCGCTGCGGCTGACATTTTCGTGGTGATGTGGTTTTATTTGAGTCCGGTTAATCGCCCTATACAGTTCCAATATTGGCCCTATATCCTAAGCCTAATTAGGTATCTTATTTAATGGGTACTTCAATTTAGTAAGGACTCTTACCAAAAGCTTATGTACCTAGATAATAACAAGTAAATATGTCGCGACTGAAGTCTACTACCTAAATGATTCTCAAAATGAAGCTATCTAGACACGTAAGAAGAATAAAGCTATGGAAATAGTAATATTTTGCTAATACTATCTCTACACCGCTTAACATGTATATTGTCACGTTTATTATCTTATTTCTACGTATTTTGGGATATCTTATAGTGCTTAATAGGGTATGAGGGTAGGTTATATTATTAACTGATATGTTACGATCGTGTTAAGGCTAGTTATAATATTAGTCTTAATAATAACTATTAAGGTTTATATTATTAAGTAAGTTAAGTAATATTAGTAAATAATATTATAAAAAGGGTTTTTACTGAACTTAATATTATAAGGTATGTTATATAAGATTAATAATCAAGGTTTAAAACTTAGTAAAATTAAAGACTTAGATTAATTATTAAAATATAATTAAGAACTATCTAATTATAGAAAGAACGGTTCTTATATAGAAATATAAAATCCTTAGATCGTGGCTTTCTTAGATCATTATAATTTTAGATTACCATGATCTTAGATTATTATAATCTTATTAACCTTTAATCTATCTTATTATATATTTATTTATAAGTTTTATTTTTTTAATAACTTTTAACTATTATCATCTTTTTATTAATAATATAATATTGTTAACGAAGGTTCATAAGTAATCTTTACATATTAACGTTTTATCTTTATTATAAATAGGTTAAACGTTATATTATATATTTATTTAATAATATTTAGTATAATATATATATCTCTAATCTTAAATATTATTATGTAAATATATTTTACCGTTTATAATTATTTATTAAAAAGGTTATATATTATAATTATAATATTATGTCTTTTCTTTAAGGTCTTCATCTTAAAAACCTTATTAATTATATAAGTAGGTTATATCTTTATATTTTATTTTCTATTAAGTTCTATATTCTATTTATTTTTATTATATATTAATAATATATTAAGTTATATTTTAAAAGTTTATTTTCTATATAATCTTCTTTTTTCGAAAGTTCTTAAACGTTAATAACTAGCTAATCATATAGACCTTTTAGGTGTTAATATTAATATACTTTATTTAAATTATTTTAAATAAAACTTAATATATTATATAAGTTCTAATTTATTATGTTATTTTAAATATATTTATTAAGGTTATATAAATTATAATAATATTTTCATAGCTTCTTTTTATAAGTTTTTCTTTATTTATTAGGCCTTTATTTTTTAATCTATTTCTTAATTATTTATCTTATTTAAACGTAAGAGAAGTTAGAGAAAGAAGAAGAAAAGGCCGAAGAAACCCTCTTTATTTTTTAGACTTAGCTTTTTATTATTATAAACCATCTAGCTTACCTTTATCGTTAAAAGTAGGTTGTTATTAAGTAAAATAAAGATATCTTTTATCATAATCTTTAAAAATTAGATAATGAAGATAGTATAATTTCGATTTTTACGTAAAAGTTCTATATAGTAAATAATATTTAATCTTTTAGGGTTATTAAGGATATTAACTAGGTTTTTTTAGGTTTAGATAATAGTTTTATAAATTTAGGTTTTTTAATTAATCTAGGTATTATAAATAAAACTATTATACTAAATCTTAGTAATTTTATAAATTCTTAGGTAGTTCTTATATATTTTCTAAATATCTATAGTTCTTCTATTTGATAAGATATTTGAAAATATTTTTGTTATTATATTATAAATCTAAGATTTATTTTATTTTATAATCTTAGTTATTAATATTAATTATAATAATATTTTAAGGTTCTATGTCGTTTAACGTTAGTTTTAATAATAATATATAAAATATTAAATATATTTTTATAATATTAAGTAATTTTAATTTATAATTAACTTTTAAAATTTTCTTTTCGATTTTAAATAATCTAATAAGTTTATAATCTAATTTATTATTTAGTTTAATAATTTTGATGTTTTATTATATAAAGTAGATGTTATATCTTTCTTTAAAAGTTAGTTTTTTTAACTTTTTAATATTAATATATTTTAATATTCTTATAGTTATTAATTTTAGATCTTCTTAAAGAGATAGTTATAATAATCATAATATTTCTATATAAACGGTTATTTTAGATATTATAAGGTTTTCTTTTAGTTTTCTATATATTATTAATTTAAAACTATAGTTAATATAGAATAGAGAAACCTTAGTTATTTTTATAATTATATTATTATAAATAAACTATATTAATAATAATAATTCGACCTAATTATCTTATTTATAATTAATATAATAATATAGATATTATTCTAATATCTAGTTTATCTTTTCTATTTAATTATCTATCTAAAAGTAAAAATTTATAAAAAGTTTATATTTTACTTTTAGTTATATTATTAAGGATTATTAGAATTTAGATATAAAAAGCTTATCTTTATCTATTATTAATTTTATAGGTAATCTATATTATATAAAGATAACCTTGATAAAGGTATATATAAATTCTTTTATATTACTTATTTCTTTATATAGTTTAAAATATATATATTTAATAAGTTAGTTAATTATTATTAATATATTATTATATTTTACGTTTATAAATAGTTTTTTAGATCTTAATAATTTAATTATAAAGTTTATAAATATTAATTTTTATATTTTATTAGTTAGTTAAAATAATTATAATTCTTTATATAGTTTATATTATAATATCTTATTTTTTATATATATTATATAGTTCTTAATTATTATTTAGATTTTATTTTTAATCTTAATATAATTATAATATTATTTAAGTTTTTAATAAGTTTTATTTATTCTTTAATATTTATAAATAAGTGCTTTATATATTTCTTTAATTAGTTACTTATTAGTTTAAGTTTCTTTTATTAATTATTATTTTAATATAATATTAAGGTTTTTCTTATTTAATATTAAGATATTATTTATATTTCATTTAAAGATAACGTTTATATCTTTAAGAACATTTTCTTTATAATTAATCTTTTAGCTAAGTATATCTACTTAGCCGTTCTTAGATTTTTTCTTATATTGAAATTAACCTTAGCCAGGTCATCTCGTAGCCACACCACCATAACCACCAAACATTCTAACATACATAACCTAACATAACACACTAAAATGGTGATATCTCGGCCATCTAGATAGCTACGCAGGCGTGGAAGGTGTTCTATCCCTGATCAGGGATAGGTGGATCTAATGGTGTAATTAAGGTTTTCGTAAGGTAAAGACTTGTAAACTTATGATTTTGTAAGATAACTTAATAATGTGAATTTGACGGTATTACGAGGTATGCCTGCGAGCGTGCCTCTGAACGTGTTAATGAAAGCTACGAAAATAACTAAATATAGAAAAGACTGATGATTAATACGTACGTAAATATATGTTTAGGCCTGATTAGGTTAGCTATGATAGGTTTATAGTAAAACGTATTCATTTTGTCTTATCTGGTTTTAATATATGATTTTGAAGTTAAATTCTTAAAGGAATTTTGATTATTAAATTTATTATTTATTTAGGTTTTTGCTAATTATAAAATATATAAAGTTTTTATAGTCTATATAGACTTTGACTTTATATTTAGTTTTTGAAAGGTAATATTTTTATTTTTTAAATATTTTAATAATTCTTATTAGTTTTTTATTATAGATTTAGTAGTTAAGTTCTAATTTGTTTAGTTTCTTCGAGAAGAAAGTTATTAGATATAATATTTTATAATTATCTTTTTATAAAAGTTATCTTTTTAATATATAATTAAAGATATTAGTTTTAACTTTAAAAGGTTTTTCTAGGTTTAAGATTGTTAAGATTAATTCTTATATAATCTTCCTTTTTATATTTTAGAAAGTTTTTTCTGTTTATAATATTTATTTGAAGGTTTTATCGTTTTTAATAAGCTTTGTTAATAAAAGTGCTTTTTAGTTATAAGATATAATAAATCTTTAGTAAAAGTTTATAAATCTTAAGAAGTTTTATATATCTTATATATTTTATAATATAAGCTATTTAGTTATTATTATGATTTTCTTTTTATCTATATTAATTTATCTTAATATGATTATATAACCTAGGAAATTAACTTATTTAGAATAAAATATATTTTTTTTAGGTTTAACTAATAGTTTAACGTTTTAAAGTTTTTAAAATACTTAATATATATATTTTTTATATTTATCTAACGTTTTAAAGAAAATTAAGATATTATCTAGGTAGATTATTATAAACTAGTTAAAATATTTCTTTAAGACTTAGTTAATTATAATCTAAAATATAGTTAACATATTAATAAGTCTAAAAAGTATAACGAGGTATTTAAAATATCTTTTTCTAATCTAAAAGGTTATCTTTTATTTTTTACCTTTTTTTATTTAGATTAAGTTATATACTCTTTTAAAATTAAATATTATAAAATACTTAACTTTAAAAAGTAGGTCTTTAAGTTCTAAGATTAAGAATAATAAATAATAATTCTTAATCATAATTTTATTTAATTATCTATAATTAATATATAATCATAATTTTCTATTCTTCTTTAATATAAATAAGATAAGATATCTTATTAATAATATTAAAAATTTAATATAATTTTTCTTTAAGTTCTTATCGAGGTAAACGTTTAACGTTTCTCGTTATATAGGATTTAATAAGTATATTATATAAAATTTTAGCTATATACTTTTTTTTAGTTTGATTTTATAATTATAAAGTTTATATTTTAATAGTTTTATGTTAAGTTCTTTGCTAAATAGTTATTTATATTTACGATATTTAAGTAAAATCTATTCTAACTAATTAATTATGGTTTAACGTTTTATCTTATATAACGACCTAGTAGGTATTTATTTTTAATATATTATTATTTTTATCTTAGATATTATATTAAGCTTATATAATATTAAAGGTCTTAATTACTTAGAGGTTAAGCCGTTTACCTATTAGATTATTTTAATAATCTAGTTAATCTAAAAGTTATTCTCTTTTAACTAGGTAATATTTAAAATTACTTAATACTTTCTAATATTTATAATATTAAAAATAATTATTTATTTTAATTATAGTTAAATATTATAAATTACGTAGTTTCTTTAATAATATAACTTTTATTATATATAAATAGTTTTTTTTCTATAATAGTTAATTTATATAGGTTTTTCTTAAGTTTCTAAGATAACTTTATATTATTAACTAATATAAAAACAATATAGTTCTTTTATATATTATTATTAATTACAACTTATATAAACTAATCTTTTATCTTTATTAAGATCTTTATATATATATATAATTAACGTTTTCATTATAAATTATATTAAGGTTTTTTTCTTTATATTTTTATTATTATATTATTATTATTATAATGGTTTTTATTATTTAAACTAAGTTATATATAATTTATTCTTTTATAGATTATCTTTTTGTTTTTTTGTTATAATATACTTTATAATATTTAATATAATATTTATTCTACTTAATTTTTCTAAATAGGTATTTTATTAGAAAGTTAAGATATAATATAAATATTATATATCTTAATTTTATATATCTTTCTATTAAGACCTAATAAGGTAATTTGGTCGTTAAATAAGGTCTATTAATTAGTTAGCTCTTTCTTTATTAAAAATATTATCTATATTACCTCTTATTTAGTTTATATATAATATAATTATCTTATAAATAATCTATCTAGTAGATTTTATTATATTAAAAATAATCTTTTACTATTTGTTTATTATCTCTAAATATCATCTTAATATCTTTAATCTAGATATTAAGGTTTAATTATATATTATATCAACTTACGCTTATTAAGGTTATTTCGTTATAGATTCTTTTAGATATTAGTTTTAGCTTTTTATTAAGTATTTTGATAATATATACAAAGAGGTCTAACTTAGTTTATCTTAAAGGAGATTTATTTTTATCAAAGATATCTTTATTATTTAACGATTTTAATATTTCTTCAATATTAACCTTATAAATAACTTATCTAACTTATTATTTAATTATTTCTATAATAACGTTTAGTTGTTATAACGTAGGTAATTATTAAATCTATGATCATTTACGTCTTTTTTCTATTATTATTAAGGTTTTTTCCTTTTTATTAATTATATAAAACTTCTCTAGGTTGGTTAATAAAGTTTATATCTTATATATTCTTTTATTAAATTAGTTCTTTTTCTCATATATTGATATAAGTAGGATTTCCTCTATTCTTTGTTATATAACTAGCTTAATATTAATAAATATGATTTCTTATTATATTTCTTATATTATTTCTTTGATTTTCTCGAAATATTATTTTATAGTAAGTTCTTAGTGCTAAATTATTAATTATAAATTTTCTTCTTCGGCGTTAGTTATTATTAATTTTCTAGTTTTTTCCTTAGTAGATTATATTAAGATGTTTATTTCTAAGTTTAAGTTATTATTATTATTATCTAAAAGTAGTTTGAAATGGTTAGTAAAATTATTTAATAATATCTAAAAGCTTAATATTATTTATTTAATTAAAGTCTAATTTTTTATAATCTCTAAGGTCTATTTGTTATTATCTATTAATTATTTACTAATATAGAAGAATATATATTAAATAATATTATAATATTTATAAACTAACTTTAAGAGTTATTTTAAGTTAACATGTTAATGTTATTTATAATATTTATATCTATTACTAAATTTTATATTATTATTCTTAAATCTCTTTATTATTATAAATTACTTAATTTTTATAAACATAATATCTTATCTTTTAAAAGTAAATATCTTAACTAAGTCTAAGATATTTATTTTATATTTTTTTAGGTTATATTATATATAAGGTCTAAGGTAATATCTTACGTTTTCTTTATCTAATTTATATATAAAATAATTATTATTATAATATCTAGATTAATATATTAATAAGTATTATATTGTGTTTATTATTTATTAGTTAGCCTTATTATATTTTAAGATGTTAACTTATTGTTTATTAATAAGTTTCTAATTAGTTTTTTTAAGATATTATTAAGCTATATAGCCAGTTTATTTATATAAAAAGTATTTATTATTTTTAAGGTCTTTCTAATTACCTTTTGCTTTATAAACGTGGTTAATAAAATCTTAGATTAACTTTTTTTTTTAAAATATATTAAGTTCTATTAGGTTATTATAATATTTATAAATAATATTTTATTAATATACTTTTTTTTAATTATTATATTATTTTCTAGAATTAACGTAATAGGTGTTAGGTATTATAGTATATTATTTCTTTATTTATTATTTATATTAATAATTATTAATATATATTATTATTTTAATATATTTAGTTAAGCATTTAGGTTAATCTTCTCTAACTAGATTATCTTTAATTATATCTTTAAGTTTATTATAAAATTATATTATAAACGTAAGTTCTCCCTAACTAACTTTTAAAGTTATTTATTAAAATATTAAGGTATAATTAGTTATTAACCTTTTCTAAGTTAAATATATTAATTATTTTTTATTTATCTTTTCTTTGTCTAGGTTATTAAATATTTTATATAATATTTTTTTAAATCTTATAAATATAAAAAATATTTTTATAGTTTTTATTTTAGCTTTATCTCTTTTCTTAAAGTATTTTTAAAGATAAGGTTTAAATTAAATTATAATATCTTTTATTAAGAATAATATAGTTATCTTAACTTAATCTTTTAGGAATCTAAATTTATATTAATATATATCTTAATAAAATCTAAATTAGGTTATAAAAGCTTAAAGTTTTTTAGATTATTTTAAAAACTTTTATAATAAGGAGATTTTTATTTTATCTTTATTAATTTATATACGAAAGACTTTATTTTCTTTTTTAAATTTTTAAAATATTATTATAAGATATTCTAAATTAACTTTTCTTTTAAAAATATTTAATATTATATTTATTTAAAAATAAGAATATTATTCATAATAATAAATAACTTACTAAATAAGAATAATTAAAATATTATAATCATATTAAGATTAATTATAATATTAGTTTTAATAATAACTATTAAGGTTTATATTATTAAGTAAGTTAGGTAATATTAATAAATAATATTATAAAAAAAGCTTTTATTAAATTTAATATTATAAAATATATTATATAAGATTAATAATTAAGGTTTAAAATTTAATAAAATTAAAAACTTAGATTAATTATTAAAATATAATTAAAAATTATCTAATTATAAAAAAGATAGTTTTTATATAAAAATATAAAATTTTTAGATTATAACTTTCTTAGATCATTATAATCTTAGATTATCATAATCCTAAATTACCATAATCTTACTAACCTTTAATTTATTTCGTTATATATTTATTTACGAATTTTATTTTTCTAATAACCCTTAACCGCTATCATCCTTTCGCTAATAACATAACGTCACTAGTAAAGGTTCGCAAACGATCTTTACGTACTAACATCTTATCCTTATTATAAGTAGGTCAAACGCCATATCATATATTTATTTAGTAATATTTAGTATAACGCGTATACCTCCGATCTTAGGTGTTATTACGTAAATATGTTCTGCCGTTTATAACCGCCTGTTAGAGAGGTTACGTATTATGGCCGTAACATGATGGTATTGCTAACCAGATGTCTAGTTACATTGATATAGGAATAGCTTCAACTTTGTCTTTTTCGAGACACGTCGGTTTGTTATTATGTAGGTACATTAATTTCAGTGAGGGCCCTTACTAAATTGAAGTACCCATTAAAAAAGATACCTAATTAGGCTTAGGATATAAGGCCAATATTAGAACTGTATAGGGCCATTAACCGGACTCGTTTTATTTGTAGAAATCTGTGGCGTCCATATTGGTGCCAAGGCAGCGCCCTGGCCTATGTATTTGCTGACTGAGCTCTACCGAGAGGAGAGAGCCTGTAACTTCGTTCTGCCTGGGGGCGCATTTGGAAGTCAACTTGCACCTCTTCAGTTGAAAATGAACTGGCGCATCTGAGAGTCTTGATTGCATGTGCTCGGAACTTCCTTCTCTTGATCCGGGTACCTTATGTAAGCAATAAAGGGGGAGGGGATGCTCACGGCTACCATAAATTTGGAGTTGCGCGCTAATCCTTTAGCGGCAAGGCGGTAAATCACCGCAGGACCCCTAATTTCAAATCTCACGATCTCCTGCATCGTCAACAACTTTTTACCTTCACGCCAGTTGCCAAATCCAAGGACCATTTCGATGCTCTCATTCGCTTGAGCCCGACACCTGCCGCAACGGCGCGGCAGCTCAGTCTTTACAGTGTATATACGTCACTCATTTTCAGTTTTGCCACCCGATCTCCCACGCTCAAACAGCCATGCGCCATGTCATTCTCTTCTCACTGCTCGTCTCTGTCACACGCGCTTTCGCGGATGGAGACAGCGGAACGGTGTGGGTGACACCTCACGCGAGTTACTCCTCTTCTGTGGGCGTCCTGGGATGTAAGATCAACACGGATCGCGTTGCGTACTGGCCTAGCTCTATCGACTGCACCAACATTTGTGTTCGATTGACCCACGAGGATCGGTCTGTCAAGCTACTCCGGATCGACCAGTCAGCCGGAGCGTACGATGTCAGTTATGACGCCTGGAATTTCCTCTACACGGGCTACTCCGTCGATGACAAGCCCACAGCTGGCGGGGCGGTTCCCATGGAGTTCGAAAACCTGGATGCGTCAGAGTGCAATGCCTTGATTCATACAGATGGCAATAAGCTACCGCTCAGCGCTTCCAACAGTATGAATTTCCTGGCAAGTTGTCTTGCGCAGCCTGACAGCTGGGTTGCGAAGAACTACGTCTTGTACAATGTTCTTGACCCCATCTGCTCCTGGGGATATGACGAGAAATGCAAGCTTGATTGGCCGGCAGCGAATCAGGCGACGTGCCCACATGGCCTGGGCATTCCTAATGTTTTGAAGGATGCCCCAGTTTACAATGCTCAGTATCCATCCGGTGAGAGGGTCTTGGCCTCGTCAGGACAGGTGACAACAGATGCGGCTGGGGAGTCTGCTGGCACAATTGGCCATTTAAACTGGCCAATGCTTTTGATTTTGGGATCGACCTCGGTATTTTACTTCTTCATGCACTAGCTGTAGCACAAGGCTTTCGGACTTTGGTGTATGTCTTGTTTACTGAAAACAACCAACATAGCTTGGCGGAGCTCTCAGACAAACATCTGCATGGTATCATAGCGCTGGGGGAGCGTTCAGGAACGCCATCCATCATAAGTGACTGGAAATTGAGACGAGAGGAAAGGGAAGGAGAGGAGGCGGAGGAACAGCGGAAGCATAATGGGTCACGACCAAAGACGGCACCGAGTTCGCGAACAATATGTCGCATATTCAACTATCAGCCTAAGCTGAGTGCAGGCCCGGATAGGTAGTCTAAAAAGTTCCAAAACAAACATAACAAGCCATCAAAATCCCAAAGACTGAAACTCCACAAAATGCAACCCCGATGTCCCTAATCCATGCCAATCCACCATGAGCCCGCTATGCCATCAACCCGCGAAATACCAATTTACCAGCCAGTCGACCCTGGGAGCAGGTCATTGATGAAGATGAGTGCGGGACCGAACAATGTGGCAGCGCTAACATCGCCAGCCGATGCAAATTTGTTACCGGTCGTCAGAGCCGCGATGGTCATGCCCTTCATGATGGTGGCCTCGAATGGGAAGAATGCCTCGAAAGTAAGAATCGAGTGGTCGACCAGCTGAACGTTGGTGAGTTGCTGGGAGATAGGGACATTCTGCTGGTTGATGTAGGTAATGAACAGCCCTTCGCCAGTCTTATATTGCTCCCAGTTAGGAATTTGCTTGAGATCGATGCTGTAGCTCAACTCCTGGTCCTTTGCCTCTGGGACACTCAGTAGGTTCAGCTTGCCGAAGGTCTTGAGCGGGATGAGAGCCTTGAGGTCCTGGGGGCATTCGACAATGAAATCTTGCAGGACCGTGAAGGAGAAGTCGCGGACAGATGTCGTCAAGAAAGGGTGGGGAGTCGGCTTACGGCCGAGGAATGTGCGGTAGAAACCCTCCTGCTCTCCCTCCTGGCCGATGACGGATCCGACGGCACGAACAGCGCCGTTGTCGTTGTTATTGGCGAAGACAAACTGGACGTCTTGGAGTGTTCCCAGAACGAGCTCAGTGAAGTCAGAGGCGAGATTGATAGCGCCCTTGAGATCGGTAGTGGGGAATTTGTACGTGCACGGCTGGATCGGTTCTCCGGTGAATTTGGTCAAAGCGTTGTTGACATTGATGGCATGGAGCTCCTCTTGCTGTAAGAATATTGTTAGTTACCCAAGGTAGCCAAAGTATGATCTGCATTGTATTAAAAGAAAAACGTACATTCTTGATTGTCTCGATGATTTCAATCAGAGCCTCCTTGCGAGGGACATCCCTGAAGCCCTCAACGTTGTGGGTAAGGTTATGGAGCAGCGAGGTGAAGAATGCGACCTCGAAGCTCTCGCCGACGGCGAGGAGCCTGAAGTTGGTAATGCCATCTGCACTGAGAGTTGGTGGCGGAGGACCATTGGGAATGGTACCATCCGCGGCCTGCTGGATAGCCTTAAGCTGGTCGGCGTTGGGGAAGGGGAAGCCATCGGCGGTAGGGATGGAGAAAGGAGCGGCAGATGCGGCGGCAGCCAAGAGGCCAACGAGTGCAGAAACAGTGAATGAAACCATGATGAAATGCTAAAAACGGCTTGTGATGGAAGATTTTAATTGCTGAGCGAGACAAAAAAAATCAAGACAGACAAAGGAGACAAGGAAATAAGACAAAGGAAAAAAAGAAACAAGAAAGTTGAGACTAAATTGTTTGGTGAGCTGATGAATGATAATGATGAGAAGAGAACATTTTCAAACCACGGTGCAAACCTCTGGCTCTTTATCACCGTCTCGCTATCGAGTCCCTTGCGTGCTCGTCCAAAGAGATCACGGTATTTTGCTGACGGGAGAAGACCGTTCCGGAATTTGGCTTCTGAGAGCCTGTTGGCAGTTACTGCTCAGCCATCTCACCAGGGCTTATCTGACTGGAGTGAGCCGGAATGCTGGGCAACGAGGGCTGAGCACGTGTGTCAGCCCGATTGAATGCTGTTTGCCGAGAGCTATCCGGAACAAGCGCGTTTACATGGAAAAGTCCGCTTACTGTGGAAAGCAAGCAGGGTACGGGATATGGTCCCTGGCCCAGGTCCTCTGCTTATATGGCTTTGAGCCTCGGATTGGCGGCTTCCGTTCATCGACTTCGCCGTCGACATTCAATCGGGACTAAGCCGTGATCTTTTTTGCTCCGTCATTGGCTACAATCCCCCTTGCTCTGGACTTGTATGCTCCAATTTCTTGAACCGGTATTGGGCGGACTAGTGGGCCCGATTCCAATTACATGATTATAGCGAATGGTCGAATGAAGAAAGAGGTCAAAGGGTACAGTAAGAATGGCTGGCGGCTACCAATGGAGATGTAAGCGGGGGACCCATCCGTCATACGATTGCAGCATCGCCTGTCAAGTACCCCAGTGCTTCCTAAGCTTCTTCCTGCATTAGCGTGAGTTTATAATGCTCAATTGTGGGCATTCCTGTGCTATTTTCAGCTTGGTGCCAGTATTCTTTTACTAAACAACCTACAGGAGGCGATACAGTCAATGTCCTTTGGTGAGGTCAGCGTACAGCTAATACTCAGATTCATAATAAGGCGGTGATAACTATTCCATATCTTATTTTTGGTTATTAGGGCAGAACCTAGAAGCTTAAAGAATCGACTGTACAAGAACACTGGCAGACCCAAGTGTTCGCAGGCACAAACGTTAAAAGGAATCTTCTCTCACTCATGCACTTCGGTCCCCACAGCTCCAGCGCGGGTGAAGACGAATTGAATAGAAGCGACCGCAAGCTTCTTCCAAAGATCAAACTCTTCCCAGCTCCGCAGGAGATAGATCATGATGTAGCTCAGCGGAATACCGAACCGACCACTAATACGATACCGTTCCGCCCAGTCTTGCTCGCCGCATCTTCTGCGTCCACGAGGCTGATTACCTGTGAGAGCTGCCTTCAAGATGGATATGGCATATCTTTCCCCTCACTCTTGTCATGAAGTTCAGGATTGCATCCTCACTGACAAGATAGACTGCCGGGGTTCCAATCCCCTCCAACCCTGAAAGCTTCATTACCAGCGGATGGTTTGGGTTGGTTAGGCTAAAAGATGCACACAAGGAAGGAATTTAGCTCCCCGATTTGCAGAGGCCGCGGGTTGTGCGAACATAATTAGTGGAGTCAGATAAATGCCCAAGATGTGATGCTATCAAACAATGCATCTGGTGCTATCTCCAATACCTGTCGATACCTGGAAAAGCGAGATAGAGGATCATGCTGTATTGATGCACGACAATCACTAATCCCGATACGATTCAAGGATGTCATGTTTGGAAGGAGCCACGGCATAGCACATGAACGCCAGACCTAACATCTCGCTACAGTGATCCCCCAGAGTTGTGAATGAGTCTCGCACCAACTATCGCCATTGATAGAATTAAAACTTGAAGAACAGACAAGCGTGGCCTAAGCCATGTCGGTTGAAATAATAAAACCCCCGGCGCAGTCCCTCACAAGTTCGTCCGAATATGATATCGAAATTTAGAGCACCGATACTACCACAAACAACAGTCAGTAGTATCCCTCATCTTGAAGCCCCGGGAAGCAGAATCAATAAGACTTGTCATCTATTGAGAGTAAGAGAGTTCCACGTGTAACTGGATAAGGCTCGGCTTCAGCCCATATTTCTCTCCTGGACCAGATTGGCAAGCCCGCCATCTCTTAATTGGTGGCGCCATACGCATAGACGAGCAGGGGTCTTCACCCGTCCTCAAGCCCCTATACTCAGCCTCACCTGTTATCCCCGCAAACCATCTCCGTCTACTACCTTCAACTCATGTTTCTTAGGTGGTCCATCTCACGCGAACTTCTATCCATCGCCGACTATTAGCTCTCGACTTCACATCAGTTTCATTCACGAGATGGGCGACGCCCAATCTTCCCGTTTTACTGGGTATAGATATGTGCCGATGGCAGACGCGGGAGTCAATATCCGTGTGCTGTCAGTCATGTCTGTTGACGATGGTCATGTTAAAGTCTCCCTCCAAGAGCTTGCAGACTTTAGTCGACACAAGTACAACTGTCTCTCGTATAGTTGGGGTCCGGAGTTCCCCCAGCTGGTGATTGATTGCGATGGGCATCATTTGAACATTCGAAAGAATCTATACGATGCGATAACTCACCTCTGGATTGTTGGTCGAGAAAGTGTGTCTAATATTTGGATTGATGCCGTTTGCATCAACCAGGACGATGAGACGGAAAAAGGATCTCAGCTGCCCCAGATGCATAATATCTATGCCGGTGCTGAAGCTGTCCTGATATGGCTAGGCCGCGAGGATGATGAAACTGTTTTTAACAGGTTTGACGATGTCTCACAAAAACTGCGTAACCAGCTACGACGGAGTGAAGAAGGCAAAACAGTCTGGGACCAGATGCTGGAGCTGAATGATGGAGAAGTAGCCGACCGCGCGGACTTGCCACTGATCCACTCCATCAGCGCCGAAAGCTGGCTTGCTGTGCACAATCTCGTATATCGAGAGTACTGGCGACGGCAATGGGTTTGGCAAGAAGTGCTTTCTGCTAAGATCGAGCCTGTCGTTATTTGTGGTCTCCACAAGATTTCTTGGGAAGACCTGCGACGTACGTCTCACGCGCTCATCATCTTCGGAATCACCACCATGATCCGCCAAGGTAAGCCGGCGGCCAGGCCAGAAGGCGTACAGCAAGGCATGGTCACCATTAACCTCCCTCATCAACTCGGATGGTGGCGTGAACAGTACATGGAGCACGGATACACGTGGATGCGCCGTAAGTTCGGCAGGCTGGTCCTGCAGGGCAACCGCAACGCTTACCAGTGCTGGGATGAGCGGGACCGCATATTCGCGCACATGGGCATCTGCAAATACGACAAGCTTAGCGGGTGGGATTATGAGCGGCCCTTTGCGGAGCTCTACACGCACTTTTGGGTCGAGATCATGAGCCGAGTCAAAGACGTCAATTTCATGACATTCATAGAGGATGCGAGCGCAAGAAATTCTCGACCCAGAATGAAAGCGGATGACCCTATGTCGTCGACGAAGAGTGATGCGGGTATCCCTTCCTGGGTTCCTGATCTACGAACAAGCTTGCAGCCAACCAGTCTCTGGGAATACTTCCAGCATGTCAAAGATTTCAATATATCTAAGGGCCTTCCGAAAAAGAATGAGCTGGATGGGGATGACATGATTGTTGACAAAGATGCTGGCCGACTAATCCTCCATGGCCACCTGTTCGACACGATAAGGGAGCTCGGCCAATCCGAATGTGAGATCATGGAAATTGTTCGTGTGATCCTCGAGACCTCATTCCTGCCTTATAGTAGCCATGTGGATGCGATTGATGCAGTATGGGCCGCAATGGCAGTCTTCGCTGAGACAGATGTTGATCCAACGTTTCCCATTCCCACTAAGTTGAAAGCATACGCCCAAAAATGGCTTCTCCATGGCACGAAATATTGGCAACCAGCAAATGAGCAAAGCCCACTTGTCCGTGTGGTCCAGGATCTGGACATCAATGGCATCCTTTCAGCTTCTGCAAACTTTGGACGGCAATCGGAGCCTGAAGTCGATGCACCGAGGCTCGAAGATGAAAGACTCAAGCAGGATTTCCATGCAATTGCAGCTATCAATTGGTCTATGCTCAAGCATAGACTATTCAGATCAAAACAAGGGTGGATTGGGAAAGGAGGCGAGTCTTTGGAGGCTGGCGATGAGATCTGGATTGTTCCAGGGGGGAGGTCGCGTTCATATTGAGGAAGCTGACAGAATGCACGCACAAATATGTTGGCCATGCCTACATTCATGGCATTATGCAAGGGGAGGCGTGTAGCAGATTTGAAAGTAAAGAGCCGGAAAAGATTGTACTGGCGTGAATTGGTTTGTAGAGACTTGATTTGATAAGCACCATGTACCTATACGTCTGTACTCCCGACTAACGCCTGCCTACGTAGCATGACTGTCGTGGCGATTAGAAAACCTTTCAACTTTCAAGCACTATTTAAGATTGAACCCCCTCCCCGGAATAGCGACGTGACGTATATCTGACGGCTATTTGCAAGGTGATTGACTCAAGATTGACTCAAGATCCATTTGAGCCCTTCGTATGCGCGGCCTTGTAGTTATAAGGCGGAGCACGGCCTCCATAGTATGGATCAAAAGTTAGGAGAGCGAAGCCTGGGTCTTCAGCAGCGATTCCAGATGGCCAGCAGCGGTTCTCCTGCAAGCCGTCGTTTTGGGGCGGATTCCCTGAATGTCCCCATGACGAAATGGTGAACTCGGGTCGCGAGCTGACAGTAATGGCCGCCCTGGTCTTCTTTAGTTTCCCGCGATCCTCTACCCTCTTGTTAGCGGCAGGCGCGGCATCGACCTTGTCCCTGAAATCTCGGTCCGAGAGAGCCTTGACTGGGCCGTTGAAGCACGATCCCTTCCACATCTGGCCAGCCCTCTGGTTCTCCTTGTCGGGTATGTATCGCACCAGCTGGCCGCGGCTATTCTCCCCGGAGAAGATGTAGGCCGGGTCGTTTGGCCCTAGAAGATATGCCGGCGGATACTCGTCGCGGTCACACTTCTTATGCTCCCGGTTGTCCCGATTCTGCCAGCCCTTCCCGTTGTGCTGATTGGACCAGGATGATGTCGCCTTAGCGTCTAGCCGGTGTGCGGTCACGGCAGCCTCGGGGGGGCACGTCAGTGTCGCCCACTGCGGGTTGACTCGAATGGCCGAGCTGTAGTGGAAACAAGCTTGCGACCATTGCTGAAAGCAGGACTTTTGCACCTGAGTTGGGGCTGCATTTGCAGCATAGGCGATTGATGTGATGATCACTTCATTCGTCACTGTCCTATCTGCAACACAGGATCGCACCCGGATTGTGTTCTTGGCCGCACCAAGTCGCTGGGTCTGCTTAGACACCGGAATCTTACACCTCTTGGACCCCCCGCCGTTCCCAGGGCCTCCATTCCCAGAGCCATCCCGAGGCGTCGATTGATCTTTCGGGTTACCATCGTCGCCTTTCTTGCCGCTGCCTTTCCCGATGTTCTTTGGTGGCTTGAAGCTCGATACACCACCAGCAACGGCGCTAAGGATACCGAAGACGTTCTTGATATCCTCTGGGACTAGATCGGTGCCGCCGCATGGGCTCAGCCACCACGAAAAGGCACCCTCGGGATCTTCTTCTTCGGGGTATACATATGCAGCCATTTGTGAGGCAGTTGTGAGCATGTCTGTCTCTTATGTCAGTCCTTGGAGGGAAGAATAAAAAGAGTGACATGTGTGGAGGAGGGATATATAGAAGGAGACGTACCCAAGCCAGCATCAAGAGGTTTCCCAACTACGGGAATGAACTGAGCGCCTAAATCGAGAACGAATTTGAAGGATGACATGAGGATATAGCATCCAATCTAGCAAGGTCAGTAAGATGGGATATCTTGGTGGGCTGACCCAAGGACGAACCTGAGCAATCATCGGCAATGCTTCGAGAATAGTATCGGCGATTTCGTTTATCGGCCAGTTGTCGCAGATACACTTTCCTGCGGTCGCGGCATAAGAGACCCCACTGGGCCTCTCCCATGGGATCGGCTGGTCAAGGGGCCAAAATCCCAGGCAGCCGTAGTTGGAGGTTCTACCCTCTTCTGCGGCCTCGTCTAGTGCGTCTTGACATACCTCTTTGCACATTTCTGCACTCAGGTCTCTGTTTGGTGGTTTGAAGAGGACGCATTTTTGCTCGTTTTGCCACCTGACATCTGTGTAATTGTAGTACTCATTCGGGTCAATCATTCCCGGTTCTTCGGCAGGAGTTGTTGTGCATACGTCTTCCGGGCAGTAGCCATGATTGCAGGCGAACTTGCAGAGGCGATTCAGGTCCACGTCAAACTCATCCCAGGCTATCACGTTGAGCCCGGGTGTCTCAGCCGGGAGATCCTCTATGAGACCTGTCGAGACACATGTGCACAGCGACTCCGGGCAGAATCCGAAGCCGCACGAAAACTCACAGAGGTCTCCCGAGTTAACTGAGTCATCTTGTCCCGAGATACACCCTTCCCCCGATTCGGGCCGATCTGGCGGAGACTCCATGTCATCTGACGTGAAAGACTGCAGGTCGACAGCCCAGTCGATGCTGCCTGCAAAATTCAGCCCCTTCCATTTGTTCCGTCGCTCGTCCTTGGCAGTAGGAGTCATATAGCTAACATAGTCCCCTACAATAGGCCCTATTAGTATCATGGCCTAGTTGATATATCCCAGCTCAGGGGAAAGCTAACGCACCTTTGTATAACATGATATCAGAGTCTGAGGAGTCGTCGTGGAATAGCTGAGCACCTTCACTACGACCAATGATTTCGGTGAGCTCGGCATAGCCAAGGTAGCCACGTTCCTTGGTGCACCTTCCCGGACTCGCGTCCGATCGAGTTCTAGAGCCGGTGAAATCGCATAAAGGCCCCCAACAACCATCCTGTGCCATGCGGAAGGATCTTCCGTAGCTGGCTTCGCCAACAAAGATCTTGTTGTTGGGCACACCAGCTCTGGTAACTGTATGGTCAAGTCAGCCGAGGTATACGCAAGAGCTTGTGAGAGAGGGGCCGCTGCCATACTCATCGCCAGGGAATTGAGCGTCTCGGTCATGTTAACTAGTATGCACTGTTAGCAGAAAAGCTCCACGAATGACTCGCCTGGGGGCTGGCCGTCTCTCCTACCATGGCTTCGGATACATTTCCCCGATGGACACTTATCGAACGCGTTCACATTGCCATAATCCCACTGGCCGTGCAAGTCGTAGGTCATGTAGACGATATAATCAATGACTGCAGCGATCCTGTCGATTGGGAATGCCTTCAGGTACCAGAACGACGCTGGCGCTGCAATTGATACCGACTTTTCAGGGCTAAGGTTCCTTTTCAGAACAGTAAGAAAGCTGAGATAATCGGCCCCATCACTCTTTTGGCCGATTGGCTGGCCGTTGACGAAGATGTCCATTGCCTTTTATCGCTCGTCATTAGATCTGGACAGACAAGGAAAGGGTACAGATACTCACCCCTGGATACTCCCAATCGATGTCGATCCCGTCAATGCCCTCATCCTCGACAAACTGGGCAAGGTTGCTGGCAAAGGTGTCCCGGTTGTTTATGATGGCTGAACGGATGATATTGTAGGTCGCGGCCTCGGTCGAGTAGGCCCAGCCGCCGAAAGACACTATGCGTTTGACGTTGGTGAGTGTCTTGAAGTCGTTCCATTGTCCAAGGGTGTCATTGATGACTGGCTTCCAGGTGTTTGGATCGATGTTGGCAAAACCCCAGTGAATATGTGTGTAGCTTCCGTCTGTGTTGGCGTTCTTTGACTTCAACCAAAGACACTCACGGCCGAGGTTCCAGGACTCATAATAGCCGATGCGCGAGAAAGTCGTCGGCGGCCCCGAGTTCTGCTGGATATCCGTGCCGCAGTTCGAGATGCAAGTGTTCTCGTAGCCCTTCAATTTGCTGCCTGGACCGCCACCAGGTGGCGCGTGGACCTCGCAGTGGGCCGGAAATACACCGCAGAACCCCCAGTTACTGCAACACGCTTTGAGAGGGCAGGGGTTGAGATCAGCTAGCGATATGGACTTGTCCGCCGGCGCTTTTGTGCCAGGGACCAGCGGACCACACTCCGCCACTTGCTGGGGTGGGGGCATGGCAGCCAAGCCGTCACTGACACACATGTTATAACCGATCAACATGTCGTTACATGCGGTCCAGGCCCAAGTTTTTCCCTTGTTCCACTTCTCCAGGTCATCGCTGGTAACGCCATACAACGTGGCCAAAGAGTCACAGGTGTCTCCGTTCCTGATGAGATGTGTTGCGCAGGTGCCATCTGGATTCGGGTTCGGCGGGTCAGGCTTAGGCTCTGTGTATGGATCACCAGGAGAACAACAGACGTAATCATCGACTGCGAGACTCGAGCAGAGGTTCGGCTTGGGGTTATACTTGTAAAAGTCCGCACTTGAGATGCCGCACCGAGAGACGAGAGTGTCACAGCCATCGCCAGAGATGACCTGAGTATAGCGGCAGGTAGCGCGCTTGTTCAGACGATGATTTGGAGTTTGGATCCTGCGAAGCAAGCGGGAAGTGGAAGACGTTCTGCTGTTAAGGGTGATGTTGCTCCTTAAGGTGCCGTTGGAGTCCGCAGTTTCTAACACCTTCACCTTGGCCAGGTCACCTACAAACCTGAGAGCCTCACTTGTGGCACAAATTCCCCTGCTCCACTCCAATGCCGTCTTCTGCATTCCCGCAAGGTCTCCCGCTGTGTCGATGGAGACACCCAAAACTCGACCTGGTATACGCCCGCTGTTACACAGCTGGACGACTGTGCGCTTTGATACAGAACCGTTTGTCTGCAGACTCAACGACAGGGCTTTGACCAACGACTCTACGGTTGGTTTCCCAAGCTGCGGGCCGATGTAGAGGCCCGCAACTGTCCGTTTGAGGTATGCAAACAAGAAGTTCTCGTCACAGTTGTCTCGGACATGAAAGAACTTCCGCATGCCCTCTAGCAGACCATTGACGTCGCCGATATCTCCCTGGCCGCCGCCACTTGTAAACAGCGGCAATTCGGTTTGGACTTCCGCGCCGACGGTAGTGCAGGCAGGCGCAGATTCGAGACTCGCTTTGAAGAGACCATTTGCTTTCTTCGGGTTCGATACAGACACGCCAGGGGCTAAGACGTCGACAGAACTAGAACCAAGCGTACAGCTGCGTATGAGAATGTTGGAAGTCGGGTCGTTCAAGGGCTGGGTAACGGAGAACTGCAGTAGCATGGGCGCTTGGCAGCGGCGGAGACGTTCGACGGACATGTAAGGGGTCCAGCTATGCATGTTTGAGTAGTCAACACATGGAAGCGGGCAGTCGTGTTGATCAGGGTAATAAGTGTTGGGATCACTAATTGGAGAAGGATCGCTCTCAGTTAATGGTGCCACGGCTTGCGTTCCGTCGAGGTTAATGGCCGAGTGGACAAGGGTGACCCCCCAAAGAAAGGGGGCTATGACAGACCACAGGCTCTTCGGCATCGCGAAGTCAACGGAGGGCAAGTAATGGATGTAGAAAAGGTAGAAACATGAGACACTCCGTCGTCAAAAGGATAGGGGCCACGTTTTAGGACATTATCTTATACGACCTCATGTGTAAGTCGAAGCTCGCAAACACCGAGCAATCTCCCGGAGAGGTGAGAGGAGTCGGATTGCAACAAGCGTGCCAAGAGCGTTGCCGCTTTCAGATGAGGGATCCCTCCTAGACGTCCACATTACACTCGAGAAAAATGCGACGTTACTTTAGAGAAGGAGATGTAAGCACTTGAGACTTCATGGTTAGAGACAACGGACCATGAGATTTCGATGGTCTTAGGTACATGTACGTTGCAGTCTGACTTTCTAGTTTCTCTTACTGGTACCAATCACGTCCCTATCCGATGTAATCCAGCCAAGTCCAATCGCCGTAAGCACCTACTGGGAAGTGTTGCCTATTCGTGGAATCTTAGTCTTTTGCCGGCGTTAGACGTAATTAGAGCAACTTGGCAAGTTTTAAGTGACGTGCAATACCGTTCTATAGATGTCTCTAAAGGTAGCAGCGAAGGATTCGAGAGCTAGTATTCGCTCCTTTTGACATGCCTGGGTGGGTCCACTAGTGGCGTTATTCTCATAATGATTAGGGTGAGGCAAGAAGTTGACACACGCCTTTACAGTGGAGGGTGCACAGTTAATCACGGCTTCGGGGCTCGCGTGCTAATAGGCCCACTCGGGTTCATATCGAAGAATTGTGCGGAATGCTAGAGTGTAGAACCGACATGTTTCTTTCATTGAAAGCGCGTGGCAACCACCTTCTTTATTCTGACTTCTCCTGTCACGTCTAATCTTTCCGAAATCTCGAAAATGCCCAAGCTTTCTGAAGTTAGCTACTCGAGCGAGACATGCGTGTCCGCGATTCGCGACTACTATGGCTTCCTCACCAGAATGTATCTAAAGGAGACCAATGTCATACAGCCGCCGGAAAGTGGCTGGCCTACGATAACCATGGAGAGCATGCGAGGACTAGGCAAGACGGAGGAGGTCATTTCGCTACTCCGACATCTACCTTATATACTAGCACCTAAGGATGACAGAAACAAGGCCCATGGCGCCCCCTGGTGCTACTTCGCTGACTGGCAATGGCTCAGCAGTGCAGCAAGCCTCGGCCAAATAGACTTCGAAGACCTCAGATTAGCTTCGGAGAGCGCGTCCTTGACGGACGACGTACCATCCTCGGTGGTAGGGCTCACGGACGGTGGAAGAGAAAATCCGATCTTCTTACTCGATACAAAGCTTGGGATCATACACTGGCCCGAATGTCCTAACAAGATCAGATATGAGCCCTCGCGAGAGCCGATAGAGGACGACCCGTACGACTACGCGGCAGAGAACGAGGCCGAATGGCGCAACGATGCTCCTGCTTGGACTGTTGTTGATTTTTTCGAGGTTATCAAGGACCAGTTCAAGAAGCTGCGCTATATCCCGACCAGCTCGCGGTCGGTACTAGACGTCTATGCCACGTTGGGTCCCGGCGCAGACGGGATGATAAACATGCTACAAGATATTTACCGCGAACACGGTTGGCCCGATCTCGGCCGTTATCGTAAGGCGGAGTGCCTGGAGGCTGTGCAGATGGCGTTGGAGGAGCACTACCCTAGTTATGCGGACAGTCGCCAAGATGAGTAGATGACTCTGTATCTAGTATGAGAAAGGCTCGCCACATGGACAATTTAGAGTTTGGTACGGCCCGGATAGCTCGGAACTATGATAAGTAGACATTCTCTTGCAGGTGACCAATATTGGGCGTTCCAATTTTAGTAAGGGGCTCCAGTAACCAAACACATGGGTCGTGAACAGTTTTAGCGCGGCTGTCCAAAAGTGGCAACCGTGGGGCCAGCGCCGATCTTGTCAAGCCAGGGTTACGTGACGAGAACAGAACCGGAGCAGGTGGATCGGTAGCATTTGGAAGGAGTCGAGAGCAATAAGGATGAAGACGGCCAATGTAAAATTTTTGTCTTTTAGTGCTGATGCTGATGCGATTGACCAGTTTGAGGGGGTCGGTTGCGCCTCCTCTCCTGCATGACTTCGGCTTGAATTTGCACAACCATCCATGTGTATACTAGTAAGCGAGAGGTATGGATGATGCATTTGGCAACTCTGTGACTTAGATTTCATAAGAATGGAAATACCTAGACCTGACTGACAATCATGTTCTATAACAAGGGCGAAATATCTTCGTCCAGCATCTCCTATCACCCACTATGCACACCAAGATCTTCACATAGTCCACTAGTCCACTCTTTTTTCATGGCAACCATGAAGACAGCCATTCTTTTCCTCGCGGCTCATGCTACTGTGTCAGCAAGCTATGTAACAGTCATGTCCAGAGCAGTACAGACCGTCGTCGCAAGAGATCCATGGCAATGTGCAACGGAAAATCTCACTCAGTACTTCAAAGTCCCAAAGCCCACCGGGCACCTGTCCAATGCGCTTCAGTCCTATGGCGACGAGATGCTGAAAAGTTGCACAGGGCAACCATGTCCTCCCTTTGAGAAGTCACGCTGGTGCGCCTTCACCACCGCCGCGCCCTCGACTGTTCTCCCAGCCTACTCCTCCTACGGCAGCGTTGCCTCCTCGTGGTGGTCGGTTCACAGCTCTGCAGCAGTCTCTCTCTCGCAGGAGTGTCCAAGTACATGGTTCAATGCTGGAATGTTTGACATGCCTAATGGTCATGCGTGGTTAAACAACACCATTATCTTTGCAGCGTGCTATGCGGAAGCTCATGTGCCAACTGAGCCCACGACCACGGCGCCAATCTCGACTACGACGTTAGCTACACCAACGTCAACTACCACCTCAAAAGCAGCCGCTCCAACGAAGCCCAGTCCGACTCAGCCAAACGTCTCTGAGAAATGTTAGTATTAACAACAACTGGAAAGATTCCGGGGCCTGTAGCACCACCTCGACTAATAGTAACTCATAGGTATTAACTGGTACTTTGTCGTCAGTGGCAATTGGTGCCAAAAGATTGCTGACCAGTTCAGCATCTCACTTGCGAATTTGTAAGTGATCGCAAGTTGATTGTCTCAGTTTTCCACCACTTCACGGAAGGACACTGACCTCACCAAACAGCTACGCATGGAACCCATTCATTGGGAACACCTGCGCCAACCTCTGGCGCGACACCTACGTCTGTGTTGTCTCCAATTAAGGGCGGCCATGTTTAATAGTAACTTACTTCGTATATCATTGGTGGTACCCGTTATTAAGTAAAGTCTTTCTAGTTCTATGTGGTGGTCATCGACTGCTCAGATACGTTTGGCTTTTCACTGTGCTGCAGCTTTGTTTTCTACAGAAATTCGGAGAAGAGATGTCAAATGCGAGGTCACACACTGAGAATACGATGCAAGTATAGGTCGTGTAGATCACTTAAGATTCTTCGATTTTCTCTCAGAGACCCAAGCAACAGAGCAAGACGCTTAAAGTAAATCTTTTACCACGGAGCCAGTCACAGCTACCTATTCCTTACTCCATTGAGGCATTTACTTCGGCCAGCCTCCATCTTCTCTCTACTCGATAAGGGAGTGAGCTTCATACTCTGGATACCCAATTTTCATACCAAGTAGACTTATTGCCAGATGATAGTTTGTCCATTGAACCTTCTTAGCGATAGCGACACGCATCCGATATTCCCAGTCCCAAACCCAGCGTGGTGGCTGGAAATGAAAGTACTCAAACAAGGTAATTGTTCCATGGTCCTCTAAGAAATCAGATGAATGGAAGATGGCTCTGATGTGGACCCCGAGAGCCTTCTGAATCAGCCAGTCCTGTACCCGGGGTATTGGCTGCATGGCGTTATAGATGGCCCTCAACCACAGTGGAGTGTCGTAGAGACCGAAGTAAGCATCAGCATCCTGTACAATGCTGCAAATAAGATGTTCCATTCGCCGTGCTTCTACTGATGATTCCAGCTTTGCGATCGCGGTGATGTCTGTCCTGCCTAAACGTCCAAACATACCCCATCCGCCTGACGATTCAGGAACTGCAGTCCCGGGAACTCCACAGTCCATGTTGAGAAGATACCACTCGCCAGTGATGTTTGTTATCGTGTTGCAAGAGAGCCCGTCATTGTGTAGATGAACAAGGGATACCAGCGGCTGCCGGGTGGAACTTCGATCATCATTACCCCAGGCTTTGACTTGGATGGGGAAAATTCGAATGTCACGACATACAGTCGGGTAAGAGGTCCAGAAACACCAGTGATTTCCTGGGCGGGACATAGTATCGCGCGAGTGCCTCAAATCGCGTTTGTTGGTTGGTATTGCGGCGGCGATGAACGCAATTCCAGAAGCGAGAGTGGATGGGATGGTAGCTCAGAGCCCAGTGGAGTACCACAATCGTCGCAATTGTGGCACCGACATAGAAAGGAATATAATCTATGTTTCTTTCCCTCGATGGCGGCATTTGGGGATGGAAGGGTGATGTGCTCGGGGAAAGGATGCATGGAAGTGGTGGGCTTGGAAGAGTGAGATGTGAAATGGAAGGGCGGCTAAGGGCTTCATTGTGGCACGGACGACACCAACCAACAGGCTGGTAAATCGGATATTGTCTCTCCACTCAGCTGTCGAAGAGAAGCCATGCACTGCATAAGGTAGTAGGACAGGGCGCAATATCGGAGATGAGATGCTAACCCCAGCAACAATCCCCAATTGTTGGCGGCTCGAAGTATGCTGCTCTACGACGTCCGAAAGCAAGACACTGCTGTATCCGAAAGCGAGAACTCTAGTCCGTACGTACGACATCCGAAAGCGAGATTCCAGAGAGCGATATTACTGGTCAGTCAGAACAGGCAGTCGGTAATCCTTAACAAATACTAGCATCCAAGCATCGAGGCACGTGAGTAGTAAGCACGGTATGATCGAAACCCCAGCGCACTCGAACCAATAGAGAAAAGGCCACAAACCTGCTCAGACAGATACCGCACGCCGTCCGCTTCCCGCATCATCGGCTAGCTTGATGAACTAGAGCATGCGAAGGGCCATCGACGCTCCTTATGAACACCTCACGATCCAAAACCACCTTCACCTTTGCCCCGTAGAGGTTTAGTGCCCTAGCGATTATTATGGATTCCCTGCCAGAGCCGTTCACATATACCCCATTCTCCGAACGCGGCTCCATTCGTGTGGTTACGCTCCTGCCTGGTGAGTTTAAGGCCGCCATCGAATGCGAGATTCTCCATATCTGCAGCGAATTGGAGTCGCCGCCGTCTTACGAAGCCTTGTCATACGTCTGGGGAGATGCAAATGACACCACTCCCATAGTTGTGAACGGCCGCAGGTTCTATGTTACTGTCAACCTAGAATGTGCTCTACGGTACCTTCGGCTGCTTGACGCCAAGCGGCTGCTCTGGATTGACGCTATTTGCATCAACCAACATGATGACCGCGAGAAAGAGATTCAAGTCAGAGCTATGGCCGCCATATATAAACAGTCTACCAAGGTCCTGATATGGCTGGGGGAAGAAACGGATCTCTTGATTCATCGGGACGGTCCTTCACTAATGCCAACATCCGATATCTTTGAGATCATTTCAGAAATCGCAAACGGGCGAAGTGTAGCACATTTAGTGGGTGATAACCCGTGGGATCGATGGACGCCTTCACTACTGTATTTCTTGAGAAGGGTGTGGTTCAGGCGATTGTGGGTTGTACAAGAGACAGCAATGACCCTCAATCCAACGCTGATCTGTGGCGACTCGTCGATCCCGTGGGCCCTTCTGTACGGGGCCCACCGACGTCTGGGCGCAACCCTAGGATTCACGGCCAACGGCGCAGTGTCCATGCGAACTGCCTTTCAGAACTATGATGCCTTGGTCAATTGTTGGACAATGCAACGATACTGGCAAGATGACAAGGCCATACCAGCGGAGGAATTTGCGCGGCGGCTTATGCGCTTGCTTTTCGCGCTCCGGGGAAATTTCCTGTGTTCGGATGAACGAGATCGCCTGTACGGGATTATCGGCATGGTTGGCCATCCGGAGCTGTCGATGCCAATATCGGTTGACTACCAGAAAAGCGCGGCCATCGTGTTTAGAGATCTTGCAGTGTTCCTGATAGAGTCCCGCAAGTCTCTTGATTTCCTGATAGGCGACCGCGCAAGTTTCGACGCGTCTGAATACCCTGGGAAACCTTCATGGGTTCCAACATGGAAATCATATTCGACCTACACGCGCGGCCTTTATTTCTTACCAGATGTCTGGACCCGTGGGGAAGAGGAGGGGCCACGGGACTGCCCTTTGGCCGATTATCGTCTGAGTGAGGACCACAATGTTCTATACGTGAAGGGTTCAGTCATAGGCGGTATAATCGGTATTGGGACGCCACCTCCTTACTACCCAAGCGATTCTCCAACTAGCTCCGGACACAACAAGTATCGGAGAGCACTCAGCCAGCTGTTGATAATGTGGGAGACGGAGGTAGTTCACCTGCCACTGTCGCGAGCCAGAAACAGAGACAACGAAACTGAAAAAGCATATAGTGAGATGTTAACACTGTGGAAGACCGAGAAAGTTCCGCTTCCATCACTGCTTGCCAGCTACGCCACGGAGAAAGATCTCATTTTGGAATTTAGAAGATCACTTTTCCACACCCAGGAGCCAGGATCACGGAGTACTTCCGTTTCAGAACATCAGTGCTACGAGGCTCTCCTCGGGCGCGGAGATTGCAGTAATGAAGAAGATGATGAGCTGAACGTTGAAGTAGGCAGCTTCGCATACTTCAAGTGGCGGGAAATTCACGACATGATACCCTTCCGCCTGTCATCTGGACAGTTCGGTATGTTGGAGTTTGACATGGATATATATCAGGGCGAAATTCTCATAGTTTTGTTCTCTGGTGGCCCCGGACCGGTAGCTATCTGTAAGGAGAGTGGAGGCTACCGATACAAAGGTCCCTGCTATGTTCACGGCCTAGGTGAGGAGTCCTGGCAAGCTATTTTAGATAGCGGGAATAGTGTAGAGTTTGCGTTAATATAGCTGACAAGGGCTTCACGGTGCCAGTTTTGACATTGCGGCTGCCGGTTCACTCGGGCAGATCTCAACGTCTTCGGTATATGCTGTTAAAGCAGAATCATAAATTCAATTATCCTTAAACGGCGTTTATATGATCGCAATTATTTGAGATTCTTTTTCCTTACATTTTTCTCGCAGAAGAGGATGCTTCATACCAAACAAGGTAGTCGCTTGCCTCCCGGACGTAGAGTATGCCAGTACTATAGCGATCAGGCCAGTCATTCTTTTCGACAACCAACAAGGCATTGCAAAGAACTCTGGTTAGTGGCTAAGGCGGTATACTGTGGCAGTATACTCAACAGGGCTCGAAATGTCCACCTATCGAAAGCACTGTGTGGTGAAATATGCAGGCATCCATGAACTTAACGCTACTTGCTCAAACTTACTGCGTGGTAGGATATCATTCAGGCCGCTAAGATATCAGCCACTTTTGGATGCCATTTTGTACTGACAAAGTACTTCTAGGTAGTAACCTGATTTGTGCCCAAACTTGCATAGAGTTTGAATAAGATTAGGCCTCAAAGTTGTTCCAAAGCCATGCGGGAGGCCCGCGTAAGCTGATAAGGTTTCCCGACGCATTGCCTCCGCAGATTAACTCTTGTCATCAGTACCGCTATCAACCCATCAATCTTTCTGTTGGGTCCTACCTCGAGTCACTTTGTTCACTCATAGTCTTCGCAAGCCGTGACCTCTAGCCACCAGCACCATTGCCTATTTTGCCTTACAATCTTTAGTCAATCGTCCAACATATCGTCCAGAATGCCGTGAGTATTCGAGAACCGACCTCGTCTATGAGAACAACCACTGACTACACGAAACAATAGGCCAGGGCCTTGCTATGGTTTCATGCGTGGCCGCTGCTACCGTGGCGACCGCTGCCCATTCAGCCATGGCACACCATCGAGAACCGCAAATCTCTCGAACACCGCAAATCCATCGAGCACCACAAATCAACAGCCTCGCGAGGAGACTGAAACCGAAGCAATCTGCCGACAGTGGACATATATGATTCCCAGACCCAACACGGTCCCCTCACGTTTCGAAGCTGTGGACACAAAAAGATTCTTTCAGATTGGTTGGACTCTCATTGATAGCGAGGATGCGGGGACACGCCAGCACGTCATCACAAAGCTCGGTGCAGAGACGGGGCTTTCAATCATCAAGACTCTGACGGACAGTGTGGGCGCCGGCCAAAGGGATGAAATTGCCGTCTCCATATTCAGAGATAAGGCTCTTCCTTTCTATAGGATTATCTCTCACCCCGATGTGCTGTCATCCCTAATTTTGGAAACTCCTGTTGATACAATCTATACCTTTCTCTTCGGCCCCCACGGTCGGCGTGGCCTTCAAGTATTCCGCTCTACAGCAACTGCTTTAAATCGGATGCTTTTGGGTCATTCCTCAATCGACGAGGAAGCCTCTACCATTGCCATAGTATCAAGTCTGGCAGTTCTAGACCGGCTAATTGAGATCAACCAGAGTGCACAAGTCATTGAAGGCTTCACTGCCATTGTGGAAACAATCTCTGCCTGCATTCCAGAGAGCTTGATGGTGCCCAACGCGCGACAAAGCCTCACTCGAATCAGACGTCGTCTTAACATCGGCTCTTCGTTACCTCTCGCACCAATTCAGTCAACACCGCAAAATCTTCCATCTGCAGCCTTTGAGTTGAGTCAAGACTTGCCTGGAAATCTCTCCAACGATGGCGCTCGACATGATAACGACCATGCGGGCATCGCCGATATCCAGGTTCTCCCTACTGCGCAAGAGATCGCTTCTACACGACAAGAGTACCTCCCATTAATCGACACGGCACGACACCACCTGCCAGGTCTCGCCGGACTCCTGGACAGGCAATTCCGACTCCTCCGCGAAGACACAATAGGACAACTACGAGATGCAGTTCGTGAAGAGGTTACGAGACTAGGACGTCCCAATCGTAATATACCAGCACCAAACCAAGGGCAACAAGGCGTTCGGAATCTCATCTATCATAACGTCCGATTTTCCCGTGTACAGGTAGATCGCAGAAAGGGTCTACAAGTCGTGGCTGAATTCGACCAACCTCCCCAAATCAAAGATAAATCCACAAAGCAGCGAGAAGAGTGGTGGAAAGGGAGCAAGCTTTTACAAGTCGATTCGCTTGTCTGCTTCGTCTCCTCAATTGGCAAAATCTTCTTCTTCTCCGTCTGCGACCCAACTCCAGTCCACGGACGAAAGGACTCTGGTCTAGACGACAGGGGCCTTTTTAGAAAAGCAGATCGTGCAACTGTGCTATTGGGTCTAGCTGAAAATAAAACTGAAGATGCTGTGTGGATCAGTACTCACACCTCGGCATCCAAAACTCGACAATCACTCGTTGAGTTCCCGGGTGTATTGCTGCCTTCTTTTCAGCCAACCTTGCAAGCGTTGCAGAAAATGAGCCAGAAGCTAAGTCTTCCGTTCGCGGAGATCCTAGCACCAGACTCGCAGGCTTCTTCTGCCATGCTTAAACCCCCAGCATACGCGACCAAACGAGGATTTAGCTTCAACCTCGACGTTCTCGCAGGCGTACCACTGACTTTAAAGCCCGGGCAATCATTCGATTTCACCAAGTTGAGTGAAGGGTCCACGCTCGACGAAGCCCAGCAATTTGCCGTCATCCAAGCCCTCAGTACAGAATTGGCTCTCATTCAAGGCCCACCAGGTACAGGAAAGAGTTATACCGGTGTAGCCATCATCAAGGCTTTACTTCACAACCGATTGGCGGCCGACCTGGGTCCCATCATCTGTGTATGCTACACGAACCATGCCCTCGATCAGTTGCTGGAGCACCTCGTGAAGGACGGCGTGAGGCAAGTCATCCGTCTAGGCTCGCGATCTAAATCCGATATGCTTCAAAATCTCACCCTACGTCATGTCGCAGAAGGATCCGAGCCTACGAAGACTGAAAAACATGATAGATGGGAGCACAATCGAGATATTGCGGAGACGCTGCGAGAAATTGAAGACATCCTACCTGGGTTGGATAATCCAAATTCTTGGACGAACATCCAGGCCCACCTTAAAAAGGCGAATTCTCAGCATTTTAAGGAATTGTTCGGGAAGGGAGTAGATGAGGATGGGTTTCAGGAAGTGAAGGGAAAGAGGTTTAGGGTTGTAGAGAGTTGGCTTAGAGGAGCTCCGAAGAAACTCGTTTCAAATCGTCCTGTTGCTTACCTCTCGAGTATCCCTCTGAGAGAGATGTCGGCATCGGAGCGCGGGGCTCTTCACACGCATTGGATTGAACAGAGGAGGGCGCAACTCATCAATGATTTCACTTATGCATTGGGCTCCTACCATGCCTCCAAAACCGCGCTGGATAAATGCCACAGGGAACTAGATCTTCGTTGTCTCCGAGAAGCTCACATCATCGGCGTGACGACGTCCGGGCTGGCAAGGAACATCGAGTTGCTGCAGTGTATGCGAGCAAAAGTTATGCTATGTGAGGAAGCTGGAGAAGTTCTCGAAGCACATTCCCTCACGGCATTGTTGCCGGGAGTGGAACATGCAATCCTCATTGGCGATCACGAACAACTCCGGCCCCAAATAAACAACTACGAGTTTCAACACGACAATGCCCGAGGCAAGAGATATTCCCTCGACATCTCGCTATTTGAGCGTCTCGTCAAGCCGCAGGTGGGAAATCTCCAGGTACCATTGAGTACACTGAAGGTTCAGCGACGAATGCACCCTTCCATCTCGGAGCTAGTCAGAGTCCCGCTCTATCCGCACTTGCAAGATCATCCCTCAGTGTTCGAATACCCAGAAGTCGATGGGATGCGAGATCGTTTGTATTGGCTTGATCATCAATAGAAGGAAGACCCGCGACCTGCCCTCGCTGTCTCCTTATCCAAAACCAATACTTTCGAAGTGGATATGATTGCTGCCCTTGTCTCACATCTTGTAAAGCAAGGAACGTATGGCAGCGAGGATATTGCAGTTATCACTCCATATCTGGGGCAATTGCAGAAAATCAAGAAGCGTCTGGCGAGTTCCTTTGAGATTGTTGTTGGAGATCAAGATCAAGAAGAGCTGGAAGCCAAAGGACTTCAAGACGACCTGGAAACTTCTACTGATGCCCAAGTCCAAGTCCAGAAAACGACGCTGCTCAATGCTTTGAGGATTGCTACCGTGGATAACTTTCAAGGCGAGGAGGCAAAAGTTATTGTCGTCTCCCTAGTTCGAAGCAATGCTGACCGCAAATGTGGGTTCTTGAAGACTTCTAACCGCATTAATGTGCTGCTGAGTCGCGCACGACATGGGATGTATATCATCGGCAACTCCGAGACCTCGAGACCTGTTCCCATGTGGGCTGACGTACTCTCGATTTTGGAACGCTCAAACGCCATTGGTCCAAGCCTCGCACTATGCTGCCCTCGACATAAAGAAACACCCATTGAAGTCTCAGTGCCGGACGATTTCACTCGGCTAGCCCCTGAAGGTGGTTGTGCCAAGAGATGCTTGTCGAGACTACTCTGCGGGCATTCCTGTCCTAATATGTGCCATTCTACATCTCTGCACAATGCAGTCCGTTGCCTTGAACGCTGCCAAAGAACAAAGAAAGGCTGCGAGCATGAGTGTCCGAGACCCTGCGGAGATCCATGCGGCCTAAAATGCCAAGTCATATTATTCGACATCCCTTTACCGTGTGGACACATTGCGAAGCAGTTGAAATGTCATGAAGCGCAGAGGCCGGAGGAAGTTCGCTGTGAAGTCCAAATGGAACAAGTCATGGCGCACTGCAAACATAAAATCGCAGTCCGTTGTCATGAACTGCCTCTGGATGAGAATTACCCCTGTTCAGGAACCTGCGGAGCAGCGCTGAATTGTGGACACAACTGCACGCATACTTGCAAAGATTGCAATATCAGAATTGGCGGCGTGTTTGTCGAGACGAAACATGGAGTTTGCAACATTCGGTGTGGAAGACCATCCACGACCTGCAGTCATAGCTGCAAAGCTCCGTGCCATGGCGACATTCCCTGTCCTCTCTGCACGGAAAAGTGCGAAATCAGCTGCCACCACTCAAAGTGCGGCAAGCCATGCCACGAGCCCTGTGTGCCATGTGCTGAAGATTGTTCTTGGTCTTGTCCACATCGCGGACAGTGCCGGCTACCATGTGCAGTGCCCTGTGATCTGCTACCCTGCTCAGAGCGCTGTGCAAGGATGTTGGCTTGTGGGCATCGATGCCCGTCCATATGTGGAGAGGCCTGTCCAGAGGTTTCATACTGTCAGATTTGTGCGCAGCCAACAATAAAGGAAATGGTAGTTGACTTTATCATGTCGTCCACTTTCGAGGACGTCGATCTCGATGAGGATCCCTGCATCATGCCATCCTGTGGGCACATCCTCACCCTGGAGAGCATGGATGGGCACATGAGCATGTCGGATTTCTATATCACGGACAGCGAAGGGTCAATTGTGGGCCTGAAGAACAGCGCCGGGCCATTTTCTGCCTCCGAGATGAAAAGCTGCCCAACCTGCCGCGGCCCTTTAAGAAACCTCAATCGCTACAGCCGTATCGTCCGTCGAGCATTGATCGACGAGTCGACAAAGAAATTCATTGTCTGGGCCAACATGGGATTCATCCCTCTCGTCACCAAGATGCAAGCAATTGAGGCAGAGTTCCGTGAGACTGCTGAAGCTAGCCAGCAGAAAGCCGATAATGTATCGCCGCCAGAGACTTCTTTGATAGGACCTCTTCTGTTAAAGGGAAGTCGTGACCATCAAATCACCCAGATCGAAAGACTCACGCGACAAGACAAACAATATAAAACAATCATCGGGCTTCGAAGAGAGATCAAGAAGTTTCTGCAACAGGTCAACGAGAAAGAACAGCCCTTTGGCCGCATTTACGACCTCGTTCAAGACGCCCGCAGACATCGTGGAGTCGACATAGATTTAGGCTCTAAAGTCGATATTCTTCAGGTGCGCAACCGACTTCTAACAACCGTGCTGCTCATTAGATGCGACTACGCCATCCTCCTGACTTTCCTCAATGACCGGAAAGGCGGTACCGGCGCAAGTCTTTCCAGTGTCCAGGTCGATTTGAGCATCAATAGAAAGGATTGCGAAACATTGGTAACAGAATCCCGCTCAAGTAACCAACCGGGAAGTTACGTCGACGGCCTCCTATACTGGGCGCGGTTTCTCGCCCTCGAGCGGAGCTTCGCAGAGCCCGGATCGGAGCTTACCCAGCTCTTGGACAAGGGCAGGGAATATCTCCAGCTCGCGCACAAAATATGTGATGAGTACCCCGGCCAAACAGCCGGCATGAGAAGCGAAATTGAGGACGTTGAGAAGATGCTGCGCGATTCGACATTCTACATGCCGGTCAGCAATGAGGAAAAAGCAGCTGTGTATGCGGCCATGGCGCTCGACTTCAGAGGCACCGGGCATTGGTATTACTGTGAGAATGGCCACCCATTTACAATTGGAGAGTGTGGAATGCCGATGGAAACCTCTCAATGCCCACAGTGTGGTTCTCCGGTTGGTGGTCATGACCATCAGGCTGTCGGTGGTGTCAGACCTGCGACGGACTTGGAGCATGAATTTGGTAGAGTTAGAATTTGATCCAGCTCATGAGGGGCCTTTAGGTAGGCAGCTGCATTTAACAGAGTGATATTTTAAGTAAATTTTATTGAAAAGAGCGTTTAATAACCAAAGATGTGGAACAATCTCCGCTACATACTTATTAAGGACTGCCATAAACGGCAGCCCAAACGGTGACACAGAGGTCATCTTTGACATTGCAGGTTTGAACCTGAACCAACAACCCTGTGTGCTGCTTGAGTGCCTAGGAGGGAAGAAAGTTGACCCTGGTAATGGACTGACCTTGGACAGTTGGACGTTCCCATTGTTACGCGGAAGTTCAAGTGTTTGCCAGGTTCGGAGCCGATGCAAACGAGTTGAGATGGTTTACAGATCAGGTCCGCGAATGGCAACGGGAGTTGATGGAGTATGATTTAGTGTTTGGCGCCAATTTCCAAATGATTTTAATGCATCAAGCTAGGTAAATGATGTTGACAGTAACGGCTATCGGGTATAAGTGGTGTTTGAGAAAGTTCTAACGCCGTATAATTCTCCAGACAGCAGTTCCGTCTCATCCTGTTCCAATTGTTGTAGCCATTACTCCCAGACCATGATTTGTAGTCGATGAACCCGGTGGTGCAAGCTCTTGCGCCGTTGAATCTCAGGCGCCCTCAAGATATAGCTGCGAGACCGTGAATCATACAACCATTTAGACTCCCAGAATACCGAGAATCGACACATGTATGAGTCACAAGTAATATGCTGGCTCCGCGAAGATCGAAATCCGCATTGCCACGGAGTTCAGCTGGCCTAAGAAAGGACATGAGGCGAGGCACGAAAGCGATACTGATCTCAGAATCCGAACTCCGATAAATTTGGCCAATTCAGCCAGTCAAAATTCGTCATATCTTCCCAGGACAGTCCACCGAATGAAGGGTCAAGCTCGTTACCCGCCTGGTTCAGAGCTTCGACAATTTGGTCATCAGACATGGTGGAGAATTGCAATGTACCCGACCATAACTGCGGTTCCATGTACGGCGCCTGCGTTGCCAGCGGCTCTATTGCAGCAACCGCATTCATAGTTGTCGGTGTGGGATACCGCGCACTCTGGTGTAAGATTGTTTCTGGCTGCGAATTTGCTCTCGCTTGACCTTCCGTCACCGTGGCGGACTTGCGAACGATGCGTCTCAAGTACCTTCCATATTGCGTTGACATGCCGTTGCGGTGTGCAGTCGTCGAGCCAACTCGCTCCAGGACATCGGCGGTTTCCTCGATGAGATTCCTGACACTAGGAGCGAGATTAGAGGTGCCAGTAGTATATGCACTCAGGCTCAAAGCAAAGCATGCGGCGAATGAGATCATGATTGCCGTATTGTTCGGCATGGACTGGAGTTGAGCTTCGCCTTGGATAGCCGCACGCAAAACGTTTAGGGCGGACGACAGGCCAGCAGTGCGGAAGAAACGGCGTACTTCCAGAGGGGCAGTTGGATGGTTAATAACCCCTCCATAAGTTGACAGTCGCGTATGTGTCACTAAAATCTCGACATATGGAGGGAGTCGATGCTCTGTTCTTTGTTAGCTATCACATATATCGCGTGTGTAAGTGTTCTCAACTTACGAGGTCCTGCACCAATCGAGAGGCCCCATTCTGTATACCACTGGTCGAAAAACTTTTCAATAGCACTCTGTATTCTATCGCTAGGTTAGTACGAGGTTGAGGAGCTGCGGCATTGAACATACGATTGAGCAAGCAACGAGCCATCAGTCGAGTAGTGTTGCGATCCGTCGCAAAGGGCTCTCACAGCCGCAAATAGACCGTCCTGCGTCGCGTCAGCTTGCTATAGACCCAGTGACAGCAATCGAAACACACCAAGTCTCTTCTAAGGACTGCCATGGATACTAGATGACCATCCATTGGATCTGCGATAGGAGAACTATGCCATCGGTCGCAGTCTCTCAGCGAACGAGTTAGTGGAACGGTGTATGTTCTGCCTCGCGCAAGAGACATTCTGTGATGTGAAACCAAGAATTAGCATCGGATCGATATCGTTTCAGAGGATTGGATGACTGACCCTCTTTCAAGGACAAATAAAGCAATCCAGCACCGCTCCCTCCGTCGAAGCAATCTCTGTCCTAATTCTGACGACGCATCAACGTCGCCAAAGCCATCGACAGCCATGGCTGTTTGGGGATCGACACAGTCTCCGCGTGGTAGGCCAGGCGTAGAGCCCGGAACAAGCAGATCCGTGGGTATCAACACTTTGTGTAGGGAAAGATCTATCGCAATTGTAGTCGCCATTGCGACGTACCAACAGGTTTCATCATCTGTGCTATGCTGTCCTGGGAACATCCAAGGGACATTAACCATGAACGCAAGAACGATTTCTACAGATTTGTTCCGTTGAATCATGACTCGATTGGCCAGTAATTTGCAGTGATTGGATAATCTCTTAGACAGGGCTCCAGCTGAGGGTATGAATAGAGCGGACGCAGCCATAATGGACGTGAACAGAAAAGCTGATCTCGAGCGAGTAAATGGCATGGTATAAAGCACGGGGTCGAGACCCCAGCGTGTGTGTGCGAGATTTTTATGAAAACTGTATTCAGTAAGCAAGATTAGAACTCCAAAATTTTGGGGGAGGGAATAGAGGCGAGGGAGATGGGACATGCTTACAACGCAAATAATGTGTCTGCCTCTTCCTCAGTAACCAACCCCATACTGATGGGATCAATTTCATGGCTAATATCAAGGTTCACTCGAATGGATGTGAAGAATGATTCAATATCCGACGTCTTCTCTGACGGGTTCGGTGCAGTTCTACGGCCGATGGAAGCACCATTTGACGAAGATTGACCGGGCGAGGGGCCGCCGCTAGATTTTGGTGATAGGTGCAGATTAGAAGCACGTGCAAGCAGCTGAAGGGGGTTCTCCGCATCGTCAACGGCCAGAGTTTCTTCAGTCGAGCGGTGTAAACCAGCGAAACTACTGTTCTTTGGTGTGCTGTCAGGTTCGCTTTCGTCCTCGGAGGACGAATCGTCACCCGCATCACCATTCTCGTAGCTATTGAACGACTGCTGTCTGCCATTCTTAGCATCAGACGACTGCCGATTGGTAGAACTGTCTAGTAATGCCTGAAGACCGAGGATCGCTCTCTGGTCTTCAGAAGTCTGCTCGCCGGTTTTCCTCCGCTTGATGGCTTGCTCGATCTGATAGAGCGCCTTCTCGAGACCTTTTCGTTTGCTGTTTGAGGGTGTTTAGCATCTCGTGGGGGTTTAGTTTCTCACGGGTTAAGACCCTACTTTTTGATACCTTTCTGCCTCCCAGCATGAAACTCCGGCCGTATGCACTCGGTGCCTTGCTGCAGGCATCGCTTACACTTGGACTGGCCCGGTGGCCAGTCGCATTTGACCTTGCTCCGGCGGCATACGAGGCAAGCAGCTTGTTTCGGGCGCGACGACTGATCCATCTTGTCTCACGGACTTTGGTGGCGGGAATTGGACTCCAACGGGGGACTTTCGGGGGTTGTCGGCCAGTGTGAAGTGAGGGGGGATTCCAAGAATTTCAGCCACACAGGTTTCGACCAGGTCATCGCAACCAATCGATCCGATACCCCGCAGAGTTCATAGCCATACAGCAGATTCTGCCTGAATCTGTGAGAATTGCTGTCGATTGAGAAGGCATCAAACTCTCAAAACCCACGAGGCATGATGAGAAGCCTCGATGTTGAACACCTTTCAGAGTTGTGTGAGGTCACGGACGACTGGATGGGACGTCGACGACGGTGATGTGGTAAGTGAGGTGACCTTGCATCTCTGGCGCTGTGACCATTGGCTTGACGCAGGGGTCGGGTGACGGATGGCTTGGCTCCGTCCCACGTGACCTGGAATTGATGAGACCTGAGGGAAACGCAAGCGACCTTCAGCGGGGAAGTGGGCAGCACTTCACAGTGCCATATTCCGCTTAAGCCGGCTAAAGGGTCCACTGTAATCTACCCCTAGCATCCTAGTTGTTTTATTAAGTCTGGGGAACGTGAGGATCCGGTTCCCCAAACTTGGGTCATTCCGATCAGACCCGCATTGACGCAGCCGGTTCCCAATCCAAACCCAGCCCGTCCCATCTAAGGACACGAATTACCTGCTCGACATCATCTTTCCTGAGTTATTGGAGTGATGTGTATTCTTATATCGTGCTCCCTAGCTTCATAATATGTATGATCCTAAACGATAAAGTCTCCCACTTCTGCAGGGTGTGTGCTCAAACACTATGAACCTCGTAACAGACGCGCGTTATACCGTTTAGCTTAACTCCCATTTCTGCCATGGATCAGCCTTCTAATATTAACATCATGTTCCTAGTGCTGTTCTCGTATGCCTTGTCTTGCGGAGCAGTAAAGAGTCACCATGTTCAGGCCAGGGAGCACCAACGAGCAGAGCCTGTGCTCAATGAACGCGGCGTTTACATCTGCATGGCGATCGCTGCCCTCCTGTCCTCGGCCCTCGGCTGGGATGGTAGGGGGTGCATGAACAGAATCTTAGACCTGCCTCTACACGTTCAGGGTCTTAATCAAATATAATGGTATTAATGCTTTCTGTCTTCCTTGCGAAAATACTAGACATAATTCATGATCAGCGCTACCGCAAATACAAATCGACTTGCAAATCATCCAAAGCTCGCAATCAATCTAATCTAAATCTAAGATATCCTCAATCTAATTTAATTAATCTAAATAGCTTTAATATTTAGATGACTTATAGAGCTATATTATATAACTAGGTATATACTTAGGCACGTATATTATCTTTTTCTTACTTTATTATAAGGCGAAACGTGGTTAAACTAACGTGTTTTCTAGGTTTACCGGGTAGAATCTAACTTTATATCGCGAATTACTTTTTGTCTAAGCCTTCTTGAGAGCTTTCTTCTTATGATATCTAATTTTATTTTCTTAATAGCTTTTATAGAAAGCTTAAATATATTTACTAGATTTTATAAAGTATATCTAGATATTATTAAATAATTTGAAAGATCTTATGATATAATATTACTTATTAATCTGAAGATCTTTAACTTTCCGTTTGTTATTTAGAAATAACGTTAGTTTATATTAGAAAGGCTTATTTATTAGAAAAAGCTAAGATATTTGTAGATATAAGATTATAAGGTTTTTATTATTAAGTTTAATTGTTATAATAAGATATAGAGAGTAGATTAGTGTTATAAATTATATAATAAAAATGGTTATTTAGAACTTTTTAAAATAATAATAATAAGCTTTATTATAAATCATCTTTTTAAATAAGTTATTTGATAAAGTTATCTATAGTTTATTAATAATCTATTAGAAAACATTAAGTTATTAAAATATCTTCTTATTTGAAATCGAAGTTTTTTAAACCTTATATCTTTTAATTATAAAGAGATATTACTTTAAAATATTTTTAGATATATATAATAATTATTTTTTTAGTTATAATTTAATATATTTAAGATCTAAACGTTGCTTTTATTGTGGATATAGACCTTTTGTTCTTAATATTTTTTAATAAATATCTATAAAAGATCTTCTTCTTTTTTAATATAAACCTTGTTAAATAGGTCTTATAGGACTATGAGATTATTTAATAAGATCTTAACTTTATATTTAATAAGAAATAGAAAGAGATAACTTAATAAATATTAAAAATCTTAACGAAAATTTATTTTAGCTTTAATATATAGATTTTCCCTAATTAATATATGATGATAATAATAAATAGGTATTTTATTAATAATAATATAACAGGTTAAAAACCTAAAGACACAAGGCCACGGCTTTAGCTACGGTTTAGCCTGATCAGACCTGATTAAGCTTGATCGATCTTGATTAATTACGTAGATATAAGGCTATTAAGGTAAAAGATGATCATGAGGCTTATTTATAAAGTTACTATAGAAAAAGATAACCTTAAAAAGCGTGAGAGTTTATCTTACACGTAAAAGACTTAAGGAACTTAGTAATATAGATCAAAGAATATATTTAGCCTTAATTAGGCTTACAGGTTATTTATAAAACCTGTAAGCTATATAGGAAGAGGAGGGTTCTCTTTTTCTTTATGTTTAAATAGATAGTTCTAAACTATAGCTAAGTTATAATATACTCCTAGTTAACCTCTTTATATATTTAAATATCTTTTTATATTAAAAATAAAAGCTTTAATCAGTTATAAATTAAATACCCGAAAAAGATAAAAACATTTTAACGAAAAAGTTCTTAAACTTAACGATAAGCCTTAATTAACGATAGATCAGGTATATAAAGAGGTCTTTAAACCTAAAGATAAGCTTTAACGATAAATATTAAGCCACAAGAAGCTTTACGTTTTACACCTAGGTAATTAAGACCTAAACTATATAAGATCAAGCCCCGAGAAGTCGAAAGATCACATTTCGTACATAAAAATAAGACCTTAAAGAATAAGTCTTTATATATAACTTCATCGTCGTTAGGTATTCACTAAGAATAAGGTATAAAAGCTCTACACGAACAAAGGAATAAGATCTTAAAAAATAAGTCTTTATATATAACGTTATTATCATTAGGTGTTTACTAATAAAAGGGTATAAAGGTTCTACACGAAGAAAACATAAACGAATATGAAGATAGATATTAGATTAGCCTTGATTAGGTTATAAATATTATGATAGTTTAAATAGTTATAACTATTTAAATAATAGAAAGGCGGTTGCCCCCTTTATCGATAACCATAACAAATTATAAAAACGTTATACCCTCTACAACGACGGGGGATATTTAATTAGAGAACCTTCGACGACCTAAGGTTATCTTACTAAACCTTTCTAAGTTTATAAAAAAAAGAAAACTTTATGAAATATAGAAGGTAAAAATAATAACTAAGATATAGATTAATTATGAAAATATTAGACCCCCAGCGAACTAATTTACCTATATATACTTAAGACTAAAAGAAGTGGTAATATAAATATATCTAACCTATTTCTAATTAAAGGTTTAGACTGATCAGGCCACCCTTAACGATTTTTTTATATATCTAGATTAAAACTACGTAGACTTAAATAAGAAGTAATAGGTGTTAAATCGTCTATATACTATAAAACAAAGAAAGATATCGTTCTCAACCTTCTTACCCCGTTTCAAAAAAATATTAACAAAAATAAAAAGATTATCTTAAACTAAAGAAGCTAAGATTACCTTCCTCGAAAGGACCTTAGCCTAGAACCTATGATCAGCCTTAATTAAGTAATATATTCTTATAAACTATAGAGAATATATATTAAAACTATTATAAATAAACAATTAACTTAAAGTTATACAAACCTACGAGAGGAAAAGTAAAAGAGAACCTTCTCTTAATATAATAGACTAAGAAACGATTTTTATTAAAATCTTTAAGGCTAAAATGAATAATAAGCAAAGATCTTATATAACCGTTAATCTTAGAGATCTTTAAGCTAATCAAACTAAATAGGTCGATAAGAAAAAATTAGAACGATAAAAGGAAAAAAGGCTTTATTACTATTATAACAAAAATAACTATATAATATAATAATATAAGAAAAAACTAACGGTTCGCTTTATAACCTAAGTTAATTTAGGGAAGAAAAAGAAAAAGTTGATTAGCCCTGATTAGCTTATAAACGAAAAAGAGGACTTATTAACAAGTATATCAGAAGATAGCTCGTCAAAAAAGTAGCTTTTATATAAAGTCGTATATAGAAATAAGCACGGAAAGAGTAAAATTATTAGAAAAGCAAAATAAACATAGACCTTATATTAATTAACTTATATATTAATAAAACTAAGTTTATTAACACCTTGGTTAACTTAGGAAACTTATATTATATTATAATTGATAAGAAACTTGCCTAACGTATAAAACTATTTTAAATAAAGATATTTTTAAAGACCTTTAAAGGAGTAATTAATAATATTAAACGGAAGATTAAAACCATCATATATATACATATTAACATAGAAAGATATAAATAATACTAAATATTCTTCTATATTATCCCTGATCAAGCTTACCTTGTTATACTAAGATAAGTATAGATAAAACATTAAGATATTATTAAATATTATTAAGAAAAACGTTTAAAAATATAGGTGATAAATATGATTATTTACGAATAACGACGAAGAAAGAGAGAAACCTTCTTAATAAGTAAACTAGCTAAGATCTTAGGAAAAGTTTTTATTATCTACGTAAAAAAGTCTTAAAAAGATAAAACGATTAAGCTTTATAAAATAAGCCTAAACGATATTAAGAAAACCCTCTTTAAGTTATCAAGAAAGAAAAAAATAGTTAATATAAAGTCCTAGCTCCTAATATAATACCACAACCTTATTAAAACGTTCAACTTAACAAAAACAGGTAAACTACCACCTTACCGCTTTAAAATAGATCATAAGATCCTTATTAAACCTAATCAGCACGACCAAGAACAAACCTTACTATAAGGGCCCCTTTATAATATATTTAAAGATAAGTTGTTAATCTTACGAAAAACGTTAACAGACCTACTAGATAAGAACTTTATATAAGTTAGTAATTCTCTAGCTTCCGCCTTAATATTATTCGTTAAGAAACCTAGAAGCGGCATATATTTCTACGTAGACTACTAAGTTCTTAATAAGATTATAAAGAAGGATAGATACCTTTTACCTTTAATCAAAGAGACATTATCATCTATAACGAAAGCTAGATAATTTATAAAGTTAGATATAATCCACGTGTTCTATAAGATTAAGATTGCTAAAGGATAAAAATAAAAGATAACCTTCTATACAAAATATAAGTTATATAAATAATAAGTTATTCTATTTAGATTAACCGGAGCATTGTCTATGTTCTAAAGATATATCAATTAGATATTAAGGAAATATTTAGATGATTTTTATTTTATTTATATCGACGACATCCTAATCTACTTATTAAAGACCTTAGAAGATTACTAACAGAAAGTAAAGATAATGTTAAAAATACTATTAGAAACAGGCTTATAGCTTAATATTAAGAAATATAAATTTAAAACCAAGAACGTAAAATACCTTAGGTTTATTATAAAAGCAAAAGAAAAGATTAAAGTTGATCTCGTAAAAGTTAAAACGATTAAGTAGTAAGAAGCCCTTATGATAGTTAAAAACATATAAGGATTTATTAACTTCGCCAATTTTTATCGTATATTTATCAAAGATTTTACTATTATTACGGCCTTTTTAACGGAACTTATAAAGAAAGATGTTCCCTTTAGATAAGATTAAGCTTAACAAAAAGCGTTTGAGGTCTTAAAGGAAAAATTCATCTTAGCACCTATCTTGGCCTACTTTAATCCTAACTAAGAAATGGTACTTAAGACTAACTTATCAAGATACACGTTAAGAAAGATTCTATCTTAATACGACGAATAGAGGTTATTATACTTTTATATATATTTCTCAAAAAAGCATACGCCTATTGAAAATAATTATAAAATCCACGATAAAGAGCTATTAGCTATTATGAAATATTTAGTAGAATAGGACGTAAAATTAAGAATAATAAAAAGATTTATTACCTTAACTAATCATAAGAACCTAGAATACTTTATAAAGTCTTAGAAGTTATTAGAACGATAGATATGTTAAGCTCTTATCTTAACAAAATATCCTAAGTTAAAAATCCAATTCAGACCTAGCAAAAAAACAGAGCGCCTAGACGTTCTATCTAGATAAGACCAGGACATATTAGTAAATTAAGATAAACGAACGAAACAAGAAAAGACCTTGATTAGGCTTGAAATATTAGCTAATATAAAGGTTATTACGTTAAACGTTAACGAAATAACTAAGTCTATATTATTCCTAAACGAAAGTCTATAACGATTTTAAGAACTATCTCTATAAGATAAACGTTATTAAGAGATAAGAATAATAATATTAGAATAAAAAAAAAGCTTTTTATTAAAACTAACGTTTAAGGTTATAATTATAAAATATAAAATCAACAATCAAAGACTACTTTAATTTAAGAATAAGATTTAGATACCAGAATATAAACCCCTACGTACGGAGATTATCTAACACGTCCACAACTCTTATTTATCCGGCCACCTTAGAAAAGATAGTATTATAGCCTTAATCAGCTAAAAGTTCTTTTGGCTAAGGTTATCATAAGATATACGGTAATTCTTTAAGAATTATGATATATACGGTAAAATATATATATAAAGAAAAAAGAAGAAAAGCTTCTTTAAACTTTTACTAATCCTAAAAAGGTTCTAAGAAGAACTATTTATCGATTTTATAATAGAATTTCCCCCTAGTAGCCCTGATCAGGCCACTAATATAATAATAATAACGTGTAGGTTAAGGAAAAACGTCGTCTTAAACGTGATAATATTTACTATAGCAAAAGATATAACAGAAAGATTAGTTCTTATAGTCTTTTGGTATTATGATATCCTAAAAGCTATCATAAACGATAGAGGAGTCTAATAGGTAAACGCCTTTTAGAAGAGAGTATGTAAATTGTTTTATATACACTGACGGTTGTTAACGGCTTATTATCCTTAGACCAATAGAACTATAGAGAAGATAAATTAAGAAGTTTAATCTTATTTATAAGCTTATATTACATAGGTATAAAAAGACTGGTCAGAGCTATTATTAAGTTACATAATAACAATTAACAATAAGAACACAACGTTAACAAAGTTAAGCTTATTCTTCGTAACTCATGGTTACCATATTGATCTCTTAAAGTTAGACAAGCTAGAGAATAAGACGAAAGAAATTATAAAAACACTTATAAAATAGAGATTTATAATAAGACTAAAAGACGTTATAAAGTAGACGTAAGCTATAATAACTATATCTCAGCAACGATAAGAGTAAGCAGCTAATAAACACCATAATAACCCTAATTAGTTATAAATAAGAGATAAAATATAATTATAACTAAGAAATATTAAGACGATAAGGCCGTCTAAGAAATTAGATTAGCTATAAGTTAAATATATAATTAAGAAAGTTATTAGTTTACACTCTTATGAACTAAATATCCTAATGAAAATCTATATTATCTTTCATATTAATCTGCTATATAAAGTAGTAATAAACCTGTTATTATTATAATAATAAGATGATATCTAGCCGCTGGAAATATTAGTTAATAATAAACTAGAATAGAAAATTAAAGATATCTTATAAGCTTAGACTAAAAAGATAGGCCGAAGATCACAATAAGAAGTCTAAGTTAAATAAGCAGGCTATATTATCTCTACTTAAAAACTAATAATAAAACTATAAGATATAATTATAATAGAAAGATTTAAAATAATATACAGACTTATAGATATTTATAATAAACTATTTCACGTTATAATAGACAATTAACGAAGGTAAAGAAAAGGGTATTATGATAAGCTAAAAGCTTAAAGATATAAAGTTATAGCTTTAGCCGCGGCTTAGCCTAATTAGACCTAATTAAGCTTAATCGATCTTGATTAATTACGTAGATATAAGATTATCAAAGTAAGAGATAATCGTAAAGCCTATTTATAAGGTTATTATAAAAAAGGATAACCTTAAAAGACGTGAGAGTTTATCTTATATATAAAGGACTTAAAGAACTTAGCAATATAGATTAAAAGATATATTTAACCCTAATTAGGCCTACAGGTTATTTATAAAGCCCGTAAACTATATAAGAAAAAGAAGGTTCTCTTTTTCCTTACGTTTAAATAGATAGTTCTAAGTTATAACCAAGTTATAATATATTCTTAATTGACTTTTTTATAAATAAGAGGGCTTTATAAAACCTCTTATTAACTTTTTGATGTTAATTAGGCTTTTATAATAGTTAAAACCTCGTTTATATTTTTAAGAAGGTTATCTAATATTAGGATATTATTAAGAAGATTAGATATATGATAATAGATAATATTATAAATAATAATATTTATTTATAAAGCTTATATCTTTATCTTAATATCTTAATAATCTAATTAAATATTAAAGAACGTTAGATATATTATCTTAAATATATCTTAAACTTAGTTATTTGTTTATTTTTATATAAGGAAGATATTAATATTTTTAAGTAAAAGTTTATCTTATATAAGTTATAAACTCTTAAATAGTAAAATCTATATTATTAAAGATAGAAAGGTGTTATTAAGAAACTTCATAATATTATCCACTTTATCTAAGCTTTTTTATAATAAAGTAAAATATTTAAACAAATTACTAAAAAATTAGAGATAGAGAAGAGTATATATTACTTTTATAATAAATTAACTATTAAGCTTAAGGTTATTTAGAATAATAATATATATTAAAATTTAATATATTTTATAATTAATTATGTTTTAATGAAGTAAGCTAATATTAATAAGTATATCTAGGTTTTAAATTTAAAAATTAATTAGTTAAAATATCTTTTTGTTAAAGATTATTTATCTATTAAGGATTAATATATCTTAAAAAAGGTTAAAATAATTTTTAAGTTAATATATTATTTTATAATATAAATATAAAGTTAAAGTAAATTAGATAATAATATTTATATATAAATAATTTTTATAAGTTTTAAATATCTATTTAAATATCTTAAAGATTAGACTTTCTTATATATAACTTAGCTTAAGATAACCTTAGATATATTTAAATTATAAATTATTACTTAGTAATAAGTTAGAGATTTATAACTAATTAGATATTTAACCTTATAGTTAATAAGCTTAATAATCAAGCTAGTTTAAACTTATTAATAATTTATTTAAATTAATAATTATAAAGTTTATTTTCTTAATAATTTTAACTTTATTATTTTATTAAAATATTTTTAAGATAAAATAACTAACTTTTTATAATTAGTAATTAGCTTTATAAATAATATTATTAAGTTAAATAACCTAAACTAGCTTTATATCTAGACCTTTATTATTAACGTTTAATATAAAGCTAATAAATATTACGATAAACTAAAAAAATCATCTCTCTTTATAATAATTATGATCTTATATCTAGCTTTTAATCTAAGTTAGTTTAAAATAATTTAAGATTTTTATAAATAATAAAGATAGATATAAGATATAAAAGAGTAACTTTAATATTATCTTGACCAATAATATCCTTATATAAACTTATTATCTATATATCTATTAAACTTTTAACCTTTTTGATAATAAGATCAACGTTAATATTAATATTAATAAGAAATAAATAACTTTATATAGTTTATAAAAAGTAAAATAAAACCTCTATTTATCAATATAAAAAAAGAACTTAAATAATATTTCTAACTTAAAATATTTAATCTTAAAGATCTTAACCTTATCTAATAATAATATAATTATTAATATAAATATCCTCGCTTATATCGTCTTATATTAGATCTCTTTATTATTTCAGCAATAACTACTAACTACGAACATACCTTTAGCTAAGTAAAACTAATCTTAACTTCACAGAGGCTCTCAATATTACTTAACATACTTAAAGCTATTTAATATCTTAAGAACTAACTCCGTAAGGACTATATCCGGCTAGGAAGCTGTTTTGTTGTTCGGAAGGAGGCTGATGATGAGGCTGAACAGTTGTTATAACCTCATCTTATCAGATGTGGGGGCCTAGACCCCTACTTCGCAAATAGATCAATTTAATCAAGTTCAATCAATTTAATCAATTCGAAAGCTTCAAAAACGTAATCAATCCAAATACGAGGCCATATTTGGATTGATTGTATTTGCGGGAGCGCTGTTCATGATCGACCAACAAGTTTCTTGCTTTCGGGTATCTAAAGTTCCATCGTCTCCAGAGAAGGCATGGAGAACATGCTGCTCAGTCCGCGAAGCTGCTCCATAAAAACAAACGTCAATACCGTATGCGGCCTGAGCAAAACATTCAATGTTAGCCACGTATGCCTCGGGTCGGGAATATTCAAGAATCTCACGTTAATCTTAGCCATGCTGGCGTCCAACCCTTCATCAGAAATCGCGGGCCTTCTTCATGCAAGCCCCTTCGGATTATTTGAGACAATGACTAATAATCTGTCAGCTAACTGTAGTCAGGGTGCCAAGTTGGTTCTGTCAAGACTTACCTTTTCTCCGGATGAGGCACTTTGGATTCGGCTCTTCAAAACATCGGCAGGCGAGCAGAGTGTAGTCGCCGCAGTTCCTGCAGCCAAGGATGCCACGGCATGAGTTTTGATATCATCGCTCCAGCCTGTGGCAGCTAAAAGTTGTTGTTTCGCCAATGAGTATCTAGTACACAGACTGTTTAGCAGACTATTCATCGGGCGCTTGGAAAGATATAAAAGCTTACGTTGCAATCTGAGACACATCTACGGGATATTAGCAACAAGTATAGGTACGGGGGAAACTTTGACTATGCCAAACTTACTCATCAGGACGCTACGTGCAATGTTGGCTGACATTCCTCGCCCAAATGCTCGAATGCCCTCTTCGCTCCAAATCCTGAAGAGACCATGTATGGGGTTCGAGTAGCGGAATCGATCTCCTGGTGCTTTCGCTCCGTCCGCACACATCCGGACCAGCACGACCTTCGCAGATGTTAGTCTCGCCAAGCTGGAACGAGTGTCTCCTGCTGAGGACTTGCACTATACCTCTGTTGGATTTCCGACCACACCAGCAAGACCACCAGCCACGGTAGCGCAGGATATTGTTGACAGCATTGAAAGCTTTTCTCTCCCGGTCCATCGTTGGACTTTCTCCGAGAAGACGTTGTATAGACCGAACCGGGCCGTCGAGTATGTAGATTGTCTTAGGACTGAAGCAGACAATCCAGTCCACAATGAAGGTATGCCTGTAGCATGTTTAGAAATTGCACAGATCTTGCTATCTTCTCGGAGAGGAGCTCAGTACCATCACGAGTTGCAAACCGAGTCAGGGTCCGGAACATGGACTCTTGGGATCTCAGGACTTGCATTCGACTTGAGCAGGAATTTGGATCAGCTTCCTACATTATTTGCAGGTTCGAAGTTGGGTATATCACATACTATTTTGTTTGATCTAATGGATGTGCTGGGCGGACGGGTTAGCATTAGACCTTCAACGTATGAGCTTCCAAATTTGACCGGAAGGCACTTACTGAAGCAGACGGCTACCGAGGCTGCCGCACCGCTATATTTGAGATAGCAAAGTCAGAAGCTAGATCTAACAGTATTGCAATTCAGGAGACCTACCCGAGCCAGAAAGGCTCCTTTGGTTTGTCCTTGGCTGGCATGTTTGATTTTTCCGTGTCAACAGGTTCTAGTTGGCAGTTACTTCAAAGAACAGGATGAAAGGGATTCGCTGCCAGCTTTTGTCATATCCCCTATGGCGAAGTCCATCCTCTTGCGGCCCCTATCACATGTGGGATACGACTTTCGGACCTAGATGTGCCCCCCGCAGTAGTGCCTTGATGCCGGGGTTGCATGATTAGGTCCCGCTGTCATCTCATCTCCTTTTTAAACTTTTTGCGCCAAAGTTTCGCCCTAGCTGATCGCATTGGTATCGTCGGCATTACTTCTACGCCCCGAGAGGCGGCGACATTCTGCGGGCCGACCCCTCATGAGCTCAGCGTCTTCTGCTCAATTACCATCCCAGTCGCATCATGAAGCTCAATGAACCATCCTGCAATTGAGTCGAAAAACATGTCGAAGCTTTCTCCAACACTGAAGGCTCTGATCAACGCGCCGTTTGCGCGTCCAAACCCGGCGGCCGCGCCGTCGCAGATCCGCGACATCTACCAAGGGATTGCACGCGATGCAGCCAAGAAGAATGTTGGAACTCGGCCGTGGCTTGCCCTGTCGGTATGTCTGCTTCTATTACACCAATTGGCGCTTCAATTCCAGATCTAATGTATGTTCCACAGGCGGCTGCGACATTCACGATGAACTCGCCAAACTCGCTGCACGATCTCTTCCACGTCGCGTCCGGCGCGTCTGGCTCTGGTAGCGAAGTCGCAACCGCCGAGTTCATCCGGGAGGTCGGCTTGAAGTGTATCAGCTTCAATGGGATCCCGCGGACAATCAACTCTCTCGGCGCATTTTATTCAAACCTCCCAGAGGATGTCGCATCCCGGCTGTCGACGACGCCAACACGTGCTCCAACGGCGGATAACTTAGGGGGCATCGGCGATCGAGGACAAGCGTTGTGGAAATCGATATACGCCCCATTCGAAGTAAAACTCTACCAGAAGCTGGCTCAATCCCACCCAGATCTGCCAGTCCATATCTTAAACAGCCACTACGGACCTCTTCTGTCTGATCCATCGGAGCGAAATGGACTCGCGAGTGTCGGTCGGGCACTGACATCGATTGTTGCTGTGTCCTGTCTGCGAGCCCAGACCGGTGTTGGGCCCCAGGTCTTATCGCATGTCTTTGGACTGCGAAAGGCAGTCGAAGATGGGACGTTTAGTTCTGAGAGTGCAGAGGACAATAAGGGTGTAGAGTGGTTGGCGACGGATGAGGGAAGCGAATGGTTGCTCGCATCAGTCGACAGGATCACCGAGGCCATCGGCGGTTCGCAACGTTCGAACTTTGCGCCCGGAAGGGAGTCCAAGTTATGACGATTGCGTACCGGAGAAAATATTGTACATAGTTGCATAGACATAAGGAAGCATTAGACTTGAAATTAACCTGGTACCATAATCTTCTAAGCCCTAGACCCATGGCAAAGCTTCCCCAGTTTGATACCCAATTATATACCTCCAGTCAGTCCCCGGATGTTAGCATGTGATCTGGAAGGTATATTTCTTCTTAATTTTGAGTCGTCACAGATACGTTACACAAGTACCTCCATATGTTCTCCAGTCAAGTGGTTCGCTAGTTTAAACGTTCACAGCTGGTATGTTTGCCCTATATCTTTTCAAAATGTACATTTGTTGTCCGAAGAACTCTGTATCCAAGGTTCAAGCCCTTCACTCCATCAACTTTAAATCATCAGCTACAGCAAAATTCGCGTCTGTCTTAGCCACAACCTCCTCAACTTCTACGCCCGGCGCAAGCTCCGTCAGTGTAAGCGAGCCAAGCTCGAGATCGACCTCAAATACGCACTATAACATATTAGTAACAGCTCACATAACATCTGCCATATACGAAGCCATGAAGAATTTGGCTCCGTGCCCGGCACTGTTCAGAAAGAATCGGAACTTACGAGATCTGTTATGATGGTGCTAACGACACGGGCACCTGTGAGGGGCAAAGTGCAATTTTGCACAATCTTGGATGAGCCGTCTTTGGCCAAATGCTCGGTGGCTACAACGATTTTCGTGTTTTCGGGGTTGGAGACTAGGTCCATCGCACCGCCCATGCCTTTAAAGATCTAGTCCAGAAGTTAGTAATCAGTAGCAATGAGGCGCCGAACGTTCTGCGTACCTTTCCTGGAATCATATAATTGGCCAAATCACCACATGCACTGACCTGCAATGCCTGTCAAGCGTTAGTTGAGATTCCATAGCATCTAGTGAGATTGAACATACTCCGAGAATCGACACATCGACGTGCCCTCCCCTAATCATCCCAAATGACTCTGCACTATCGAAGGTGGAGGCACCAGGCACGAGAGTCACGGTCTCCTTTCCAGCATTTACGATATCCGCATCAACTTCCGACTCGGTTGGGTACGGGCCCATTCCCAAGATGCCATTCTCCGATTGGATCCAGACCTGCCGATCAGACGGCAAGAACGAGGGTGCCATTGTCGGAATTCCTACGCCAAGATTAACATAGAATCCTTCCTTCAACTCCTTGGCTGCTCGCCTCCCGATGCGATTTCTTCTCTCCTGATCTTTTGTCTTGGGCTTTTCCAGATCCTCTCCTTCGGTATTCGACCTGAGTTTGAGTGTCTCGATCTTCTTTTCTGTCGTCGAAGGTACTATACGATCGACAAATATGCCGGGTAGATCAACGTCGTTGGGGTCTATGTCACCGATTTCGACAATGTTCTCAGCTTCGACGATGGTGACCTTTGCTGCTTTCGCCATGATGGAACCGAATGCCTTCGTGGTATACCTACAGGAACGCGCGTTAGAGGACGGGTTATTTCAGCATGAAGTGGACATTCGCTCACCGGAACACGCAGTTGCCAGCCTTGTCAACCTTCCATGCTCGCAAGATCGCGACATCCCCAGTCAATGCGGTCTCCATAAGGAAGGTTTTTCCATTGAACAAACGCGTTTCCCTTGGATTTCCTCGCTGTGTCACCAACCCCGAGGGATCCAGGCGAATAGGAATATCACCGTTCTGGAGCAAGGTATCTAGGAGAATCAAGTCAGCCAGGTGTTGCTCGCCCACTTTCTGGAGAGTGACTCACGGGCTCCAGTGGGAGTGAAAAAGGCGGGAATGCCAGCACCGCCCGCTCTAATCCTCTCGGCTAGTGTTCCTTGCGGGCAAAGCTCGATTCCGATATCACCAGTCAAGTACTTCCTCTCCAACGCTTTGTTGTTGCCCAGGAATGATAATATCAGATGATCGACTTGTCCTGCTTTGGTCAACACGGCAAGGCCGCCCCTGCCCTCCTGTCCAGCATTGTTTGAAACGGCTGTGAGAGAGTGTAGAGAGTCGGCGCCTCTCCGATGCATTGCGTTTATTAAAGTTTCTAAGGTGAGCAGATATGTCAGGAACTGTCCTCTCACGGGATACTAGTGATTCTTTGTCCATATAAATGGCAGACAGCAAGAACGGAAAGGATCGCGTACCTGCAACTCCACAGAGCCCAAACCCTGAGCTCAGAATCGTCGAGCCACTCTTGATGTCTGCAACCGCGGCGTCGGCATCCTCGTAAAGTTTAGAAGCTCCTCGATTGGCAGCCGGCGCGACAGAGCGCGTTGGCACTGAGCGCCGAATAGCAGTTAACGAGATGCTGCGACATGTCGCGGGCTGTATGCGCTTCGATCGCTGAAATCGCGGTGTTTGGAGGCGTATTGAAACCCTAGGTAGCAGGTCTAATGACGCCCGCAGAAGAATAGGTGCAGCCATTGGCCTGGTTGGGTATCACAACGGTCACGGGAAAGAAGACTGACGTATGCCTGCCTGTATGCCGGTGAGTAATTCAAGCTATCGGGGATCAAGGGTGCGATTTACCAATCTTCGATGGATTGCTGGATTCTTTTTGATTAAGGCGAGAGGGGTGAACGGCAATTGTTCTACATGCCGAAGAAAGCTTGGCAGGGTCCTTCTCGGCCGCCGAACCACCCCACTTGCCACAATAAGTGACGTAGCAGAGTCCGAGCCACATCCGAGTCAGGCGAGACTGTCGGAGTGCAAATGAACTGCCGAGTACCTCGCAGGCCAAGTTTGACCACACATGTGATAAGCCTTTACGCACTGATGACTGCTGTCGCGGCATGGGCGGCCGGTGGTCAACACTCATCACTCATCATCTCACATCAGAATGAGACTGCATCGTGGGAAGGTTCGGATCCCCCGCATGAAATGCGCTTGTGGAGGAAGAAAATCGGCATTCCAGGCCCAGAGAAGGATGGCGCTCTTTTCCCCGCCTGGTTGTTGGATCCCCCGGATCCGGATGTTAGAGGACCATAAGCGATCTAAAATAGTTCAAGAGCCCAGGGCATCTCTACATCCACCCGGTTTCTTGGCAACTTGGGCACCAGCTAAAGTACTGAGGAGTTATTGTTTCGTCTAGGCCTTCGTCTTGTCACCAGTTTCGTCCTCTAAGACTCCGATTCGAACATGGCTTCGACAAAATGTCTTGACGCCCAGCTCGAGCACGGCGAGGGAGAGCTGGCCGACTTCGAGCGCCGTGCTCGCTTAACTAAAATAGTCCTGTTCAAGATAGACACCAGGTGAGTGGGCGGCGAGTCATGTCTATCCATCTGAAAATGGTGTTACTGGATTGCTAAACCCAGCGTGACCATTAGAGTTCTTCCGATACTGGCGCTGCTGTTTCTGTGCTCGTTCCTCGACCGAACCAATGTCGGCAACGCAAAGATCATTGGTCTGGAAGAAGACTTGAATATGACGAACTCGCAATACAGCCAGGGCCTCGCGGTCTTTTTCGCAACGTATATAGCAAGGTGGGTGTGTTGTGCATCCACTTACTGGAGTACCGCGGTTCGTCCCGCACCACTAATGCATGCAACAGCGAACTGCCAAGCAATCTCGTCCTGAAGAAGATATCTCCCAAAATATGGCTGCCGTTTCTGGCCACCATATGGGGAATTGTGACCATGTGTCTGGGCTTCGTCAGAAGCTACGGGAGTTTCGTGGCTGTGCGTGCCGTGCTGGGTATGTGTGAAGGTGGCTTGCTGCCAGGAATGGTGCTATATCTATCTGGCTTGTACACGCGCGGGGAGATGGCGCTACGAATTGGCATATTCTACACGGCTGCATCGCTTTCTGGCGCATTTGGAGGTGCGGATGATTTATTCCATTCTTCTGAGCCTGCATAATAATTTGGCACTGCAGGACTTCTAGCTCGAGGTTTGTCCGCCATTGGCCCAAGCGGTGGTTTGGAAGGTTGGAGATGGGTCTTTATTATCGAAGGTCTAATCGTCCGTTTCCCCCTCTTGCTGTCTCTTGATTCAGCGCAAAGCAAGCACTAAAATTTGTACCCAAGACTGTTGCGGCTGGGGCGATCGCGTACTTTGGTCTACCAAACAACATTCAGACCGCAAGCTATCTCACCCCTGAAGAGAGGGATTGGGCTCTTCAACGACTCCGCGGCGCTGCTGATTCCAGTGGACGATTCAAGTGAGCAGCAGATGAGACCACTGGTAAAAGGAGCCACGCTGACAATTTTATCCACTTAGTGTTGTTCTGGAGAGCGAGGAGCGTTTCCAGTGGTCTGAAGTGCGTCGAGGGTTCTTCAATCTTCAGGTCTGGCTCACATCGACGGCATATTTCGCGATTCTGTCTGGCATATACTCCTTTGGTCTATTTGTACGTACTTGCAGAGTGTCGTCCCATGTAATCCTAGCGACTAACACTCTTTAAAGCTTCCAACAATTGTGAACGACTTGCACATCGCTTCGAACGCCAACCAGGCCCAGCTCTGGTCCGTGATACCTTACGCTGTTGCCACTCCTGTGACTGGTAAGCCTTCTATTGGGCGGATGTGGAGATAGTAGCTAACCATCTAATCTCTAAAGTGCTCATTGCCTTCGCCTCTGATCGCCTCAAGCTCCGAGGCGTCCTCATGCTGGGTACTCTGCCTATTGCCATCGCCGGATACGCCGTCATAGCCAACATAGAACAGGCCAATGCTAGGTTCGCCATGACCTGCCTAATGGCCATTGGCCTGTATAGCAGCGTCCCCTGTGTCCTGGTGTGGAACTCTAATAACTCGGCTGGCCACTACAAGAGGGCAACGACGTCGGCCTTGCAGCTTGCTGTTGCCAATTGCGGAGGATTCGTTGCGAGTATGTGGCTTTACAAGAGAGAACGCGATGCTTCAAGCTGACCATTCCTGTTAGCGTTCGTGTACCCTTCTACAGAAGGACCGATCTACCATAAAGGCCACACTATCATTCTCGGACTGTTGTGCTATGCTTGGTTTGCGTAAGTCTAATCAGTTGATTCTATAAAGCTAGGAATTATCCAACTGACTGGCTGATTCGAACAGAGTTTTGGCCAATGTTCTCTGGTGTGCAAAGATCAATCGCGACAAGGCCGTAGGTAAGTACGACGAGTACATTGGCACAGGAGATGATCGGGACCCGAGTTTTACCATGATCTTGTAGCATGCCTCATCGCTGTACGATTTAATGCGTCAAAAGAATTTAGCTCCAAGAATGAGCAAGACAAATTCGTAGCATTGGCTTAATCGGCTCGGGCATACTTAAGACGTGGCAACTTAAGAACTTCAGTCATAGGGACGACCATAAACGTAGGCACCAGAGACCGAAAGACTGATAGCCGGAGGTTACCCTTCACGGCCGAGGCTGGCGTTGCTCGTGATGCACGGCATGGAAAGAATTGTAGCGCGGAGATTACAGCTGGTTGATATATTCGGATCCGGTCGTGTAAGAATTTCCCCTTTAAAGGTCCAATTCCACCATCAAAGCTAGATACTCAAATTCCCCGTCTGTTTATCTTCGAGAGCAGGGAATCATACCACGTTTGTCGTCAGTAGCTCAGTCTCAATCCGAATCACTGCTACTCGAGCTTCCGGAACTGCCGCTGCCCTTATGCTTGTGCCCCTTCTTCCCGGACTTGTACTTCTTCTCTTTCTTGTGGTGCCTACTAAGGTGTCAGCCAATGATAACGATGAGCTAGTGATGCACAGCAGAACTCACTTGACCTTGTTTCCCAACATGTTTGCGCCAACCGCTCCCGCGGCTGCGGCACCGAGGGTGCCTAAGGTACCGCCACCAACGGCGTGCGCAGCCCAGCCGGCCGCTCCACCGCCAAGGAGTGTTGCGCCGAGACCACGATCTTGAGGAGCTGAGCCTGGTGGGGCACCATAAGGTGGATGGCCGCCCTGCTGGGGATAACCACCTTGGGGTTGCTGATATCCCTGTTGTCCACCGTATTGCTGTGGCGGGTATGGCGAGGCGCCGCGATTGTCTTGGCCGTACCCTTGAGGAGGAGGATGCTGTCCATAACCCTGTTGTGGGGCAGGAGAGCCGTAGCCTTGCTGCGGTGGAGGAGCTCCATAACCTTGTTGGGGATGAGGCGCGCCGTAGCCCTGTGGTGGAGGAGAAGCATATCCGTAGCCCTGCTGTTGTTGCGGAGGCGCATTGTGAGGAGGGCCTTGGCCGTATGGCGATTGAGATTGTGGGTAGCCTCCCTGCGGTTGAGAATAATGTCAGTGGATTCGTCGGAAGATTGAGATCTCAGACTTCACGAGAGTTGCGCACCTGCTGAGGGTATCCTTGCTGGGGCGGTCCTTGACCTTGAGCATAACCTTGCTGCCCGTAGTTTTGGCCGTAGCCACCCTGCTGCTGCTGTTGCTGGCCGCCGCCGCCTCCGTAGTAACCTTGAGAAGACATTGTGTGTCTATGGAGAATATGCGTAATGTGTTGAAGGGTAGATGGAAGGTTTCAAGGTGCCAATCAAGCTGAAGATAATCAGATCAGAGAAAAGACGAAGCTGGCCTTGAGTACTTGGACGAAGCTGAACGACGGTTGAGGGCTCCAACGGGCGGGTAATAGGCTGCGCCTCTGCCCAGTCAGCAGTTCATCATCGCCGTGGCGGAGTGATGGCGGGGCTTTGGGACGCCACATCGCACGCCACGACCCCGCACAGCTTCTTCATCATGCTATAATGGTTTGTTGCATGACCCCTCAATGCCCTCGGTAAATGCATTTGGCACATGAAATCTCATGTGGACCACCGGAGCAAGTTGATTAGGTAGGTGGGGCCAGTTTATCTGAAAATACTACGCAAATATTCACATAAATGCCCGAATTATGCGGCCTCTTCTTTGGAGGTAAATGCATCCGTCATAGTCGTCTAAGCATGTGCCAGTCCTCAATCAGAGACGCAGCGTGTTGGTGGGCTCACTCTCTGACGACTTCGTCAAGTTTAATTGCGTCCATGTTCCTTTATGAAGAGCGCCCCTCCAGCCAGTCAAACCATTTACCCGTGGAACGGCCGCGTGTAGACAGGGAATAGTATCACAGGGCGCAGGCTCCGGCGTCGAGGTACGCCCAAGGTGGATTTACTCCTCCAAGCCCGGTCAGTTATACTGAGCTCTCCAACGAAATGTCAATAAAATGTAAATGTGGCCTACAGCTCATAGAAATGGATGTAGGTAAATAACCAGAACACGTATGAGCGACCAAATTGTAATTCGATGTTGCCCTGACATGTCAGATGTAGGGGAAATCCATGTTGAGCAAAGACATGGTTCACCTGCATCGAAATAGAAACCCACTTAGAAATTAGCAGAAAGAGATAGCAACTGGGCATTGAGATTGCGTATCCCTTAGAATCTAACCAGCTAGCTAGTCTGAACTACCATCAGAGTCATGCAGAATCTAGGCCTGTTGTTTGACCTTCTTCCCCTATGAGCGAACTACTGCTGGAGAGGATGCATCAGATGAAAAGTGCGCAGTTGTCACTAGAACCCACATCCAGAGGCTGCAGCAGTTCCCTGTTTACCAGTCATGAGAGTCGGCAGATGCTTGAGAGAAGGAGCCTTAGTATCGGATACTAGGTTAAGTTTAAAAAGTAGATGGACTGATCATACCTTCTCCTGTGATTGAGCCAAAGTGTTCTAGTCTTCCAACTTGATTGGCTCCTTTCCACCAGTCGGCTTCTTCTCCTCGATCTTAACCTTCTTGGGTTGCTTGATCTTGCTCTCTTCTTCATCGTCATCGCTCTCTTGCAGCGCCGCGCCCTTGGTGTTCATGTCCTTCGGACTCTTTGGCGGAGCCCGGGCACGCTTCTTGACAGGGGTGGATGAAGCAGAAGCAGCTGACTTAGAGTCAGACGTCAAGCCACGTCGTTCTCGGAAGCTTCTCATCATGCCGTTAAAGCGTTGTCTGTAGTAAATGGTATTAGTTAGATGTCGACTGAAGAACCGGCGAATATGAGTAGATAGATAAGGAGAGCGAGCGTACCTGACACTGGATTTAGTGTACAGATAACCCCAGGTCGTCATTCGCTTGTGGATGATGTCCCAGTTTTGGCTGCTCTTTCCGGCGCCATCATCGCCGGTGATAAAGGCCATTAGCAAATCCACATCGGACTCCGAAGTCCAGGCGTGTCCTGAGCCAGGCATGTCGTGCGACGTCCTGGATGGCGTATTAGCTGGGGAAGAAACGGGGGAGTTGTCAGTAACGTCTCAGCCGTACTGAAACCTTTTGCTGGATTGTAGGCAGTGGACTATAGAAGGAATCCGACAATGGACGCTGTTGGTGTCTCGGAGAAAAAGGGCTGAAAGTTAGGCCAAGGTAGAAGGAGCTGTGTAAATAGGGAACAGAGGGAAGGATCAAGTTCAACCTTCGTTAGGCGGAGTAGGAAGATTGGAGTGAGGTGAGAGGCAAATGCAAATTCGGAGAGATGAACTGGTAGGAAAGAAAACTTACTAAAGGGATTGTTGACGTAGATCAAGACGATGGCAGCAGGAGCGGATATATGTTCGAAGCTTAGGAGTTGAGTCGAGGTATTTGCTGAGGCAATGACTACGAGAAGCATAGATGAGAGGAAAGGTCAATAACAGTATAGCTCGCGAGAAAGCGAAGGTTGAAGTTGTTATAAATTCAGGTAGGAAGCTTTTAAGATGGAAGGCGCTCAAATCGCAAAGTAAAACGAAAGATGGAATCAATAAAATCAGCAACATGGGCAGCGCTTGCCTGGGATGGAATAGCAGCAGGCGAGTAAATCTCTCCCTTTCAGCTTAGAAGATCTCAATTACCAGATTTCGATGCAAATCTACTGGGAATCGAGGTGAATCAGAGTGACTACCCCCAAGATTATTGAATTGATTTCATTATGAATTGCTCCATGGTTTGCCAACAGCGAATTGCTCTGCTAAGGGAGAGAGCTTGATTGTAGCCTTACTATGTATATCCCGATCCTACTACATATTGACTGCTCCGCCTCAAACTTCAGCTGAACTGCGACCTATGTCTGCCATACGTGAAGCAGCATGCATGCAGCCAATGGAGGTCGAGCACGTGCAGCGCTTGGCAGCCTGACGCATCGAAAGCCGTTCATCGATCCGAGATCTCGCCTCTATCGTCAAAAATATCCATTTCCGTGTTTTCTTCTGCCAAATCTCAATGGAATCGACTGCCGCAGAACCAGATACCGTGGCGCTCATTGATGAAGACCAGTGGGCCATTCAAATTCGGCAACAGTATGACCGCCAGCACGTTGAGAAGTAGCAAGCTAATGGTCGCAGGACATGCACGCAGCAATCTCAGCTCAAGTTGCAAAGTCGGGTTGAGTCTTTTCTCCAACTTGCCACTACCTCGGAGCAAAACGAGCTAAATGAGGCTCGAAATCAACTATGGAAACTGATGAAGGAGGCCACAGCCAAAGATGGTGAACGGAATCCAAGCCTGATTGGAGACGAGGAAAGATCCGCTAGTCAGAGGTTCAAGGATGGCTATAGCGCCTTCTTGAACAGTGGTTACGAACTATCAAAGCACATGGACATGTTCGTGTCCCAGGCACCAGAGTATGTGTCTCTGGTTTGGGGTGCCATCAAGATATTGATGATGGCCCAAATCAGTAACGAGGAGTTGAAGTTGTCTGTCCACTCCCATCTCAAGATCCTGGTGCGAAATTTTGATCTTGTCGACCATTTGCCAGATTTGATGCCTCAAAAGAATCTGGTTGTCGCTCTCGCGGAGGTATATGGCCTTTTTTCCAAGTTCTTGGCCAAAGCAATCAAGTACTACTCCGAGTGTCGTTCAAGTAAGCTTCTACGATACGATGCTTGGCCTTCTTTGTCATGGTGGCCGGCCTTGCTAACTTTCAGCCTGCGATTATAGTGAGATACCTCAAGGCATTTACTCGGCCATGGAAGGTTAGATTCCAGGGGATTGTGGATGAGATGGATGACATGTTTCGCTACATCCAGCAAATCGTGTCGGCCCAGAGCCACATCGCCATCCACAAGAACCTACTGTTTGGTGAGATGAATTTAATCCTCGGCAAGCACACCGCCGATACGAACGAGAAGATATGGAATATCATAAAGAGCATTCCAAAGCAACTCCAAGACTTAGAGGATAAGCTTCAGGCTATCAGTTTTGAAAATGCCACAGATATGTCCCAGACTTCTAGTGGGCTTCAGCAACGCCTAGAGGAACGGTTCTTGGAATCGAGCAAGGTCTCTTCAGACACAGGGCTGGGGGCCGTTGAAACAGATGGTAAGCATCGTATACAAGACAGCTCTAGATATCACACTTACTATATGCCAGCAATTCTAGAAGAAGATGTTTTCGACATCTTCGCAGACCTGCGTGAATTCGATCAAAGCCAGCGCCATGCTCACGAGCAAGTGGCGTGGGAGTCTGAATCTCGCGCACAACGAGCTAAGCGACGCAACTTCTTGCAATCGGACAAAGTCATTTCGTGGATTGAATCAGAAGGTTCTGAGTTGTTGTGGATCGATGGAAATCACCTTCTCGACCACGCTGCTTTCCTGGCTTCCTTCGCAACTCCGATTACTATCGATGCGTCATGCAACTACGAATCCATCATAATTCTGAAGTTCTCTACCAGAGCTGGCAGTACCTATGCAATCCTACTTCAGGCCCTCATTACTCAAATACTGAAACAATACCCACGCTTTTTGAGCACTGAGGGTTCCTCGGTATCGCGTCTGACTCTCAAAGAATCCGGCCGGGACGTAGCCAAGCTCTGGGAGTTGTTCAGCCAGATCCTTCTCGAGACCAGGACAGAGCGAGTCTACATCATCATTGATGGGGTCGATACACTGGAATTGGACAGTCCGAGTGACTACAGTAACCTGATGAACAGACTAAATTGTCTGATCAGCATCAGTCATCCCGTGGTCAAGATCCTCCTGACCGCTAGACTTCTTTCAGTGTCCCCTCTGGCTTCAGATATTAGTAGCGCACTATCAGTGTCGAAAACTGAATGGACGTTGATTCCATTGAATGGGGACTTACCAAGTATGCAGCATAAGTTTTTGGAGATCCAGGAAGGTCGATGCAAAGAGATTTCTTTTCACCAGCTAATGCTCCTTTATTCTCCGAAGACAATCATCTACACGAAGCAAGGCGGCGAATATCAAGCATTTGTTGTCTCTGAGCTCAGTGGCATGACGGAGAGGATGCCTGGTCGATTTGATCCCTTGCACCTCCGAGTCTGGTCCATTGGTCACAACGGCAGCTACTTCACCAAGATATATCAGGAACTTACAATAAACCAGTTCTCCGGAAGGAAACACATCAGTAGTCTTCGATACATTCCTACTGGATACCTCCCAAATGAGCCAACCGTGAGATTGGACCTAGTAGAACGTGGTCGCAAATACTGGCAATTTGGAATAGGACCAAGGCGCTTTAAAGTGGGGGACGATGTAAGTTTCACTGCAATGCTACTAAAGCAATTGAGTTGACAAGCCAGACAATCGAGGGGCAAGTAATGGTCGACCTCTCCATGGTACCAAGACAGGACACAACAGTACAGGAACATGAGGATCAACTATCCAAAAACGCTCACACTGATGTAAAGCCCCTGATGTTGGTGTTATGTCCCAGAACAGTGACGGTATTCAGTCTGGAATCAGTCAAATGGGGTACGATTGAAAGAACCTCTCTCAACATCAGCCACTCCGCTGATCAGCCCGTCTGTGTACTTACTTGCAAACAGTTTCGGCGAAAATTAGCGTGCTAGAGGCACCTCAACCGCAAGAAGCCAGCAGGAAGTTCGAGGAGGTTGCATGGGGCGAGGACGAGAAATCGCTGCTACTTTCAAATGTGAACATGCACATTAGCAAAGGACCGGTCACGGGGAGACGGGGACAAGGTGACGGCCTCGTCATGTTGTTCCACGGACCGTATGGGGTTGGGAAAACTCTCGTCATCAGTCAGAGTCCAGAAAACGAAACTTGATCTCGCATTCAGCTAATATGTGTCATATAGGTACCCTTGCGGACAAATTCAACTTGCCACTGCTCATCATTGATGTCAGTCGAATCAGTGGCGCATTGGACCTGGAGGCATGTTTGCAACAATACTTGAAACTTGGATCTCGATGGAATGCCATTGTGCTGGTAAGGGATGCCGAATACCTCATTTGTAAATCAACAACGCCTTCTACAGTTGAGCAAGTTCATGCGCAGAATGTGTTCATTCGCGAAATCGACAGCTTCGCAGGCGTCCTGGTGCTGGCTACCAACACGATCCGCGTGGGAGTCTTAACTCTCGAATTTCGTACGCTTATGCGGCTTGTCTTCGAGTTTCATCCAACCGGCGGCAAAGAGAAAGAAGAGCTTTGGAAATACGCTCTGGATCAATTGTATGTTACCTCATCATCGGCCAACTTCTTGATGACACTGAAAACTAATATCACGCTGTCGTCGATAGGGAACCCTCACTGCTTGAGAATCGGGACGACATAAATGAGTGGATTAGTGACAGCACGAAGCACTTTGCGTCTCTCAATCTGAGCAGAAGAAATATCCAAAACATTATCAGCATGGGGATGTCGTTCGCCTATTCGATGAACAGGAAGTTGTGGGTTGGCGATCTGAGACGAGCAATTGCCATCTTTGAGGACCAGAACGGATCGTTCGATGCGGATGGATTCAGAATCTCAGGATTAGGCAAGTCTGATGGTAGTATGCATGGGACTTCTGGCTCTCTTGGATAGTCTGAGGAGCACGCATTTGTAATATACTTTTCAAATGTCGACACGCCGGAGAACGAAGGTGTATTATGTTTGAGACATTATGATTGCTTTTCTTTCTCTAGCGGAGATAAAATTACACCGATAGAAGCCAGACAGGAATCAAGTCCGTATGCAATGCGCAGCTTGTTGGGCATGCTTCTCAACATGGTAAACTATTCCCTGACAAACAGACCCGCCATGCCCATGCCGGTACCGACACACATGCTCACCACACCGACCTCTCCCCCCGTCCTTCCAAGTCCATGCAGTAATGTGCTGACCATGCGGGCCCCGGTTGCACCAAGCGGATGCCCAAGGGCGATGGCACCGCCGTCTGGGTTGACTTTGCCATCTACCAATGCCTGCTCCAGTCCCAGTTCCCGCAAGCAGTAGATGGCCTGACTTGCGAACGCCTCGTTGATCTCCCAGCGATCCACGTCCTTGTTCTCAATTCCCAGCTGGTTCAGTAGCTTGGGTATGGCAAGCGCCGGCCCGATGCCCATCTCATCTGGTGCGCAGCCGACAATCGTGGCAGCGACAAACTTGCCCATGATACTACTGCCCAGGCCAAGCTCGTTAGCCGTACTCCTTCGCATCAACAGTGTGGCGGCTGCTCCGTCCGATATCTGCGAAGAGTTCCCGGCTGTGCTTGTCCCGTCCGCCTTGAACGCTGGCTTCAGCTTCGCCATGCCCTCGATGCTGGCATTGGCACGAATGCCATCATCCTTGGTGACGGTAATTGTCTGTTCGTCACCAACTTTGTTCCCTTGCTTATCGACTTCCTGATACCTTGTCGTTACCGGCACGATTTCCTTCGCAAAGGAGCCATCCTCCCTTGCTCTGGCGGCGCGAAGGTGACTTTGCACGGCAAAAGCGTCCTGGTCTTCTCGGGAGACCTTGTACCTTTCGGCAACGTTCTCGGAGGTCGTTCCCATCGGCATGATACAATCGCGAGCGTCCTTCACGGAAGAAGCCTTCAGCCCCGGCCATAGATCCACAGGTATCGCCCGACTGCCGTAGTTCCTTGTCATGCTCTCCATGCCAGCTCCAATTCCTACAGAGATCACATCTGTGCGGATCTGCGCCGCTATGAGGGCAATCGATTGCAGCGACGACGAACAAGCTCTGTTGACTGTGTATAAGGATGTGGTATTTGGATAGCCAACGTGGTTCATGGCCATTCGTGCGGCTTTTGATCCGCCGAGCTCAGAGAGTACGACTCCCACGCCGACATCTTCGATCTTGGAAGGGTCGAGGTTCGGGTTCGCGTCGAGAGTGGCTCGTAAGACGACCGAGAGGAGTTCTTCGGGGTATGCATCTTTCAGTTGGCCTCGATTAGATCGGCAGATAGGCGTCCGTAGCGATGAGAGAATGACAATGTCAGATGGAGCTTTCTTGAGCACAGACGATATTCCTTTCGGTAGCGACATGGTGAACAACTGGAGGGGTCCCTGTAACGATTAAATCGACGAACCTGGGAGGAAGACTGGGTGCCAATTGGCTTCAGAAACGATTATAAAAGTGATAGTACAGAAGGTTAACTTCGATCAGTAACGCGACAACGCATATTGAAGTTGAATTGCGGCAACACCCATATTCCCGGCAAAGGGAGATCGTGCACGCGGGGAGAATAGCTCTGCCGAAGTGGGGGGAGCTGGTGGAGGCAAATCGAACGTGCCGGAAGGCTAAACATTCTTCCCTCTGACCCCGGCGCCATCCTGCATATTTGACCTCTACCTTACTAATAGTCTATGAACGATACCATAATACTAAGCTTGCGCAGACGGACACATCTGAAGTCCCCAGAGAAACAAAATATTGATTGCAACGTGAAAGTGCCACACTGGTTGCTGTCGTCTCGGTTAACTCCCAAGTCCTAACTCGGCGTCCTCGAGCAAGAGTGATGTCACCTCCTCTCATTGGGTTAAAGCTTGGTTATAAGGCTTAGAATTTTCAACCCTTTCGAAGAGGCCACCAACGCTTGGTTTACCAGGCTGATGGATCCAGTTTTCGTATCATCTCCCGGGGACTCGGGGCCCAGATTTTGTAGCTTCAGCATCGTTGTTCTCGACATCCTCAGTCCCGCTCAGAGCACCACCTCTGTGCAGCTCCCAAAACCTGTCCTCTCCCACCTTCGCTGCATCCCGGCCGAGAAGCCAGAGGTTGAAGTCAGCATCGGCCCACCCACTCCCACTCTTGGTGCTCGCGACGTTGAAGTTTTCGAACTCCCTATCACGTTGCTTCTGCGCTAGTGAGCCGGGCTCAACATGATTGAGGTGCCCGTTATGCCGGGATTCTTTGACAATTGTGGTGGTCCTCGCCTTCTGAAGTTTCTCGAATGCCTGGAGCACGAGAGGGATATTGGCTAGAATCATGTCTCGTGGTTTGATTTGTCGAGCCAAGTTTCCTAACAGCGAGCCCAGGATAACCGCATCTTCGACAGCCATGGCTGCGCCTTGGCCTAGATAAGGGAGAGTTGGATGTGCTGCGTCGCCCATGAGAGCCACCCGGCCCTAAACATATCAAGCTTGATATTAGACGGTGGTTATAGAGTAGAGAAGTGGAAGGCCTGGCAGACCTTGATCCACGTTGATAGTTCCTCCATCTCGTACATGTTAAATTTGGCCAGGCCTTTCGAAGCCGAAGCCATGGCCTGCAGGGTGGGATCCCAGTCAGAGCAAAACCCCCGAACCATCTTCAAGTCATCTCCCCCTTGGCCGCATATTATGTTGAATTCTAAATCGGCGACTATGAGTACGAGATTGAACACGTGCCCATTCTTGACTGAGTATAGAACGGCGTGGGCCTTCGGGCCAAGCCAGAGCCGGCATACCCCCTCTTGTTCAGCACATATTGCTCGAATGCCCGGATTGTTGAGGCAATCTAGCTCAGCTCGGGTGAACAGGCATCGGTAGGCAACTTCGCCGCTTGGGAGAGGTCCCTGGATGGAGGGAAGCATCAGCTTACGAACCGTAGACCAGATTCCTGTAAGCGCATGAGTTAGACAAGCTATTATACCCAGAGCTGGTTTGGAGAAGATACCATCGCAAGCAATTACCACATCGCCTTTGACAACTTCCCCAGTCGCGAGTCTTGCAGAGGGTAAATCAAAGTCTATATCCACGACGACGCTTTGTAACCGGAGTAGCACATTGTAATGGAGGGCTTTTTTTTGTAGAACGCGGATGTAGTCTTGTCGATGTATGAGCCTGAGAAACCTGGTCAGTCTAGGCCACTTGTGTCGATGCTTCTGGATTACGTGCATCCATGGTGCACCATAAAGAGTTTCACATGGTTTGAAATCCCTGTTGAGAAGTATTCTGCCATCATGGTAATCCAACGACTCTGATCTATCGGTGATCGTCCCTCCTTCGTTCAGCATGTCCTCCATTATTCCTAGATATTTCAGAGCATTAGTGGCATTGGCTGGAAGCTGGATGCCGTTGCCGATCTTGCAACTATGTCAGTAGTGAAAATCCAGAGCATGGCAACATGGCAACATGGCAATGTCGGTTATACTCACAGCATCGATACTTGGAGCCTTCTCCAACACAGTGCAGTGGATGCCATGACGAGCCAAGGCGATCGAACAGGAAAGGCCGCCGATGCCGCCTCCGACTATGATAGCTTCAAGGGGTTTGCTGGTCATCATGATCGGTTTCTTCGACTTCTTAATCCACCCAGCGGATTGAGATGGCGTGGAGGGCATCAGGCACGAGACATGGTATTGTTGTTAGATCTCACCGAAGGCGTCGGGAAGTTGCGTTGGGAGGCGAAGAAAGGTGGGTCATGGGTCGCATGATGGTCTTGAACGAAAGCATTCTACAGGCAGGTGAATGACGGGTCTGAGTCAACCGCCCCTTCTACAGACTTTGTCTAATGCTTATCCTTTAGGTCAGGCCACCGAAAAGCGTGAGGTAGTGATTGGCACCCGCAGCGGTGGTTGAATACTGCCGATTGCGCCTTTAATTTTAGTATGAGGCTTGTAGTTCTTACTTCGGGATGTCTCTCGCATAGAGAAGATGCATGGAGGAGAGTCAAGATGGCAACGTCATCCAAAATCTTCCCATACTAAAAGGGAGGAGGCGACTTTGAAACTGAGGGCTCATGAGCTTGGCTTTTGCATCAACATAGAACCAAGCAGGAGTGACAAGACACGCACGCTAGGTATCCCAATGTTAGCTAAGTAACTCACTACAATTGTCCTGGACCTGGATGTAGGTCGACACAAACTGAGAGACTGGAGGCTTCTTTGTCCAGGAAAGCCCTCCCCTACTCCCCGATGCTTTGCTCCTTGACACCTTTGACCTTGACTTGCATGGGGAATGCCGCTAGAAGCTTCTCTTTATCTGCATGCCGGACAGTCTAGTTTAATTACGAACATTCAATACAATACGATACGCGTTTGCTTGTGTCTCCCCCTTAGACTTGGTGGTGAAGTTGAAATTGGCTTGCCCGTGGTTTCATATGGATTCCCAACCCAGGTTCTTGTTGTCATGCATCAGTGCTCTGCGTCAAGGAGTTTCCAGTGAGCAGTTTCTGACAGTTAAACATGCGACCACTGCATCTTGCTAAATCAAGGTATCAGAACATGTATACCACGTGTGATCCGCAGCTGGATGAGTTTTTAATGCGACAGAAGCCTTCTGTTTCTCTAAGCAGCACTGGAAATTGTAGTTTTGGATCACTTGGTGGGCGAAGATGCAGAGACTTTATGTCAAGTCGATGACTACCGCATCTGACATATTGTGCATTGATTCAACTGCGGTAGACAACATATCTGTAAAGTGCAGAACCTCAACGTGACCCGCCCTTTTCTAGACGCCTTTATCAAGAAGTTTCGTTCGAATATCTTGACCAAGCTTGAGTCATAGTGTCGTGTGGCCACGCCGAAGAGACATTTATCCATCACATATCTCGCGAGTCCGGATGTAGAGCACGATAAATTAACCCTCAATCATAGGCCATTAGACCCCCCTGCCAGGTCTAGCCGTCGATAACCACAGACTCGACTGAGGTTAAGAGTACTTGGATACAGTTGAACTTGCACGGCATTATGCTGATAACAATGTATGAGAAACTGACGATATCGTGCGTTCTCGACGAGCACCGTTGCTTAAGATTAACTACGCGACGGACCAGCAGCACTGCTAATTGGGTTTAAACTACATTACTTCGTCGTTCGGAGCAGTCCCACTACCCATGCAATCAAGAGTAGTCGACTGAATCACCGGGTCGCGCTGCGGGAAGGCGGGCGGGGGTTGGCGGGGACGAACCGAGTACATGCCCGGGCTGTTGACGGAATCCGAGTTAGTTCCCGATTTCCACCGCAGAGCGGCGGGAATAATCGCTTGCTCCACAGGCCACCAGGGTACGACGGAGCTGGGTGCCCATCCAGCAATCTGAGTGGGGCGTAAGCCTGAGATTCCGGGGCTCGAATTCGTGTTCGGGTAAGGCGATTACTTGGCGGGGAGACGAGTTGGATACTTGCTGTGAGACTGGAGTCAGTGCCATGCCCTCATCCCAAACCTTGGGACATCAAATATAGTTGATGCAAGTGGAGGCGATTGATGGTACAAAGGGGTCAAATCAAGATCCGGTGCCATGCAAAATATGAGACACGGAAAGAAATATGCGTGGCGGACAATTCACTCGTTACGGTGGCAGACCAACAGGTCGGGTCTCGACGGATCTAATCTGACCTTGGTGTGGTGACTTCCCAGTCGTGTGTGTAGCCAGTCTCAGAACGACTGCAGTGGGTGATTCCAGGCCACGCCACTGTGCTTCAATGCCGGGCATCATCATCACGTCAAACCACGTGCCGGCACACCACAGAGGCCGCGAAGGGAGGCGGCTCGCGGTAATTAGACGGCAGTACCTCCGTAGGATAGAATAGGGAGAGCTCGCGTACATGAATACATCCGCGGACGAGGGAGTAAGGCTTGACGAGAGAAGATGTGATTTCATTCGTTTGGAATCGATAAAAATCCATTGATCATTGTTGGGGAGTACATATTAGCTGGATTCACCACCCCCACCAAGAGGAGACTTGGAGTGAGCCGGCCAGCAAGCAAGCACTAACTGGGAATTGCCTCGCGATTCCCCTTCCGATCTTGGACATATATATCATAGGTCATGGATATGTCGTCGTGTTAATCAGCAACTAACCAACATAAGTTTGCCCCTCCGCCTCGCTGGAGTCAAAATAGCGACCTGCCTGGCATCAGCGCTACCCCGGGCGCCGGGTATTACTATACACTAGGGGGGGCGTTCACAAATAAATGCAGACGGAAGCAGTCGGGGGCGCTGCGGATTCTAACCCACCCCACCTTATTACCTCATTAGGTGTGGGTTAGGTTTTCGGGAAGGGATTCATGGGCTGGAATTTTGGCGGGGTGTCGGACTGATGCAAGACCCCGAAACCCTGGGAACAAATTTCGCGTGTTGGATTTGCGCGTGCAAGATTAACAATTTCGATTCCTTGGGAACCCCACTACTTTCCTGCTTCCCAAATCCGTTACTGGCCCGGTTAGTGGAGTTCGCTTCTCTCCTCGTCAGACGAAGCACGCATATTCATCCCTTCGACGAATTCCTCAATTAATTCTAAAGGGGCGGGCTTCTCGCCCCTCCTCGATGGCATCTGCTGGCGGAAGGGGGAGAGGCCACTTGGGAACCAGCGGTGATGCATGCTCCTGAACTCCAGCATCGTCCAAAAAGACGCGGGTCGCCTCTGGCTCGGAGCCCTCTCTATCCGGGCACGGTTCTTGCGGCTGATTGGGGCATCTCATTGGCAGCAGATCTGGATGGTGGGGGGACAATCGTTGGCATCATCGAATTTCTGTGCATTTTCTTTTGGTTCCAGGGGGGGTGTGGTGGTGCAAGCAAGTGGTAATAGAAGGACAGGCTACCCGAGTTGGGGGGTGAAGATTCCCGGATTACTAGCGCACTGGTTGTACATATTCCCAGTTGCCTCGCCTCCCTCGGGAGCACTGAAAACACCGAATATATGGATACTGGTTGCTCATTAGATGAAAATAAGCCGGGGGCTGCTGCGGGATGGCCTGCAGCGGACATGGTGGGAGGTTTGTGGGGACGCTGATGGGACGATGAACATGATACTGTACGTGTGTACTGTACCCTCCGTAATTGTACATACTCCCAAACTCCGTCGACAAAGGATTACCTTACCTATGTACAGCCAATGCCACTTGGAGACTGTCAGAATCTTTGTTTATAAGGACCCGCAAAATCCTCCGTATGCGCCGGGCGTAAGCAACGAACTGGTCCTTCGCAGTGCCGCCGGTTGCGAACACGCAGTTTAGGGATGAAGCTTTCTGGCGATCATGGAAAGGAACCACCTCGGGTGGCCGTAATAGGAAGAAAGGAACCGAACAAGAATAAAAAATGCACTGGCACACCACACACCATCCCCCAAAGAGAGGGAAACTCTCTAGCGGAGTTTGGGGTACTGGCGAGGTGGAGTTTCAAAACGCCAAGACGGGCTGACTGGGGGGCCAGGGCACATCATCTTGCCAATCATACGCCGCACCCAGCTGTACATCTTTGCATTTATGGAGCCCATCATTGAGCAGGTAATTGCTCTACGGGCACTTAGTTCGGGAACACGGGGTCTTCAAGAAGTGCAGGTGTGTACATGCCCTCAGTCCAGACTCCGAACCAAGCTCCCCCCTGACCGAACAGCTTGCAGTTCGCTAAATTATGTACTAGGTGACTTGTCACTTCCGGGGGTCGATATTCTTTCTAGCGGCGCTCGGAGTCTTTTTTGGCTCAGGCTCAGGCAGGTCGGCTACATTCTGGCGGGTAGCCACGTAGGTACCTGGGTACTTTGCACGAACTTGGGCCAAACCCAACATATCCCCTCATCATTTCATAATCGCAACGCTTCTTCGAAAAGGGAACTAATCCCGGGGCGCCGCAGTACCGCTACAGTACCTATTAGGCACTGTTTGCAGTGGTGCTCCGTACTTGTTGTTATAATGATGTTCCCTCGCGCTACATAGGCACTAGTGGGTAGTCTAAAAGGGGATGTACATACATCTGAAGGTGTGGCCCCCCCCCCCCCCCGGCGCAAACAAGGCCGACCCCCAATGCCAAAAAAAAAGTCGTGTTACAACTACTTCCTCCGTCGGCGCTCTTCGCCTTACACCTTTTTCTTCCTCTTCTTCTTCTCTCCTCCACTTCACTTCCTTCTTGTCGCTCTCTAACCCTCCTTTACTACCTAGATCCTTCCCCTTGCGCCGGTTTCTGAACACGACAATCGTGCCAGAGACCCCGAACCTCGACATCGAATCGAGTAGAGTTTGAGTACGGCCGTCGGTTGCTTGCAAAAGCACGCGACGTGTGGGTGATAAGCCCCCTGTAGGCACGGCACTTGCCGGGCATCCATAACCCCCCCATACCAGCAAAGCAATGTCTCTGATGGGAATGAACGCTATTCCGGACAACGACGCGACCGCCCGGTCGAACGGTGTGCCGCCGGCACGCCTTGGGCAACATGAAGAAGAGGAGCACTCGACCACTGCTCACGACCCCAGCCGAACGCGCGCCACTTCTCTGACCGAGGTTGGCCACAACGAAACTATTCACGAGAAATCCTCCACCCCGGTAAACGAAGATGGGGATGCCATTGACCCTGCGGACGACTCCGAGATGGACCGAAGGACGTCGCTCGTCCACGATCTGGCGCGGAAGTATACCAACCAGTCGCAGAAAACAGTGACGGGCAAGCCGTTCTTCGCCGACGAGGACTCGCCATTGAATCCCCACTCATCCCACTTCAACGCCCGCGCCTGGGCAAAGGGCGTTGTGGACATGGTGTCGCAGGAAGGGGCTTCGTTCCGAACAGCCGGCGTCTGCTTCCAGAACCTGAACGCCTACGGTTTCGGCGAGGCAACTGATTACCAGAAAGATGTCGCCAACATCTGGCTCAGCGCAGCCGGCGTGGTGCGCAAGCTCATGGGATCCAACAACCAACGAAGAATCGATATTCTACGTGGCTTCGATGGTGTCGTGCACCAGGGCGAGATGCTAGTCGTTCTTGGCCCCCCCGGCTCTGGATGCTCGACGTTTCTGAAGACGATTGCCGGTGAGACGAACGGCCTGTTTGTTGACGAGCAGTCATATTTCAACTACCAGGGTAAGTCTTCTTATGTTGTTCCCACGGTATAGCATAAGCCGTTATGAGTCGATCGTCGGGAACGTGCGCCTTAGCGATTGGCCCAGACCAGAATCCGGATGCTGACTATATTTGCCTATAGGCATGACTTCTAAGGAGATGCACACGGCGCACCGAGGCGAGGCCATCTATACTGCCGAAGTCGATGTTCACTTCCCGCAGCTGACGGTCGGCGACACCCTCACTTTCGCCGCTCGCGCCCGGCAACCGCGAAACCTCCCAGCTGGAATCTCGCGGTCGGATTTTGCGCAGCATCTCCGAGATGTTGTGATGGCCATGTTCGGCATTGCCCACACCATCAACACTCGTGTCGGCAACGAATACATTCGAGGTGTCTCCGGTGGCGAGCGAAAGCGTGTCACCATCTCGGAAGCAGCCCTCTCTGGTGCACCACTTCAATGCTGGGATAACAGTACCCGAGGCCTGGACTCCGCCAACGCACTCGAGTTCTGCAGGACATTGCGATTGCAGACCGAGCTGTTCAACACCACCGCCTGCGTTTCCATCTACCAGTCCCCCCAGAGCGCGTACGACCTTTTCGATAAGGTTGTCGTGCTTTACGAAGGACGCCAGATCTACTTCGGCAAGGCGCACGAGGCCAGGCAGTACTTCGTCAACCTCGGTTTCGATTGCCCAGCTCGTGCTACCGCTCCCGATTTCCTCACCTCCATGACCAGTCCGCAAGAACGAATCGTTCGCGCGGGTTTCGAGGGCAGGGCTCCGCGAACTCCCGACGACTTTGCTGCGGCATGGAAGAACAGTGCCGAGTACAAGGCGCTGCAGGTCGAGATCGAGGAGTACAAGACGGCTCATCCTCTCAATGGCCCCGATGCCGAGAAATTCCGTGCTTCCAAGCAGGCGCAACAGGCGAAGGGCCAAAGAGCCAAATCCCCATTCACCCTTTCGTTCATCCAGCAGATTCAGCTCTGTCTGTGGCGCGGCTTCCGCAGACTTATTGGAGATCCCAGCTTGACCGTTGGAGCTCTCATTGCCAACTGTATCATGGCGCTCATCATCAGCAGTGTCTTCTACAACTTGCAGGACACGACGCAGAGTTTCTTCCAGCGTGGTGCCCTTCTGTTTTTCGCCTGCCTAATGAATGCCTTCGCCAGTGCTCTTGAGGTAAAGTCAAGCTTCGTGCTATGAACGACTCCGTCGGCTAACAAAAAGCGCTAGATTCTTACTCTTTACGCTCAACGTCCAATTGTCGAGAAACATAATCGTTACGCCCTTTACCATCCTTCTGCCGAAGCCGTAGCCTCCATGCTGTGCGACATGCCGTACAAAATCGGCAACTGTATAGTATTTAACTTGACATTGTATTTTATGACGAACCTCAGACGAGAACCGGGAGCATTCTTTTTCTTCCTGTTGATCTCGTTTTTCACGGTCCTCGCCATGTCCATGATCTTCAGAACAATCGCATCTGCGTCTCGCTCGCTGTCGCAAGCCATGGTGCCTGCCGCAATCTTGATTTTGGACTTGGTCGTCTTCACTGGATTCGTCATTCCGATCGACTACATGCTGGGCTGGTGCCGCTGGCTCAACTACCTGGATCCCCTTGCGTATGCCTTCGAAGCGCTTATGGTGAACGAGTTCCACAACCGCGAGTTCAGATGCAACAGCTACGTCCCCGACCCCCGAGTCACTGGATATGGCGAAGACCTCATTGGCGCGTCGAACAGGGTTTGCGGTACTATCGGCTCGGTGGCTGGATCCGATTCCGTCAATGGCGATACCTACGTGGGAACGGCATTCCAATATTATTGGGGCAACCGATGGCGCAACTTTGGAATCCTCATTGCATTCATGCTGTTCTTCCTTGGTGTTTATATGACTGCTGCCGAGCTTGTTCGTGAGAAGAAGTCCAAGGGCGAAGTCCTCGTCTTCCGACGAGGCCACAAGCCTGCCGTTCTGAACGAGAAGCACTCCAATGACCCCGAGGATATGATTCGTGTTGGCCCAATTACCACTGCCGAGCGGAGCGCCATTACTGACAAGGAATCGGGTATGCTGCAAAAGCAAACTTCGGTTTTCCACTGGAATAATGTTTGCTACGACATCAAGATCAAGGGCGAAGGAAGGCGGATTCTGGATAATGTTGACGGTTGGGTCAAACCCGGTACTCTCACGGCCCTGATGGGTGTGTCTGGTGCTGGCAAAACCACCCTGCTCGACTGTTTGGCTGATCGAACGTCCATGGGTGTCATCACTGGCGAAATGCTTGTGGACGGCTATCAGCGTGACACATCTTTCCAGCGCAAGACCGGCTATGTTCAACAACAGGATCTCCATCTGCAAACCACCACCGTTCGAGAAGCCCTCAACTTCAGCGCTCTTCTCCGTCAGCCGGCACACGTCCCGCGACAAGAAAAGCTCGATTACGTCGAAGAGGTCATCAAGCTCCTCGACATGCAGGAATACGCTGATGCCGTTGTCGGTGTTCCCGGCGAAGGTCTCAATGTTGAACAACGAAAGCGTCTTACTATCGGTGTCGAACTCGCGGCCAAGCCTCCTCTCCTGCTCTTCGTCGACGAGCCCACATCCGGTCTTGATTCGCAGACCTCCTGGGCTATCCTGGACCTGCTCGAGAAACTCACAAAGAGCGGCCAAGCTATTCTGTGCACCATCCACCAACCTTCTGCCATGCTCTTCCAACGCTTCGACCGACTCCTCTTCCTCGCCAAGGGCGGCAAGACCGTCTACTTCGGTGATATCGGCGAAAACTCCAAGCACATGACTGCGTACTTTGAGCGCAACGGCGGCTTCCCGTGCCCACCTGACGCCAACCCCGCCGAATGGATGTTGGAAGTGATTGGCGCAGCCCCCGGCTCGGTTACCGAAGTCAACTGGTTCGAGGCCTGGCGGAACAGCGCCGAGTACGCCGAGGTGCAGAGAGAACTACAAAGCCTCAAGGACTCGAGAGGAGAAGTTGCCCCAGTCACGCAAGACCAGAACAGCTACAGGGAATTCGCCGCCGGCTTCTTCAGCCAGATCCATCACGTCACTCACCGCGTATTCCAACAGTACTGGCGAACCCCGTCGTACATCTATTCCAAGACGGCTCTTTGCGTCCTGGTTGCTCTGTTCATCGGTTTCGTGTTCTTCAAGGCACCAAACAGTGTTCAGGGTCTCCAGAACCAAATGTTCGCCATCTTCAATCTGCTTACCGTCTTCGGCCAGCTCGTCCAGCAAACCATGCCCCACTTCGTCATCCAGCGATCGCTATATGAAGTCCGAGAACGCCCCTCAAAGGTGTACGGATGGAAGGTGTTCATGCTCAGTCAGATCATCGTGGAGCTTCCTTGGAATACCCTGATGGCCGTGCTGATGTACTTCTGCTGGTATTACCCGGTCGGACTGCAGTACAATGCGGTACCCGCTGACCAAGTCACGGAACGTGGTATCCTGATGTTCCTCTACCTTCTCGTCTTCCTTCTGTTCACTTCAACGTTTACGGACTTCATGATCGCGGGCTTCGAGACGGCCGAGGCAGGCGGCAACATTGCCAATCTGCTCTTCACGCTCTGCCTCATCTTCTGCGGTGTCCTCGCCAACCCCGACACCATCCCGCGCTTCTGGATCTTCATGTATCGCCTCTCGCCCTTCACGTATATGGTGTCGGGCATGCTTGCCACGGCCGTGGCCAACACGGAAGTTATTTGCGCCGCCAACGAGTTCTTGAGCTTCGACCCGCTGGCATCGCAGACGTGCGGGGAATACCTGGCGGTCTACCTACAGGCTTCCGGTGGCTATCTGAAGGACGAGAACGCAACCACGAACTGCCAATACTGCCCGATCAGCGACACGAACAAGTTCCTCGCGTCGGTGCAGAGCGACTACGCAGACCGGTGGATGAACTTCGGTATTGTCTGGGTTTTTATCATCTTTAATATCTTCGGAGCCCTTGTCCTGTACTGGATCGTCAGAGTTCCCAAGAAGGGTGGCTTCTTCGGGAAGAAAAAGACGGAGTAGAGAGAGAGAGAGAGAGAGAGAGTTGTGCTTGGTGAGAAGGCCAAGAAAGGGGTGGAGAAAAAAGAAAAAGAAAAAAGAACGAAACAAAAGAAGTGAAAAATGCTTCTGTATAATGGCGCTTGCCCACAGTCCGGGTAGAAGTTGGCCGAAGTCGATCATTGAACATCGCGAGATGTTGATTTCCTTGGATCGTTTTACCTCATTTGCATGACTTGGGGGGGGTTGGTGGGATACGATGTGGAACGTAGATAGAGTGTACATATGTACCTACCTAGTACGTAATAGACTAGAGAAAGCTCTCTTGTGAATAATTATAGAATTACTTCAAAACGGCCTTGCAAAAGAGGCGTGGTCAGGAGCACACAGGGCGTGAGCGTGACAACCCGTGTAGGTTTCTTGATGGCTCATGTTTGTCCAGCGGTCGGACCGACTTGAAAACGGGTGCCTAGACTGCCCATAAGCCCTCTCATTACCTGTGGATGCTGTTCGTATTACCTTGTCAACAACCAATATATTTTATTTTATTTTTAAGTTAATCATCAGCTCCAGGACCTCGTGGTGCTTGAGCTTGTGAAGATGAGGCTCTCAAGATTGACGGGGAACGAAAAATATGGGGTGGGGCCTGGATGGATGGCGGAATGGGGAATGGCCACTAAAGACTGGATGGCAGTCCCAACACCCGATCCGTACACGTGCGAAAGCGAGTCAGTCCCGATTTCAGCAGTTAGGGGAGAGAGATATGGCCACATTGTCATGACTGTCTTGCTTCAGATCCATCTGATGGAACGTCGCTGCGATGCGAGGCTTGTTGGGGTCAGACATCGAAAACATGGTGCACCTTTGGTACTTGAGGAGGGTATTCCAAGGACGTACGGACTACAGACATTCCAGATACAATAATTACGGGGTACCTGCATCACCTAATCTGGAGCCAGCAGGATGAAGATCCAGGGTCGTCTCCATCTACTTAATTAGTAGGTATGTACCCACTCAATAGAATTACTTTAAAAAAGGTACTTTGGGCTGGCCTAGGCTTGGGATGCAATCTCACGTGTTGGTGTGTGTTCAAAGTCCCATTCATTATTACTTCGTGCAGTGTATGTATTACTACGGACGTACATATGTACTACCTTAGGTAGAGGCTGCATACACCCTTTTGTTCTCCACGAATCAGACTCGCCTTGCCACTGTCACTGACAACAAAGATGCTTCTATGCAAGGGGTCCGGGGAGGGCTCGGCTGGCTCGGGGGGGGGCCCACGAGAAGGACGGCGGACCCTGCTAGGCACCTGCTTAATTAGCGCAGGGGTTGGAGATGAACATCTGCTGCCCGCCCCAACACCCGACCGAATTGGGACTTTGGGAATTGGACTTCACTTGGCCTTTTTTGAGGAGATGATGCTGGCTCCATTGAACATCGCCATCTACCGCCCGCCCAAACCCGTTTGCGGGCTTCAGAATCCATCTCTACGGTTTCAGCGACGCCTGACTGTGTACTTTGTACTATCTTGGCACATCAAACGCCCCGTGCTCATGCGATGCTTTGCTTTGTTCCTTTTTTTCTCTCACCATCCCCTACCCTCTCCCCCCGTAAAGAAGAGGGAGCCATCCATCCATCCATCCATGGGTCGGGGAGTCCCTATTACTTATATCATCCATCAAGCAAAATGTTGGATCGACATTCATCGCTCGGCATATTCACCGCTGCAAGGGTTGGTTTCCCGCCTCTGGCCTTTCCCATGCTTTCCGGTTTGTATCCATCTCTCTTTCTCTCTGGAGTCCATTCGTTTGATGATTTTCTGCCTGTGCGTGTCATGCTCGTCGCGAGTCAGTGAATCGATTTTGCATCGGGATCGCCGCCGTAGCAAACATCCCATCAATCGCTCCCCCATCAGAAGCAAGATTCAGACCGTCCTCTCTCCTAAAAGTTCCGTTTTACCCTCTCATTGTGCTTCATGGCCCAAAACAAACACACAAAACAGGCCCCGGAGCGCGCATGTTTTGCAGTACGTACAGTAACCGCCAGCCATTTTCCTGCTGGCTTTTGGATTCATTGGCGACCAGACTTCAGCACAGCCCCAATGCCCAGAAGGCCAAGATATTTCCAAGACTTTTTATACGCACCAGACGTTATTTCACCGCGTCATCCCTACTCTCTCACTTTTCCTTGGCCTTTTGGTTTTCCGGATCATGGATTGATTTGCCAAGGTCCTGATCCACTTCTCCTTTTGTGATTCCATCCCCTTTGCCTCTGGTTGTTGTGCCTGCAATCCCTCGTTTTTGAACAACATCATCGCCTGCATCGGCGACTACCTTCGATGATCCACGATTCCACTTGAACGACAAATCTTCTTTTTTTTTTCTACCCCTTCTTCTTTACCTTTGTCAAACCAACGTCACTCGCTAAACATCTCATTTCATCAACGTCGCACCATGGTCAAGTCGTTCGTTTCTGGCGCTGCGGCCACCACCGCAGCGCTGCTGATGGCAGGAAGTCTACCGCTTGTCAACGCACAGGTCTACCAGGTCGGAAATTCACGTATGTTCTGCAAATGATACCTGGATCCGTGCTGTGTAATTTTGCAAGTCCCCCCCGAACTAACCGTAAATGCCCCCATTCGCAGAGCAGATTCGGGAAACAGCCCGTTCCGTGGCGTACGACTTGATGCTTTTCTACCAAGGAAACAAGACTGGTCAGATACCCGGCATTCTTCCAGGACCGCCGACAGAAAACAAAGGTGATTACTACTGGTGGGAGGGCGGCGCCATGATGGGCACATATATCGACTACTGGCACCTGACGGGAGATTCGAGCTACAACGCTGTCGTGATGGAGGGCATGCTGCACCAGACCGGCGACCAGGCCAACTACATGCCTCTGAATCACACTGCCTCGCTAGGAAACGACGATCAAGGGTTTTGGGGCATGTCCGCGATGCTGGCCGCCGAGACCAAATTTCCAAACCCGCCGGAGGACAAGCCGCAATGGTTGGCACTTGCGCAGGCCGTATTCAACACGCAGGCGGATGAATCTCGACATGACGAGACATGCAATGGTGGTCTGAGATGGCAGATTCCTCTATCCAACGCTGGATACAACTACAAGAACAGTACGCCCCCTCCCCTTTCCCCTCCCCTTTCCCCTCCCCTTTCCCCTCCCCTTTCCCCTCCCCCTCCCTGATAGACGGAGATTACGGGCCTGGCTGACTCTGACCCGCAGCCATTGCCAACGGTTGCTTCTTCAACCTCGGCGCCCGTCTCGCCAGGTATACCTCCAATGAGACGTACGCCACATGGGCGGAGGAGACCTTCAACTGGCTTTGGGGCGTGAACTACATCGATCACGAGACGTGGCAGGTATATGACGGAGGACATGTCGAGCACAACTGCACCGACGTCAATAAGGCGACCTTTTCCTACAACGCGGCAATCCTGATACAGGGATCTGCGTTCATGTACAACTACGTACGTCTCGACCCTAGACTCCGGGAGGGCAATATGATAAGCTAACATACCAATAGACCAACGGCTCAGACGTTTGGCGCGAGCGGATTGAGAAGCTGACCGAGTCGCTCTTCGTGAACTTCTTCCCCGAAAATATCGCCTACGAAGTTCCCTGCGAGGGCCGCCAGGGCGCCTGCACCGCCGACATGATTTCCTTCAAGGGGTACGTCGCCAGATGGATGTCTGTGGTCGCCCAAATCGCCCCGTTCATGGCCGACACCATTCTCCCCGTATTGCGAACGTCCGCCGAGGCCGCCGTGAAGCAATGCACGGGCGGTGCCTCGGGTCGCCAATGCGGGTTCTACTGGAACCAGGGCGTGTACATCGACGTCGCGGTCGACAAGACCAGCGGCGCCGGCGAGGCGATGAATGTCCTCGCCGCTGTGTCCAGCCTGCTGATCAACGACGCAGCACCGCCGGTCACGAATAACACGGGTGGTATCAGCGAGGGAGATTACAACGCGGGACGCGGCAGTGCCACTCCGAGCAGGCACACCGCCCCCATCACGACAGCAGACAGGGCGGGTGCGGGCATCCTGACGTTCCTGGTCCTGGCGGGAGCCGTGAGCTCCTGGGGGTGGATGAGTCTTGGGGACTGATTGGGCGGCATCGTTTTGTAAAGCAGGAACGGTGGGCACGTGTTCGGACATACACTTCTTGTTAGGCGTTCTCATACCTCGGACATGGCCTCAATTGTAGCATCACAGGCCCGGATGGCCTACCGGTTTAGAATGGCTGGCGTTTTCAAATTAGTACCGGCATCGGAAATGGAAATTGTAAAAAAAATCAAATCAATACATTGCAACGTTGACAGTGTCAAAGACTTCGCACTTTGCTCATGTCCTGTAAAATGTCCAGTCAGGCTCGTTGTATCGCATCCCAAGATCATCGCGTCCTAATGAGGGCGCTTAGAAGGCGCTGAAAACGAGGCTGCTGCCGGCACCCTCCAATGCCTGTTTCATCACTCATCGTCGGTTTGTGCCCGTCTTACCTGGCATCCGCGAATACATTTCATAACATGTCTCAGGCTCCCCAGCACCTCATCATGGTACCCAGTCATTCCCGTCCCATGACATCTATCTATTGTCTTTTTCTTTTCGAGAGCTCAAGAGCCAGCTGAAGTGGATCAAATGTGTTCCCCCATGTCAGGTGGGATGAAGTCAGTTGAGGCGCTCTCGGGAGTCACCGGTTACCCCTGCATCTGCCACGAGCACCCGCTTGCCCTAAACGAGGTTGGCGGCGTTGCACAAGCAACGCCCTGTCCCGATTGCCCCGATAACATCACCTCGATGATTCATCCGCCATCTCACAACTTCATCTCTCACTGCATCCGGTTCAAAATACAGATCTGGACGCAATGGCTGGAACTAAACGACTACTGTTAGGCGTAGCTGCCCTGGGGAGTGTTTCCGCGCTTCAACTCCAACAGCCACTACTGGCGGAGCAGGCGCCTTTAGTCATCACCGGCGCCGACCATGCACGTGCGAAGCCGTTGGTCGATAGCGAAGCTCTGCAGAAGAGCATTAGCAGCGACAACCTGCTGAAGCGCGCCGAGGAGCTCTTTGAGATTGCGAAGCTGTCGGAGGATGAATACAATCATCCCACTCGAGTGATTGGAAGCGACGGTAGGCGATTTGCTCACTGTGTCTAACTCAGCTTGGCTACTGGATGATGAGCTTGGTGCTGATCATGAAACCAGGCCACATTGGAACTCTGGCATACATCTACTCAACACTTGCTAAGCTTGGCGACTACTACACGCTCTCTAATCAGACATTCTCCGCCGTCTCTGGCAATATTAACGAGTTCCGCCTGATTATCGGCAACGACGTGCCCAGGTCCGCCTCGCCGATGAACCTGAGTCCCCCAACCACGAACAAGCAGCCAGTCCATGGTAACCTGGCGCTTGTTGACAATGACGGATGCTCCTCGTCGGATTACCCTGCCTGGGTATTGGGCAACATTGCTCTCATCAAGCGTGGCACCTGCTCGTTTGGCGACAAGTCTGCGCAGGCTGGCAAGGCCGGCGCTATTGCTGCAATTGTCTATAACACCGACAAGGACGCCCTCCAGGGTACCCTGGGCACGCCGTCCCCTCACCATGTTGCCACGTTTGGTCTAGGTGGTGAGGAAGCGGCCCCGTTCGTCAAAAAGCTCGAGAAAGGCGACGAAATTGATGCCATCGCATACATGGACTCCGTGGTCGAGACAATCTACACGGACAACATCATTGCCCAGACTACCGGAGGCGACCCGGACAACTGTGTCATGCTTGGCGGCCACAGCGACAGCGTCGACGCGGGTCCCGGCATCAACGACGACGGCTCCGGGACCTTGAGCCTTCTCGAGATCGCCACGCAGCTCACGAAGTACAGCGTCAACAACTGCGTCCGCTTTGCCTGGTGGGCCGGCGAGGAAGAGGGGCTTCTGGGATCGGACTACTACGTCTCCGTCCTACCGAAGGAAGAAAACCTAAAGATCCGACTGTTCATGGACTACGACATGCTTGGAAGCCCGAACTACGCCTACCAGGTGTACGACGCGCGGAACAAGGTCAACCCGGTTGGCTCGCAGGAATTGCGGGATCTGTATGTCGACTGGTACAAGGCGCACGATTTGAACTACACGTTCATCGCGTTCGACGGACGCAGTGACTACGATGGATTCATCAGGAACGGGATCCCTGGAGGTGGCATTGCTACCGGTGCGGAGGGGATCAAGACGAAGGAAGAAGCGAAGATGTTTGGCGGGAAAGCGGGTGACTGGTATGACCCCTGCTACCATCAGCTCTGCGACGATGTTGGAAATGTCAACCTGACGGCTTGGGAACTCAATACCAAGGTGAGTCCCTCACTTATGCTCCATAACTCTTGAGGTTTTACGGTTCTAACCTTTCTTGCAGCTGGTCGCGCACTCTGTTGCAACCTTCGCCGTTTCGTTCGATGGCTTCCCCAAGCGAACAGAAGCGAAGATGATGGATGATACGTATCAGAAGACGACCAAATACCATGGTCACTGGCTCGTGATGTAGTTTTTGGTTACTCGTTTATCAGATGCTTCGCCGTACATGCGATCGATAGAGATGGGATGTATTTAGTTTGGTTCCATAGCGTGCTTTGCGCATCACTGTATAGATATGTACAAGTTTATTGGACCGTGATCGTCGTTTTCGACTCAGTCCCATAGCCCTCACTTATCATTTGAAGACGTTTCAAATCGAACGTCGGTTCCTCAAACTCCTCACACTGGAACATCCATGCTGTGCTACGGATCTTCTTGGTCTCAGCCCGGCCTCCGCGCGACCCATGAGCCCACCAGCCATTGCCATCGACCTCGGCGATAATGATATCAACCTGATCCTCGCTCGTCCACTTCTTGAAAAGCTGCTCTGCCAGATAGGATGGCCACACCTCCGCCGCAGCAGGGTTCCAGAAAACTCCAACGCGGTTGGATTCTCGGTTGCCCTTGCCCACTCTCCAGACGATAGACACGATTAGATCATAGAGCTGTCCCATCCGCAACCCATCCGGGAACTCAAGTATCTGAAACTCCAACATGGAATACCGGTAACTTGGTAGTTCTAGCGTGTCGTTGATGAAACCCACTCTTCTCGGGGCCGGCTGCGCGACCAGCATCCGTCGCCAACTTGCCCCTTCTCTCGCAAAAGCCAGGTGTCTTTTCCGTCCGTTCCGCATGTCGGCGATGGCCATATCGCCATATGACATTCCCAACTGGCTCACATAGCCCAAGGCAGTGTGGTGCCTCGTGTACAGGTTGTTCGGCATTTGCCTCTCAGCATCAAGCAGTGGGCGGAAGAGTTTCCTAAGAAACGCATTCGTCTCGGTCTTTCGTGTTCGGGTATCCCGAGGTTTGAACTGCAGACGCTGCTGGATGGGTGATGATGTGAGTATCAAGTCTCGCCACCGGGTGCAGACGAGCTGGGCCGCGGTGAGGAGGTTGCGGGTACTGAGGAAGCAGAAGATGAGCTCGCAGAGCTCGGGAATGCAGAAGACAGCCTCACAGGCGGGATTTGGCTGGTTTGCGGCTTGTGTAGGGCGAGCACGCCGGCCCTTGGCTTTGGGGCGTTTCATTCTGCTTAGTCTGGTGAGTTTTTGGGTTTTTGGCTTGATCTAGAACTTGCTGCTGGGGTTGGAAACAGACCTGCATAGTTATACCCATCGTTCTGCAAGCTGGGGCTGTGCATCGTGAAGGTGCGGATCAGGATGCCAGTGAGTCATGATCGCGCACGCAAAAAAAAAAAGGGCCAACGGTCCGAGGACCAAGAACTACATCAGAGGCGATGCCTGCGAGCTGGGTGCCTGGACAAATGAGCAAAGAGATCATATTTGTGTAGCAGTATGGCTTTGAGGAGCTGGGTAAGAAGCAGGCAGCATAGCAAGTTCAAACAGAAAGAGTCTCTGGCATATCTTCCCAGGGGAGGATCTAGAGCAGGGTTAACTACCGGTACTGGCCCATATTTGGAGCTGAGAGTAAGAATCAATGCTAGCATTGTCTTCCTGGGAAGTGAATATTTTGTAGTGCCTCTTAAGACTATCTCTGCTAGAGAAGCTTGTGTTTCCATATGTATCTCAGATGACAAGAAGCCGTCCATGATTGGAGGTTACAATAAGAGACGGAGTAGTCACATCATACCTAGTAGTGTGGGGCCTCTGCCCTGGGGGATTCGAGAAGTTTGATGGGTTGGCCGTTTATTTCTAGCGGGTGAAGCCCCTGAAGCAAATACGCTATAATTAAGTCCAATTTCACCGCTATAACTAGCATGGACGCCCCAAAGTTTAGTAGCAAGACCGCCACAAGTGCTGCATTGTGGAGTACGTACTTGAAGTCCTCATCTGCGTGACTTGCAATCATGGATGCTGTATAAGATGGTAAACTAGACTAAGGTACACTCCAGCGCAACAAGATGCGGTCAAAACGCCCAAGATCTAGGGAGCTGCGCACATTCGTCTTCTCAGGTGCAACACGGTCTATTACGCCAGATGTACGGCTGTGCCACGTCCTGCCCCATCTTACGAGGTCTTGCGATCGGTTTCAAGGTCAGGGACCAGACGAGCGTTGTGACTCAACAGATATTCCGTCAAGGTCGTCACAACCTCATATCATACGGCAAGCTCGCCAGCACCTGGCTTACGGTAAGGACTCAACTTTTAGCAACACCCAGGACTTCGGATCCGCGTCATCATACTTGTCTGCGGGTGTTCGTTCAGGTTCGCGACATCGGTAGCTATGCGCCGTGACATTTGATGTAATGAAGACGAGGTAATCATATTATACACGCTGCGCCTCGAAGCCTTGGCGTCGCAGAAGTAGCTAATTCCTCAGAGAAAGTTGATCCCTACACCAACTTGGAAGCCCTTCGTGCCCTGTTCACCCCGTCTTAACACCAACGGGAGGCTGAAGTTCAGCTCAAATCGCGCGACAGGATGGGCATACACCAGTCCCACGCCTGCTGCGAGAGATGGCAAGCCATTTCCAAGCTCGCCGACGGCAGCCCACATGCCATCTCTTACCGCTTTCGCATCTATGCCCTGCCCTGTCGAGTCTCTGCCCTTGCCTTTGTTCTTCAGCCCTACGAGTCTTCCGCCATTTGCAAAGATTTGGAACCGCAGAGCCGAGTCGGGGCCCTTGTAGGGAAGAGGAAAGAGCATGTTCACGCTGCCGGCTGCAAACACGTCGCCTCCGACGCCATCTTGGCCGTCGTGGGGACCGAGGCCACCCAGCTTGAATCCTCGAACATCGGTTGGGCCACCCAGCTGGAATCGATCGTTGACACGACTTGGGAGCGCCCTCCCTCCGAGAGAATATCCCAGTGGAAGGGGGTATAGCAGACCCAGGCGAAGGCCTCCACCTATCGAGATACCTGTTCGGCCACTGAAACCTGGTAGAGGAACAGGAACCGCGCCTCCTACTTCAAATTCTCCCTTGGTAAAGGCAACATCCCCTCCCAATGGGCCCACACCGGCACATTCGAAAAGGGATCGCACCACATAGCCACTCTGTGGGAGTTGCGGGTTATCACGTCTTTCTCTGTGAAATGTATGTCTGACTGCGCTCTTCACCGAGTCTCCAGCATCCGATCGGATAGTCGGGCTGGCGCCGTCTCGTAGACTGGTCAATTGACGCCACATGCCAGAGTACTCCACGGAGTGCAGATCACTAGCATTTGAGAGCCACGAATACCGAAGATTGCCACCCTTTAGAACCTCTTCGTGCGATGCCCATGATTTGTCGGTCGCCGAGGACAGTCCTTCAAATGCTACGCGCTGGTCGGGGTTGCTGAAAACCGGTGCACTGAGAATAGCACTGTATGCAGATCTTGTACGGGTTCCCGCACTCGCGTTGAGTGTGAGCTGTTCTGCGCCGCCAAGGATGTTCCGCCATAGCAGAGACGTATACGCTGAGCCTTCACTGTTTCCCACATCTGTGCCAGCGTTAAACTTGTATCGCGGTAGCTCTTTGACGACGATATCGATGTCTACGTCGGTAGGAGAGGAGGATGCATCGGTTTGGTTCGCACTGCTCATAAACACCTTAGGTGCTGGTTGGAAGATACCTGGGCTGGTTAGGTACTGAAGTGCCATTCAGTGCGGCCAAATACATACCGAGTCGCTCCAGCTTCCCCTTCGCATCGCCCAGACGCAATGTAAGCCCACCAAGAGTGGAAGAAGAGTTTACATCTTCGCTTAGCACTGGCTCAAATATTGGATCCAGGAAGCCTCTTCTCGTGTTCGTGGCGCCGTGAACCTGTAGTTTGTTGATTGTCGTTGGCCTGGAGTTCTGGTCTTCCAACTGGCTAGGTGTTAGCAAGTCACCCCAAAGCAAGGCGAAACTCTTCCGAAACATACCAGCTGTATTACTCGCCGCGCCCTGGCCTCCTCTTGAAGCTTCAAGAACTCCGCTGAAGCTTCGGCTTCTCGTCGCAACGCATCTGGGTCCGATTGGAGCTTGCTGAAGGGGCCGGAAGCCTGTATAAATGATCAAAATTAGCCCCCGTGGGAACTGGCAGCGAGGTCGTTGACCGGTGTTTACTCACAGAGCTTCCACCGGAGCTGGCATTGGAAGCCATTGGGACTGGCAGCCAACCTGGTCAGCTAAGGATCTCTGGCTGTCTCGGTATACAATCTGCAAGGAGTGAGCTTTGAATGCGATGCCGAACACCAGGTACTCCAATTGGCAGGGTTCGGAAACATGGGTGGTGGGCTTGTGGCTGATGTGCGAACACAGCCTTGTGTGGCTGGTGGAATGACATAGCGTGCGCCGGCTATCTCCGAATCACCCCTGCCAGAGGCGGTTGCACTTGCCTACAGGTTGTTCTCACTGCGTCGATTCCCTTCTTCCTCCAACCTGAAGGACCAACCAACTACACCTCCTCCCAGAACGCCGTTGCTGGCCCCCCAACGGATCTTTTGACTCTGATTACAACCACTCATTCATTCGAACATTCTTTCTCGCGGTATTTCGTTTGCATCTGTCGAACTTCGTCAATAAGTCCGGGCCGAGTACGAGGTGACGACACATGTCCATTACCCCCTCCACGATTGACTAGACTTGGACATCGTCGCATCGCAAGATGGCAGCAAGTCGAGCGGCGCAGAAGCGGGTGCGTATAACACCATTGTAAATATCTCTGTGATCTTGCTAACGCTGCATGCAGTTGACGAGGGAGTACAAGACCATTTCCGAGAATCCGCCTCCTTACATCGAAGCACATCCATCAGAGTCCAACATCCTCGAGTCAGTTGAACCCTCCGCCGCGTCCCAACCGTATTGTATGTTTACTAACAGGTGCAATCAGGTGGCACTACATCATTACCGGTCCAGAGGCCACTCCTTACCATGGCGGGCAATACTGGGGGACACTGGTCTTCCCACCCAACTATCCATTCGCACCACCAGCCATCCGCATGCATACCCCATCCGGACGATTCCAACCGTCTACGCGACTTTGCCTGTCCATCTCCGACTTCCACCCGAAATCCTTTAATCCAGCCTGGGAAGTCTCGACAATCTTGATTGGTCTATTGTCATTCATGACAAGCGAGGAGATGACGACGGGTTCCGTCTCCAGCACCGAAACGGAACGAAAGTTTCTTGCATCTCGAACGAGGTGGTGGAACTCAACGGGCGGAGGGTCGCATGCGAAGTCAAATACAGCTCAGAAAGGCAATGTTAAGGCAGGCGATGGTGGTGCCAAGTTCCGATCCGAATGGTCCGAGGTTGACAAGGCAAACTGGGAGTGGATGAGGGAGAACAAGATCGACATGCCGACGGGAAACAGAACTGGGCCTGGCGCAGGTGCCTCTTGTGGACCGCAGCTTGGAATTGCGGCCGGAAGTGGGCATCAGGCCCAGGCTGTAGTCGATGCGGTGGTCCAACAACGCGAGGCTGGGAGAGGATGGCTGAATCGAAATAAGTTGATTGTCGCCGGCGGTGCTATTTTCATTTACGTTCTGATCGCAAGGCTACTTGGAAACAGCGACGGAACTGTTCGGACCTGAACAAGAATTGGCAGTGGGCATGCACGGCAGGGGCGATATTGTGCACTATTCAAAGGGATAATATGGTTCAGCATGGCGTTCTTGGTCTTTTCAGAGATGGCTGATACCGATACATGGAAGACTCTCATAGAGCAGACTACGATGGTTATGTGGCTTGGCTGGATGTGGATTGAAAGGATTCTCCCCTACCCTGTATTGTATTCATCTTCCCAGTTGTCTTTTTGAGTGTGTCAGTTGCACGAATTAACGAAGACCGTCGTCGTCTGGCTCCATCTTCCCGATCCTGCTTGATCTAAGTGGCCTTCCATAGGTACGTATCACTGCAAACAGCATACGAATCCAGCGGCCTTGGACAAGCAGCAATTCCCGGCTGCTCGGAGAATGTGGCTACTTACAGGAGACATGGACCCTGCATGTATCGCAACAGAAAGTCTACGGATTGGATGTTTATACTATGTTATAGTGGAAGTTTCAGTTTTACACACTACCTATCCTACCATGACTGTCAGATATCAGAACAGTGAAGTCACAGCATAGATCGTGAAACGAAGCCATGTGGAATTTAAGGTTGGCGAGATGGTCAGCAGCATCGACGGGATACCGGAGTTCAACTTTTCTACCATGATAAACGCTTCGGCCGAGTAAACACGCCACCGTCTACAGAGCCTTAGTGTCGTCACTGCAGAATTGATTGAGGGGCCATGAATAGTGATTTGCCGCAACTAGTACAGTATGTACTGCACTCATGAATCCACCACATGTTGCTCATAATCGGATGAGGTGATGTCTGTGCGCGGGGATGGACCCATAGCACTGGGAACTTATCAGGACACCCTGACGCACTTCGCGCTATGGTAAATGTTACAGACTTGGACGCCACGGTCATGCGACTGATCAAAGCTGAGGCATTTGATGGTGGGGGTAGTCATCCCAATGTCAACACTGGCTGTCCTTTGCCATCACCTGAAGGCTCCTCTGCTGATGTGGAATATTCAAATGGCTTAGAGAGAAGAGTGAGCAGCAACACTTATACGTGCCATGAGTGTGGAAATCAACCATAAAAGATGGCACGAATTAGATAAACTGGATAGCTTTAGGATTAAAAGTTTTCGCCTAGACTCTCACCATTGCTGTCTACCGAGAGCCCGGCTGTCTAGTTATGTACTACGTAGTATGTTGCGACAGTAGAAAGCAGGGTGGCCTTGGCGCAGATCAAACAGAACGGATTGACTCCATTCGGGGCCACCCTTCAGCTCCCGGAACTCCCGTCAGCACGGGCTTGCCCGATCACCAGCGTCCATCGCCTTCACCTACCTGGTTTTTGTCCTGCTTTCTGGCGAGGGAATAACCAAATTGACACTGAAAGCCAAACAGCAGATGCAATGTAGCACCCTGTTCCCGGGTTTGGCCCAGCCATCGGCAAAGAAGATTGACTCCATTCCAACGTGATCGCCTTCACAAACGAGCCGGCTTGCCGTAAGGCGCATCACGCATCCCCTCACCAGTCGTCTGTATCTTCTAAGGCCCCCACCCTGGGCAGCACCCCTGGCTTCCTGGCGTCTCCATGTTTCCTAAGACCCAGGGTTTCCCGCCCCTTCCAGAAAAGCAGTACATGTCCCTCGTCAATCACATGGCCAACTGAACGTCGACCGCTTGTCTGCCCATCAGTGGATTCTCTGGGGATGTTATCCTTAATATAAGAGGATAGGTCCCTGGCGTTTCTAGGTTTCTGGCAGTTTTAGACGGACCACGGTTCTGGGTGAACCCGATGGGCGATTCGATCATGGCTCAACACTCGCAGTGGCCGTTCCCCGATGAGCCAGTGGGTGACGAGAAGCCGCCCGAGAACAGGAGTGCGTATGACAAGACCGAGAACGCTGTCACGCTGGTCGTTGGCACCAGTAAACTGTATGAGCATGGGAAGTTGAGACTGATACCTGTGAGTTCGCATCGAACCTTGGCCGTGGTCATGAGACTGCCCACTAACGGCATGTTCAGATGCCAACGCCAGATCCCAAAGGTGAAGATGGTCCCGACATTCTTGGTTTGGGATGACACAGAAAGAATCTAACATGACTAGACCCTTTGAACTTACCAAATTGGCGGAAATGGGTCGCAATCGGGGCCATCTCGTTCAGTAAGCGAGTGGTCCCTTCTGTCACTCTAACTTAAACTCATATTCTCGCAGTTGGCTCGCTTGCTCTCTCGGCCGAGATCATCATCAGTGGCTTGCTTCCTGTGTTCCTTCTCGAATATTCCGGCGTCAATCCTCGCATCCTGAACAACGTCGATTTCAAATCCCAAAGCGGCGGCAGTACCTTCAGCATTGATCTGTTGTCCGCCCTGCCTCCTGGAGTGACTCCGGCGCCCCTTGGCAAAGTTGCCCTGCTAGCCACAGTTCCCCTGCTCGCGACTGGCATTGCTAGCTACCTTCTTGTTCCCTTGAGTATTGCCGTCGGTCGGCGGCCGGTGCTTCTCTTCGCCGCTGCGTGTGCGTGGGGAGGAGCGCTGTGGGCTGGGCTCAGTAACAACTTGGAGCAGCACATTGTGGCGCGAGGTGTTCAAGGGCTGGGTGCTGGTGCGGCGGAGGCCGTTATTCCGTTGATTGTACAGGACATGGTGTTCATTCATCAGAGAAACAAAGCTATGGCAACGGTCGTGGCAAGTCAGGGTGTTGTCTTGGTTGCTCTGGGTGTTGCGTCCCCTTATATCGCTGTCAACTACACGTGGCGATGGATCTACTACATCACCTCCGGTGCTGGCTTCGTAGCTTGGCTTCTTCTCGTATGTTTCTTACCCGAGACGCGATGGACAAGGTCCAAGAGGGAACTGAGTAATTCCCCCTAGCATCATCTTGTTTTTGCAGCTAACAGTAAACAGACGGCCAGAGGATATGGCCACTCCGTCCAGATCAGGACCGGCCAGACCTCGACTACGAGCGCTACGGTGTTCCAACCATTTGGACTCGTATCGGCATCTTTCACTATGGCTTCGAGTTCAAAAACGCGGCCAAGGCCATTTTCGATACCCTGCGTACCATGATATTCCCTGCTGTCGTCTGGGCCGTCGTCACCAATAGCATCCTTCTCATCTGCAGCCATGCAGTAGCTCAGATCACCGTATTCGCACTCCTCGCCCAAGGCTGGCAATTCCAGTACATCGGGGTGTCCGTGGCGCCGTTTTTGCCGGCGTCCATACTCGTGTATGTCTTTGGCGGGCCGGTGGCGGACATGTTGTCGAATGCGGTCACACGATGGAGCGGGGGCAAGAGGGACCCCGAGCATCATCTTGTGAATGTGATCTTCCCGTTCATGGCCGGGGTGGGAGGTTGTTTTCTGTTTGGGTATGCGGGGGAGAAGAATCTCCACTGGGCCATTCTGCTTGCCGGTGCATTTCTGATCGTATTTGGGTTCCTGGCCTTGATATCAATTCTCAATGTCTTCGTTGTCGAGAGCTATCCTATGTGGGCTGGGTAAGTTATGCATGTTGCCTCCCCCGTCTTCACTTACTGATCATCTTCAGGCCCGTTCTTACCAACGTTTCATCACTCCGCATCATCGTTGCCTTCTTCATCGTATCGAAGACACCAACCTGGATTACGGAACGGGGAGCTCTTGCGATATTCGCGCTGTATGCAGAGGTGATGATCGTCTTGTCTTTGGGCATCCCAGGCCTTTATTTCTTCGGCAACAAGATGAGGCAGTGGACCGCTGGTAAAGTCCACGGGGTGCGGATCGAGAAGAGAGCAATGGATGATTCGAGGTCGGTCTAGTGACCACCATGGTACTGGCGTTTTTGGAGTTTGCTGCTTGTGGAAGATCAAGACTTATCGAGACTTAGATGGATGTTACCCTTTTCAGTCATGAACACACCGCTCTTGGATATTTGGATAATGGCCAGGAGTCCCGTTGGTTGCGTAGTTTCATGGAGTTCTTCGGCTAGAATGGCCCCGAGGCATGCGTGGATAGAGGATATTAAAACTACTTTAGAAGAATGAGTTATATCCCAGTTATTATGAACTACTGGAGAGGCCGTACTCGATTTGTGGGTAGCTAGTATGGCCCGGTTCACAACTACACCAGCCTATCATGACTACATAGGAAGGTTGCAATCCATTCTTAAGTGCATTTCCGGGCCTGTGCAGATAATGTTCGTATGCCGACCGCGATCTGAGCGCGTTCGCAGAATATTACCATGCAGAATGCAGATATTGGGCATGGTCATAACTTAAATCTCAACTGCTGGGGGGGATCAGGGTCGTGGTCTCTTGGGAGAGGCAGTTGTCGCTCAATGGCGTGTACCTTAATAGTGTCCAACCATGGTAGCCTTAGTTTCCTGCGTCTGGTGTCGGCCGCCAATATCGGCTTGTTTAGGCACTGGTCAATATTAACTCAGACAATGTTCTGATCTAGCGTGGTATTTTGGTCATTCGGCTACCGTCGCTAACGTGCCTATTTCAGGTTGAAGTTGAGAACTATACGACAATTTGGCAGTTGAAAGTATTTTTACGAGTAGCTCTATTTGCTAAAACCCCCAATTTAAACTAAATCGCCCAGTGTCAACCTAATCTGTGATGTGTTCGGCACTTGACAGTAATTGCGTTGCTGACCTGATGAATATCACTTCCTTTCTGACATAGCCAAAATAGTCGCAGTGTGAACAATGGTCTTAGCTTGTCACACACGCTCTATCCCCATTCATGTTCACTAGGCAGTGGGTGCAGAGTGCATAAAACTTCAGGGCTACCACACCCTTCTGGTGGCACGCTGTGATAAGGGGAAAAGGTGATAGAGGGAGTAAGTTCCAAGTCTTCAGACAAAGAGTCACATATCCTCGATCATAGGTCCATTTGGTGAGAACCCAAGCACTATGATACGACCTGATGCACAGCCAATCGCAACGGTGGAGTTGGCGATAGCCCAGCACGTGGGGCGATATCCTTGCGGCAGCCATAGTACCCGTTTCCCATTCCATGTTATCCATTTACTATCTGAACGGATTCCATACCCTCCGCACTGGGATTCCTTACTTGGTTGATCCCGAGATTCCGACATAAGCCAGCAGCCATCGGTCGAGATCGCGATGCTGTAGATTGAACCGTAAAAGTCCGCGAGCGTCTGCGTGCAGGCGCCAGTTGCTACCTCCCAGATCTTAACGGTACGATTGTGATAACCCGATACCAGCCAGCGGCCATCGGGCGAGATCGCAACTGAGTGGAGCCAACCGCAATCGCCCCCGAGCGTCTGAGTGCAGGCCCCTGTTGCCACGTCCCAGATCTTCACGGTACGATCGATAGACCCCCCTGACGCAAGCCAGAGACCATCAGGCGAAATCGTGATCGAGCGGATCGAACTATAGTCTTCGGGCTTCCGTGTTTGGGCATAGGCGTCTGTTGCTACCTCCCAGATCTTCACAGTACGATCTTTAGACCCCGACATAAGCCAGCGGCCATCAGGCGAGATTGCAACCGAGAAGATTACATGGCTATGGCCCTCGAGAGTCTGCGTGCAAACGCCTGTTGACACCTCCCAGATCTTAACAGTAGAATCATGAGAACCCGACATAAGCCAGCGGCCGTCGGGCGAGACTGCAATCGAGCGGATCCAACCCTTATGGCCCCAGAGGGTCTGCGTGCAGACCCCCGTTAAAACCTCCCAGATCTTAATACTACAATCGTGAGACCCTGACGCAAGCCAGCGACCATCAGGTGAGATTACGACTGATCCGATCCAACTGCTATGGCCTCCGATCGTCTGCGTACAGGTCCCTGTTGCCAACTCCCAGATCTTTGCGGTGTAATCGCCAGACCCTGACGCCAGCAAGTTACCATCAGGCGAGATTGCAATCGAAAAGATTGAGCCGCTATGGCCTTCGAGCGTCTGCGTACAGGCCCCTGTTGCCACATCCCAAATCTTCACGGTCCAATCTTCAGACCCTGACGCAAGCCAGTGGCCATCTGGCGAGATCACGATTGAGCCGACCAGACTATCATGGCCCACGAGCATCTGCGTACAGACCCCTGTTAACACCTCCCAGATCTTAAGGCTACCATCGCGAGACCCCGACGCAAGCCAGCGAGCATCGGGTGAGATCGCGATTGAGAAGATCGCGCTATGGCCCTCAATCGTCTGCGTGCAGATCCCTGTTGCCACCTCCCATATCTTCACTGTATGATCGTTAGACCCCGACGCAAGCCAGCCGCTGTCAGGTGAGATCGCGACTGAATGGATTGAGTCGCTATGACCCTCGATCGTCTGCATGCATGCAGTCCAAGTCTCATCCATGGTCGGACTCTTAACAATCCATGCTGGTATATCTTGTTGTAACATTTGCCGGATGACGCTCTTTTCCGGGGAAAAGATTATGGCGGAGGAATAGAGTTGGCGCGGATGGCTAGCTACGACCGGGATACAATTTAAAATGAATCGCTTCGCGTCTCGAAGAAGCCTCTCGACAATTGTTCCACCCTGACAGATTAGCATTCATGTGTGAGGCGACTATATTGATGTCTTACCTGGCAATGTTTTTGCAAGACTTCTATCATACTGATACTATCACGTATCTTTCCTATGAGGCATAATGCTTCAAGCCACGGAAGGAAATGCGTTTGTAAGAATGTGTGGACCTGGCCGCTGTCTTGTATAGATACTTTTGCAAGTTCCAAGTGATTGACCCAATTTTGACAAGCATATTGGATCTCGGGCGGGAGCCACGCGTTTATAGTTTGGCAATCGATTTGTGACAGAGAAACTCCTGGATCTTGAACGTCGCAGATCTCTCCTTTGAGGGTTGATAACAGCTGAAGGCATCGGGTCGCAAGCCTCTCGTGGGCCGCTTGTTCGTCAATCCAGAACTCGTTGGTATTCTTTTTCGATGGGTCTACAAGAAAGTCGCGAAAGGATAGGTGAAAGGTCCGGATGGGAGCATCTGCCTTGGAAGGAATGGAGAGAACAGAATGGAGAGAGTGGAGCTGGCCATGAATGACTCCGAGGGGCATGTCTAAAAGTTGTGAGAGAGCCGATGCGGAGAGTGGCTCTGCAAGAAGGATAATTGCACCAACAATAATTCGAAATCTCTCAAGCAGGTATCCCTTCTGTAAATCGCTCTTTCCAAGTACAAGCTGATTAAGAACAGGCAAGTACGTGTGATCGAGCCTGTCTAGCTCAGAGGGACGAGACGTTGCATGATAATCTAGAAGCTTCTGCAACTGCCCGGCGGGGTTGCACCATGCGGGATCGTCAAGATATCGACATATGGTGGCAGCAAAGATAAAGAGCGGGTCGGCTATGCGGATGAGAGTTTCGATATGTTGACCAGGCCAGTCCGACGGGAGCTCTAAGCCTTCAAAGGCGTCAGGATTATAGTCGTCGCGAATCGTCGCTAGTTCAAACTCGAAAAAGACTCGAAGATCATGCGTGAGGATGGGTCGCGGTATGTCGTGGAGAACGAAATCTTGATAGCCGCCAATGATCTTTTTAAAGCCTAGACGGATCGGCAGCTCGGGCCGACTTGTTAAGAACGTTAGTAAGCGGACTGATGGGAGCGTCCTGGCCTGGGATAAGAGATATATGATGGCCATGATGTCTCTGTCTCCATCGCACTCGTCGAGGGCATCAATGACAAGGACAAGGGTCTGCGGGGCCCGCGTGTTAGTAAGGCCATGTAGAATCAGTTTCTCAAACTGTTCTCGTAATGCCTTGGTAGGAAGGCCAGGATCGGCGTCGATAGCGGTCCGGATTTGCCGCGCGACGCTGGGTACCTTCGTTGCAAGCTGGGCGGCAAGGGTGGTGAACAGCCGGGCGGCGTGCCCTCGGTCGGCCTCGCCCCTTTTAAAGAAAAAGCTGGCGCCGAGCAGGCCACGCTCGTGGAAGCGCTGCGCAACGGTGCGGGATACTGTGGACTTCCCCGTACCAGCCATGCCGTTCAGCCAGAATATGGATTTTCCACCAAGGTCCTCCGCCCATCGTGTGACCTGGCACAGAAGGTCGAGGCGTGTCTCGGGGTGGCAGCGTGCGTTGTGCTCCTCGGTGCGGGAGTCAAACGCTGCCCCGTCTGCCACTGGTATCGGCGCAGGTTTGGTGGCTTTGTCAATCTTATCCCGCAGTCGTCTCAATGCCTCCACTCTTCCCTCGCCGTAGTCAAGCCGCATTCGGACTTCGAGGACGCCGAGCAGTGCATAGGCCATGTCCTCTCCCCGTGTTGTCTCACGGCGATCCACCCAGGACATCCGGTCCGACACGCTGAAGTCGGAAAGCTGGCTGCTTTTCAGGGCTTCAATGGGGATTTGAGTCACGTCGTGGATGATCTTCTTAAGGGAGCTCTTGTTCCCAAGCAGCGTGCCTCCCCGGGAGAAGAACTCTACCGATGCCGGTGCGAGGAGTTCCTGGAGCGTCCACCCGCGAGTGAACCAAAGACTGTTTCTAAACGCCTCCTGCCAATGCTGCTCTGCAGGCTGGGTCGCAGGGCAGGATACGTCGTCGAGATAGACGTAGCACCGCTCTGCATTACGGTACCAGTGGAACATACTATTGATGGCCTCCTGCAGCTCGACGGCGTTTTTCTTATCGATACAGCATGTATCGACCCAGAAGTGGGATAGACCGTCGCGCGAGGCTTGCTCGCCGCAGAAACGGATCTTATGATAGCCTCGCTTGTTCAGTCCGGTGCCGTCATTGAGCTCTTGCAGGGTAACCTCCCCCGAGTCCCATCGGTGGGAGAGGATCGCGTACGGGGGCATCCTCGTGTGGAGGTACTCAGTAAGGCGAATGGCCCCCGTGGCGTCGCGATGCAATAAACGCATGATGCAAATCGCTGATCCGCACGAGGCAAGTCACCAGTGGGAAAGTGGTTTGGAGCATCTAGTTTGGCGGAGTGGTGCCGTTTCTTGCCCTCGAATTCAGTGAACCCATGCGGGGCTGGGCCACGGGGATCGGTGTTAATTCCAGCGACAGGCAGCAAGGCAAAGCAGCCTCCCGCCAGGCAAGGCTACGCATAACTCAACACTGCACAGCGTGGCATAGATGCGGATGAAGGTATCACTACTCGAAGCAGCAAAGCCCATCGCATGCGCGACCGGATTCCCGGAGCATTGTGTCTCTAAACGCTGGCGGCGCCCCTCCGCTCCGCGCTTGGCGCTATTAGTGCTCCCCGCCAGAAGCTAACTTTACCTAAGGTAGGTAAGGTGCTAGTCATAATCTAATTACTTCATGTATCGCTGCTATTTTGCATCTTCATCCAGTTGAAACCCCCGGAAACCTGCCTCCCACGAGAACACGATTGTGTATCCAATTAACCCTGATAGGATCGTATTAGCTAGATAGGAAGTCAATCTTTCAATGAACGCGAAGAGAGTTTCAGTTTCCCGACTATGTCTCATAACTCTTACAGTAAGCCTGTGGTTTCGGCCACACTACCAAGACAAGATAGCACCATGACAGACCAAAGGCCCTTTTATGATAGGGAATTCCACTTTATTAGGCGGCCGTAAGTAATACTCTTGTCCACGACCTGTCTAGCACCGGAGAGAGTGCATCAGGTCACAAAAGATGATCTACACTTCATGCATCCATTGGAAACATCTCCGCATTCTGTAGACCGTTTCCTTAGGTAAGGCGGTGAAGAGTATCAGCCAGCCAGCCAAGGCAACAAGATCCTTCATTTGGTTGTGACGTATCTGCTATCCTCGTAGTATACTTTACACATCTTCGGAACGCCCAGCAACTCAAGCCAAGACTGCCACACATGACGCCGCGATCTGCTACCGGTACGCATCCAGCTCCAACAAAGACCAAACATTGCTGATCTTGCCGTCGAAGAATCTGTAGATGATGTGCTAGTGAACATCTACATCCCTTCCCATTGGGCTCTGTTCCCGGGATGCGGAGCAGCGGCTTGACAGGCGTCCCGGTGTCCCGGTAATACGCAACCGAGGCATCGCCAGATGCCTCTCTATGTCGACAACCAGAGCCAGGTCAGCACACTCCGCGAAGCAGCCCAGATGAAGAGCAAAAGGTGAAGGGGGAAACTGGCATCCCGATATCAACTAGCGATCTAGGCGTCCATTGTGCGTTGATCATCTTTTCTGCTGCCTCACTCGTTTTCAATCTCGCGAACCTCAATGCGTTTTGCCCGCAAACTGACGCTTATGCTGCTGAGTGTGTCTAGATGGTAGCTTAGGATAGGCGCAAGGTTAAGAATCATGGTGGTAATGTCATAGTCCTGGCTGAGGCTAAGAGTTCTGGCCATCTTGGATTCTCGGTATGGCATCCGTTTGTCCCCTCGTGAGATTGCACCAATGCATTGCGACAACACAAACAATAACGAATTGGGTCCGTAGTATTAAATGAAGCTGATGCATAGATCCATGGAGGATTATGATGACTGATCGCCCCAATCTCACAACCTTGTTGCTAAATTCCCTTATTCAGTTGGGTATGTAAGGTACGTACCGGGGCCTTCTGTGGTTCTGTGGCGGACGACCCCGTTCTTTCCTTTTTTGCGGGGGTAAAATTTGTGACGCAGCCCCAATTTTTTGTCATCTTCGGATTTTCCTCGCACGCTCGGGGGACGAGTACCAAACCAGCATATCTTTCCCCGTCTCCTCTACCACGTCGCGATTCGTTGCCTCCGTCTTCACGCATCTCCTCCTCTCTTCCCTCTAGAGCGGTCTGTGGCGCATTGGCATCGCGGATCCTCAATATCATGCCCACCTCCTTCGCAAAAACCACCTAGAGTCGAGTCTCTTCTCAAGGTCCGGAGACCGACCCTCTGAATCGCACCCCCAATCATTATCGCCGCCTTCCCGGATCTTGATTGGGCTCAACCAGAGTTCAATCTTTGGTCAACCACCACGCCCATCATGGCACCGCAGAACGGTACCTCAAAACCTCGAAATGGAGTTGCTGGTAGACCGTTGGCGAGCAGACCTGTGCCTGCAATTCCTCTGACCTTCACGCCGCGCCGCCCCGTCCCTGCTCCGACCAAGCCTTCACCGGCTTCGCACCCAATAACAAACGGATCGGCACTCAAGAATCAACCTCTCGCAGACTCTCCACAAGACCTTCCGAACCCGATCGAACCGCAGGTTGTTAAGAGTGAGGGAAACGCTGCTGAGGTCAAGGTTGCTCCCGCCACCAACGGAGAGGGGAAGCCTGGTAGGCAACAAACATCAACATGGCATCGCGGGAATAGGAGTTGCTCACATATGACAGACATCTCCGTTGCCCGCCCTACCTCCGCCGATAGCGAGAACGCGAAATCATTTTTGTCTGGTACGGCTCCAGAGCCTGTCATTCATAATCAGCAGGAAAACACGGTTCCAGGTGGGCCTATGCCCGTCACCGATCTATGCCAAGTTCGATGCTCACAGTTTGTAGACAAACCTACCACCGAACTTCCAGCCCTCGAAAAAGCTGCAGAACACGGTACGATCTACCTGGATGCTAATATGGTTATGCATTTTTACTAACTATGATTAGGGACCCCGGCGCCTCCACCTGCCACGGTACGACTGCCTCCCATCGTCTCTCCTCCTCGAAACCAGATGCCACCGACCTTTCATCCAGCCTCACGGCCGCCGAACCTCCTCACCAACGGAGATGTCGGTAGAGTTCCTCGTCCGGTCCTCAACGGTCCGCCACGCATGCATCATCCACACCCAAGCAATGGCAGTCTTCAGTTTGGCGGCTTTGGCTCCAACAGCTCTTCTCCCGCTCCTCCTCATTCTGGCGGTATTGCCCCTCCACCCGGCATGCCTCATGATGGGAGGCGTCCGTTCTATGGGCATAACGGCGCAGGGAATGGCTTTCCTCCACAGATGCCCTACGGTACCGAGTTTGTGCCTGTGACTGGTCTGGATGCATATGGCAGACCTGTTCCCGCTCACAACGGAATGGATGCTTACACTCCGTACGTGGCTACGTATGGCCCTTCAACACCGCACAGCTTCCAAGGGTCTCACTCTTCGGCTCAGGCCGAGGAGAACGGAGCGTATAGCCAACACCCAGTTGCCACTGGTCAGAATGGCAGCGCTGCCCAAGATGACCATCGTACGCAGCAGCACCCTACCAGAGGCTTTGGTGGCCCACCTCCACAGAGAATGATGCACGCGGCAATGCTGCCACCCCACCTCGTACATCATATGGCAGACGGTCAAGGATCTGATGGACTTACTGGCTACATGCAATCGCAGTTTCGAGACACTGCATTCGCCGATTGCACCCTTGAGCTGCGTTATCTGGATGGCCGTGCCCCTGTAGTGCGAATCCCTGGTCACCGTCTAATTCTTGCTCGAAGCCAGCCTATTCGATCCATTCTAGAATCCGCGTCTGGGGTCTCCGACTCTGGCCCTTACGGACAAGCCATGCGCAGTATTGGCCTTGCGTCAGACGACAAATACCTACGTTCCGATGCTTTCTGGATGGCGGTGCAGCGACTCTATGCATTCCCACTTCTCGCCATCCCCGAGCCAGATGGTGGGCTTACTCTTGCGGGTAGTTCCAGCGACCGATTCGATTTTGCCTTGGGATATGCGGCATCAGGTCATTTACTGGGATGGAGCTCAGTTGTCGTGCGCGGCATCGAGATTGCGACTCACCTTCTAAGCTGGTTCACGCTTGAAAAGGCACTCGAATTTGCGCTTGGAGATCAAACCGGTCGCGGTTCGGCGGATCGTCACACTCAGTTCACCTACGGCGAACCAGTGCAGATCCTCATGAACGGTATTATCTCTTTCATCATCAACAGTTTCCCAGCAAATTTCTCCCTTGACGCAAATGTCGACAGCCCACAGAAGTACGCCCGGCTGCCCGCTGTTCCCGTGGCTTCACCATTAATGAAGTCGAATGGCCCGCCAATCGCCCGTGGAACTTGCGTCCACCTTGGGCCGGGACGTCGGCTGAGGCCAACACACATCAAATTTGGGGACATGTCTCCTTCGGCAGGAGCAACCGATGGCGCCAACGCCATTCCCGAGGCTGCTATACTCACGCCGCAACAGCGCATGGTCCATGCTACACTATCCCGAGTGCTGCTAAACCTTCCTTTCGCGTTCTTGAAGCCTGCCTTGGAGTCTAGTGGATATGGCAACGTCTCAGGCTGGGCCAACACCGAGGCTCGACATCAAGTCATGAGAGACGTGGTGGCGGAGCGGGAGTCAAGGAGATTCCGAGCGGTAGAGGCCATCGAGGCTGGCCTAGTGCCAGACTCCGAAACCATTCGCCGGGCACTCCAAAGTGTCGAGCCTAGACAAAACGATGAGTGGCATATCCTGGGATGGCAGGAGGAAGTCTTGTCCTATGGAATGGCGGATACACCTTCTCTGAGTCGGACGTGGGTTCCCCTGAAGGCCACTGGGCACGAGTTCCAACAGTCTGTTGACACACCAGCCGCTGCCTACCCCTGAGGCCGGTGACGGGGCATCACAAGACTTTACGAGTTATGACACAGGAAAAATGAGTCTGGGCAGGTTGCATTCGCATTTGAATTACGACCAAAAGTAATCATTCTCTTTTCGCACCTTTTCTTTGCGATGGTTGAGCATTGCGTCAGGTGTTGATTCTTCCGGCATAGGGCTCGAAAGTTCGGGTCAGCCTCTGCATTTCAGCATTCCGCCCTAAGAAGAGATAGGTTCGCGTTTAAACCGACCTGTTCTGTCGATTCTGTGTGTTTGGTAGTTCAATTAGGTACCTGACTGGACAAATTCGGAAGGAGGGTGAACAAAATGGATCTTTTCCAGGACTCCTTTTTTTTTTCAATATGCGAACGTTGGCTTGAGGTATAGGGGAGGAACACAAGTGGCTCCGACATGGGCAAGGTGCAAAGAGCTGTGATACGAATCGCGAGGCGTTGAGAGATGCGAAAGCGTCGCTGGAGTGCTAGCGAGTAGTTGAACATGGAAGTGAGGTTTAATACCCAAGTACGTGAGGTTGACATCAGTTTCCAGTCCTCAGCTGGGCCGCTTACTGGTGATGGCCCGAAGGGGGGAGGGAGGTGAACCGTACGTGCTACCGTTCAGAGGAGGTACAGAGGGACTGAGGTCCGACTTTGACATTGTTGTGCATGGTGAGGTAGACTGCTGGCCCTTTGGCCTTGCGTTGTAGGAGGCAGTGAGGGTGGATGTGAGAAAAAATGCGGACTCGAAATTGCCATCCTCGTGGATAGCCACCAGCTCCTAAGGTAGATAGCAAACCGAGAGCTTCCCTAAGGTAATTAATGCAGGAGCCACGCTTTTCCCTATTAGACACGCGATACATCAAATGCGCACTTTCGCCGGTCTAGGGTCCAAGATCTGATTTCAAGTAAACAAACGCCAGCTCGATACAGGAACCAAGCCCGAGCTCTGAGCAAACAATGTTTATCAGTCGCATGAAGCTTCATTTAAAGACTCGGGTCTTAATGTGTGGGGAAGCCAGGGTCGTCTCCATGTGCTATGTAATTACCTTAGAGAGATAATTAGGTATCCTGGTGCTGCCCCGCCATTGCTGGCTGGCCTGCCTATCAGCTATCAGCGCGACGCTTCATTGAGTGCAGTGGCTTCGAAGCCGAGGCACATGCCAATCCAGTCTAAATCCGTGCAGTCTTCGGGCGCCATTCAACCCGTTATTTCATCCCACTTTACCAGCACATTTGCGACACTAGGGAAGAGCTCTAGTCCCTCATTCCAACGCGAAAGTCTGTCTCCCGCCATAAACACTCCCCCATCTGTTTCTGATAACGCGACGAGCACACTCTCTTCTACCTCAACAACTTGCCAATCTTTGGTTGAGAGAATCGAAAAAAGTGTGGGGCTGATGCTCCAGAGAAGCCAGGTAGTTCCCAGGCTTATGTAATTACCAGGATACCATGATCGCAACTAACTACCTAGATAGATAGGGACGACCGTCTCGGCAGCACGTTGATTGAAACGAAGCTTCATCCGCGATACTGAACTCAAGCTGTAACAACGGCATCGGATTGCAATGGCTTCCAGCGCGTCCTCCTCGTCGCGACCACCAGGTTCAACGGGCACTCGCCCGGCGGCGTCTCCAGCTCCACGACCCGGCGGACCATCACGACTTCCCGCAGCCAAGACCGTTGCCGATCCGGTGCTACGAAATACATTGCGATACACGATATCCGCTCGGGAGTATGCGTCATTACATAAATATGTCCTCTCCCGGTCGCGCGTGCTCAAGAAGGCGGCACCGAGCGTCGGGACGGTGGAGCGCATCTTGGACGGCGATAAGGGCAATCCCGGAAAGCAGCCTGCGTCGAACACCGTCAGCGTTGGTGGAGACGACTATAATGCAAGGGCAGTTCGGCACTCTTTGAGAGTATTCTTTGGGACGGCTTTGGCGATGAAGACTTGGGCGTTGATTTCGAAGAAGATGATGGCGGGAAAGCAAGAGTGAGTAGCCTTTGGCCATTCCAATCGCCAGATATATATGGCTGCAGGCAGGGTATCCAAGCTGGTAGACTGGCTGCTGACCATCATTCTCTGTAGCCCAAACATCAAAGGCCAGAACCAGCCAATGCACAAATCCTCGACTTTCCGACTGTCTCTGTCACTCTCGACGATTCTCCTCCTCTACCGGATCCTCTTCCGCTTCCTGACACGCCTCCGCTCTCAGCTCCTCAACCCGGACGCTGCACCCTTCCGGCTGCGAAATCCACGCACTACTGCGACCCTCACCTCGCCGTATGCCCCCGCCGTGGGCGCATCGCTGGCCGGACTGATGATGGGCGTATACCCATCACAGCAGTTGCGCGTCTCGGTCGCCATTTATACCATGTTTAGAGCACTGGAGTTTGGTTGGAATCTGTGTGAAGAGGAGGGTATGGTATGGGGCTTCAAGGCCGGTGGAAAGGTCAAGAGGGAGCGGCCATGGTGGTGGGGCAGTTGGTTGTTGCAGCCGTTTGCATTCGGGCAGTTGCTGCACGCTGTGGTCTTTGATCGCGACTGTTTCCCAATGGTAAGCCTAACCGGAATCGTCGCCTACGATACAGCCATACTAATGGATTTCTCAGGTGTACGGGAATTTCATTTTCAACAACTCCAGTGCATATCTCCACCTTCGCCCGAAGGATTACCCGGCACATCTGAAGTGGCCCAAGACCTACGAGGTCGTGGATAATCTGGCCCAGATGGCGAAGCTGAACTGGCCGCCGTTCATTTCGCCCACTCTGTTCCCCAACAAGGAGACTCTGCCTGCGGCCTTGTCTGCCGTTGCTCCTCTTACATCCAGCGCTCACCCCATCATCACGTCCCTCTCTTGCGCAACACTTCATCCATCCGATCCATCATGTCTTCGCACCTATCTCAGTTTTTGGCTCAGCTCCTTCCCCAGCTTGACTCGTTTCTTCCTCATCATCTACACCGTTCTTACCATTCCCCGCTTCCGATCCCTCTACAACTCTCCCGTCTCGACCCTTAACAAAGTCCTCGCTCGCGCCTTGCGCATGTCAACCTTCCTCACGGGCTCCATATCCACAGCCTGGGCGTCGATCTGCTTTTTCCAGGCCTGGTTCCCACGCACATTCCTTCCCACACAAAGGTTCTTCCTTGGCGGTTTCCTGGCCGGCCTGTGGGCGTGGGTTGAGCGACGACAGGGAAGAGGCGTGTTTCTTTATTCTGCCAGGGTCAGCGTCGACTCTTTGTGGAAGGTTGGAGTGAAGCGGAGGTGGTGGAAGGCGATGAAAGGTGGCGACGTTTGGGTTTTCGTGGTGGCCTTGATGCTCACGGGCGTTGTATATGAGAGGGACTCGAGGGCGATTAAGGAGAAGAACTGGAGGCAAGGTATTAGTTGGGTTAGGGGCGAGGGGTGGAAGGATTGGAGTGTCGATGACGAGAACGAGGAGGATGAGGGCCTTATTGAGAAGGATGAATGAGTCCTGACTGACCTGTTAATGAACTAATTGTACGGTAAGGATCATGAGTCTATCAGCGAGTTCAGAATGTATCACGTTGTAAGACCATAGATGTCAGGAGCTTATTAGCTGCGTGGCAGCCTAGTCGCTCATGAATTTATCACATCTACAAAACAAATCAAATGCGAGCTTAAGGGTATGGGGAAGATTGGTTATCAGAGATGAGACATCCGTAGTCTGAACAATCATATAAGCACGAGCTATCGCTCAACGTCGTCCAACTGGCGTAAATGAGACGGCTCACTTAAGTGGCTAGTATGGCTGTTCATCTAGAGGTAGCCACTTTCATTCAGCCGTTAGACGTTCTCGACCGTCTGTCTCATAAGGATGATATTCCCTGAGTACATGACTACACGACGTTTCTTTCTGCCTCTAAGTTCGTGCAGTCACACCTATCGCGGCTCGGCGCAGTTAAATATCTCCACTAAGACCATCTAACTTGGTGAGCCGGTTATCATTCAAAAAAAAAACATTGGTGGGCTTGGCTTCTCCTAACAAAGCCCGTGAAGAAGGACTTTTGAGTAATTGAAACAATTGTGAACTAATGGTGGCTGTACCTCGTAGGACTATTGAGTGGCTTTAGCTGAGCCTCGCCCATCTTTCCCTATGCGGAATCTTCAGCCACCTCCCATCCGCTAGCTCTCAGGCCATTTCTCTAGGACCACGATACTCCCTCCCTCTCTTTGTTCATGGGGTAAAAATACACGACGCAACCCTGCGCCAAATAACCAATGCTGAGAGCACATGATTTATGTCCAAATCTTCCTGCTTCCCTAAACAATCATGTCGGTACTTCACTGGGTGAAGCAGAGGTTCTCAGCACCTCGGGTCACAGCCTCAACGTCATTCCAGTTCATGTCCGATCTTCACCTTGAAGTCAGCAACCAATATGACACGTTCGATTTCGAGGTTACAGCGCCTTATCTCATTCTTGCCGGCGATATCGGCAGAATGGTAGACTACGACGGGTACATGCGGTTCCTGGCTCGGCAGGCGTCGAGGTATACCAAGGTTTTCCTCGTGATGGGGAATCACGAATTCTACACCATGACGTTTGAGGATGGTATTACGAAAGCGAAACAGCTGGAGCAAGAGCCCGTGATGGAAGGAAAGTTGGTGCTTTTGCACAAGGGTCACCACATCTTGACGGGCATGACGGTGCCGGTCCACGTCTTCGGATGCACACTATGGACTCAGGTGCCCGAGACAGATATGGAGGTCGTGTCAAAGGTTGTATCCGACTTCAAGCACATCCGAGACTGGACCGTCGAGTCCCATAACGCACGACATGAAGAAGATTTGGCGTGGCTCCAGGAGCAAGTTGCATCTATCGAGGATTCGGAAGACCAGATCACTGTGGTCGTAACCCACCATGCGCCGTGCAAGGATGGGACGTCTAGCCCAGACCACAAGAATAACCCTTGGGCATCTGCTTTTGCCACCGAACTTCTGGGATCTTGGGGTTGGGGGCCCGCGGTGAGGTATTGGGTGTTTGGGCATACCCATTACAGTAATGTGTTCGAAAAGAAGGGCATCACCGTGGTGGCAAACCAGCGAGGGTACGTGTTCCCCACTGCGAAGCCGTTAAGGAATGCGAGACCGCCAACGGAAAAGGAGAAGAAGCATCTGTTTGATTCAGCTAGAATCATTGCGGTATGAGCCCATTCACGGTACGTGGATGCGTATGGATTGGGCCTTTGGGCTAGATTAGAGCTGCCCTTTACAGAATACATCTATCCTACAGACTCAAGGCACACTAGTTCAACCCCCTCTTTCTTAATTGGCTAACTTTCAGACAAGAGTCTGGTTGATTCCATGTTTGTGTACGTTAGCAAGGGGGTCGATGATTAGCTTCCGGTGGTTTACAATATCACCAAACTTGAAAGTAGGCTGTGCTTGGATTTTACTGGTAAACCCCTACTATTCTTGATCATTCCCCTGCTTAGTTTCTCTTCCATTTACTTCTAATGTATACCCAAGCCTTTTTTGTTTTATTTTTGGCATGTCATTTGTCTAATAGTTAATGGGTTTCTGCTCGAGGCTCATGCCATGGTTCTGGTAAGCGCAGGAATCCGGAAGCTAATTTCGATCCGCATCGCCGAGAGTGAGGTAAGCGGGCTTACACTAAACCTGCTCTGCTTACCGAATTTGCCCAACAAGCTTCAGATCGAAATTCAAGGTGATTACTTAATGTTCATGCACGAAGGACAATAGGCCCTGCCCGCTTGGGTTTAATGGCTCCAGCTTACTGCTGCATCCCCCGGATCTGACATTGAAGTACCTGGTAAAGCACCTCCGAATGCAGTCATGGGCGAAACGCTCTGCAAGGCCAGTGCCGAACATTTAAAGTGGCTCTCTCCCCAGTATAACAGGGCCGGGGGATTTGGCATCATCTTTAAGGCGCGCGAACGTGGCTGTCATCCTCGGTCTTTGATGCTAGACAGGGGACCTCTAGTCTAGGTTTTGCGGGGGTTCCAAAGGCCGGGTCGTCGGATTCATACTACGTCGTAGAGCTGACAGTAAGTCTAAGCCCAACAGGTAATTACTAGGTAGCTAAAAACAAATCGCCACATTCAGCCCTAAAAAAAAAAACAGCAATTACATCCCTCGCCCTTTGCGCACCCTGACTAAGTTCAACAGTCTACTTCATGCCGCTTCCCCCGATCTACAAACTTCGTAAACTCAAGAAAGCTGCCTGCAAATTCCAACGCACAATGTCAGCATCAGATACACAGTCTGACTCTCCGCCAGCGGCGGGACATACGGCTGAAGGTCTGGCTTGGCGGACCTGCGAACGATGCAGCCAAACAAAACGCAAATGCGACAAGCAGCTGCCGAGATGCGGCCGTTGCGAGAGGTGACTATGTCCTTGGCAGTGTAGAATCTCTTATCTGCTGGCTGACCACGCCTAGGCTTAAACACAAATGCTGTTACAGTTACGGCGGCCTAGCAAACCAGGCTCAACCGGGCGAATCCGCCGTCATCGTTGGAATGCCGCGGATTGACCTGCTCGACCCCACGGCCGACGTAGATGGCATGCAGATCATGGCCCTGCTGGCAATACACGGTATCGATTGGCGCGATGCTGCCGCTGCCTACTTCCTCAACGTGTATCCCTGGCTGTCGATGGTGCATCGTGAGCTATTCAATGCCAAAGTAAGCAGGCCAACTGAAGAATGGAGTCCCGGGCTCTCGTTGCTGCTGGTGTGTATGCATCTAGCCACTCAGGTGCCCGGGAGACATGATCGCAAACCCGGCATTATTTTTGACCCATTTTACCAAACTGTAAAAAAGTTGTTTGCCCTTATGACGAGTATTTCTTCGCCTACCATCGAGCTCGTCCAATGCGGCGTCTTAATTGCCATTGCGGAGGAAGGTCACGGAGACTTGAACATGTCTTATCGGACGTTGGGACAAACAATTGCGCTTTCTAGATTTCTCGGTGTGACCCCCGGCAAGCATTACCACGGCTTCGCCGAAACTTCTGCCAGTTACGACGAAGAGGAGACAAGATCGCTGTGGTGGTCTCTGTTTATCTTAGATCAGTGAGTGACCGCGCATAGCCAACTACCCGCCGAGTTCCTCGTTACTGATCAGACTATGTCCCTTGCATAGGTTTATACATCAGTGCCCTAACCACAAGCACTTGCCGCGACTCATGGAGACTCCGGAGGACGATGACTTGTTGCCATCGGAGACTAGTCTTTGGGACTTACAGTCGAGGTCCTTTGTCTCTGGCACCAAGAGATTGCCGCTCGGCGTTTCCTTATCAGAGGACCTAGGCACATTTCAAAGGACTAGTCAGGCCGCCGTACTGCTGAATAAAATAGTACGACACGAAGCAAACCGGAAAGCTACGAAAAGCTTGCCTCGCCTGTCTGCCGTGATGCTGCTGGACGACTCCGTGAGAGGTCTCATCGGGGCAATGCTGCGCCAGGCTCAAATATGGGACATGTTTTGCGATTCTTTCGCCATGTGCATCAGGTATAGCATCAGTTCAGTATATTCGCGTGTCATATGGTTACTGACAAAGAGCAGCGGCGTTTTCATGCTGTACAACCCATTTCTCGAGCACATTAGGGCAGACCACACGTCTGCCGTGTTAACGGCCGATGAGGTTGCCAGGGTCATCTCAGCTCTGACGTTCGTCATACGCCTGACGGTGGATATCGTGCTCGAATTCAACGACGACCTCCTCCTCCATCCTGAGAAGGTCGCTAGCCTATCTCCATCCGCGATACACGCCTGCTGCTATGTTCTGGAGTCCATTCTGAGACTGCAACAAATCAATATACATCCCGTATCTAGCAATGCGTTTCAAGAGGTCACCAAGTCCGTTGGTGTCTTTGCATTAAGGTGGCGATGTGCATGTGAGTATCCAATGCTCAACGCTTCCGGGCAATCACTGATTCCCGTCTTTTTATAGATACATGTCTCGGATTAATCGACACGTTGAAGTCTGAGACAGCTTGAATTAATCTATGACACACGAAACATGAACGACAACGACGCCCATACCGCTCGATACGTCAACAGATACAACGCGAACAAGGACACAACTAAGCCTCAACCACCAACTCAAATATCTGCTTGTCTTTTGGCTGGTCAAACCATTCCCACATCTTCGTGGCGATATGCGATGGTCGGAGGTTTGCCGTTGAATTCACCTGTCCACCGACCGCTACAATACCAATATGAATGCCCGTCGAGCCATAGGTATTAGCAAGACTCAAGACGAAGTTCCGCTGGGCTGCCTTTGTCATCGACAGCGCAAATACCTGAGGAATAGGGTCCTGGTGTAAGAGGGAGCCCGTGACAAGGATGGAAGGCCGAGAGGTTTGATCGGAGTCTACCAGCTCCGTCAAGCGAGGTAAAGCCCATTGCGCAACCACATAAAGTGCTTGATTAGTGACCTGGTAAGGATCGATTTGTTAGCATAAATTTGATCTACCTACATCAGTCCGTTTGTGTGAACATACCTTGAAATCGTACATGATCTCATCCAAGGGAAATTTGAGTATTTCCGAAGGGCGAACCTGGGCTGCGTTGTAAAAGATACATTCCGGAAGCCCGAAATCGGCAGGAATCTGGTCAAGGGCCGACAAAAGTTGCTCTGTGTCCGTGACATCCACTGGGAATGTGAAGACCTTGAGATTTGGAATTCCGGAGCTGCGGGCAAACCCTTCGAGGTGTGCCTGATCTTCTTTCAACTGGTGCCCTCTTCTGGCAAATAGAACCACTTTGTCGTAGCGATTCTCCACCAATACAGTTGTGGTTGATCGGCCGATGCCAGGGCCGGTTCCGACCACAAGCAGATAGTTTGGTGAGCGAGCAGAAGAGTTCGACATGGTGATTGATTTCAGGGCAGTGGATGATAAGTGTGTCGTTCAGAGCTCCTAAACTCTCCTTGAAGGCCCTTTATATAGTACATCAGTAGAGGATCGTAGAGCAGATGGCCATTATACGAAGCTCAATGTCCCACGCCAAAGGGCCGAACCGACGGGTTTCCAGAATCCCATCCGGCGTTAGCAAGAGACTTGTCTGGTGCGGCCGCATCTGAATGTCACCGAATCTAAAGATCATGGTCTCCCCGGGCGGGAGATCCCAGATGCGAGCTGAGTGAAGTTCGTGCAAGTGCGGCCGCATCGTCTCCACATCTGCATACTAATCAGTCCCCTGTCATAATGCTGCGACCCGCCCGCCCGCATGTATTAGTTCCCATCCCTGGCGTAGATTTTGCGGTAGGGCCTGAGACCTGCCTGTAGTCAGCACTGAAGTGTCTACCCGGGAGCTAACATACTTGCAGGTATCAAAGTGGCGGAGAGAGGCCATTGAATGCGGTGATCCGTATTTCTCCTTCGTTGTTTGCAAAATACTAGACGGGCCCGCTGCCTGAATTAACACCGGACAACGGGCACTGGTGCCTTTTTCTTGTCATCCTTGGACTCACATTTAGTCTCATGTTCTTTTAGCAGCAGCCATTAGTCCCGTTTCAGATGCGATGATGAGGTGTTTGCCTCACATATCACATTCGAAGGTGGAATATTCTAGACGGGGATCTTTGGCTGACACTACCTACTCTCCTCGAACACAAACTTCATTGCTTATAAATAGACAAGTTTTAACAAGTTTGAACAGACAAAGTAAGCTGAAGCACCGATTGACTTGGTCCGGCTTGATGTCGCCATGCTTGTTAGAGCTCACGTGATCTCTAACAACATCTTGGTTTGCAATAATTTGAAATTCAATTTGAGAGATGAATAAAACCTGCCGTATCTGTTCGACTTACTTGAGCTGCAAAGCATCGACTGTTAAGGACTCGCTTTTGCCGACGCCAAGTATCGAGGTTATTGTTGTCTTGTTGATTTTAGGTGCCGAGATATGTTGCCAAGTCTTCCATTCCTAACATGCCGAAAGACTCGGGGGTTTACGGGCGCTCAGAAAGACATCGCAAGTTTGAGTAAGCCAAGATTTGATGGCTAGATTTCCAGTTCTCTAACCGTTTTATCCAGAGAGATAGTCACTTTCACATAAGCTGCGTTGATAGTCCCGGAATGTATATCGCGGATGGACTCTAGAAACCTGCTGATTATCCTCTAGAGTATCACGAGCTTCGAGTTCCAATTGATTACAATGGGGTAGCTAACACAAATAAAAACTACGTTACAAAGCGAGCGTTTATTCTAATACGGCGTTTAGTACTTGATGGCCATTGACTCTATGCTTTGTTGTATTTACATCGCAATCTGAAGGATTCGTCCGCAATTACGTCCTTTGACGATTCTCTGAATTCCCGAACGGCCCCCAAAGATTTTACGCCTGGCGGAGGTGGGATTCACCCGCAGGTGGCGACCCGCATTCATTATGCAGGCCACATGCGACCTGATCAGATCTCGTCCCTGTCCATCTTGCCTCGCGACATTCATGGGGTCACTTGAAGGCGATTCAGATCATCGCACTCATGCTTCTTTATCATCTGCGCAACTCTAGGTCATTCTCATTCTCATGTCTACTTTGGTGACTTCGTTTGACGCTGCCGACATTCCTCCTGCGACTAGCCATGGCGGGAGCAATAGAAGCACCTTTGTGAGCGCAACATATTCTTCTCGGCCACAGCGGACATGGTATCAGCGCTACGCAATTGGTGTCTTCAAAACTGTTGTATACCCTGCCGTCGTATTGTTTGTCCTCGTTGATGTCGCAGCGAATGGCATCTCTCGAGCTAATGACACCGCGAAAATCACCGCGAGGGAGCACCTGCGGCGGTACCGTATCCGACACGGCAAACTTCCCAAGTCGAAACCCCTGGGAGTAATACGCACTAAATCGGGCAAGTCGGGTCGAAGTCAGAATTCTGCCTTTCTCTGCCTTCCTTTGGAAATCCGGTTGCGCATCTATGAGCTTGTCTTGCCCACTAAAGTAATTTTCCAGCCCATGCCCGGGCACTGGTCTACGAGAACTCACGGCCTATACTCAGAATGGGGCCCGCGCCGAGCAGACTGGAGCGCGGGGCAATGCATTCGCAGTGACGAAGAGCCGCCTAGTGCCGTACTGCGAACCACCATTGGCTTAGGCGGATCATACTTGAGGCAATGCCCTGCAGCACCGTCACACGGATTCGTGCGATACCAAGGTATCTGGAAGCTCATCTGCGGCGATCAGTGGATGGAATTTGGATACTCGGCTGGACGGAAGCCATGTGAGGCGGTATTCGTCACAGACCTGATGCGTGCGTGTCGAGCTACCTATGTCGAGCTTCTCGACGTGTTGTACGGGGATAATACCATCTCCTTCTTCGGCGCCGAGTCGTTGCTGTTCTTTGCCAGAAACGTGAGCCCCGAGGGATTGCAGCGTATCCGGCACGTTCACTTGGCAATATTCATATCCTCAAAGGACTGGGAGTCACCGAGTCGCAAGAGATTTATCATGAAGGCCATCGGCTGCTTACAAGACTCATTTAATATCCTCACGAATCTTGATATCGAGGTTGTGCTAGTCTGGGGCCAGCCTGTGAACGGTCAGCTCTTCTGGAAGTGGTTGAAAGATGACTTGCTAAGCCCGCTGAGGGTCACCGGAAACTTCGTTCTAAAGGTTTCTGTGTACCGTCCACTTGAACGGGAGGAGTACTGGAGATATGGTTATGAGGACTGGACGCCGGACATCGAGCCGATCAGCTCATGGGATACTGATGAGTATTTGGCACTGAAAGCAGTTGTTGTTAACCCTGAGAGCACTGATAACCCCAAATAATTCGCTTAACGTACTCTTTAAATTGATTTGATTTATACCTATCGATACTCCCGAGCTGAACGGCACAATCCAGCTCTTTTGAGAATGCATGAGGCCCTCACTGGGGGATCCCTCTATAACTTCGGGAACATGATTTCGTGACTACGTCCAGTAATGTTAGGGGAGATGTGCTACCAAGCTCAACTATTTGAGCACGAAGGTTGCCAAGTCGTTCGTAGTAGAGAAAGACAGCAAAGTCAAATATAGTTAGAAAATCTCACGTGAAGTTTCGGCATTCCATAGTTTTGACAATCGGATTCATAGCCGACTTTGAATGTGTAACGATTCGCTGGTGATGGGCGACAGCCTAGTTACGCTTTACATGAGTAGCATGTGTTCTACTAGAGGTCGGCAGTGCAGCAGACCCTGAGACGGAATTACCACTTTATAGGACTGCTGAAGTAAAAAAAAATAGTCGCTTCATGCTTTGGTATGATTGCCGCCGTTACGTCCGGCTTCAAAGCAACCATTCGGCCGAGCTCTACAATCCAAACGCCGCATACTCTCCATGCCACTTCTATCGAATGATACGACACGGGGCTCAGTCGTTGTTATGGAACGAGATCCCGACTATCGCCTAGCACTAATCTCAGAAGGTAACCCGAAAAGTCTAGGCATTATGACAGGGGGGTGAATCTCTTATTGTCCGAGTCGTGGCAGGTTGGGATTGGTCAGAATAGCTTAGATCATGTGAGAGATAAAAACCCCGCCCCTACTGTAGCGCCTTATTAGTAGTTATAGTTTTTTCTGGCTAATCTATTGGATCAGCGCTTGCTCGATTGGATGGTACCGATGGAGGGGGATTTCGATAATGACACATTTCCACTCTGGCGGCTGCAAACTGGGACACTTTGATAAGTGTCGTAAACAGAACAAAAGGATTGGTTAAAGCTAGCGTCAGCATAAAGGCAGCCACGAGACATTTTATGGGATCCATGGCTGCACGGGCTAAAGTGGGGTTGACTTGGCTTATTCAGACTGTATACGGAGTATAGTTAATGATATTGTAATCATCTGCAGGACCAAGGAAAAAGGGCAAAAGGACGATGAGAAGAAAAGAACGGAGGAAAATTCTGATATGATCATTGGAGTGACTTACATTTATGGCTGGGCGAGCTACTGTTAGACTCGTCGGTCATTCCCCAGGCAAGGGTGAGTTGTGGTTTGTTAAGCTGTGTTGGCAAGGAGTGTCTCTTGTATCTTAGGCCGCTGGATGGTGGCAGGCTTTGGATTTGGCTTTTCGCTCATCGACTGGGTAGAGTGTCTGCTTTCAAAAACCTGAAGGATTTGGGTGGGACCGCAGCACGCCTCGTAAGTAAACTCAAAAGTCCCTCGTGAATAATCATGATCCAGGTTTCCATGATAAGGCCGTGCCCTTCACACACAGCCCAGGCGTATAGCAGGCGCATAACTGCCGCCGTAACCGAGAGGATTACAGATGGGCACAATCCCGCATTTCATACCTGACATGTTGATTTGTTTCATTGTCATCCATAGTTGTTCATCCCATCTAGGACGTCAGAAATGAAAGAGATGCTGATTGATTGATTGATCGATCACTCACCGAGTCTTCACAGACTGTGTGAGATAGATATGCCCATGATAGACAAACAGGCCCAAGGCCATCTGGACACCGTTATCTTCCTTATCGCGACAGAGGAGAGATCTAACTACTAGGTACGTTGACGATATAATCGACCAGGGCCATGCTCATGGCTCGAACTGGTAGCAGTCACCGACGGGACGTAGAGCAGTATGTTGAATAAAAGAAAGAGGATTGAGTTTCGATGCCGAACTTTCCTCTGCTTTGCGTTGCAGAGGACTAACTAATTTGTAATCCACCGCCCCGATACAATCGTAGAACGTGCTGCATCGTGCTGACCCGGGGCCGAGCTGGCTAATAATAAATAGCGGCGGGCAAGGTTGTTGTTGGTCATGATGAGTGAGAAAATCTACCTGGATGCGGATATACAGTGCTGAAGGTCGGCATTCCACACAGTGTGCGCATGAGTTTACGGCGCACGCTTGCTTGGTGGGCGAGCTCTGCACCCAAAGGCCCAGATAATTAGATAGCGCGACTTTTCCCTCAGAGTGGGTGGCTGCTTCCCTAAGAGCAGAACAAATTGAATTTAATTTTAATGCTCCCGGGATATTTCTTTCCCTCTTTCACCACCACACACACATCCAACACACCACCACCACTCTCTCTCCATCTCCTCCTCCCCCAATTCCTCCTCTTCCAACCTAGTTCCCTGCCTACCTTACCTCATCTACACCTGAAACTTGCCTCAACAACCTCCCTCTGTGCGCACCCCGTTTCTGTGTGGGGATTCAACGCCCATCTCTCATGATCGCAACTTCGTTCCTTTGCCCGTCAAACGCGTCTGCTGCCATTCGGGCACATAAGCAACCCCGCCGGAAATCCTTCTTCGTCCCAACGGAACCACTCAACTCGCCGAGCGTGCTTTTGTCGCTGGGTAAGTCTGTCACTCCGCCACGCGTTCATCGGTCACTTTCCCATCCATCCCTAGCACGCAACATCACTCGTTTGCTCAACCATCCTCCCTCAATTGTGATCCCTATTACGCCCATCTTTACCAACGCCGCCCACCACCAGAACACCCGCTACGACGTTAGGTAACCAGATCTGCTTCTCTTTGTTATACCCCTCCGTGCCAGTGCGAAAGACTTTGTGTAACGCCGAAGACCTATGCCCAAACTAGTCTCCGCGCCCCCAATGCTTGGTGTCACTGCAATCCTTTTCTTTGCGACGTAGCACTTGGCGGAAATCAGCAGAAACCCCGTTTACGGCTTTCGTTGAATCGCATCGGACATCTGAAGGCCCTTACAAGAACCTGACTCACTGATCTCCATATCGTGGAGTTGACCTTTCGTTGCCTGGTTGAGCTACATGCATGACATATCCACCGAAGCAGCCTATTTTCCATTTCCATCACTTCGCTCTCATTCAATCCCTTCTCCCATCGCCTGCTCTTCGGGCAGCTTTTATCTTCCTTTCTATCGCGTAAATTCGCCATTCTTCCTCCCTTTACAAATACTGGTTTACGCTATATCGTGCAGTTGGTAGCTTGGACGGCCACGTGACCACTACCCACATGACATGCAATCGAATTTGAGCGAAAGAGTTTCATTTTGCATCAGGCTAATAATTGATAGGATTGGGATGAGCTGCTCGTGAACTGGGATGAAACCTGCTCGGCCATCTCACAGTACCATGGCGAAGGTATCCTCTGGCCAGCCCCTAAAGCGTTGCGATGGTAGGGAGCAATGGTCAAAAGAGCTCGATGGCATCTGCGAGCGTTTCAATTGTGCAGATACCGCAGCAACCGTGGCCTTGGAAACCGCCAAGAGCGACGTGATGGGCGCGATAGGACGCGAAGTCGACTACTTGAAGTCTCGTCGAGCTGCTTTTCCCGCGGATCTTATCCAGATTCTCGACATGTCCCTGCAAGACAAGCAACGTATCCTCGTTTTGGAGCTCGAGAAATTGGACGCTAATTACGCCTTGGAAAAGAAGCAACGGGACAAGCATCGCCAGGCTGAGGTAGTCGAACACTACAAATCTAATTTGTATCCAAATACCAGCAAACGACAGCTTGGGAGTCGAGAGATTGTGAGTCATTTTCCGCCTACCTTTACTCCCGCCAAAATTAGATGCCTAATATTATGTTAATCTAGGCTACGCAGCAAGAGCTGCAACCTCAGGAACAACAACCTCAGGAAGCGCCAATCGTTAATGAAAAACCAGTACCACTGGAGGCTGCACAGGATACCAGCATTGAAAAATCTGCTGCCGATGAAGCTGCCACTCTCATCCTTCCTGAAGACCATGGTGTCTTGGCCGAAGCAGAAACTGCGTCTAGCCCGGTCCCCACACCACAACGGGCCACACCAGCCAGCGATGTCGTACACAATGTCAGTCACAGTGTTTTCTTGCCGCAATTCTCCTTCGTCCTTCCTCTCTTCATCACTAACAAACTTAGCAAAAGCCTAAAAGAAAGGCTGCTTGGTCGCCCGAACCATCCCCTAAATATCAGAAACGGGCGAAACTCGCCAGCAAACAACTGTCTCCAGGCGAACGGACAATCTCATTCCAGGAAGTATTCCAAGACGGCAATGCCGAGTATAAGCACTTTATCGTGTCATGGAGAGGCATGTGGTATATTCTCAAGTGTGAAGAGCACGGAGTCCATTTCAGACGAAACGCGGTGCATGGCGGTGCCAAGCACTTAAATGGTCAATCGCATGGGGGCATGCCCAAAGAACATAGCCTGGCAATTGCCCATCTTGGGTATGTCGTTACTGGTTGCAATGAATCGCTTATGAGAAAGAACAACGATGTGACCGAAGCGGCATACAAATCAGGCTATAAACCTCTGAATTTGCTCCACAATATCAGATCGGCGGACAAAACCCCGAAGGTGGCAGTAAACCAACTGGAATATCAAGAGATTACGAATCCTGTCGCTGGTGAGCTATATTACACGGTGTGGCCCAAGAAGAAGAAGGAAAAGTATGCTGTGATGGCGCTGGGCTGGACGGACCTGTCGATGTGCGGTTACAAGGTAAAGTTCAGCCAGCTGCCTCTTTATACGCAGACGAAGGATAGGCCACCGTGCTATATTTATGGCCAGGATGGAATTGCCGGATGGGCGAACGGATACGAGGATGAAGGGCCATTGGTTGCCAAGCGCCAGTTTCCAGTGAACTGGTTTACAGAGACGCGGAAGAAGTGAGTAAATGCCGAATTCCCTAGCATTCATGCTTGGCTAACAGACCAAAGTCAATTCGGCTGGGTAGAAGCGAAGAATCTCTTCACTTTTCTCTTACATGACCCCAAGCGGCCAGCCGACCCCAACCATTCCTACAACGTCGCACGAGATTGGTACGCATTCAGCAAAGGTTACGAATCTTTCCAGCACATGTTAAAAGAAGGACTTGCTTTACCAGCGGAAGACTCGGCAGATGCAAGGCCATCGCTGACTGCTACATCTAGCGTCTCTCATACTGGCGGTGAGTATCCTTATCATTTTGCCGTCGCGAATTTTGCATTCTAACCAAGCTACCTAGACCAGTCCGCTCTTGCGCGGCAATCAAGTCGTGTCAAAGAGAACCAGAGAGCCTACCTGCCACAGAGCCTGAGCAGCTCTTCTGATGCCGAATCAAACTCAGACCTTGACATTTCGTCAATTCCCAAACTGGCGAGCAGTCGGAAACAGCAAGCCCAGTCGTCGCTCAACCCGGGGCTTGAGGACCACGCCTCTGATTTCCCTCCCATCGTTGATGATGATTCTAACGATGAAGATTATATTGATGATGACGTTGTCATGGATGACCTCCCGGAAACACCCCGTTCAGTTCAAAGAGCGAGCACCCAAGAGTTGCGCTCGGCAGCTCGACGGGGAGCAGATAAAGCTGCGCCTGCGAACAAAAGTAGTCCGAAGAACTCGACACCGTCTCGGCGGGCCACCCGGATATCGAATAATGGACTTCTCAATAAAACCTCAAATGATATCCAGATGATGGATGCGCTAGAGCCTCCGCGACCGGTCTCGCGTGGCGGGAGTGTCCGACGAACTCGTCGTTCATCATCCCGACCATCATCGAGACATGACGCAAGAGCCAAGCCCGAAGGTATGACCTGCAGTGAACACCTAACGTATGAATGCTAACCTACGGTTGAAGAAGAGATCGGACAGGCGGAGCCGCCATCAACTCCGGGCTCAACGGCGACAAAATCTGCGACGGCCACACATTCAAAACCAAACTCATCTGCAAGAAAAGTTATTAATGCAAGCAACCAAGGCTTTGCATCTGCCGGAGAGGCCCCTTCGCTGGAAAAGAGCCAGGAAATAGTAGCCGATACACCGCCGTCTATTTTCCGAGCTCCAGATGTAGCCCTTGGCACGCCTTTCGGGAAGAAGAGTGGCATTGGAAGCTTAGAATTGCCAACAGTCAAGGAAAATAACTTCCCCCCCCAGCAAGATCAACCAGATCTGTTAAAAGATCCGAATACACTGTCCGCCCCCACGACCAATGGGAAGAATACACCACCTGCGTCAGGGCATGCCATGGTCTCAGCGGATCGTTATCAACCTGGTCAACCAGCGTCAGCAATCACTTCTAAACCTGCACCAGTGGCTTCAAGCTCTAGCAACGTGGCGATAGAGGCGAACAGAAATCTGATTAGTACAGTTCCGGACCTGAATAATCCTACCAGGTCAGAAATACTGGGTGGCTCGCAGAAAGCGCTCCAGCGATTGCAAAGTCAAGATCGAACACTGGAACAAATCCGGAATAGTTCGCCGTGGGAAGAGTTACGGAACAAGCCTCTGAACACGCCAGCACCGTTAGCAATATCAGAGCCACTCGCTCATGCTACCAATAGACCTGCTAGAACTGCCGAGCACATTGTGGCCAGGACGCCTGAGGCTGCACCACAACAATCGAATCAAGACTTCGGCCTAGTCAATGCCGCCATTAGACAGCTGAACGCCGCCGCAGATGCTATTTCTAGTTCTGCTCTTCTCAATCAGAAAGCAATCGACCCAAAAGTCCCTGATTCCATTGGGAAGATCTCAGAGCTTGCTTCTTCGCAGGTAGTAGATGCCGCAGGTGGTGAGGGTCAAAAGTTGCACGCCAGTACTAATGAGGGAGCAATCATCATTCCTGCCAAGGTTACTTCTGCTGCAAAGCCAACATCCATCGCACCACGACAAGCTCTTCCATTGGAAGAGTCGAACATGACGGCGTCTCTGGCTTCTGCCCCTGCTCCTATGGCAACCAGTGATCAGGAACAGTCCGCGCGTCAAAAGTTCTCGAACGGTGACACGACTATCCAGCACCCATTTCACCCCGCAGGGGACACGATTCATGATTCTCAAATTGATAACCTGAGTGCTGGCAAAGCCCCTACACATCCACAGCCCACTCTCCCGGTTTCCAGTCAGTCGAAGCAAGACACCCCAATTTCTGGAGCACCGTATTCTGCAAGATTGAACTCTCCCGCGAAAGTACCGGTTTTCAATGGGGCTTCCGATCTGAGCTTGTCTCAGGTGTCAGCTGCTGATTTGACGTCAAGAACCGCAGCTAACGTTCCCTCTGGGATCAGATCTGCATCGCAGCCAACACCTGACGTGTCTACGCCAGGCCGCCAGCCTAGTAACCCTCTTGTTGAACAGGCAAGGGAAGCCATTCGGCGAACCGCCTCACCCGACTTCACCAGTGGCAGCATGTCAGGATCAACTCCTAGGGTTTCAGTGGTTAGCCTTGGAAACGGCGTATCGTCGGGTGCTAGCACCCCTAGAGTAATCACCAGCGACCCCATGGACCGCTGGCGTGTCATTCGCACGTCCGAATCTCCACGCATGTCTCCTGGTGTTATTCGACAGAACAACGATGCAACGACAATCAATGTGTCACCAATGATGACGCCATCTGCTACTCCACGCAAGACAACGCCGTCTTCAACGGTTGGGGTGAAGGCCGACCCTGATGCAATTAACTTCTTCGACATCGCTGCCTTTTCCGACGGTACAAAGCAGTGGAAACATAGAGACAATGAGCCGTGGCTGCGTCTTCTAGTGGATGAATCTCGTGGTATCGCTGAGACGAGCACATCTACAGATTTTAAGGCTGTTATTGTGCCTAGCCAGATCACAAGTATCAAGAAGGATGCAGAGTTAGTTACACTGACTTCGCATTCTGACAACGGGAGCCAGACGCTACGCATTTGGTTCGAGTCGAATGACGCATCGGGCAAGTATGTCAGTGGGCGAATCCAAGCAAGAAAGTTTTACAAATGGGTTGAGGGTAGGAACCCAGCAGTCCAACATCTCATTTGAGTGCTACCACTTGGGCTCTGTTTTTCGATCGGCATGGAGGCTTCTGCAGGGACCAGTAAAAGAGAGTGTTTTCCTCATCACTATTTTGCACTGCTGAAGAGCCGCCGCCAGCATGCATTTGCCTGCGGTTATCCAGGCAATAATTAAGGCAAGAAGAAATTTTTGGCAATGGTAATGAGGCTTATTGTGGACAGAGCTGAGAAATTGTTTGATTATTGTGCGAGACGAACCTAACATCGCATTATCGTCTTGGAGGTTCATGAAGGATCGGACATGGCGTTTACTTTGCCGCACTCAACTTATTTGGTGCTGGACGGGTGGAGTTTTCATTGAATTGTTTTAGTAGACTAAGGTACGAAGTGCTGGCCGACAGTATGGAATTCGAGGCTCTACGGCCGTTTAGAGCTTGAACTGAGATACCTTAGCTTGGCTCCTATCTGTTGCTTGATCCTGTAGGTTATTGGTGTGCATAGCTAGTGTACCACGATTAATTTGATGTACGCAACGTAAAACCTGCAGCCCATGTCCTATACCGGAAAGCCACAGTAGATTTGGCATGTGATTGCCGACGAGGACGGCGCGCGGGGAGATCGGGGGTCTCTTTCTAGCGGGCTTTTTTGACATGTGTGGTGTCCACTGCAGCTGCGCTTACGTAGGTCATTCTCCAGGCAGATAGGTGGGTCAAGTTGGCAACTCCAACATCTTAGGTCATTTAGGTCCCTAATAATACCTACCTTAGGTACCTAAGCTACCTTATTACGAAGTACCTAAACGCAGCGTTCTGTAATTAAACACATAATTACAGGTCAGCTCCCATGTACCGAAGATACCCACTTTTAGTACCTACTTAATTACCTACCTTACCTTCGGTAGGCAGCTCACGTGGGATCAGGTACTTCAATGGAATCTATCATAATCGGCTGCCCACGATCCTTTGCTCAATCCTGACATCTCTCGTCATTTCCTCTTCCATTCCTGAGAAAGTGCCGCGCAATCTTCCAACAACATACCACCCATTCCACGTAAGACGAAATTGCATTTGCCATACGTTCTGGCCGCCTTCCCCAGCCTGACGGCTCTTGCGCATTGAAGCTGCAACCGATGACGTGACCATTTCCAGTGGTATCGGCGGTTGGAAGGCGATAGGAATCGCGGCTTAATGGCTGCCTTTGTGAGTTCTGTCCTGCTTCCCTCTCCATGCTTCGCCTCTACAGCCTCTACAAGGCAACGCGATTGATTGCCGACACTGCGTGTTCCGTTCTGCGACAACTTTCTGCCACGTCATAATCGTTGTATGCCGGACTTGGGCCAATACCACCGTGACTTCTTTGCCTCAGGCCGCTCCGGCCCCTCCCCGCCATGATCATGCAATCAGGGCCAGAGCTGACAGCGTGCTTCCGCGATACAGGACACTCCTTGGCTAGTCCACATGTCGACTCCGAAATCGAACCGCGGCCTTGACGGCGAGTCTCTGGCCTCCAGGAGCCAGGGAGCGAGCCAGACGTCTAATGGGCTGGAGAACAGCTCCGCCCCTCCCTCCGGCGCACCACCAACCTACGCGACCTTCTCCCCCGTTACCCTCTCCGCGAATACACCAAGTAAATCATCTCGAAGATCGACTATTCTTGTACATCAAAAGTCACCTCTGTTGCTCGCAACACCTCCACAGATTACGCGCGCCTTGGCGTACTCCCATCCCTTTCTTCTCCCTCTAAATAAGCTTGCGGGGTTGCTGACGTGGACGTCGGGTGATCCATGGGAGAGCTTCCTGCTTCTTGTGGTATTCTGGGCTGTTGTTCTCTATGGTGATGTGGTGATACGAACAGCGGGACCAATTGTTGTCGTGCTGGCCTTGATACTCGGCATGTACGGCAGGAGGTTCAGTCCCTTGAGCAGCAGTGGATGGAGTGAGCCAGCCTCAAAGGATGGAGGAGCGGGTGGATCAAGTACGGGTAATCCGCCAGGTCCGAAGCAACAGAAGAGCAATATCAAAACGAACGCAGCCGGCAATGCGGGCTTGGGACACCAGCGAGGGAACTCGGAAGTGACGAGCACCAGACACCAAAAGACCTTGGACGAGATCGTTGAGAACCTTAAAGAGTTTACTGGGCGATGTAATGTACTACTCGAGCCTCTTCTGGAGTTGACCGACTTCCTGAGCACCCAGCGAACGCCGACATCCGCGACGACGAGACCTGCATTGACCACCCTGTTTGTACGAATATTGTTCTTCACGCCATTTTGGATGGCCCTCACCCTCCCGCCATTGAGGATTATTACCAGCAGAAGAATCGTTCTGCTATTTGGGACACTAGTATTGACCTGGCATTCGCGGATACTGCGAGTCGGCCGCACGATACTATGGCGAAGTGCGACGATCCGGAGGCTGGCGGCCTTGATCACGGGTCTTGCATTTGAGAAACCCGTGAAACCATCGACAGTCACGATCGATCAGGTCACGACTCAAGCCGCCGAAGCAGCGAAGAAGGTGCCCAAGCGGCCGCAATCCGAGCTATCAAACGCCTTACGAAAGGCATCCCACCACCATCGAAGCAACGCGACCGGCAATGATGCTGGGGTGAAATTTACATTTATAATATACGAGAATCAAAGACGATGGGTCGGCCTGGGCTGGACATCAAGCCTCTTTGCATACGAGCGACCGGCGTGGACGGACGAGCATAACAACTCTGTGCCGTCTAGGGATGAATTTGAGCTTCCGGAGGTGGAAGATGGAAGCTTGATGCGCTGGCGTTGGGTTCAAGGTAGTAAATGGCGGGTTGATGGCGTTCCGGATGACGGAAGTGAACCAGTTGACTACGATGGCGAGGCAGGAAAGTCGGGATGGGTCTACTATGATAATAAGGTTCGTTTAATAGCGTGTCTTCGTGCGACTTACTTGATCACCACATACTGACCGCGCACAGTGGCAATTTGGCCGCCGAGGTCAAGATGGCTGGGGACGATGGACGCGGAGGCGGAAATGGTTTCGTGATGCCGAGTTGGTTGAAGTCTCCGACGAGGAGCTCGCTCATGAGCTTGACGCAACCTCGCCATCACCACCGCCACCCGAACTCCCACCACGTCCTGCCTCACCTCCCGTTTCCTCGCCAGGCCTTACAACACAGGGCTACAGCACGCTTCAGGAGATGATGGTGTCTCCTACCCAGTCTGAGCCTAACCTCCCTCTGGATCACTCATCATCCGATAAGGACACAGACAAGGACAAGGACAGGGACGACTCTGTGTCACTTCTCTCTACGTCCTCAGGAGCAAGATCGTTCTTCCGTGCGCCATCGCTAAGACGAAGAGTGACAGACAGAACCGTTGATAAGAGGGTTGACACAGAGCGAGACCGGAGCCGAAGGGCTAGTGAAGCGAAGAGCGAAGAGGAGGCGAATGCGCTGGGCCTCAAGGTTGAGCTTGAGCTGCAAGGCCATGGAAAGGAGGGTGGCCAGTGGGGCATAGGAGACGAGGCAAGAATGGGATTGGAATAGTGGTCAAATGCGATTTACCCACAAGAACGCATATATCAAACTTATACCCTGGGAAGGTCGAGTTTTCGTTTAAATAGTCGGTCTGGGGGACACAGAAGGCGCCCATATCAGGTATACAGAGACATGCATCGCGACGCTTGTGTGTATACATGTGTAGAATAGAGGTATATGACCGAATTCTCATCTTCCAATCGAATAATACTTATCTTAACATTTGATGTCATTGCCACGAGTCCTGCCTGGTGGACATCTGAGACATTTCAGAGGTCTTTTGCCCGATTCAGGTGAGGTGTGCTCAGGTGCTCCCATGATCACGGGGTGATACTCACCACATCAAACTCGCGCCGTTCTCTAACCCGCAGACTTTCTCCTGCAGGTCTCTCAGAATTGGGACAAATCATGCCTCAATCAAACTACTGTGTATTTCACTATCTTTTATCAGTTAACATATCCAAACACCAAACACTGCAGTGACCCGGCAGACCTAGCCTCCATGGAGACTCTCGCGAGGCTTGCGCTGATCACTGTTGTCGGACAAACACAGCGACGTGACGGCGTGGTATGGAACGGTTCTCAAGCTTCTCTTCCTATGCCTTCCTCGAATCCGCCGGCGGAGCAGAATCTTCCGAGGTACGACTCGCCGCCTGCATGGGTGGCGCCGATGGACAACCAGACACGCACACTACAAAGTATTGTGCATGCAATCCAGCTTCTTGCCCAGTGCTGCGCCGTGGTTCTCATCTTGAGTTTAATTACGTACATGACGTTTAATGCGGAGGATGATTTCGAGCTTTGGAACTGGTAGGTTTTGAAGCGTCTTCCTGATCCTCCTCCCGTAACCTTTTAGATCACTGGAGAGTGCAACTCAGAAGAGATTTGGCTGCTGCTAAAGTTTCTGTCGAAACAAAGCGAATGCGTATCGCTAATAGTGCTTCAGGCTTTGGGAATACGCTTCTCCGTTTTTGATCTTCCTCTTCAGCCTATCCTTTACGGCGCTGCTAATCCACGAGGTGGACTACCTGAGCACCGCGGGCCACTTTTGGTTCCAGGGTGCGAGTATGGTGCTGGCTACTTTCTGTGGTGCGATTCTCGTTGCAAGCTGTGTAGGAACATCGAGTCGCCGATCTGGGGAGTTATCTGTTGGCGCCGTTCTTGGGATCACTGCAGTCATGTGGTGAGTGAGGTTCAACTTGGGGTGTCACTTGTTTATGATGGATACTAATGTGTCTGCAGGTTCATCTTCTTCGTAGGCTTCCTACAAGCAGCATTTGCCTGGTTTAGGGAATATCGCGAAGAGCAGCGTTCAGTGAAGGGAAAAGGGAGAGATCGTGGGTATGGAACCACCTCCGGGGGGCTTGCTGCTCAGGATGAGACCTACGAGTCCTTCATGGCAGATTTCTGAAACAGCCAGGAATCTGAGATATGGCAATGGTGTAATTTGGCAGGTATGAAGCACGTGAGGAGAAACCAGCACTGCAATGGTTGGAGCATAAAGCACCGGCACAGTTATTTTGCATTGGAAGTACTGCGTCTGACTTGGGCTATTCTGTATTTAGGGTCCTGCTAGTACTTCTCTGCAACAGCCATGCCGTGGATGTCTAGTAGCCTAACTCAACGCTTTACATTGGTGATATCCATACACTATCGAGAAAGCACAATTGTCATCAGCAAACACACCCCAACTGCAAGCATAACAAGCTCAGCGACAAGAAAGATACCAAGCACGCTCGAAATATGAGTACGGTCCGTCCCAGAGTCAAAATTTCCTTCGCCAACTGCTTCGAATCGCGCTTCAATATCTGCAAATGGAGATCCAAAGCCATCTGTTGTGATGACAGATGGGGTCGACTCGGGTCCAGAAGAAGCGGAGCTTGCGGCCGTCAAGGTTGTCTCGCAGCTACAACTTGAGAACGCGTTATCAGGTGCAAGGCCATGGATTGTATACCAGTGCAGGTAGTCATGGCTCCCTGCCTGACCAGACATTTGAAGTGATGTGATCCAACGCTCTCTTTGGTGGGCTCTGGTCTTGCTGGCCTTATAGGTTCGGTTATCATCCTTCCGCATCAAGTGCCTACTCGCAGATAGACTCTCTCCGTGACGATATAGTCCTGTCATTCGAACTAGTTCTGGGGTTTGAAGTGTACGCGTCGGGATCTGAAGTGACAGTTGCGGCCGACATGGCGGTCCGTCTACCACAGCTACGAGCGATGATCCATAATCCGGACTTGGACAGCTTTGTAAAAGGGGCTCGAATTGTTTATCCTCACGGTCAGGGTTGCCAGGCGCCATCTTGAGTCAATTATCCAGATATTAGAATAGCAAGACATACTCACAACAGTGTTGAGATATAACGTGAATGATGCTTATATAGAACCCTTAACATCTCAGAAGAGAGTGATGATGAGACAAATCATACTTCACTATTATCCAGAAGCAAATGGTCTACATCAGAACAATTATAAATACCCCACATTGTTCTAGAACAAGGGCATCTCAATGGTAAACAAATTACCAGACTATTCCTTTGGGAGAGGATAAGAGTAACGTCAAAGCCTTTGTCACTCCAGCTTGTGGTTTGTGCTTTGGCTTCTAGAACCTAGTAGACAGCGTTTCTTCGGTGTAAACATGAATTGATTGCTCTTGGTTGGCCCAGTCGACTTCCATTGGACCTGACGACGATACAGAATGGTCCGTTTCCTCAAATTCGTTGGTGGCCTGGATTACTTGAACCTAGACCCCGTCGCACATGGGAGTTTTATGAGGCAACCTTACGATCGGACGCTCCGGGAACATCAAAGACAAATGGACGTACTTGTACAGCGAAGGAACAAAAGTTTGCCTGCTCATAGGGATCACTTCCCTGGAGTGGATTTTGTTTGAAGGAAAACAAGACTAGGCCCTGACGATCCACCTGAAGTCCCAATTATGCATTTTCCCGACACAAATGACCCAAAATGCAATCGTTCCGAATTGCGGGCCTCGATAGGTTACGGGTACACGTGCGGTCATGTCTCTGTAGCCCCGGGCTTTCGACCGTACGTTACATGACTATATGCGATTAGGTTCCGACTGGGCGTCAACTTGAAAAGCAGGTGGACTTACACTGGCCAGTACGCATGAATCCTTGGATTTCTCATATCTTTCCGGACCAGGGCGCAAAAAGCGAGAGTTTCCTCCATCGTCCAGTTCAACCCTCTCGTGAGCAATGCCATTGAAAGGCCCTCCAGGCCGCTGTCCAGGGCAGCAAGTGACCACATGCCCATTTCTTTGTAGTGCTTGTCCCTGGGCCAAGTATTCGTAGGCCATTTGAACTGCCGGTCAACTACATCCACAAATCCAACGGATTCAAGGTAACCTTTGTATTTGTCGCTTAGATCGACGCGGCGGCCGAGCTTGCCAGCCGCTTCGACAAGCAAGTTGCACCAGCGAACAATCGGAGCGTCCTTGGGAAGTGAGCCGTCGTCGCAGAGCACCGGGAAGGCCCCGTCGACCATTTCGAAGTAACCGCCTGGTTCCAGGTTGCTGCGAGTAGCACACGAGATTAATGTTTTGAAAATGAAAAAGGTCCCACAAGGGTCATCGTTCGTGGGATGGTCACATACTCGTAAGCCTTCTGCATAAACGCAGTCCAACTTGCAAAACTTCCGGCCAAACTTCGAACGTGGATGAAGTCGAATTTCTGGGTCCAGGTCCAGTCTTTCTCGAGATCGTCAATCTCGAAACGGAGATTGGGAGGAACGAAACTGGGTTGGATCGGACTGAGATCCACCCCAATAACATCCGCGCCGGGATGAGAATCGGCATAGTCTACGGCCCAGGCCCCGGTACCAGTTCCCACGTCCAAAACTCTCTTGGCACCATCATTCTTAGGGCAGATAGCTAGGCGAAAGTCGTAAGTTAGGTAGAAGAGGTGATTGAGGATATCTATGTTTAAGTAAGCCACTATGAGAGGTCCGGCAGGTAAAGTAGGCTTTTGCAATCGAGGCTGCTCAACTACATACCAAGACGTTCCAGCTCTGGCTAAAATGGTCCAAGGAGGTTAATTTTAGCAATGATCTTTAGCAGGGCAATAAGGGACTACTACAGAGGAAGGACCAGGGGAACCCCCGCAGCGTAGCATGGTGCGGGGTGCGTCTCCATATCATGGAGCACTATACCCGGGCGGGATAGGGGCCACTGGCTGACAGGATAGTGGAGTGATGATCTGCCAGGGGGCTGCGGGGATGGGACGGTATGCGACCTCAGGCAGCTGTCTGCTCCAGAAACCTGGCCGACCTACCTCGTCATTGGGAAGAACGTATTCTGTTTGCGCGACAAGGTTAACGCAGTACAGAGTAAATGCGAATTCCAATGCTCATACTTCCAGCGCTCAGAGAGTGGTATGTCCGGCCGTTTTCCTTATGGAACTCCAGCAGGCTCGACGTCAGCGATGCGGTGGATTCTACAGGCTATTGGAGGCGACGCAGGTGCAGTCAGCCTAGGGATCTGGAAATCGATTGGGGGGTTGAAATGTAGACGATCGCAAGCATTCGCACGTCGCGGGGAGCTGGAAAGTCGAGAAAATGACAGCTGGTATCTCATGTTCATCAACATACCACTTCCAGTGCCGAGTCTGCATCGTCACCCGTGTCGGGTAGAGTGTCCGCAACCTATGGTGTCCATCGCAAATCAGCTTTCTGTTGCTTCAAACAGAGGGTTTGGGACGGATTACAATGTGCTGTTCCGGCTGCGGTTCAGAAGACATGATTCCGGTCGGGCGGTAACCAATCCGTTCGATGCGATAAGCTTGCGTCTTTGCCGGAAGGAGGCGACAATGAACTTGTCTGTTGTGCAACACAGTCTTGGAATAGGCGTCGGCGATGCGAGGAAGTTGGGATTAGAAAACAAGCTCGCACGGAGTTGTTGGTTCGAGAATGTTTGATTGAGAATGCTACTTTTAATAGAGCAAAGCAGCGTCCCGGCGCCACCCACTCGCTTCGCTTCGCGACAAATCTGCAGACATTGCATCGCATTGGTCTACTGCCCACCAGAGCAGCCACTCACCTACCAAGGCAGGACACCCTGCTTACCGACTTCATTCTTTTGCCAGGCTAAGGTACCATCCGTGGCAGCTGCGTAACCTCACCGGCGGCAGGCAGTCCCTTACTTTCTGGACGCTGCTGCTCATGCACTTGGCTGGCCGAATCATGAGGGCTCGAGCGTGCATGTTCTTCCAGATGAACAAGCTAGCCACCAATCCCCAAAGCCACATCGGCTCAGACCTCAGCGTGAGCGAGACAAAATCATGCTTGCACGGTGGATAACTGGCGGAAAAGAATGGTTCAGGGCGGAGCGGGGAGGGCATCCGTGAAGATGCTACGGTCGCATTGCGGCCCCGGATCACACGCCAGCAGTAAAACCTGGCCATCTGGAATGACTCCGTCCAATCCCAATCCAACAGCCAGGAGCAGACCGATTTTTGGTGCCCAAAATATGCATCAGCTTGCATCATGGTTGCGTCAGCAGTGGGCAAAGGAGCACTGCAAATCACGTCGAATACCGTGCCATAGACGGCCGCCCAAGCTTTAGTGTACTTGCGCCACAGGTAAGTAATCAATGCATGTTCAGAACTTTGACTGCATTTGAGATGTCGGGCGGAAAGCAATTTGCTCGCTGGTCTCGTGTCGCTCGCCCACTTGGTTGCAAATGATTGCTTCTGATATTGTTCAAAATTGGATTGCAAACAAGTTACCTCTGATCCGGGACAATCTGCGGGTGTGGTTGGGTTGGATGGTGACTTTCCTTGGTCTGGAGCTCTGACGCTCTCACCTCGTTCTCGAGATACACTGTGTGATCCTAGGATCTCTTCCTGTTCGCAGACAACTTGAGAGTGTATACTTTCAGCATCCTGTCCATCTTCAACTCAGTCGTGCTGTGCACGAACGAGTAGACTGTAATTACAGTGAACCATTCGGTCAAGATAGCATAAATGCCGCTCGTTGCCTCCTCCATCCCAAGTCCTGCTCTCTCCCCATCTAAGCAGCTATCCTGGTTGAGACCCAGATTCAGAAGCATTCTTCCAAATTTCTGATCTGCGTCTTTCATCCGATTCCTGCAAGATATCTAACAAAAGACCGCCTCGGGGCTTCGGTGAGACAGATCGACTACCAAACACAAGTACTGCACAGTATTGACAAAATGTCGCAGCACTTTGGATATCCGCAAAGAGATCCCTCGAGATCACCTCCCCCTTACTATGAAGAAGATCCCCATGGTAATCAGCCACTCTTGCCACAGATTCCAAGACGTGCACAAACTTTCTCATCTACTACCCATCTGGTTGGTCGACTTTTCAACCGTCGAGGCATCCCTTCTGCTGATCGTCGTGAGTTGCCGATCCCATCTTCATCCCACAACCCGCCTCACTTGTCACTTGCTCCTATTCGTGGATACCACCTCTTGCGTCGAAAGCTGTATGGTGACAAGTCGCTGAACCGTACTCCAAGTGATAGCCAGACTATTGCATTTGCCGTTGATGAGCTCAACAGGACCCTGAGGGACGTACTTCGCAATGCCGCTGCTCTTGAGATGCGCATTCCGGGCTATGATATGCAGCCATGTGTCCTGCAAAGTGTTGAAGTCACTAAAACTCGTTTTGAGTCTGAGACATGGCGCGTTACCCCTGCACGGTACATGATCTATCTAACTGCCAATATCAATGAGGCGAATGCTAGGCTTGCCCGAGCCATCCGGCAAACAGAAGTCCACAAGGACCAGGCTCTCATGTGCTCTGAGTGTCTTTGTCTGCCTCTCCCAGTATTGCCAGTTTCCAAGCACAAGTCGAGATATGAAGTTCTGGATTTCATTCTCCAATGCCCGCTCAGCCATTGGATTGATGTTGTCAGCAACATGCGCGTTCAATCCTCGATCAGCCCTTTTACACCAAGACCAACAGGAACTCGTGCCACAATGGCGCTATACGACGGCATTGACCCAGTGTTCAAGAAATATCTGGACTCGTTCTTGGACCTCAACCGACGAGCTGATGAAGGCAGGTCTACAGTTGGGTTCCGAAAGGTCTGGGTTGACATGTTCATGGAGCAGCACAACTCTGCTGCGTTCATTGCTGACTTGACCCAGGAGCTGCACAAGATCAAATCCAGAGCACTTGCTACGTGCCATCATGAGTAGTTGGGTCCGCCAGTGGCATGCCGAGATATTCCAAGAAGCCGGCACTGTCCATATGTTCGTCTATGCGATTCTGGCTAAAGAGGGGAATTTTCATGGTGAAGTTCGAGAACAAGATCTTTTACGTGAATTCAAGGAAACAGTAAATACACAATGAAATTGAAACCGTCGCGTCTACTTGCAATAACAATATCCTTCCTAAGAAACCGCTTTGAAATACTCCTAGTACCAACATCTATGAACCCCGTTCGGAGCATCCCATTGCGCTTGAGCGTACATTATTCTGTGATCGTAGAGAGAAAAGGCCTTGCTTTGTCAAACAAGTTGCTGTTGACCAGACGCCAATCATAAACAGTAATTTCTTTTAGATAAAATGGCCTTGTTCGTTCCTTGATCCATTGTCAGATTAAGAATGCATGACAAAGACACCGGTAGACATCAATGGTTACTCTAAGCATCCCGATTATTGGTGAACGACTGTCCAAGAGCCACGAACCGTAGAACCGATAGGTTGTGGTGATTACTATTAAACTAAAGAGTGTGCGTATATCCGACATCGCCGACCTTTATCTCGATTCATGTATCAGTCAGAGATCTTCATACCGCGATACTTGCAGAAGTCCACTTCCTGCATCACCATCATCCAGCTTGACCTTAAGCCCCTTTGCTTCTCGAAGCTGCTCGCGCAATCCGCCAATATCCTCAAGTTTCTCTCGTGCATGCGAATCCAAGCCGTGCACCAGCGTTGCTAGCACGCTGCTCTTCCATAAGCTAGCCTTGTGCTTCCAGCTCTGGTAGATCGCTGCCGCAAGGAAGGTTGCTGTCAACAACACGGCAAGGACAGGCACCGTGATGAAGCCCCACCGAACGAAGACGTAGCTTTCCACGCTGTGAGCGAGCCCGGCGATGCGAGTCCCGTTGAGGGTGCGAAAGCTGATGGTCACGCTCGTGGCGAGATCATTCATGAGCATGTCAATTCCCGAGAGGTATTCGTAATGATTCCAGTAGAAGGCCTGTACAATGTCGGTGTCGAAGAATGTCTCGCCACTGGAGATACCCACCGTCAGGTTCACGATGAGGTTGTCACTCGAGGTGACAGTGGTATTAATGAACTCAGCATTACGGGACGCAGATCCGTTTCTGAATAAGTCGGCAAACCAGGACCGCATTCCCATCATCACCTTCATGTCAATTCGGTACGTCTCGTTTCCGTGCGCATCGCTGATGAAAATGGGCTCGAGATGCTCCGTGGTGCTGGTCGGTACGGTGGCGTTTACTGTAGTATTGATAATGGTCTCCTTCAAGCCGCCGTTGACAATAGATGAATTGAGGGTCTGCACGCAGGCATCAAGTGTGCATTGCCTCGCCCATGGCGCCAGAACTCCGGGCTGCCCATCCTGAATCTCGGTACCCATAAACACCAGCTTCATGATTGTCGAATATGGCATGTCGCCGAGCCCTTGTGGAAACTGCGCAACATTAGCAGTGGCACGCCTTGTCGGGGAGTGTCGAGAACGAACCAGAGGAGTCATGCTGAATACCTCAGCATGAGACTTCAGCTTCGCGCCAGAGGGGAGCGACCATCCACATTGGGTCATGTCCCCGTCCGTAGAACCGTTTGCGCAATACCGAGTCATATAATCAGACATGTCAATACAGTGGTTGCAAACGCCGAGCGTATCGAACACATCCCAGCTGCACTCTCCAGTACTGCATTCTACTGGTAAGCTGAGCCATGGCTTGCCATTCTCGGCGAAGAGACCGTTGTACACAGCAGCTTTGAGTGGGAGAATCGGTATAAAGCCTTCAACAGCGTTTGCGCTACTCAGAGCAATGCCATATCTCTGTGCTCGGAGATTTGTGGCCCCCAACGGCGATGAAGTGAGACGAGGGTAGAACGTGGCTATTTGCTGCGAAAAGGGGTTGAATGCCAAGGTGAGAATGGCAACGACAGCACCGAACGAGCCAAGCAGTCTGTTGGCACGTAAGTCACCGAACATGCCATGCTTTGTAAAAGCTACTCACCCTCCTCGTAGCTTGACCAGCATCATCATGGCACCCCATATCCCGCGACTAGCATCATCAAAGACTTCCATGTCCGACAATGGGGTACGGCGCGTCTTGAACCGAATCCATTTCAGCTGGCTCAACCCACTGGAAAGTGGCACCGCCATGCCAGCGTTTGCTGCGGTGGCCAACAGGGCGATCATGGCATTCAGGGTGATATCAAGTCGCCAGGAGGACAAGGGACGGCCGTCGTATGAAGCCAAGATCCCGACTATAGCAGAGATCGCGGCGATGGCAACGCAGAGACTGGAGATTTCAAAAAACCAAGATTCAGTCTTGGAGAACCGCTTCGGCTTGAGATGAGTCTTCTCTGACAGCCTGCCGCTCCAGCGGTTGCTAGATTGTGTAGGGTTCTGCGAGGCGACGGAGGGCTCGTTCAAGGACACGTCTTCCACGCCGACCAATGGAGTTTGATATGCCTTGTACATGCGATGGTCTTGGAACTTGTCGGTAAACGGCGTAGAGGGACTCATCGGCTGGCTGACATATAGTGTGTCGGTGGTGCTATTGCTGGCGGTGCTGTCATTGTGTGAGTGCTGGCGGTACGCCATGGCGCTTGAGACAAACTTCGCAGATATTCTATCACTCAATGGGAGTCAATGGATGGGGCGCGGGGATGCTGTAAAAGGCCGCGAGCTTGGAGTTGTGAAGACAGGCCGCATTCGCGATGGGACCGAGAACGGGGGATCCTGATCTCTTTCTTTAAGGTACTGGATTCAGTCCCAATGTCAACACCCTGGTCCGGTTGTTGCCTCATCTATGGCACCAACAAAAGAGCCAAGGGATCATGTCCCCGCCACCTGCCTGCATCTTTTTTGGAGGGGTTCGACCAAAGATCACTCAACTCATCAGCCACAAAACCAACATTGGGTTGCAGCCGACTTGATGGTAAAAGTGCCAGGCCGAAGCCTGCTTGATTGGGTCGCTACGATTATACCAAAGTTCTAGATGCCGAGAAGGATGCGTGGCTAGTGGAGAGCCTGACCTCGTTGGTCGATGCAACCAACATATCATGCTGAGTGATTGGGGGAGCAATCCAGGCTTTGGGGGCGGTGACCTGTTGGTGCTCCTCGCGAGCAGGAAAACAAGGTGTCATTGCCTGGTCTGGATGTCTAATCCATCGCTCTGCACGCTGCATGATCCACTTTAGATATGGCATCAACAGGTCCGCAGTCTGGTAGTATATTCGGATTTCGTCTGTCGCCGAACCTAGTGGCTGTCAATCTAAAAAAGAATACACTTGGGCGGTGTTACTGGTTGAAAACGATATGTATAGGTAAGTTGATGCGCAAGGAATCGAATTGGGCGCTGAGAGCCGGCGTTGATGGAGGGCCACAGGGAGGGATTTGGTGGGGGTTCAGTGGCTGATAGATAAGCCGGATTGCGGTACTTAGTGATTGGACGGGGCCATCGGGCAGTGGACAAAGAAGGGCTGTTGGTGCCGATCAACACAGCCTCATTCATCCTGTGCAATCCTGCAGACTAGCACCTCCAGGAAATAAGAATAGACAATGCAAGAGGCAGACATTCATCCTCCAAGCCATGGCCCGGATTCAATTGCCCTTCAGAACCCCCCAATGTCTTGCCCGGACCGAACCGCAGATTGCAGTGACACCATGTGGACGGGAGGCAAGCCGATTCCGCCCGGCCAACTAACTTACAGTAGCACCGACCATGCCGCTCTTCCAACGGTGAGCAGCAAGGCGATCTCCATCGATGGCGACAAGAAGCCGGCAGCTCCTGTTGGAGCAGCCTCAATGGCAGATGAGGAGGGCGAGGACGTGGCTCGTGTGTTGCGGCTGTCTCCTGAAGTCGAAGTCGGCATTGTCGTGGTGGCCTCCCAGCTTAATAGCCGGGAAAAACTGGTCTCTTGAGCCGCATCGACTGTTGCGCGGCATGGCTCGGCTTCGTGCGTGACTGGAGCGGTGACACCACAGGCACTGGACCACTCCCCGTCGGCGAAGCCGGTATATGTGGTCATGGATGCATAACTCATCACTGCTACGACCGTGGCACACGTCCCCGTGAATGTTGGCGTTGGAGCTCCCTTTTCTACCGTGAAGCTGAATGATCCCTTGCTTATCTCGGGGTTGAGAATCCAGGTGCGGCTCTCACGCTCGCCATCATCGACAAATTCGCAGTATGGACCCATGGCAAACGACCACTCAAACCGATAGTCGCCAGCCAATAGAAAATCCATATAGTCGAGTTCCAGTTGCGGATCGCTTGCCGGCCGGCTGTTGTTGTTGATTCCAGTTCCGATGACCCCATGCGCCGCGGTGCCTGGGAACTGAGCTGATCCCGGCGCGATGATGTCCCACCAAAAAGCCCAACCGAAGTGATAGGCCACCTCGGCGTTCTGAAGGCTGAGGATTATGGGCAGGCCTCGAGGTGTGTGGGCGTATCTGCCACCTTCGCGCGGGAAGAGGAGATCGAGCTCAAAAGCGTTGGAGGGTGGCTGCGCTAATGCCAGAGGGACGCTCTGGAAGCCCACCAAGATGGCCAGCAGTGCTAGCAACGGCATTTTCCACATGATTCGATCCGTAGACTCGGCATAGCATGTTGTATTATGCTCTTTAGACACACCGCGGTCGAAAATCGCGTCGCCTTCGTCAGAACTGGTGTGAACGCGAGAAAGGGGACGGAGACCTTGGAATCGCGGTCGGGCAAAGATTTCCAGGCAACAGAATCCAAATTAATGACAATGCCAAATCCCCAGCTAATTATTAATACTGTATTACATGACGGAATCCTACAGGGTTGGCACAGTGTTTTTTATTTCTGATGTACCACAGCCAATTGCATACGCACGGATTGCCCTCAGCACCTTAAGGTTCGCTTGTCCTGAGCTGCTGCTGCTGCTTTAAGTTAACCTGAGCTTTGGTGATCCTGCCACTGGCGAGCGTCTCGACAGCGGCCGCCGCCACCAGGGGTGAGGGCCGACGGTGCTACCTTACGCTGCCCAGGGGTGAGGAGCGGGCCACGGCGCCCTGACTCCGGGGGAAGGAGGAGCAAAAAGGAAGCTGAGCTGCAGTGAGGCATGAACAGACAACTACCTTAATAACTACCTCTCTAACTGGATATCCTACAAGTGGCCTGAAGCCTAAAGTCCGATTTTGCCCTTTACAATTAATTATGCTGCTGTCGAGGAGGTCGACTTCTGATTCCTCCAAATGTCGGCACGTGACCCCTCTTCAGCTACCTAGGTAAGTTACAATACCCGCTTCTCTCCAGGTAGTCCACGCTTAGTATGTACAGCCTGTCCCTGACTGTCACGTGGAGGGGGGAGGTCGGCAATAGCAAGGGCGAGGTACTCCGTAGATATCAAGCCATATCGAGGATGTTCCGGGCGGCGAAATCGAGAAGGCAGCAGGGTATAGTAAGCACTTGACTATGCTATGCTCGACAAGTATAATCACACGTCCGAAGACAGCGGAGACGGATCGAGAACCCCCGCATGATGCAACGAAGAAAAAAGGTGATGACGAGTTTGATGACTTGTAAATTGATGCCCAGACAATTACAGCACTCGACCCGGTCTTGGCGTCGGCATCCATCGCGACAGAGAAAAGGTTGTGCCGCATTAGGGTGGGAATGCCATGCCGGACTTTTGCCAAACCTGTCGACCAATGGAGCCTTACAGGGGACAGGCACAAGGACGAGAGGGAGAGTCGTTTCTACCGGTACGGGGGTTATAAAGTGCAGATACTCTGATTAACCTTATATATGTCAGGTCATTAAAGGCGGGGAATAGCCTGAAATTGGACCAAGAGGTTGCTCGAGTCCTCCCGTTTCTTATATACCTACTCGGGGCACAGGCAGCCTGAGAGTTTCTACACGAGCCACTCAACCCTCGATCGTCTAGGAACACAATACACTGGGAAGCAAAGGCCGCCACAAAATGATGCATCTCGGACTCTCTGTCACCTACGCTCTGGCGTTGGTGACCGGTGCTTTGGCCGTCCCATCGCAACAACTGGACACTCGCCAGCAGCCGTTCAAGACGACAGTCATCACCGACCATGCCGAGCCATGGGCGATCGCCTTCCTGCCCGACAACCGTGTCCTCGTCACCGAGAGACGAGGCAACCTACGTGTTGTCGACCCGGCCACCAAGGCCAAGGGTACTATCACCGGTGTACCCACTGTCGCCTACGGCGGTCAGGGCGGTCTCCATGACGTCGCCTTACACCCCAAATACGCCGAGAACAGTATTATATATCTCAGCTACGCCGAGAGCGGCACTGGCGGCGCAGGCGGCGCAGTCGCGCGGGCCAAGCTGACGCTGACCGCCAGTGGCGGCTCGCTATCCGGCCTCGAGGTCATCTGGCGCCACTCGCAGAGGGCCTCGGGCGGACTCCAGTTCGCCTGTCGCCTGCTCTTCGGCCCCGACGGCGCGCTATGGATCTCGTCCGGCGAGATCAACCAGATGACCCCGGCCCAGTCGATGACCGGCAACCTCGGCAAGATGATCAAGCTGTACGACAACGGCACCGCGTTTGCAGGCAACCCGTTCGCCAGCCAAGGCGCCGTCCAGGCCCAGATCTGGTCGCTAGGCCACCGTAACCCGCTAGGCATCGACTGGGACGCTCAGGGGCGTCTCTGGGAGATCGAAATGGGACCCATGGGCGGCGACGAGCTCAACCTGATCGAGCCGGGCGCCAACTACGGCTGGCCGCTCGTGTCCCAGGGCCGCCATTACGACGGTCGGACGATCCCCGCGCACAGCACACGCCCCGACTTCTTACCGCCCAAGGCCTTCTGGGTCCCCGTCATCTCCCCGGCCGGTTTGATCATCTACAAGGGCGACCTGTTTTCCAGCTGGAAGGGCAATGCGATCATCACCGGTCTCAGCGCACAAGGAATTGTGCGTGTGACCATCACTGGTGATACTGCGAAGGAGGCTCAGCGTATCTCAATGGGTAAGCGCATGCGCGGTATCCGAGAGGACAAGGACGGCGCCATCTGGGTGATCGAGGATGGCCCTACCGGCCGGCTCTTGAAGCTTACCCCGAACTAAACTTGCGTTAGCGAGAGACTTGGGGGGGTTAGGACCGCATGTACATAAGGTAGAGTTAGGATGGCAGATTACCTCTGAACTTTGACGTAGCTTCTATCTCATACCGGTGCCCTCATCATGAAATCATGATCCTCATCGTCACCTGGCTGAGATGCCGCTGTTGTCGTAAGGACCAACTCCCTGATGGCATTTAGTAGGTCCAGGGGGGCAAAATGAGTCTCAGCTATCCCATGTTGATACGTCATGGGTGTTTTCATCCATGAGACACCATATTCCTTTCTTTGGAAACAGATCTCGCATGACGTAAAATTTGACAACGTTGATACCAAACCATTCATCTAAGTAGGTAGCCAAGCGTGCATCAACGCCTTACCTCTGCAAGGTGTGTAATCGTCGGGTTACCGTTTTACTGCACCGACTTTGTCGGTGCCACTGCTCTATACCACCCAGTTAGATCCTGCTCGAGCTGGACGATATCTTCCTCCGCAATATGTTTTAGGTGCCTACTCCTCGCCTATGAGGTTAAATATTCCCGATAAATATAGGTGTACTCTAGTTACGCCTATTACCATGCCGACTGATTGCCACGCTAACTCCTCCTTACATACTACCTAGGTAATCTATGTAGAAGTGTTTTTACAGAGTACTTTCTCTGCGGCTGTTGGTATTGTTCGCTGGCTTGAAAGGCCGACGGGGTGGGGCCTCACGTCCAGTATTATGTCCCATACTTCTATAGCTTCGAGCAATGTAGTGTGACTACATTCTAGACCTTTCAGGCACCTAGAGAGTTAGCAACACCACATAGGCTAAACCTTGTCGGTTCTGTAATCTCGAAAGTGCAAATCCTTAGGAGATATAGGCTGGAGATGCGTTAGAGACATTTCCTACAATAGCACAAACTCATACATGTAGGCTCCCCTCCTCTGTAGCTGGAAAAACATCTTTGACCTTCTTGTCCCAATTATCCGCATTTGCAATCCTTCTGAGCACCTCAGCTAGACGATCGCAGTAGCCTTCAACCTCCAGATTGTTCATCTGCGCAGTATCCCAGGATGCAACAAAAATCATATTAACTTTGTCGACCATGAAAGCATTCCAGAACACCCCACTGCACATGCATGAGTTAGCCAAACATGCGTTCCACATCGACATGCTGAAAAACTTAAGCTCTGGGGGAGAAACGCGGAAACTCACCAGTCAGGCCAGTCATACCTCGCAACCGGCTTCAGTATTTTGTACTCGCTACTGAGCCCACTGGAATACCCCAGACTCACGTCCCAAACAAATGATTGACGATAGGACGCGTCAATAGCCACCTCTGCCTCATCGCCTAAACCCTCGAGAACTTTAGACCAAGGAGCATGTGCGTGGGCTTCCAACAGCGTCTGTTCGAGTGCTGATCTCTCCAGCAACTGCCCAATAGTATCTTGGCGGCCAACCTTGATCATGTTGACTGTCCACTCCACGGTTGGACCATCGATGCTCATTGGTGGCGGTAACATCGTTGTCATCCAGGGTGGGACGAATGGCCAGGATCGGGCTGCATCCCAGGTGTTGAAAAGAGCATATGCAGCCCCAGTCTGCATGACATTAAAGATTGCCAGGGCAGTCTTCGCGAGCAGTGCAGGCTCGACCCTTCGGGAATGCCTCAATTGTTCCAGATGCGGCAAGCAGACCACTCGGCTGGAACGAGGGTATTGGTAGGTACCTACCTGGGCCTCCCAATCACCTTTCCATACTTCGCTACGAACGATCTTCCGCTGTTCTGCGTGGACTAGGCCGTCACCAGACAGCATCCAGCCTGGTGCTCGTTGTGGCGGCCAGAGAGCTTCAGTAAACCGAGAGATACCCCGAAGCCGATGTACATTGAAATCAATTGATTCTTGCGCCGGGACGCTTGTTCGGTAAAGGTGAGACAGGTCAGAGTACATCTTGTACGGCGTAAGAGGGGCGATCTTTGCTTTGTGGTCAGCGATGAGCCGATCCAAATCATTGTGCCACGCTAGAAGCGAAATAGCATCAATTGTGGAATGGTTGTACGTCAAGCACAGAGTAACCTCTTGCGTTGATCTAGTTGTTATGATTGCGGCTTGGGTCAGAAATATGGAGGAATGGCCACTGTTGGACCCATCCGTGATATATTCCTGTTGCTTAGCCTCATCGTCGACTTCGAGCTCAAGAATGACGTGGCGCCAGACACTAGCGCTTGGCCGAATGACGATATGGAAAGGTGTCCCATCCATCTCTTGTCCGAGAAGCGTTCTAAAGAGCGGTCGGCTCACAAGAGCCTTCTCAAGACCAATCCTAGTCTGCCTCGCATCTACTCCACGAACTTGAAACACTGAGCGAGTGTGGTAAGATTGGGCTCTCTGGCCCACCGCTAACCGGTGAAAACTATCCTTGATGGGCAATACATTTTCGATATCAGAAATCTGCAGGCCGGCTTCATGAACACTCGTCAATATCGTATTGCTGAGAAGTTTCGACGGTTTCCCTCCTGTCACCGCTTTCGCTGGCTGCCTTCCGATACTCGCAGCCATGTTCCAAGAGTGGTTCGTTATGTCACTGCCGTATCGCGACACACCGTTCGCAGCTGGGATGGACCCGTTTAAATCATGGCTAGCGGAATGGCCGTTGATAACTGGAATACGCGCGGCCGTCTTGGTGATCTGATTGAGCATCTCTTGCTGCTCTTCCCGCTGACCCAGAAGTGCGGCTTGCTTAGCCACTGTGTCATTTTGTGCGATGTCTTGGATGTATAATCGAGACCCCATGATATTCAACACCCTATCGCAGAATCTCAGCAGGATAATGCTGTCAGTGTACAAAGAGACACTGTCTTCGGGGTCAGGCCGGATCCCAATAAGGTCTTCCCAGATCGTTGTAAGCTGCTCTCTGATACTAGGAGCCTGCACGGCGGAATTTTGTTTGACATCATCCCTTACCAGCTCTATTTTACTTACATCAACCTTTTTTAGTAAGAGTTTCTCCGAGTTGACTCTCCGGTGCTTCAGTACCGCTTGTTTGAGCTCTTGTTTCTTCACTTTTCCTAGAGATGTTAAGGGAAAACATTGAAGACCAAGCTCATTCAAGGTGTAGACCCCATCCAAAGTAAACATTGGCCCAAGACTTCGAGCTTTGTTCGCGATATCAGCCTTCGGACATTCTGGTGACGCGTTCACGACTGCCACTGGAACTTGACCAGCAATATCATCTGGGATCCCGACTACTTGTGCCTGCAGTTTGTAAGTCTTGTGTTAGTTTAGACAACTATATTACTCACAGTTACTCCGGGTATTTCGCTAATGGCAGTCTCAATCCTCGCTGGTGAAATATTCTCCCCAGCCCTTATTATCAGATCATTAAACCGTCCGAAGATGCGGACAGTGCCGTCATCATCGATTTGTGCCTGGTCGCCAGTTTTAAGCCAATTACCAACATTATCAACATAGAAGCGCTCCGGCTCGACTCCGTTGAGATAGTTCGAAATCACCGACGGTCCGCCAATGTGAAGCTCGCCAACTTCGTTTCTTCTAAGAACCTGACCACTTCCAGGACTGCAGACACGCATCCGAGCGCCAGGCAGGATCTTGCCAACTGCTGGGTGATATCCGTCTACCAACAATGGATCTCGCCTAGACCAACTGATGACTGGTGCGCCTTCACTCATACCATAAGCCTGAATGGCATCTTTGGTTCCCAAGCCCTCTCTACACAGTTGAATGTCCTCAGAACGTATGAGCGTGCCTCCAATGCTGATAACACTCAAGTTTAGGGATGCCTTCCCAGGAAACTCGGGGTTCGCCATCAACGCCTTAACTAATGTCGGTACAGCTGACATGATAGTGCATTGTTCTTTGATCAGAGCCTGGAGGGTCGCTGCAACGTCGAAAGCCTTGGAAGCGAAGACAACAGTACCACCATATCGCCACGCACGCAATGCATTATTCACAGCAAAGATGTGCGATGCCGGTGTGTGCACTAACCATCGATCGAAGAACTTCAAATCTTCGTTCGGGTCATAGTTACACGTCTGAGATACGAGATTCTTGTTGGTATGAACGCATCCTTTCGGACTTCCAGTTGTGCCACTTGTGAAAATGATGAGGGCCACGTCGTCTGCCCCACTATGGGTATCCTCGCTGTTTGAAACTGCTTGAGAGGTCTCCTGAGGTCCCTTGGATGGGATCAAGCTATCAGGGCTCAATACAATGCTCTTTATGATATTGTCGGCTTGCTGAAGCAATTGCCATCCTGGAACCTGGGCACCGGAACATTGGATACAGATTTTGGCGCCATCTACGGATTCCAATGCTACCTCGTTGAGGACAGAAGCTTGATCTGCATCTTGGACAACCAATACCGTTGGCTGAATAGCAGCCAAAAGAAATCCACTGTCGTTAGCTAGAGATCGGGGATCGAGAGGCACGTATACCATTTGCAGTTTCGCCGCTACCCAGAAGAAAACACCCCATTCGGCAGAGTTCCATAGGTATACGGCGAGCCGCATACCGCGCTTGCAACCAAGGTGATGCAGCCATGCAGCAAGGAGCTCCGACCTCTGAAGCAATTTCGCATAACTCCAACGAAGGATTGCCGTACTGTTATTTAAGTCTGTAGGGGCCTCAATATTGGCGCCATTGCTGTGATCAGATGGTGGGTCGTCTTTCTGCCAAAGGGACACCAATGCGTCGTGGTTGGGAAAAGTTGCGGCGGTTTTGGCAAAGATATCCCACATGGTTTGATCTAGATCGAATAGCTCGTCTCCCTCAAGCTCGGCCCAAGCGGCAAGCGGCGTGGATTCAGTCTGCTGGGGAAAGCCTCCCGGGAGCGGAGATGCATCCTTCATGGCTAACGTTCCGTGGTGAGGTTGATAGCTTCTGGCAAGCAAGATTTGAGGCTGAAACAGGTATTACCTGAGGTTCCGGTAGTAGATCCAGGTTCGAGTGCTTTGTTCTTGATATAGAGCCGATAGCTACAATAATGACATTTACTGGCGCGAACTCAAGAAAGCTTGTATGGATTGGCCGAAGGTACACTGACGGTTTCACGTACTTTCTTGAAATACTCTCAGTCTGATGGTAGTACAGGCTATCTCACAAGCAATAACTGCAGAAGCCAAGTACAGCACGACCATCGTTCACCAATGTGAATCCGTCAAACTAACAATCGTGCTAGGAAGTCAAGGTCCGACCGGCAGCTCGATCTGTAGGGGTAGGCTTTCCACTGCGAGCTCGTAAGCCACGAGTTCAAGGGCTAGGGATAACAATTTGTTCAAAGCTCAAGCTGGTCCTTCGAGGCCCCTCCCCAACTTAGGAGGCGGTTGCACCCGCAGTCTTCGCATCCTTTGCGCATACATAATGTCATTGGTATCCGACATCCCAGGTCCTTGATTCGCTACCATGTCTGTGCATGCTGGCCAGCTAAGACTATGACGGTATCACGGGAAGCTTCAGAATCTGCCGCATTCTCAACTGGGACTACTAAGACGCGTAACTTTTATCCGCCATGGCTGCGAAATTTAGCCCCTCGACGTTCCTTGACCGACAATGCAACATGCCACAGTTTGGGTCATTCGTATTGTCGGCCCACCACTGGTCATAGCAGCATTTGCTGGTGGTCCAGCTGGTTGGTGTACCAACATTGACACAGTTCCGTCTGCAGCAGGTCGCATTGCATATTTCTTGCATCGATCTATCGAACGTGGCGTTTGAGACCACCATCTCGGGCGATGACTTGTCCGAGTTTCTTGCCAGGCTGCCTACTTCGCTCTATTCTCATGGATAGACATCGATTATCTAGTGCTAGCGACATGATCCTTCCATCCTGCGGAGCGGCACGTCGCAAGATTTTCAGATGTACACTGGCGTCGAAATGGGCTACCGGCCCTAAAATGCCTGCCGCAGAAAGATTGCTGTGACAGCGCACTTGAATTGCATTTACTGGGACTCCATTCCCCGGGTTTGGCAGCAGATGCTACATGCCCCGCGTGGGTGAGTCCCGGCAATACGCCGCCGAGTCCCACCCAAGGCAGGGTGCATGATCCTCGGGCTCGGTCGCGTGGTGTGCGTTGTCAGCCAAGCGCTCGCAGCTCAGCCTTCAAATAGGCGCTGTATCAAACACGATGTCACCACCATTCCAAGCTCATTGGAAGTTGGATGGCGAGTAGCACAGAGGATCCGGAGAGAGGGCTGCAATCCACTCCAAACGTACCGCGACAGTGTAGCAGACCATTGATCTAACCGGCTCCGTGGTTTCTGCATGCAAGACGACATTCCACTTTCACTTCTGCGCGCTACAATTGGTCGGCGGGAGTTTCACTGCTGGTTGAGATATGCCGCTGTCTACCTCGCCACCAGAAAGATAGTACAACCGTTCGCACTTAGGATCTGATTGGATATGAACCGGAGACTAGGTCTAATATCAGTAGGTGAGATGGTAAACTTTTGACCTAATGGACTTTGCGGCGTATTGCCCACGCTTGGACAATCAGTAAGCCCAGAGACGGCCCGCAATATGCACACGATCGCTAGCCCATGACTGCATTCTGCGATTTAGACGCACCTGTTATGCAGTGAGCCTCGTCATTGCCCTTCCAAGATGAAAAACCCGTGTAACCTGCGTGATCCAAGAGCTGGGACCTACTTTTCCATTGGGGCGGGTTGGCGGGATGTATTCTTGTAAGGGGTTTGAATGTGTTCGTCCAGCCAGGGAGTTGGAACTGATCGACCACACCACTTACTGTGAAGATTCGTGTCAGCTGATTGAAAATCGAGCCCTGCAAGCATTGAATCATTCTCACTTATGGCATAATTCTAAGAGGCCGCGTCATACGTCTTGAACCCCTTGGCGCCTTATACATGTCGTCCTCGTCCGGTAGCCGTTCCGCAAGAGGCGCATGTAAGAGAGCAAACCTGTTTGCCTATATCTTCTCAGCCGATTCTATTCATAGACTTGCAGGTCAACAAACCGCAACAGCGTAAACTCGGGTCCGAAGGCATTTTAGTCGCCGCGACCAATAACATACAAAATCGGCCAGTCTCGCCGTCAGCGCCACGAATCCTGGCTGAGAGGCCCAAGTGTAAATCCAGTGTGTAGTGTAGTGAGTTCAATTGCTTGCGGTCACGGAGTACATGCAGGCTAGACTCGCAGACGCCATAGATTGCCAATCTAGTTCCTTCGGCCACGCCTTGTGTCCCTCTTATCTAGAGAGAGTGGAGTTGTATCAGTTTGGTGTGGGTCGGGGGCGCCGGAATGTGTTTTTCAACCTTTTTATATACCCAGATACCTGATATCACCTTACATTATGGTCTATTTCCCTCAAGCCATCGGCAATCGCGGTCCAAGACGCGGAATAAGCCGCCGGTGGCTCAACAGACAAAAGACAAGGAAGTCGATGGCCAACCATCATGTTGGAAGTTCCCATTGGTTGTTGAGTCTTTGGTTGGGGCGTACATGCCGATGTACTGCGCAGTAATTTTGTCCAAGCAACCTGAAATAGTAGCGCCATTCCCTCGCTGCTTCGGGTTCTGGTACCACACCGTGTTGTCAGTACGAGCTACTTGATAGGCACAGAGGGCCAAGGAACTTTGATTGATGGCCATATGATTTGTTCACCTCGGAGGATGCAGTTTTGTTTGTGAGAATTCTTATCTGTATGTTTTGTCAGACACATCAGCCATACGTGCATAAAGGTCGGATATTCCTGGGCCGCATTAATGGGCTAGGATGAGAACCAAACAGTAAGAAGTGCATATATCTTAGGCAGAATCTGACCAGATTTATGGCATGGTAGTTTTTGGAACATCATATTCGCCAAGTCAAGACAAGTCACATCAGCACCAAGTGAACAGTGTGACGTATCCTTGGTGGACAGCCTATCTTCTTATTAGTCCTGAGTATTTTCTTTGCAGATTACTTCACCTTTGCAAGCCAGGTGTAATCAGATAATAACAATGGACAGACTCGAGATTTTTCAGATACTACTACTTTCATTCCTTCTGGCATATGCCTTTCGTCGTATAATTGAACAAATACGAATCTCTAGGTTCAAACGACAACATGGATGTCTGGCACCCAAGAACAAATCGATCGTCAAAGAACCTGTTCTTGGCCTTGATTTTGTTTTTGATAGCCTTCGAAATCTCAAAGCCAATCGATATCTTCAATTCTCACACGAGCGCTTCCGTCTATACGGAACTACGTATGTGACAAAACGGCTTCTCTTTGATACCATCCATACCACAGATCCTGAGAATATCAAGGTGATTCTTGCATCAGACTTCAACAGTTTTCGCCTTTCTGATGTGCGAATCAATGCCATGGCACCTATCTTCGGAACAGGCATTTTCACAACAAATGGAGCCATTTGGGCTCATTCCCGAGCTATATTACGACCGTGTTTTACGAGAAAGAATATGACGCCTCTGTTGACGATGGTCGAAAGACACTTTCAAAAGCTTCTCAGTCATATTCCGATTGATAGGTCAACACTTGATCTTCAGAATCTGTTTTTCTGTCTCACCATGGATACTGCAACAGAGTTCTTGATGGGGCATTCGACCCATACCTTGGATCCAACCAAGCACACCGATGCGGAAAGCAATTTCGTCAAAGACTACCTTACAGGCTGCTTCCATTCTGTACGAAAGATACAGATGGGCCCGCTCCAATGCTTCAGCTTCAGTCATGAGGCCAACAAAGCTCGCAAGAGGGCATTTGCGTACATCGATCAGTTTGTCGATGAGGCTTTGAGTGTGCGAGAGTCTGGCAAGTTCGATGACGATGTAGATGAGAAAGACGAAACTGCCGAGTATAACTTTCTTCGTGTCATGGCTCGGGATACTGGAGATCGGGCACTACTGAGAGATCAGATACTTAACGTATTACTTGCTAGTCGGGATACTACTGCTAGCTTAATGAGCAATCTGTTCTATGTTCTTGCAAGGAATCCTGAAATATATGCCAGACTTCGACAAGAGGTTTTGAGCGGCATACAAGAAGACTTACCAACGGAAACGGAACTTACGAACATGCGGTTTCTTCGCTGGTGTATTAATGAGTGTAAGTACAATTTCTCATATCTGCCACCTCAACTCACATGCTGCAGCACTCCGCCTTCATACCGTCGTCCCAGGCAACACACGCGAGGCAGCCTGCGATACCACGCTTCCGGTGGGGGGCGGCATCGACGGACTGTCCCCAATCTTCGTGAAGAAAGGAACTTGTATATTCTACAACCCATATTCCATGCACCGACGCGAGGACATCTTCGGTCCTGACGCAGACAAGTTCAATCCAGACCGATGGGATGGGCTGCGTCCCGGTTGGGGGTTCATTCCTTTCAATGGCGGACCTCGAATATGCCTTGGCCGTAAGTGTGCATTTGGTCTTGCAATAATGGATAGTGAGCGCTGACATGATATCTAGAGCAATTTGCACTTACTGAAGCGTCCTATGTCATTGTTAGAATGATCCAAAGTTTTGAAGCAATCGAGAATAGGGACAACTTGCCTTGGAGCGAGTTCTATTCTCTTGTCCTTACTTCGAAGCACGGAGTCCAGGTGGCATTAACTCCAGCCACTGTATGAATACGCTCGAACACTTTGAATATTCTTTTGTACGCAATGGATTATAGTTATCGCCCGGAGGGTTGCTTTGTGTTGATATTTCGGGATTTGACATGGGAACCAAGCCGGTAGACGAGGTGTGCCGGCAAATTCCAAGTTGTATAGGCTTTGATGGTAGTGCAAACACGATCCATAGTTCTATGTGGAAGGGTCAGTTTTTCTTCCCAGCAATCCAAACAGTTCAACTCAAGACTCTGCCAAATTCAGACCCATTTCAATAGTCAATCGCTGCTGTGATGGTGTCTGGGTCAAAATGCATGACACACTATTGCCAAAACGTTCTGTTTGACCCTTAACTTCTACAACTGTGGGGCTCAAGTGTTCTCATGGATCTTGGGAGAGTTAAGCGGGCCCATGTTGATTTGATCACATGCTTAATCACCGACGGAGTTAGATTCTCAGTTCCCAGATTCACATTTTGTAACAGTATTATTGAGACCAAGGCAGGAGTTGATATTAGTTAGAGACGCCTGATTGGCAACAGCATTTGAGATTCTGCTCGAAGTCCAAAGTTCCCGAACAAGGATATTTGAAGTAACTAGTCAAGATATATTTTACTTGCAATTATCAAGAAATCGTTTCTGAAAAAGTCTACACACCGAGTCCAAACATTCCCAATACTTTTTAGGTGGCCCTCAGTCTAATAGTCCCTGTGCTCGAAATGCGCGCTCAAGGATCTGTCGAATGATATTCTCCTTTCGGAAGTTATAATCCATGACCGACTCCCTGGCAGCAATGGTTGCTTCAGAGGCTTCCCGCTTTGTCGTTGCATACAAGATCTTATCGTCCTCATGGTCAAGAAGCCAGTCCCTAAAGATCTTGTGTCTAGTAAGCTCGGCCGCGTCCTTCTCAAACACATGCAGGTTGCAGGCTGGCTCGTAGAGACGAAAGAATCGATGCTGATGCCAGCTTGGTTCGCGAGCCATGAACTGAAACCCCACGTTCTCGAGGGAAGGGACGTAGTCATCTTCAACAATAATATCCTTTACGACTAGGTCTATGTCGATGACGGCTTTCGCGGGCAGGCCTGGAACGCTGGTTGAGCCGACATGTGAGACTGAGACAGCAGTGTCACCGAGTGCGGACAGAATTCGGACTTTGAGTTTGTCAAAGAGATCTGGCCATTCTGGGTTAGGCTCTGTTATAGATATGATATGCTTGTATTTGGGTTGCGAAACTCTGTCGACCCTGCTGGCATCGTATTCGTAGTGTTTAACAATGTCTGCTACTGAAGCCATGATGATCTTGCTATGGGTGTCTTGACTTGAGGGCTTGTTCAAACTGGGCACAGGATCGGTAGCAGCAAAAGCCCAAGATCAAGTTTAATAGCTACTACCTGGTGAAGCATGATAAATAATAACGTTTTGATTTGAGCTGAGACGTTTTACCCCTTAAAGTTCGGCGCCGACCACATTACGGGTCTGTTTGTTGCGGCGAGTGAGTCAGACGGTGGTAGCTGCATGGACCCCGGCGCTATGCATCGGCGAGCCGTAAACGGAAGTTTGGCAACTAAAACTCCAATAAGTCTGCGAACAGACAAACTTCGGATCATATGCCCATAGTTACCATTATCGCGCCGTGAAATTCGGTATTTACGGTTCTTCAATATCAACAAACTTGTACGCCCAAAACGAGCACCACACAAAAGTACCGGCGCAGAAGGCGAAGCTGACAAGGTAGAACACGGCCGCCTGCGAGGATGTTAGTAGTGGCATGAAATGGGAGACTACTAAGTCGAAATCGACCTTGCTCCCCCCAGCCCATCCTGTGCCATCATAAAGTGGCGTGCACACAAAGACCGTTAGTCCGCACAAGAATGCCATGCATGAATATGCCATCAGCATCATGGGGGCCTGCCACGTAAACACCATGTTCCATCTTATTTCAACTTGAGGCATAGTGTTAGGAAACCAACGACCCTTCTCCTGGTCAGGCAGTCGAGACGAATGAGGAATCGAAGACTGCTCACGGCCATGCTTCTGTCTGTTGATCTTCAGAATCATGGCCAGCTCTCTGTCTAGAGATAGTGGCTTGGGCGACTTATGGATGGTTTGGAAGATGAACTGCTCGGATGAGGAAAGCAGGATCGCGAAGAGCGAGAGAACCAAGCTTGCGTACCAAGATGCAGGGCCAAGCCAGTATTGAGTCTTGGGCGAAATCCATGAGAAGCACCCAATAACTGCGGCCGAAAGTAGCGTACTCTGGGTCAAATGACAGTCAGTAACTCAACCTCAAAATAGCCACCAAGCTACACTTGTTCGAGTGATTGAGAATTTTGTCGGCTAAAATGCACAAGCCATACCGCCAACCCAACTAGCTGGAATTCACCAAGCTTCCTCTCTCTCCATCGTTTCAGCCGCGCGGATATGACTTCTGGGTCTTCCCTATCCTCAACGCTACGCGATATAGACATGATCGGGCGTAGCGTGTTCTGTTGGTAAAATCGATTATACGGAAGCGTCAGGATGTCTGTGGCGATGCGTGCGAATTTGCTAGTAATGGTTACGAAGATGATCTTTATGGTTCAATTAGTATTTTCAGTTCCTCTGATTCTGGAGAAAGATGTGTAGCTATACCGCGATCATAAGGAATATGTTGGATGCTTGACCTCGGTTCGTCTTGTCGATGGCTTCCATAGTGGCCATTTGATCGAGTACAGTTTGCGACAACAAACACACGCATCCTTATCAGAATAAGTATGGACGTCTTGGCGCTTGCCATTTTATACATGAATGAGCTCTTGGAATCGACTTTGTGGTTCACGGTTCAGGTGCTGATTGTTGAAACATTGTCGCGATATTGCACGAGCTTGTGACTAGGTAGGTCAGGGGCCAGGAATACCAGATGATCACTAATTAGGGGCAAAAAGTGTCTCAGAGAGCCTTCAAGCACGACACAACAAATCTTCAAGTGGTCAATCTGTCAATTATTTCCAAGTCGGGGCTCCGTAGCCACTAGAGACGCCCGTTGTCAGATTCCCTTCACTCTAGCCACGCCCCAGGCTGCGGTGCTTGTCAACATGATATCTCAAGGTAGCCATATCATAACCAATATGCGCCACATTCTCCATCCAGAATTCCGCAACCCACCCTGACTTTGGCAGGAATATCTGGATCTATGGTATAAAGAACGACGGGGCCATTGTTACATTGTTACAGCTTCACAGAAATATGCTAGATTCTATAAATACATGAAATCTCTACTGACCAACACAAGCGACCGCCGATGATGTATTCCAGACGCTTAAATGTCTCCACAACACGCCAGCGGAGCCAGGAGCTGCACGAAGGCAGTTGTTGAAGCAGCCACTGGTGACAAACACTTGGTGAAAAGAGGCAGATCGAAAAGCTTAGCCTTTCTTAATCTGCACCTGGAACTTCTCTGCCCAGTCCGTGAATTCGTCCCGTTGCGCCTCCCAAGGCTGCATCAATAACTCAGAAAGAGCGAACACGTCGAAGAAGCTTTGATCCATGACTCGGTCAATCTCCTGTGGCGACAACTCGTAGAACGCGCCTGCGAGTTCATCGAAGCGGGAAGGGAGCATCTTAAGAACTCGCATTACTTCGTCGAGTCTTTGTGGAATGGCGGAAGATGATTTGGCGGGTAGTTGTGGCAGTACCTTCAACCTCCGCTTGATAATGGCTTGACAGAGCAGCGTGGTAAGTCGCAGCCGCTTGAGACAAGAATCCAGTCTGTCCCGTATCCGATCAGGGTCTGCGTGAGGGATGCTGCGATGCGAGTCCATCAAATCATCAATCATCTCTTGTGTCGAGATATGCATTGAGCCTAGACCAGAGTCCAAGTCCTCCGTGTCATCTCCCCCTTCATTTTCATCGTCGTCGGCGCTCTCCTCTGCCCATTCTTTCAGCTCCTCCATTACATCCTTCAGAGTATCTCGATATTCCTCTACCTTCTTCACGAAGCAGCCGGCGACGCCAGCCTTGGAGAACCGAACTACCTCATCGCACGCTGCCCATATGACACCGGTTGCGATAATGCTTCCCTTGCCGGGAGTAAATGCTGACCCATTCTTCTGGGCGGCAGAAAGCATCTTGCCATCTTTCGGTATCTTCTGTATTAGCTCACGAAGCTCCTTTAGAACTGTATAGCACCTCCATGCCAGATCTCTGCGAAATGTTGCCGTATATCTGGCTGCTTCGCAAGATTGAACCGCTGATGTAAGGCCGGGAATCGGTCCGGTCACAAGTTCTCGCAGGACCTTGCTGATTGCGGACGGGGTGAACGGTTCATTGATGATCAAGACTGATATCTTGGTCGAGTGAGCTTTAATTAGCGAGGCAGAGTCATGTGCGACTGAAAGTGAATCGACTGGGACAGTGGACTGTGGCTGGGAGCTGGGTGATGAATCGGCCTGGTCCTTGTCCGTGTTAATGTCGTGGAGGACGGCTTCGAGTTGTTGTAGGAGGGATATTGCAGTCGCCGCCAAAGCATTTAGAGCATCAACAGAGCCGTCTAGACTTCCTGAAGACATCCTGACGTGTGGTTATGCGAAGTCAAGACCCTGACGTTTGCCGACTCAAGGAGGAGGGAATCTGCCACCCTTCGTGTGCTGTTTGATTCAAAACTCAGCTCAGGTCTTCGTGGGAAAAAAAATGCCCCGCGATATGGAGGGGCAGCTTGGCGCCTCACCACTTGCCTTGGCAGCCCCCACAACGGGTAAGTACCTCGATACTTCGGATGTTTGCGCTAGCACGTGACTGCCCCTGCAGGAGGCGGGTCGAGCGTCGGAGTACCTCAGGCGCTACGATCCTGGCGTTTTGGATGAGCTGGAGCTTTCAAGTTTCTGGAGATCCGGCCAAGTCACCCAAGTCTCTCTCCCCAGCATACTACGCTCTCCCAATTAGATGACGGAAAAACGTCAACAATCATAATGCGGCAAAGACACTCATTGGTGCTCTTTAGCACTTTGATTTCTTTAGAATCCATTGGTGCTGCAAGCTTGCCACGAGGTGTTGGCCCAGAGTGTCAGTCTCCCACAATTTCTTCCCCTTTTTCATCGTTCTTGAGCTTGAGACTCGGATATCAGAGAGACCCGATACAAGGTTTTGGTATTGGACTAGTCCGTTGTCTAACATCATACTCCTAGTCGTGAAATTTTACGAAGCAAAGAGCACATTCTCATGCATTGGCCATCCCGAGATCAAACTGAGCACCACACAGCTCAACGATAACAGCTGTGATTGTCCAGATGGCTCCGACGAACCTGGAACAGCTGCATGCGCCTATCTTGATACGCTATCCCCTCCCCAGCCTCTTCCTGGCTCTCTAAGTGGTACCACGAATACCTCTAATGCGTTACCCGGCTTCTGGTGCTCCAATGCTGGACATATCGGCGCTTACGTGCCCTTCCTTTACGTCAATGACGGAGTCTGTGACTACGATATTTGCTGCGACGGCACTGAGGAATATGGTGGCGTCGGAGGCATCAAGTGTCTGAATAAATGCGCGGAGATTGGCAAGGAATTCCGGCGCGTGGAGGAGGAGCGTAAGAAGGCGCTGGAGAAAGCTGCCAAGAAACGCAAGACAATGGCTAAAGAGTCTCGAGAACTTCAAAGGCGTGTTGAGGCTAAGATCTCGACCCTGAAGGGGGAAATCAAGGCGCTTCAAGTCAAAAAGGAAGAGCTTGAGAAGAAGTACGCGGAGGTCGAGCGCCAGGAGAAAGGCAAGGTTGTTAAGAACGAAGGCGTGGGTGGCAAGATTGGTGTTCTTCTTGGCATAGCTAAGTCGCGCGTCACTGAACTTCGGGATACTCTCGACAGGGTTGTGGGACAGCGTGACGACCTCGAGGATAGGGTCGAAGAGCTTGAGGGCATCCTGCGAAAGTTCAAAGAAGAGTACAACCCCAACTTCAATGATGAGGGCGTCAAGCAAGCGGTCAAGTCATGGGAAGACTATGCCGCTAAGTTGGGAACTGAGCCCGCGTCCGAGGTTGACGAGAACGATCTCACTGAGATACTCAAGGAGGAGTCGATCAACTGGAAGGAATTTGAGGAGGAACAGACATCTGATACCGATATCCGTAAGTCGCAACTCATCTTTCAAAGCCCTGGGATTCTTGCTAAACTATCTAGTATACAACTTGGAGGCATATCTCCCGGATTCTCTACGCGACTACATCCACGGAAAGCTGGTCACCCTCCGCGTTTGGATGATTGAGAACGGTGTTCTAGCCGACAACCAGAAACCTGGTGCTGAGTCCGTTTTAGTTGTTTCAGCGCGTGAAGCCAAAGACGCTGCTGCTAGCGAGCTCGCCTCGAAGGAGCGTGCGCTCAGCGACGAGGAAAAAGACCTCGAAAAAGACTATGGCACTGACGGCATCTTTAGAGCACTGAAGGACAAATGTGTTAGCACCGACGCGGGTGAGTACGAATACGAACTCTGTTGGTTGGACAAGACAAGCCAGAAGTCCAAGAAAGGACATGGCAACACAAACATGGGCAACTTCGTCCGAATCGACAAGGAGATGGCAGACGATGAAGAGCGCCTTGATGGGAAGAGTTTAGGTAAAGGGATGCGCATGGTGCTGCGATACGAGAATGGCCAGGGATGTTGGAACGGTCCTCAGAGGCGAACTGATGTGTGGCTCGCCTGCAGCGAGACCGAGGAGTTGTGGAAGGTGAGCGAGTCGGAGAAGTGCGTGTACAAAATGGAGGTTGGTACGCCTGCTGCCTGCGATGAAATATTGGAACCGCCACAGCCCAAGGGCAAGGATGAATTGTAGACATATCTAGTACCAGTAACCGCATACGGAGGACACGAAGAGTGATAGGTCGATTTCGGTCACCTCACCCAGGCTTAACAAGAAGAAAAAGACACTGTTTAGTCGTTCGTTTATGATTTGCATTTACACCGTAACACCACAGAGAGCTTTCAGGACTGGCAGCACTGAAATAATCGATGCATGGGGTATCTCCTAGGTGTAATACGAACGACCGCGCTCGGTCAAACTCTGGGTGCCGCCAGCTTCCGTCGCTTGTTCATCTCCTGTTGCTCGGCTAACACTTTAGCGGTCAGAGACGCCGCCAGAGCATTGTTGATGCCACTAATCCTGCTCGAGGCAGTCTTCTTTGCCATCTCGCCACCATCCGCGGTTCTTTGCTTTGCAGCTGCATCACCGTTGCGTTGGTTCTTCTCTTCGTCGGCCTTCCGCTTCTTCTTCCCAACCGACTTGTCTTTCTTGAGGCTATGCGTAAGGCCATCTGCCTTCAAGTCCTCCAATCTTCTTAGCAGCCTATTGGTATCTACGTCCTCAGTAGGCAGAATTGGTATCACATTTTCGGCCTTAAACGGCTCGTTGCACTCTGGACAAGTCTCCTCCTGTATTTCCTTGATCGCAACATCGGCAAACACATGACCGCATGGGACGAGGTACACGGACTTTATTCCCGGACCCAACTCTTTCAAAGAAACCGGACAGGCCCATATGCCTTTCCCCTTTGTCCCCGGTGGTGTATATCGCTTGAACTGCAGCTTAACAATATCTCGAAGGGATTTGATGCCTGTCGAGGCGAAGGACGCCTCTTGCGATTCGGCAGATGGAGAGGTGTTATCGTCGGTGGGCATGAGATTCTTGAGGACGGATTCGTAGTTGTAGAGTCGACCCCGCCAGTCTGAGACCACGTTCTCCAGATCGAGAGGCTGCGTCGTCAGGGGGTCGGTGGTCCAGGCATGTCCCAGAGACTCAAATGCAGTAGCCTTGAGCTCGCTCACTGTCGGCGCACGCGCAGAATTTTTGACCAACTCACGGCGCTTAGGAATGGACCCTCCATCGTTTCCCATCGTGTGCGATTCGACCCGAAGATGTTGAGTGTGGTGGCGATCGCGAGTTAGGGGCCTCGAAGCTGCGAAATTGCGTGGGTGGGTGCAGTTTGGCCCAGCTGTGAAACACTGCGCACGTGATAATATCGGTAACAGCTTTGAATCCTAAAGTTAGGAATCACTGCTGGGGTTGAACTAATAGGCCAGTGTCTGGTGGCGAAGCTGGAATTCCTAAATCACAAGTACCCAGATTGGCGTAGAGCCTCCACCAGTCACGATAAGATAAAGATGTTGGAGCTAATTAATACTACGTACAAAACTAATTAGAGGGGGTGACTGCCTTTCTAGGTGCTTACTGGTAGGCACGAAAAGAATAAGGTAGTAGCTCTTCGGCAAGCAACCATTAAAAGTAACACTGTGCAGCCACTCAGTAGTCTGGCCTCACAATTGCTTCAAAAAAGATACTTTGCACTGTGCTGTTACCTCACTTTATGCAAGCCTTCGAAACCTACTTACCCCAGCTGTCGCACCTCCCTCCATCTTCAGTGTCTTGAAATTCAGCCTCGTGGAGTTGGCAACCCTCATCTTCACATTCAAGATCGCACCGTCGAGCAGTTCAATTCCTCACTTTGCAGTGTGAACTATAACTCAAGTACTCAGGTCCGGTACTCTCTTACTTTTGCCAAGCCGAATTCCACTCCCCGCGACTTCAAAACCTCCCATCAACCGTTTCATTCAAGCAAGCTACAACCGTCCGAATTCACCCTTGCGAAGAAGCTACCCCACGATCGCATGAGCCGCCAGTAGATGTTTGTGACAGCTTGATATAGGCTGCTCCTGGTGCGCCAGTGGTAGGGGAAGATGGCGACACAACAGCAGATCGCTCTCGAGCGACTCGACATAATTACTCGGGATCTCAGGTCAAGGTTTGACTTCCCAGGATGCGGCACCCCGTGCGCAACGGCTGACTCTCCCTAGGCTCTCGGATGACGTGCGAAAGCGAGCTGCTCTTCAACTGCAAAACTTGGTGCTGGTGTGTCATCGAGGTAAGTCAACTGTTAGAGTGCCTGCCACTTGATTTTGTACTGATGTCCCGTGGACAGACCTACCGCAAGACCAGTTCAACATCATATACACCGCAGTCAATAACAGGATAACCCAGCTCATTGCCCATGGAAGCGACTCCTCTGAACGGCTCGGTGGTGTCTACGCCCTTGATGCCCTCGTCGACTTTGAGGTTTCCGACCAGGCGACCAAATACGCACGGTTTCTACAAAATCTCAAGACTGTCCTGCGAGGCAAGGACATAAATCCGATGCAGGCTGCCGCTGTCACCCTGGGGAAGATGTGCCGGCCAGGAGGGTCGATGATAAGCGAGCTGGTGGAGTCTGAAACGCAAATGGCTCTTGAATGGCTGCAGAATGAAAGAGTAGAGGAACGACGTTACAGTGCAGCGCTCGTTCTCCGTGAACTTGCGAGACAGGCTCCGACCCTGATGTACTCGTATGTCGGATTAGTCTTGGATCTCATATGGAATAGTCTTCGAGACAACCGACAGCTTATCCGGGCTACGTCCGCCGAAACGGTGGCTGCCTGCTTCAGGATCATTCGTGAGAGAGATCAAGAGTTGAAGCAAACCTGGATGGAGAAAGCTTACGCGGAGCTTCTCAGAGGGCTTCAAAATGGCACCATCGAGTATATCCATGCATCGCTGCTAATGTTGAAGGAACTTCTTGAACAGGGAGGGATGTTCATGCAGGAACACTACCAGGAAGCCTGCGAAATTGTCTTCAAGCACAAAGATCACCGAGATCCCACCATTCGAAAGACCGTGGTACTTCTAATTCCCGATCTCGCAAGCTATTCACCCGCCGAATTCGACCGCAGCTATCTTCATAAGTTCATGGTCTACCTTTCCGGGATGCTGAAGAAAGAAAAGGAGCGAAATGATGCGTTCCTTGCTATTGGCAATATCGCAAACTCTGTGAAGAGTGCAATTGCGCCTTATCTCGATGGGGTCTTGATTTATGTTCGAGATGGCCTCAGCCTACAGTCTCGGAAGCGAGGCTCTGTCGATGCCGTCTTCGAGTGCATCAGTCGGCTTGCTGTTGCCGTCGGCCAAACTCTCAGTAAATACATGGAGGCATTGCTGGATCCCATATTTGCGTGTGACCTCACTCCCAAGCTGACGCAAGCTCTTGTCGACATGGCCTTCTACATTGAGCCTGTCAAGGACACCATTCAGAATAGGCTGCTGGACATGCTCAGCATGGTCCTCTGCGGAGAGCCTTTCAAGCCGCTTGGTGCGCCTCATCCCAATACTCTCACTTCTGTTCCCATCGTTACCAAGGACGCCAAAGATCCCCAGGCATATGAAAATCGCAAGGCCGAGGTCAAGCTTGCTTTGAACACTCTTGGCAGCTTTGACTTTTCAGGTAAATGGAACTCCCAATAGCACTCTTGATTCCCACGAGGCACAGCTCACGACAGCTCTCCTTGTGGTCAACTGTCCTATTCTCAACTGGTTACACAAATGCGCAGAAGCTGACAATTTCTGCAGGCCATGTCCTTAACGAGTTTGTTCGCGACGTTGCAATCAAATATGTCGAAGATGAGGACCCCGAGATTCGTGAAGCAGCTGCGCTCACGTGCTGCCAGCTTTATGTCCGCGATCCAATCGTGAATCAAACAAGCCACCATGCTTTGCAAGTAGTTGGCGATGTTATTGAGCGACTGCTTACTGTAGGAGTGTCGGACCCAGAACCGAAGATCCGTCAAACAGTTTTAGATGCACTGGACGAGCGATTCGATCGGCATCTCGCCAAAGCCGAGAATATTCGTACCTTATTCTTCGCGCTTAATGACGAAGTGTTTGTCATAAGGGAAGTGGCGATTGCGATTATTGGTCGTTTGGCACGTTATAATCCTGCCTATGTCATACCCTCGCTGCGCAAAACTCTGATTCAGCTGTTGACGGAACTTGAGTTTTCCGATGTTGCCAGAAACAAAGAGGAAAGTGCCAAGCTTCTCAGTTTGCTGGTTCAAAATGCGCAGGGTCTCGTCAAGCCCTATGTAGATCCGATGATGTCCGTTCTTCTCCCAAAAGCAAACGATCCAAGCCCGTCCGTGGCAGCGACGATATTGAGGGCAATTGGCGAGCTGGCAACTGTGGGCGGCGAAGACGTATTACCGTACAAGGACCGCCTAATGCCTGTCATCATTGACGCCCTGCAAGACCAAAGCTCCGATCCCAAACGAGAAGCCGCACTTCATGCGCTCGGCCAACTCGCAAGCAACTCTGGCTATGTCATCACGCCGTATCTCGAATATCCTGAACTGCTGGAGCTATTGCAAGGCATAATTCGAACGGAAGGCCAGCGCGGACGTCTGCGTCAGGAGACTATCAAGCTGATGGGCATTCTTGGGGCATTAGATCCGTACAAACATCAGGTACGACTCAGCCGCACCCTTAACCCACGAGATCTCTTTACTAATGACCTGGTGTCCCATAGCAAGTTGAACAGCGTCGACCGGAGGCGCAGCGACGGGTCGAAACCACACAAATGACAGATATTTCGCTCATGATGACCGGCTTGACTCCATCGAACAAGGAATACTTCCCCACTGTCGTCATCAACGCTCTCCTTCAGATTCTCAAGGATAACTCTCTTGCCAATCACCATGCCGCGGTGATTGAGGCTATCATGAACATCTTCCGAACCCTGGGTCTTGAGATCGTGTCATTTCTCGATCGTATCATTCCAGCGTTTCTTAGCGTCATTCGTGCATCTCCATCAACTCGACTGGAATCATATTTCAACCAGCTTGCCACTCTGGTCAGCATCGTTCGACAACACATTCGCAACTATCTGCCCGATATAATCGAAACACTGCAGGAGTACTGGAATGCCTCCCTCGGACTGCAATCTACCATTCTGTCCCTGGTCGAGGCCATCTCACGGTCGCTCGAAGGGGAATTTAAGATTTATCTGGCTGGACTTCTTCCCCTCATGCTAGGTGTGCTCGAGAAAGACTCGACAACAAGACGCATGCCCTCCGAGAAGGTCCTTCACGCATTTCTGGTGTTCGGCTCCAGCAGCGAAGAATATATGCATTTGATTATTCCCGTCATTGTTCGGACTTTCGAAAAACAAGGCCAGCCGACCTTCCTGAGAAAGCAAGCAATCGAAACAATCGGCAAGATTTCATATCAGGTCAACCTGAACGATTATGCCGCCAAGATCATACACCCACTGACCCGGATTCTAACTAGTGGTGATCCAGCTCTACGGGTCGCGGCACTTGATACCCTCTGCGCTCTGATTCAGCAGCTTGGTAAGGACTATCTCCACTTCATGGGAACCGTCAACAAAGTTCTCGCGATGCATCAGATTCAGCATCAAAACTACGACTTGCTTGTGAGCAAATTACAGAAGGGCGAGGTGCTTCCCCAGGATCTCGGCGCCGGTGATCGCTTTGTTGACCGGGTGGATGATCAAGCTTTTGCGGATCTAGGGACTAAAAAGCTGGAGATGAACGCCATCCACCTCAAGGGGGCTTGGGATACGAAAGGAAAGTCAACTAAAGAAGACTGGCAAGAATGGCTCCGGAGGTTCTCGACCACTCTCCTGACCGAGTCACCAAACCATGCCCTACGCGCCTGTGCTTCACTGGCAAGCCAGTACCTACCTTTGGCCCGTGAGCTCTTCAACTCAGCATTTGTGTCTTGCTGGAGCGAGCTTTATGAGCAGTTCCAGGACGAGCTCATACAAAACATCGAAAATGCCATCAAATCTGAGAACGTCCCTCCTGATCTACTCGGTTTGCTGCTGAACCTCGCCGAGTTTATGGAGCATGACGATAAAGCGCTACCTATTGATATTAGGGTTCTCGGGAGGGAAGCAGCTCGATGTCACGCGTATGCCAAAGCTCTTCATTACAAGGAGCTAGAATTCCTCCAAGATCAGAGCAGCGGCGCTGTGGAGGCACTGATCGTTATCAACAACCAGCTTCAACAGTCCGACGCCGCTATTGGTATTCTGCGCAAAGCTCAAGGATACATTGAAGGAATTCAGCTCAGAGAGACGTGGTTTGAGAGACTCGAGAGATGGGAGGAAGCGCTGGAACATTATACAAAGCGCGAACAAGCCATTCCGGATGATGAAGCAGTCCCAGTAGACATCATCATGGGGAAGATGCGTTGCCTGCATGCTCTTGGAGAGTGGGACTCGCTGGCTAGTCTTGCTGGCAATACGTGGGCGAATTCGTCACCAGAAGTTCAGCGACTGATTGCACCCCTCGCCACAGCAGCAGCGTGGGGCCTAAGCAAGTGGGACTCGATGGACAATTATCTGCAGTCCATGAAACGATTCTCTACAGACAGGTCCTTCTTCGGCGCTATTCTTGCACTGCACCGAAATCAGTTTAGGGAAGCTGATAAGTGCGTGCAGCAGGCCCGTGAAGGTCTGGACACTGAGCTCAGCGCCTTGGTAAGCGAATCATATAACCGAGCTTACCAAGTCGTTGTTCGAGTGCAGATGCTTGCGGAGCTCGAAGAGCTTATCGTCTATAAGCAGTGCGACGAGAGAAAGAAAGCCACCATGCGTCGCACTTGGGAAACCCGATTGAAAGGCTGCCAGAGAAATGTCGAGGTGTGGCAGAGGATGCTGCGGCTTCGTGCCTTGGTCATAACGCCTTCAGACAATATGCACATGTGGATCAAGTTTGCAAATCTATGCCGCAAGTCAGGTCGGATGGGTTTAGCAGAGAAGTCCTTGAAACAGCTGATTGGCATCGAAGGTTCCTTGGAGTCCATTATCCCTTACTGGAACGACAGGCAGCCAGGACGAAACGTGCCATCTCACATCACCTATGCAGTCCTCAAATATCAGTGGGATCTGGGACAGAAACCAGGAGCCCGCACTTCGGGTGTTGCGGAAAAGACGCTCTACTGCCTCCGGAAGTTCACAAACGATTCTGCACACCGGCATGAGGTGACCAGGGCCCACCTATCCGCACAAGCACCTAATGGGGTCGAGTTACCTAGTGAATACGGATTCCCGCATCAAATGGATCCTGGACTTATGAATCCTCAGACACAGCGAGCATTACAAGACCAGACCGTCCTTCTTGCGAAATGCTACCTACGACAGGGAGAATGGTTGATCGCCTTAAATAAAGATAGTTGGCAGTACGAGCATGTTGAAGATATTTTGACATCGTACTCCCAAGCTACGAAGTACAACCCGCGCTGGTACAAAGCTTGGCATGCCTGGGCGTTGGCGAACTTTGAGATTGTCCAAGCAGTGTCTCAAAGGGGCGACCTGAGCCGTACGGATCAGGCCATGGTTATTGAGCACGTGGTTCCGGCTGTTCGCGGTTTCTTCAAATCCATTGCGTTATCCGCAGGAAGCTCCTTGCAAGATACCCTACGACTACTTACGCTGTGGTTCACACATGGTGCTAGTGCGGATGTTAATACCGCTGTCACTGATGGATTTACGAACGTCAGCGTTGATACCTGGTTGGAAGTTATTCCCCAGTTGATTGCCAGGATCAATCAACCAACTCGACGTGTACAGCAATCCATCCACAGCCTTCTAGCCGATGTGGGCAGGGCTCATCCGCAAGCTCTGGTCTACCCTTTGACTGTTGCCATGAAGTCATCTCAGAACAGTCGTCGGTCACGCTCTGCCGCTCAGATCATGGACAGCATGCGGCAGCACAGTGCCAATCTCGTGTCACAAGCAGATATAGTCAGTAATGAGCTGATTCGCGTTGCTGTTTTGTGGCACGAACAATGGCACGAGGGTTTGGAAGAAGCTTCGCGACTCTACTTTGGCGACCACAATATAGAAGGCATGTTTGCCACTCTGGAGCCATTACATGAGCTTCTCGAGCGGGGACCAGAGACCCTCCGTGAGATATCGTTTGCTCAAGCTTTCGGTAGAGATCTCACAGAGGCACGGGAATGGTGCCGTCAATACGAATCCAGTAGAGACGTTAACGATCTCAACCAAGCGTGGGACTTATACTATCAGGTGTTCCGCAGAATATCAAGACAACTGCCTCAGCTCACGACATTGGAACTTCCATACTGCTCGCCTAAACTTCTTGCAGCAAAGGATTTGGATCTCGCTGTACCTGGCACTTATCGTAGTGGGCAGCCAATTGTCCGCATCATGGAATTCGAGGGCACCTTCACAGTGATAAACTCAAAGCAAAGACCACGAAAACTGAATATTAGCGGAAGTGATGGTATCTCATATGCTTTCCTGTTGAAGGGACATGAAGATATCCGGCAAGACGAGCGGGTTATGCAGTTGTTCGGATTATGCAACACGCTACTTGGAAATGACTCAGAATGCTACAAGCGTCACCTCAACATTCAACGTTACCCTGCCATTCCTCTCTCGCAGAATTCAGGTCTCCTTGGCTGGGTTCCAAACAGCGACACTCTTCACGTGCTAATTAGGGAATACCGTGAAAGCCGCAAGATTCTCCTTAATATTGAGCATCGTATTATGCTTCAAATGGCTCCCGACTACGACAACCTGACACTTATGCAAAAGGTCGAGGTTTTCGGTTACGCGTTAGACAACACCACTGGCCAAGATCTTTACCGTGTCTTGTGGCTCAAGAGCAAGAGCTCTGAGGCATGGCTTGAGCGTAGGACAAACTACACGCGTTCGTTGGGTGTTATGTCTATGGTGGGGTATATTCTAGGACTGGGAGATCGCCATCCATCTAACCTTATGCTGGACCGGGTGACTGGTAAGATCATTCACATCGATTTCGGTGACTGCTTTGAAGTGGCCATGAAACGAGAGAAATACCCTGAACGAGTACCATTCCGACTTACTCGTATGCTCACTTACGCCATGGAAGTCAGCAATATCGAGGGGAGCTTCAGAATAACATGCGAGCATGTTATGCGGGTGTTGCGTGAGAACAAGGATAGTGTCATGGCCGTTTTGGAAGCAGTAAGTGTTGCCCATGCCTCCTCTGTGTCGTTGGTCACTGCTAATATCGACTTCCATAGTTCATCCATGATCCACTGCTTACCTGGCGTCTTACAAATGCTGCGAGTCCGGCTGGGCCAACTTTCCGTTCGGAGCGAGAACAAGCCATTGCCGGACCGCAGGCAGCCAGGGCCCGACGCCCATCTATCCTTGACGCAGATGTCGCCCCGTCTGAACTCCTTGCAGCAGGCGAAGCAGCAATGCCCGGTGGACCACCTAACTCTAGGACTCGCGCAAGAACGAATTCTTCTATTGTTCCTGAAGGCAGTGTCGCTAATGGCAACCACGGACATGATCCGGCAGAGATTCAGAATGCGCGTGCCGTCGAGGTGTTGGACCGAGTGGCGCAAAAGCTGACGGGCAAGGACTTCAAGCCGAATGAGGAGCTTGACGTGATAAATCAAGTCAACAAACTTATTGTCGAAGCTACAAAGCTGGAGAACCTTTGCCAGCATTACATAGGATGGTGCAGCTTCTGGTAACAGTGTGACTTTGGCAAAGATGTAGTGGCAGCGGGGGCAGCACCGGATATCGGTAGAGGATGCTGGCTAGCGGCAATCTATGGCGGCTGGGCATTAATTGAGAAAGATCCGGTCAAATGATCATTCGAGTTGGAGTTCGCGACATCTGGGGTGTCTGTTGAGAAGTGGCACGCCACAATGGTTGGTTGGTATAATGGCTGGTTTGGTTTCGTCTATGTATCAAAATTCGTGAAATGGGAAAGGATAGCAGCATCTGGCCCTTTGTCGTTCAGATACGACCTGGCTTGGCCATCAAAGTAGTCCAAGAGCTATACCTTGATCTACGAGAACCACGACTCCTATCATTGTTACCTTGACTTGGTGGAAGTAATTTCATGTGCCACCTGTGAATTGAATGGACCAGCCATCGGCACATCTCAAGATATATATTGTATCATTCTCCAGCAAGTACATCCACTCATAATAAATGTTCCAAGCTGCCCAATCCGAGCACATGACTGCGTTTTACACTGTGGAGCTCTACCACACTGCCTGGTGCGCACCGAGGATTGTATATGCCTAGGAAGATAATCGGCAAACCTCTATTCTTATCCTTGTTATTATAGGGCGGCTCGCACCAGGAGTCCGAGATGATCTGCAAGAGGATGCAAGAGGATGCACGCTAAGCCATTTCCAGCAACCTGTCCCCAGGCTAGCCTGATTTGCATGATCCTTCCAAGCCCCTGGCAAAGAAATGGCTGAGCCTCAGGTGCCTGCGTTCTTGTCCTCACTTCATTGAAACCTGTGCAGTTTAGTATCTGGTGCCTCTGAAGCAACTCTCCATACTCGTGCATCATTGCTCGGCGGTTTCCTGATTTTCGCACCACGGCAACTTTGAGGCATTGTGCACCTAGCCTCCGCCACCTCATCAAGAGTTTGGAGGCATGGACGCGTAGTAGCATACGACACAGTCACGACTATCTACAGCTGAGACACTTGATATCAAAGGGGGTCGCTCCCATTTTCCTGTATTTAAGCATCCCTGTTGCGTTCTAATAGGGTAACGCTAAGAGGTAGAAGGTTTACTGGCTGGACTTCGTGTGATCGGACTCGAGCGCTAAACCAATTTGCGAGTCCGAAGCAAGCGCACTTCTCGGATACCCAGTCCGTTTCGCAGTTAAGCCAACAGCGCGTATCTTTCATTAGTGCAATCAGTCAAACACGATTCGCACTGCTATCTGATGGACAACCTCTCTCAATCGGCTGCCGGTTCCCCGCAGTCTTCGATTCGATCGGGTCGGAAAGGCTCCAAGAAAGTCCGAACTGGATGCATCACCTGCAAGTTGAGTCAATCCCCGCAGCTACCCAGGCAACTATCCGGACACACTAACATCAGGTCTAGAATTCGAAAAGTGAAGTGTGATGAAACCAAACCATCCTGTCTTCGTTGCACCAACACGGGTCGCAAGTGCGACGGGTACCTCCCAGACAAGTCCGCGCGCCAAGGTACCCAGTTCAGCCAGATCGTTGCTCGGCTCAATTCCCTCAGCCCTCTTCCAGATCTGAGCACCGACGAAGAGCAACGTTCTTTTCAATACTACCAGAGCTCGTCTGCAGTTTCTCTGTCAGCAGATGTTGACACCTCGTTCTGGACCGGCCTTGTGCCTCGACTTTGCTACACGGAACCTGTGGTACGCCACGCAGTCTTGGCTCTAAGCAACTTGCATGAAGCCCTCCAAAGCAGGACGGGCCACGCATCAGCCAATCCCCTCACCTTAAGAAGCGAGTTTGCCATCCAGCAGTACGGGAAAGCCATTACTCTTTTACGAGAGTGGCAGCAACCTGCGGGATCTTCGAGTGCTGTTCCTCTTCTGACCTGTGTCCTCTTCATCTGCATTGAGTTCATGCTCAGGAACGAGCCTGGTGCCCAACTGCACATAAAACAGGGTCGCCACATTTTATCCCAGCTAGAGACTAGAGGCAATTCGTCCATTGTATCGGTGGTTCGACAGGAACTCGTTCCCATCTACACCCGCCTGAGCCTCGCGTCCTTTCTGTTCGGGTCAAGGCCTGCCATGATCCCTTCGCATTTACGAAGCCAGGGAGTCGTGCCCGCTAGTTTTTCATCTTTGAACGACGCTCGACTTACTTTATATGGGCTTATCGACGAAGGTCTGCGATTCAGCACGCAGGCAAAGAATTTCGTCTATGCAAATCTACACCAACCCGATGCCCTGGAATCATTTGTCATAGAACAGAGGCGACTTATATCGGAACTAAACCAGTGGTATTCGGCCTTGGCTGTTCTAATTGCGACCAAACCGGGTACAAACGCAAAACTTCTTCATCTCTACTATCACACTTCTTTGGTGTGGATGTCAACCGCCCTGTCTCCACTTGAGACTGCGTTTGATAGTTACGCGTCCACATTTGCATCCATTATCGCCATTGCATCCGAAGTCATCCACGCCAGAGCAGAACAAATGAGGCATCAATCTCAGGGGGCTCCAGGAAAAGGAAGCCAGTTGGCCTTCAGCTTCGAGAGCGAAGTCGTGCCCCCTTTATACTATACCAGCATAAAGTGTCGACACCCCTTGATCAGAAGGGCAGCGCTGGATCTCCTCTGCCACCCGAATGTGAGAGACCGGCAGGAGAATCTCTGGGATGCGGGCATGGTCGCGGCAGTCGGTGCGCGCGTAATTGAAATGGAAGAGGCAGGAATATCTACCTCTGTTCTGAGGATCGAAGCTAGCGACTTTGACAATGAGACGGATACCGATACCAGCATGTCATTCAGCCCGCCACTCACTCAGCCTACTACTCCTAGGCACAGTATGCCCGATACCTTTCTCCGGATTCCAATTGACGCACCTCCCACCATACCACCAGAAATAGCAGGGATCATATCCGAGATCTCGACAACCGCAGCAAGTCCCTCCGACTTCGATAGCCTGAAGATACTAGATGGCAGTGGCAGATCGGCTGCACCTCGAGTTAAGGGGGTACCATGCGTTGAGCCTCCATATGGCATCCTGGAACACGCAAGAGTGAAGAATGCTATCCTGCTGCCAAGGACTGACTTTGGAACGTGGGTTAGGTTCTTCACGGAACCTGACGGTCTGCGCGATTCCGCGGAGCACTGGCGCGTGACGAAAGAGTTTGTGAGGTATCCAAGTGTTTAGATTTCTTTCCACATGGGCCTTGAATACATGTAACGTTTACGAGTGATGAGTACCTTTGTCCAGCAGCGTTGTCAATACCAGAACTCCTTGGTGGCCTGTCGATATGTCCTGACTCGGATGTCTCAGTTTATAGTATAGGCGCCAAAGTTCTACAAATGAATCGCGGCCACATTGAAGATTACCTAGACGAATCAGCCATAAGTTGACGGTGAGAAGATGAAGCCCCCGTAAATATCCTACCTGAGCGCAGTTACCCGTGATAGCCGGTCCTAGCGCAGATCGCCCATTCATCTTCAACCAAACTGGGCCTGTTCTGCCAGTAAATGGTATCTCAAAAAACGATATTGGAGACTGTGACCCACGGACACTGAAGCTTCCCTGATAATAGCCAATTCCGATATGGACAACAGTGTCCTCGGTTGAAATAACCATGACTGATACAACGTCACGAGCACCAAGTGCTGCTGAAAGATTGCCGGTCTGTCCCCATATCGTTCCTGAGAGACATTAGCAGCTGCTATGAGACGCGCCGAGGTTACATACCTCCGTCGGGCCCGGCTGAGGCCGGCGTGGTCCTGTACCAAGCAATCGCACTCGCTCCGGTGGGTGGTTGAATGTTTCTCGAGCCAGCTTTGTATGCAGCTATGAGGTACGGCAACACAGCTCTGAATGCAGTATGCGAGAACCCATCGACATAGCTTTTTGCGCCTTGCACGATCTGTTCAGGAACAATTTCACCGATATAGCTGGATTCCCCGAAATCGTTCCCTGTTTCTCTGTTAGATGAGGGTCGTTTATTATGCAGCTTGATAAAGAGGCACAGCACGGGATGCCTACAAGTGATGATCTGGATCATGTCCGGCAGTATATCAAGGGCCTGTTGCCAGCGATCATACCAAAGTGACTCGCCACTGAAGTACCAATTCTTAGACCACTGCGGGAGGCCTGTCGTTAATGTCAATGGAGGATCGGCAGGGTGGAGGAGCCGCGACATGTACTTGTATAAAAGCTTGGGCTGATGCCCATCATGTAGGTCTTGCGGCCGAGAACGTTTTGATAAGCAATGTCCTCGTCGACAGTAATGCTAGTCTGACCAGCACGCGGCCATGCTGCCCAAGAGACTATTTGGGGCACGGTAAGCCATGAGCAGTATCAGAATTGACGAGGAACCTACAAGCTCCATCTATGATACCAAGCTTGCCTTTGACCCCAGTCGGTCCCAATGAAGTCCAGTTGGGAACAAGATATATACCACCGGTGGCAACTCTCACTTTCTGCCAGTTGTCTGCCCAGGCAGGACCTTCGAATGTCGAAATAAATGGCAGATTGTTGACGTTGTACTGGGCGGGCGATGACTTGAATTCGTTGATAAGGTCAATGACCTGCTGCACGTTCCATTCCCCGGTAGCCATATCGAAGGAGAGAAACATGGAGAACCCGGCGGCTTCAGCGACTGCATAGGCCGGGTGCAGCTGGGCTAGCGTCCAAGCATCCGCAGGGCCAATGTTCAGTGCGAATCCATCGATCCCAGCTGCTTTTGCGTCGGCAACGTCTTTCCGCCATTGATCCAGAGATTGGCCATCAGTCAACCCGACCTAGAAGTGAATTGCCGCGTCAATGTCTGCCAGGTTAATGACGGTCGCCAGCTTACCATGTAGTGGGCAAACACCGTGCGGCTTTTGCTCGTGTCCATTTGCTCTGATTGTCAATACTCTGTGGGTTCAAAATGACCTTCTATATGGGTAATTCTGATGTTGCGAGCTTGCGTTTGCGAATCGGCGATATGAAGCCCAGATTGCACGAAGGGGAGCAAGAGGTTGCTGCCTTGCACCGACGTGGGGAGCTTCACATTGTGTGGCGCAATCATGAGGTTTGTTCTGGGCTGGCCACGCTATAAGCACAGCGGAGTCTGAGAGCCATTATTGATTGGAGCCCAGGGACTACGAGTCGCGTTGGGATAGTCTCACAACGATAGTAGAGACGATTCACAGTTAACGTGTTCATTCTAGCTAGGAATGACTGTATCTCACTTTGTGTGTCCGATGACGTGAGAATAGAAATGTCCAACACGACAGCTAACTACCTTGCACTCTGAGCTCCCCAGAATGTGATCGCGGTGACGGCGCCAGAGGAGCAGCTCCCTATGGCAATCCTCTTCTTCAAAAAGGTTTGCATCGCTGCAGAGAAGCTGTTCGGGCTACGTAGAGTAATGCCATGACAGCCCACCCAGATACCCCATGCGTCATGTTTCACCCTCATCACTAGGATCGTCACTTCATGGGAGTTGAAATGCACTGCAGCTGACGGGAGACACACCTGAGGAAAGATTTAGCCTGCTGCAGGGATGGAGGGGCACAATGCAGTGGGGATGAAAACACCATGCTAACTGCACCACCAATTCGTTAATTATGTCTGATTTCTGTGGTTCCCTTCCATGCATTTTAACGGGACGGAGGCACGTGGGAGGGTTCAGACTGACCCTAGGTAAAGCAATTACAGGAGACAATCGGGGCCTTGTCCAAAACCCCCCCAAGCTGGTGCTTCAAATCTAAACCACCACATTTGCAACCTCCTCATGCCTTGCTTTGACTCGACGGCCTCGCCCTCATCTCATCGGCCCACTCTTGCCAAGTTTAGGCGAAGCCGGTATTGATGTGGTATTCTCACCATGCACAGAGTTTCGGCGAGTTTGGGGGGCATCTCTGCTCGGCTGCGCTTCCTGTCGTAAATTACCAGTACGAATCCGTCGACGGATCCAAACCACCGTTTCCTATCCCCAAAACATCTACATTTTGCAGAGCTATGGAAAGAGGGCTCCGAACTCTGCTTAACCTTCCCCTGCATCCCCGCGCTACATATACATTTACATATGGTCGTCTGTGGATCGTCGGCAACAGCGGGGGCAAACCACAACCCCAGTTAACTTCTTCTGCGCATGTCTTGACGTGGATGTCTGACTGCCGGTGCTCCCCCTTGTTGTTCTTCCTGCTTCGTACCTGCAACTATCTTTCATGTCATTAAATGAATTGGACGGGGGTTTGACCGTCAACGTTCGCAATGCCACCTACAGGATGCTTTGGCCACGCGAATCCCCAAAATCCGGGCACCACGACGAGGAAGTGCTTGTCGTCCAGACTGGGATGAATGATTCCGCCAATCAACCACACACGGCAACATATTTCATCTGTGCTGGCACTCTGGATCCCCGGGATCCAGTCAAATTGTTGGTGGGCACGGCAGAAGAAGATGCATGTTATAATGGACTGACAGCCTCATCGAACTGCGATGAATGTCGAGCTCATCCGAGCCACCAGAACCCCAGGTGTCGGGTCTTCCAGTAGCCCAGACAGCCAATCCCGGTATCAGCTAAGATGGCGTTCAAGGCCCTTGCGCATCTCGTGTTTCTCAGCATCTTTATCTCTGCCTCAACCGTCTTTGCTGCCTTTGGATTTACCACTTCGGGTAACAATCTGGTCGTCGATGCTGGATCTTTGAACACGCTCATCTTCCAGGTGTCCAAATCCAATTGCGACATCAACTCCATAAGATATCGTGGAGTCGAGCTGCAGTACGCCAGCAAAGGAACCCACATCGGCTCGGGTCTCGGTACTGCTTCTGTGGCCGCGTCGCAAGTTTCAGCAAAGGGCATCAACTACATCAAGATAACATGCACGACTTCCACGCTCACCCACTATATGGTCGTCCGCGAAGGCGACAGTACTGTCTATCTCGCCACCTACATCACGGCCCAACCCAGCATAGGAGAGCTTCGCTTCATTGCACGCCTGAACCCATCCGTGCTGCCAAATGAGTATCCATTTGGCGCTGTTTCCAATACTGCCAGCAGCAGCTCAAAGGTCGAGGGGGACGATGTCTTCGTCGTGAATAGTCAAACCCGGTCCAAATTCTACTCGAGTGAGCGTTTCATCGATGAGAATGTCCACTGTGTTTGGGGCACCAGCCCGGAGGAAATCCATGTCTGCATTCTCATCCCCCAGCATGAATCGTCCTCTGGAGGTCCATTCTTCCGTGACATCAACACGAACAATGGTGGTGACTCTACCAATCTGTACAACTACATGAACAGCGGGCACGTTCAAACAGAGGGATGGCGGACCGGACTGCACGGACCTTATCTGATGCAATTCTCTCGTAGCGGTATTTCAAACATTGCAGATGTTGATGTCTCGTTCTTCGACTCATTAGGAATCCAAGGATACATCCCAACGTCGGGACGCGGCTACATCAGTGGGGTTGCGTCTGGAATTGCCAGCAACTTCCAGAAGGTGGTGCATTGGTACAATTCAGCTGCGCAGTACTGGGTGTATGCATCCTCCAACGGGACCTTCACCTCTCCAGCCATGAAGCCGGGAACATACACAATGGTCCTCTACCAGACAGAATACAATGTCGCCCAGCTTAGTGTCACAGTCTCGGCAGGCCAGACAACATCCATAAACATTTCCAACGCGCAACCAGCTCGCAACACGCTCTGGAAAGTGGGTGAATTTGACGGCCAGCCGACCGCTTTCCGCAATGCCGATAAGTTCCTGCGGATGCACCCTAGTGATAGCCGTATGAGCAGCTGGGGACCCTTGACTTATACCGTTGGGTCTTCATCCAGCAATGACTTCCCCATGGCCATTTTCACTAGCGTCAACAATCCAGCCACGATCAAGTTCACCCTTGCCTCTGCCCCAGGGGCCGCTACGCTTCGAATTGGTACCACTCTCAGCTTCATGGGCGCACGACCGCAAGCCAAGGTGAACAATTGGGCTGGTCCAACCCCCGCGGCGCCGTCGAAGATTGATTCTCGTGGTGTCACTCGTGGCGCATACCGTGGCTATGGTGAGGTATATGACGTTAAAATTCCGGCCGGCACTCTCGTCGCTGGTTCGAACACAATCACTATTAGCGCAATATCTGGAAGCAGTGGTGCACAGTTCCTGAGCCCAAATATAGTGAGTCGTGCCCAGCCCAGCCAGCGACAGCATTGGCTAACTCTAGGCAGATAATGGATGCAGTTGAGCTATTCACATGAAGGAAAGCTTCCTCACAACTGTCCCTGATCTTGTCGGGCGAAGTGTCAGCACACGTAGAGTTTGAACCGAGTGGATGATGGTAGATCTCGAACAACACAACCGCAACGTCCATTTGTGATATGGGGATGGTGGCAACCAGACTAACGTTCGCAGATGCGGCAGACGCTTCCAACAGTCACGATTTGCAATGCATAGCACATTTCCTTTACACCACCCAGTTCAGAAATTCAGAAACATTTACTTTAAGAACCTCTTTTCCTTTAATGCTCGATATAACATTGACCCCGAACACTCCAGCCGTTGCCGTTGACTAGAAGTTATTTCATACACAGCTATCTGCCGATTGCTTCTCATAACAGTACAGGGTAGTATACACGAATGCTAAGACCTAGATGATATATTCGGATTTTATCGGGGCATGAATGCAGTGAAATCATATATCCCTGCGTTTTCTTGGGGATCAGGATTCCAATATTGACCTTGCTGGTCGCCACCTTGATACTGCCACAGAGGAAGAGTTGAATCGATGGGCAGCATGTTGTCTGGCATTGCCATGAACTGCCCAGGGTCAGGGGTAGGCAAGCCAGCCGTGCCATGTGTTTGCTGCTGCAAGTTGAACACGTTCATTGGGAACCGTGGTGAAGGCGCGGCTTGTGTTTGCTCCATCAATGGCTCCAATGCTCGGGACTGATTTGACCCGCGGAACTCGGTTGATGTAGATGAGACCCGCCGGACAGTTTTCACGCTGTCCGAGTGAGCAAGCATTGATTGCCCAGCTGAGGACTCGTATCCCGAATTGGTGAAGACACCCACTGATTGATTATCCTCCGAACCGTCATCCACATCAACTCCGGAGTCTGGGCGGGGACCATTCCGCACCACATGACGAGGAACGGGGAATCGGGAAGGGGATGTGTCGTTCTTCCGGTTGCTGCGATTCGAGTATGGCATCAGCTGCGCGTTCATGGTACACTGCTCGATAACTTGAATAAACTGGTTGCGGTAGAGATTGCCAATTGTCTCTAATGTTTGTTCGTTTAGGCCGTTGTTGCGAAGGCTACCCTCCAAAGCCTTTAGACTCGCCAAAAACTGAGTTTGAAGTTCAAAATGTTCAATTACAGGACAGAAATCTTCAAGAAACTGTCAGACAATATACTAGGAGGAATTTGGAAGGCATAAATACCGTGAGCCTGTATCTCGCGATCATCGTCGTCTGGGAATAGAAGATTCCAGATTTCCTTCCATTGGACGTCCGTTGACATCCCACTAGCTCTTTTCCGACTCAGAAGCTTTGTCGCAGTTGGTCCGTCGATTCCGGACTCGGGATCATGATCAGAGATGTCGCACATGAGCTCCTTTGGTAGTCGCTGGTGGTCACGCAAGTCTTTTCGACTCGGGAAGTCTCGGTTGCAACGATCACAGACGAAGGCGGACGGATCATTGCGCTTGTGTTGCTTGACGATGTGCTGCCTGGAACAAAATCAGCTGTTGCTTGTCAATCTTGTAACAGACGCTCGTTACCTCAGCTCAGCAAACTTCGGGAAATATGTCATTGCACACGAATGATGCTCCCGGACATTGAATCGATGGGGGTTTCGCTTGCGGAAAGGACAACTAAGTCGCAAATTCTCCTCGGCTTCTCTGGGTGATGCTCTCGCTCTCTTGAAGGGCATACCAGCCCCCGAATCGCCTTCATCATCGCTGATCTCGTCGCCCTCCTCGTCCCCATCGCCACCCTTTTTGCGCTTGCCATTCTGGGATCCCCGGCCGGAGCCCGGCGCGGATCCTCGCCCAAGAAATCCACCGGAAGAACCGGATGAAGTTGAGGTGGTTTGAACGAGTTGAACTATCGGCATTGGAGACCGGTTGAAAGCAAATCGACCAATATCTTGGATAAACCTTGACACCAGCTGTCGGAGAATCGCCGGAGGTGCTGCTACTTCTTCCAGATCAACCCCATAGGCGATCTGAAGAGTGTAGTCGAGAATGGCGTCCGTATCTTCGTTGGAGAACTCCTCAGGTGTCGACGGGCTGGTAGTTTCCCATCTGCGAGAAAGACATTCAATACCCGAATCGAAGCTCAAGCGTCCTTGCCCTGCAACTCTTTGGGCGTTTTCCATCGGGCTTGAAGACGCTTCCGCTGTTTGCGGTCTGGTGTCACTGTTAACTGTGCATGCTTGAAGGTCTCTTCGAATCACAAACCAACCTCGGCGTTCCCATCATCGGTGGTGGGTCTTCAGGCCCTGAGATATCCTCCACTGCCACGTCCTCGTCCTTGTCCCATGGGCCGGCGATTTCAGAGTTGACTGCGTAACGGCTTTCTTCGTGAAGTGAGTCAACAAAAGTCGAGCAAGAATCGCATGATTCCCTGTATCTATGCCCGCCTTGGCCGGATCTTGACAGCTGAAATGGGGTTAAACTCCGGTCCGGGGCATCGAGGTCCGGAGTGGTTGCTCTTGTGAAGGTAGAAAGGGTTGGAGACATCGGCATTGAGCCTGTGGTGGCTGAGTCAGGAATATTTGTCGAGCTCATGGTTGAAGAGGTAGGCGAACGATCCCGGAAGCCTTTGTTGAAGGAGGTCGACACTATGGTCAAGCCCTCGGGACATCGGGAAGTTTGGGAAAGGCGCCGTTCCTTTTCCACTGGTATCTCATCCACACCATAATGCTTTACAGGAGTGGCGGAGACGTCGAGGTGACGCGTCTCGCGAGTTCGTATGGGGATGTTGATGGAAATTGGGTCATTCTCCCTCCCACAATGCGAGGTGGCCATCGCTTGATGCCTGTCCTGGGACTGACAATATCCGAACAAGGGCGAAGTATACTGGGGATCCTCGCCGATTCTCGAACACGACCTCTCTTGCTCAGTCTTAATTGATGACTATTTGATTGGCATATCACTGACTTGGCAGGAATAAAGAGAAGGAAAATCGAGCAGTTGGTTTCTAGGAAGTCAGAGGTAATCATCCTCTCTGTTGGTTGCCTCAAAATGCTCCTTCGAGGGTTGCCTGCCGCTCAGCCCCCACTTCATACCCTTGCTCTTCACCCTGCGCCGTGCTGCGTCCCAGAGCTCGCTAAGCCGTTTTCGCTTTCGTGTTCCAAAAAGGAATGCGCGCGCCTGTCGCTGATTCGCTCATTGTCGTCGAAATCTTCGAGTCTCGACATTTGGGGATCGTAAATCTTGGAGTCGGGGATCCGTGCATCTCAGGTTGGTCCGCGAGCCATGACATCAGCCAGCCTTACGTAGTTTACTATCGAAGCTGCTGTAACTCTTTCCTTGTGTCAGGCTGCGGCAGTGAGTCAAGTCTCAATGAACCGGTAATTATTGCGTGAGCAGCTGGTAGATTACAACTGCTGATACCGAGCTCTCGGACGATCAGATACATGCCATCTGTTAGTGACGTCGCATTCCTTTTTTACCAGAGTTCCCGAATAAAGAACGCCTAACTCGATTCCAGCTGCACGCAATCTTACGGGAACCCCCCGAAATAGACAAGGATTTTAGTGCATGCCCAGATTCAGATCTAAAACTGGGGGTTAATACGGGTTATTTTAAATATAAAAACCAGGATGTGTCATGGCTTGAATTGGCGAATCTGATTCGATGATGGTCTTCATTCCTTGATTTGACTCCAAACATCGAATTCACCTCAATTGACATGGCCTTATGGGGAGCTGATAGGAAACCTTCCCTGAAACCGCAATTATGTAACTCGAAGAGCGATGGGATATAAATGATCTCAACGATATGGATTGGAAATGATCGAGGGTTTGCGCGGGGACTCAGCAACATTTCAAGGTCTTTCGAAAACGACTACGAGTTGGTGTGTAAGGTCTTAGACAGTACATAACGAACTTGAGAGAAACTTCAAATCATCGAAATCATATTGGAATTACCCCAGAATGTCAAACACAGGTGTCGCCTATGGCCAAGATGGTGGAAAGGACCCAGCCAGGTGAGCCGGCAACGATACTACCTTTGAAGTCCAAGAACTAATCGGCCAATAGGTCAGCGAACTCGTACAACCTTGATCGGTACATTCACCAAACTTCGCACTGGTCAGATCGAGTTGTACAACTTCAGCGCGCTGGGTATCAACATCGGCGGGACATGACACCGCAGGCGCATCATGGGAGGCATGATCCTATGCAGATTGATCTAAACTCCCTACTTGGCCAGACGCAAAGAAGGTTCAACGAGAACGGCTCAAAAGACAAACGCTGATTGGCATTGGTCAGTTGAACCATTGTGCTGCGACTGTACTATGCCGATAGGAAGATACCGGACACGCATGTAAGCCTTGGACAACAAGAACCGAGTCGCTTGCAAGTGCAATCGGGGGATAGGGCATTCAGTGCCCTGTTTTCTGCAAAAAGAGCCGACGCATACACTGTACATAGATCGAAGTGGCTAGATTTGAGATAATTCTTTGACTTGGTATATGAATATCTTGTCTAAAGAACCGACGATCAACACATTAATTTGGCACCCGGATGATTAAAGCAAACATAACACGCCGTTTATTTGACTCTTGGCACGCTCAAATTACCTCGTAGGCGTGCAGTCTTTATTCAGAAGCATGTCTCTGTATGGTGAATGACCACAGCAGTGCCCCGAGAGAGACGCAAACAAGATAAAGCCACCATACGGCACCCACCACGCCGGTGTGGACACCCCAAGCAAATATCCAGCCGCCGACAGCAGGCCCAACAGCCCGAGCTAGACTTGCGAGCATATTCCCAGCTCCGTGGACGGTCCCCAAGGCACTTCTGGCCGGAGCTGCCTCAGTAAGAAGAATAACAGTGCTTGGGATTGCCATCGTCCGTGCCATGATCTGACCACAGATAATCACGCCAAGACCGAACCAGCGAAGTATACCGTCCGTTGGCAAAATGGAGAGATACGGCGCGATGGCGTAAACGATAGGGAAGATTACGAGCGAGATTCGAAGAACTCCGAGGGTGCCAACCCGAGATTGTATTCTCGGGTAGATAAATAGCTGGAGCAGAATGCCACCAATACCAAATGTACCGAGCCAAATGCCGATGGTTGAAGACTTCAGTCCCAGACCACCTGCGAAGGCCACAAACGTGGCGTGTGTGTTATCGACGTGAGGCGTGCTAAGGTAGACTGGGAAGATGTGCATGAAGGCGGAATTATGTAGCGGAAGAAGTCCAAATGATACCATCGCGGTGATGACGTCTCGTGTCCAGATCTTCCGGAACGGCATCGAAGCCGGCTTCGTGGAAGACGGTGGCGGAGGTAACGAGAGCTTGACTTCTTCAAGTTGGTCGAACGAGGAGGAACGGATAGTAGGTTCTGGTGTGAATGCCTCCTCGTCGCGAACAGGTACGTATTCAGCTTGACTCTGGAGTCCAACTGCCCGCTTCGTCAGACGAATCAGTGCTCTGCCAATACGTAAGCCCCAATCCTCGTCAAGTTCTTTCCCAGGAAGGGTTTCTCTGAGACCAAACTGTGCGAGGACCAAAGCACAGCACAACATGCCAGCGTTCATCAAGGCTGGAAGAGCATAAGGGTAGGATAGCATCCATTCCACCCCTTCGGGATTCCCTCCAAAGTTCAGAACACCTTCCGGTCCGAACAGCCACGGCAAACTTGCCGCAGGCTCTGCCAGAAATCCACCAAGCGCTAGACTCAATACCATGCCAGAGTTAAACACGAGGGGGAGCAGCAAGAAAGCCTTGGTCTGGAATTTTCGCTCCTGCACAATTTCGGCAGTCATGGTCCTCATGATGCTCACGTTTCCATTCGCCAAACCTGCAACCAATCGCCAGAACATCAATGCTTCAAAACTGCGCGAGAAGCCAAACGCTGCGTTCGCAATGACGGATACAAATAATCCGACAACGATAGACGTCTTCCGCCCATGAGAATCTGAGATGCGCCCCCACGGCAAGCTGACCGCGAATTGTGCGAGCGGAAAGGCCGCTACGAGCAAACCTGAATATTTGGAGACCTGGGCGGAGATGGCGCCATCAGTGCTCGTGCCTGTCGGCGCATTGCGGGATGCTGCAGACGGAGGCGGCGGAAGCACGGACTTGACAAGATAAAAGATGTAGGGCAGAAGACAGACGTTGGAGAGCGGCTCGCTGAGGCGGCAGAGAGCTAGGATGAAGAGCTGGTCCTTGTTTGGCAAATCCATCCACCCGATCTTCTGCCTCGCCTCTGTCTGCACTGAGCGGAAACCGCCTCTCTCGGCATTTTCTCCAGCTTCGGCAGGGGATGCAGGGCTAGCAGTGCGCTCTCCTGGTAGCGTGTAAGTTAGTGAAGGCTTGATTCTAGGAATTTGCGATGCTCATAGCACTGAATGGAGGTTGTCGATCTGCGGGACGAATATGAACGACGTACGAACCGCCAATGAGTGAACCATCTCGTCCACTACCTGCTCCTGTCTGCCACTACAATGCGACAATCAAGAGTCTGTGTATAGGATCAAACTGCTTGCCTCACATCTTAATTTCGTCTTGCCACTATTCGAAAAGGGTCCTATGCCGCGACGTATCGAAAGTGCGCCGTGCTGTGCCATTTAACTGCAAAGGCTCGGAGACAACTTGGCCGTTATCTGGGATGGAGTGACGTGATAAAGGATCATGGTCATTATCAGAGGTTCGAAGTGGTAAGAGTTAATATGTAGGCAATCGGCCGCGACTTTAGCCAAGGGACGAGACGGAGCGTGATAGATGGGTTGGCTTGTCCGTCCTGGGAAGGCAATGGGGCTGGTGCATTGGCAGGTCGGAAGCAGCCTTAGATCTTCCGCATTTATTATCCGCCCCTCCATGATTCGGTCTCGGATAGCAGCTGCCGATGACACGACAGCCGACTCATCGTACTACATTAGTTGAATGATCAGCAAGATGAGATTGAAGAGGGGGTGGATGAAATCCAATTTCAATTGCTCTGAAATGTTCGAGTTCTTGATTATTCGTTGCACAGTCACCGCCATCTCGCACCTTGCTGCAGAGACAATATGCTGATCTTCCAGCATTATGGTTTTGATGGATTTTCCAGGCTAGCTGTTTGGGACGTTGGCGGGCACCAAATCCGTGTTCTTTCCATACGCCACGACTCTTTCCCCGCCCTCGAGCCCGCCGAAGAGCTCGGGAGATGAACTTGGCGAATCATCTGGGTCGCAGCTTTTGCAACACCCCACGCTACCTTACTTGCGGATGGACGAGCAATTATTGGATGTCACCGGTATGCTGGGCGTTGGTCCTCCTGCTCTGAAGTGTGAGGGGCGTCCAAAGACACTGATTTTGGGGAAAGAACTCCCTTGCAAATAAGTGGGTGTCGAGTCCTAGCCCCGTGGACCATTGGACCTGATCCTCTACCTCGAGAGTTGATTCCAGCTTCTTGCCCTTACCCTTGGTATCTTATTAGTTGCAAGTTAAACACCTTTAGGTACCTAGGGAGGTGCCTAGGTAGGTAAGGTGAGTTGTCCGCTGGGCAAGGAATCCGTTGATGGATTCCATTACAAATTTATTACCGCAGTGCACTACTGAGACTTTGCGGAGCACAAACGACTTTACCAAAGCTACCTACTAAGGCAGGTAGCTCCGTTCAGGTTGCCCGACCCCCACCTTCCCAGCGAATGGAGGTGAGCACGTAGCTAGCTGCGAAACGAACCCGAATTCAACAATCGGCCACGCCTGTCAAGTCTTCGCCGTCCACCATTACCTTTCTCGCATCGACTTCTTCGATAGCAGCCATTTGAATTATACACGTAGAAAGAATCGGTGGCCTCAGTCTGTATCCTTTCGTGTCGGGTTGGCTGCCTACGACGGACTCTGACTTCGACTTTTGTGTTCCCCGCCACCATGGCCAAGGCCGGGATGACACCCGCAGTCTTGCGATTGTATTTCCTCTGCTTCTACTTCGGTATCGGCGCATCAGTCTGGGGGTAAGTCTTCGAACCTTGCCCCTCGTTACACCCCAATTCCTTCGGCGATGGCTCGAGAAAACCGCCTCATACGGTGCTTGTTGTTTCCCGCCAGCGTGGATGTAGCCCACGGGTCGTCAGCCTCCGTGAATCTGTAGGTAGGGCGGGGCGCGGCGCCGGCGACCACAGGCAAATGCATCGCACTTCTGTCATCAAGGCCGAATCACCCGTGCCGGCGGCGGCCATCTTACACTGCTTTGAATCACATCTTGCAGAATACCGTGCCGCGAACCTGAGCTCAACGATTCACTAACCGCGTTCTTTAGATACAATATCGGTATTCTGTCATCCATCCTCGTTCATCCAGGATGGGTGGCACTCATGGGACATCCCGATCCATCAAAGAAGGGCGTGATCACTGCCATATACTATCTCGGCACGTGGCTGAGCTATGTCTTCATATCCCATCCTCTTAGCGACTGGCTAGGACGCCGATATGCCGCATGTGCTGGAACTTTGACCGTGTGCTTGGGAGCAGCTCTTCAGGCAATCAGCAACGGCCCCAATCCATTCGCAGTGATGGTCACTGGCAGGGTTATCTGCGGTTTAGGAGTTGCCGTGGTCTCTACTTCGGTTCCATTGTACCAAAGGTGAAAACACCTGGGGCAATTTCCTTCATCGGCGCTAACCTTTTGCTACAGTGAGATTTCTCCCGCCAAGGAGCGAGGGAAATTTGTGACTATGAATCATGTTGGGTTCATCGCCGGTCTTGCCGCGGGCCTGTGGTACGTTGATATCCAGTCTTAAGATGACCTATTCAACTAAACTCTTTGGCAGGGTTGGATATGCCATGACCTTCTGGACCTCTGAAGCGGGCGTGTATTATGGCTGGAGGGTTTCTATCATCCTGGAAATGATCCCTGCGTTGGTGTTCGGCGTGGGACTCCCATTCATTCCCGAGACGTAAGTGGCTTCGTCTAGCCAGTCCCAGTCCCAGTCATTGCTCTTCAATGATAAAGATGCTGACTATCACAGGCCTCGCTGGCTTGTTGAGAACGGCCGACGAGAGGAGGCAAGATCGACTCTTCATTGGCTCCGAGAGGGTAGTTTCTCAAATGAGCAAATCGAACACGAATTCAACGGCATCAAACAGAGCGTAGATGAATATCGCTCTTCGGGTGTAAACTGGCTATCACTCTTCAGAGAAAAGCCTCTCTTTGCCCGTCTCTGGCGGGCAGCCCTGTTGCAGTTCATGGCACAGATGTGTGGTGCGACCGCTATGAAGTATTACCTGCCAACGTTGCTGAAAGCCCTCGGCCTGGAAACGCGTATTGCACTCATGGCTGGTGCCATCGAGATGACTCTCAAGATTGGTTTCACTATCCTAGAGATGTTCATCATCGATCGTTTTGGCCGGACAACCTGCCTCGTTGCTGGATGTATTGTAATGGCATTTGCCATGATGGTACCTGTCTCCGCTCTGCTCCCTTTCAGAGCGCCGCTAAGACTTTGTGCTCTAGATCAACGGTGTCTTGCCCATCATCTACCCGGATAATGCCAACAAGGTTTCGGATGTCATCTGCATTATCTTCATTTTTGTGTATGCTTTGGGCTATAGCTTAGGCTTTGGGCCAGCCTCGTGGGTATACAACTCAGAGGTAGATTCTTGAAAATGATGTCTATGTCAGGAAATAATGACTAATTCAGTCGGACAGATCTTTCCGACCTCAGTGCGAGCACGTGGGCTGAATCTGGCAGCATCAGCCGGTGCCATCGGTGCCATTGTCGTGGCTCAAATATGGCCTGTTGGCGTGGCTGCCATGGGCAGTAAGGTTTACTTCTTTTTTATGGCCGTCAACCTTATTTGCGTACCGGTATGTACCCAGTTTAAGCCCAATCCCTTGGGACAATGCTGATTATTATCGCAGATCCTTACTCTGTACTATCCCGAGACCAAGGGGCGTGCGTTGGAGGATATGGACGAACTTTTTGGTCCAAGGACAGGTTCTCGGACATACGATAATGATGGTAACTATGAATTAGATGCCCCTGAAAGCCACCATGCTCATCCATTTCCTAGGCGTGTCTGAGCATTTGCTCGAAGACGACCCGTTGACGCCTTACCGCGATTCAGATGAACGTTAATATTGAATATTCCGACCTCCGAATTGGTCCTTCCCAAAAACACGGTGTGGAATCCAAGGTACCTCGCGAGACTACCAAAAGGCCTCTCCTAGAGGCAGCAAAGTCAATTTCCATCTATCCATGGACCTGATGGGACAAAGAAGCTGCCATTGGCCAAATCTTTCAATATATCCGCGCAAAGCACAACTCTGGGGCCATGGTACAAATGAATCTTTGGCGCTGAGAGACGCAGATACAACAATGTGCCTGCACAAATTTCACATGGTTCATCCACACAGCAATGTCATATATAAAACTGCCTCCTTCCCCCCAAATCTTTGTTCATTCTCAAGTCAGTAGCAGCAAAACACAACAAAATATATCCACATTGCTTTTGTCTAAACCTCGGCATCATTTCAAACATGAATCCTACTATCTGCACTTTAGTTCTTGCTGTCCTCGCGCCAACCGCGATGGCCGGCCGGCCAGGACCATTTACATACCCTGCAAGGGAACCCTTATCCTGCTGGGATAAACCCAAAGGATCGCTGGAGAAAGGGAGATGCTTCATCGAGTGTGAAGATAAGTTGCGCAATACTGTGGGGTTCGCAGAATGGATGATGTAAGCTATGCGCGGTCTATATATCGTTCTCGAACTCCCTACTTACCAGCCTGGCTTTAGTTTCGATACCTGCATACACAAGTGCGACTGCTAAATGCAATGCAACGACAAGGGTCGGCCGGGTACATATCGCCATATTTGTCATCGGCCCTACATGCCGTTTTGTTGGCATTGCTTGTTCGTGAGATTTGGTTGGGGCGGAGGATATCGAGTCTGGGACTTCGAAGGCATTTTTCTTGGTTTTTTATACCACAACCTCACAACGGATTACCTAGAGAAAGGATCTGGTCACTATGCTGCATATGCCAGTAGATGGCCGTCCGGAGAAAAGACAGAGATAGGAAGCAGTAGATTTTAGTAAGATCAATATATCATGGATATTCGCATATCTTAAACGGCTAAGTCGTTAATTCGACCGTCTTGCCGGCCACTATTCAACAACTCCGCTTTCTCTGTAATGCCATACAAACATGTCTAGTCTACATTAATTCGTCTTGGACTCTAAATCCAAGATGCCTGCTAGGTTGGTCATGCAGCAAAGGCAAGATGCTGGTATAGACCTTGAAGGTAGCAGGATCTCCATACAAGTGCCTGTGACGGCGATGCAGCAGTGTAGGAAACATTCTACCACCACTGGTACTGCTCCTAAATAAGGCTCCCGAGCATCAAAGGGGGTGTCGACTCCTGAGGGCGGGAGGTTAAGCATTCGGATGCGCATAGCAAAGTCTTGTCGGCACCAGCAGTAGCTTACAATCTCCGCAGGGTGCATATTAGACATCGCCAAGTGCTAACAGCAGTTCCTTCTCGGGCGTGGTGCGTGGCAGAAACGCCGTTCTATGCCCGCGAAAGCTGTGATCGCTTGGCTCATTTGCTCGGAGCTCATAGCTTATATCTTGAATCGACTTAAAAGATAAACGCTGTCGCCTGGAACAGTTGGATTTACATACCGCAACGCTAATTAAATTCCACGATGTACCATCACGGAACAGCCGGAGAGTAGGGAAGAGATATGATCAGTATACTTACCTGTGACCTTTAATTCCCCGGCAGACGGGCTTTTCATTGAGGTCACAACCTTGCCCAAGCCTTCCACTAAAAGTCTCCTTAGCGATGGAGTGGAGACAGGTATTCCCCAGGAGGGGACCCGACTGGGCAAAGTCTACGGGCACGGCGTCAGTCGATGGGGACGATACCAGTAAATTACCAGCATTGTGCATACTGAGAATAAGTACCGTTTCCATCTATGGTAGTAAACATCCTCAATTTCCATACCCACTCATCATTTGTGATGGATGTGATGCAGCTTATTATGCTGATTCCGCTGTCCTTGCATGTGGGGAGACATGTGTGAGAAGTACCTTCTAAGTATGGATGGGTGGCTGATCCACTCGAAAAACAATGCCAACAGCCAAACCGGACGATTGCGATTTCTCACCGACTATCCTGCCATCCTTGAAGCGAAGAAAATCGGATGTCGCTTTCATCATCGCTCGCCCGTTTCAACAGATGTTTCTCCTACATGGCCATCGACTCTAGGTGCTAACTACCTACGTTAGTGCCCCTATCTTGGCTTGGTCGTTAAGGTACCTACATACAAATCGAGTACGTACCTTCGCTTCAATACGAATAAGCAGTTATCCCCTCTCGCTGTTACCTCCAACTCCACTCTTCCCCTCCCCTCTACCTTACTCCATCCATGCACTGGAGCTCTCCGATTCCGACCCAGCCACGCACGACATCAGACATCTTTGATGGACTCTCCCGAACAACGAACACCTCATTGACAGAACTATCGTCATCTCTTCAGCCATCAGCCGGCATTCCCGATCCAACCTACGCTGTGCTACCCGTTAAGAAGAACGCCCCCCCCTCTCCGATTCTGCATCAGACTCGATCCTTTTCCGACAACCGAGATGCCCGACTGCTGACTGATTGCGAGCATGATGCACCGTTGACTCCCGCCGCAGCCTTCATAAATCTGTAGCCCCGAAATTTCCTTCTTGTTTCGCGATCTCTTCGAGCATCAGCAACCCAAACCTTCGCTGGGCCTCACTAGACCTCAGCCAAGCCGAACCCGTGCCTGCGCATCTCGATTCTGCTTGAGCTCCTGTTCCGAAACCGGGTCTTGACGCCCGACACAGTTGAGGTCCGTCCAACCTTTCCTGGCTGTAGCTGCAGCCATCGACGATATTGCCACTCGATACGTAAAATATACCTTACGGTCTGCCGTTGTCCAGACGGACAACTTCACAATCTCCCCGATCTTTTGGGCTTCCGCCCTTACCGACTCCAGCCGCCATTCGCTGCAGAAGCATCATCGAACTACCCAACGGCCAACGCCAGAGAAGCGTAGCCTGCAACGATGGGGAATTCAAACACAAAGGAATCACGTTCGTCTGACAACGCATCCTCCTCCCACCGCGTCATCCAGCCCCATCATCTCGAAGCTTCCGCCATCGTGCAAGCGAACGAACGAAACGAACGGCCCGGATCGAGAGCGAGGCAAAGCCGATTCAGCAGGGCCGATCTGAACTTACTTGGTCTCGGAGCCGTCGGATCATCAAATTTCCAGAATGATGCGCCATTTGAGCGGCGGGAAACGAAGCAGGAGAGAGAGGCCAGGAGGCTCGAAAAGGAAAGGATAGCAAGAGAGAAGGAACGTGAGAGAAGCATGAAGGAGGAGCATATAGATGGAGGCTATTTGGTGACACTCGGAACATACACCGGGCCCGAAGACTTCAGCAAGCAGATTGTCCGCCAACTACAGGTGAGGACTGACCTACCCATTTGAGCGTTTTTCATTCCATGGAGCTAATTTTGTGTTGCTGACTCCAGATCGAGCGAAAGATAGCGCCTTTCTGGCGCGGGCTCAATGATTTCGTTGAGAGCTGGACCGAATACCAACTCATTTGTGCAGGTCGCGGCATACCCATTCCTGCAGCAGATGAGCAACCGCCACCAGACCTAATACCTCGCGCCTACTCACCCGACTCGCCCGCCGGTTCAACCCAAAACCTTCACAATCTAACAGTGCCCCTGGGCCCCAGATCCTTATCCGTCAGCTCAGACCGTAGTGGCTCCAACGTAGGCTCTGCTCTACCTTCTCCCATTTCCCCCACATCCCAGAAAACATCGTCAGCTTTCAAGCCTCGAGCAAAAGCGCTTGCTGCTGCCCTGAGCGGCGGCTCTCGGAATGCCTCACAGTCCGACATTACACCACGAGAGATTAGTCTCCCCAACGACCCCTATGTCAACGGCCAGCCTCTTGAGGTCTTCCTCTACAAAGACGCAAGCGAATGCCCAATCTGTTTCATGTACTACCCGCCATATCTGAATCGCACACGGTGCTGTGATCAATCAATTTGCAGCGAGTGCTTCGTGCAAATCAAACGACCTGACCCACACTACCCCGAACATCACGTCGACCCTAACGAGCCAAGTCCGGAACCGGAAGAGAACCCAGAAACGCTGATATCAGAGCCTGCGACCTGCCCATATTGCCAGCAGGCAGAGTTTGGCGTGACATACGAGCCTCCTCCATTCCGTCGTGGTTTAACGTATTCGTTCTCGTCGACGAGTTTCGGATCTATGAACACAGCCATGTCGTCACAGAGCTCCCTCAGTTCGACGCTCTCTCCCACCTTGGGCTCTCCACTTACTGGGCCAAGAAGGAGGGCGCAGAGTCTTTCGGCCAATGCCCCAAATGTCATTACTACCGACCGCGTTCGCCCTGACTGGTCTTCGAAGCTAGCAGCTCAACGAGCTCATCAAGCTAGGAGAGCGGCCGCCGCGACTGCGCTGCATACAGCAGCTTTCTTGATGGGTAGCAACGAGCCACGAGGATTTGCCTTCACGAGACCCGGACGGTTCAGTCGGAGAAATACGGGCACCTCGGGCAGTGCTCCCAATGCTGCTGTTGCCTCGGGAGAAGAACTTTCTGTCAACAATAATGGAGATGACGAGATTCCTTCAGGTCCCGAGCCCGGCCCTCGAGGGTCGTCAGGTCGCGGGCTCATTAACAGAAGAAATCGCATGGAGGAGCTCGAGGATATGATGTTCATGGAAGCTGTGAGGCTCTCCCTCGCTGCAGAGGAGGACCGCAAGCGTAAGGAAGAAAAAGAGGCTCGTAAGGAGGCAAAGAAGAGGGAGAAAGAGGAGCGCAAAGCCCTTAAGCAGCAGCAGAAATATGGAGACGTCTATGGAGGAGGCCATAGCTCTGCGAGCGGGAGCAGTCTCTCTTTAGGTCTCGGCCGACGGCGGGGAAATAGTGCCGCTAGCAACCTCCGTGTCGAAGCCACGGTCCAAAGTGCATTGACAAGCCCTGCGAATGTCAGCAATGGCTCAAACGCAAACGTAGCTGTTGGCGGCTCAGCCTCGGGTTCAAGTGCCCAGGAAAAGGGTAAAGGTGTCGACCGCAACCCGGCAGATACGGCCTCTGGCGACAGCAATTACCAAAGCAGCTCGTCAGTGCCATCACTACCTATTCCGACAAGCCGTGGTCCGTCCCATCTTAGGCAGATGAGCAATGCGTCGTCAATATCGTCCTCTCTGGCGGACAGTGCTGCTGGCAGTTACGCTAATGCAAGCCATCTTGATGCGAACAACCCTAGAGCTAGTGGTTTGAGCCTGGGAGGCCGAAGTGATGACGGCGACCGAGACCCTGGCGGTGCCGGCATGGAACCCATGTTCAACTTCCGAAGTCTGGCTGAGATGGTGGGCGTTCAGATTGAGGGCGACGACGCTGGCCAGCCACAGCCACAGGCAAGGATGCCGGATAGTGATGCAAAGGCGGAGAGAAAAGCAGACGCCGATGACTCTCCAGAAGCCGAGCAGATCGAACATGCGGGCGGAGAGGAAACAGTGGAAGAGAGCATCGCTACACTGAGACCACTCACACTCCGAGAAGAGCCTGGAGATAGCAGCGGAAAGGACGAGATGCTTTCTAGCAGCGGTGTGCAGACCCCGGAGGTTACGATCACCCCGGAAACACCAGCACCCTTGACCGATGCAGAAGCGGAGACGATGAAGCTGGGACATGGCGGTCTTGTGGAGAGATCGTCGGAAATTACGCAGTAATGGCGGGCTTCGGTTGGATTTCAGGATGGGAAGAGTTATGAAATATTTTAGAGCAGCCAGCGGCAACTTGATCGAGAACATTTTGCATATTGGACGGTTGGGAATCTACGAAGGGGTTAGGGACGGAGTTTTAGTGTTGGCATCATGCGGGCGATGGTGGGTAAATTCTGCACCACCATCTCCAATGCCTCGATTTTGTAATTTATTATCTACATGGACCACAAGAGCCCGTCCAGGCAGAAATCCCATCCCGTTAAACGCGAAATATCCTGCCATGGGAAACGTTACCTAGACTCGTTCTTCGAGCCTCGGGATATCACCTTTGCCCACTTCGCCGTAGTCTCATCGTCCGGGATGACACCAGGTTGGCCGCGTTGATTAACGAACTCTTCTCCCGGGCTCGCCCAGCTGTAGTCGCGCCATTCGCCAAGAGCCGGCCGCATCTGCTCCTCCACCAAGAGATGGATCTTATCGAGGCGGCTAGCCGTGCCGTTCAGGGCCACCTGCGATATTGCTCCATTATCTGCGAGCAGACCCTTCACTACGTCCTGCCACGCTCGCCAAGTTTCCTCGAGCTCCTCCAACTTCGAAACACCCATGACACTGACACCGACGTCCAGGTGACCCTTCACGGATGAGTGAGTGATTTCGCAGCCCATGGAAGCGCCAATTCGCGCCCAGTTATCCATGGCCCAATGCAGGGCTACGTCTTCCAATTTTTCATTTGCGTTTGCAGCAATCCCAGCGAGACCCTGACAGGCTTTTCGAAGCGGGGCCGGAGCAGGATGCCAGGTCGCCATGGGCCCGTCATCGGCGCCGCGGGTCGTCAACAAGCCCATGCTGAGCATGCTGGCATTGAGAACGACACTCACACCGGCGTTCTTAAACCGGGCGAGGATGTCTTCTCGGCCGAGGGTAGAATTTTGAACGCAGAAATGCGAGTAGGAAAGGACGGCATCGAGCGGCTCGCCGGTTTCGCGCAAGACCTTCTCGGCAAGATCGCAGAGCAACGGTACTGGATATCCACTGATTCCCACGTATCGGATTCGCCCGGCATCTCTCAACCGCCGCAGCTCCCGGACAGCAACGACCACTTCGTCGGGCGACACGAACTCGACATCGTGCATATAAACCAGGTCCAAGTAGTCCGTATGCAGCCTCTCCAAGCTCCGACAGATGCTATAGCGTATCCAAGCAGGGGAGTAGTCGAATTCGGAAGAGGTTATGCGCCCGGCTTTCGTAACCAGGAAGTAGGAGTCCCGGGGATGCTGGGCGTCGATGGAGTGGAGAGCGTCGCCGAGGAGGGTCTCGGAGGGGCCATAGTACGGGGACGTATCAAAGGCTGAAACCCCGAGGGAAAGCGCGCGTTCGACGATGGACGCATAGGGCATGCGCTTCGGGTCGGACACGTATTGGGTGTTGAAGGTCGCGGTACCAAGGATGAGAGGTGGGATCGCAGCCGAGAGGGGTCCCCGAGAAGGGGATGGATTAATTATCGAGCCCATAGTGTACTGGCAGGGGAGGGAGGCGATGCGTCCTGGGGGTCAGGAAAGGGGAGGAAGGGGCGAGATTGCCGTTCGATCGAGCGTTGAGGAAACGACATTATCAATGTTCGGGGTCAACACTGGCATTTTGACCGCGTACGAAGAAACCTTGAGGCAGTCTATTAATTAGTCGAGCACGTCAACGATAACAACCCCCCGCTTGAGTGGGGTGGGTATGTGGTCCGGAGTCCGGAATGACTAATTGTGCTCTGTAGAACTGCGAGACAGCGCTTTGATACATCATCGGTGCTTCCACCTTTGGGTTCACAGGAAAGGGCTGTCTTTTTGTTGAACGGGGAGGGAGGGTTTGGTTTGGGAGGGAGCTGGCCAAACGTTGTGGTTCGATGGCCGCTTGCTATGTAAGTTACCTTAGTTTGGAATATTTTGTTGAAAGGGGTCTTTTCGGCGGGCATCCTTTTCACCCCCTTGCCCTCCCCCTCCCATCCCATCCCATCCCATCCCAGCGCCCGTCCGATCGCTTCCCATGTCGCACGCACGCAGCGCGTGGAATAAATGTATGGCCACTCGATCTGTCGAGTCAACTGCCAGTCTCATTGTCCCTTTACCAGGATACAAAGCTGCCCTAACCGCAGACTGATAGAGGGCTATTCCCCACCAGTCCATGCATCGCACCTATGGAAGGGTAAAACGGAAAGCAACTAAACCCCAAAAAAATCGGGGACAGTAGTCTGGAAGATTCTCACCCTACTTTTACCGAAGGTGACCATCGATGACCCGCTGTGTTTGACTGGACTCGACTCGAAGTATGTAAAGCACGGATGCGGTAAGGTCTGGATCTGGATCTGAACCCTCCGAAGATCCACTTTCGACTTCCACTCCATCTTCCAATTCCTCTTCCTTTTTCTCGCAGCTCCTCAGCAACCAGATGCTGCTCGTCATGGCAGCCCGCTCTTTTCGTTCGAACCTATAATTAGCTAGTTCGAATCCCGAAGACTGGATTATTCGCCCGCTTGATCTCAAAGGGCCATTAGTATCTGCCGCCGCGCTCTACCGCCCACTACCATCGTCGTCGAGATTTTGGGCAGAATTATCGTAGCATTTCTTTTGTGGGACCATTCTTCCAGCGCAAACACCAACAAAATAAGCCGTAGGAAGCATCGGCATCGGCATCAACGAGGGTTCAGTAGCATTGGGCGACTTGGCTTCTGCCTCCGTTGATTTGCCCCCAGCTCTGGTCCACCGTTCTCCTTCAACCTATCTCAAATCGAATCAACTATATTGGCCGGGCCATTAGCCTAAACCAGACCTTTTGAGCTTCCATAAACACCCTTCGGCCGCCCTCCCTGTTGTTTAATATATTCTCAATCATTTGTACCCCCGTCGTTAATGCCAATCTCCAAGGCGTCCCACATCTTTGTCCTACCTTTCTCCAATCCCGTCTGACGGGTTGGACCGTCCTCATCAACATCCGACCCCGCGTTCGCTCATTTTCCTCCGTTTCTCCAGTCCTGTCATTTTAGCCTCCGCAAATCTGCCATTCATGTCATCGTCATGTCTTAGTCTGCCAATGTAACTGCATTCCTCCAGCCCATGTATCTCTCTCATTCAAGACCTCATATAGGCAACTTCGGCAGCATACACCCGTTGGCAATGCCACATCTTCTCGGGCTACAACGTGTCTTGGTTCCGTTATCAAACAGATATACTACCACCGTCACCTCGTGACAATAGCACACTCATTACGATCCCCAAGGATCTGCTCCTCTCTCTACCTCGGGGAATGTCTCCAGACTTGCTCTGGCTTTCTACGCCACATCCGTCAACCCTTTACTCCAACCAGGAGAGGTCATGGATCTGCCAGACACAGGATGTTCCGGCTTGGCAGCTTCGTCCATCCTGGGATCGTCATATTCCCCTGTGTTTTTTTTTTCGGTAGTCGTGCCATTCTTGGCTTGCCTCCTTGCAATATTGCTGTCCTCGGCTGCTGTGCCGATTGCCTGCATCACCGTGAGTGCTCCCAAAGCATGTGTCCGGGTTTGATATTGCTCTGTCGCGTATCTGCCACCATATTCAGGTACCGTAGTATCTTAATGGGCGGTGGATATTGCCCGTATCCGTTTTTGCCATTCCGGAAAGGCTTTCCATGGATAATGCTCCGTATGATAGCAAGATGACATACCTCGTAATTTCCACCAGCGGAGTTGTTTAAATATCCCTCCGTCCGCTAGCTCTAGCTTTCTCAGACTTCGGGAACCAAGGCCACTTTGTTAGCTATCGAAATCCTCAGGTCCACTAGCATCATGCGTTGGCTATCCGTCACCCTGGGTGCTGCTGCACTCTTCACCTCTGGTATGCCAATTCCAATGTGCCTCGGCATTCTTCCATCATATCTAACACAAGCTAGCCTTCTGCCAGGATGAGATCACCTCTTACTGCGACAGTGAAAGCCGATGCTTCTCTGCATATACCAACGATGGAGGCATCACATACGGCATTGCCCTTCCCAAGGGGGCTACCGCAGGTCAACCATTCGATACTATCATCCAGATTACTGCTCCCGTTACAGTCGGGTGGGCAGGCTTCGCCTGGGGAGGTGCCATGACCTACAACCCACTGACAATCGTGTGGCCCAATGGGAAAGACGTTTTTGTATCTTCAAGAATGGCGTTGTAAGTCATCCCGGGAGAATCTCTGCTCTGTTCAAGGCCGTGTTTCTAAACAAAACGCAGTGGCTACTTCACCCCACCGTCATACGAGGATGCCGTGTACACTGTACTTCCGGGAACCACTGTAAACTCCACTCATTTTGTGGTCACTGCCCTCTGCAAAGGTTGCACATACTGGGCGCCGTTCGGAAGCGATCCTACTGTTTTAGACCCATCGGGCGAGAACTATCTGGCATATGCATGGTCTGGTGTTCCAGTGGACGATCCCGCGTCGAACGAGACCACCTTTGGTATCCACGACCGAGTCGGCCATTTCGTTCAGAACTGGGCAGACGCGCAACAGGCTGACTTCGGTGTCTGGGCGAGTGAAGGTGGAGGTGAGGGACCCATCGGCACCACGACTCAGACCACGCTGCTGACAACCACATTGACGTCGACGATGCATAGTACCACCACGCTGTTGACAACTGTTACCAGAACCGGAGCGCCGTCCTCCAGCGTAGCAACTTCTACTGCTTCTGCTGCTCCTGGCGTTCCCGCTCTCCCCCTGCCAAGTTCGTGCGCAGGAGTCAACGCATTTAGGACTGGGTTCGACGTCGCTGAGGGTTGGAAGGCAGTAAAAATCGCCGGATCTCTGACGGGCCCCCGAGGAGTAACAGTCGACACAGAGGGTAATATCCTACTAGTGCAGTCTGGTCTAGGCGTTACTATTCATACCATTGGAAGTAACGGTTGTATTTCTTCAACAAAGACTCTCATAAGCAATCCTTCTCTGAATCATGGAATTGGCTTCACTCCCGATGGGAAGACCTTGTATGTCAGTTCCATGACCACCGCCTGGCAGTACAGTTACGATGCCAAGGCCCAGACAGTCTCCAACCAGGTAGTCGTGGTTAAAGGCATGGTGCAGGGCGGTCACCCCACTAGGGCCTTGATTGTCCCACCGGCAACGCCCAATTTGCTGGTCATTCAATTAGGATCCTACTCTAATTTTGATATGGAGTCCTTAAATATGGCAACCGCGAGAGCAGTAGTCAAGGTCTTCGACATGAATAGTGTCCCATCTGGTGGATACACCTACACATCGGAAGGATGGTTTCTCGGCTACGGCCTTCGCAATGACGTTGCCCTAGTCACTGACGGCAACAACATGTATGATCTACCCTCCCCTCTCCAAGTATATGCGGGATGCTGATGACCACGTTAGGGTGTGGAGTGTTGAGAATAGCGGCGACGACTTCACTCGGACTGCTGGCGGTGCGCCTATTGATATTCACATGGACAACCCTGCTGAGGAGTTGAACTTTCGTACGTGTTCGGCGCTCATTTGTTTGATGGTCAATTTACTAACGATGGCGTATAGTCGGTGACCCTTCCAAACCAAACGAGCAATGGTATGGATACCCCACGTGCTTCACGGTGTGGGAGCCCTCAGTCATCACGGATAAGACCTTCAAAGTCGGACAGCAGTTCGTTGTCGCCCCCAACTCAACCTTCAACGACGATACTTGCACTACCCGTGCTGTTCCACCTCGACTCTCCTTCCAGGCTCACAGTGCCCCCATAGACGCCAAGTTTGACAAGGACTATAAAAACATGTATATCACACTTCACGGTTCGTGGAACAGATCGCCAGCCACCGGCTTTAAGGTGGTTCAAGTCCCGTTCAAGAGGCTTGCCGATGGCAAGTATGACCCGGTTGCAACCCCAGATTCCAAAACTGGGTATAATGATATATTCTGGAGCACCAATGTTGGAAGCTGCAGTGGTACCACTTGCTTCAGACCATCGGGCATTGCATGGGATAAGGCTTATTCGCGCTTGTTTGTTGCAAGTGATAACACCAGGGAAGGGGAGTTGTTTATCCTCGCCAAGACTTCCTAAGGTTAGCCAACTAAACAGACTTGCTGCTGTTTCTACTGGGCAAGGTGGTTTGCCTATCTGAATCTAGAAACCCCATGTCATTGAACGTGTTTTGCACGATCACGGTAGATTCGGGGGATAGTAGATATTTGGTCTAGCATTAGACACTAATGGATACAGAACACGGGAAATTTTACATAAAACATAATTACACAAGAAGTAAATCCAGCAGATCTTCCTCGACGTCGTTCCACGAGCAGGATTGACTTTGTGTAAGCATACCAGACCTCAAGAACGGAATCTCGAGACCAATCAGCTGGTCTGTATCCGCATCTCGCACGTAGACTATGCGGTCGATTGGTTCAGAGCCGTAATATAACCAATCGCTCAAGGTCCAGGCAGAACAGTCTCGAGACCCTAAGTCTTTCCCAGGCAAATCGGAAGAATTTCCGTATATCACTTCTGGCCAAAGTCGCCACGACTCGCGGGCAACTCGTCTCCCCTCGAAAGTTCCAATGGCAATGTCTTCCGTAGGGAAGATTCGGAATGGCGACCGAATTTGAGCCAGTGAAGCACCAACTGTCATTGACCAGATGTCACGGATCGCAGCCATGATGTCTGATTCGCCACGGTAAAGTGAGCCAATCAGCAGAGAGTCAACGTCCTGTATAATGGTAACGTTGGTACAAGTACCAATATCGAAACAGCCATTGGTGAATGTGCCTGAAAGTCCTACTGCCTGCTCACGGGCCGCGGAGTCTACCGCAGGCACAATGGTCGACAACATCGCATCATAAATATAGGGGAGAGCCGTCATATCACCCGCACTAAGAAGAACCACCGCAACACCATACTCGTCAATAATGGCTATTTGGCTTCGATATCCGTATGCGCCTCCAGATTTGGCATGTAGAGTAACTGTGTGGGGATGGTCCGGTGTTAGGTTTGGGGGGCGGTAGATTTCCCAAGGCATGCCCACGAAGGAGTACTGCGACCCGGCAAAGGACTGCGGCTTCAGCCATTCGCGGGTTTGAGTGGCTGTTTGAAAGAGATTTCGTGAGAGGATGCTGTGCATCAGGACAGATAGATCTGACAAGGATGATACTAGCCCTCCGCTACTATACTGGTGGTCAGTGATGAAGCCACTGGGAGTAGGGGCCAGGAGAGAGCTCACGGAGTGTTGATTCCATAGTCACTTCCCCAAGTACTTCCGACGGGTGGAACGACCGCGTTGGCTGTATCTCCGGGGCTGGGGAATGTGTTTTGGAGGGCCAGAGGCCGGCTAACGTACTCGCGAACGAGTTCAGTATAATTCTTTCCAGTTACTTTCTCCACAGCCAGGATAAAGACCGTGAATGCCAGATTCGAGTAAGCGGGGCGCTCCATTGGAGAAACTATGGGATACGTGTGTAGTATTCCATCAAGCAGTTCTTTCGAAGCTGTCAGCAAGCGGTCTTCCCGCCCTCAATAGTCTAGTGTTGAGCTCACGTTCCTTGCTGCAAGCGTTGTTGAGCCCCGCAATGCCGCACGGCGCATATTCATCTTGCCCGATATAAGGAAGGCCGAGTGACTCGAAGTAATCCTTTAGATAGTAGTATTCTGAAAATCCATCTATGCAAATCAATCAATACTCTGGCGAAGTAAATATAGAATGGGAGCAGGCACGGACAATTAGATGGCGTCCCAGCGAGTGCTGATCCCAAGGCACGTAAGGACACTTCGGTCCACGAAATGAGAGACAGAGAATTGTCCAACTCCGGGAGGAATTTGGTTATTGGCTGGTCAATATCGATGCCACTTTTGAGCAAGATGAGATTTGAGATAACCTTGGTAACTGAGCCAATCAAGAACTGCGAATGTCGATTGACATGTCTGGTGCCATTGATATTCCCTTCAGCGAGATGATGGTATTCCCACAGAGGAGTTGACGCATCCTGTTGATCTAGGGAAACGATGGCTAGGGAGAATGAGGTGTTTTCCACTGCCCAGCCTGCGGTTATATTTCCAGCCAGAGCGTAGTCAAGGCTATTGGCAAGACTTTCTGCTGCGTTGTTGAATACTGGCGACTCGGAGAGAGAGGATGGCCGAGGAACTACCGGCCCATCCGGACGACAGTCTAATACGGCGAGAAGCAGTGACGGAAGAAACATGACGAGAATGATGAACCGCATTGTTGCAAATTAACCCAAATACCACAAGTTATGATTTCCTATTACACTTAATGTGAAGCCAGTAATTGCTGTGGTTTCTAGCACTTGAACTCTTTCCAGGTCCAACAAGAAGACGTCCAGACTATATAGTAACGACTGGTTCAGACTTTAGGACCCTGATTTCGAGTCAAAAGGTCAAGCAGCTGACCACAGCTCACTAGCTACTTCACGCTGCGTAAGACATGGGTACGAGCGATCCGACAGAAACAGGGCCTGCTGGGAAGACATTCTGGTAGTAGATCTACCGAAAGACTTCTGGGCAAGGGAGCCCGACATGTTGTAGCAGGCTGGAGTTGAAATAGGTTGACGACGCTAGGAGGTTCCGAGGACGGGATCATACTGCGCCTGCATGAGCGAGTAATACGATGTCAGTGATGGCACCAATGAGGAAGATGAGGCTCTGCACCATTTAATCTTGAAGGGGGGCTTGGAGACGGGAGTGGACTGGTGGTGGTGGGGGTGGCGGGGTAATCAGCTTGTCGTCCTTGGAGTGATCTGCACAGCTCAGAGCAAACCCGAAATACGATCGCGACACAGATTCCGCCCATCTGGCTAGCTACCTTATTAGTTCTGCAGAGGCACTTAATTATCTGGCTAGGCACCGGGTAGATACATAGTATTTATGTACATCCTGCACAGCTCCCAAATACATGAACCTACCAGACAACTAGATGAAGCCGGATCTTGGCTACATATTTAATTGCACAGCAAGTACCTCTAATCATCTCAGTCCGTGCAACTTAATCAATGGCCTACCTAGGTAGCTAAGGTACCTTAGGCAGGACGCATCATGGATGTACCTTTCGTTCCGCCGGCGACTTGTTACAGTGGGTGAGGCCCTGTAACGGGAGAATCACGTCCATTGATTGGAACACAAGCCCCCCCCCCCTGCAGTGGGCTACGTAATTACTACCTTAGAAGCTACTTACCACCCGAGCATCAGCTCCCCGAAACCAGTGACAGCAGGGACTCGTCGTCATTCAAACAAATTTGGCAGCTTCCCTCCCGTCACCACAATCCCCACCAAGACACTTCGATGGCTGGTGGTCGAAAATCTAAGGCTACGGCGCCTGCTGGTCCTTCGAGAACTCTTGTTCTTGACAATGGAGCGTACACATTGAAAGCCGGCTTCGTTTCTGATAGCCACACCGACGACCCTCGTATCATACCTAACTGTATCGCAAGGGACCGGACTAAGAAACTCTACGTCGCGTCAGACCTCGAGAAATGCCGGGATTTCGGGGAGGTCCAATTCCGCCGTCCTATGGACAAGGGCTTCATCGTCAACTGGGAGGCGCAAAAAGAAATATGGGATCACGAGTTCTTCGACGACAAGGCGCCACAGAAGTGCGATCCAACAGAGACGCGACTTCTTCTGGCCGAGCAATCCAACTCTCTCCCCGTCCTGCAATCGAACTGCGATCAGATTGTGTTTGAGGAATATCAGTTTGCCAGCTACTACAGGGGAGCAGGTATTTTCTTTGTCTCTCGAAGATGCTCGAGGAGTCTTGGCTCACCATTGGGATGCAAACACAGGTTCGACATTCAATGCTTATCACGACATCCAAGGCATATTTCAAACCCCTAGAGACCCAGATACCGTTGCCCCTCTCCCTGCCGAGATCATCCTTGTCATTGACTCCGGCTACTCCCATACGACCGTTACTCCACTACTGCGAGGCAAACCGCTACACTCTGCCATTCGCAGACTTGACGTAGGTGGGAAGCTTATGACCAACTACCTTACTCGCCTGTTATCTCTACGCCACTACGACATGCGTAACGACACATACATTGTCAACGAAATCAAGGAGTCGGCTTGCTATGTTTCCCTGGAGTTCAACGCCGACTTGGAGAAGTCGTGGAAAGGAACAAGTGGGGAGAAAAGAGAATCATACGCGACGGGCGGGGGCATTGCGAAAGACTACGTGCTACCAGACTTCCATACGCGCTCGAAAGGAATCGTACGCGACTACGATCCAGCGATGCACACGAAATCCAAGAAACTTGCCGACTCCAACGAAGACATCTTGACTCTGAGGAACGAACGCTTTACTGTTCCGGAACTCCTCTTCAATCCTTCGGATATCGGCCTTCGCCAGTCCGGGGTCGCTGACTTGGTCACACAAACTCTAGCGGAGCTTCCGTTTGGCTTGTGGCCTGGTATGTTGGCAAATATCGTGGTCGTCGGTGGGAATGCGCTGTTCGAAAATTTTCTACTTCGATTACAAAGAGAGATCACACAACGTGTACCCGATGACTGCATTGTCAGAGTCGCACGCCCCGCGGACCCGATCACCAATACATGGCTGGGTGGCGCGAATCTGGCTAAACATGGCGACATCGCCAAAATGTGTGTCACGAAGCAAGAATACGATGAATATGGCGCTGCTTGGGTTGCCCGGAGGTTTAGTTCCGGTCTGGCTGTCAAATAGACACCGCTGTTCTATCTTTGAAAGCTCAGTCCCGAGTTCGGTTCCTCGGTCCCAGTCATAACGCGGAAGCAAGCTACGATCATTCGACATAGCATGTTCGTTGTCATATTCAACCACGTCCCAACCTCGAATCTCAAACCCCAGCTGCAGCCAGGACTTGTTATGGAAGCAAGCATGTTCAATCATCTTGCCTGATAGACATGCTTGTCAAGTTCATGACAAACGAAGCCGAAAAATGAAGCCGTGCATCGCGCCTATCAGGTAAGACCCATATTCGTAGCCTTTCCAACCCTCGATCTCCTCGCAGCTGGTGGCTATTTGTTATGTCCCTTGCACTAATCGTCCCTCAAATAAGACTTTATTGATCTGTTCAGTCATGGACCTGCTAGGGGCATTATTTCAATGGCTCTATTTACTTTGCGGGACCGTTGGTATCTCCAGTCCCCAACACTCCAACAACCCAACACATGCCACGCAGACGTCACCTTTGAATACCCATGGACACTGTAACACCGAAGGCAACGAGAAACGCCGGACGATCCATCAGCAATGCTTTGTGTACGCGAGTTTGACAGGTCAAACGCCGATATCAAAGTGTCGTTCTAGAAGTCTGTCAAAGGGCTAGTAACGCGAAAGGCTCAGGTTTTCAGTCAAGGCGGCTGCTCGTTTACATGATCGTGCTATTGGTAAATTTGTGGGATTGGAATCGACGACCTGAGTGTGCCAGGATTTATGGTTCCACTTGAGGACGGGATATCATGAAGAAACTAAACAGGGCTGATATCCTAAAACATGCGGTTTGCATTTCCCGCGACTACCTCACCTTAGTAGGGAAACATCACACCAGCAGGACGCAAAATGTGTGAGCCAGTGTTCACAAAGATGCCGCTGGAACCGACAGATCCAAAAACGTCAGATCCGAGGGTATTGTCGCATTCGATTGAAAAACTGGATCTAGATACTGAAAGAGTCTATGAGAACCGCCAACGCCGCTTGCCCTTTACTTTGTCGGAGCCCAGTTGTGTAACCACTCTCGGGCTTTGTCAAGATCTCCAGATCCTGCCTCACAGCCCGCGATGCACCATGCCAGGTCCCATATGTGTTCTGATGCAATCATTTCTGCTAGCTTCCTCCTTCGATGACTGCCTTCATCGACGCAAAAATAAAACCCCGCCTTTGGATTTGATGCAGCTTCCAAGAGAGGTTTCACGAGTGGTAAAGCGGCTTGCGCACTTGCCCCTCTGGCCTCGATGCCCATGTTGGCTCTTCCGGTTCTGCACCACTCGTTGGCACACCATTTCTTGCCGCATCCAGTCATCATCTGGCCGAGGTATCGTCTTTCTATGCGTCGTCGAAGCGCCTTACCTTCTGGGTCATGCATGCTCACGTATAGTGGCCCAAAGCAGAGCGAGCATAGGCCAAGATCATTTCCCGGCCCTTGTCCCATAGCTGTTCCTGCTCCCACAGCACCACGCGTGCCGACCCCATGCAACGTTCTGCCGCAGTTGATATTGCCGCATATTTCAGGTTTTATCCGCGATGCCTTGTCCAGTTCATGGTGCTTCAGATGAGCGCCCATGTCGCGCATGCGAATGATCTTGTCGCAAAGATGGCATTCGGTTGTCCGGGCTCCATCGGCGAGTTCGTGAGCCGTTAGACCTGTGAGTAACGTTTCCGCTGAAGGGTTCAGCGGATCCCCTTCCTGCGGAACTTCCAAGTGACAAAACTGGCAAAGAATGAGTTTGCCAGGGCATACACTGGTACGATGTAGTGCCAGATCTATGAGCGAGTGGGCAACGAAGTCACACGACGGACATCCGTGTTCGGTATGGAAGATGATGTCGTGTTTCCTTTTCCCAGAGGGTGAATCGCCAAATGCGTCATCAAAGTCGCAATGCCAGTGTGATTGCCATTCTTGTGACCCCTTTTTGAAGACGCTACGGCACTTTGGACAGAGAATGTTGTTCCGTAAGCAGAAATTCTGGTGTAATACCATTGTCCGTTTTGGTACCCATTGCAGACAGTTGTTACATTGTTCGTCTTCTGGTGATCTGCTTTCTGCACTGGCCGAATCGAGTTGCACGTTCATCGAGCTGGTAAGGGCTATGGATCTTGCCCTGAGAGTGAATGATATAGGTATTGGGCTCCCTGGAAGTGAAGATGTCGGCCCGTATCCGCTGATTGATACCATTAAGGATTCGGCTCCCTCAAGGGCTGTATTAGTGGGTTGAATCGAGATGGTTTTGCTTCCGTTTTGCCCGTTGGAAAAGTCCCCGAACACATGCTCGGTGTCTCGAGGCAAAGCACGCTGTCGGGTCGACTTCGGACTGACGAAGAGATCTACCAGTTCGGGTTGCTGAAGCCCGGAAATTTCGATCGTGGCGGGGTTGGATCGATCCCAAGAGGGCAATTCATAGTCGACGTACTCGCCCGGCAGAACCTGGCCTTCAACGTTTGTCCATATATCAATTTCCCCTCCTCTTGAACTACCGTTCGTGCTACCCGGTTGTGCTTTGGCCATCAGCTGCCTCAAGGTCTCCCGTGCCTGTTCCTCATTAAGGGCTTCGATATCGACCTCCAAGTCGGTGTCGACCACGCATATACCGTCGCCTTCAGGCTCAAACTTGTCGACCAAGAACCTGAACTGTTCGCCTTTTACTCCCCGCACGGACAGTACCGTATCCCGTGTTAGAGTCGTGAAGCTTTCGCGAAGCTGTCGCTCCAATAATGATTTCCAATCATCAGGATTGTAGCCCGCCTCAAGAGGTCGCAGGCGCACATATGTACCCTTAGGAAGCTGGTCCGCGTGGACGGTTATTCGAATAAAGTAGGGATGATCGTCTGAAGCAAGATCGATTGGTTCTGTGCCCGACCCCTCGCTGCTGAAATCCGACGTTTCTATTCCGAGTGCTTCCATAAGGAAAGGTCCCAGTGCAATTTCCCCCTCTTCAGCGGAAAATTCGCGGATACCAGCATGCACCACTTTGCCATTCTTCGGATTGACCAGACGGAACATCAGTGGATTTGGTAGTTGTTGGGAGGTCTCTCGATATAGACTAGCATTTTGACGTCCAGAAGCGACGGAATACGGGTTGAAAGGATCAAAAGCGGTGAATGTGGCAGCAGATGAGACTTGGCTTGTCGTGGAAGCGGCAAGCAGCTGTTCAAGGGCCGATTGAGGAAGAAGGATCTTGTCGCCACGCAGGTCTTTCGGTGTGCTTCTGGACGGGGGCACCACCGAAAAAGATTCAGACCAGCTGATCGAAGGCGCTGCTTCGTCCATTTTGTTGCGCAGATCGTGAGGAGGTTAGGGAGAGTGTGGAGGAGGGTGTTGTCAACGTCAAGCAGGTCTCAGTGTTGGTTCCGTCGGCCGTCCTGGTGGTAGAGGAGGACAACCAAGGTGCTTGTTCTTAGAGAACATAATCGATACTATGACGACAAAAGAGCCTTCAGACCGCGAGGCGGTAGCGAAATACTAATAGGAGGAGGTCGAACGCGTGGAAATCAAGAGCATAAGAAATGGATGATGATTCAGCGAATTGCCGGTTCTTCGCGATTCCACCGAGCCGTTCCCACAAGGTATGCTCAGCCTCAAGGCAGCCATACCTGGGTAATAATTAACGCCACACTTCTAATCGCGTCACAAGCAACCCCACAATTCGCAATTGGATGAAAGGTACCACGCGGTCGGCACTCTCCTATGTAATTACATAATTAGTACCTACGCAAGCTAGTTACTACAGTACTGTGTAGGGACTACCTTACGTACAGTAAGTAGGTTGCCTAGATACCTAGGTATTAGACTAATGGCAAGGTAGGCATTTGCTCTTCCTTCGGCTTCGTATTCCTGACGGCTTACTCCACCCCTTTTCTGTCTGATAGACAGTATTGATACCAACCTATGCACGCACCCTCTAGAGAAAGAAGGGACAAAGCTCCAGGAAAGTGGGCAGCGGAAGTCCGTACGAAGTGAGTAGTTGAAGAGGGGCTCACGGAGCGCCTTACCGAAACATGCCCAGGATTCGGGGTTGGTTGGGGGTGGCGGGACATCCAATGGCCAACAAGACCCCCACAGGTGTGGGCATGACTGGAGCAGGAAGCTTGGGGAAAGCTACGATAAGATAAAGGAAGAAAACGCTCAAGGCCCAGAAGAGCCCCGAGGAAACATTTAGCGGTAAGAGCGTCTATTTTGGTCATGTAACATTTTCAACACAACCCCCAAACCGCGACAGTCTTTCATTGGAGCTTGGTCCTGCTTTCTATGTGAATATTTCCGCGCAACTCGCCCCGGCCCCTTTCAACGCTTGGAGTGCTGCACAATCAGGCTCTCTGACCCGCGTGGGCCAGTCTAGCCTGACCTGCTGCGTCGCATCCTGTCCCGCGGCTGCCTGCCTCCAACTACACGGTTCGTCCGCGCTGCCTTGATAGAACTCACGAGTACGCTGCATACACACACCCTCTCTGCAAATATTTGTGGCCGTCTCTAACTCCTTACCCTACCTAGGTAGTACAGTCCAACAAGATCACGATCAAGCTCTCTATTCTTTTGCTTCACCCACCCTCCAGCTCGATCGCTGTCCTCCGTCGGCCATCGCCCTCTCCATCTCCATCTCCATCTCCCGGGTCTCGGTTGCACGCGCATAGCAGTAACATGCCCCCGGACATCGAAAACTGTCATCTGCCTGACGAGATTGAAGATACGACCCTACTCTGTCTCCTCTCCAATTCCCTTGTTCTCGACCATACCGCAGCGTACTTGTCTGCCTCTGCACGGCTGAATCTTGCTGCAACTAGCCGAACCTTCCGCGCGCTGATCCTTCATACCCCAGGTGTATTTCGACACTTAGACCTATCACACGTGAAGTCCGCCCAGTTTGATCTCGACGGCATAGATCACGGAGGAGAGGTCTGGCGCAATGTCCAACTCGACGAAAATGTGACTGAAGATGAGTACGTGTTGCCACTAGCCACTACTGCGCGAGCTCCAACAACTAACCACCCTGATCTTCAGCTTTTATTCTGGCCCATTGAGGGGGATATTTGGCAACATCAGGCGGCGCAACATACTGCAAGATGTCCAGACGCTTATTCTTGACGGCCTCTCTGTCACTGCCGAACTTGTCCACGAAATTATACTCGATCCGTCTTTTGGTGTGCGAGTACTCTCTATAAGAGGCGCGAAGAACCTTAATGAGCGGAAGCTCTGCAAATCTCTTCAGTATGCCTGTCGCCCGTCCCGCCCAGACAGCATGCCAAGATTAAAGGCACTGTACGTCTTTGGTTCGCCGGAACACCGGCCTGGACCACGGCCTGAACCACGAGCCAGTGCTGCTTCAAGCACGGCGGATGCATCACGGGGGGCGCAAATCAGCGCGGGATGGAACAAGAAATCCCACCAAGCCCTGAGCTCTTCGCTACGCAACGATGGGGACGAGTGGTACGAGAAACGGGGCAAAGTCGTCGTACGTCCGCTTATTGACGAGTGGGCAAACACACTCATTGATTGCCATGGTGTGATTGCGTTCGACTCCGTTCCATGCAATGGCCCGCAGCACCTGAATTCACCTGCCCATGGCAAGGTCAGATTGCCGCATTCGGCACGGCAAACACATTGGGCGGTCGCGACATTTGCAGTAGGAGGCTGTGCCACCTGCGGCTCTGCCCCGGAAGGGCTGACGGTTCATGAAGAGGCACCACTCGCATGCCTTCCCCTGCTCTCCCCGCCGCCCATACTGTCGTCGTCCTTGAAAGGCGCAACCACCCCCCAAGCGTCTGCATCACCCAAGCAGCATTTCGTGGGACGATGTGCCGATTGCTTGCGCGAAAGATATTGCGCCAGCTGCTGCCGCTGGTGGTGCGAAGATTGCTACCAGTTGCCCGGCAATCCGATTGCATCTGATCTTGTCGAGACAGACGTAGTTATAGTTGACCCTGATGGCGGTGCTTGGGTTCAGCACCAAGAAAATAACTCTCCAAAAGCCAAGGTACGGAACGGCACGTGCCATGACTGCACCATGGGCGAGTTGATCGACGCGCAGCAGAGGATGATGCGAGACTAGGTCGAACATTCAATGCCAGATCTGGTCTCCGGAGATTGTATGCAACAAATTTGTCCCTTGTTATTGTCGTCGACGACTCGTCATGTTCCCTCCGAGTAGGAAATCGGGTGCTGATAGGTTCTACTCTAGGCACGTGTACTTAAGAGTTGCTGGGAATGTGGTAATAATGTAAGAAGGAACAGGTCAAATGATATCAGAAGCACGTTGAATACTAGCTGATGAGGGCTTTCAGTGCAACGACTGCATAGAGCATACCCAGCGATTATGTAGGAGCTGCTGCGGCGGATATTGTCTGATTCATAATGAAGGCTCTACAGCCAGCTTCGTGAGTACTTGACCTTGTCTTCGTTGGAAAGTCATATTAACGGTCTGCAGTGTGATTGTATGCCGAGTTCAAGCTGTATTCTGACCTGCCGAGGCTCCCGATCTGACTGTTTCTAGGGTGCTCCAGCCGTGGACGATTCTTACGACATCTATGATATGTTCTCCGGGGTCACCTAACCCAGTTGGCCACGGCGTGGCATGCTTGGCTTTCAACATGTTGGCAACACAATATTTGGGGGATTGCTCGCGTTTATCTCCTCTCACTGACACGATTCCACTCCAGTTCCAGTACCACATCTCGTCTCTTGTTTCACACTGATGGTGCGCTGTTTGACCATCTCGGAAACTCTTCCTTTTACATTACAAGAAATACATCTATGTATTGGCATGCTTCGCGAATGAACTTGCAGACATGACTTGACTGACACCTAACCCGGTTTGCCATAAGAAGGATTACAGCAAATAACTTTCTGTGGCAGGAGGTCTTGACATTGGGAGTTCAAATAATCGATTCCTCGTAGAGCCTTGAACTGTCGGACCGGGAGTTCGTCCTATCCAGCAGTGATCTCTCGTTTGGGAATCAATTCTCGCTGAAAACACCGCGCCATATCGCGTCCGCCCACATAGAGCCACCACCAGATTTTCATATTTCTTGGTATCCATCGACATAGTGTCTGGTGTATGGTGGTCTAAGAAGAATATGTCAGCAAACGACGACATGCGACAAAAGGGACCGGAGACAGTACCTCAACAAGTTTTTCACGACAACTGTTGCAGCAACTCCGCCGGCGTAGACGCCCAGGATCCTGCCCCAGTCCCCATTTCCATAAACCGTCTGTCCAACAGCAATGGCGATGAGATCGTATACCAAGCTGCTGCCGAATATCCAGTCACTGGAAGCGGCCAAAAGCACGAATGCGATTCCTGTTGAAACCTTGACCACAGTTGATGGGGATTCCCCAACAAAGTAGGCGACCGAGCCGTTGTGCAAGATATCCAGGACGGCGAGTCCAGCAAAAGTTTTTGCCACGACGTGTGTCAAGATGGAGTTGACAGATTGGGTATTCATTTGAAGAAGTCGGAAAGAAATGTAGTAAAGTTGGGTGAAGAGGTTGATGACGACAAAGATGTTTGCAATTTTGAGTTCGGAGGCATTCCAGAAAAACATCCAACCTGCAAGACAGTTAGGAGAATAATATATGATCAAGCAGTTAAACTGAATACTCACTTGCAAGACAAAGGTTGCCCACGGCGTAGAAAGGGGTGAAATCAATCATCGTCAACGTGTCCTTGTCCATGATCGGGATCTGAGAGTCGGTCCTGGATAATCTCCATAGCCAAGCAAGCTGAAATATCTGTTGAGAGAAGAAGAAGCACGCAATAAAGTATGGATGAGGAGAGAAGAATGATAGATTTGCATCATGAACGTCTTTCATATTTGGGATGCTCAGCATTCCGTAGGTTTGTGACGCGCAGTCGATAGCAAACGACAGCGATGCGAGCCATTTTGCTGCGGAAAGTGAGATCCACATATTCAGATTGTATTCGAGATAAAACCCAGAGGAAAATGCTTCATAGACATGAGCAAATTGTTCAATAAGTTTGCGAATACCAGGTGAACCACAGCAGGATCTCAGATGATTCTACGTGAGAAGGCGAGTCTTGAAGGCAGTTACGTACGTTCTAACGGCTCCCTGGACAAAACACGATCTGCTATATTCTAGTTAGCAGCCATGGAGAGATGCACAATCACAGAATAGCCCTCTTACCTGTAGATGTTCTCAAAGTAAATGTAAGATGACGGAGCACATGACTGCGGTAGTGCTGGGTGCTGTGGTGCGTCATTGATATTTCCACATCTGCCCACTCCACGCTGTGGGTCAAATCCCCAAAGATTAACTTAACTCTATCTCAGCCGCCATCCTGTGGAGACTACTGGTGGCCAAGGCTAGGACATCATGGAGAGATAATTGGGATTTCTTAGTATTATCTTTTCCAAATTAGTTATGAGCAATTCGTAACAAACTGTTCCCGTCCACGATTTTAGAACTAAAAGCTATTGCATTCACTGACATGTTTGTGTCATGAGGGAGGAGCGTCTGAACCCTTGCCAACAAATTCCAGCCAGGCCTGCACTCAGCACACTTCGTTGGAAATACAATATATCGCCCTGTCTTGAAAACCTGGGTATGACTCACTAATGGTAGCAAGCAATCGCGAAGTCGTTTTCAAGAAAGGCATGCAAATGGGCGTAGAAACTAGTCCGCGTTCGAGCGCATCATCCCCATACAGACGCCGCTCCAACCGCTAGACTGTGTTCAGGTGACAATACCAGAATATGTACTGATCAGGGGCGAGGCCGTTTGGTTAGATACAGCCAGGATGTTGATTGCCAAAGTAGTAGGGCCTGTCGGAACTGCCATATCCCCCCCCCCCCCCCCGGTACAAATGATCAAGTCAGACAAATTTAGATTACTTACAGATTATTTGATAATGACTTCGTCGTCAGTGGGCTGCGTAGTAGTTTGTGGCAGACTCAATCCTAATATCACCCTCTACACTGGTTCTCTTTAAGTCAAGCTCAGTCAGCGGTTGGCAGCTTCACACCATCACTGTATTGACTGTAGAAGAATTTCACACGTGTTCAACCCACGGGCTAGGGATCTCACCAGCATAAGTTACCATTCGATAGAAATAAAATCCAATTTCAGCGGTTCAAATGTGACCTTGAAAGTAGGCATGCCCACCTGCATACCCTCGTGTGGTTCTCTGATTCCTGACGACAAGGGGACGAAATCACAAATTAAAAAAGATACGCCGGCTTGCTTTTGATATTGTGGGATACGCTTACTTATATTTAGACCCCGGGTCAAAGATAACACACACCTGCGAACATCCCCACTGTCACAGGATGCGTGTAAGTCTTGAAGTGGAGCGAGCATGCGAGTACCGGCGTCGACCGCGGTCACGACTACAACCAGAGCAGAAAGTGCTAATGCAGCCCTGCACGAGGACCATCTTTAGCCATCTATTGCAAGAAGTAATGGCTGTAGGCGGAATATGCAGGATTCGAGATGTTCGCCCGAGAACAAGAAGAGACCCCCTTTCTCTGGTTGCAATAACTTAATAACCACGCGATGTGATTGACGAATGGATCAGCAGCGACCGGTGGGTGATTACTTACACGCACTGCAACGGCCAAACTAGGATCCTTGAGGTCCTGTAGCTTTCCACCGTCATCGTGAACGTGCCAAGGGCTAGGAAAACCCTTGATATTTATGACACATACGGGCTCTATGCCTCGGCTTATCATTGCAAATGCTGTTGGAAAGAGAGAAGATTGGAGAGCAACGCAGCTAGAAGCCCGCGATCGAATATGAATCAAGAAAAAGAACCACCCATCACACGCCTTTTCAGGTATACCATGTCGGATCAGGTCCTTGCAAGAATGGTCGCTGGCTTCCCCCACCTCGGAACTGGGCCACTCTTGTGAGTCTCGTCCGCAGATCCCCCCACCAGGAAAACAAGAGTCCGTGATTTTACGGCATAGATCAGCGACGAACTAGTCTAGTGCACATCACTCCACCCGCATCTATGGTAAATGTCTGTGAGCTCTTCCCTACCGCGTTTGTCGTCGCATCTTATCTGGGATCCACGTGGATGATCAATCTGGTAGTGTAACCCCACTTCGACAGCCAACAGTCGTAACTGATGCTAGTGGGTACTGGTTGGTGGAAGGCTTGTTCTCGACCTGGTTTGTTTGGATGGCTAATTCTCGAGAAGTTTATCAGTTGTATATCCGCCCAAGGGTGTCGTAAAATAGGTTGCACTTCCTTCCACACTGTTTCTTCGCAATCTGCAAGATTGTAACCGTTTCTATTCGCCCCACTTATTGCCTTTTTTTTGTCCCATCAATGTACATACGTAGTATTCACGATAGTTGCTTACCCCCATGGGCTGACATGGATGAATAGATAGTCTGATTCTCCGGGTTTCAATTCCGTCCACCTCCCACTGGCGGCCCATCTCCGCTATACCTACCTAAGCTAGGCCTGTCACTGACAACAAGGATTTGGGTCCCACACTGAAGAATTTTCTCTTGGTATATTCTGTACGCAAAATTTCGTCGTGGGTAGGTTAGTTTGCAAATGTGTGTAGGAACTCGCCCAGCTTGGAAGTACGTGGAAGTATTACTAGTGCTTCCTTACTACGTTTTATGTATGAGCGACAAAGATGGGATCTCCTGGATTCCAGCAATGGAAATCCTTCCCCCCTTGCTCAACGGTAGGGGACAGTCTGTGATACGTTGTACTTCATATCAGCTACGCCATGCGCATTTGCGAGAGACTGGTCTTTAATACGCTAGCCTAATCACCAGAGAGAAGGATCTGTGAGGCACGGAATGATCTTCTGCTACGCACATAAATATGCATTGCTGGCAGCTTGTGATCTAAGCTTCATACTATACCTTCGACAACATGAACTCTTATGCTTGAGAACCTAACTGGCTTCGACATCTTTGTTAGGAGGAGTGTGGATTTGAAAACATTCGAGTAGGCCATAAAGTCTCAATCACAAGTTAGATATCGAGATTTGGCTTGGCTTGTGTAGCAAAGCCTGGCACTCAATCAGAAGAAGCAAGATGTTCTGGTCTAGATTGCTGGTGAAAGTGGCGTCGAGAGGTCGTATCAGGTTGACCGGATCCAGTTCTGCCTACTCCGTACTCCGTCTTCGTGGGTCGGTGGCCGCTTCAAACAAGGCATCCTTGATTTGGAGACCGGTCAGTCATTCCATAGCCAGGGGCTTACTTGGATGGTGAACTTGGGCGGAGAATCCCAAAGGCATATCCAGAGATTCTGGGCAAACGGCAAGATGGCATGCTAAGGCGGATTTCGTATGGCACATTGATGTACTAGTAGTTAATGCGAAGGAGCAGTGTCAAGGCAATCCGTCTGGCGAATCTTTTGATCGACCAAAGCACTCACTCATGGATCTTTGCGGTGCTCTATTACTTATCTACAATGGGCTGTTGCTGCAGTCCACACAATATCTTTTTGTTACTGGTCAAGGTTGGGGGTTTTCTTTTTACCAGTGCAAGATGCACTTTTAGGCCGGCTTACTTCGTGCTCTCTTGTAAAAGTACTTATTAGATAGGGGCCGTAGATTTTGATGGCAGAAATTTAACTGGCCTTTTGGGATTGATAGAGCATTGCCCATTGTCACGCACATGATGTTCCTGCAGTCTGCAGGGGCTGCAGGGTTCCAAGAAAAATGTTGGTATCTAACGTCGGGACAGGGTTCTTGCCGGGAACACCCCCAAGCATAACCCCGGCAAGCCACGCCCGCCTCGACTGCTTGGTGAAAACACTCCCCCGCAAGCTGCGGCCTTTTACCTTACGAGCTCTACGTCCGGAGTATCGTACATAATAGATTGCTATACTACGACGCTGTACATATAGGGATCAAAGGATTCCACGGCCGCAGTTGCCCCCCCGGTAACCATGGTGAGTGCCAGGCTTGTCAAGATCTTTGCACAGCCTCAGAAGTTCCAGAACCCAGACCGGGGAGGGAGCCCCAGATCTTGCTGGACGGTATGGTCTGGCCCGGGAAAAGCAGATCTTGTCGTTCGCAGATATAAACGATATGATATGAATGACATGAAGGGGATCGGCATTGAGCTTGACAAAGGTAAAGCTTGAGGCTGAATATTACACCCTAAATGCGCAGATCATGTCCAAGTATGAACGGTCTAGCACCCAAGAATTCTACGGGCCGCCCGCACGGTCGATGACTATTCTTGTTAGAATCTAGGCCACCCAAGATGTTTAACCGAGATTGCTTTCAATTGGAGCGTTAGGAGTTCCCGGTCTTCCGCGTTGCGCCACACATTCACCAGTTCTAAATTGTCGAATGCTACTACTACCCTGCACGCTGTAGACTCTTTTTTAATCTGCATGGAAGCTTCTGAACTTTGGTTGACAGTCCCCTGTGTTTCCCTGCCAAAACCAAGCCACGTCCGGGAATTCGACTGGGAGATTCCAAGCGAGGAGGCCGAGTTTGCCCCTTGAACCAAACCCAACTTTGGTAGAAATACCTGCAATGCTACGATGTTTTGCAACTGATAAATGTACCCCTTCAGCATCTGAGTACTTCTACATATCCAGCGAAATTGCTAAGAAGTAATAGCGTCTTGAAGAGCTTGGGACCCAAGAATGAAAAGAATGTGTGGATATTGCGGACTGAATTCAACGGTCTCGGCAGGGGATGTAATGAACTACCATATCCGACGTAGCGTTTCTTTCGACGCCGCGGCTGTGGCAGGATGATACCCGGGACCTGCATTACGATGATGGTGCTGCACATGCCTGGTCAACATGCACGAAGGAAGACGGGCCAGGAGCATTGCAAAAATCTGCCTTCAACCTCTAAGAACCATGGTTGCTGTGCTCAGGAGAGTGTGGCAGTACGAGATAAATGAACCAATGTGCGCACATTTCTGACACCATTCACGGGCATCGATTCCTTCGTTTTCGTCTCAAGCACGTCCATCCGAAGCACGTCCTCCCGCAAACTTTGTTGGAATGAGTTCCCCACCACCACCAGCCCGACCGATCGACCCGGCACGGGCGGCTGAGAGCAACACAGCGCAGATCATCGCCGTTGTCACCGTCTTCCACTTCATCGCCCTCATCACCGTCGTCTTGCGAGTATATGCCAGAGTATGGGTGGTCCGAGCCCCCGGCTGGGATGATTTGGTCATGGTGCTCGCTGCGGTAAAGATCATCATATAGCAAGGAGATCTTGATTAGTATACTGACATTCTGTTTGAAGATTTGTGCGAATGGAGGATGGATCATTTTTGTCATCCAGGCACACTATGGTCTCGGTCGACATCAAGACACAATATCTGCAGCAGACTTTCGGTTCTTTAGTCATGTCGGCTTCTGGCAATCGATCATATCGGCCGCTGGGGCGCTCATGTTCTGCAAGGTCTCGATCGCATTGAACCTGTTGAGGATTAGCCGGAACCGCTGGTACTCATGGTCCCTCTGGGCCACCATTGGTATGCATTGGCTTCCGACCAGTGAACATTATCAAGTGGATTTGGCTGACGATAGGCAAACTGATAGTTCTTACCGTGATTTACTGTATCGGTGGCATGTTTCCATTCTTCCTCCGCTGTCAGCCCATGGCTGGTTCCTGGGACAGGACTCTGGGAGCCAAATGCTACGACATTAAACTGTTCATCACCTTTGGCTTGGTCAACACATGTAAGTTCCCTCAACGCAAGTCCTTTTTTTTTTATTACCACGATGACACGTATATTGACTGGACTCGATAGCATTCAATATTTTCACAGATGTGGTTCTGGCATCCCTTCCAGTCCCGATTATATGGAGTCTTCAGATGAAGCGTAGGGCACGGCTCTACGTGATTGGAATTCTGAGTCTCGGTTACTTGTGAGTCGACAAATCGGAGAACGCGGATCAAACGTCAAAAGAATGTTCAGCTAACCGGTCCCTTCCAGTGCCGTCGCACTGGGCATTGTCAAGGCCATCTACCAGATCAGCTTCGGCGCAGATCCAGACAAGACATTGTATGTCGTGACTCTAGTCCATTCTTCTTCATTGGAAACGTACTACTTGCTGACTTTTACCCAAACAGCCACCAGAATGTGCAATTCTATGGCTTGTAAGTACAAAACTCACTATCAGAGACCAACCGTGGCTAACCAATCTCCGTTAGCCTCCAGCTTCAACTGGGCATAATCGCAGGCTGTGCTCCGGCTTTGAAGCCCCTGGTGAGCAAAATGCTCAAGCTTTCCTCTTACGACCAGTCGAACAAGTACGGTTACGGCGGTCGGTCGCGACAGACGACGGGCGTACTCCAGTCGGTGGGTGGCGGCAATGGACCACGAAACAACTTGGCCAAGCAAGAGTTCGAGCTGGAGGAGCATGCCATCGATGGCGATACCGATGGAAGTGACCACAGTCTGTCGAATATGAAGGGCGAGAATGTTAGCGTCGTCACGTCAACATTCTACAAGCACGATTCCGGTGATGGGTCTGGCAGCGAGGAGATGATTCTTCCCGAGGGCATCCCCCCAAGCTCCGGAAACACGAAAGGATACGGGCACGGACACGGCAATGGTCACACTCATGGGCATAGCCATGGACAGGTCCAGGGCAACTTTAGGGGGATCATGAGGACGACAGAAGTTATTGTAAAATAGGTGTCGGCAGGATTTGTACGATCAAGCGCAAAAATTGGGGCACCCACAGCACCATGTATTTATTTTTCCAAGCTGCGGATACGAAACGGAGTCTAGCGAGACCACGGATTTGGAGTTTTACTTGTAGCTTATTTCGGGGGTAGGCCTCCAAAGAAATGAAAGCATTCTTTATCGCCAGCCTCATGTGCCGCCTGTGTACGGACTACTGTAAGTTATGAATGTACATAACTATGCGGCTTGGATTCCCAAGGAGGGCGATAAACAGGGCTTGACAAGGTGGACAACGCTTCAAGACCGCACCATGTATGTAATCCGGATTCAACCTTGCACCCATCCTTGGTACGCTCCATTGAGGATTCATTGACGTTTATGTAACTGTCATTGACAGGTCGAAGTTTTTCTTTTGGCACATAAGACGACCAGATAATGCAAGGGTGGGAGGAAACCAAGTCCCAAAAGGGATCGGCTAGGTAAGTGGGTTATCAAGTTATGTACCTACATATGTAGGGTGGGTGCTTTTGGACACATCCGATGCAACGTTCAAGGACCCGCCCCTGCCGACGCCCTGTATCCGTCAGACGCACGGGTGGCAGACCCCCGGGCGCCCCCTGACCGGGGAGTATCCATTCCAGTGGGTGGCGCGGGAGATGATGCAGCGGAGGACTCGGGGAAAATTGCACTACTCTTGGCTGTCCAATTTTACCCGTGAGCCCCCGCCAACCCGACCTCCTTCCCAAAGACGCTTGGCCCCGCGCAAATGACCAACGGTAATGGAGAGTGGGGCCTATTCGTTAGTTCCTCGTCTTCCCTGCACCGCATTTACTTCGTACTGTTATTACCCAAAGCTACGCCCATGCAGAACGCCGTCAGGGAGCATCATTAGCCTGATTGGCCTGTGCCCTTGCTGTCGACCCCGCCGTGCCCGCTATCGTTCAATAAATGCAACCGGGCTGAAGGACTCCTTCGACGAGATTGCGGCAAGGAGCCTGTATGGATGTATGTGTGCCCTTAAAATCACCAACAGACCGGCATTTCCTCCTTCATGGCCCTGAGTAGTCTCCAATTCTCCACGAGACTACCAGGAGTGTCAAACGCTTTTGGGACATATAGCACAAGGGTTCCACGTGGTAACCCCAGCGGGCTACCAATACGACATAAATATAGGATAGCCAGAATCCGTGGTCTGCCGTTTGTTTGTCCTGACGCGGTTTGTCAAAGGTTCTCGTAACTCTCACACTCATTTGTTTTTTGTTTCTCTTCGCATCTCCCTTCAATTGAAGCGTTTCCTTTGATCCAAAACTATGTTCGCAAGCGTCGCCAATCTTCTGGCTGTTGTCTCCCTCGCAGGTGCCGCGTCTATCGAGGGGAACTGGGCCACTCTCGCGACTCGCACCATCACCAAAGATGTGGTGATTCTTGGCGGAGGCGCCTCGGGCGCACATGCCGCTGTGAGGCTGCGCGAGGATCTGGGCAAGAGCGTTGTGGTTGTGGAGAAGAACAGCCGTCTGGTAGGTCGATTCGCTGCGTCAGAAGATATCCGACGTCGCGGGAGGGCTGCAGCTGATGAAAGCTGCTCTACAGGGTGGACATGTCGCGACATATATCGATCCGGTCAGCGGCAAACCATATGATTATGGCGTCAATTCGTACACGGAATATGCCAATGCTCAGCAGTTCTTCCAACGTTTCAACGTCTCGTTACAGCCACCAACTCGTGTTCCCCTCACAACCACCTTCGCCGACTTTGCAACCGGACTTGTACAGACCGGCTATGTTGGTCCAGCACCAGCCGCCACAACGGCAGCACTTCAGAAGTACCTCGAGCTCCTTATCAAGTACGAGTACATGATTCTCCCGTCCTACGCCAATTTCCCTACCGCCGCACCAGCAGACCTTGCCATGACGTTTCGCAAGTTTGTGCTGAAGTACGGTCTCGAGGCTGCCGTACCTCGCATCTTCCAGGTTACCGGCCTAGGCATGGGTGACATGAATGGCGCATCCACATTGTACGTGATGCAAGCGTTTGGTGCCCCCATCACTCGTAGCTTCGTTGGTCTGGCTGGCTCGTTCGTGCCTTCTTCTCGTAAGAACCAAGAGCTGTACGACAAGATTTCGTCTCTCCTCGACAAGGACGTCCTGTACTCGAGCACTGCCATCTCCAGCAAACGGACCAGTTCCGGCGTCGAGCTGCTTGTCCGTGGCAAAGGCCCTGATTTGACACTGATTCGCGCGAAACGACTCCTCGTCGCGTTCGAACCGGTTCTGGCCAACTTCAAGGGCATTGAGCTTGACGAAGTCGAGACTAAGGTCTTCTCCAAGTGGGACTGGTCCACCGTCTACGTCGGCGTCGTAACACATCCGTCGCTACCGGTCAACTTCTCGCTCACCAATACACCAGCTGCGTCGCTGCCTAGCAATTGGCTGGAGCTTCCCAAGCCTCCATTCGTCGGCCGCTTTGACTATATGGGGGAGTCCAACTTCCGTGTATTGGTGACGGGAAACAAGGGCGATGACACGTGTGCCGCGCAGAGACTGGTCAAGACCGCCTTTAATAACCTTGTCAACGCCGGGACCCTCCCTCCGGCCAACGGGAAGAAGCTTCATATTGCCGCATGGTCTGACCATGGACCTATGCACCTCCGCGTTTCACGCTGCGAGCTCAAGGACGGCTTCATCCAGAACCAGTATGCGCTTCAAGGTCGCAGTTCAACCTTTTACACTGGAGGAGCGTGGTCCGCACAGTTCTCAACCATTCTCTGGGAGTACAATAATCAGTATCTGCTACCGAAGTTGGTGCAGGGCCTGTAAAAAATTTCGGTAGATCTCATCATATATTGGCGGAAAAATATACACCACGGCCACATTTTCCTTCATTAGCAGTTCGTGTCCGTTTTGAGGATATAACTTGTAGTAGACATAAAATAGATTCTTGTACATACTTCACAACACTTCCTACCAGCTTTGAAATAAAAGAACAAATTTAAAAAGTTTAGGGGCCAATCATTTAAGTAGGACATAAAGGCGTGTAACAGAGTGCTGGCAATGGGTAGCTGCCAAGAATCCCTGTTGGTTTTAGATGAACGGTGAAGTCATGGTATCTTCACAGCGACCATAATCGTCTTCGTTGAAAGAGTACCCAATCAATATCAGTTTCCAAGCTAGCGTGCATTGAGTCGTTACGCGGCGCGCCGCCTTTTGCGGAACAGAGTTGCCTAGCCTCACCCAGAAACAAGCTGGGCTTCCATTTGAGCCTTCCCCAAGGACTTCCGAGACATGTCGCAGTCGTGCTCGTGCTATAGGACATTCATAACCCTTATTGCCTCCCTTCAGATCAGTCAGTACGGTCAAGACGACTAGCACCGGAGGCATCATGAGGAGCCTTTGTGAGTACCTTCGAGCGCTGGCATCAAGAATCCAGTAGAAGCTAAATTGCCTTTCCTCCAGGGACAGTGACAAATGCGACGTTGGTCAATTTCCCTAGTTGCGTAAATAGACCAAATTCTGACGGATGAGGCTAGTACATGTATTAAGCGCAGAATCACTACATACTTGTCCTTATTGGCGTTATACCTTACAAGACAGGAGACGAGTAGCGATATTGGCCGGGCTGAGAGCAATGTGCTAATCACAACTCTCGTTCCAAGAATAGCAAGCCTGGCGGCGGTAATTGACTGCTGTGTACGAGCTTCCCCAGCCCATTGATCAGGCTCATTTCTAAGCCCAATGACTTTCCGGAAGTATGGAGAGTAGAGCCAAAAGGACCGGAGCTGCCTTGCCCGAAGATAGCCTATGCAGCAGAGAATGTGACCCGTTAATCACGGGCATATTAACCTCTACGTCTCTCTTGGGGCCAGAACAGCCTCGTTGCCGTTCGCTTGTAGCCATAGAGAACTTGGAAGCATCGGATACTCAACGCATCATCGCAGAAGTGATTATGGCGAATGAAGGACCTTCAGTATATACTTTCAATTGTCGTCCTCGCTACAGGCGGGTCAGGTCTTGTGGCGTTGCGTCTCATACTGCAAATGGTATCAGAGGGGGAGCGTCTCGTCGCAACTCATGTCGGAACGAAGATCGGTCCTAAGCCCACAGTCGCATGGGGCGGTATAATTAATGCTGTCATCACGACGACGATGAAACCAGGAAGAGATGGTGAGGATGCTCGGACTGTATTCATACCAACCTATTAATTACGAAAAGTATTATCACTACTTTCGGTCAAAGCTCAGTCCCTACTCTTTGGAACACTGTCAGCCTCCGACTTGTGCCAAGTCGGCAATACATAGTTCGCTGTAGTCCACAATCTGAATGAATGATACTCGTGCTCTTCGGATATTTCTCTAGGACCAAGATATCTACTGCTGCGCTAGAGAATGCCGTTTTGCACGTGTGGCACAGTTCACCTTTTCAATACGTACTCGGGACTTGTGCAGGTACCTTAGTTGTAAGCCGTGTAAACATGATGGAGTATGTTATGCCAGTACCGGAAGCAGCATAAACTGCTGGAGAATTCATCTCAATGACAAACTTGGAACCAGCACAACTAGCAGAAAGAACAACGAAATGTAATCCAGCCTTGTTAGAGAGTGAAGGCCGAGAGTATATATGAATCATTTATACATTGTTGTCGCAGGAGTGATGCGTGAACGGTGGAATAGAAAGGAGGGAAGCTGCGGTACTCGTGCCGCGGCCCATCCAATGAATGGGCGTGACACGAGTAGCGGGTAACATGAGAGTGACCATGGTCAAGCTAGAGTAAGCATAAGTCTGATGTAGTGCTTACGCAACGGAGTAAGAAACACGTGCAAGTATGATATGGTAACTGTAGCCCCCACTTGAACTGCCGTCGTATTCTGTCATTCCTTGGAGAGCATGACATATGTAGGGATGTTAGGCAATAATACAGCTACTACAATTGATATCACTGTTGCGACCATAACAATCCGCCCAATTCTTATAATATTTCAATCATGCAGTTCTCTACCTCGCTAATCGCCTTTGCGGCGTGCCACCTCTCGCTAGCTGTTCCTATAGAAGCTGACACCAATAGCGAATCTTTAGATTCCGAAGCATCTGCTTATACGTGGCAGACCGCGACTAGTTCTAATGGAAACAATCTTGAGATTGGAACACTCAACATCGAGTTTTCAAACGTGGGGCAGCGGGCCGATAGTGTTACAAACCACTTTCAACTTGCTGTTAGTTGGAAGGTTGAGCCCTTCAAGTGGAAGGCAACGAATGAGAAAGTCAAAAAGTTTCGCCCCTATTTCTCAGTACTCACTCTATATGGATATCCTAAAAAGCATTCTTGGGTACTCCCTCCGCTTCACCAATACCGAACACTACGATTATCGCTTTTATAACCAAACGGGGGATTCCTATGGTGTCGACACCTTCATCAATAGCAATCACATTGTTTGCTATAAATCGGAGGCACCAAACATCGTAACGATTACTGGAAGATAGATGAGCCTGAGTGTAGCCATGTCATTAGGAGCTCTGGCATTTAATCATGCAAGGAACTATATAGTTTACGAAGTCCTGAGGAACAGAGCTATGTAGCATGCCGGATGGGTAAATGGACATGGAACAAGGGGTTCTACAGGTGCTGGTTAGGCACAACGATTGGCAAAGCATGCATGTTCTCTGCTGTCAGATAAACAAAGAATGATGGTCTTAGCGCATTAAATCGCTACTTATAGCCTACCTACTGTAGGAAATCAACCTTCTTTTACTCGCACCAAAACGATTAATATCAGTCATGTTTATATGTGATGGCTGTGACTAACTCCAAGGGCCGATTTAACAGGAGTAGGAGACCGAGCATACGTTCGTGTCCGATTACTTCTAGGTTTGCTGTATAAGGAGAGGATCTGGAAAGATAGCTTTCTCATCATGAGAATTATTATGTTCATCTGTTATATCATTCTCGCAAGGCTAATCATCATGGCCAATTTGCACCAAGGTCATTAGGTCCGCTGAATGGATATGGCTTGACGTTAATGGACCTATCGCGATTTGCCTACTGGTTCCGGCAACACGGCTTATCACAAGTGTCCCTTGTTGGTCTGCAGCATGTGTATCGTCAAAGCACAAGAGGCTAAGGCTAAGGCAATGTTAGACTATAAGGACTAGGTTATGATTGGAAGGATTGCTAGATACCCTAGGCCAGACACGACAAACATACATTTATTGTATTTGGCGTCCGGCTCGGCCCAATTGAACATCGAGGGATGCAGACCGGAAGGCCGGGTTCCCAGGTCCATTAATATCCGTAATATGCTTATGTCGGGCTAACATACCATGGTGCAGTTAATAATGGGAGCCATCCATAAACCTGGAAATCCGTTGTCTCTGTCATGGGGTTGCAGTGGAGGAACAATCTCATTGGGCGGTGTGCATGTGTTAGCTGTGCTCCTCAAGCTCCCCCTCATGGTGTCGCATCGGTGGCTCAATTTATTGGGAGGTCTGCACATGTGATTCGTGCTCCTCGTGGCCCCCCCTCATTCCGGTTCCAGCTCGTTAGCCGACGGGAAGCCCTACATAAATAGTTCCGGCTGTCTTTCCGCGTGCGTTTGGCCTGTAGCTAATGCACGTCTCGGCTCAATCTGGTATGCCAGCCTCGACAACATGGACGCAGCTTCTTTTTACATCCGTGAGATGCCTGCCCGGAATACTGACGCGCATGCAACGTGCCATTTCCTGTGCAGAAGTTTGTGCTACTGATAAAATTGGAAGGCCCGGGCTTCTTGCGGTCTTTGTTGGGTCTACTATGCATGACACATGATGCTGTTGCATTGCGCTATTCTGGACTTGATGCACACGGATGCCTTGCCTACTGCTAGAAGACCACCTCTATTATATAAAACGCTCGATTCTCCGGTTCTGTGAAACTGATTTTGGTGTTCCTATTGTCTACACGACACGCAGCAATCTGACTCGATACAATGGTGTCCCTCGCGTTGTTAAAAGGCCTGGCCTTGGCCATCTTCTTGCTTCTCACCCCAGCCTTTGCCATAGAGTTTTCCAAATCCGCCATTGATTCAGGTGAAGCTCTAACAGAGTTAGCCAAACAAGCCCTGAAGAACTCAAACGCACTCAATAAACGTGGTCTCGGTGGTAGCTGTACACCCAGTAAGATTAGGATCCGCAAAGAATGGTAAGTTGAGCTTGATATGAAGATATCCTCAAATGACGTCTAGAAACGTTATTTACAGACCGACAGGCGAACTCTCTCCAAACAGGAGCGAAAGAACTTCATCGCTGCCGTGCAATGCCTTCAGGCTCAGCCGACGGTGTTTGGTGGTAGTGTTCCTGGGTCAATATCACTGTTCGACGATTTTGTCGCAGTTCATCTATTCCAAACTCCGAACATCCATTTCACAGTATGTTTCAAATGCTCTTATACATACCATGTTTGAGCTACTATAAATCTGACATTCTTACAGGCCACGTTTCTCACATGGCATCGGTACTATATTTGGACATACGAGCAGAAGCTACGAACGGTCTGCGGCTACCAAGGTTCGTTTTAAGCATGCCATTTGATCTGCATCTGGGCCCTATTTATGGATGTTAACAACAAGTAGGGGCCCTACCATACTGGGAATGGGGTCTTGATGTGAATAATCCCGCAGTTTCGCCCCTCTTTGACGGGTCTTCAACCTCCCTCGGCAGCGATGGGGCCTACGTCTCACACCCGGGATATATTCTTGCCCAGCCCTTTGACACAACCCTCATTCCACTTCCCCCAGGTACTGGCGGAGGCTGCGTTCACTCAGGGCCGTTCTCAAATATGACTGTGCATCTTGGGCCTGTAGCACTTCCCTTGTGGGGCGCAAATGGGTTCTCTGGTGTGGCAGACCCGCTCGCTGATAACCCAAGATGTCTGAAACGTGACCTGAATGGATATGTGACGAAGAGATGGTCTTCCTTTTACAACACGACCAGCCTGATCCTTCAGTATAACACCGTCGAGCTCTTTCAGGCCCATATGCAAGGTGACACGCGATATGTGCTGGGCGAAATGGGCGTTCACGGCGGAGGACACTACACCCTGGGTGGGGACCCAGGCGGTGATCCATTCATTTCGCCAGGTGATCCCGCCTTTTATCTACATCATGCTCAGATTGATAGGGTATACTGGATTTGGCAATTGCTGGACTTCCAAAACCGTCAGGTATGTCATTTACATCCCTAGGCTTATTATTTCCACCCAATGTGAGGTATGCTAACTTTATTAGAATGTTTGGGGAACTTCAACCCTGCAAGATGTCCCTCCTAGCCCAAACATTACAGTCAACGACTCAATTGACTTATCGCCGTTAGGCGGCCCAGTACAGATTAAGGATTTAATGAACACCGTCGGGGGTGCTCCCCTCTGCTATGTATATCTTTGAGCAGTTTTAGAAGATGTTGCTCTCTTAAAGACTGGTATTGGGTGGATGGGTGATAACGGGGTATGCTTAAGTTATTAGTACTTCAACGTGATTTCTAGTTTTACTTTCAACTGGCAATGCTACTCAGTCGGTCGCCTAATGATGCACGAACTGATAATCCAGTGTCAAATGCTATAAACCGACTTTTAGACTTCGAGTCACTATTTATCTACTGGATCACTGCGCAGTAATTGAGATCGCCTGATATGATAGCTATAATCCTCCAGTTCGTTCTCAACAAATATGTTTGTGCGGAGTGTTTTGAGTTGACGACTGAGTTGTGGAGTAGCCAATATGAGGATAGTCAGGCTGGGATGCAGCCGAACTGGATAATGTTGTGAATAGCTGGCGCTATTTCCGGTACTACGAAATGGATTAAACGACCTTGAGATTGGCAACTTCAGCATACCGAATAGAACTACTGCATTCAACGGTCAGGGAGGATCGTTTCCCCCCAGATTCTGCCAACCCTATCCTCAGTAACAGGACATCTGGCACTGTGGTCTGTGCAGTTGTTCAAAATAATACATCAGGCTTACTGTCAAGACAACTGTGGCGATTGTACTCGAGACACAGTAACGTCTTCTATCGTACCTTGGTCTCGGAATTTAAATGCGGAAGCAGATTATAATTAGGCAGACAGATTGGGGCGTTAAATGACAAGCAGAGAGACTATTGTGATGGCTTTACTCCATCGTATGACAGGTTATGACTGAGTTGTTTAGGGTCAGGGGAACAATGTTCATGGATGGGCTGATGGCTATCATGGCATTCTAGCGAGGGTGTTATGACGTGACAGGCCAACTAGAATGTATTCTTTCGCTTATTGACATAGCAATGCAACAGCTGTTACCAGGCTTGTTCTGTCGATACCACAGTAGCTGGTGATAAATAAATGTATATAAGGCCGATCTTCCTAATCAACACTCTTCTGAAACATAATCATAGGCCTTGAATCCTGCCTCTAACCCTCACCCAGATGTGAAATTGCCAGGTCCGCAATGCTAGAGACTATTTAGCTGTGAGTGGCACTAGCCAATTCCTTCCTGGAACTTAGCGAACCCTCCTTTGCGGCTTCGACGATTCTAACACAGGGCCGTCTATGAAAGGTATGTATTGCTGCGGGCACGTAATGTTGGATGGTGGAATTGTGCCTTGAAGGTATGCCTGAACATGTCCAAAGTAACAGTTTGATGCCCCCTGGTTGACGACTGTATGCTGCATTCGAGAGAAATAACCGACGAGTAAGCTTATATTCTTGATTGAGATGGCTGTGTGATTGAAATTCAATAACAACATACACCAACGGCTTCTTGCAATAGAAGTACTGATCCGGGAAATCGAGAGGACATCTCGCGTGCCCTGCGAAAAAGCAATCTTAATTAGCAACATACTAGATGGCGAGACAGTTTGGCCGAAACATACGATTTTAAGGGCGTTAGAGGGTCGATGGTATTACTCGCAAACAGGATCGGGAAAGATGTTGGCCTGTTTAGCCCACTTATTGGATCTGCATAAGAAAAGAACTGGTTAGATTTTGTGTCCAATGCAAATGTTCATTTGAATTTTCTAAAGATGAAGAGAAGGGGCGAGAGAGAAATAAAGAGAAGGTTGTCTACCTTGAACGACCATGCTGTCAGGCAATTGTGGTTGGAATGATCTACACAAGATAGTTTCCACGAAGATGGGCCAGATATCACCGATGTACTTGCTCTTGGAGACCATGTCCTCGGCGTAACTCTTGTATTCTTCAATAGTAGTAAGCCTGTTTTTCCGATACGAATCGGCGCACCGGATAACATGACCGGCGTCGGACGTGGTACGTGACTTGTCAAACATACCCACAAGCGCAAACACGTCTCCTCGCTCGACTAGGTGTAGGATGTCGGCCATGACTGGGAAGGACGCTAGTGGGGTATAGATGGTATTGATAAAAAGGGCTTTTAGGTCTGAATAGGTGACTAGCGTCGGCAGGTCTCGAATTTGGACTCCGCTCACCGGGACCGGGTGATTCTGAAGCTGATAGATGATCCCGTCCATTCTGGTCGTGATGTCAGCTGGCGTGGGCCCCCAGAAGGAACACGTTTCGGGACCTGCCGAATGGCAGAAGCTTGAGAATTTCTCCATGGTCTCGTCCATTTGATCGACGTTGTCCCTCCAGTCATTGTCGTAATATTGCTGTGCGTTCAAAACACCATCTAGTATCATTCTCCCCACTCGGTCGGGAAACATGGAAGCGAAAGTGGTGCCGGTGACAGTGCCGTAACTGATGCCATAACACCACAATCGGGCGTCCGAGGGTGACTGACCGGCCAACTCGGCCTCGGCTTCTATAAATGTGAGCAGATCATGGGCGACCGCCGGTGTAGTCACATAATATCCATGAGGTGACTCGTTCGCGACAGCATCGTTGCACCACTCTCCATAGATAGAGCTTGAATAGTACTGTTCCGCCAGCGATGTTGATGAGGTGTTGGTTACACCTGTACTATGAAGTCGACCGAAGGCCGATCTTGCTTCTACGTTCCCTGAGAAACAGTCGAGGCTCGGTCCACTATTTTTCACACCGCGAGGATCAAAGGAGACGAAGTTGTACTGCTCTCCGAAGATTTGCCCTGCGATGGTCCGGTATGTGAGAAGGAGCTCGACACCAGAACCACCCGGACCACCTAGCGAAGTGTAAGCCTACTCACATGGGGTTTAAATAACTCTGTATGAGTGATCTGGTCGGGATCTCACCGGCGATGAGTATAATACTTGGAGACTCAACGGTGGCGTTCTTGCCGGCCAGTTTTATGAAGGCGATTGACGTCGTGCCAAGACTTCTGTTTGAATAATTCAAAGGAACTTCCAGTTTAGAGCATGTAAAGTCATCGAAACATGGTGTCCACGTGAGGTTGGCTAATGGTTCAATCTAGATGACTAGTCAGAAAGCTGGAAAAGCCTCGCAGGATGTGGTTCGGCAAACGTTTACAACTCACATTGTCAAATCCATAGACCATACCAGGATCATGCCTACTTTCAGCTTTGCATCCCAAGCTTGTGAAAAGAACGAGCGCATTGACAAGTCGTTTCATTGTTATCCCTAGAAGGTTTCTCATTGAGCTTTCAGTCATGTTGTTTGCAAGAAAGTGGTGACATTCATTGTTGCAGCCGGCAGAATTGCGATGTCAGGGAACTACTTATACCAGTTGAATTTCCAACTATTCTGCGGCTTCAATTGCTCGGTTTCTCAAGGAGTTGCATCCTTCCAATTGATTCAATTCACAATATCCATTACGCATACTCTCTTGGCGCTCCGCTTGTACGAACCAGGCCAATCAATATCTATGTTAACACCACCCGGTTTAAATATTAGCCTCCTCCTCACCTGAACTACCTTATATGACGGGGTAGGGTGGCAGTGCTCGTTTGGCAGACGGCTGACACGTACCAACGTAGGTAGTTGACAGAGCTTTATTTTAGACACTCGGCTCAGAGAGAGAGGCCAGGGACAGCTGTGAGTTTTGGCATCTTGCAGCTGGCTGGGACGTCGGAACCCTCGGTTGAGCACGGTGCAAGCTCCACTGAGCCACCGCACTGTTTCACTCTCCTTCTTGGCGCCCCGCTTGTACGAACTAGCCAATCATTATCTACCTATCAGGTTACGCACTAGTCTCTATCAGGATATATCTCAATTCGGCCTTTTCTCCAGGCTTCCTCTTTTGTACCGTCAGTGTTTTCTCATTAAAGTATGCTTCGCAAACAATGTGGGAGATAAATTCCCCACTGGTATACGAACAGACGAATCGACGAACAGACGACCCTCTTGAAATTCGATTAGTACCTGGTATAATTGCGGATCGCATATGCAATTGGCGGCTTATGGGTTGTAACGGCCCTGCGATTGCCATCTGCTTGACACGGCGTCTACTGCAAATCTTGGCCAGATAACATCAACGTGATGGTCGAGATTAAGGACAAGAGCTTCAAGATGGCCAATCACGCTTGGAGAAGAAAGCCTCGCAAGTTCGCTCCAAAGTCAAGATTAGGCTGTAAGACTTGCAAGTGAGTCTTGGCTTCGTGCATTGCTACATTGGGGTCAATTGTGTTCAAAGACTCAAAGACTGACACTCAACCCCGGTGCACCTCTCAGGATAAGACGAGTAAAATGCGATCTGTCTCGGCCTTCATGCTTGAAATGCCAGTCCACAGGTCGCATCTGTGACGGCTATCATGAAACGCCATTCGCTTTGAAAACCGGGATTGAATCAAGCCATTGTCACAACGAGGGGACCAACGGAGCAGAGAACTTGGACAATTACCAGCCTTGCGTCACAATCAGTGCGCATCAGCCAAAACAATGGCATGGCCACAATTTACAGAATCTCGGACCCTTTATGATCTTACCAGTGACGGGGCCAGTCCAGACAGAGGCAATGCGGTTTTTCGAGTATATTTCGATTGCACATTTGAATGAATACCGCCCCTGCAAATCCTGGCGGAAGACTCTCATGTTCTTCTCCCAAACAGTGCCATCAGTGCGGTATGCCGCCATTGCGCTGGCGTTGATCCACCGGAACCAACTAGATCGCGATTCAAGCAACCATGTGCACCAACTGCAATCCTTAACAGACGGAGTACCGGATAAGGCCCCCTTGCTTCATTATAATCGGGCCATCCAACTTCTTCTGAACCAGGAAATTGGTGACAGCACCGAAATAACAGCCATCACCCTTTTGGTCTGCTATCTTTTCACCTGCTTTGATCATCTGGCGGGCAACTACGTACTAGCAATGCAGCACCTACGCGGAGGTGTGGAGTTGTCACGTAATATCGACAAGGATACAACGAACAGCAACAATACATATGACGATGCCAAACCCTCAGGGGTTCGCGCGCTTATTTGCCAGGTCACAAGACAGATCCGCCGTCTCGACATGCAGGCCGTGACGTTTCTGGTAGACTGGACCCCTGCCGATATCCAAGAGACACTTGTATCCCCGCTTCAACTCTCCGACAGTACCTTCCGGTCCCTCGACCAAGCCGCCGACCACCTCCAGGTTCTCGTCGCTCGTGTAATGAGATTACGCAACCTGCAGCAGAAAATGTCCCTGATGGGTAAGATACCGCCGTCACCCTCGACACTTAAGGATATCATTCTCAGGCAGTTGGAAACGTGGTCAAGTCTCTTCGAAAATATGCTGCAACAAGGCAGCTTCTATGATACAGGTTCTGAAACTTGCCCGCTCATATCACTGCTACGCCTGCAACATACTATCGCATGGACTTTCCTCAGTAGTTACGGACCTGGCAGAGAAATGGAATATGACAACTTCCTGCCTCAGTTTCGGCAATGCGTGGCCTTGGCGGGCGACGTAGCGGCGGCGCATGAGCGGTATTCCGGATCGTCAAAGCTGACTTTTACGCCGGAGATCGGAATTATTCCCGTGCTTTATATCATCGGGGTTAAATGTCGGCATCCCGTGGTCCGACGCGAGGTCTTGAGTATCTTGCGACGGCAACCGATACGGGAGGCGGTTTGGGATAGCATGTCTACTGCGAAGGTGGTTGAGCGGGTGATCGAGATTGAAGAGATTGGGTCTGAAGAAGGGGAATTGGCACAGAGCATGGAACAAATTTCTGTGTGGCAGAGGATCGAGGCGTTGTCTTGGGTACATGTCATCAGTGGACAGTCTGCGGCCCGGCTGGATATCACGTATACCTTCTGCGCGCGGGATGGAATGCATAACGAGTCTCTCATTATATAACAACTAGTTAAGCAAGAGACCTCCTCCCGGAAATTCAATCTATAGTACACAGGTGCTATTAGAGCAACTTGAATTGACTATCTTCTTACTCTTAATATATGTCTACTTATGTAAATAAACTCATCCTCGTAGGCGCCGAGGATATGCTTGACCTTTATGGCAAATGCAAAAGTACTAATTAGGTCCTTGCGCAGTTTGCGACGAGTCTCAGGAAAATCCTGCGTTACAAGAACATCGCACCACTTTGCACACAACATACAAACGTTGGTATACTCTCATCTATTCAGCCGTGTTCGTGTCAATATTCGTGGTAGGGTGGCAAGTTTAGACGCCGCTGTGCTACAAACTCGCAGGTACATCAACCTCGCTCCAACATAGGAATGCGATTACCTCCCATAACCGGATCCTTGATGTCGAAACAGACACCAACCACCCCCAAGAGTAGAAGCCGACCCATAATTCTGATCGTGTTTTGATTTAAGCAACCTCGAATTCAGGTGTCTTGGTACCGTACATTCAGTTATCGTGAAAGGAGAAGGTGCCCTCTTAGTTCCCGAGATTCTAGAAGGCCCTTGGGGTAGATCTGGTTACCATCTTAATCTCGGCTCAACGCGTCAGCCGGGGGTGGAACAATATGTCGGCAGATTGTCATGCCTGATGAGAAAAAGCGGTATTTTCAGGCGTTGTGGGAAAGCCGGGACTCTATACAAGAATGCAAAGTGTGTTGAATTTGAAAAGGTAGCGGGATGTCGATCTGTTACTATATTTCCTCCGGAATACGCATTCGATCGTGGAAACTATGAGCAACTTATGGTATATTCTGCCAATAATTCCTGAATGGGATCCACGATAAGCTGGAATATATTTGTTGCCTTTGGTGATTCTAAACTCTTGCTGCTAACGAGTTGCTATCGTTCAACTGATAAATGAAGCTTTCGAGGCTTTGCGGCGCTAAGATTTCCATCACCAGAACTTGTCGCCAAATCTCGATGGCTGCCTCTGGGGTTTCAACATGACAAAGAGCCATCACTCTCTTAATCTCAGCAATGATGAGAAATCTCTTGTTGGATTCCAAATGGAGACCTATCGTGATAAGAGCCCAAAGCTCTAGCTCTAAGAACGGCGAGAACTCTCGTAGCATCAACTGAGATGCAACGATCGACTGCAGCGGATCCATGTCGGCTGTGCTGAGTGAGAACCGCACTTTTAGCGCAGAGAGCAGGATGAGGCCAGCTAGGCGCACACGTTGCAAAGAAGGTCGGCGGGGAATCGATTGGAGGGCATGCATCGCAGGAACGAGCAACTTGATAGTCCCCATGTCGTCAGTCCAAAAGGCTGCATCATTGATATGACGATTAACGACGAAGGCCAAGGACGAAAGCCTTACCATGGCCTCGCCCAGGTCTGCATCAAGTCGCGGCAATATCGCCTGCAACCACGGTGTAGTGTCTTCCCTAACCCCGAGCGTGAACTCAGGGGGGAGGGGCAGCCCGGGAAGGCGGTCAATAACCGCATTTCCCGCCACATCAACCCTGTAAGTTTTAGTGCACTTTGTTGGCTAGAGTGAGGCGCGAGGATGCCTTACCAAGCTGCAAAGGCGACTGCGTTGAGCCCCAGATCCTGAAAACCACCTCTGAGCTTCGCAATAACTGCCAGGCCATTTGCGTGGTAGGCCCATCGCTCCCAGTTTTGGACGGTGACCTGAAAAATAAATTGACCAGTAAGCATTAGTGGAGGCAATGACTGTTGAGGGACATACGTCGTGGCATGCGAGACCCAGCACCGTCATGATGACACCCTCGCTTGTCTGATCAGCCTCGTTGCTTAGTCTTTCGGCAACTTGGTTCAGCGAGCGACTGTAGTATTTGCTAGCCTCCGGATAGTCTGTGAATTCTAGACCGCGGTGAAGAGAACCTGTGACCTGTCTCCTCCAGATTGCGGCGTTGGCTATGGTCAGATTCATTGCCGATGGGTGTCTGAGCCCCAGGTTGTTCCAGATGATTCGAAAGGGCCGCCACTTATAATCTGCCTCTATTATCGCTGGAATAGTCGTCAATAACCACCCACATATTCAAGATGCGGGGAAAGCGACCATACTGAATCGAATCAACTCCCAACCTTCGTTGTCAATGTCGAAGCCACGTGGTAGCTGGGCTTAAGGCTTGGGGTACCTGACTGCGCATCTCAAGGGGGATCACAACGGGACGTTGTGGTTTTCGGCGTCTTGACCTACCAATATCATGCATGATATGGCGATGGACATGGCTCAGGATATGACTGTCTTTGGCGTCGTCCGGATGGGTATAGTTGACAAAGAGAAATGGAGGGCTAGGCGCCATTGTAGCTATTTGAAAGACAAATACTCTTAATGACCTATGGCTGGGGAGGGGTTTAGAAAGAATCACAAGAGTTGTAGTCCTGGAGGACAAGTCCTCTGGGTAGGTTTAATAATCAAATATGAAGCCGGTGCTCCGTAAGCACATCCTGCTCGAGAGACACCCAATGCTGGAAAAACAAGCATCGCTGATTTGCCAGATTTTCGCTAGTCGAGCTTTTCTCGGTATCCACCTGTACTAGCGGGAAGCGCCGTTAGTGAACATGTCAACACACAATGTACCTGGAGGTATGCAATATTTTCCCTTCTGACAGTGATCAAACTGGACATGCCTCAACTCTAAAGCAACTGAGTCAAGCGGACTAAGGCTAGCTGTATAAAACAACGACATATTGTGTATCTTATTCAGCAATGAATTAAATATCTCGGCACCTTCCTTTGCTGGTGGTAGTGAGACTGTTTAGAGAAATGTAACCATATAATGTTGCTGCTACACTCCGCTCCACCAGCCATTCGCTAGGACTCTATATTTTCTTTGTTGTCTCATTATTAAACTATCTGAGATCGCCTCTTGCTCTCTTTGACTTTAAATGCTTGCTTAGAATTATTCCCTCTGTCCAAACTCTCGTTCTTCGCGAAAAGACTGACGAGTAATCCGGCAGCAGCGATGCCAGTCAGAGCATACCAAACAGTTCTCAGACTGTCCGCGTATATATACCGGTAAACGACTTGTACATCCCTGGGAAATTTGTGAATAGCTTCGTAAGCACCAGCTGACTGACTCCCGGTTATTAGAAGCTCGCTTGGAATTCTGCCTTTCGCTATAGCATGGCGGAGAAAGCGATTGAACTCATTCTGGAACAATGTTCCACCGATAGCGACGCCTATAGCCTGGCCGACACTTCGGAAGAAGGTCAGCATGGAAGTGGCGATCCCGAGGTCGTCGTCGACGGTAGCCGCTTGCACGGCATAGAGAGGTAACTGGAACAGGAAACCTCCACCAACTGCAGGTATGACTCGAAGCCCATACAAAATCCCGGCGGATGACTCGGGCTCCATGAGTGCGTTCAATCCTGTACCTGCAGTTAGGAGGATCCATGCCAACCAAGTGATTTTCTGAAACCGAAGCGACCGGGCCACAAACATGCCACAAAACACCGCAGAAAGCGCCACTGGCGCGCTTTTATACCAAATATTAGCATGATGGATGGATAAATATTACAGTTATTCAATCGGACATACCTGCCGGGTAGAGTCTCCGCTGAGGATTTGAAAAGAGGGTCACCACGAGCGCCAAGAAACTGTGCATATAGTTAGCAACCTTGAGGTTTTGCCCAGGAGAGCAAAAGCGATGGACAAACAAATATAATCATGTAGTAAGCAAATGCCCACAAAACTAGGCCGTGAATAAAGGAGCCGAAGAAACCTGTGTTGGCCGTGCGATTACTGAATATGCCCAGTGGGACCATGGGTTCCTCAGATACTTTCCATTCGATGCCGAGAAAAGCAACAAGACCCAAGACCCCTATGATCAAAGGAGCCAAGACACTTGCAGACTTCCACGGGTTTGTGATTCCGCCAGTGGTAAGGCCGTACAACAGAAGCGTCATGGCTGCAACGAATACAGCCATTCCAAGATAATCAACTCGGGCCAGCTTTGAGAGGAGGGACGATCTGTCCTCAACAAGATGGAGACCGTATATGATTCCAACGATGCTGAGAACACAAATGGGAATATTTATCCAGAACACCCAACGCCAAGAGGTGTACTCGCCAATGGCGCCACCCACGGGAACCTATATGGAGTAGTTAGATTATCTGCCAGCAAGAACACAGAGTCGCAACACCTTCAAGAGCTGATACTGCGACGTATAGTCACCAACTAACTCAAGCGCCTAACTTACCCCTATATTTGTACCCAGTGCCCAAGCGAAAGCTCCCATGGCAAGATACTTTGGTCGTTCCCTGAGAGTCGTGATATCACTAATGATGACGGTGGTCATCGTCAAGCACCCGCCTCCGCCGAGACCTTGAACCACTCGAGCGCCTACTAGCCAGTCCACGTTCTGTGCGCAGCCGCAAAGAATACTGCCGAGGAGAAACATGCTGGTTGCGAATACCATGACCCATTTCCGGCCACTAGAACACTCGTTAGCAGCGGTAATTTATAGGAACGAATGGGCACCGTACAAAATCTCTGAAATTGATCCATATACCGGAACAACAACCTGTTATTCTCTTAGCCGGCTCGTCTGGCAAAAGTGCGATCGACGTTCTAGGAACTAACCGTCTGAGCCAGTAAGTATGACGTTCCCACCCAAAACGCCTCCAAACTGTTTCCATTGAGGGCGACTGTGATGGCGGGCAGAGTAGCAGCGACGATTACGGAATCCATAGCCACGCAGACAGAGGTAAGGCAAAGAACAAAGACGGTCACCTTGAACTTGAAGGACTTTCCTTCGCTTTCAACTGGCGATTCCCCAGTCTTTTTGTCAATATCATCAGGAAAAGGCATAATCATAGTTAATGCAGCACTAATTGGCAATCCGTTATCCTCCAGGTCTGGTTGAGACGAGAGAGCCGAAAGGCTTGACGATTTATGGCCATTCATTGCCATTGTGTACGAATCTTGCAAACTCGCATAATCACAACCATTTGCCACTGTGAGAATAGGAACAACGACTTATTATATTGATTCTTGGCTCGTTATTCGTCTTTTCACGTAATTGCAAAGAACTGGAATCACCCCGAATCCCGGTCCCAGTCGCCTGTATATGTTGGCCGGATTCCTGTCAGATTAGTAAACAGCTGTACAGTACTACTTAGCACGGATCGGAGGCTTTTACCTAGTAACGACACACTGGGGTTCGATTCTGCTTTATGGTCAAAGATATAACGTTCCCCGGAGCTAAAGTTGGCGTGGCCAATCGGTATTTTGCATTCATCAACGCTTTGGAAAGTACTACATGGGCTCGGAGGGTTGTAAGAATTGTTATGGTCAGAGTGTAGTGGCAAAGCTACATCCCGCATCCCGCTCTCCAGTTTCTACTTCTACTTTCTAGTGGCCAAAGACCAGATCGGTATGATTTTGCCAATTGAGAAGTGAGAAAGATAAAATCTTACCGAGTTTAAATTCGCCATTCCAGGAAAGAGAGGCACTGAGATCTCACTCTGAGCAAAAGCTGAGATCTAAACCTTTCCCTCCGCTTTCTAGATTACCCGCACCCGAAGAAACTCCGCCCCGCTGCATCATATCAGTAAACCGTGCATAGCGTTCTGACAATTTTACGCTGATAGCTCACAACGGTGAACACTGCCTATCATATCTCCTACAAGGGTATTGCGGAAATTACAGATGTCGTCATGCTGTGGGCGTGGAAGTCGAGCTAATTCTGCTGCTACTGCATTGCGGTGGCCGGCCCTCGCATTCAGCCATCCATCTTGGACATGAACATGAACATGGTATGGTCTTCACTCCCAAGCCCTCGCCCTGATAAATCTGGATTCATTGGAGGAAATCGAGATTAAACGGCACGCTGCCAAAAGTGACTTACAGCCATGTCGGCTCCCGAGAAGGCCCAGCAAAAAGAAGTTTCAAATTTGTTATCAACTGCCGTTGACTAATAAGTGTTTGATCTTCGAGTTCCAAATCAAAAGACAGTGGGTGCCTCCTTGTTGCTCAACAATCCGGAGTAACGAGTCAGTGGCGCTTGATAACTAATCCGAAAACCTCACTAGAAATCGGCCGAGTTGTCGGCTTCGGGGAAATGTGAACCCCGCCCCTTCATTTCATATTAAACCCTGCCATATAGGGGTTTTGTAGTCGTTGTTGCATTCGAAGGTTCTGATCGGGCTAATGGCTCGCCCGAGCAATCGATGTTGAGAGTGCAGGCTGCGCTTGGTTGACGCGGCCTCAAGATAGCTGTGCTCACATGACTAGAGGACGAAACGATGATTAGGTCGTTCTGTATGCCCCCTAGTTAAATGGCTATATATGCTTTGGGCCTTCATTTTCTTCAAATCGGACTCTTGCTCGCTCTTTAGACACACTGCTTCGACCCAAGACCAAGCTACGACCCAAGACCAAGTTACGACCAGCGAAACCATGTCGAACACTAAACGATCAGTCCTGGTGACCGGCTGCTCAGATGGTGGTTTAGGCGCCGCAATGGCAATCGCATTTCACGAAGCGGGCCTGATGGTCTACGCTACAGCACGCAGCCTTCCCAAAATGGCACAACTCTCTCGTCTCGGTATCAAAACACTCGAACTAGATGTACAATCCTCGGAGTCCATTGCGGCATGTGTTGGAAAAGTCTCTGAGCTCGATATTCTGGTCAACAACGCTGGTGGCGGATATAATATGCCCGTGTCAGATCTCTCCATTGACGAGGGCAAGAAGATATTCGACCTAAACGTGTGGTCATACATTGCTGTAACACAAGCCTTTTTGCCTTTACTGCTAAGGTCCAAAGGTGTGATTGTGAATCAGACATCTGTACTGTCTGTTGTAACAGTCCCATTCCAATCAGCATATACCGCCTCAAAGGCTGCGATGGCAATGTTCTCAGACTCTCAGCGACTAGAGCTGGCGCCGTTCGGGATTACAGTTATCGAATTGAAAACCGGGATAGTAGACTCCAATTTTATGAAGAATAAGAACATCACCACGCAGACTTCTTTGCCAGAAGGCTCCATATACAAGCCAGCAAAGGAGGCAATCGAGAAGATGATGCGTGGCGATGGGGTGGAGGACATGTCTGTCCCGGCGTCGCAGTGGGCGAAACAAGTTGTGCACGACGTGTTGAGAAAGAAGCCACCACCGGTGGTCTGGAGGGGTGCCCAGGCAGGTACTGCGAGGATTGGTACATTTTTGCCATTCGGAACGATGGATGCAAGGTTCAAGAAGTTGACTGGGATTGATGTACTTGAGCAGAAACTACGAGAGTGAGTAGATACGCCCTTCCATAGATTAGTTTGTTCCGCGGGTTTCAGTAGCTCAGAAACACAGTCTACGCATGTTTGAGTTCAAAACGTCCAGTAACACGCAGGGGAGTGAAGTTTATTACACATTGACTGCCCTCGGCTCCGCAAGCATGCAAGGCAGACTCTATTCCGTAAACGGTTACAAAAGAAAGTCTCACGAGAATCCATAGTTTCCCTCACATTTAGCTAGGTCCATTTGGCGCGGTAACTTTGATTTAATTTGGAAGTATTCAAGGTGCAACTCATGTCATTTTGGCCCATCCCGGAAACTTCAATGCTCCTGGAACTCTAGCCGTTTCGTTTCTCTTCAAATCGCTTAAGTAGCAGCAGGCGAAGATGGAAGAACCTGAGAAGAGAGTCAAATCGTCCTACCGCCCGGTCCGGACCCAAGGGTCTAACGGGGGATGAGCGCTGAATTTTTCGGGGTCTTGTTACAAACGGGGCAGTGTTCTCGAAGTCATTTGCGGATTTATCGTGTGTTGATGCTGCAGGGCGCTCCATGAACTCCCACATATTCGCAGGTGACTCGTTGATGCTTTTCTATGCGTTACTATGAAGATGCGGATACCGGGATGAGGAGTCTCCCCGAATCGGGACGTTGACTGATCAACATTGAACTAGTGAAATATGAGGCGGCCCCTGCAGCTAGAAATTTGCGCCAGATCTTGGCAATTGGTGGGCAAGACAATCGGCTAAACTTCATATCCAACGCCCCTCCACGCGACGAAAATAAAAAGCCAGAAGATAATGGAGCAGAAGAACCAATAGTTTGCTCAGCTCAAGGATTGAATATTCGTTGGAAAGTCTGCAATGGCTGCTCGGGGTTGAAGTCGAATAGGTGATTGTCTAACTTTCCGGATCCGTCTGCGACACCATACCCACTAGCCAATAGCCCCTTGACACTAAACATCATCTCGTCCAAGTCATTTTCGGCTAAGCGAGCCTCTTCTTGCTTCTCCTGAGCCCTTTTGAGTTCTAAGTACGTAACGTGGAACTCTTGGCCTTTTGCTGTTTCTAGAGCCGCTATCAGTTCACTTACCTCCCCTGTCCAGCCTTGGACGCGAAGAGTCCGCCCGGAACCATCAAACCCAAGGCCAAGAGAGTCGACGGTGTAACGCGCTATATCAGGTATGCTCGTGACACCAACTCGCCTGTGCGGCCCGCCGTAAATCTGTGCACTGTTCTGTTGGTGATCAAACCCATAGAAACTATCTACAGCCCATTCCGTGAAAATGCCGGTTATCATCAGTGTATACTGAAAACCAGGCGTCGCTGCTGCTTTCCTTCGAAGGTAAGCCCGGGTTGCCTGTTTATCGCGAAAATATCTCATGTCCTGGATTTCTCGCTGGGCAAGGTCGCTGTTCCATTCCGATGCGTAGAAGTGACGCACTCCGGCCGCGACAGCTGCCTCTACCATAGCAGGTTGAAAGATCATCAGAGGGTTACCCACCGCCGAGATGACGTGCGTGAAACCTGTAAAACCCGACGAGTTAGTGTACCGAGCACAGACATGCAATCTAGAAGAGTTGATCTCGATGGCAAGGTCACCTTTATAAGCAGAGGGGTCGAAAAGCGAACTGCTGATCAGTTCGATGTTTAGGTTTTGAAACTTTTGGCCTCTGTCTGGTGTTGTCAAGACAGCGATACGCGCAAACAAAGCTTTTTGTCGCAACAGTTCCTGGAGAAGTGGCTGGCCAAGAACACCGCTTGCACCAATTAGCAAGATGGAGATTTTCGACATGGCAAATGGCGCAGCTCGCGTGGGTAGTGTTGTCCTAACTGCGGGTTTAGCTGACGTCACAGTGGTCGCGGCTTTGAAACGTGATTAATATCATCTGACCCAAGAGGTTTAAATAGGGTTTTGACAGGCGAATTTCCAGGATCTGCTTCGTGGATTTATCATCACAAATGTCAAAAGCGCGCTTTAGCTCTGAACATCCTGTAAAGTCAGTTCCTTAGCAGGGAATTTCGGCGGATCCGGATATCTCGTGAAGTTCATGTTGCAGTTTCAAAATACAAAATTGCCGAATTCAGCCATCGCAACAGGGATCTGTTACAGGCAGATGCGGCTGAGTAAGGTCGCGACAGCTGTCATTGGTTCTGTCCTAGGGAGAGTTCCACGGCATCCATGATACCCCTGTTAATCGGGATGCAAGTCCAACCCACATATATCCCCTTTAGGGCGAACTAGATGTGCGGGAGCTGGTAAGAAATCGATCTTGCGGATAAACCCCACCTCAGGGGCCAATAACAGAATCATGAATAACCTCACATAGTTCCTCTTCAGACGATGCTTGTCTCTTTCCCAAGACAACAGACCAATAGCTAGTCTAGTATCTAAATCAAGACAACTTCAACAGGGCGAGAATGATGGGCTTAATAATATCCAATACTTGCGATGTGTAATCTACGACGCTTGCGATGCGCTTGCCAAGCACATGTCGCTCAATCTGGCAGAGCTCAGCAATCCTGAAAAAATCTTCCAGATGGTTCCTTATCCGGGCAGGCACTATCTGAGATGTTCAGGGAACAATGGCATGTTAGTAATCGGAGCTTCGTAATCCAGCCCCCCAGGAGAAACATTGACAATATACGTCCCGTCCGGACCATGGCATGGCAAGGCTTTAAAAGTATATAAGAGAAACAGGAGAGAACCGTGGTTAGAATTGAGAAGAGAACTACAAATCATAAGGCAACGACCAACAGACAATACTCGACTAATTAAAAAGTTCATTATAATACATTCAATGGCAGGCGACCTCGTTCTTCTCACAGGGTCCACTGGCTACCTGGGCTACTTAACCCTCATAAAGCTTCTCGACTCTGGATACAAAGTCCGCGCAGCTGTGCGTTCACAGTCCAAGATCGCCAAGATCGAGGCCGCACCTTCCTTCAAAGCGCTTCATACCTCTGTGGAATGGGTTATCGTTCCCGATATGACGGCCGACGGCGCTTACAACGAGGCTGTCAAGGGCGTCAGCTACGTTATTCATGTCGCCAGCCCAATTCCAACCTTCGGTGCTGAGCCGATCCCATTGGATAAACTCGAAGAGTACTTTTATCGCCAAGCCACCAAGAGCGATATCGGTATGCTGGAGTCTGCTCGGCGCGCCGGTACCGTGAAACGCATCATCCTGACAAGCTCGGTGGTTGCAATCTTACCGTTTCCTCTCATGATGGGCACCGGAGACTTTAGTGTCGAGTATCACCCAGAGAATCGCATCCCGGACACGACTGGACCGTTCGAATTTGAGTTCCAGGCATACAGTGCCGGCAACGCAGCTGCTCTGAACGCGTCCGAGGCATGGATGGCTGCTAACACTCCCTCGTTCGACCTGATATCTATCCTACCTGGGTGGATTTTTGGTCGGGATGAATTGATCACAGGGCTTGATAATTTCACTAAAGGCAGTACAAATGCCGTCCTACTCAGTCTTCTGACTGGCGTTAAGAACGAGATACCATACAATGGTAACGCTGTCCTCGGCGAAGACGTCGCTAGCATCCAAGTCCTGGCTCTTAACCCTAAGATTAAGGGTAATCAAAGCTTTACAGCTGCAATGGACTTTGAATGGGAAGATTCCAAAAGCATTGTCAAGAAACTGTTTCTCGAGGAGGTAGTAGATGGCAAGCTGAGCGTTGACGGCAAGCAGCCAACTCTGTTTATCAAGTGCCCAGGCAACAAGACTGAAGAGACTTTTGGATTCAAGTTCAGCACGTTGGAGAAGATTGTCAAGGCTGTTGCTTCACAGTATCTGGAGTTGTCAGCAGCAGTCTGATTTCATACATGTGGCGGGGGTTCATCCTGCGTATGTAGACTACATGGGAGGCATCAATGATGACTCATCAATGATGACTTTATCATTAGCTAGACTAGACTCCACGTGTTAAACAATATCTAAATTTCTGAAGAGCCCCCTTTGTTGTCGTTCCGGTCTAGGGGTAGTCTTCAGGCCTACTGGCCATAAACAACTCTCAGGCCTACCTAGGATCGCGAACGGCATTATCTCTTCCCTACGTTTGAATAAAGAGTTTTAGGCTGCAGTCAAGTTGACAAAACCTCTCGTTAGCCCCTTCACAATCCCAGCCACAAGGTATAACTTGGGGTAAGGTACACCATCACACCTCTTCGTTCGTACAAAATCAAGTGATTCCTTGCTCCGCATTACTGGAACTAATTTCTAGGATACGTCGATTGCAATAGTCGAAAGTAGTTTCGTTTACGGGTCCTGGGTGTAAGATATCACCATACCAGCACTCCGTCCCGGACTCTATCGCCGGGTAAATAATAACCTACGGCTTCAGCAAGACAGCTATCAACAGTCATAACGTCAAGAGCTAGCATGACAGAGAGTGTCCGCGTGTCGCTGGCCTCTCTGCAGCACCTCCATGAGGATATGTATAGGATTTACTGGACCGGTTGGTGAAGGATGGGCTGAAGTGGAACTGCAAGTTGTGCTGGGAATTGTTGAGACGCGTGACAAGCTGCTTGTTACTAAACTTGAAGATGAGCAAGAAATCCTTGACGAAACTAGGCATGGTTGAGCCTGATGCCAAGATCGAGGTGCAGGATGAACTACTAATTACATAACATAAAGATAATATTGACGACCCTTTGCATTTTCACAATACGAATTCGAGATACAGTCGTCTGATGACACAATATTATTGACCGTCCCCCACGCTTTGGTTTCTACGTAGCTATCGGGTTGGTTTTGGTAGAGTCGTATGCGCCAACTTTCATGTTGGCAATGGCTAATATCACATCCCTTTCTGCGTTCATGGCTGAGGTGCTTGTTCTCATCATGCAGAGCTGCGACAGCTTTTCGCAGGTCGTAGCACTTGCTTCTGCTAGCAATCATCTCTATTTAATTTGGGAGTCATACTCACCAGCAATCATCGAGTGCTTGGCGTCGCGACTTGTGCCCGCATTTTCGGAAGCGTTGGTTGCTGTGAGTTACCCTGCTACAAGATTGTCGTGATTACCGTAGCTCAGACTGGCAACTCACTAGGCACGCGCTACGGAAACTGCGAAAAGCACTTTTCTATGTGGCAAACTGCCCCCAGGCAACTGTGACCTTGACCGGCTAATATGTGTTTACTGCAAGCCTCAGCCGTCAGAATTGCAGGCAGTGTTTAGCCTCCAACACCTTGTTCAGTGCGTCGAGTCCATATATTTACGTGGCGAAGTCTCAGGCTACGATGGTGATTGGAATCAGGAGGGTGGTCGCTTGCCCAGGGGTTCTGAGTGGCCCCAAGTCTCTAGCGCGCCATTTCACCGAGCCCTATCGGGCATTGTTTGCTGGCGCCTATTTGGCACGGTATTATGCTGAACCATTCACTTCAGCCGGTGTTCTATACGATCTTTCGCTCAACTTTCCCTCGAACTTACATGAATTCATCAAGGCTCAGCACAGATATTTTCCTTCTGAATACCATTGGGACGAATATCCACTTCAGGAAGAAGATATATCTTACCTCGAACGTTTTATCCTATTTAATCAGTAGCTTAGCGTCCGTATAGAGAAACAAGACGTGATTTTCGGCCCATTTGCAGACTGGGTGTTAACCTCCGCTAAAGCATTAGCGACTGAAGAAAATTTCTGGTGGGCTGAGAGCCGGGTTCAGAGACGCCGTGTCTCCTTATCAGGTTTTGCTGCAGGCTCCGAAGCAGGAGCTAAAATCGTCTTACGAGAGGTTATGCGGATGCTTGTGGCGAATGAACATTTGACTAGGTGTTTTCAGAATGTGGATGGCTGGTGGGGTCACGGGCGCGAGGCGGACAACGACGAAAGGGAGGTTCCATATATGAGCAAAGAAACCAAGACAGTACACATCATCCTTCTCGGCATATATCAACTGGAGGCTGCCATAATGCCAGCCAATTCCGATGACGGAATAATGATTGTGGAGCCAGCAACACGCCTTCCAGTTGGCGGTCTCACTAAGCCTGTCGATATTTATGATATCCAGGAGTATCTGCAGCAGCGGTCAGGACGGCCAAATCAGCTAAACGGCCACGATGTCCCACCGCCGAGATTTCAGCTTTTTGCATTCATACTACGCCGATTATTTCAACCTGCAGTTCGGGCCAAATACTTGGCGTCGTGATTCGCTACGTGCAGATTTCCCTGAATTCGTAGCCGATCCTTCGATATTTTTGAATGCCAGCACCGGAGCTAATGCCTGGAGGGAAGGTCCAGATGGTACAAGGATACTTTTTAACTATATACCTGGCACATTCACCTTTAGGAGAACAGACTAGCTAAAATAAATCACAATATAACGTATTGGTACATTCCCACCTGTGATCCTCCATATCTTCCTGAACGAGATCTGATAAATGCAATATGTAACGATTTATGTAACAGTGAATGGCAGTTCTAGGCTTAACCGTTTGAGGGTACACTGGGCTCCATGGATATAGGGGAAACAACGTTTTCAAGGACCCTTGCAGGAGAATTGTCGCGTACATTAGTGGCTAAGTGTGACATGAGAACGTATGCGGATCTATATAAGTTGAGATACCTAGAGAACACAACTTCTGGTTTGCTGTGATGGCGCCCCGAAATTCGACATTCGAGCGACTTAGATTGCACAGATTCTCTTGCTGCTTAAGTGAAATGAATCGATTTGCAATTTTACGCTCTTGTTGGGAGGCAACTACCATTAGAACATGTTAGCCATTCCCGCCACAACCGCCCTGGCTGCCACCTCCTGCCGCATTTTGCACCTTGTTATTATTGTAGCACCGTTGGCGTGTCCATATCGGTGAGTTGAACCAGGCATGCCACTCGTACCCGTTCGCATCGGGCTTGTCAAAGTACTCAAAATGCCAGTTCGTGATGCCAAGACCGAAGCAGCTCGTGGAGTTTGGGCGCAGACTCTGCTGACCGTGATCCCAAGTGGCCCAGCCAGTGCCGTAGATGTCATATGCGTCCAAGACGACTTTGTACCAGGACTTACAGTCTTGCCTCGGCTCCGTAGGATACGGCCACAACCTTTCCTGCCGTCGAGGGTTGATGCGGTATTTGTACGAACCCAGTGTGTTCACTCCGCCCTGCTTCCAGTTCATGGGGTTGTTGGAAAACACGTCGCAGCGATCTAGAACTTCATTAATGTACTTGTTGCAATCGTCTAAGTTAAAGGCGCTCGCGCCATTGGAGAGCTGGATCTCGAAGTCGACTTCGTCCAACGTGCCTGCGTTGTACGTCTTAGAAAACTGCCAGTTCACGACCCCTGACGGGTGACCGCTGTTGGCAGAATCGCAAAAGTCCTTGGTATTGGAGTAAAGGGAGTATGCGCTGGCGTAGTGCCCCGTATCGTGGTCGGAGAAGCACTGCAGGTCCTGTGTCGTGCATCCCGGCCCGTCGATGCCTAGTATCCGGGCCCGCTCCTGCCTAATGGCATCCAGGGCAAATGCCGCAATAACTTGATGGCCCGCCACGTTGGGATGGAAGATCTTTCCTATGCTGTCCGGGAGGATATATGAAAGGACGTTCTTCAGAAGGCCGCTTGGACAGGTTGGTGCGGTAACGCCCCGACCACTGAGGCTCTTCGTATCTGGCGCGGGGCTCACGGCAGCTTCGCGCGCCATCGCGTAAGCCGTCTCTGCCTCTGCATCCAGAGCCGGCGCATCAGTCCACGATTCGACGCTATCGGATTCAGATATGTTGCTCCGCATACGTATGGGACCTATGGGCACGTCTCCCAGGTTGACCCGCGTCGTGTCGAACTTGAAAAATAGTTCCTTACTCCCAATCGTATCTGGGTTTGCGTTTGCGCCTTGGGTGCAGAAGCGGCCTTGCATGAGATGTGTCCATTCGTCCCAGTCTGCGACCACCACTCTGGCGTTACGCCAACCACCCCCGGTGGTAGCGTCCCGCAAGGCCCGGTTTGTCGACTGGACGACCTGATTGAACGTGTTGCGGCGGGTCTTTGTGAGGCGCAGTCCGCCGAACGGCCAGCCCCATTGCTCCACCTCGCACGCATCCGTATTGTCGACAAAAAATTGCCCGTACAAGTTGAGGACGATGATACCGTTCTTGTTCATCTTTGTGTCTAGCTCTTGCAGCAGAGCCAAAATATTTTGCGTCAGATACTGATCAAGTGCAGTCTCGGCTTGGTTGAGGGCGTTCTGGCAATCCTGCTCAGTTGCGAACCGGCTCAGGATACACTGGGCAATAATGTTGGACTATGCATCCGTCAATACAGGCATTGCCAAAACATAGACCCTCGCATGCCAATGCATTAGGGTGTTGCCTGACTCACCAAGCACAAGTCATTTCCACCCGCAGTCATCACCGCCAGATCGATCCCGCCGGCCAGGCTGCGGATTTGACCCAGAATGCCCACAGATGTATCCCCAGAGCAGGCCGGGTAGATAAAGTTTTGTACTTTACCCATGAACCGTTGCATCACAACGGGGTACGCGCTGTCGTAACGAGCACAATCTCGCGTGGCCTGGTCGTTGCCATGGAGTCGCCCGGCTCCGATACCCGCCGTGAAGCTATCACCGACTGCGGCGAAGGTCTTGACCCAGGACCAGTCGTCATATGCTTGAGAGGTCACAAGCTGGGCGCCTGCGAGGGCCCAACTTACGTGGAACAGTGTCTTGAGGGCGTACATCCCAGTGTTGGGAGAGATGAGCAATGAAAAAACCTGCTGAGAAACACAGAGTTCCCGGGGCTGATGGAGGAGTTGGAGGGCGAGATGTCGAACTGACTGTTTAGTTTGTCGCGGGAAGTCGCTGCCACCACTAGTAACAAAAGAGCACTGGCGCCAAGTGTGTGCAGAGCTTTGGACTCGTTATTGGTCCGGTGGCCAAAAGTAAGTCTTTGTCTTTTTTTGGACTAGTGCGCATTTGCTTCAGAGTCCTATTGTAGTTGACAAATTCTTAAAGCTCGATCACTCGGTCAATTAAGAGTAACTCCTATAACCCCTGCGCTTCAACTTTATGGTCAGGCACCGGCCTTTGGTAGTCCGGGTTTACGTGTCGCCCAGCCGTTGGGAAGCCGTCGGCATTGTTCCCAAACGAGTCCGAAATGATCACCCTTATTCACCATCCACAATTCGGTCCCCACCCAGTCTAACGTAAGCAAACATGCTTGATTACTGGTTTAAGTAATCTGTGAGGTGGGACTGGCAATGCTAAAGCTGTCAAGTTACCTATCAAGCTGGCAAAATTGAGTTACTGTGAAATAACTTGGTTGTGAATTTAGTCTTGGCAGAGTTGCAAACATGGACCCTCCTTCGATGCAACGCGCGAAATCTCACTGCATCTATTCCACTCAAGTGGCCGGATGAAAGCAGGACTAAAGGTTCGGCCGCAGAAATGATCACGTAATATAATATGGGCATGCATCAGTAACTGGTGTCTTGGCAGAGCCTCGACTCATTGCATAATCTAGACTTGGTTCACCAATAATGTTCCGCTGGGGTAAGTTTGTCGCACTGCTGTCGTTTGTCTATTGCATCCAAAGGATCTCATGTTCGCAAGGTGACGAGTGCACTCCCCGTATGTGCTCTTCCAAAAACATCCCATCCTCCCCGTGCCTCAACTCGTCCTCTTGCCTCCTCCCCGAGTTTTAGTCCTGTATCGTTCACCATTATGTCTCTCCCCAAAATCATCTCCATTCTGGGCCTCGCATTTCTAGTGCTCCCGTTTGCTACTGCCCAGGTTATACCGTGCAGCCTTGCAAACCCATGCAAAATCGGATGTTGTGGGAACGGTGGTTTGGCAGATAACCCGTAAGTCTACGCTGGTCTTGCTACAGCATCGAGATATCAGCTAACGGCATGATTCGAGATTTATTTGCGGAACAGGTAAGTGGCCAGACATTTCTAGCCGTACTCTGCTGGTTTGAGCAGTTGTTTAACTGCAGAATGCTAATATGGCCAGGCCCTACCTTCTGCGGCCCGGGCAATTGTGTGACAAATTGCGATTTCAAAGCAGATTGTGACCCAGGCGGCTGGGGCCAATACGCTGCGAGGACTACTTGCCCGTTGAATGTGTGCTGCAGCCCCTTTGGGTTCTGCGGTTTGAACTCTGAGTCCCGGGCTCCGCGAGATCGCAGGACTGACATGAGTAGGAACGACGGACGAGTTTTGTCGAGGCGTGACCGTTCCTCGGCCGCACTGCACTGGCGGAAACAGTGTTTCCAACAGAGTCATCGGGTATTATGAAGGATGGAGTCTACAGAAGAAATGCGGAAGTTAGTTACGACGTCCCCGTTTTGATTAGGTCATGTTGTTTACCGCGAATAGCCATGAGCCCTGACCAGATCCCTCTTGGCGTCTACACACATTTGAACTATGCGTTTGCTTTCATCAACCCGAAGACGTACAGAATCGACGACATGGACCCCTTCGTCGGCTCTATGTATCAGGACGTCACGTCGCTAAAATCAAGAGACCCGGGGCTACAAGTCTGGATCAGCATTGGGGGCTGGTCGTTCAACGACCCTGGGCCGACGGAATCCACCTTTTCGCAGTTGGCGGCATCGCCTGCGGCACAATCCGAGTTCTTTGCCTCTCTAATATCGTTTCTGTCTTCGAACAATTTTGATGGTGTAGACCTTGACTGGTAGGTGGATGGACTCACTTCAGTTGATGAGTGACGAATGCTGACCTGTCCTTTTTATTTTTCAGGGAATATCCTGTAGCTCCTGAGGTATGTTTATATTCGCCACAAGGAACCGAATGCATACTAAACATGTTTGGATGCTCTAGAGATTTGGAACACCAGAAGACTTTGTCAACTTCCCTGCCTTCCTTAAAAAGCTCCGCGCAGCCCTCAACGCCAGTGGTTTCTTGTTTGGCCTTTCAATTACCTTGGTGAGTCGCTGGTAATCTCGAATCATTCGGCCAGGTAGGCTAACAAGTGCAGCCATCCTCGTACTGGTATATGAAAGAGTTTGATATTGCCGCAATTGATCCCATCGTCGATTTCCAAAGCGTAATGACCTACGATCTACATGGGACATGGGACGCCAATAACCCATATATCTCAAACCTCGCGATGGCCCATACCAACTTGACCGAGATTGAGCTGAGTTTGGATCTGCTCTGGCGCAATAACATCAATCCTGCGAGGGTTAACCTCGGCATCGGGTTCTACGGTAGGAGTAAGTTGCCCCAATCATCGCCAACAGCGCGTAGTCTCTAACATCTGCACAGGCTTTACCTTGAGCAATCCAGCCTGCAAGAGCACTGGGTGTCCATTTTCTGGCGGCGCTGTTAGTACCATCCACCTCATTGCCCTGTGAATATTGAGAGGCTTACTTGTAAACCAACAGAACCCCGGTCCGTGTACCGAGACAAGCGGTATCCTCTCGGCGGAGGAGATCCGCGAAATCGTGCGCAATGGTGCGGACGTCAAGCTAGATCCTGTGGCCGGTGTTCAGATCATCACATGGGGAGGAAATCAATGGGTTTCATACGACGACGAAGTCACGTTAAAGATGAAGGTCGACTTTGCCAACAAGTTCTGCATTGGAGGGTTAGTCAAATATGTTCCGTTGCTATACTTTGTCGATATGCTAATCACGCCACCCCTATAGAATGCTCATTTGGGCCGTAGACCTGGACGATCTGAAGGGAACTTCAATCAATGCTCTGGCCGCCGCCATGGGCAAGCCACCGAGCATAATTGGTGACGAAATTGACGATTCGTGGACTGGGCCGGACTTGGGCACTGTATGGGGTGGGGACCTGCTACGATCGAGGATGGCAGAAAGGGACGCGTCTCAAGCCCAGACTTCGTAGAACCTGCCCGGTTTAGTAACTGGTACTAGGTAAAAGTGGAAGTTATGTGTTCAATAACGGTTCAAATCAAGACTGCATCTTTACAATATCTACCTAGTCGCAGCGTCTCAGTGCGTGATCACCTCCTCGATCTAGATAAATTCTTACATGATACTGGATTCTGCGTAAACACTTGCAAATAATCTTAGGTGTCACAGCCTAACCAGTCTCAAACTAACAAGCCCATCTTCAAATATCTGCTTACACGCAGTAACACCCACGGTCCCTCAGTACGTGATCACCTACTCCATGTACATAGAATATTACATCTTACTAGATTCTGGATACGCGCCACTATTCAAAACTTAACTCTTGTAGGCTGGCATATTTAACTCACTTCCAAGAGTCTGTGCCACAAAGTGGCCCTAGACAAGGAGATTATCCCGGTTCCATGCATAGTCAAGAAACTAACCCGGCTCGAGATAACCTCGAAGTTACATCCCAACCCGAAAAGGGAAGCCCCGGGTCGAACAACACGGGGTTACTAATCAGTATTTTCTCATTCATGTACTATGTGTATTAGTCGGCTGACGAGTGTAAGTTGCTCCAGCCTCGGAAGGGAGAGGGTCGGAAACTCGGCTGAAAACGGTAAACCATAGTGCTTATTTCTTGTTATGCCTTTTTTGTCACTCTTGGCGCTGATCGGTTATGGATCGTTTGGAATTAAGAGCAAACTAACAGGTGACGCTAACTTGCTGACTAGCAGACTGGTAGACGATTTTTCCCTGGCTCAACTATCCCGCAGTGGGTCTAGCGACCGAACGCCGAAGGCTACATACCTATTAATACGCCGTTGGTGAGAATTAGTGGTGCTGTATTGCCAAGTGGCGCCTAGATAGTAAGTTTTTCCGGTACTTAAATTAAACAGGGGTATATACTATTATACTCCTACATACATAATGCATTTACTTGAGATTCCCTACCTGTAACTGGTAATACCATGTTTAATGTTATCCTCTATTATTGTGTTGAGACCCGAGTTTAAGACTGCCATCCACGCTTGACCTCCGTCGACTGCTAGCGAGGCTTGTGATCGCGCTCTGAGCAACAAGAATCATGAACCACCGCGTGTTATACGCGGCTCGTCTGCTTCTATTAACCCTGCTACTCGGGAGCGCCGCAGCATGCCCCGACTCGGATTCATTCATCTTGCTTCCGGATGGTCGAGTTCACGGCCATAGGCACTCTTCATTGCGCGTAGCTCACCAGAATAGCACGAGCTTGGAGAAAAGATATATACGAATTATCCCAAACGACGGTAACCCGAATAGCGGACGCGGACGCAACGACTTTGGGGAATTATGGCCAGGTGGAACGATCCCTTGGTGTTTTGCCACCACCGTTACTGCGGCGGACCGGCTAACCCTGCGCTTGAGTCTCGCTGCGGCGTGGAATCTATGGGTGACCGCCGGGATTGACCGGCGTCAAATCAACTTCAAAGAGGGGAATCCTGTGGAATGTAGTGAGCGGGCCAATTATCTCGAGGTCAAGACCGAAGTCGCCGACATGCATAGCACTCTTGGAAAAGAGGGCGAATCGACCATGGTTTTGACGTTGAACGCGGCGTTTGGCCTCGGGGACCGCATCGCAAATTATGCTCATGAAATTGGACAGTAGGTTGTTTGGTCCATCCAAACAAAAGCTACTCGCTAATCCACTGCTTCCTTAAGTGCGTTTGGGCTCCTGCACGAGCACCAAAGATCCGATCAATGGGATAGGTCTTATGGAGGCTCAGCACCAGCAAATAACTTTATCTTCCACTGCGCAAACTTAGCTGACTACCAAGCTCGTATTGCCGGCAGGCCACAACATGAGATAGACCAAATTTGCAGGTCTCGATCACTATCCAGGCAGCATAACTTCAACGGCAAAGAGATCCTCCCATTCAATGCTTTTGTCACAATGGGTAGCCCATTTGATCGCAAGTCCATCATGCTGTACACATCCAGAATGGGTGGGGTCTTGGTAAATGGCGTTAAGCAGGTTGTCTATACGTATGCTGATGGGACGGAGGTCGTTACAATGCGTTCTGTCAGTGCCGGCGACGTGGAGAACCTGAAACAACTCTATCCCACCTCCGAGCCACAAGAGGCAACTTGTATGCCCTTCCAAAATTGCAGCCCGTTGCAGGCCCTATTTCGAAAGGTCACGGGGTGCAGTGCTCGTTCATGAAGAGATTCACGCAGCGCCTTATTTGATATTGTGGTAGTTGGGTTATTCTCCTTTGAAAAGAATGATTCTTTGGAATAAATGTGGCTCTGCTACAGATGATGATGCTTGGGCTTATTTAGCGCTTTGGATTCTGCCCAATTCTAGATTGACGCGTTTAGTTGTCCTACCACCACAATTTACTTACAAGTAACTACCATAACTATCATACCCATGTTGTAGGCTAACCGCCTCGCTCCAACATCAGTTTTGAATGAGAAAATTTAAACAGGGATGGATTCCCGAGCTTGATGGTGGTTAAAGCATGCTGGCAGGTGTTTTTTCTCATTTCGATCCACCGTGCTCTTTACATCCCGGCAGATCGGGCAGGAACCCACGCCCTTCAACAACTTTCAGGAAGCTACTGAGTACTAAGCGATGCCATTTTGACAAGAAATAGAGGCTGACTGTAGCATGGAAGCCCTAGTATAGAAATAAGTACGAGATTCAACAGTTGGGGCAAGTGACGGGGAATCTGCCGGAATTGATGGGTATTGACTACAGGTAGCCTACCAGCCATGGGCGATTAACGCCGTTTATTATGGATGCCGAAAATAATATATTCATCAATATCTAGTGCCATGGGCGAAACTACGCAGCTGTCACACTCTTCATCTTGGCTCTCGAAACAGATCGCTAGTCTAGCTTCTTGACTTGCTGTTTATGTCCCTAGTGCGACGTGCCATGGGCATGGTCTTCGAGATCGAATGCAGTCGTGTACTAAAGAGCTCATCTGTTAGACATTTATTCAAATGCAATAGTGAGAGAATGATGTATGGATATGCGATATGTCCGCTGGTCCGCTGATGACATGGTCGCAAAGGCACCAGCGACCACACTCGATGTAAAGTCCCGTGCTTCGGCTTAGTTGGCAATAGCGCGCGCCCAAACACACGCTTATGCTGATAAGAACTAGGGGACACCTCAGAACAGAATAGAACCAAAATTTGCCACTAGCAAAAGTGTGTCGTCCCATTTCGAGTGTGCCAAGAATGGCCATGATACGGGTCACTAAGTTGGAGCCTATGCCACAGATGAGATATGAGACGGAAGCATAGCTCGGTTTTCTAGTAAGCTCCGATACTACGTGGAGTATGGCGGAGCCTGTGTTGGATTGCTAGTGCGAATGTTATGGTGCATACGGTCCGTACAGATGTGCAGATACGTTGTGGACATTAGCAGATTGCCACTGTAAGCTGACTCAGCCGATAGAGAAGCTTGCAGGGTGGATTAGTGTCTGCAACTTGATCCACCGGCGACTGCTCGGCGTAGTGCCGGTAGCACCGTTGACCGAAGAATACCAGTTCTTGATGGTATCCGGGACAAGTTGCTGCCCACCGTTCTCAGCTGCCAATCCTCAGCGAACTTCAGCAACGTTGCTCTCTTAGACTTGAATGGTTCTCGACCGCTCTCCGTTTGCCTTGTTATAACTCTATTTTTTTTAGATCCAACGCATTGCAAACCAAAATGCGGTACTCAACCTTTGCTCGCCTCGCGCTATTATCGTCGACATCAGCTGCCAGCAGCATAGACGTTAACCTGCACCCACGCATACTAGCCCCGCGGGTCACGACGTTGGTCTCCCCGACTGGCCCTCAGCAAACCGGCACCATTGGTTATTGTAAGTGATTCGGCTTCAAGAGCAGGCTGTACTTGCGGCAAAAGGCTAACAAATGCAGGCGACAAATGGTATAATGTTGTCGCCGGAGACTCGTGTGACACAGTCGAGAAGGCTTTCGGGATTACGCACGCGCAATTCATTTCCTGGAACCCTGCGGTAAGCTCGGACTGCTCACAAAATTTTTGGGGCGGCTATACGTACTGTGTTGGCGTGTCAAGTACGAGCGTCAAATCGACGAGCACGGTTAAGCCAACGAGCGCGCAGCGCACAACCTCGACTTCAGTCCAGACCGGCCCGAGCAAGCCGACTTTAACAGGTCTCGCCTGCAACTGTAACAAATTCCACAACGTGGTGTCTGGCGATTCCTGCGCGACGGTCGAGGCCAAGTTCGGCATCACTCATGAGCAGTTCCTGCTGTGGAATCCCGCTGTAAGCCGAGATTGCGCCACAAACTTCTGGGCCGACACTGCATACTGTGTTGGTATCAGCAACTTAGCCTGCCCAGCAACTACTTCAATGCCAACAACCGCATTACCCTCGACTTGGACTAAGACCCCAAATACCGAACCCTACACCACTATTGGGAACGAAACGTCTGCCGAGCAGGTTGATCGGCCTACCGCGACCGCGTGGCCGCCTTCGCCTATCCAGTCAGGATCTGTCGCAAACTGTAAGCAATCCCGATCATGCGGGAGGCAAGAGCGGCCCTCTAACACGGCATAGGCATACGGTATCACTATGTGAACCCCGGCGAGACATGCCAATATGTTGTGAATCGTTACGCAAATCTGATCATGATGGAAGAGTTGTAAGTCTCACCCAATGCCTTCTTCTGTAACCGGGTAACTCACGCGCCTCTGTGTAGTCTAAGATGGAATCCAGCAGTAGGAGGAACAGACTGCACTGGGCTATATGTTAATTACTACTACTGTGTCGATGTTGTAGACACAAATTCACTGCCAAACGCAACGTCGCAATACTTTCCCACATGGACGCAAGACATCTTGCCAACAGTCGACCCAGTGTTTGCCCCTGAACCGACCGCGCCAGGAGCAGACCCAAACTGCCAATCGTGGTATCTTGCTGAGGAGGTTAGTTATGGTGACAAGGGCCGGACATGATTTAGTTGCTGATTTTGTGCCAGGGTGATACGTGCGACAGAATAGCCCTCGAGCTGGGATACCTCGGTCAAACACAGATCCAGCAATGGAACACGGATATTGCATGTAACATGATCGTTGCAGGCACATATTACTGCGTTGCAGACTACGATAGATTGAGCCTGCCCATGCCATCCACGGTGACAAGTGCGCCACACCCTACGCAGGGTGGCATCGTCTCGAGCTGCAAGGCCTGGTATCTCTCTACCCCGGATGATTCTTGCGACCTGATCACGAAGATCTTTGGGACATTTTCAAAGTCCGACTTTTTAAGCTGGAATCCTTCTCTTGGGGGAATCACATGCCCGGGGCTCCAGTCCGGAAACTACTACTGCATTGGTGGTAAGTTGAATTCATAACCCGCTAGTAATCCTAGTAATCAACGCAAATAACCTGCTACAGTCCCCGGTACGCCAACGACCAGGACAACAATGCCACCAAACACACCAGCGCCATCAAATGGCGTAGGCCCACAACCACAACAGCTCGGCACCATCGGTGACTGCGTTGCCTTTTGGCTCGTTTCTCGGTGAGTCAATCGCGCGACCTGCCTTAACTTTAACCCTCTGCCAGTAGACTGACATAGCTTACGAAGAGGAGACAACTGCACGACTCTGGCGCAAGCAAACGGCATCACCGAGGACCAGATCGAATTATGGAATCCTTCTGTCGGTGATGGATGCCAAAACCTGCTGCCTGACTATTACATCTGTGTAGGCAGCCAAAGGTCGACTACGCCGCCAGCGGGATCCACCAGCACCTCTGTTTCCAGCATCTCTCAAGATGTATCTGCATCTACAACCTCTATCCCGGTTGCTACGCCAACGCCCACGCAAGTAAGTTGTCTGGTCGTCGCAAGTGTTGCAATTGCTGACCGAAGCTTTCACACAGGCCGGCATGACCCAGAGCTGTCGCAGATTTTATTTTGTGCAGCCAGGTGACGGATGCTGGGCAATCTCGGACGCAGCAGGAATTTCTCTAGATGACTTCTACAACTGGAACCCGGCGGTCAAAAACGATTGCAGCCTGCTCATGGCCAGCGTCTACGTCTGCGTCGGCACAAGCGGTCCCGTCGCAACTATAACTGCCGGCTCGCCGGTTGCCCCCACCCCAAGACCAGTCCAGGTGGGTTAGTCTTTATGTATAAGGAATATGTTGCTGACATTGAGGCCAGACTGGCATGGTTTCTGGATGCGCGAGGTTTTACCTCGTTCCAGGAGGCATATTCTGCGGCGACATTGCTGCACAGGCTGGCATAGCCTTGAGGTAATGCGAAGACAAAGCAAACATCAAGCACATGCTAACATGGCATAGTGATTTTTATACTTGGAACCCTGTGGTAGGAACTAGTTGTGGTGGGCTCCAGCCTAACGTCTATGTGTGCATTGGCACTTCTGGGGTACCTAGCACAACAATTACAATTGGGGCCCCAATCCCGGCAAAGACCGCCTAGCCTGTAAGATGTCTCTATGACTGAAGATTCGTAGTCATTACATAGTATTGTTTATCTGTAATAGCCTGAAGGCAAAGAAGGTTATCTGGAGTTGGTAAATGTTATCAACGTTGATATGGAAAGCATTAAGCTTGTATTCCAAAGTATTAGACTAGTGTCGTAAGTTAAGAAGGCCTAACCTGTCCCGTCATGTTGGCTTCTCGTTTCCACCGGGTGGCCGCTTTATGCCAGCTTTTTTATCTTGAAAGCTTGTAAGATCCAGAAATAGTATCTCTGTTGGAGAATATTCCAACCGAGCCACAGTATATCACTAACAGAACAGGCTGTAGGTGGCCCGTCATGCTGGCTCATGTTGGTCTCAGTTACGCCGATGGAATGCAGATGACATCCCGAAATGCTCTGAGAGCGCAACACAGGCAACTTTCTGAGTATCTCATGTACGTCTGTTCTGTCTTGTTGGTGCTGGTTGATGTATGTTTCAGGATGGCTGACCTGTGCCGGTTCCGATTTTGTCCACAAGTCACGTTCCTGCTGATCAGGGCTCGAGTTACTCTTGGTGGACGACCAAGGTCGGCCAAGGCGGCCAAAATAAAAGTCAGCACACCATTCCAGCGGCTATTCTACAAACACCCAGTGGTGATAGCGCGGCAAGGTGGCGGAAATCGTTTCATATCGGCCTTAGTGCGGCCCTATATTTTGTGGTGACGGGGGTGTTGGGAAACCAACAGTCCAATTAGATCCATGCGACGGAGAACCACGTACCAAAACCTCTTTGACTTCTTCATGAGCCATCGAGCGTCAACATCATACATCTGCAGCCGTCCAGCTCGCAAGAAAGAAAAAAGAAATCGCAGTTTCCATCACAACGAAATTTATCTTCATCATTATCACAAGATCAGTCTGCTTCTCCATGCTGGATATGTTGCTTTTCTTCTCCGTCTTGTTCATGGCAATCCCAGGCCTCTCGTTTGCGCCTCTAGAGCAAACCCCGATACTCGCGAGCTCGAAGCTGCACGAAACCCGTAATATCAGTGTTGGATTCAGCCTTCAATCATCGTACGGAGCAGTGGCGGTCATCTTCGATGGGACAGATGAGAAAAGATAGACCGTTACCCGCACATTCTATGGCGATGCACATTACCAGCGTGTCATGGCCAAGTTATCGTTACCTTCATCAAGACATATTGCGTACGATATTATTCCGGCCAACGATCTTGTGTGGATTCAACGACACTAACTATTCACATCGAAGGCCGCCCTATGAAGAAGACGAGGAATATTATATCGATCTTCCTAGAAGAGCTCTCCGTGAGGCAAACAAAAGACTTGGTCTCCCCGCACATCCTAACGTCGGAGTGCTTGCTAGTCATTAAGCAGCTTCGATACCAGGTCGAGCTCAAAATAGGGATTCATATAGTATCTGCTACTGTCACAGTACCGCATCTTGTCGCCTTATATCAAGACGATATAGAGGATGCTTGTGAGTATGTGGGGATTGAATACGTCAAGCCTACAAACCTTTTTAGGCCGTTGTTTTGGGAAACCTCGGCTGCTTATGCTGGTTATGGACTTGGGCTGTGTAAACATTATATGGATCAGCCTAGATGTAACGACGAGAACAAACAGTTCGAGCAGCTTTCTGTCTTTGCTATACACTATAGCAGAACAGCTCTTACGACATCAATGGCAATGATCAGACATCCTATGAATGTTTGGGATCCGGATTACAGACGCACGGGAATTTCACACTCGGCAGCAATGCTATTGCTCGTTACCCAACTGAGGATGGTTATCGGATGGACGTGAAGGAATCTTTACTGGAGATTATGAAGGAAAATCCGCTTTATCAGAAATCGGAAAAGATAATGCTAACTGGGGATATGGCTAATGGCAAGTCCATTAAAATTTTGGAGGAGATACTGCAAGCTCACATTGGAACCGTAGCGCCGATCTTGAATGAATCTGTTATGATGGTTGCGGCTAAGGGAGCTGCAGAGCTGAGACGACGTACTCCATATGTGGAAAAAGAACAGCTCCGTCAGTAAATTTCATAGTTTGTTTGCAAGCAAGTAGGGTCTATACTGTACAACTAATGGCTATGTGCTTCTCGTCTACCCCTGACTGCCTTGAATGGCAGAATACTATAGAGATGAACCTATTCTCGGCTATATTGGGACAGAAAGCAAGAGTTAATGCAACGTCACCGAGCCTCCTTCAATTGACCTCCCGCTATATACAATGATAAACCTTCTCTGCTATTGGTTGCAGGATTAGACCATTTCCCTTGGACACAGCCACATCAGGCTCCGACTACGTGTTAACAATAGGCCGTGATACATAAAGAAAATGCGACTTCATCCTCCGAGTCATATCTTTATACGACACCTGTAAGATCGCAACCACGCCCTCAAAGCAGCTGAACTAGCTGCTAATAGTGGTAGCCGACCTGCATGTTAATTACACAGCCAAAGTAACCCACGTTTTTGCATGATTTCTGAGCCCGGAGATTGCGAATTTACCTCGCGAAGGCGAACCTAGCTAGCCTCATGAAACTAAACCGTACCTAGGTACCGAGGTCTAACCGCCAAGCCAACCAGCCATTATCAATTTTGCAGTGCACTGATCTACTAAGAATGACATATTCAGTGGTCTTGATTTCTCTACGCATCTAGCTACGTCATGCATCCATTGCATTGGCCGATGCTTAAGAAGTTGGCAATGTCATGTAACCCCGCTTTCCTACCACCACCTAAGTATAGAAAAAACGTTTGTAAAATGGCCATTCAGGATGCGGCTGCTAAGGGCTGAGGTCCTGCTAGGGATGCACATTATGCATGAATACGAGATGTGAGACTTTGTAGTTGGGACTACCAGGTCTCAGCGCGCAGCCTTTCTACGCCCAAGCAAGCTAGTACATCAAGGCTTGCAATGGTTTTACTCATCCCGTGTGCTGCATCGGTGGCAGTTGGATGCTACCCAGCCATAAGCTATGACCGTGCATGAGACCAGTCATGACCCGCCCATTTGAGTAGGCTGACCTATAAGCATGCCCACGCTTGAAGATGGCTAGACTCAAGGACAACAAAGAGGTACTACGACGAAGAGATATATAAAGCATAAATCCTCTACGAATTCATAATGTCCCAAAAGAAAGCCGATGCTTTTCGATCGAAAACAATTAAAGTTAAACTAAGAATGCCTCACACGATCGGACTTCGAAGCATCTGCTTGGCTTGGCTATGCGCAGCCAGCTTTGCAGCCGCTGCTTCTCAAGCTCAGTCACCAAATCCTAAAAGACAGCATATAAGAGACCTGAAGCTGTTGCAAAAACGTAAAGACTGTGGTTCCGGAATTGGAGCTTGCGGTTCTGGCTTGTGCTGCTCACAATGGGGCTGGTGTGGTGACACAAGCGGCCACTGTGGAGGCGGTTGTCAGTCTCAGTATGGGTCCTGCGGATCTAGGTACGTGGTTTTTTGTCTTCGCCTTCTTGTGACCATCAGCAGGTCTGTCTCGGTCTAAAATTGGCCGTCAGCCCAGCCAACGCGTTGGAGTACACGCGCAAAGTATATGACCAACCTGGAAAACACAAATAATTTAATTTCTCATCTGCTCTTTGGATTTTTAAGATTATCACTATCACTTTTTTTTTTAGTTTTTTATTTTAGTTTTATTTATTTAGGGTTATTATTTATTTTCTAGGGTTAGGGTTAGGGTTAGGGTTAGGGTTAGGGTTAGGGTTAGGGTTAGGGTTAGGGTTAGGGTTAGGGTTAGGGTTAGGGTTAGGGTTAGGGTTAGGGT